>CM076608.1:53380336-54815339 GCA_038502775.1 Hippodamia convergens | reverse complement strand
TTCGATTCTGTGCTGAAGGAAAAATTTTTTAGTAAATAATTGAGTCTTGTCACATAAGATGTTATTTCTGGGCTCGTCAAAGTCGAATTCAATTTCAGTATGCATGATTTCAGCGCCATCTAAACTTTCAGGGTTCCTACCAACGAAAAATCGGTTTCGATCATTTTGACCAATTAAAGAATTCCTCTCAGAAATGTCGCCTAATGAAAGTTCTTCTTCTGTTTTCTTGCAAGGTAGATTGCCAACTATCTTTCCACCTTTTAGGTGGGTCCCCTCTAGGGCTTGAGCCAGGCGGGTTATTTTCTAGGGCTAGAGAGAGAGAGAGAGAGAGAGAAACCAAGTTTATTGATCTTACAATCAAACGGCTATCGACCGCAGTCTTCCAGCCAGTTATATATGTACAGTTTCATCTAACAATTTTATGTACTTAGTTTATTTAAAATATCACAATGCTTCTATAGATTTGAGATGTTCGAGAAGTGGCAAACATGTTCTTTCAGCTACTTCAATCATACTCAGGGCTGTCTTAGTTGCATTTAAAAATATTGGAAGTCCGTACTCCAATAGAGGTCTGCATATCATTTTGTAGATCATACTAGCTGTTTTACTGCTGATTCCCATATTTTTATAAGTAAGAGATCTAAAGTGTCCAGCTCTTGTGATTGCTGATTTCTTTTGCAGGTTGAAGTGTGCCCTGAAGTTCATCTTGTGGTCAATTCGTATGCCCAAGTATTTTCATGAATCTGTTGTGTAATTGTTTCATTTTAAAGTTTAATCTTGGGAGAACTGAAGTTGATTTTGTGATTGAAAATAATGAGCTTGGATTTTGCAGGGTTGGGTTGTATTCTCCAACGCCTCATCCACGCCACCGTGACATCTGCCAACTTCTGTAGTTCTTCCATACATTCGTTCAGTGTTTTTTGGTGGGATATTAAAGTTGTGTCGTCAGCAAATTGAAGAATGTATGCATGTTTGTTGATGTTCTGGTTCCTATCATTGAATTGTCTGTACATGTCGCCGCAGAATAGATTGTAAAGCAGGGGAGAGAGTGGCGAGCCTTGTGGTAGACCTTGTGCTGGTGCAATTCTTCTGAATCTTTGTTTTTAACTCGTACCTGTAACTTTCTGTTTATGAGAAAATTTTTAATTATTTTTATCAGATATGTGGGGCATTTTAGATGGAAAAGTTTGAAAATCAGGCCGGCGTGCCAGACACTGTCAAAGGCTTTTTGAATGTCCATAAATAATGTCGCTGTTTTATTTCCCATTTTTCTGTTGCATTGAAAGTTTGAGGTGAGTATGGTTAAAGGATGTATGGTTGAAGTTTTCTTTTTGAATCCGAATTGATATGTTGGTATATATTTTTCCTGTTTCTTTGTTGATTCTTTCCCCCAATATTTTCTCAAAATTTTTTCCTAATGTTGGCAGAAGTGTTATAGGCCTGTAATTCTCTATGTTGGAATGATCTGTCTTCGTCTTAGGGATAGTAATCAAAATGCCTTTTTTCCATTCATTTGGAAAAAGAGAGTGGGAGAGGCAATAGTTATAAATTTTGATAATAACATTGTGAACTGAAGGGTCTAGTTTTCTCAGTATTTTTCTTGGTATGTTGTCATAGCCCGGTGTTGTGTTCTTCCCATGGTTAAGAGCCGTATAGTATTCTTCCTCTGATATGGGCTCAATTGTATCATCTGGTGGTATGTGGGGTAGGTCATGTAGATACCAATTCTCTATTTGTTTTCTATGTTCTTCATCGAATTCTTCGTTTGTGGATTTTCTATACAGCTTTTCAAAGTGTTTTGCAAAAGCATCCGCAATGTCTTTATCCTTGATAAGAGTTTCACCATTGACTTGGATTGGATGTGAGAGTTGATGAGTTGTGTACTTGGAAAGTTTTTTTGATCGTTCTCCAGTATGTCCTGCCTTCTTTATCTTCAATTTCTTTGCAGGCCTCCAGATACTTATTGATCTGAATTGTAAGATTCTAGGCTATTTTCTTGTTTTTTTTCCCACTATCGTTCTCAGTTCTGAGTATTTTCATTTCAGCCACCCTTAGCATGTGTTTTGGTCTTATTGGTGTCGTCGTTAACTTCCTTGCCGTACGTCATGATGGTAATAATAATAATAGTTTTTTATTCTCATAATCAATATATAGAGTATAACATGAGAAGAAACAAGTCACAGTACAACACCTCATAGTGGATATAAAAATTCATTCAAATTATATGGCTGTAGATTTAAGAAAAACTCTAAAACGGTTCTTAAAATTTTTCAAATTGTTAATTGACTGGACAGATATTGGAAGAGATTGAAAATTTTCATGCACATAAACCTCGACATTATTCTTGGTGAGAGTAAGTTTGAACAATGGATACAAATAAGGCTGGGTGTGTCTGGTGCAGCTTCTTGTGAGGTATTGGTTGAAGTAGTCGCTGTTCTTTTTTATAAAAAGAAGACATCTATATATGTACAGAGCAGGCACTGTCAACAGTCCAATTTCCTTAAATTTTCCCCGACAAGTCTCCCTGTATTTCATTTTTAAAATCTTTCGAAGAGTTAGTTTCTGGATTATGAAAATTTTCTCTAAGCTGGAGCTGGACCCCCAAAAGACATTTCCATATGACAAAATGGACTGAAAGCTGGCATAGTAAACCACTCTCAAAATTTCCAGGCTCACATGCATTCGCAAAGCAAACAAGGAGAAAGAGGCCGATGCCAGTCTTCTGCTAAGCTGCTCAATGTGTTCATGCCACTTCAGATTCTTGTCCAGATAGATTCCCAAGAATTTGGTGGTTGACGATATGTGTGCATCAGTGGTGCCCAAGGATATAATTTCAGGGATAGTCCTGTCTAGTTCGATCTGTGCTAAAACAGACATACTCAGTTTTGTTGATATTAAGCATCAGACCATTCTCTCTGCACCAGAAGTTATTTTGGATATTGAGTTAGATGATGTAGTCTGTAGCTGCAAGATATTCGATTCGTCTATGAGTAGATTTGTGTCATCAGCATATATTATTGGTGTTTCACTTTCGGAGTCAAAAACTTCAGGTAGGTCATTCACAAAGACCACAAACAAGAGCGGTCCCAAGATGCTTCCCTGTGGAACTCCCCGGGTGATTGGTTCCTCTTCAGAGGCATATGTAGTGCCATTCACTGTTATCTCAACCCTCTGCTTCTGATTCGACAAGTAGCTTTCAATAAAGTTCAGTTGTCTATCTCTTATGCCATATCGCTCAAGTTTCCAGAGCAGCAATTTGTGGTCCACACAATCAAAGGCCCTCGACATGTCCAAAAAGATACCAAAAGGCATCCTTCCCTCCTCAAAGCCCTGCAAGATCATCCTGACCAGTTCATAGATTGCAGTATCCGTGCTTTTGTTTCGCATAAAGCCATGTTGTGCACTATTAATTATATTGAACTTTCTTAGGAAGTTCAAAAACCGATCTGCCTATATTTTTTCAAAGATCTTCGAAAACGATGGAAGCAAACTGATGGGTCTATAGTTCGCAAAATCATCAACATCAGCTTTTTTGTGTATTGGTTTCACCAAAGCTACTTTAAGTGCATCAGGGAATATGCCTTGGGAATAAAGTTTATTAATGATTACAGTAAGAGTAGATGTAGATTCTAATTTTGCTGTCTTTGCGCATGTACGAGTTTGACCTGACTATATCTCGTAGGCATCCTGATAATGTGGATGCTTTGTTAATCTGGCTCCTTAGGTTTTTTAACTGGGTCGTGGGTGTTGGATATGTCTATGCCCAGATATCTGAATTGCATCACCTGTTTGATGGGTTTCTAATGAAAGTTGAAAGATAATAATACAAATTTGCTAGTGGAAAACACATCGCAAAAAAACTGTTTGGTGATGAACATTCTAAAAAAAACTTAAGGTGACTTCAAGGAATGTATGTGATGGATCTCTATGTAATTCATTGTAGCAAGTGTCCGCTAGAATGTTATTCATTTTTGTGACATATTCTTCTGAGTCCATCACAATTGTTGTATTTCCCTTGTCTTGTAAAATCACCGTTATTTCTTCTCAAACTTCTCAGGGCTGCATTCTCTTCACGGATCAAGTTTGGCGAAGGAGGTTTGGAATTTATTAGAACATCTGCTCTTTCCCAGGGTCTATTGCAAAATTTATTTATTTATTTATACGGGATCAACCCCATTACAAAAGACCATGTTACATATAAAATTTTCAACCTTAATTATCACATACAATTTAATAAACACACATATAATACCCGTACAAATAAAAAATAATCACGGAACTATAGAGCGTCTATTTGCCTCTTGAAGTGCGTCAAAGAAACACCCAAAATATCAAGATTATTGGCATTAATCAGTCTCAACGTCCTTTCAATGGGACGGTGCCTAGCAAAGTTAGTACCATGATGGGGTATGTAAAACAAACGGTTTGCCCTCAGTAAACGTCCTGGGATGTTGAAAGAAACCCCCGCCAGAAGTTCAGGACAAATCACCTGGCCACTCAGGAGTTTAAAAACAAACAATAGGTCACCACGGACACGCCTATCATGTAGACTCCTCATATTCAACACCGCCATTGCTTCATTATATACATGATCGACTCAACTGAAGCTTGAAAAGACAGAACCGAAAAAATTTATTCTGAATCCTCTCCAAACTCAAACAACTATTCCCATAATAGGGAGACCAGACCATAGAGCAGTATTCCAATAAAGACACCACCAAAGACATATACACCCTTTTGCAAGTTTCCACCGACAACTCTCTACAATTACGCATTACAAAGTCCAGAACCTTGGAAGATTTTACCACAACCATGTTTATATGGTGTCCAAAATTTAATTTTTCGTCAAAATAGATCCCTAGGTCCCTTATTACCTCTGAATACCTGAGGTCCACACTCCCAACATGGTAAAAAGACAGCACTTTCCTATTTCCCCTATAAAAGCTAATAAAACTGCACTTCTCCACATTCAAGGACAATCCATTAACTCTGCACCACCTACACAACCTATTTAAATCTTCCTGCAACAACAACATATCCTCCTCCGAAGCGACCACCCTGTAGAACTTCAAATCATCGGCAAACAATAAACATTTACTATTACAGAAACAGTCCACAATATCATTGATGAAAATGAGGAAAAGCAGAGGCGATCAGTGCCCACCCTGAGATACGCCCGATGTCACTCTTATCAAACGGGAGCAGACTCCACCCAATCGCACCTGTTGAGTTCTATTAAATAAAAAGCTCGCAAACCAAGATACCATAGACTCTGAAAAACCAAAAAGCGTTAATTTGTTCAACAATAAAAAGATATTAACTTTATCGAACGCCTTGCAAAAGTCTGTGTAAATCACATCCGTCTGCCGCCCACACTCTATTGCGCCCATCAGATTGTCTTGGAACACCAATAAATTAGTCAACGTAGACTTACCATGGTTAAATCCATGTTGTTCATTGATCAACAGTTCTTTACAATTAAAGTAGATCTGGTCATAAACTAGGCTGTCTAGGAGTTTCGGAATAGCCGACTGAATTGACACACTTCTGTAATTCATAATTTTATTCCTATCACCAGACTTAAATATTGATATAATAAAGCTATGCTTCCAGTTCTTAAGTCACCAGACTTAAATATTGGTATAATAAAGCTATGCTTCCAGTTCTTTAAAAAATAATTAGGTATGCCATCCGGGCCGGAACTAACTACAGGTGGCAAGTGAACTATCTTATCAAAGATTGACTCCACTGACAACTTCGAACAGGAATTGAAGTGTTCCCACCCACCTGACCACTGGATGAGTTTCCCAAAGATCCCTCCTCATTATTGTATACAGACTCAAAGTACTGGGCAAAGCCTTCAGCAACTCCCATAGAACCCACAAATTCACGGTCATCATGACACATCGAGTTGGGAATCTTATCTGACACTCGCCTACCTTCAAAATTCTTCCAGAAGCTCCTAGGATTAGTAAAAAGTTCACGGTCTAATCTCGATACATGATTTCGGTGACATATATTCATTAGGGCTCTGCATTCAGATCTCAACTTTGCAAAGGCATTATAGTTCGGAGCAGTCTGGTTCAATTTATACTCCCTGTGGGCCATTTTGTTCTGATAAATTAACGATCTTAGTTCCGATGAGAACCATCTGGGAAAGTTTGAGGTTTTGAACCTTTTCAGAGGAACAAATAAGGCCAGAGCCATATTTACTACATGATAAAATGCCGCAACCGCCTCGTCCATGCAAGAAGAATTTAAAACAAGATCCCAATCGATTCCACACAAATAATCATTCACACCCAAATAATCTCCATTCCTAAAGTCGTAAAAAAATTCCTCATACTTCAACTTATCCTCTCCCTCAACATCCATATCGATAACAAAGTTATAAGCCCTATTATTAAGAGACTTATCTAGAACATAGTCGACAGCCTCCGTAATCAACACGCCACCTACACTTGAAAACAGTAGATCCAAATACACAAGTCTGTCATTTGGGATCAATATTCGTTGGAAAAAATTAAGACCAGCATAAAATTGGCCTAGTAAAAGTCCATTTGAGTTGGAGGGATATCTAACACTAACCCCATAATCATCATTCTCCCAAAGTGCATCAGGTACGTTGAAATCGCCAAAAATATAGAAATCACAACATGGATATTGCTGCCTTAGTGCTTCTACCGATTGGCAATGCAGATCGTAAATTACGGAACTCGAGCTAGGAGGAATATAAACCCCCCCTAAGATAAAATTACATCCATTAAACCTGCACAATAGGAACAATTGCTCGAGAGACTGATCCTGCAATTTAAGTCTCACAACACTGATTGAGTCCTTGACCCTTTACCGCATAGGAAACCATATATGGTTTGACACTTTTCCAGTTAATTTTTTCTGGAAAAAATACAAAATTAATGAATAAACCCTAACGGATTTTATTTGTTATATCATTAACTTAAACAAAATGTTTCTATTTTGTTCATGGTCAAATTCCTCTTAGATATAATCTCACTCTTCCAGACATTGTTTGTGATTGTTTATATGCCGGTGCGTCTCTCCACTTAGCAAGAAGAATTAGGAATGAAAATATGAGTTTTTCAAGCAAAAAAAAATATTTTGTTTTTTGACATATCCTCTAGTTTGTATTCATTACAATAGATTTTCACTTTTTTTTTCAATTCCATCCATTTTCAATACTAATTGTCTCAAAACCATATCTGGGTTCGTATGCATTCGTCTCTATCTTCGCTTGGACATATATGGTTTCGTATGCATATAAATATGATTTGTAAATGAGCACGAGGATATGGTTTCGTTTCAATTTACTTCAAGTTCCTTTATGAGGAGCTACCTTTTTCTTTCTTGGTGACAGAATATACCCCGATGAGCGGTTTTATGGGCAAAATAAGCATACTAACGCGAAATCTGGGCATCACCTAAGCGATGATGATTTGATTTCTTATATCCTCCATTTCATTTATAAGCAATGTTTCTCACATTTCAACGACAACTCGAAATATTCCAACTAGTGAAGGACATGATTAACTATTCAAAGTTCGTCCTTTGATAGAGAAAATTCAACTGCGCCTATTGAAAATTCCAATGGAAAAGTATTTAGTGGTAGATGAGCAGATGATACCTACCGAAGGCACAAACTCAAACAATATAATTCAGCAGAGCAGGATAAATGGGGTTATAAATACCAACTTTTGAGTGAAGCCTCAGAATTTCATAAAATTCTCCATTACTTGAATTTATTTGAATATGATAAGGTTTTGATAAAAATAATCATATGTACTCAGTGTGCATACGAAACCATATATGTCCACGGGACTTGAGGTTCTGATGCATACGAACCCATATATGGTTTCTGAAAAAAAAAATTCAATGAATGTAGTTTCTTACGAAAAAAAAAGTTATTATTCATTTTGAAGCCTTAATAAAATCATTCACCCAGAAAAAAAAAATTTTTTCAATTTTTTAATATATCATGCAGTTAAAAGGTTAACATAAATCAACACTCCACCACCGCGCGATTTGCTGCTTGTAACACTTGATCTATCACACCTAAATATATTAAACGATTGTACTGATAGTTCAGCATCTGAAAACTGATCAGACGTCCAGCTCTCCACGAAAATTAATATATCATAGTTCGAAGTTATAATTCCACTACGCAGGTCTCCAATTTTCGTTCTCAGTCCACCTGCATTCAAACAATAAACTTGTAATGGGGTCATTCGGTGTTTTTTTCTTTTCTGACCACTAGATCCCGTCACCTTGGCAATAAAGGGAATACCATTCCTGTACTTCAACGCTAAGTTATCTTCACCAGCCTCCCTTCGTCCAACAAGCTCCTCAATAATCTTCTTTCTATAAGAATATAGAACTCTGTGACAGTGTAAGATCTCTGGTCACCTTACATGCATGATCGGTAGAGCTGTTCGCAGCCCTCAATACGGCCATGGCAGCACCACTATCAGAAAATATCACTTTCAGTGGACGCGATTTATTGTCACTCCTTCTCCCCAACCTCACCACCTTCACTACGCTTTCCATACTACTCTCCTTGTTAACCAATGACATCAACTCCTTCAACTTTCTTCTATCATCGTCTATCCTCTCCCGTATCAAGTCGGAACTTGACTCCTCAATATTATGGACAATTATATTTCTTGCCCTCTCTGCTCTATCGTTCATCTCGGCGATAACCGAGTCTATGTCTGGGCCTCCATCGAAGAACCACTCATCTTCATGGCAACCGATGATGTAACCGAAGAGATCTCCGATTTAAGCTCATTAAATGAACTCTGAAAAGACACTTTGACCGACTTAACTTCTTCGCATAGAGTCTTCATAGTTTCCACAAAAGTAGCAAAGTTCTTGGTTTCCTCCTGAACTACTCGAATTTCATTCTCTAATGAAGCTACTCTAGCTTCAATCTCGAAGATTCTACTCAATTTAGGGGCGCATTCCTTACATATATATGGAATAGTACGACTGGATGCCGAAATAGCCCTGACTTCACTAGATCCTATGTTGAAAATTGAAACCTTTCTCTAGCACATAGTTTTCACTTTCTGTTTCCACAATGGATGATGTTGTGAAGGGTCGGAGGGTAGGCAAGCAGAGAAGAAGCAGAAGTGGAATGTAAAATTTTTTCAAAACGGAACCCGGTTGTGATCTATCTACAGTTTAAGTCGAAGGGAAGCAAGAGTGTAAGCAAAGAGATTTGAAACAGATTTACGCTATTCACAAGAGATGGTAGTATCCGTGGCAAATGAACTCTGGTGCGAAATTTACTCTCGCTAATAATTCATTTAGCGCGAGTGGCAACCATAGAAAAATAATAGGTACATTAAGTTTTCGAAGACGGCTGAAACAAAATACAATTTGACTGTTCTAATGTAATGAACAAACAATAATATACAGTAACAAAAGAATGTTAGTTTATGTGTGTTAGGTTAAAAGCACAAGTTTTGAGTAGCTTTAAACCCAGAAGGCATGGCAAATACAATACCATACAATGTGTTGTATACTGGGACGGTTCAAAAGAAAACCAAAGAAAGGAACGTACCCAGACGGGAGCGCACGATGCCCCATTTCAAGCTAGCATTGTACATTTCAGCATGTAAACCGCTTAAAGCTACTGCGCAATCTCCTGGAATTCAGGTGATATGTTATGACGGGCATTTAAAGATACTACAAAACTGCGTAGGGTTCAAGGAGGTAGGGATGGTACTGAGAAGTGAATACTTCATTTAAAGCTAGCATTAACATCCAGTATTCTGGGAGTTTGAAGATATTTCAAGATCCCATAGACTTGGGGTAATTTGTGGAGCCTAAAGGGTGAGATATTTCGAACTCAAAAAAGCATAGGGAGACCTGCTTTCGAAATTGCAAATCCATGAATTCTTGGATTTCCCTTAATAATAATCAGTAAAAGAATAATGGTCTGATTGCAGTACTCTTCAATCACAAATTGTAAATTATTTCCTAATTTTTTAATAAAAAATTCGGCACGACCAATTCTACTTTTAGCCACATCGCTGAATAAGTAATGAAATTACCTTTCTTCTGATGTATCTCAATCCATATGAAAAAATAAAGTAAAGGGGTGCGGGCGTAGGGGGTGAGAAATATCAAATTCAAAAAAGCATGCGGTAAATTGCTTTTGAAATAAAAAATCAATGGGTGCGAAGATTTTTCTTCGTACAAGAATTATTGACGAGGTACGTTACTTTTTTGGCACGCTGTATAATCAAGGCAAGATGAGAAGGAACAGACCAGATGTTTTTCCAACGTTGCTCTTGATGTTTACGATGGAGACTGATTGATATTACTCTTCCACTCCAATCTCTTTTCCTATTCTGAGCAGTTGTAAATGTTGATAGTTTAGACACTCCGATAACTTCTATTGGCTCTTCTTCTTCTCATGTCAGAATTTATATTCATTATAGTTTCATTATGTTAGACAACAATTTAGTTCATTTGGGAATATACTAAATTTGGATGAAAGCTTGTCAGGCAATGAAGTCAAAGATTGGGTTCTTGTGTTTTTTCTTACTTTATTGATATTATATTGTATTATCCCAAGCTTTCAACTGTTATTTTCAGTCTTCTCCAAAGATAGAAAAAAATTGGTTCATTCTTCAAAATATCCACTTTCAACTCATTCTTGTCTTACAACAAGAAAGATCTTCCATTATGAAATAGATACATTCAAAGGAAACAATAATAATCCAATGGACTACCTCATGTAGAAATGTATACCTACTGGGTCTCACTTAAATCTGATGTTTTATATGAGAATCTATTGAATCATCGTTGTAGATGTAGTTTCATTTTTGTAAATTCGTTCAAATTTGTATTTTACAAGAATTCATTTGTAAGACTTATTAAATTTATAGAAATTTTTTTCCAGGTTCTTGTTCAAGATCCCCCATTGAGTTGTCTAAATTCGCGAAACAATGAAGGTTTCACGCCTCTACACAAGGCCTGTTTAGCTGACAAACCTGATTGCGTACTAGCACTTTTGAAAGCAGGTGCAGATGTTAACAAAACAGCTACAATCAATAATGAACAAGAAAATTTAGAACCTAGTTGTGTGAGTGACTTTGTGGAAACGACATCAAATGGTTTATTTCAAGGAGATATGAAATCGGGTGGGACCCCATTACACTGGTCATGTTCGAAATCTGTAATTGAAACATTAGTAGACAAAAATTGTGCTATCAACATGGGAAATTTCCAGGAACGTACAGCATTACACATAATGGTTTTAAGAAAGAGATTAGATTGCGCAGTTGCTTTACTTAGTAGGGGTGCTGATCCTAATAAAGGCGATGTCGATGGTAATAGACCACTTCATTTTGCAGCACAAGTAGGAAGTATACCAATCATACAATGCCTCGTAATATTCGGTGCTGAATTAGATATCCTTAATAATAAAGGAGAAACAGCAAGACATTTAATAGACCCAAAAATTCTGTATTATTTATCGGCTGTTGGGGCTAAACGTTGCACTAAAGAAATGGCTAACTGTAGAGATGGTTGTCAATATAATGGTACCTATGAAGGTATTCCTCCACCTCCTGTAGCAATGCCCACGAATCGCGATACTTTGAATGAAATGTTGTTAAAACATACAATGGAATTATTTGAAAAGAAATATGCGAATGAAAACCAACCAAAGAAAGGAAGGGTACTTTGTCTGGATGGAGGCGGAATAAGAGGATTAATTTTAGTACAGATTCTTCTGGAATTAGAAAGTATTTTGCAAAAACCAATTGTGCATGTATTTGATTGGATTGCTGGTACAAGCACAGGTGGTATTCTTGCCCTAGCTATAGCTACTGGCAGGTCTATGAGGGAATGCCTTCGACTGTATTTTCGCCTCAAAGAACATACGTTTGTGGGAATGAGACCTTACCCAAGTGAAGCTCTAGAAAAAGTTTTAAAAGAAACATTTGGGAGTGATACCCTTATGACAGATATCGAACATCCAAGAGTCATGATAACAGGAACATTAGCTGACAGAAAACCTGCAGAATTACATTTATTTAGAAACTATGAGAGTGCTAGCTCTATTCTGAATATGAATTATGATTCGCCTTATGATCCACCCACACCCCCAGAAGAACAGTTAATTTGGGAAGCAGCTAGGGCTACAGGTGCAGCCCCTACATATTTCAGGTGAGAGTTCAATCCAATATTAGGCACAATAAAGTAGAGTGAAATAATGAATTGGTTGAGGCTTTCGCGGCCATCGTTCAATGTGACATGTTCTTTCGAGCATTTAGGCCATTCAGTCCAGTGAGAACATCTCCTGAAATATAACTCCTGAAGATGCCAGACACTCGAACTGGCGAAACGTCGAGAACTAATCTACGACGACGGCCTAAATGCTCGAAAGAACATGTCACATAGAGTGAAATAGTTATATTTATTCGAATAAACTGGTTTCCAGAAAAAAAGCGTCTCATTTTTGGGTCTATGGCCAAAATGGGATGAAATTATATAAGCAAATGAACTTTCAACTGCTGTAATAACAAAATTCATACAACAAATTCATGTCATTTGACATAAATATTTATAGACAAAACTTAAAATGAAAAAAAAACACACTTTTTATCTAATGGTACATTGCCCCTTAGCCCACCCCCTAGCTAAGTGCTTGGCCTATAGCTATAATTAGTACTAGGATTCCGTTTGATTTGTCATTCCATTTGTTCAATATTCCATATCTTTCCAAAATTCCGGAATTTCATGTGTAAGTTCCATGTCACGGACTGTTCGAATATTTCTGCCACTTATATTTATCGTCCAGCAAATGTCCCAAAATCAGGACAAGAAAATGAGCAACAAATTGGACCCAAATAACAATGCAAGTCAGTCAGTTCAATTTTGTTTTGTGTCGAAACAAGATACTATTTAACAATAAAACTGCGAAGAAATAATCAAAGATTTCTTGAAAGAATAAAATTCAAATCACTAATAACCACTAAAAAAATCACCTAACCTCTACGCTCCTGACAAGTGCCGACTTGTTGAATTAATATCATTTATTTCATTGTTTCTGAGAGAAATCTAACCATAAATGAGTGAAGTAAATATTGGCTTAAAAGACAAAAGTGCTTTACTGTAGTTTTCTGTAATAGCATTAAAGAAATCAGGCAAAAATTAAGCGTCCCAGATATGGGGCGTTGGCTGAGGTTGGCTTCTGATATAAAAATATTATTTTGTGCTTTCTCTGGTATACTGCCATACGAAGCAATTAAAATAAGTAATTGAAAAAGAGTGAAATATTTTTTTTTTACTGAAAACAAAGACGTTATGAAGATGAACAATAATCATTGATTACTGAATTTAAGAAGAAATTCAATTCAATAATTATCCCATGAAGATGATTTTTTTTCCTATAGAACACAATTTTTATTAGTTAATTTCTAGCTCCGAAGAAAGATTACTATTTCAAAGAAAAAAATAATTCCTAAGATTTAGTCAAAATGAAGACTGAGCATTCATACGCATAATTATCTTACTCGAAGTTGTTGTGTTAACAACAATTTTCTACTATTATAATATTCAACAAGAGAGAAACTTTATAAAAATATTTGAATTCGGTTATTATAAATAACGAAGGTTTAGTCGTTCTCTAGAGCTTTCAAGGTTGCAACCTAATTCACTTCTTGCAAGACAGGTATGAGTAATGCATCACTATATATATATATATATATATGTATATATTAACTATATACATACCTAACTGGATATATTATATAATCAAAACTACATTTACAATCTAAAAGATTTTTTCAGGTCATTTGGAAGATATCTTGATGGAGGCTTGATAGCTAATAATCCAACCTTGGATGCATTGACAGAAATTCAAGAGCACTGGCTTGCATTGAAATACTTGAACAGAGAAGAAGAAGCAGCACCAGTATCGCTAGTAGTTAGTGTTGGGACTGGACACATTCCAGTAACTGAAGTAAAGAATATGGATATGTATAGACCAGATAGTTTGGTTGATAATGCCAGATTAGTATTTGGTATGTCATCGCTTGGGACACTTCTTGTAGATCAGGTAAGATTTAAATTGGTTTTTTTATGTGCAAAACATCCAATAGGAATTTCATCCTTGATTATATGAGAGTGGTCCAAATATGAACTGGACAAATGCTCTGACACTTTTATTTACCACCTAAAAAATTTTCTGTGTAGTTTCTCTCACAATTTACGCATTTTGTCCATCTTTCCGGAAGCTGGTGCGCACAAAATCGACGTACAGCACGTTCCCCTGTCCCAGAACACATAACCTTAGCCGCGGACCTGGTTATCTTCGCTTTAACTGGTGCCACTTCTTTCTTTTTCCTCCACTCTTTAGATGACACTTTACTTGGTCCTCCAAAATGAGTGTTGTTTTTCGGTTGACGATCATGCGTCTCATTCTCGACGGTTTCGCTGCGTTCCTTGAATGTTTTGGCCCATCTAAACACAGCAGATCTACTCAGGCACACGCTATCAAACTTATTTCGCAAACGCTGCAAAATTATTGTGCTTTTAACGCCTTCCCTCACTAAAAAACTACAACAACTGTCACAAAGGTGACAAGTATGCACAAACTATCATCTCACTCTGAAAACTATCCATTTCAGAGCACTGAAAACAAAAAGAAATCAATAACACAGTTACATGATTCGAGTTTCATAACTGACATTTTCATATTCTCCGGTAATTCAAAAGATGCGAGTACAGGATGAATCTATACCATACTATCCATACTTCCATACTAATATTATAAATGTGAAGGTCTGCATGTTTGTTTGTGTGTTCGTTTGTCCTCTATGGACTCAGGATCCAAATGACCGAGTTTGATGAAACTTTCATTATATTGTAGAGAGATTTTTCTGGGAGGTTGTCATGCAGGGTTCATCCCTATATAACGAAGAAATAAGACAAAATATCGATTTTTCATGAAAAATCCCGGTACTTACCGGCTTTTACGGGCGACGATGCGTAAAATATAAGAGATAGAGAAACATGGTTGGAGACAATTTTGTGGTGCTCGAAAAGTTCTATAAAAAAGTCCGTGACGGCGTATGTCTAACTGCCGAAGACAACCCACGATAGCCATTTTTAACATTTTCAATTCAATCCAAAATAATGGTCAATTTGAAGGGGGCTTTTGACTGGCGTGGAATGAATCAATATAAAAATGAATGTGACTGATTTCTGCGGCATTTATTCCGGTTAAAAAATGCTTTTTACATAATAGTTTTCTAATGGATACTTTCCAAGTTACAGCAGGTTGAACGAGTGTGAATTTAAGCAAGAAATTATTGAATCCGACATCGTTTTGTCATTATGAATGTGGGGTTGCGGACCTATCAGTACCGTTTTAAATTGAAATAAGCCGCGGGTATGACCTTGTCCTTTTATAATTGTAACAAACCTTCATGAAGCAACTCGTTCTGGAACACATCTCACATTCCAACAAATAACAGAAATAACACAAAAAAACTCGCAAAAAAAGCAATTCCAAAATATTTCATGTCCGCACTTGCGGCAAATTAATTGAAACTACATTCAGTAACATAACTCATAACTTGAGTTTGGAATATACCAGAGGAACACAGGATATGATGTCAATAGTGGACTCATCAAACGTACAAAGTTTCAATTTCATAGCATCTACTACTGATCACTAACTCACTTATGATCATAAAAACTGTTTGGGTAATTCCTATGAAGTTGAAATTCCATATGTGAGTTAGTATCAGTACACCAACAACAGAAAAATTCTTAAAGTTGAAACTTTCACCCCCAAACCATTAGAACCAGAGGATGGTTTGTATGACACCGCAAATTTTGATGCTAGTGGTCTGAAAATTGATATATAGGGAGAACTGCTTGTTATGATGTATGTGATGATGAATATGTCGTCATTGCGAGCGTTGCTCTTCTTCTTCTGTTCGATGTATAAACTCTGGCCAGCAAGCAGTCCCCATGCAATAACCAGAGAAGATACTGGGCTCAGCAATGATGCTATGTACCCAAAATCGGTACCATTGATTCCAAGTGGTAGTCTACTTTGGGGCTGCAATGGGTTGATTCCGGGGACTGCAAGCGTTGCTCCTCGACTCGATATTTCAGAATGCGGTTATTGCAAGAATAAAATAATAGTGAAAAGTCGTACTGAGTATGGTATGGTGTTTGCCTAAAAACATTTCATGCTAGTTGTGGCGTGAAGTTTGGAAAATGTTGCCCAACGAAGAAGTTACTACCTTCCGTACTTTCGAAGTAGGGAATTCCCGCAAGGCAATCAGCATTACCGAAGATTCTATGTCAAGTGATATGATGTTGAAGATTATCAGTAAGTTGGAAGCGAAAAATCAATTGATAATTCAGAATACATCGCTTTTGAAATTCAAAATTTCTGTTACGGAAAGTGAAATAAATGAAAACGATAAGCAGATCACTGCATTGAACAAAAAACTTAAAGATGGAAAGAACATACGAGCTGATAACAATGTTTTTGTTCCGCATGCAGCCATTTCCAATGAAAGTGCTGCAACTGATAATCGCGGAACGAAAACACCTCCCTAATCGACGCAGATCATTGAGGGATCGGCTGTTACCGTAGACCGTATGGTCTCAAAACATAAACATAAACAAAAGAAGGTTACGTTGGAAGATATGAATAGGGCAGTTAAACAAGTTAAAGTTAAACAACTTTTGAATAAATATATAGATTTGGAGGAAGACACACCTGTTACCAAGCAAACCTGAACATCCCGAGGGTTAAAAATTCTTCAGTGGCTATAGAAAAAAATAGTCAGAAATATTCATAATTCATCAGAATATTCAGTGCATTAGTAATAAGGCATTGATATTGATATAATTTTTCTAGTGAAATATGTGATTTTTTGCTGATCACTGAACATTGGCAAAAAAATTCAATATTGATTTAGTGATACTTTTTCACTCTGTACAAGTTACTGTAGGGTAAATATGAGTCACGGTGGTGTTGCCATATATGAAAGTGATAATTTCTCAGATTGTACTAAGATTGTATAGTCCGTTTCAAAATGATTGGCATCTCGGGCGGCTGTGGAATCTCGAAAATATGTTGGTAATATCCCATCAGTAACTTTTGAGTTCTGGGATTTAGGTTGGTGTTGATTGAAAACACTAAGTTTTGACATTTCAGAGTTTGAATTAACCTCCTTTCGAATTTATTTCTGTATGCTTATGTTCTTGATTAAATCGAAAAAAGAGTTTTGAATTTGAATATATCTCAAGTATTACCGAATTGAAAATGGCTGGAATTCATCAAGATACCTCTCGCCCCGCCTAACTACAAGGAAACGTGAAGCAGTTTTCGTCGGTATTGCGAGTTTTTCAACAATTCAGCAGGTTTCTGCCAGTTTTAATCGCGTTTTGCTAGTTATTCAGGTAACAATAACTTGTTCGAGGTGTTTTCGATTTTTTCGAATAAATAAATAAGTCTCAAATTTCAGTTTTCACCTAGAACTTTCAGATGAATTTTGGATAGAAAGAAGGCAAGTCAAGTCATTAACGGTCAGAAGTGAGCAGTGGATGGATAGCTATTCCACATGATTATACCTTCAAAGAGACATTATACGACGTTATTCTTTCTAAAATCAGAAACAATGAATAAATCAGTTTGTACATATTTTTTGAACTGCCTGAAAAGTAACCGAGTTTTAATCAAAATCAACATTTGGTATATTATTTAATGAAACATGAAAAAGACAGTATTAATAAAAATACAAATAATAGTGATCTATTTTATAGCATATCACACTTCCAATGATTCACAATTTGTCAACAAATATTTTCTATTTGTTTCAACAACTTGGCTATGGAATCATAAAGTTATGTCAGCTTCATTATACTTTCTTTTCCTCAATACCTACTCAGAAAAAATGACACAGGGTGAGAACTTGGCTGAATTTTCGATAGTAATCAAGATTCCAAAATTTGCGGAAGAGTCTTCATAGAGAACGAACTTTTAGTTATCCTTGATTATTTAATGAATGATATCTCTACATTGGAGTTCCTCGAAAGCCTCCAAGATTTCATGTTGAGGTATTCCACGCTATTTTTATTATCACTCCTGAATTTCCAATTCCCATGCTTGATCCTTGATCTACAGCGAAATAGTGTGGGTGTGTATATTTTAGTCATCATCTCAGCTTGTTTTTCTTTTGTAATTGAAGCTGAGTTTGAAAATGTGTCCAACAATGACGAAAATAATATTATTCTACAAAAAAATCTTCAAATTTATTTGCCTTGAAAAATATATTCAATCATTTTATAGGTTATATTGATATATTTCAATCTATGATGAACCCACAGAAATTTTTAGTTCCTTTTTGTAACTAGGAATAAAGCCCCGGCTGGAATTCCATGGCTTGCTCTGATGACAATCATTTTGAAACGGACTATAAATACTGACTACATATGTACAGAAGGAGTATTTGAATGTTGTTGCATTAGAGTCCCTACAAGAAAGTTAACAATTGCTGCCTGTTATAGATCTCCCTCAGGTGATTTCGGTTCTTTTTTGCAGCTTTTTGATGAATTCCTCAATTTCTTGTCTGAATACCCAGATAGAATCATTTGGAGATGATTTTAATATTGATTTTTCTTTGAATGGTAATAATTCAATATTTTTCAGAGATTGCATTTCTTGTTTTAATTTTCAGCCGGTTATCACATTGCCTACTGGAGTAACAAAAACTTCAAGAAGGTGCATTGATAATTTTTTGTTGAATTTTGTTGATGACTTTTCAACTGACGTTTGGGACTTCTATGTCTCGGATCACTATGCTATATTACTATCGGAAAGGTCGACATTGCAGATAGAGAATATAGTCGTCCAATATATGCAAGAGTACACAGTGAACAGAACATTGAGATCTTAAGATCTTTTTTGGAGTATGAAAGCTGGAATGATGTTCTTGAAAAAGTTGGTCCGAATATGTCGTTCAGCTATTTTTCCCGAGTTTTACTATATTACTATGAAAAATATTTTCCTATGAGGAGATTCAATTCTGAAATCCCAAATATTGGAGTTGACTCGGGTGAACTGGGGGAAATAAAATATCTTGTCAGTTTATTTGGAGAATTATCCAAGCAGAATAAGGTTTTTAAGGACCATTATAGGTTTTACAACCAAATATACCGAAAAAGACTGTCTCAAGCGCATATTGGTCAGAATGATGCTGAAATAGCTGCATTCAGCAATAAAACGAAAACTACATGGCAACTCATTAATAAGATACAAAAAAAGGAATTTAATAAACGTAGTATTGCCTTAACAGAAAATGGTTTCAAAATTCCTGAGTTAACTGTTGCAAATAATTTCAATGCGTATTTCTCAAATAGTGGTCTATTATCGGGTGAATTTGATACAGAATACATTGACGGCAATATTAAGTCCAATGAAAACTCTCTATTATTCATGAGTCCTGTATGTGAGGGTGATATTTTGCTTTTGATTTCCAAGCTCAAGAACACAAATTCAGCAGGATTTCCAATAAAATTAAAAAAAAAACGTAAGTTTGTACTTTGGAAACCATTGACATAGCTTCTAAATCTGTCACTGGAGAAGGGTATCTTTCCGGAGAAACTTAAACTGGCCATCATAACACCTGTCTATAAGCAAGGTGACTCTAATTCATATGACAGTTATCGCGGAATCAGCATTCTCTCAAGTATAGGTAAAGTTTTTGAGCTTAAAATGAAGGATCTATTAGGTTTTTTCCCTCAAATATTCCTTGCTGACGACTATTCAACATGGCTTTACAAATGATTGCAGTGCAGAAACTGCTCTTTATGAATTCAATAGTGAAATTGTGTCAAACATAGACAGTGGTAAGCAGATCATTGGCCTTTTTGTAGATTTTTCGCGAGCCTTTGACTTTGTTAATCATGAGCTTCTGCCTTATAAGCTGCATCGCTATGGAGTGAGAGGTCTAAGTCTAGATCTATTCCGTTCTTGCTTGACAGGTAGGACTCAGGTTGTTAAAGTCGGAAGCGTATTGAGTACTGTCAAGTTGATTACCGCAGAAGTTCCTCGGGATCAGTTGCAGGTCCTGTACTATATTTAATCTATAGTAACGATCCCCCGATATTTTTGAAAAAAAGGTCACCACTATGCCGCATAGTTTGTTTCGCGGACGATACAAACGTTCTTGTTCCTGGATCCGATGTGGAACAAATTAGGATCTCTGTTGCCAATATTTGTGCAAACATTCTCGAGTGTTCACGGTGAACGGTTTAGTGATAAATCGTTCTAAAACTCAAGCGGTGCATTTTTCGTTGAGGGCGCAGCGTCAGAAGCAAGATTCCATTGGTGCTTCTGATTGCGCGATTCCCTTCGTTGAGAGTACAAAACTGCTAGGAGTTGTTTTTGACTCTCGGTGTCGTTGGACTGACCTCATTGATTTCTTGTGCAGTAAACTACGTAGTTGTTGTTTTTCCCTCAAATTCATGAGAAATCGCTGCGGTCGAGAAATATTAAGAACAATTTATTTTGCAAATGTCCACTGTCACTTAAGGTAGGGTATTTTAAATTGAGGATGTGCTACGGATATCAATAGGGGATTTGTTATGCAGAAGTATGCTATAAGAATAGTTGCTGGGATCTCTTTCCGCGAATCATGTAGAGCGGCTTTTAAAAATTTGCGAGTGCGAACTTCAGTTGGAATATATGTCTATGACATCTCTATATACGTGTATAAACATAGAGATTTATTTTTTAATGATAGCAGTCATTGCTACAATACCAGATGTAAAAACTTACTGCTACCAAAAAATCATGCCACTGCATACTATCAGAGAAATCTACATTTTATGGGTTGTAAAATTTTTTAACGCATTTTCTGTGGAAGTGCATAATTCTTGCAATATTTTCCTTAAAAAAAAAGAGTTAAGTTATTACTTTTGGAGAAAAATTGTTATGTTATTTCTGAATTTTTCAATTATATGTTGATTGTATTTGCTTTATTATTGACGTTTTCTTTTGTTATATGCTATTCTGAATATTGAACATAAGAAATAAAGAATTATTAGTATTATTATCATTATTAATGTAAAAAAAATATTCAAGAAATTTCGTTAAAAATCACCGCCATATTTTGAATTTGGCTTCGTACACATTAGGCGTTTGGCGTTGCGTTTAACGCGCGTTGGCAGCGTACACACTACAGCGTTAGTTCGGCGTTAGATCAGCGTTATATTTTATTAATTAAGGCGAGCATACCGTACTAGTTCAGTAAATACTTCAAAAATGAATGCTGAAGTGATTCGGTGTGTGTGGTTCATCTACGGTCGATATAAAAGGCGATGCCAAAGACAAAAAAAATTTGAGTTCACCCAATATCACGCGACAAATTAACGCATGGAAGGTTCCAAATACTATATCCAAAATTACGGCAACATTGATCGAAGTTTTTCAATTAAGTCAGAATGTCTGTCACATAATTTGATGACCCACTTAATATGATCAAAGTGGATAGTAAATCAACCACCTTCAGAGAGACAATATCTTCAGAAGAAAAACTTGTTGTCACTTTGAAGTTCGTACTTTTGAATGGAAAAATAAGAAACATTTTTTCAAACTGATCTAAGCTTTCTGATTGCTGGCTTCGTGATGATTCCCACCCTGTCTGCAGTGGCGTTCGAGCTATAGTCCACTGCTGAGAAGTCTGTGTTGATGCTAATATCAACATAGTTATACGCTCCTGGATTTATTGAGGAATATTGAAATGGATATGCTTGATGTGTTGTTTTCGTTTGAGGAATTTGTGCTCTTTGAATGATATTGAGCAATTCACTTTTCCTTGAAAGGCGTCGGTTCTTGGGTACTTTTTTCATTTCACTGTACAGGGTGGACAAAATTGGTGAACTAGAATTTTTTAACCGAAAGGGATAGAGGAAAATGAATCACACTTTACGGTCGTCTTTTTTAGAGAAACTGATAAATCCATCAACTGCATTCCTCTTCTTTTGTTTTCGAGGCTAAAATTGAAATTTGGAAGATTTCAATTTCGGTCTTCTTTTTCTGAATGTGCTAGGATGTTAAATGAAAACATCATACAGAAACTTTTTTCATAGCAATCCAGTAGTGTATGTTTTCCCAAGAGGAAAAAATACAACTTCATCTTATAGCATAAATAAGCAAGGAAGCCTATTGGGAAAAAATATAGTTTGCTACTGGATTGCAATAAAAAAATGTCTGTATAATGTTTTCATTTTGACATCCGAGCACAAACAGAAGCGGAGAAAATGACCGAAGTTGATATTTTGGACTGAAATTCGAAAACAAGAGAAGATGAATAGGAATGCAGTTGATGACATTATCAGTTCCCCCTAAGATTTTCTTTTTATCTGGAACTTTTCCATGAATATTGAAAATTTCAACTATCTCTTCCGAATTCCTTTTTTTCACTATTTTATTTTTATATTCGGGACTCGTCATGTCACACCAAGCTGGTCTTTTTTGAACCTCATCAATAAATAAGTCAGTATCGAAATTCCATTTTCATTTTCAAATTAGTTACAATCGTCATGAAAACGCACGTTGAAGTGTGTACGACTGCATAAGAACACATGTATCTCGAAACGCCCACCTGACGCATATTTAACGCGCGCTTCAAAAAATATCTTGAAACGCACGTTTTCCGGGCATTGGATACAAACGCTCGTTTTGCATGTGTACGGGTACATAAGAGCACTTGTTTTTCGAAACGCGCGCTAGCAAAAAGCGTGTTTCGAAACACCTAATGAGTACCCGGTCGAATATCCTCAAACGCACGTTTTACGAGCGTTGGATCAAAAACGCGCGTTTGCATGTGTACGGATACATTGGAGCCCTTATATTTTGAAACGCGCGTTTGGCTAACGCGCGTTTCCTAACGCCTAATGTGTACATGGTCTAAGGGTATAAAATTAAGCGCTCGTAAAACGCTTTATGTGTATTTTTATCGAATACAAATAGGTTCCTTTTCAATTACATTGTTGTTATATTCGTATCTAAGGTTATGAAATTGTTTCTATAAGTAATAACCACTACCACAGTTTCCAATGGTGTGAATTGGTGTCTTTTTCTCCACTTAGTAATAATATGTTGATTTTTGAACATGGATTGTGAATTAGTTTCAATAGAAGTAGATCTTGGAAGTAGATCATTGAAGAAAAAATGAACAAAATGAAATATAAAATAATTTGGTCATAAAGCATCGTACAAAAAGAAGTGAAATCCGACCAAAAACATTTTCATGCAAAATGTTGCCAAGACGAGACCGCATTTCTCACATTATCAAAAAGTTATCAGATCTCATGTAGAGTCAAGCTGCTAACTCTACAAGTCCTTATTTCAAAAACTACACCTTGGTCAAAATAAGTGACTTGGCCGTTTCTCTACCGCCACGTGAGCGTAAGGTGAACAATTCTTTCGCTGTTCATAACTTTTCTGTTATACAATAGTTCTAAAGCCTTGGTTTCTTCGAAAGCGGTACCGAAAAATTCCGACCGCAATAATAAGGCAAATGACGTCAGATTGCGATGGGAAAATCAGGTTTCTTGATTGCAGCAATTAAATATGCAAAGCCTTGGTTTTTTCGAAATCGGTTTTCTAATATGAAAACAATCGAAATCACAATACTTCACCGCCGCAATCATTGACAAACTGTTTCTCGTCGTAATGCCAGTATGCCGAAATATTACCTTGCTCTGACCGTCAACGCATCCTTAAAAACCACTGCCGATGTTATGCATGGTACAGTTTTCTATGACGCCATTTGCCGGTCGTAATTTGTCGGTACCGCTTTCGAGGAAACCAAGGCTTTATAATAACGAAACGGCCAAGTCAAGCCACATATTTTGACTAAGGCATAGACAGGTCCGGTCTGGCTACACTGGAGGCCCTTGGCTAGATGCTGATTTTGAGGCCCCCTCCAGGAAATAATATCACGAGAACTATGGGTTCTCTCACGGCAGCTAACGTGATTCAAAATGGTTTTGAATTCGAATGACGTAGTTTTAAAAAATTTAAAATGATTTCAATTCTTTATCATCAGCTGATTTTGTTTTATTATTTATCCCTTCTTTGAAGAACAAGATTTTTTATATAGTACTATTTACTAGTGGTCATACCTCAAATAGAACGATTGTAATGATGCTTTGACGATAGGTCAACTGCGAACAGGACAATGAAAAACAATGCAAATCTAATAATTTCAAGAAAACTTGATATACCTACAAATATTACTATCCTAACTACGATAATTTCATCACTACTCCTGCCCACGACATTAATTATCTCATCCTTTTCCAAGCCAGAAAACAATTCTCTTTCTACAGCGTGCCAAAAAAGTAACGTAACTCGTCAATAATTCTTGTACGAAAAATTGTAAAAAGAATCCTCGTACCTGTCAATTATCAAATTAAAAAGCAATTCATCGTATGCTTTTTCGAATTTGATATTTCTCACCTCCTTCGCTCCGCACCACTCTGCTTCATTTTTTCAAACGGGAATATATGAATAATGATAGTTACATCAAATGGGAGGTATTTGATTACCTAATCAGTGATGTGGTTGAAAGAGAAATTTGTTGTGGCGTGTTTTTATTAAAAATTCAAACTTGTGAATGGCGGCACTATTTATTATTAAAGCAACTCCACCAATCCATGGATTTGTAATTTCGAAAGCAGATTTTCCCATGCTTTTTTTAATTTGAAATGTTTCACCCTTTACGGGTTCCTTTTTTTCTCAAGGAATATATGGATTGCAATTTGTTAAAAAAAAAAATAGAGGGATAAGGAGTGAAAGGAGTGAGATATTTCAAATTCAAAGAAGTTAAGGACTGCTTTCGAAAGTACAAATCTATGGATTCGTGGATTTTCCTCAATAATAATTGGTTAAATGATAATGGTCTGATTGAAGTTCTCCCCAATAACAAATTGAAAATTGTTTCCTAATTTTTTCAATAGAAAAACACGCCACAACCCATGTTGTGGCCAATAGTTTTTACTAGGATATCCGATAGACAAAAATACGAACAGTGCATGTCTTTCGAATAAATAAACTCATTGACATTTTTTGGGGGTCATTAAAAAAAATTGCTATGTCCATCGGAACACTTGTTACTGGAATAAATTTGCAGAAGACTTTTCGGGAATTCAATAAGAGAAATCATACAATTATCTCAAATATGAACCGTATTCAAGCGAATAACCAGTAATGACCGCGGTTATCTACGGTCCTGCCTTGCGGTTATCTGCGGTTATAGCCTTCAGGCATAACCGCGAATAACCAAATATCGCTTGAATACGGTTCAGGTCCAAAGTTGACGTTAGCGTTGTAAACAAAACAAATACATAACCAAATTTTATATTTGAATCGTATTTCGCAATTTGGTTCCAAGAGCTCTAAACGGAACAAAGAATTATACCTACATAAGAAATTAAAACGATACCTAACCTTACTTTTTCATGACAACGGTTACGTACGGTTATCTGCGGTGCAAAACGATGATTATAACCTACAATGACCGAAGTCGCTGGAATACAGTTGGTCCTAATTGGTAATTACCAATGAGGACCAGGTTATTCGCTTGACATCGGTTATGATCTCTAGTTCAAACAATCATAACCATGAAATTTGGCGAAAAAAGTGGCATACGTCAAGAAGTACCACAGATAAATGATGACAAATGAGGTGTTCAGAAGGCAGACGGTAAAATTTCATGGAGATTATGAGTATGATATAAAAATTGGACATTTCCATTTGAAGAAAAAGGGTGGTAACGTTTTTCGTGCATTTTGGCCGTTGTCGTTTATTCATTCCCGACTATCCGCTAGTTCGAGTGTCTGGCATCTTCAGGACTTGTTCTCCCTGAATTGATCTGCCCCATTATGATCATGATACTATATGATGTCTTCAGCAGGCAGCTCAATTGAAAGAGAACAACTCCTAACTTGACTCGAACGTTGAGAATAAATAAGCGCCGACGGTCGAAATGCTCGAAAATCCAAGTGAACGATGGCCGCGAAAGCCTCATCGAAGTCCAGAATAATTTGAGCTGAGTATTGCCGATTCCTTCGAAATTTGAATTATTCCCCTAGCACAAAATTTCCTAGAGTTATCGACCTATCGACCACTATTGATCCACCCACCAATTATTGAGAATCTAAAGGTGAAAATACGATTTCTCTATTTTTCGATTGTAAATACATATATATCTGAATCAAAATTTGTTTTCATTTTCAGGCAACCTGTAGTGATGGGCGTGTCATTGATCGAGCAAGATCCTGGTGTGCTTCAATAGGGGTACCTTATTTCAGATTCAGTCCTCACATGTCTGAGGAATATCCCTTGAATGAAAAAGATGATGAAAAATTATGCAAAATGTTATGGGAAACAATGGTGTATATGAAACAAAAGAGTGATTTGTTATATAATTTAGCAAGTCTTCTCGATAATTGATGAATCCAATTCTGTTATAGATGGATTGTCTACTAGCAAATTGATATATTATTTAATGATATTTAAAAATAATTAATATAATGAATTTAATATAAGGCAACTCTATCAAGTATATATATTCATGAAATATTTAATCAAGCAAAATCAATGTGAACTTTTCATAGCTGTCCTAACATATTAGAGAGAGATGGAAGGGGAGAAAGGAGAGTGAATATTGCAAAGAAACATACATAAATCAACGTGAAAATCGAAAGTTATCATTTTCGGAAAAACCTGAAGTAGAATTTTTCTTGCAAATATGTGAAAGGGTGATTTTTGTGAACATATTCAATATTCGAAATTTCAAAAATGAATGAAAAAAAGAGAAAGTGGGTTGTTCTATAATATTATGTCAAATAGAATAGAGAATATTATGACTTGAGATATGACATATCAGTTATAAAAAATAAGTGGCATATAATAAAACAAGTCTTTTTTAAAATTAATTTGAATCTTCTCTGGGAATAATTATTTTTCATATCTTGAATATAACTTTGTCGAAGTTATGGTCATAGCCATAATGAAATTTATGTTGAAAATTTATGTAAGTGTTGAAATAACACCAATACCCTAAAATCAATATTTTCTGAGATTTTCGGAAAAAAGAATTTATGCGATCATATGTCTAATTTTATTCTTCTCAGGAGGAAAGTAATTGACGATTTGAAATTATTTTCTTCTACAATTATTATTCAATCAATGATATCTATCCCTAATTTTCGTTTTGAGAAGAATAAAATTCGAAATGTGATCGCGTAAATTGTTTTTTCCGAATATCTGATAAAATATAAATTTAGGGAATTGATGTTATTCTCACAACTACATTATTTTTGACGTCGCACGAATTAATTTTTTTTTTTAATCTATCTAGGCAAAGTTCAACTCCGAAATTGCAAACGTGAATTTCTATTCCTTCTAGTGTTGGGTAACTCTTGTAAGATGCGGTTCATGTGTCCCGGACACGACCCAGAAATGTAAGAGCGGCTCATTTTGAAAAACTGTATCACCTCAATTCGAATGTCCCACTAAGCGACAACGCGTCACGCATCTGTGGGGCGATCGAGCGAGGAGGATGGTACAAAGTACGAAGGGTTACGTTACGACTCGGAAGAGCCGAAAGACGCAGGGAGCGAGACCGACGCAGGCACGCAGGTACTCGGAGATCGGAGATGCAATTGAATGATGTTGTTTTGGTAGGGGGGGTTCGGATTGTTCGGAAGACAAGAGTCTCGGACTCGACATCTCGAAAGTAGAATTTTGCCGGGAGCGCGATCCGAGCGATCTGATTCTGATAATCAGATGTGTTTTGCCGAACTGAAGTAATAAAAATACAGTGACCCTACACTAATTGCTTTCAGCTTTCATATTGATAGAAGGTACTTCCATCTGGACTGGGGGTTATTCCTCATAACAAAATTAGGGTTGTTCTTTCAGGTTGCTTCTTTCTTTGGGCACTCTAACCTCTTACCGACCGAATATACAGGGAGTTTGTACTACAAGGAGAATATTGTTTTTTCATAGAAGGACAAAGTATAGTCCCATGATCCTCATAGTAATAAATGTTGAAATTGCGAATTGTATCTGAATTATTTCAAATTAAACAAGAATTTTATTCTTAAGTTTAAATTTATAATAATTTATTTTCATTTTCAATAACTTTAATTTTTTGTTTTTTTACATGTTTCGTTTTTTATGAAAGTTACATTTTATTTATATTTTATTGAAATAAATATTTTCAAAATATATTCTCTGCTTAAATTATTTGTGTGGGAATATGTCCGCTGAAAACAATAAAGAACAACGGGTTAAGGCTCAAGAATATGGTATTCTAATAGTCCAATACCTCTCCAAACCTTGAAAGTATAATCAGAATGATATTATCATCTTTAGATAAAACCATTAATATTAATAACATCCGGAGATCATATGATCTCAGTTCATGTTGAATTTATAAATTGTAATGAAAACAATTCATTCCTAAACTAACAAACTGTTTATAATATACTTCAAATTTTTGGTTGAATGAGAATATATTATCACGGTAAGTTTCAATTATTTCGTATAACTATATTCCTTCATTTTCGGTGTAATTTGTAATTTGAATCAAAGAAATATTACTCAACCTTCCACTCTCACCCGCTCACCGTCGCTCCATTTTCAATACAAACTTCCAACAGTTGTTAATACACATTCTGAATTAGTGTGCTTTCTGCCGTCCCCACCGCTTCAACTCTAACTCTAACATCTAACAAACGTAACGACGTTTGACGTTATCCCCCTTTCTTTTGCTTGTATCGGCCCAGTTCCAGTTGCGAGCGACACAGTATGTAGTAGAGCAAATTTTGTCTCGACTGCCTAACGCGTCATGAACGCCCGGAAGTCCCGGAACGCCTCGCCTCATTGGAAGTGGTACACTGTACCGCTTGAATACAAAAGTAAGGCACCTCTTACAAACTCAATTTTAAACCGTGTACTACCCAACACTAATTCCTTCCTAAAAATATTCTGACGAACGGTATTCTAAGGACACATGATATATATATATAGGAGTGTTTGGCTTACTCACTGTATACTGGAAAGGTAGAAATTCCAACAAATGGAGGGAGCTACATTTAACTCAACCATAAGGAAAAAAGGGCAGAATGAATTGTACCTATTGAGAATTTAATTTGGATCTCTTCGACTACCACAGTCGCATTAAGGGTTAATCTGAACTATCTTCTTCTCATTTTTAAATTTTTTAACTTTTTGGTATTTTTATCATTGATACCTTCAGAATAGTATGAGCCAGTTACCTCTTTTAAAACAAAAGTAGGTACATAAGAATGTTGCAGTCACTATTCTAAATTATGTATATATCTCGAGTCATTCCCAGAAATTCGCATTTTGCAAAAACAAGGTATTTGATGTGAATTTTTATTGAGAGCAATTATTATTTTGAACAGGATAGTTTAACTGTGTCAACATTCAACTTGTAATACTTTACACATTTGCATTTATTTCAGTTTATACCTACTTAAAATCGTTTTTGTAGCTCCTAAGTAATTTTGAACGACACTGAGAAATCATATTTGTTATCTAGTCATAAAGTGAATTTATATCATTCATTCAAATAACTGAAATCAACTTATAACACAAACAACCTTAAATTATTTGCAAATAAAAAAACACAAATGAATTGACTTTTTTCTTTGTTTCTTTAATAACCCATTCTGTGATGAATTAATATTGAATAAAGTAGGAAGCTTCATGAATTATCTGAAATTTTCGTTGGTGAAGTATTGACAGAACACAAATTATGCTGCTCATTCATGGTGCGATTCTACTTTAATTTATCAGCAAATCTGTAGCTTTTCATAAGCTGACAGGAAAATTGAGATTCTGGTCGCATTTTGAAAATCTGTGGACAAATCACAAAACAACATACGATACAGTTCTCGTAGGATTCACATATCGTTTCATCAATCACTTGGAAAAAATTTGGGTGATAAGGAACTGGTTTTTACCTGTTATGGAAATGTATCCGTAAAGGCGCTGTCACACGGTGCGTGGTTTGTTAACCTGTCTGGAAGAACCACTAATGTTATTAGTTCTGTTTATCTGAGCCCATCGACGGATAACATGAAGATGATCTCACACTGATGTCTTTCAAGATTTTTCCTGATATTTAATATTTTATGTTATTTTTTTTACGGGGAGGCAGGTTTTTTCAGCTGAGGTTTTTTCCCCTGGCTCTATAATATCGTATGATACTAGTGATGATAGTATTGTATGATTCTATAGTATCATACGAAGAATGTTATGATACCCCGTTCTTTTTTTTACCTCAGCTTAGGTACTTTTTGTTTCAACATTTATTGTATTATTTTAGCTCTCTATTTTCATAAGAATATATAAATATTAGTTCACTACTCCTGTAGCAGTGAACATAGGTGTTTTGCAGAGGTGTGCCTGAGCACAAAGGACAGTGCTCGTGAAAGCACTCGGAGCCCTTTTGTGCTCCCAATCACTGTGCCCCCAAGCCCTTCTTGAAAGCTGTGCTTAGTGCTTAGTAATTGAAGCACCTCATCAAAAGGCTTAGTTCTTAGTAAACCCTAAAGTGCTCCCGGGCACTTTTTCGGATTACTAAGCACTAAACCCTTGTCTTATATTGTCGTAACACGAATATATGCGAGTCCGACGCCTTGAAACCTGATTTTCAGTCGAGTGATAAAAATCTCACGTTAGTCCGTAACGTTAGTGCGCAGTTGCGAAGATCTGGTGAGTTTATTGAACGTGCTTTCTACTTAGTTATCTGTGCTTTCAAAGTTCGTGAAGATCTCTCTTGACAGGGGAGTAATTGAAGGGTAATTGCATGATATTCCTTTCATTCTGTAATATTTACTGAGCTGAGGCTAATTCTCAAAAGAGAATTTGATATGAAAATTAAAATTTTTTACCAAACAGTGGTTTTTTATAAGTGAAAGTTAACAACTAAACTAAATAAAAAATTTTTCTATAGAAGAAACCATTGAATCAAATGGTCCCAGATATTTGAATAGATTGCTTCTGAGTGGGCATATTAGACTTTAACCCATTCATGCCCACCGGTTTCCTAAATGAAATAAATATATGAAACATACATTATTGGAAACTGGGATTATCCATAATATATATCGAACGAATAAAAAAAAATTTAATTTACAGAAAAAGTAGGAATCAACTGCGATAAATCGGGAACCACTACTATTTTTCAAGTAAGGGAAGGTTTCTAAAACTGTTAGGAACGTTTAACTTGGGCTATTTGACAATAGATGTCTAAAAAGTCGCAATATTTTGTTGTACCCAAATGTGTACAGTGGACATTAATGGGTTAAAGTTCCCATCAACCTTACATGGGAGAATCTTTTTTCTGAGGTATTAACGTAATTGGGAGCTGCTGTTTTATTATTATTATTATTATTATTATTACATAACAGAAGAGTTGGGGTTCTCACCCATAAACTCAAAAATTACAAAATGAAATAAAACAATTGAATTCAATGGCCACAAGAAAAAAAGGAAAAAAAACTAAATAATGAGATAAACACCAGTCACAGTCACTTCAAAAAAAAAGAATCAACTCTGGTCCCTTGTAAACTGGTCGAGTCTATTCTTGAAAGAATTCACCGTGAGAGCGCCAACAACACTATGGGGTAATCTGTTCCATACCTCAAAAACCCGATTGGGGAGGAACGTTTTGAATTGTTTATATTTATTTCACATTCATTTTGCCTTATTTACATCCTACTGAGCGAAACCAAGTTGCTTCGTTCCCACCGCGTCCCACGAATCGCAAGGCTTCAGCATTTTGAAGAACGACCGTGCCACCGGATCAAGCGGAGGAATCTGGATGCAAAATCTGGGACTAACCGGAATCTTGATATCGACACAGAAAGGCACACTCCGCATTTTCTTATGCTACTATTCAACTCCCACTTAGCGGCAGGCGATTTGAACGCGAAGAGCCCAGATTAGAACAGCCGTACCAGGAATTCAAACCAAATACCTTTTATCCTATGATAAGTCTATGATTCAAACGCACAAATTCTAGAGGCCTATATGATACAACACTCGGATGTCATAGTGATGGCGACGTCGTCCCCAACGTACTATAACTAACGCCACAGGTATCCCATTACTACGCCTTAAATTCCGACCCAAAACCAGTGCTCATGAATGTAGGAAACGTAGCGAATGAAATACTAAGAAACCAGCGACAGATAGTCGACTGGAAAAAGTTTAACTCCTTTGTCGAAGAAAAGTTCAGTATTGAAGAGATAGAGGAATGATGTTCAGATGACATCATTGAACCGACATGCTAGTCCGAAATCCAACGAATCATCGCAGGACTGGAGACGCCAAAAGATCCCAGATCGTTTCTCAAACAAGATGCCTACAGCGGAAACGCTGCACTGACGAAGATAAGCGACGGAATATTAGACGATTAAGACTGCGGCACTTCCCTACGAGATGGCAGCTTGCAACGGCGATCTTCATACCGAAGCCAGGTAAGGATCACAAGTTCCCCCCAAAACTTCCGTCCTATCAGTCTCTTGTCCAGTGTCAGTAAGATCATAGATAAATAATAGAGTAAGATAATGGAGAGTCTCATCCACTCCCGCCTTATTGAATTCGTCAACAATCTAAATTTACTTCCAGAGTCATCGAATTCGCCAATACCAGTTTCGGTCACAGGCGCAGCCTTCCCCGACATTTCCAAGGCACGCTGACCATGCGATCAAAAAGGGCAAGATAGTTCTCGCTAGTTTGTCATCCTTGCTTTGTTCTAAGAGCAAAATGTCCATTCCCAATAAACTGACCATCTACATGTCCGTCGTCAGAATATGCGCTTTCCCTGACAAAGTTTTACAAACTGCAGGTTCTACAGGACGAGTTTCTCAGGTACGCTTTCAGTGCTCCTAGCTCCTAGTTCTACGCCGTATAGGTTCAGATAAATCCTACAGAACATTGAGAGAGTCTTTTGGACTTATTAGCCCTAAGATTTCGCCTGCATCTGCGGACGGCATCTTCAGAGGATTATTTATCTGAGATTGTAACTCGACCACTCAATTTCCGAGAGTGATCCTGGGTTCGATCCGGAGGTAGTACTTATACCCCGGTTAATGGCGGGAGAGGGTAGTGGGTGTACGCGCATGATGTTGATTGGCCCAACGCTCCCACTCCGAATCGGCTTTCTGGTTTTTTTCCTAATACCATGCGCTATTTACCAAGGGAGTTTCTGTTTATGTTTTCTTTGTGTTTATAAATCTCAATGGCATCCATATTAATCAAGGATGTATCCTGCTCCAAAATATTTATGAGATGAAAGACTTCCACATACAATAGTAAACTGCAATATAAAAAAAAAACTTATCCTAACCCACACACGCATCATTTCATTTGTACTCGTATATTCTTCATTAAATTACAAAGTTAACATCAATCAGCCCTTTGCATCCACTGCAGGATATAGGCCTCCCTCATTTCTGCCCACTGTCCTTGTTACATACTCCAACCAAAATTTTTAACACCCTTATTATTATTCCAAGTGATAAACTGTTAGGGTACCCGCGCACATGCGATTTTCTGTCGCGCGATCGTTTAGTCGCAAAAATTAAACCCATATATTCAAATGAGAATGCATCGCCAGCGACTAAACAATCCCGTTCTTGAAGCCACGCGATTGTCCCAAATCAGAATGAGTCAAACTTGCGGACAATTCAATCGCAATTCAGTTGCTACCGAAGTCCGAACTTCTTTGTGTGAGTGTGAATTTTTTTTTGGGTCTTTATAAGGTCCTATTGTTAATATTATTTGGCTCGTAATAGTTGACCTACAACGCAAGCGGTTTTCAGGAAAATCCATGTTATTACTGAATGTAGTTGCAATTTATTAGTTGCAAGTCCGCCCATGAAACATTTTCGAATTTCTTTTCTTGGCGACTGCGATTATTCAGTCGCGCGACAAGAAATCGCAAGAGCGCGCCTATTCTTAATAATATATGAGAAATTTGTTCCAGTTGTAATGTTAATTTCATGAAGGCTAGTGATTTTTTCCACTTTATCTCCCATTCTTAAGACGCGGTTCGCCGTATTTCTCTGAACGAACCACAAACCGTCAAACATTGGTAATTTATTACCAACCACCAGAGCTGTTGCTTCGAGCACTAAGCACTATAAGCACTGTGAAAAAAGGGCTCCCGAGTTGCGAGAACTAAGCACTGGTTTCCACAAAATGCTCGCAATTACTAAGCACTTTGTGAAGGTAATTCGATATTTCGAGCACTAAGCCCTAGGCATATTTCTAGGAAGTGTTGTATGTTAGGTTATTCCAATCGGAATGAAACTTATATCTTGTTAGCTAAGCTTTATTATAGTAAAATCTGAGATTATTTTCAGGCCAGAAAAGATGTATAGGGTGGCTTATAACTTTTGAAGGGGACCCCTAGAGTGCGCATGATATTCCTTATATCCTCAAAATTTTTCGACCAAAAAGTGGTTTTTCTATATGTCCAAAGAAGAGACGGCTTGATAACAATTTTTTCGGATTTTAGAGGAGACAACAGTTCGAAAAATGGACTCAGATACATATGATTTTATTGCTCCTGAGAAGAGATGATCGACTTTGAATTTTCCATAGACATGGGAAAATTCTCATTAACAGATATTAGGTACCTTTATGTGATATATGTATCTAATTATGACTTGTGCGCAATATTTGTTAACAGTCTTAATTAGGTATTCGATTAATGTATTTCGGTAATAATATAAACTTCAAATTAGATATTGAAATATAAACCATACATAATTCAACGTGGTTTTATTGTACACGACACTTAACGATCATTCACGCGCGATTCATCGCGCGCGAAATCACTCGCACTTTCGCGCGGTCTGGAGTGGCGCTTGTAAACTGTATCAACTACATGTAGATGTAGACTAACGATCTTTCGAGTAGGACGACGTCGATGCCCTCGTTAATGATTAGTCCAGTAACTTTATACATCATAATATGCGTCAAATCCGCATATTCTGAATTTTTGCAGACTTGTTTATGATGTTGTCCTTATCAATAATCCAAGATTGTGACCTCGAGCGTTGAATGCAACTTTGTCAAAAATCGAAAAAAACCGCTAAAAAAATATTTTTTTTTCAAATTTTGACAATTATATGACTCTGAAGGACTAGTTTTTGCAAAAACTTCTGCAAATCGTTTTCCAAGAAGACTAAATTTCCTACAATATGATACCAGAACTGTCTCTGAAGACTCAATAGTTTTTTATTTACAGTCTTTCAAAATTTCTCATTTTTGTCGAATTTCTCAGTTTTTTACAATTGTATCGTTTTTAGCCTCATATTTTAGCCCTGTATATATGATGTTAAAGAAGGAAATGAGGAGTGTAAAAGATGATGTTCAAGCTAAGCAGCAAATAATGAAGTAAAAAGAAAGTACACTTATAGTTAATGAATGTTTTTTTTTTGGAAATTGGGGAATATTAATAATTAATAAGCCTTCTTGAACGGTCTACCGACGCATTGGGATGGCATATTCCGTCCAGTGATGAATTGTGGACCTCTTTTCCTCTCAAGTCATTCTCCATTTCAACATCAGACAGATCGCTGTCTCATTCTGCAACATCAGATTTATTATCAAAACAGGCCCTGCTGCAGTGCCTGCAGACTGACGAGCATTTTAATTCTTCTTTCCTGCAGCTGCAGGCGTTCCCACAACTTTTCGTGCAACCGCAAGAAATCAGCCACAAGCGGTGCTGCATCTCTGGTCATAATTTTGGGTTTGAAGCCTTGTAGCGTGAAAATCGACCCCCAAAAGGGAGGGTTCAGTGTGACGCCTAACCACGCCTGAACCTGCGAGAAGATCGAAATTTAGAATAAAAAAGTTAAATCGGGTAGTCTCGAATAGGAGATAGCCTAACTAGATTGAAGCTGGTTTCGTCGCAGCTCTGGCGAAAAAAGGAATACCGCAGCTCATCAAGGTTATGGATGTCGGGTTTGATTCTATATAGTGCAATTATGACTCGCTCTCCTGCTGCTACTATCCCGTCAGATGTAGAATTGATGTTGAGAAAAATCTCAGCTTGATCTTCAACCTCCGGATTTTCCTTCATTATGGACATCATTTGCTTCTTTAGAAAGCCAAAAAGCACGATATCGAATCAACACCGATAAAGGCATGGAAGCTTAGTTTTCGTTAAACCATTCTGGTTCAAGTGAGAAGATTTTTGAGTGAAACTTAAGTCAAAGTTAACCTAGCAAAGATATGCTTTTAAGGGTAAGCGGTGCGAATGGGCAATAATTTCGAAAACTATTGTGTCTACAGAGATAATTCCTGGTATCATATTTCAGGAAATTTAGTCTACTTCAAAAGCGCCCTGAAGAAGTTTTTTCGTCAGTCTGTATGCACGACAACGAGACATCTTGTGATGTGATAATAAACCTGATGTTGTAGTATAAGACGAGGATCTGTCTGATATCGAAATGGAGAATGACTTGTGGGTCCAGGAATCATCACCATCCACTGGAGGGGATATGCCATCCCAATGGGTCGATATAGATGAACCTCAACTGGGAGCTTCCAAAAAAGCTAAATTAATTATTAATATTACCCAACTTCGAAAAAAAAATCATTAGCTTTTGGTGTACTCACCTTTTTTACTTCATTTTTCGCTGCTTAGATTGAACACTTCTTTAACATCATATAATAAAAGAACAGGGCTTCGATGGTATAACCAGGGTAAAAACGACATCATTGCAAAAAATTGTGAAATTCGACAAAAATGATAAACTTTGAAAGTCTATATAGGAAAAACTATTGGGTCTACACAGACAATTCGGGTATCATATTGTAGGATATTTATTCTTCTTTGAAATCGCCTTGGAGAAGTTTTTCAAAAAACCAGTTCTTCAGGGTGATATTTGCCAAAATTGAAAAAAAAAACTTTTTTTTCCACCGTTTTTTCGATTTTTGACAAAGTTGCGTTCAACGCTCGAGGTCACAAACTTGGATATTCCATAAGGCCAACATCATGAACAAGTCTGCAAAAAATCAGAACTACCGGATCTGACGTTACTGGACTAGATGAATTGTTCATTTTCATTCCTTCGGGTCCGTTGGCGTTCCAAAACGCGATCTGTAATGAATCACTGTAAGTAGATGTTGTATTGTCCATTACTTACCTGATTTTCGTGTCGTTGTTCAGTCGAGGAGGCTGATCAAGCTTTCAGCTATCTGGGCATCTCCCCTTTCGACAAACAGGTGTCCATTGCGAGCCTGATGTTCTGGATGACCAGGTCTGTCTGGATGGTTCCTTTGTCCTCTTTTATCGACTTTGCCTTCGCTGCTGCCGTGTAGGTAGTAGGTTTTCGTTTAAGGTCCGCTGAATTATCCTTTTCAGAGAGTGATTGTCGGATCAACGGTGTTGTCGGGCCTGAGTTTTTGATATTTGGACTCGCGTTCCTAACCAATTTTGGAGATCCTCTTCCTGTGTAGCTGGCAGGTGGGATCCTTATTCATGGTTGGCGCACACCGCTGAATTTTGGATTTTATGCAGTTTTTCGAGGCATGGTTTGTTTCACCCTTTTCGCACCTTTGTTCCATCTTGCAGAAGTTCTGCGAGTGATGTAATTTTTGGCATCTGTGGCATTGGCTTTTTCAGACTCCCGTTGTGGCTTCTCGACTTCTACGACAAGTCCACACAGTCTGTTTATTCCAAGGACGGCTTCCTCTTAGTTCTTTGGGAATTTGATTAGGACCAAGGATAGTTCTTTGTGACGTCGGTGCATCCTGCTCATCTGCGTCGTGTTGAGTTTGAGCTCGCATCGGAGCTCCTCCAGCACTTCGGTGGTGGTCACGCACGATGGTCAGAATACCCTGAAACACCATCCTGGATGACCTATCCTGCGGACATCTGACGTCATCTGGCTTCGACGTCGTTAATCCCTCAACGACTTGAGACTGGATTCTATGACGTCTCCGCCCTCGCTGCGATGTCTATTGTGGTTTCCTATGTGTCGCTTCCTCGTCGGTTGCTGGATCGTCAACGTTTTTTAATAATTCTTTTACACTCTTTATCTGCGCGGAGTCTTGCTGATTTGTTGGTTTTAGACCACATTTTAGAATGGTCGATTTTGCCCTTCCCCATAGTGGGGCAGGTATGAGACACTTTTCGACTTTGAGTACTTCGCAAGTATCTCCCTGTATGGAAGTTATGTTATGGATAGCATAGGGTGTGTGTCTTGCAGTGAGAACTGCAGTTTATTGGTGAAAATCCTATGAATAATGAGCAGGTCTAACTTGAATCATGTCCCATATGGTCGGACCGAAATGACTTTATACCTTCGTCCATTCTTTTGTTTGCTTCAATAAGAAACGCTATTTTTACTGCTAGGAAAAGGCGTGGCTTCGGTCGAATTTGTCTCAGCTGAACAACACAGAGTAATTTCAGAATGAACATCATTTCATAAATATCACATAGTCCCACATCTAAGCTGAATTGAACTCAAATTTATAGGAACAGGTATAGACCACTCCATGTGGTCTGCATAGGAGGAACACATAGGAAAATTTGATAAATCAAAGAAACAACCAGAATATTTTCAGTTACATTTTTATTAATCTATGATTCAATTCTCATATGCGATTTGGATGTTCGTTTTGGTTTAAACCGTGACGTTTTACTTTTATCAACAAAATATTTATCCGCATTTGAATCTGTATTTTCACTAAATTGTTCCCAAGGATTTTTTTCTTCAGTTTTGTCTAAATTAACTTCACTCAACCATTTCTTATATCTTGACCTGAATAACTGAAATTCCTTTTGGAAAACTGTTGATTGTCCAACCCTGTCGATCTATAAAAAAAAATTAATATCAGAAATTGCTAAGTAAATGTTGATTCAGAATAAAAAAAATAATTTTATTCCACCTTATTTTTGATCATGCTTCTACATTGCTTTTTCAATGCATCCAAATGATTGATGAATTTTTTATTGGGTTCAACATTTTCATCAATGCATATCTGCATAACTTTCATTATGTACCTGAAATTCTTGGTATAGCATGCTCGATATAGTAGGGCTCCTAATATTTCTGCGTTCAATCTGAAAAGAAGAGTATATATTCCAATATTTCTAGATATAACTCATATTATTCATGTATTATTTGGGGTATTATTTGACAATGAAACAAGTTGTTTATATTACAGTAACATAATAATAGTTATTCGTTTTACATTGTAATAGATTTGAATTACCTGTATTTTGAACTTTTCATTTCCTCTAAAAACTGTTCAGCATCTGACTCAGTGTTACAGCAAAGAGCCAGAACACCATAAGTGAATAAATTAGGTCTCAAAGAATATTTATTCAATATATTTAAAACATCCTGAAATCTAGAATTGTCAGATTACAAATTTAGTTTTAAGTTGAGAAGTTATTAACCTTTGCATTCTCATAATCTTGTCTCATAATTCTTTTTTTAATCAACATATTAAAAAAATCCACATCTATCTTGATACCAGATTTCTTCATTCTCAAAAGAAGCTGCTTTTCTGCAGCTAAAGTACTTGGTATGACATCAAGAAGTAGGGTAAATGTTTTAATGTCAGGCATACAATTATTTTTCTCCATATCATTCAAATATGCACTCATTCCTCCAACAAGCAATAACCTATCTTCGGGTTTTTTAACTTCACCAAGAGATACAAGGTTTCCAAGTTTCGGTGTTTTAGCCATTAAATTTGGATAATTCACATCTTCAGAGGTTGACAACTGAATCTGATGTTGTAAGGGAGGCACTGATTCTTTTTCTGTTGATAATAATAATTTCTGATCAGTTACAACTAACGTCAATTTATTAGTTTCACTAATGACTTTATTTTCCTCATTTATAATTCGTGATATAACATCCTGTGTTACTTCCTCATCTCCTAAATTACAATCCCTTATTGTATGGAGCATTAAATTGTAGGTAAATATAGATGGCGAAATTTTCAATTCAATCATTTTTCTCCAAACTAGCAAGGCATGCCTAAAGCCTGATTTTTTATCTGAAATACAAGCCTGCAATAGAAAATTCAGAGTATCACTAGCAACCCTTATATTTTTAGATAACATTTCATCTACAATTGTGAAAGCAGTTAAAAGGCAACCGCATCTCCCAAATGCTTTAATCATGGCATTATAATTTGTGTCATTTGGTTCATATGATTTTTCAACCATCAAATTTCTTAAATGCTTCGCTTGTTCTAAACCATGAATTGGACAAGGACTATTTGCACAAGCATTAAATAAAGCTGTGTATGTACCACCGGTTACTTTCAAACCTCTCCTTTTCATATCATTATAAAGAGAAAAGGCTTTTTTTGTATATCCTCTCCGACCACAAGCACCAATTAATAAATTGTAAATATAATTTTCTGGTTTCACTTGATCTTCTTCAATCATTTTCACTTCAAGCACATCGATAGCTTCCTTTATTTTTCCATGGTCCAAGTATTTTTTTATTATATCAGCATATTGCTTGGTTGAAAGTTTTTTTGAATAAGGTGTCCTTTGCTCCAAAAATTTTTCTTCTTTCAAATCCCCTTCATCAGAGAGAGTATTTGAGTCTGACACAGAGCCAAACTTATCTGGATCATTTTGTAATTTCACTGAGAAATCTGCTTCCACAATAGTATCTGAAGAAGTGATTTTTTTTGTAGTAATTTTTCCTTTAATGTCCTTTTGCTTGTGCACAATTGGTGCTTTCATTAATGAATTAGACGACATAAATGTACTGCATGAATACTCCATACGAATAAATGAATTGAAAAGGCTTCGTTGTCTAATAAATGTTCTAGAAAACATACTGAAAATTAGTAATTGTAATAAAGTGACTGGATATTGCTATAAAAAATTTAAATTCGATAGATTCTGATAATTAATCAACTTTGTAAGTGGCACTTTGAGAATACCAGCTGTTCAAAAATTTTAATCAGTGCTTGCTATTGTTTATTTTATTTTTTATTATTAATGAAAATAATCATATTTATATTGAGGTTAATTGTTATTTTCATAGAATAAAAAAATGGACTTCTGTGCACTAGACCATAGATACGGTCCGAACAATTGTCGGGAGCCGACGGATTTTTTAATCACGTGACTCCGGGCCCGTTCCACTTAAAATAATAATAAATTCGAAATTATATCGAAAACAGTGCGAATTGCACAAGAAAACCGTATACTGCCTGTCTATTGTCTATATCTACGTGTACCACTAGACACGCTGCTCGGGGCCAGTTAGATTTAATAGGCCGTGGGTTGTTATGCGGTGCAGGTGCATATAATAGATAACTGGCGATTACTCGACTGAACGATTTGTACCATTCGTTTATTTCAGATAAATCTGTATGACCTGTGACCTATAGGGCTCGTTCCACTTGGCGACTACAACGCTCAAAATCGTTAAATAGGACGGCTAAGGGGCCGTTCCACTTGGTGATCACAACGATCAAAATGCTTCTTCAGCCGTTCCACTTAACGACCGCGGTCTTTGTGAGCGCGGCAAAATCATCGCTCACTCCAAGCTCAAATCGACCCACATATTTCGATGTTCTGTGACGACCTATCTTAATAGATGCGTGAAAGTGAAAATGGACGTTCAGAATACAGTTTAGATATATATTTATTATAATAATTCTAACTGTTGTACACTTTAATTGAATTTATTGTTTAGAATAACTTCTACTTTTTTCAATCTTGTCATTTCTTTCATGACAGCCCAAAACACCCAATAATCCGTTCCACTTGAGTTAACATAATAGCGCTAGCAAGCAAGTGGAATGGGGAAAAGAGCGGTCGTGAGCGTGAGCGTTGTGATCGCCAAGTGGAACGCCCCCTAACGATCTTTCCTGCGTGACTGCAACGTCACGTGTCAATGGCGCTTATCGAGATGAAATAATCGCGCGGGTAGTCGCTAGCGAAAGAGTGTGCGAATTTTCACGCGTCTAATCCCGAGCGAAAGTTTCCCTTAAGGTACCTCTACATTAACGTTCCACTTGGCGATCACAACGCTCACGCTCACGACCGCTCTTTTCCCCATTCCACTTGCTTGCTAGCGCTATTATGTTAACTCAAGTGGAACGGATTATTGGGCGTTTTGGGCAGTCATGAAAGAAATGACAAGATTGAAAAAAGTAGGAGTCATTCTAAACAATAAATTTAATTGAAGTGTACAACAGTTAGACATATTATAATAAATATAATTATATACATATATCTGAACTGTATTCTGAACGTCCATATTCACTTTCACGCATCTATTGAGACAGGTCGTCACAGAACATCGAAATATGTGGGTCGAACGGCTAAGGGGCCGTTCCACTTGGCGATCACAACGATCAAAATGCTCCTTTAGCCGTTCCACTTAACGACCGCGGTCTTTGTGAGCGCGGCAAAATCATCGCTCACTCCAAGCTCAAATCGACCCACATATTTCGATGTTCTGTGACGACCTATCTCAATAGATGCGTGAAAGTGAAAGTGTACGTCCAGAATACAGTTTAGTTATATGTATTATAATATTTTTAACTGTTGTACACTTTAATTAAATTTATTGACCTAACAACTAACATCTACTTCTTTCAATCTTGTCATTTCTTTCATGACAGTCCAAAACGCCCTAAAATCCGTTCCACTTGACTTAACATAATAGCGCTAGCACGCAAGTGGAATGGGGAAAAGAGCGGTCGTGAGCGTGAGCGTTGTGATCGCCAAGTGGAACGCCCCCTTAAGGAGCATTTTGATCGTTGTGATCGTCAAGTGGAACGGCCCCACAGATTTATCTGAAATAAACGCATTCGTACCATTGTACAGATCGTTCAGTCGAGTAATCGCCAGTTATCTATTATATGCGCCTGCACCGCATAACAACCCACAGCCTATTAAATCTAACTGGCCCCGAGCAGCGTGTCTAGTGGTACACGTAGATATAGACAATAGACAGGCAGTATACGGTTTTCTTGTGCAATTCGCACTGTTTTCGATATAATTTCGAATTTATTTCAATTCACAATTAAATAGAGAACTGTATGGAGGAAAACAAAACAGCATTTCTTAATATTTTATCGAAAATAATCCAGAACTTACCACGAGGATGTAGCTGTTGTATTGAGTTCCACAAGATTACAATCAAAATGAAAATTATTTTACTTTCTGAAGCGAATAAAATAAGTGGATGAATATCAGAAGAGGAAGAAAAGTATTATTTCGCTATCGAAAACGATTCAATTCTGACTGCTGATCTTTAAACATAAAATAAATCCTATAAATAAAGTCTGAATAAATGAAAACAATTCTGATAACTAACGTCTAAAAGTTAGTAATTTCCGATCGGAAAGAGCAGTTCTTGGGATTCTATCACTAACCATCATAGAATAATTATTAAGGAAGATATTGCTCAAAATTTGGGGAAATTTGCTCAAGATAATTTCAGAAGCTTGCTGACGTAGTGAACATTAAATTTGTCGTGATAAACATATCAAGTAAATTAACATTTCAAAACGTCTCTCTGAAATTTATATTGTAGAATTGAACAGAGTCCTTTTCTTCAACGTCTGAAAATGAATCGATCTGATCTTGTTTGTCGCAATCGGTGTAAACATTGTCATGATGGACAACTAATTTTTGTCTCCGTTCTTCGGGATCAGTTCTTTTTGGAGTAATTGAAGAAGTCATGTAACTCAGTTGATTTGGAAAAATTGAAGGAAATGCATGATGATGCATTTCCTCCACTGATGAGTTAATTTAGGAATTTTTCGCGGTATACTTATAACTGAACGACTGGACCTTAGGCGGTTTGGAATCTACAAAATATTTTATACGAACTAAAGTGTCTTCAATGGGCGCATTCAGCAGAAAGAGCGGTTACAAAACTGTTTGCGTTACTGATAGGTACTGGTAGCGGAAATCGGTTGACATAGAGCGGATTCAGCAGAAAGAGCGGTAATAAAAGGGATTTTTCCTCGAGCTAACTACAACAGTGTAGTTAGTCAACTTGATGACGTCATGGTTATCTTCGTGCCCTGTGTGGTAAGTTATGGCGGATGAGTGCAAAGGAAAGTGTCAGTCCCTCTCTCTCCCTTTCAAGTAACTACACAACAAACCGGATTGATGTATTGGTTTCCTGGCGTAGTTAACTGTGACGTCATGGTTCTAACTACGCCGCGAAGAAATTCGTGTAGTTAACTATGGTTTGCTTTAGTTTGGTGTGGTAAGCTCGAGGAAAAATCACTAAACTGTCACAACTGTCAGCCACACAACACGTTACCGAAAAGGAGCGCAAGTCAGGTACGCTACTAAAAATGGCGACCGCTACCCAACATGTTACATAGATAGCTCAACGTTCAGCAGAAGATCATAGATATTTGGCAACAGTTCCGTAACAGTTGTCTCTGCTGAATGCGCCCATTGATTTTCAAACTACTTTCTCTATGAATTGCGTTAAGCCATTTTTTTCTCATCGCGGGATCTTTCGGAAATCTAAATACCGACACCTTCTCTTCTCATTAGTGGATTTATAGTTGCTTTTGCAATCGGGAACCGCACAAGTACAAAGCATAGTACTCAAATATAAGATTTCCAAATGAAACCGATCACACGATCACGAAAAAAACATAAACCTTTTTACACGTTTTCCGGTCGAATTTTTGATGCGAACTATACCACATGTTACGCTTCAAAACAGAACTGCAAGTGCAAAGTCGTAACACTCTGAGCATTTCAAAGCAACATTCTGGCCTGTTAAATATCGTAGGGTAGGCCGTTTTTCATTTGGAAATCTTCGCTTTGAGTACTATGCCTGTGTGCAGTGCCCGGTTGCAAAAGCAACTATAAATCTACTAATGCAAAGGTGTCGGTATTTATATTTCCGAAAGATCCCGCGGGGAGAAGAAAATGGCTTAACGCATTTCATAGAGAAAGTAGTTTTAAAGTCAACGACGATAATAATGTAGATTGTATAAAACATTTTGTAGATTTCCATATTTTGAGAAATAACTCTTATCCAACCGCTGAAGATTCAGTTATTAATTTATCCCGAAAAATTCCTAAATTAACTGATGATGCATTTTCTTCAATTTTTTCAAATCAACCGAGTTTCATGACGTCTTCAGTTACTCCGAAAAGAACAGATCCTGAGAAACGGAGACAAAAATCGGTTGGCCATTATGACAATGTTTACACCGATTGGGACAAACAAGATCAGATCGATTCATTTTCCGACTTTTGTTGTCTTTTCAAAGACAATTTTTCAACTCCTTTTCCAACGTTAAAAAAATGATTTTGTTCGGTTATTCAGAGTTTATTTTTAGTTTTATGTAACCTATTTTAGGTTTGAATTTAGAGTTTTTATTCATTCAGAGTTTATTCTTGTTGAATTTCTGTTTTGTAGGTTTTATTTGAAGTTTAAAAATCAGCAGTCAGAATGTAATCGTTTTCGACAGCGAAATAATACTTTTTTTCGTCTTTTGATGTTCATTCACTTACTTTATTCGCTTCAGAAAGTAAAATAATGTTCAATCTGATTGTATTATTGTGAAACTCAATGCAACAGCTACCTCCTCGTGGTGAGTTCTGGAATATTTGCGATAAAATATTAAGAAATTATTCGCAGATAAACGAAATGCTGTTTTGTTTTTCTCCCTAAAGTTCTTTATTTGATTGTGAATTGAAATGAATTTGAAATTATATCGAAAACAGTGCGAATTGCACAAGAAAACCGCATACTTTCTAAATCTACTCGTGCCACTAGACACGCTGCTGGTAACAGCGGCAACGTCTAACCTTCCAGCCTGTTAGATTTAGGGGGCGTTCCACTTGGCGATCACAACGCTCACGCTCACGACCGCTCTTTTCCCCATTCCACTTGCTTGCTAGCGCTATTATGTTGACTCAAGTGGAACGGATTATTGGGCGTTTTGGGCTGTCATGAAAGAAATCACAAGAATGAAAAAAGTAGAAGTCATTCTGAACAATAAATTTTATTAAAGTGTACAACAGTTAGAAATATTATAATAAATATATATCTAAACTGTATTCTGAACGTCCATTTTCACTTTCACGCATCTATTGAGATAGGTCGTCACAGAACATAGAAATATGTGGGTCGATTTGAGCTTGGAGTGAGCGATGATTTTGCCGCGCTCACAAAGACCGCGGTCGTTAAGTGGAACGGCTAAAGGAGCATTTTGATCGTTGTGATCGCCAAGTGGAACGGCCCCTTAGTAGTGTTGCGTTCATAAACTTACTCAGAGTAAGCTCCCCTTACTCTGAAGCGTTCACAAACTTGCTTTCTCTTCCTCGGAGTATACTCTGGGCTCGTTCCACTTGGTGATCACAACGCTCAAAATGTTCCTTTAGGGGCCGTTCCACTTGGCGATCACAACGCTCACGCTCACGACCGCTCTTTTCCCCATTCCACTTGCTTGCTAGCGCTATTATGTTAACTCGAGTGGAACGGATTATTGGGCGTTTTGGGCTGTCATGAAAGAAATGACAAGATTGAAAAAAGTAGAAGTCATTCTGAACAATAAATTCAATTAAAGTGTACAACAGTTAGAAATATTATAATAAATATATATCTTAACTGTATTCTGAACGTCCATTTTCACTTTCACGCATCTATTGAGATAGGTCGTCACAGAACATCGAAATAGGGTCGATTTGAGCTTGGAGTGAGCGATGATTTTGCCGCGCTCACAAAGGGGCCGTTCCACTTGGCGATCACAACGATCAAAATGCTCCTTTAGCCGTTCCACTTAACGACCGCGGTCTTTGTGAGCGCGGCAAAATCATCGCTCACTCCAAGCTCAAATCGACCCACATATTTCGATGTTCTGTGACGACCTATCTCAATAGATGCGTGAAAGTGAAAATGGACGTTCAGAATACAGTTTAGATATATATTTATCATAATAATTCTAACTGTTGTACACTTCAATTGAATTTATTGTTCAGAATGACTTCTACTTTTTTCAATCTTGTCATTTCTTTCATGACAGCCCAAAACACCCAATAATCCGTTCCACTTGAGTTAACATAATAGCGCTAGCAAGCAAGTGGAATGGGGAAAAGAGCGGTCGTGAGCGTGAGCGTTGTGATCGCCAAGTGGAATGCCCCCAAAGACTGCGGTCGTTAAGTGGAACGGCTAAAGGAGCATTTTGATCGTTGTGATCGCCAAGTGGAACGGCCCCTTAGCCGTCCAATTTAACGATTTTGAGCGTTGTGGTCGCCAAGTGGAACGGGCCCTCTGTGAGCCTTCATAAACTTCCTCTGAGTAAGCTCTGCTTACTCTGCTATTTGGGAGAGTTAACACATACTCTGACAGATATGACGTACGATTTTCATTCTGTCCTGCTCCCGCAGACTTTTTGAAACTTGAATATTATTCGAATGAGTATTTATTTCTGGTTTTGTTTCATTTCAATAACGAAATACGAAACAATAAATTTTCCAAGTGAAACAACTATTCTGTGAAATAAAGAAATATTGGAAAGAATTACTTTAATGATTAATAAATTTAATGAAATTGCTAGCAGTGAATTAACGCAGCTCAAAGTGAACTTTACCAAGAGATAATGGTAAAGAAAAAAAGAGTTTTTCCCTGTATTGCAGAACCTAGAGTGGTCCGTTCAAGTTCAAATAAATCGAGACATGAAAAGTCCCACAATTACTGTTTTTTGTTCCTGATTTGGAATCTACGTTGATATTTTGTTATATTCGAGAGTTTAGATCTGTCAAGATTCATTCATATTTTGCTTTATCTTTCATACAATATTTTTTTAACTTCTTTTTGTTAGCTTCCTCAAATGAAACCATTTTTTGTTACGAAGTATTAATTTTTTTTCTGGCGTAGAGTCAATAAAACAACAAGACATGTAATAACATTTTTAATTTTCTGCTTGCAAGAGAAGATTATAGACAATAATATCCTTTTTCATTCTTTCTGTCTCATTAAAAGTAATTCAAAGTCCTGAGAACATTTATCAGTTTCCGCACAATCATCAAAAAAACACGGTTGTGCTCTGCTTTTCAAGTAAAAGAAAAATTGACTATACTGCGAAGACACAACTGAAAATGTACGACTAGAGGGAATTTTTTTCTTAAACTTCTATTATTCATTCATGATAGCAACAATTCAATATAAAAATGATATATAAAAAGTGTATATGATGCAAAAGTATTATTCATAACCTATACAAATGTTTGAATTTTGAATGACATTTGTCAGAGTAAGTTTGTGAACGACGAGTGTGGAGCATAGAATTTATAACCTACAATGGAAGCGGCGATAGAAAGAGAAGTGTTATGCCAAGTAAGAGATGGAGCTAGAGGAGGCAAAAAGTGCGACAAGAGCTTTGATAACGAGTACTACAACTTGTGATTACGACTTTCGAGCATTTGGGATCTGATTTTCAATATTTTGAGTGTTTTTTTTTTAGTTATAATTGATCCGAATCATCATGGTGAAGGCTTGTGCAGCAATAAACTGTACCAATAGGTTCAAGAAAGGCATAAAATTTCATGAGTATGATTTCCTATGTATCTTATCTGATTTTAATTTATCCTAATAATGCTAATATTCTATTGAAATGTTGTCTGTATGATGACGCCTACTATACTTAATAGGTTTCCAAAGGACAAAGTCTTGAGAAGAAAGTGGTTGCTGGCTGTTAAAAGAAAAAATTAGGAACTATTCAGAGTTTCTCCATGAATTATTGTAATCATAGTGATCTTTGATGGTTTTTTGTTCGACCTTTTCATATGCAATTTCATATTTCAATTTCAGTTATATACACGTAGAAATATTTCATCAAAACAACCCGAATAATTTTTTTTAAACATAGATTAATTCAAAATAGTTATCATCGAAATGAATACCCTTTTCAATTCCCACAGATCTTTTTATCATGAGGTTGGAGAAATAATATTAGATTTTGTTACTGAGATGAGAGCTATACCGGTTTCAGCCCTATTTGGCATCATCAGTATCCCATACCACTCAGGGACAAAAACTTCGATATTTGTAGCAATTAGTGCAGAGTATGAAATACAAAAAAGTGACACCTAATAGCGTCAGAAAGAAGTTCCAGAAAGAAATGTATACATCCTCTTTCACTCCATGAGATTTTAGCAGTCAAGGCAAACAATTTCTTTGTTTTTCAATTTATTCTTTTTCTTAAAAACCTGAATAAATGTAATCCACTCAATATTGAACAAGTCACAGCCAAAAGGTTGATACAAGATACAATCATTTATGAAGAACTTATACTATAATGATTAGAGATTTAACAATATACAGCCAATTTCAAACGCATATCAGGTCCGCAAATACCTATATAAATATGAGGGTTTCATATTATTGCGTCTCAATAGAAAGATGTTTCAGTTATGTTTTATAATTATAATTCTCTTTTTAAATTTTATAATTATATAATGATTTATATATTTGTGAAGTAAATAGAAGTTAAGGTTCATGTTAATATGTCCAAATAAATAAATTGTATTTTTGTATAATATCCCGTGTTTTTCTTGTCAATTTTATAGTGAAAGATATATTCATTTTGATTAAATTCATTCAAAATTAGCAGACAAACCATAATGGAATGACCTCGAAAGACATTACCATTTTTCTTCCGGTGAGCATTCCTTTTTATATATTAATTTTTCAATTTTTGTAGCAATAAAAATAAATAACCCTCTAGGCAATGTGATCACCCATTATTTTCATGTTAATTTCGGAAAATCGCAGGCGCGATCTATGCCTCTCAAATGAGTTTATCGATGGGTTCTGTGCTTTTTGACTCCACTAGCTCTATCTCTCTCTTGGCATCACGATATTCAATTTCGCGGAATGACATGCCTTATCCATGGTTAGTATATCTATGGTGTGGAGTAAAGACCGAAGTATATTTCTGATCATATGGCCATACTCTTACTCTACTCTCTGAGTAAGTTTGTGAACGCTGCCTAGGCCGTGTTCAGACACATAGGCTGCGTTCACAAACTTACCCAGAGAGTAGAGTAAGGGGGCGTTCCACTTGGCGATCACAACGCTCACGCTCACGACCGCTCATTTCCTCATTCCACTTGCTTGCTAGCGCTATTATGTTAACTCAAGTGGAACGGATTAGGGCGTTTTGGGCTGTCATGAAAGAAATGACAAGATTGAAAAAAGTAGAAGTTAGAGGTTAGGTCATTCTAAACAATAAATTTAATTAAAGTGCACAACAGTTAGAAATATTATAATAGATATATCTAAATTGTATTCTTAACGTCCACTTTCACTTTCACGCATCTATTGAGATAGCTCGTCACAGAATATACTTTTGGTCATTTGGAGCATTTTGATTGAAGGGGCCGTTCCACTTGGCGATCACAACGATCAAAATGCTCCTTTAGCCGTTCCACTTAACGACCGCGGTCTTTGTGAGCGCGGCAAAATCTTCGCTCACTCCAAGCTCAAATAGACCCATATATTTCGATGTTCTGTGACGACCTATCTGCGTGAAAGTGAAAATGGACGTTCAGAATACAGTTTAGATATATATTTATTATAATATTTCTAACTGTTGTACACTTTAATTAAATTTATTGTTTAGAATGACTTCTACTTTTTTCAATCTTGTCATTTCTTTCATGACAGCCCAAAACGCCCTATATTCCGTTCCATTTGAGTTGAGCAAGTGGAACGGGGAAAAGAGCGACCCCCTATGGCCATGTGATCCATAGATAAATAACGTGATCAGAAATATACTTCGGTCTTTACTCACTCCACACTCGTCGTTCACAATCTCACTCTGACAAATGTCATTCAAAGATGTGAACAAACGTATAGGTTGGATTCGCGGTGTTTCTCCTCTAGTGTGCTGTTTTGTGAAACTGTTATTATTTTTCTGGTGAGTTCCTACTCCTTTAGAATACTTTGCTGATTTCGTTTTCTTCATTTACAGCCCTCTGGGCTGTCCAATTAACTTTGATTTACCGTTTGCTTTTTTTTTCCATTTCTTATCTTGCGTATATTTTTGATTTAGTTATTATCTCTGGTTTCGTACAACATGTGTAAGTCAGACCCCGAGGCTTGGCCTCGGGTTCTGAATTTATTATCACCGAGAGCCCGTGTTGCTCATGATAAATTAGATTTTGATGAGTGGAACTCAATAAATGTAGGTTTACTTAAACATGAGTTGACTTCCATCAGATCAAAGGCTGTACTACCTGATGATCAAGATGTTATCAATAAAATTGATAACATTCTTGATAGAATTAATTCCGAAAGTTCTAAAATAAAACGCCCGTTATGTTTTTATTCTGACAGGGATAAAGGTCCTTTCGAGGTAATAATTGAGAGCTCTAGCAGAGAAATTAAAAATATTAACCCCCTTAATGTTGGAAAAATGATTTTCAACAACAAAAAATATGAAAATTATAACATCATCAACATTGATAGAAAGGGAATCAAGAGAGTGGGCATAAGATTTTCTTGCGCTGAACAAGCTAACCACTTCGTAAAATTCAATGATTTTGATCCTGTCTCCTTCGATGTTTACATCCCAGGCAGATTTGTATCCTTTATGGGTATTGTCAGGGATATTGGTCAGGACATAACAGATGAAGAGATTGTTCAGTTGGGCAAGGGACTCGACCCTAAGGTTAGGGTAATAAGGGTTCGGAGATTCAATAGGAGGAAGACATCGGATAATGGGAGCGTCCTTGTTAAAACCAACACGTGTAATTACATTTGAGGGCACCACCCTCCCGAAATATTTCGAATTATACACCACTAGACTGCCGGTGCAGTTGTATATCCCTCCTGTTGTCCAATGCAACAAATGCCTTCGATTTGGCCATATTCGTAATTTATGTAAAGGTTCGTTTAGGTGTAAAAGATGTGGTTCCTATCACGATGACGAAAGACCTTGCGACGCCCCTCTGAGGTGCATCTTTTGTGGGCAAGACCATGAGGCTACCGACAGACTATGTTCGGAATATCTAAGGCAGACCAAAATGCGGGAGATCATGGCCCTGCATAATATCTCTCTTTATGAAGCTGATAAGGCTTGCAAAAATCAAGTCGCTCCTATCCCCTCTGACTTCCCTTTCATTAGTAAGCAAAGGCAACAATTCCTATTCACAGAACTTCCTTTCTAACACCAGAAATCAATCGTATGCAAGTGTCACCAGAGCCAAGTCTACTACTCCAGATATTGCCGCTCCCCTCAATAACTCCTATTGTTCATCGCCTCCCCCAAAAAACAAAAGAAAAGCCTCCACTGTAGAAGGTTACAATAGAGCTGAACACGCAGAATGCCTCTATACGTACCGCCCCTCCTTTTCCAAAAAATCATTCTCAGGCGGCGCCTCTCAGGCTCCTATCCAATCACCTTCTCTTTTCTCCCAGAAATCTAGTAATTCCCCCTCCGAGGACTTAACTCTCTCTGCCCCCTCAGATTTTCTTCCCGAACAGGGAACTTACTCCCTGCAACCCAACGTCCAGTCAATAATTATTGAAGAGAACTTAGCTGACGAAAGACCTGTTATTATATATAGTGAGGATTACCTGTCTTACAGGTCATCCTCCCCTAACTAACCAACTTTCTTTCTTTTTTATTAGCTTAAGGTCAACTGTTCCTTGCTCTTTTACATCTCCTATTCATATTTCACTCTTTTTATGCTTAAAATCATTCAATGGAACATAAGATCCTTATTTGCGAACTTTAATGACCTTAAACTTTTAATTAAGAACACAGAACCAGATATAATTACCTTAAATGAGACCTTTCTTAAACATAATCAAATTGTATCTATCTCTGGTTTTGCTCTGGTTAGATCTGATAGAGACGATGGGTATGGAGGACTGGTGATTGCAGTTCGAGTCCCTCTGCAATTCACCGAGATAAATATATCTCATCAGAATTTTCCAGCTAGAATGCAACTCCTCGGTATCAGGTGTTCTGGAGTTTCCTTTATTAATGTCTATGTCCCTCCGGACATCCTTCTCCTTGACGGCCATCTTGAGCAGCTTTCCAGACGTATGGCGGGGCCGTGCATACTTCTCGGTGATTTCAATGCCCAAAACCCCCAATGGGGTTCTGGTTCCTCCAATCACAATGGCAAGGTAATTCAGTCCTTCTTGCGAGATAGCTCCTTTTGCTTACTCAATGATGGCTCCCCAACCAGGATCTCCTCTCCTCTCGGAAATCTCAGCGCCCCTGATTTGACGCTTTGCTCTGACGATCTGGTGGTTCACTGTTCTTGGGAGGTCCTACAGGATCCAGGTGCCAGTGATCACTTCCCCATCCTGATCACGGTTGACAGATCCCCTGAAGTTCATTCAGAAGCTGACACACAACTCAGGGTCTATAACGTCAAGAAGGCCGACTGGCTTCGGTTTTCTAACTCCATCTTAGAGAAAATCGAACTGTCTCATCCAACTAATATCCCCGACTTTATTGAGTGCGTCAGGCATGCCGCAGATATCTCCATACCCAAATATAATATAAAAAAACATCGTAAATATAGCCTTCATTGGTGGGACGAGGAGGTGGCTGATGCGGTGTCAGTCAGAAGGTCTCTTTTAGCAGCTTACAGACGTAGTTCAACCCAGGAAAACTTTCTCAGGTATAAAAATCAGGTGGCCAAAACTCGTCTACTTATGAGGAAGAAGAAGAGAGGTTCCTTCAGGAAATTTTGCGAGAATCTTTCTATAGATAAATCTAGTATAATGTGGAATACTATTAAAAAGATCTCTGGACATCCCTCTTTACCTAAAGCCAGACACATCGTGACCGAGGAATGCGCTGCTGGTATATTGAGGAAACTTACATCCCAGAATATCTGTTCCCGCAGCTCCCTGTCATATAGCGCCAATATAGAGCCGTTTTCGTTGAATGAACTTAATTACTCCCTCACTTACAGAAGAAATTCCGCTCCAGGGCACGACGGTGTCGATTATAGCATTTTGTCCCACCTCCCCCCCTCATCCAGGTTACTTCTCCTTGGATTATTTAATGGGATCTTAAGAAACGGAAATCCTCCTCCAACTTTGACAAAATCCCTCTTGATCCCGATTTTGAAAGGCAACTCTCCCGTCAACACTCCTTCCAGCTATAGACCTATCGCCGTCTCTCCCTGCGTTACAAAGGTCTTTGAGAAGATGATTAAGGAGAGAGTTGAGACAATTATAGAGAACAAAGTTTCCCCATTCAGCTTCGGATTTCGTAGAGGCAGATCAACTTCTGACTGCCTTTCCCTTCTCACTGCCCTCATCTACTCGGCCTTCAGTAGAGGACTGTGTTCCATAGTTGTCTTCCTCGATTTGGCAGGAGCATATGATGCCGTTGATTTGAACATTCTCAGAGCCGATATGGTTGAGTGTGGAGTCCCCGAAAACCTAGCGAACGTGGTTTATGAACTTTTTTTTGGAAGGACCGTTTCAATAAGAAATGGATCCGGTATAGACCTTTCTCAACACCTTACAGCAGGCCTCCCCCAGGGATCGGTCATCTCTCCCTTGCTCTTCAATCTTTATACCAGACCTCAGCAGTTCACAAACGTTGACGACATTGTCACGATCCAGTACGCTGATGATTTCACTATAGTCTGTTCAGGTAGGGACCCCACTTCAGTGGTTGAAAAATTGAACCGTCATCTTGTGCTTGTCCATCGTTGGCTCTCTGGGCGCAGATTATTGGTTTCAGCCCCAAAGTCTTCTGCAATGTTGTTTACCAAACACTTCCTTCCCCCTGCTCCCCCTCCTGTCTGCATTAACTCCCAAAGTGTCCCCTGGAGACAAGAGGTAAAATACTTGGGCGTCACTTTTGACCCTAAGTTGAAGTGGGGAAAGCAGATCGAACGCATGTGCGCTGGGGCTATTTCCCAAATGAAAATCATCAAGAGCCTTTGTCGTCCCTCCTGGGGCTCACACCCAAGTCTTTTGCTGAACGTTTACAGGGCACTGGTACGCCCTTTCCTCGATTACGGTAGCATTGTGTATGGCAGATGTTCCAAAGCGGCATTGCAGCTCTTGGATAGGGTCCAATTTTCAGCTCTCCGTATTTCCCTGGGACTAATGAACTCGACCCCTACCAATGTTATCCTGGCTGAAAGTGGTGAACTGCCTCTCGAATACCGCAGACTGTGGCTGTCCTATAAATTTGTGTCCAAGGCTATGCGATTTGCGGACCATCCCCTCCTGTCCGTTTCGCGAGATCCCTCTGAGCTGGACCCCCTTTGATTTAATGACACCGTGCCTGGTTTTGTTCGAGCGATCCAACTCCTATCGCATAGACGGGATATGGAGTTCACCTTCTCTCCCCTTCCATCTGATCGATATTAAAACCCGTTCGGATAATAGAAATGTTTTAAATTCGGGCCTTCCCAAACATTCTCTTTCAAATGCACAGGCTTTCTCCGAACTTCTCCATGTGAAGTTTGCGAGATTCACTGACATTTACACGGATGCATCGAAATGCAGTAGCTCCGACACTGTGGGTTATGGAGTTTGGGTACCCTCACTCAACCTCAAAATTTGCGGTAGATTACCTGATCACTTTTCTATTTATGCCGCCGAAGCATTTGCCATAGATAGAGCTCTCGCTGTAATAATTGACAAGCAGATTCACAATGCGCTTATTGTTAGTGATTCACTTAGCGTTCTTGAGAAGTTGAAGCGCTCTAGTTTCGACTCTAATGTTGATATTGGGGTGGTAAACATCCTGAAACACCTTTCTTTTGCTAGATCCCTCAATTACAACATTTTTCTCCTCTGGGTTCCTAGTCATTCTAATATATATCATAATGATATTGTGGATAGACTTGCCAATCGGGGCAGACTTATGCCTGTCCCTGTCAGAATTCGGAGCGATCCTTGGTGTCTATGGCCAAGTTTTATCAGGGAAATTTGGAGAGACTGGGACTTAAAGTTCCGGAAGATCTCGGAAACTAAGGGTAGGGTTTATAGGGACTGGGTTACTCCAAGTTCCCACCGCCGCAGAACTTGGTTTAAGGGTGCCAATACGTGTAGGAAAAATATCACTACCATTATCAGACTGAGGTCCGGCCATATCCTCTCCCTGGCTCATCTTAACAGAATTGGGGTCAGAGATTCTCCCCTCTGCATCTGTGGCGAGGTTGGAGACTTGAGGCATATTTTTTTATCTTGTGCCTCTAATGCTGTCAACATTAACATCCTTTATGACAAACTTCTCGCCCATAAATTTCATTCGCCCATTAATATATACGACGTGTTGTTTTCTCGGAAGCCAGAGATAATGATTCGAATAGTGGAGTTTTTGAAGGCTTCTAACATTGCGGTTTGATTTCGCTGCTTTGCTTGGACTTGTTACCAGCTAGTATTCTTGACCTGATATCCATCTCTTCCATGTTCCAGATCCGTGTGTTTGTCTTTGTCTCTTGACACCTCTGTTCTTCCCCTCGGTTTCCACAAGGGGTTGAGTTGCACAATGAATGTATTAAAAACTATTAGGAGTTATTCAAGTTGACGTAGTGTATTCCAGCCAAAAGAACAAAACTTCACAGCGACAAGTACTGATCACCACCCGCAATCTGGGATAGACTAGCTTTAGACTCCCACACCCCTGGGACCCAGACTGCTCGACATAACTCGGATACTTGAGATTGCTGCCACTACTTAGAGCTTGGGAGCATAGCCACTGGCTGTCCCATGGTGCCAGGTTTTCCCGTTTTGGGGGAGTGCCGACGGTGAAACCGGTGCAGAGAAGAAGAAGAAGAAGAACGTATAGGTTATGAATAAATGTATATTCAAAAGTATTATTCATATATATATATATGAATAATACTTTTGCATATACATTTTTTATATATCATTTTAATATTGAATTGTTGGTATCGTGAATTAATAATAGAAGTTTTGATGATTGTGAGGGAACTGATAAATGTTCTCAGGACGTTGAATTACTTCTAATGAGGCAGAAACAATAAGAAAGGATATAATTGTCTATAATATCTTTTCTCTCAAGCAGAAAATTAAAAATGTTATAACATGTTTTCTTGTTTAATTGACTCTACGCCAGAAAAAAATTAAATACTTCGTAACAAGAAATAGTTTCATTTGAGGAAGCTATGAAAAATAACTTAAAAAATATTGTATGAAAGATGAAGCAAAATATGAATGAATCTTGACAAATCTAAACTCTTGAACATAACAAAATATCAGCATAGATTCCTAATCTGGTACAAAAAACAATTATTGTGGGACTTTCTACGTCTCGATTTATTTGAATTTGATCGGACCACTCTAGGTTCTGCAATACAGGGAGAAACTCTTTTCTTCTTCACAATTATCTCCTGGTAGAGTTTACTTTGAGCTTCGTTAATTCACTGTTAAATTCCATAAAATTTATTAATCGTTAAAGAAATTCTTTCCTATATTTCTTTATTTCACAGAATAGTTGTTTCACGCGGAGAATTAATTGTTTCGTATTTCGTTATTGAATTGAAACAAAACCAGAAATAATAATAATAATAAATACTCATTCGAATAATATTCAAGTTTCAAAAAGTCTGCGGGAGCAGGACAGAATGAAAATCGTACGTTACAACTGTCAGAGTATGAGTATACTCTCTCAAATAGTAGAGTATGCAGAGCTTACTCAGAGGAAGTTTATGAACGCTCACAGAGCATACTCCGAGGAAGACAAAGTAAGTTTGTGAATGCTTCAGAGTAAGGAGAGCTTACTCTGAGTAAGTTAATGAACGCAACCATAGATGTGTATCGTGCCCCGTACTTTCCGAACACGGGTTGGATGTTCGAGTTAGGTAAACGAACGCGAAGGTTAGGGATCGGCTGAACCTGAGTAAAGGAATTTTTCCTCGAGCTTACCACACCAAACCAAAGCATACCATAGTTAACTACACGAATTTCTTCGCGGCGTAGTTAGAACCATGACGTCACAGTTAACTACGCATGGGTTGCGTTCATAAACTTACTCAGAGAGTAGAGTAAGAGTATGGCCATATGGGGGGCGTTCCACTTGGCGATCACAACGCTCACGCTCACGACCGCTCTTTTCCCCATTCCACTTGCTTGCTAGCGCTATTATGTTAACTCAAGTGGAACGGATTATTGGGCGTTTTGGGCTGTCATGAAAGGAATGACAAGATTGAAAAAAGTAGAAGTCATTCTAAACGATAAATTCAATTAAAGTGTACAACAGTTAGAAATATTATAATAAATATATATCTAAACTGTATTCTGAACGTCCATTTTCACTTTCACGCATCTATTGAAATAGGTCGTCACAGAACATCGAAATATGTGGGTCGATTTGAGCTTGGAGTGAGCGATGATTTTGCCGCGCTCACAAAGACCGCGGTCGTTAAGTGGAACGGCTAAAGGAGCATTTTGATCGTTGTGATCGCCAAGTGGAACGCCCCCATGATCAGAAATATACTTCGGTCTTTACTCCACACTCGTCGTTCACAAACTTACTCTGACAAATGTCATTCAAAATTCAAACATGTGTATAGGTTATGAATAATACTTTTGCATCATATACACTTTTTATATATCATTTTTATATTGAATTGTTGCTATCATGAATGAATAATAGAAGTTTAAGAAAAAAATTCCCTCTAGTCGTACATTTTCAGTTGTGTCTTCGCAGTATAGTCAATTTTTCTTTTACTTGAAAAGCAGAGCACAACCGTGTTTTTTTGATGATTGTGCGGAAACTGATAAATGTTCTCAGGACTTTGAATTACTTTTAATGAGACATAAAGAATGAAAAAGGATATTATTGTCTATAATCTTCTCTTGCAAGCAGAAAATTAAAAATGTTATTACATGTTTTGTTGGTTTATTGACTCTACGCCAGAAAAAAATTAAATACTTCGTAACAAAAAATAGTTTCATTTGAGGAAGCTAACAAAAAGAAGTTAAAAAAATATTGTATGAAAGATAAAGCAAAATATCAATGAATCTTGAGAGATCTAAACTCTCGAATATAACAAAATATCAACGTAGATTCCAAATCAGGTACGAAAAACATTTATTGTGGGAGTTTTCATGTCTCGATTTATTTGAACTTGAACGGACCACTCTAGGTTCTGCAATACAGGGAAAAACTCTTTTTTTCTTCACAATTATCTCTTGGTAAAGTTCACTTTGAGCTTCGTTAATTCACTGCTAGCAATTTCATTAAATTTATTAATCATTAAAGTAATTCTTTCCAATATTTCTTTATTTCACAGAATAGTTGTTCCACTTGAAAAATTAATTGTTTCGTATTTCGTTATTGAAATGAAACAAAACCAGAAATAAATACTTATTCGAATAATATTCAAGATTGTCTCTGATTCAAGTTTCAAAAAGTCTGCGGGAGCAGGACAGAATGAAAATCGTACGTCACAACTGTCAGAGTATGTGTTTACTCTCCCAAATAGCAGAGTATGCAGAGCTTACTCAGAGGAAGTTTATGAACGCTCACAGAGTATACTCCGAGGAAGACAAAGCAAGTTTGTGAACGCTTCAGAGTAAGGGGAGCTTACTCTGAGTAAGTTTATGAACGCAACCCAGTGAACCAATAGATCAATCTGGTTTGTTGTGTAGTTACTTGAAAATGGAGAGAGAGGGACTGACACTTTCCTTTGCCCGCATCCGCCATAACTTACCACACAGGGCACGAAGATAACCATGGCGGCGTTCGGAATCAACGTCGGACGTTGTCCGGTGTGCGCTAGGGATGGGCAAAGAGCAGGAATATATCGATATATATTGTATCGATATTTTTCGACAGTATCGAATATCGATTCGATATATCGAGTGAAAAATATCGATATATCGATATATTTGCCAAATCTCAACAAAAAGTCACTCGTTACTCCTGTGCTTAACCAGCGACCTGTTTTTTCTGCAGCTGTGATAAAAATTCATTTTTTTCGTTGATCTGAAATAAAAAAAAATTTGGCCCACCCTGTAAAAATGTTCTCATTGTTAAGAAAGCGCTTTTTATATCCCCTTTTCTGCTCTATCAAATTTTGAAAACCGTTTGCCGATATTTCCTGCCGTTTCGAAGAAAAAAATGTTGAAATTTTTCTTTGATTTCTTCGAAATTTTTTTAACAGTTCCGCTTAAAAAATTTTTTCTCATTTCATAGTCGAAAGGACTCGATCCCAAAATTTTTTTAGACATAGTTGAAATCAAAATTTTTTTTTGGGAGTTACCCCCAAGTGACGAAAAGTTTTTCCAACATTCCAAATAACTTTTTCCAAAAAAAATATTTTCCAAAAAATCAGCTCCGTCCAAAATTTGGGGGGAAAGGGGAAATCGAATTTTTTCCTCCCTCAACTTGCCCATCAATCATTTGAACAAAACACTTGTCACCATCTCTCCACATACTCCCAATTCCCAATTTGATGTTTGTGTGATATCAAAAATATCGAATTCGATATTGTGAAATAAATATCGATAATCGATAATATCGAGAATGAAATTATCGACGATATTTATCGGAAAAAATATCGATATTTTTTGCCCATCCCTAAACTACACTGTTGTAGTTAGCTCGAGGAAACGCTTTATGTGTTCTGTGGTTTGTATTTGTTTTTGTTATTGTTGTCAATTTCCGACCATTTCCGTAATGAAAACTGAAAACATTGAAAACGTCAAAAGCATACCTTCAAAATGTAAAATTTTAGAACTATTTTTCTTTCCATTTTACAGTATTTTGACTCATAATTAATTTAAATATGTCCAAAACTCTCCACCAGGATTTCATCGAAATAATCAATATTTTAAGGAGAGACCGATTTTCTAAAGATGGAGCTTGTTTTTTGATTTTCATATTATCAGCGTCTTCCATGGTAGTAAGGTAAAATATGTTCTCAATAACTTCCCTCTGTTATGCCAGAACTGCAAATTTACAATTAATTATGAATGGAAGTAATGAATCAACAAACTCTACTTAATTCTGACACTTTTCATTCAGGATGTCTCAATTTGAACTTTTTATACAATTATTACATTGAAGCAAATAATTTTAATTAAATTATTAGTTATTGATTTGTTTCAGTTATTCACTGGCTTTTTTTTTGTTGACTACATATATATTGGGTTTGATAGTATGCTATGGACTTACCAAATTTAGGAGATTTACATCATCAACTTTATTTCGCTTGTTGTCTTTCTATAAAGGACAAATTTTGAGGTCTTCAAGAAATGGTAGCTCTTGTGCAGTGTGCAGTAATCCTTCCTGTGATAGGCATCGCCAAGATTTCAATATGTCTCCTTGGAATGATTTAGTTATTGATGATGCACTCAATGAATCTATTGAAAAGGTAAGATCTTCTTGAAAAAATTACGTAAATTGTATAAGAAAGAGTTGCTTCCACTTAAAGTATTAGCTTTCACCTAATACCAGTGTCTACAACCAATATGCTAAGGCAGCTGCTTAGGATTTAAATAATATGTTCAATTTCAATACTTAAGAAAGTAGGACAAACAAGACGTTTCAAAACAAATGTTTCAATGTGTATGGCTCTGATTGCTTATAATGTACACCTTCATTCAATCTCTTAATTCTTGAATACTTCGTCTTCGGTATTAGTAGTATTAACTTGTACTTTTACCCTCATTTTTGAAGATATATTTCTTTTGCAGATATATTGGTGGATGTTTGTGTTTTTAGAATATCTTGTTATTTTATAATTCTTTCAATAATATCCTTAGTATTTAATCTAAAGTGAAAATCAATGTTGTATGACAATGAATATTTCTTCATTATCATTATACAAGGTTGGGAATTAGTAATTATCTTTATAATAGAAAGGATGATATTTATGAAACTTAACAAACAATATTTCTGTAATATTTTTATTACTATAGACTATCTTCTGGTTTCCCAGGAAATACCCCCAATTTAAGTTGTGTTTAGGTTATTATCTGTAACATCCTAGTTAGTTTTGTTTGTTCCTGTCGAAATTCTAATCTTGGGTAAGGTGACCATTTTTTTCTAACCTGAAACCAGTACAATTTGAAATTTGAGGAGTCACGCCCAAATTGTACGAATTTACCGAAAAATTCACATAACGGTCCAATGCTTAATTTGTATACCTATCTTAATAAAACTGTTTTAGACTTGTATATTTATTCAAACACAAGAAATTTGAAAAACAAAATGTGATTTCTCGATAAAACAGTAAAACATAATGAAAATGAAATGTAAATGAGTCATAATAATGATAAACAACAAAGAATAATAAAATAACAAAACATAATAATGATAAAATATTCAAACATACATAATTTTAGTGAAAAAATGAGGAATGAATTACTTTTAACAAATTCTCGTTTTTTTGAATGTTGTCATAGAATTCTAAACTGGTTACATCAAAATTATTTTTGACAATCAACAAGCATTTCAAAGTTTCTACTTTCAATTGGGTTTTCTCGCTAGTCCAGATGTTGTTCAATAAAGAAAAAACCCGTTCCATAGGTGCATTAGTTCCTGGCATACACAGGCAATACTCTACCAATTTGCCAATATTATTGAAGGATACATCATTTTATTTGAAGTTTTAAAAAATTTCAATCCACTGATCTGATACCGAAACACTACTTTCTTTAGAATGCCAAAGTTTCTCATCTGTGGTGTAGCGCTGTATGTAACAGATCTCATCAAAAAGCTCATCCTCGACTAAATTCTTCTCAGAATGATGTTGAATTACATGGTCACTGCACACTCGAACCATTTGATGAGTCAATGTGACCCAATTGAACACTTTTGTTTCGAAAATATTGGGATCAACTAAGCCGTCTTCTTCCAACTTTTTTTAATTTTGTCGGACTTGTAGTGGCAGAAATACATTTTCTTTCCTGTCCGAAATTTTCTGTTTCCAACATTGAAATATCCTGTCGCTCTAACTTCAAAACCATGTTACCTATGAAACACTGTCGAAACATTATGAGGAAAAAGAAGCCAAGTTTCAGTCTCAGGATTTTCGAAGTAATTCTTTATAATGGTCGGAGTTTTTTAGTTGCACGCAAAATACGATTTCAACGCAGGAAATATTTTAAGAACGCGCTGGTCTTAACGCTAACCACCGCGTAGCACTATGACCCAAAAGTTTTTTATATTCTATGTCCACAAAATTACTAAAGTCTTTCAATTCACTAACACGCACAGTATAAATTTAAAAATAAGAATAAATCTTTGTATTTAAAGTTTGAATATCGATTGGAAGACAGTCCGCCGCGGTTTGTATCGAATTGTTCAGAATATGCGCAACCAATTCCCACATGCTCCCGTCCATCCAAAGTAGCTTTCAGCTTGGTAAAAATATTATTTTTTCCAGCTCTTCGCATGCCTCCAAAGTTAGTGTTGGTGTTGTCAGCACAAAACCCTAATATCTTGCCTTCTAAATTATGTTTTTTCAAAATCACTACAATATATGCGGTAATTATGTCAGACGTTCCTCCTGGCAAATCTTTTACTTCAATAATTTTCACCTGTATTCTATTTGTATTTGAAAAATATCTGACAAGTAAAGGAATGAGTTTAATTTTTTTGTGATTGGATGCGTCTGAAAATACTGGTAAAATCAGTATGAATGGTCACCTTAATCTTGGGGTGTGTATTCTGTTTGTTTTTTTTTGTTGATTGTATTCTTGTGTTGTTGAATGTTTTGTCTATTATTGACAAAAAATCATATTACATCAGAATAATAAAGTGTTTTGTGAAATTTGCAAAATATACAGGGTGACCCATTAAATTTGAAAAATTTGACGGTATTGCCTGTGGAATTAATGTGCAGTAGTAACAGAAAATAATGCATCAGATGTGTTATTGTACTTGTTTGGGAACATTTAAAAAAATTTTTGTTTTAAAGTTATGTACTTACTCAGTCCCATATTCTATCCTGACTATGCATAGAGCTTACATCATCAATATTATGTATCGTTTTCATTCATTCAAAATAATTGCGTAAATGAAAACCAAAAATTACGTTTTTGATCTACTTACAATAGTAAAATGTTGACATTCATCCCATTTTCAGTTTTATACCAAGATGTTGGATATTTTTGTATCATCATGGTATGACACTCTTACCAAAGATGAGAGTTTTATCCATGAGTTGAAATATGCTTTGAAATATTCAACTGCTGTGGTCATCAGAAGAATTATGGATATTGATTTACCAACATTAATATCTCGCAAATTTTTACCTTGCCTAATAAAGCACATAGATGATATCATGTACATTGAAAATATAGCTAAACTGAAGAATAGTCACATAAATGATGTAGCTGTTGAATATTGGGGAAATAAACTCCATGGAGCAGTTACAAATAGAACTAATGAACTAATATATCTTCGAGAAGTTGCTGCATCTCTTTTGCCAATTGTCTTACCACCAAAATATTCTCAGTGCAGGTAAATTTGCCTCCCAAATTTAGAAATGAACAGTGTATTGTTTAATGAATTTCAACTAAAAATTTAACTTGATCAGGAAAACTTGCAGTTAATTCATTTTTTGTCACAACAAAATTTTGCTTGTCATGTTATATTTTCACTATCCTAAAGTTTATTACATTTTGAATGAATTAAATTTTGTAGGAACTCTTCAGTTTTATTTCAAGAGCTCTTTGCTGGATGGGTGCTACTTCCAGTGATGGACGCTACATTAAATCCTGATATGATCAATTCTCTCATTATAATAGGTGCAAATTCCAAATCAGAACATTTCAAATCTAGATCACTTATCTCCGAAGTGCGTTATTTACAAAACTTTGAAGGTCCCATACATCAGAAAAAATCACTTTTCTACAGAGATTTGAATGAAGTCAAAGAGAACACAGAGTTGCTCTATACATTCATACAATTTTTGAAAGAAGAGGATCAGGTTCATTTGCTGAAATTCTGTTTAGATGTAGGTATGTTGAAATTTGAAAAGGGATCTTTTCAATGTTAAACAATTGAATTTTGATTTGATCAGAAGCAGATGAATGGTTGAAAGAATTTTCGATTAAAAAATTGTTATTAGGTACTCAAAATGAAAAATTTCAAACAAGTATAGTCAAAAATTAATGTAACATCATGGAATAACTCGAAGAACTGCTTTATATCATTTCTAATATGTTATAAATGTGTTGTTGAGAAAGTATTCTTCTATTTCTCATATCTAAATATTTCCAATTCAGATCAGTTTAGTAATATATTGATGGCGCCTAATCACACCAAAAAAATGTTGGATGAGCTTTATGGAAACGCACTTGCTATATACAATGAATACTTTTCGCAAGAAAGTGCCAATTTCATAAAATGCAGTGAATGCATTTCTGAAGGAATGAAAGAACTTCTTAAAGATGGAGTTCGTAGTATAGCAAAATTGAAGATTTCCGCTCCATTAATGGAAGCATATAAAGTAGTATTCAATAATCTGGAAGAAAATTGGTTACCTTTATTCTATAAAAGTAATGAGGTTTGTACTTCAGCTAATTTTTCAAGTTGTTTCCTGTCACTTTTATGTTTTGTAGTTTTATAGCTATTTATGTGGATTGAAGACCATATCTCGCAATAACAAAGCCTTGTCCAATGAGTAAGGACTCTTCTTTCTCAGTTAAATATTATAACTCAATATATTCCACTACTTCAGAACTTATAAACAAGAAGTTGCATCTTTAACACCTGGATTGCATAGTCTCAGAAAACTGAGATCAGCTCTTATGAATTCGACACCTGTAGAAGGAGGAAGACTATTACCTGAGAAACAAAATTTTGATGGTTTAGGCGAGATTGTTAATCCCATTTGTTATAATATATTCAGAGATATTAGTACATGGAAAATATCAATCTCCTCATATGTAGTAAGTAATGACATAGTGATGTTTCAATTATATTATAATCATTCTCGAAACAGTCCCATCTAATGATTCTGTATTAAACTAAATTCTCACATGATACTATCAAAATTAACAAACTATGACATATCAAAAAATGTATCAAACTGTTATTATTTTTACTAATATTTAAGAAAAAATGGGGGGAATTTTGAAGATGATCAATGTAGATTTTGTTTCCAATATTTAAGAAAAAATGGGGGGAATTTTGAAGATGATCAATGTAGATTTTGTTTCCAAGGTTTTTTAGCTGAATTATAAAATAAACCTTTCCCATTATTGTATTTTCCTCAAAACTGGAAGGAACTTTCTATCAACTAGTTGGCAATTATACATGTAACACTGTGAAAAAAAATTTCAATGCATATAATCAACTGAATTGATTATATGAATTTTTGTACATGTATTTCTTCTGTTCATTTTGTTATCTTTTTTCAGTCTTTGAATAAAGTAATTTATTTCCATGTCAACGTGAAAAGGCCCAAAACTAATACTGAAAGTGAAACATCTAAAGTAGTACTCAGAAAAGATCAGGACTTTTTTACTCTTAAAGCAAAATTAATTGAATTTCATGGCGAGAAAGAAATTACTGATTCTCCTTTACCAGCAAGAAAGTGAGTATACCGAACATGAAATTGATTAACTTATTCATTGCATATGTATTTTAGAGCTGGTTCAGACATTGGCACAAGGATGGCTGGTTATGAAAAATTTCTACAACAAATATTAAAAAAGACAACACTGAGAGGAAGTGATTTATTGTACACATTTCTTACAACAGAAGATGATTTTTCATTATACTTGTCAACTTGCGGCGCTCCTGTACAAGATCTTAGTAATATTTATCAGTCTGTGGCTCAAAAACTGCGTAAAGAAAAAGGACAACATTTAGATAATTTTATGAATGTTTTTATGGCATCTACAGGAAATGATAGAACAGGGTAACATTTTTTTTCTCGAAACATGCATAATAAGAAATATAGACATAATTTTTCTTCAGGAAATTTTCAACCTTGGAAATTGGGGATGAGGTAGATCCTCTAGGTGTTATTTCACCTGATATTCCTACAAAAGCATTTCATAACGCCACTTTTAAGGATAATTTCGGAGTTTCTTTCAAAGATTCAAGGAAAAACACTTCCAATAGTGTAAACCCAGTCAATATTTTAGAGTGTCTCTTTTATATAGGTAATGGTATTGATTTGTATATTCCTTTTCATTATCAGTGCAAAGGATATTTATGGAGCTGTTCACTAAATATTTTCTTCATAGAAACAGATTTCAATTAATTCTTACATTAAAATAAGAAATTCTACAGTTTTTAAACAAATCTATTTCCACATAAGTAATCTTAAGAAGCGTTTTTGGAAACTTACTCGGGTTCACCCAATCCCTAATTTTTGAGTTAGTTTATCTAACCCGATTATCCAACCCGTGTTTGGAAAGTACGAGCTGTTAACTTGATCCCTGACTCGGGTTTATTTACCGTAACCTTACACAAAACCAGGGTCGTACGGTCACCGCATGCGCACTACAATTTAGTTTTGTATCTGGAAAACACTATACACTATTTTTAATAATTAAACATATTCTATTTTTATTAATTATCGAAAGCGGAGAGATTTTGGCTCAATGTGAAATATGTGGTTTCATTTGCCAATTGTCAGATGTTCGGCAACACATAAAGTAACTGTAAATAAAATTGAGTTAGATGTTTTACATCCTTCCTGCAAATAAGTATTCTAGTTTATGGGTTTAAATCAGCAACAGTCCTACCACCTGTTTAACTAGGTTTCTTGTAAATAAAATCATATTATCAGAGACAATCTGATATTTGGTTACGTTATTGTTACGACTGACATTTTCAAACCCGATATGTTCATAAACTTAGAACTGGATAAATGATCTACATCTAAGAAGATCCATAATATTATCTCGATGGATCGAGTTGATAAACCGGGGTAAGTTCCTGAAAACGCTTATGGAATACTGAAAAGAAGAGTAAAAAATTTTTCATTTTAATTTGAATAATAATAATTTTTTCTGGTGTGGAATCTTTTTCTGTATATGCAGTTCCATGAATATAGAAATGAATCAACGATGAATTAGTCTTTTTGATTGGGTTTTTATTTCAGGAAAACATATTTTGAATATTCCAGTAAAAGTTCTGAGATTTTATGTTGCAACCTGCAACATGATCGGAGAAACACTTGAGTCAGTTTGGTGTCTCTTCATTCAAAAGAAGCTGACCTGGCTTTGTCAACAGCATTTGGCTTATCTTGTAACATCTTTGCAAGGTATATTTGCTTCATAGCTTTGGAATATTTGAACTTAGTCTTCTTTTGTAGAGGTTATATTTGATGATCCTAATTCTGCACTAACGATGAAAGAGGTTGAAAAGCGCAAGGAAGATGCTTTAGAGATTATTAAAAATATTTCAAATGAATTTCCATACAATATATTTGGAAAGAATTTCTCAGATGGAGTTATAAATTTATGGAAATCAATGCAGAATCCATTATTCAATAAACAATTAACTTATCAGCTGTTAGATATTTTATTATTGGAAATGTATCCAAGTATTGTTGAAACAAAAAAATGAATTTTTTTTAGAAATTTTACTTGTTCAGTGTATATATATATATATATAGATGATATTTTATTTTTATGTTTTCATGAAGGTCACAAATAAAAATTGATCAAAAAATCCCATTCAAATTAAGTTTCATTTCTTTTTCAAAATATTTTATGTTATTTAATATGCAGTTCCGGCTCTTGAAAATGGAGACCTGATGCTACTGCGGATTAACTCGTTCCAAACCTCTATTTTTCAGATTAAATTTAGAGGGGAGGCGTAGTGTAGTCCGACCTTGCATAAACCTTTATTTAATTAAAATAAAGATCTATTCTGCATCCACACTCTGTTTACCACTCATGCAGTAATGTCTCAATGAACTTTTTTACCACTTTCCTGAGGGCTACATTTTTCTTTGATGATCAAGTTGAAAACTGAAGCTGTTGGAATTTCCGTGAATGAATTTGAGATCTCAGTTTGATCAGTTTAGGGATTTTTTCTTGATCTTACCACATCAAACCATAGTTAGCTACACGAATTTCTTCGTGGCGTAGTTAGAACCCTGAAGTCACAGTTAACTACGCCAGGAAATCAATACTTCAATCTGGTTTGTTGTGTAGATACTTGAAAAGGGAGAGAGAGAGGGACCAACACTTTCCTTTGCACTCATCCGCCATAACTTACCGCAAAGGGCACAAAGATAACCATGACGTCATTAAGTTGACTAACTACACTGTTATAGTTAGCCCGAGGAAAAATCCCTTTTGTGTAGTTGTTCATCTTAATTTCCCTTCAACATAAACTGTTCCTTTTACGCCAACATACTCTGATTTGGACGTTATCAAAGTATTCGAATGCCTTGCTCAAGTCCTTACATGTAGACACTTCCTTAGAATCATCCAATGGGCGCATTCAGCAGAAAGTAGGGTAATAAATAACTGTCACAACAAGTTACCAAGAAATTGGATTACGTGAACTAGGGCTGATGTGGAATTTTCCCTCTTAGAACCGTGATTATCTAGGAAAGGAGGAAAGAGTTCTTTCCCAGGAAACAATCAATGGCTGCATTCACCAAACGAAGATACCGCTACCTAGCATAAATTGAAAGCGCTCCCAAAAATGCCCACTGATCCAAAACTTGTTTAATTTGCAGAGCATGTGCCACCTGACGGTTCCGCAACAGTTGGACAACTATTACGTCCGGTGAATGCGACCAATGGTTGCATTCAGCGGAGGAAAACGTTGTGTACGGTAGTACCTGCGCTACAAACTCAACACATTCTGGAGCAGTCGCACCGTTAATTTGTGTTAGGTAGCGGTAGAGGAAAGTTGAGGTATAAATACCAGACATACATTTAAACTTCTAGGAAAAATGATTCTGTTTGTGCTCGAGGATGAGAATGAGTTCCGCCAGTTCTGGACACTTGCATACCATGTGTTCAGCCGTCTCCTTCTCTGATCCACAAAGCCTGCAGGTTTCATCTGCTGACTTTCCCATGCGATACAAATGATATTTATATCGACAGTGTCCCGTCAGCAGACCCACCATTACTCGAAGCTCAGCTCGTGGCGGCTTTATGAGCTTCCTGGTGTAGATCGACGAGAATTCCACAAATCTCTTGGCTTGCGCAAGTCTGGGAGTATTTCTCCAAAGAGTTATTTTGTTTGTCGCTTCCCATTGTTGGACCGCTTTCTTGTATTGGTCTATTCCAAGCCCGCAGAAAGTTTCAGGTCCAACAGGCTTCAGCCTTGAAGCCTTCTTCGCCAGTTCGTCGGCTGTTTCATTTCCCTCAATACCACAATGTCCTGGTATCCATAGTAGAGTCACTTTGTTGCCTCTGGCCAGTTGCTTTATGGTATTACGTCAGCCGAGATTTCTGGCTATATGATTCCAGTGATCTCAAAGTGGCCTGACTGTCGTGGTGATATATATATGCGCTCCTTTAAGATTCCTTTGAAGGCACTCTTTAGCGCAGGTATAGACTGCTATTGTTTCAGCCTGTGAAACCGAAGGTTCACTTCCGAGGGACTTGGATATCCTTGTTTTGGGTCCCCATATCTCAATGCCTGTACCCCTTTCTGTTTTCGATCCATCAGTATACCATATGGATGACTTCTTGTCTATACGATTTACGAAGTTCATTGCACTATGACGATCACCAATGATCGTTTCGAATGGCATTTCGAAATCGTATGTGATTGGCATCACATCTGAGGGTTTTGCCAAGAGGCTTGAGTCCAGTTGGTTCAGTATCTTCATATGTCCAACCCAGTTTCCGGGTAGGAGGTTCCCCTTTAGGGAAATATTGATGGCTTCCAGCAGGCTACATTTCCTTACATACAAGTGTAAGGGAGGCAAATCGAGTATGACCTCGAGCGCTGCTGTCGGAGTTGTGCACATAGCTCTGGTGGCGCCAACACAAGCTAATCGCTGCAATTTTAGCAGCTTGTTGCAAGTAGTGGCCTCTTCGGTTTTTGTCCACCATGCTAGTGACGCATAGGTGACAACGGGGCGTACCACGGCAGTGTATAACCACAGTACCATTTCTGGTCTCATTCCCCATGTTTTTCCAAAGAGCCTCTTACAGGCCCACATGGCCCTTGTGGCTCTGGAAATGGTTTTTTCCACATGTTTCCTCCAGTTGAGCTTGCTGTCCAGGATGACTCCCAGATAGTTACACTCACTGGAGAAATTGAGAGTCTGTCCATTCAGAACCAGAGCTCTCAGATTAAGATTCCTTCTTCTAGTGAAGGGAATCAGGGTGGTTTTGGACGTATTAATTGTCAGTCCCTCCTCTTCGCACCATCTTTCAATTATCCTGAGGGCAGATTGCATGCGGCTGCTCAGTGTGCCTTCATGCCTACCTCTCACGGTTACCACCAGATCGTCAGCATATGCCTGAGCGTTGTAACCGTCTCTCTGCAAACTAACAATTGACAGAAGTTAAAAAGGGGTTGACAGCGAACGTTCAACATGTTCCCGACCGATACGTAGCAGTAGCGCTTTGTCCGCTGAATATGTGCTTTGATAAAGTTGGTAAGATAGAAATCGGTCTATAAATGCTATCTTTATCAAATGGTATTAAATTCTTGAAGAATTTCTTCTAGATATTTTACCTTAATTCTCAGGAATTTACTTTTTGCTTGTTTTCTATCAATGGCTTCCTTTTGTGGAAATTGTTCATCTTGTAGAGCAGAAAATGTTCTTTTATTTGCTTCAAGTTAGAATGAAAAATAAATTCACACTTTATGCACTTGACACTCTCAACTACTTTTCCACTTTTCTAGCAATCTTTGTTTTTTCTGGTCATTTTGAATTATGTAGTAGATGTAGGGCTTGTAGTGACTGCAAATGTACTTAAAAGAGCATGTTTATGTTAATTGGTGGTTGATATTCATTCTGATCAATGTGCATGAAGGGAAAGTATTCAGTGCCAGCGCTTTTTTTTCAGAACTTAGATAGTGTCAATTGCTTCGTTAAAAAACTCTCACCTGAAATAAAATAATTAAGTTTCTCAAACAACGACTTAAATTGTTCACAAATCCTTCGAATTTCCTACAAAACTTCCAGTACTCTTTCTCCTGCAGCAGCAACACGAAGGGAAGGAGCTGATGGAATGAAAATATACAAATAAAATAACTTGTTTTTATTAAAATCACTCGGGTCACAACTTTTTTTTAGTTATATTCAGTTCCAAAATAGCGATCACCAAAGTTGCCAATTCCTGGCAACACATAAAATTTCTCATTAATTTCAGGATCAATAGCGGTTGTTACTATTTGGACATCTGGAAAGGCATATGCTATAGAGTGAACTCCAGATTCTGCCATTAACAATGATACAATAATAATATTGCATTGTTGTACATCATGGTCAAGCAAGACTCTGATGGCCATCATAGCTGCTGCACCTGTTGCTACTGTTGCATCCATTAAAATGACTTTATAGTCTTTTATATCTTTGGGGAGTCGTAAATAATAAAGCTGAAAATTTTTCTGCTTAATTCCCATAAATTTACCATATTATTCTTAATATCTAATTGACTCATTGAAATGAAGGTTTAAAACTGAATCAGAATGCTGTTCACTCGTGTACAATACACATACAAGCATAGTTGCATGATTACAAGAGCAGAAAGAAAACAAAACAAAATTCTTAATGTGAAGAAGCCTAAGTTTATAACATTACAGAAAACTGTTAATTATTTAGTTAGAAAGCAATTATCACACAATGGAATTGAATTAACTCGAAATCAGATTCCAGCTTGTGAATTCACTTGATTTGTGGTTGGAAGCTTCCTGTTCAATGTTTTGAATGAAAAATTAATGTCGGAATGAAATACTTACCTCAGGTTCTCCTGTATGGAGATTAGTCTGGATAAGAATCTTTCCAATCCTTATATCTTTACATACATCACATACTGCTTGTTCCATTGTTTCACCAGCTCTCAGAATGGATACACCACAAATTTTATCTGTTGCCATTCTTTTCCCTAGAAACGACATGAAATATGAATAATGGCAAAGAGTTAGGTCCATCACAAAAACTTGTGAAAATAATGGACCCAAAATCAAATTGCAATAGGTCTATTTTACCATATGAATATTTTTTTGTTTTAACCGACAATTTCTACATAAACAAATACTATAGATATTAACTACAGAATAAACAAATTCACAAACAGAAACATAGTAATATCGTTCACTATTTCAATGGTCCTGTTCAGCCTGTATTTTAAGGGCCTGAAGAAAAAAACTTTTCTCAAATTTGACTGACCTTCATATGTAACACCTTGTGGAGTGTCTACTATTGTTGCATTGAACTTCATCAATGACAATGTATATTCTAAAACCAGTCTGATCAATCTTTTGCTATAAAAAATAAATTCATCCCTAGCAGTGTCCTTGTTTCTGATGAATGTATGCAGACCCCTAATTTGTGGTGTTGTTGGCAACAGTTTCACAGTGTCAGGCAAGGGTTGGCCACTGAAGGCATGAGATTGTGCTAATTCTTCACGAATTTTCAAACCTCTCTAGAAAATAATTGAAAGGGTGAAACAACAAAAAAATTTAAGAATGAATGTACACTTGTAATAATTTATATAAAACCATTCTCTAGTTCTTTTTTCCTCACTAATCCAAATCTGAAAACATAATAGGCCTATCGTTTTTAGATTTACAGTTATGAACGAAAATTGGGAAATTACGGTTTTCAATAATGCAGAATGCTTGTTTCGACTCTAAGGGTGCGTACAGACATGGCGTACCGCACCACGTCGCGTACATCGACGCAATCAACAAAAGTTCTACTCCGTGATCGCGGCGAGGTGCGATACGCTGTTGCACCCCGCCACAGTATAGAAACCAAACAGGTGCACTCTCGATAAAATGAACTGAAATTTTTACTCCAACGAGATTTCGCGCATACCTCAGTGCGTACTAGAATGTTGCTAGGATATGCATTCAGTTTAACGGCAATTTGAAATATTCGAAGTGTCAATTTCGCAAAGTGCTTCATTCCAAAGATTATAAAGATGAAATAAGATCAAATATAAGAATATAATAATAATTTTTGCTTCATTCATTTTCATACTTTTCTCTAATGATTTTTAGATGGGAAGATTTGTGTCGAAGTAACACTGACTTTTAAAAGTCATATACCAATGGCATTATAATCATTATAATTTCGTCAAACAAGTAATAATGTAATAATCATCATAATATCCTCCAGGAAATCATAGCTCAATTTTTCCAAAAAAAAAAAAACAGAATTCTTTTCTCATAAACGTTCATATTTGATAACAATCATAACTTATTGTGAGTACTATAATGATAATTTAGAAATTGTCTGAATTATTTTGCATTTATGACTTGTCCTATACATACATTGTTATATCTAAAAGTATTAATAAATTATTATTATTATTATAATTGTGATAAATGCTTTACATGATAATATTCAATTTGTGACAACTGAAACTTGCTATTTTCTTATTCAATGAATTCTTCCTTCTAATTCCTTCAGAAATCGCAGTTCTATATTATGAAATCAAAAAAGGCAAAAGGGTTATATTTCGTGTGATCGTCCCAATGTTCAACGAGAAAATTCAACAACGTAATGCAATGAATTCGTCGTTTGAGTCATTTGCCCCTGTTCAAAAATGAATTTGAGGTTAGACTCACTGAGATATGCGCGAGTCCGAAATGGTGTAAAGAAATCCACGGAGTGCACTTACTGGTTGGTTTCTATACTGTGACCCCGCCGTCCACACTTGGGTACGTGGCGTGGTGCGATACGGCATTCGGAGCATGTCTGTACGCACCTTTACTCGAAAATGATTGTTACATTCTCTAAGCACTTTTTTAATAAGTAATTCCAATATGATAACATTGAATTTTTTGAACCAGCCATTTTCAAGATATAACAGGCATTTCTGATTTTTCAAATGTAAACTATAGTCGAAAGTTCTTTTATCTTGCTGCAAATATTTTGATGATTTCAAAAATGTATCATATCTAACTATTGTCCTAAATTTTTCTTAAAAAAATATGAACTTTTTGAGCTATTAGCGTTGGGTGTTATTTACGGTACGAGCATAGGATTTCGATTTTGAGAATAGCGGGCGGTATTTACGTTATCGCATCACGTAATGTAGGTAAGGTTTGCACAGCACGTTATCGTAATTTACGATATTTTTCAGCCTAGCGCTGTTTATCAACTTGGAATGGAATCTGGAATTCTAAGTGCTTCTGAAAGCATATATAAACCTTCTTTCTAGAGTCAAAAGTTGAATTTATACTCATTATTTGGAAATTCATTGATATTGAAAGTTTCATTTATATTTTAATTGGAATCTCCAGAAATATTCCCTAAAATTGTAGTTACTATATCTGCACCACTGCTACCTACAATTATAATACTTTCACCTATAATAGCGATATTGAGCTCCTTTGCAGTCAACAACAAATCAAATTACTCTCTCTGAAATTCCCAGAAGAGATTGATGTTCTAGAAATATTTACCAACATATTGAAACAGCCAGTCATCCGAAGTAATCCAAAGGCTAGGAAAGGAAGTATTTACACTGAACAACCATACAAAAAAAACTAGACATTGAGAAGAGCATCTCTTACATTTCGCATTGTATATCAAATATTTATCGTTCACCACAAAATAGGTTGTGACACTGTTTTGTTTCATGTACCCTGGGTATGCTGTCGATAAAGTGATTCGATAGAAAGTGATTTGTTGTTGTTCCTACAGGGGACATAACTTTCCTAGTTTACAATAAAAATATAATTAACTTACCGATTGTAACTGAGTATGAACATGTTGCACAATCAATTGAATAGCCACTTCATTTTCACCCCCTCTTGGAACAATTATATCAGCATAGACCATAAGGGGTGCTATGTAATGATTAAAAGAGGGTTGCACCATGCCATTGTACTGCTTCAGAACACCTTCCAAATCTCTTCCTCTTTGAGCAATATCTCTTTTAAGTCTTCTGGCTAATCTGACATCTGCATCAGTATCAACGAAAATTTTCATATCCAACATATCCCTCACTTCCTTATTGTAGAATGCTAAAATGCCTTCAAAAATTATGACATTTGCTCCATACATTGTTTTCTGAAATTATTAATGATGATCTTTATTAAGCACTAGTTGTAACAAATATTAACAAAACATAGTGAGTTAAAAAAAATTCTTACAAAAATAATTATCCCAAATTTTTAGTTCTTTTCAAGAGTAAAAACTTATAATAGCTTGATTTTTTATTTATAAAGTAACAGTGGCGGATATCGTGGAGAATTAATCCCAAAACAAGAAAATTTTTTAAATACCTATAGCTCAAAATGAACTGAGCTCCCTTTGAATTTTTTCTGTATCTGCCAATGATCAGTCACGAACTGTGTTATTTGTAGTTTTGCCTCGAACGAATCAGAACATCATTGAAATATCATAAAAAATGAAAAAACTGTAAACCCTAGTTAAAGGCTTTCATGACCAGATATAATGACAGTGAGTGTGTGGACAGTGACTTATTGGATGTGGTCTATTAGGTGGTTCTCATTAGGAATTATTTCACCTAACGTTTTGACTACATCTGCGGTAGGCATCTTCAAAGAATTTTTTGTCTAAGATTGTAACTCGTTCGTTGAGCTACTGACCGCTCTGATGCGTATCTCCGTAAATTTCGGGAGAATGACGCGAGTTTACGGGCGCGATGTCAATTGGCCCATTGCTCCTACTCCGTATCAGCTTGATGCGGGGTCTAACTAAGACTGGCAACCATGTACCAAGGGCGTTTAATATTTTCTGTTCATATTGTCTTTACGTTTATAAATCTCAATGACTTCCATGTTAACATAGGATAGTAACTTTTGATGTTTGGAATGATCTCTGCCTTTGAGTAAACTATGTCGTGTCTATCTGTGCCGCTACAGCAGATTTTTCTGTCCGATTGAGTCGACAGCATCGTTCGTGCTCCTTAATTCTCGTTTTGATACTTCGTTTTGTTGTACCTATGTAGACTTTTCCGCAGTCGCAAGGTATCGTGTAAATACCTGCTTGTGAAAGTGGGTCGACTTTGTCATTTTTAGTTCTGATCATATGACCCAATTTTTGTGTGAAATTATAAACAATCTCGATGTTGTGCCTCCTCAGTATACTACCGATCTATCTGGTATCTTAGGGATGTATGATTATATCATATATTTAGTAAAATTTTTGATGTAGCTATCTATATCTTCAGCTTCAGCTCACTGAGTCACTTTCTGCTGATTCTCCTATATTTTCAATTTAGTTCTTTATTACATCATCTTATTATGTAGTCTTTAGTTAAATCAATAATTAACTCTTCTAGTTTAAGGCTTTCACGACTGGATATAATGACATTGAGAGAGTCTTCCAGGGTTATTGGCCGTGGTCTATTAGGAATTATTTCACCTATCGTTTCGCTTACATCTGCGATAGGAATCTTCAAAGGATTCATGGTCTGAGACTGGTTCTGACAGTGTCAGAAATTTAGCGGTCGAGATGTAGGCGAAACTTTAGGTGAAATAAATCCTAATAGCATTGAATGACGAAAGATTCTTTATACCACGGCCCATAAGCCTGGAAGACTCTCTCAATGTCATTAACGCCTTATTATTCGGGCATGCTCCACTAGATGACAATATACCAAAAACTTAATAAAAGGGCGTATTTTTTCTTAATGTTTCGTTCTTTTAAGTTGAATGTTTTGCTAGTCATATGAAAATGGAGTCCATCATAGTCCATATTTGTCATCTCAATTTTCAAAATATTCTGCAGTTCTCATGTGTTTCTTTACGGTCATATAATTAATATTGCCACCTCTATTAGCACTGAGAAATATTGTTAAATTTATCCCTGTCAATATTTTTTTAATATTCGATAATGGGAGATAAAAGGATTACAACTGCTTTGCGTTCAATAATTTCATGAATATTTTGCATCTACTTTATACAGAAATAAACTGTGAATTGTCAATTTTTACTTGACAGCCGCTCAACTAACTGTTCCGTAAATTAAGAATTCGAATGAGTTGGTACCTGCATGACATCATTAACCAAACAAAAGAGCCATTCGAAATCGCCATATGACTTAAGCCTGCCGATTATCACACTTCTGTCTAGAAGAGCATTCCCTCATTGCGACACCGCTTCATTTCATGTAAATCTTTGTTGTACGCACTGTGAGAAATGATTTGAAATAAAGAGACTACTAAAATATAGTAATAAAGAGATTACTATCATTCATTCTAGATATCACAGGTATCAAAAGGATTGAGCTCTGTTGGAACCTTTTAGGGGTTTTTGGGCTCATGGTGGTGGTTGAGTTCAGGAGATTCCTTAGCTTCTAGGTGTTGATTTGTGTACACTTCTCACTGTACTTAACAGCGCAGCTTTCTGCATGATCTTGTAGATATTCTCAGGCCTGTAGATAAAATTACAATAGAGTTGGTTTTGATATCTGTCAATTTCCACTTTCTTCAAGATTTCCGTATTTGGATTTCTTTTCTACATGTCAATTCAGTTGGTTGTAGTTATTCGGAATTGCCACATCTATGAGTATTGTTTTATTTTGATTATTACACAGTAGAGTGAGATCTGGCCTCCACTGTGTTAATTTTTTATCTGTAAGGTTACATTCTGGAGTGTAATTATAATAAGGAATTTCACTTGATTCGAGAAGTTGGAATGTTATTGACAGCTCCTGATGTAAAGTCTTAGCCTCAGCGTCATGTGTATTCTGTGCAATAGTTAATTGTTGAAATTACTCGCAGCTGGTTGACCTTGTACAGGTGTCTTGTATGAAGAGGTTTGTTGATCAACTTCTTTAGTTTGCTTTTGGAGGTGTTTTCTTGGACTTCAAGATGTCAATGTTGTTATTTTACATCACAGACTTGGAGCAGTCCTGGTGACATCACAATTATTGCCTTTCCATTTCATTTCATTACTCATTGAAGACGAGGACACAGCAATCATACAAATAATTCTAACAAACTTCTGAGGTATTAACAGAAATTTTGAGGAGGCAGAGTGAAGCAAACATATACTTACTGTTCTTGATTCTCGAGAGTGTGTAACAAAATTATAAATAGGTACTTCCACTTTTCTTCCCTCTTTCAATTTCTTCAATGTTTCTGACAAGATTTCAAAATCAAACGCTTCAGGATGATCAAAGTTGTATTCATTTCTGTGGGATTCTTCATGTTGCTTTGGAGTCAGTACTTTGTAAAATGAATCCATACTTAATAATGTTACCCAGGAGACTCCAAGAGATTCAATGATTTTTTCAGCAACTGTAGTTTTACCAGAGGCACTTCCTCCACAAATACCTTTGAAATTAACACAAAAGTTTCAATAGAACTTGGTGAATATAAGTCTATAAACATGGTGTATGCACCAATCTGAGGACATCAAATTTGTTTTGTGGCTGCTTCAAAATTGTCATTTCAAAATTTGATCTCTCTGTTTTGTTTGTATTGATTTGAGTGATCAAGCATTGAGTAGATAAAAGGAAAGGTGGGGAAAATGCTCTAAAAGCATCAATCCACTGTTCAACTAGCTTGTCATTCATGAAAAAGATGGACATTTCTTGTGTAATATTTATAAAATGTGTCTTCTTCATAGTAAAACCTTTTTTTTGTATATATCGCCAATATTGAAATTTCCATTCATTTTTACTTAATTCATAAACCAATGCAGAACTTCTTCAAAAGATGTATCAATAAAGATTGAAAGTAATATTTCCAAAGAGCAGTTCAATTTATTGATAAGAGTAGAATAGAAAAATTTATTCTTCTGTTGGAGATTTGTGTAATTTGCATTTGGCACCCAAAAAATAATCATATTTATGTTTGTATTTTTAGATCTTCCCAACTCAGAACAAAATGGCAACTGATAGGAGTCAAAATATCAGAAACCTAGCTTATAACTCGAAGTATCATTTAAAAAATTATTAACAGAGCACATTCACCAAAACAAATTAAAGTACTTCGAATTCGGCACACACCATGTTTTTAGACATCTTAGCTCAATAAAATATGCAAGAGAACCAATTGAATTATTCTCAAGATCTGAGTGAAAATATATCTCATTTAAATTTTTGTGGTGAGATTGAAGGTGAGAACATATTAAACATTTTTTTTTCATTGTAACAGGAATGTAAGTTCGTTTTTCTCATGGCGTTTCTCTGACCCTGAATGAAAAACTTTTAGAAAGAAAAGCAACATTAATGATTTCTTTTTTGAACCTGTTTCTATTCAAACTCTTCTATATTTCATTACCTCAATATAAGCTTTATTAGATTTGATATAATTTTCACTACAGTTTTTGAGTACCCTGTATCCCACACAGGTTTTGTTCGACTATTCATTAACTTGTTTAATCTGTCAGACCTTAATTCTTTATTGTTTTTGCTATTATGTATAGTCTTAAAAAATATTCATCATAGTCTTGAAAAATACGAACCAATCACAAATGGTTCAACCTTTTGGCCTTCGCTATTGTACCACGGTGGTCTCCCCGCAGTGTAAATTGTTCTATGGGAAGTTCTTATCACAGATTCATTAGATCCTTTATTCGAAGATTGGTTCAACGAGGTAGTTCTCTGTCTTCTGCATTTTGGTGATTTTTGAGAACCTACAATTAGAAGAATTTAGAATGTTAATTGTATGATAGAAGAAATGGTAACTAAAATAAATAGTTGAAATGTTGATATTTTAGAGTAGAGTGTTTTATACTTTTAAACTATATCTAATGAATGAAATTATTTTTCAATAAATTGATTTGAATAGAGTACAATTTAAATTGAAGATAGCATTTGTAATGTTTTTGTTGACCAGAGTTTTTCTGAAAATATCTACTAAACTCGATTACAACACAACAAAAATCGTTCAACACACTAAATTCTTTTTGTCATTTATTGCTTAATATACAATCTACTCTACAAAGGTATTAAGTAATTATGTTCTGTGGAATATCCATCGATATTTCTACTCATCTTGCATCTTCAGTGTTGTGATCTTCATGTCTTTTTCAGTCTTCTGGTGTGGGGTCCTCTCATATATAGGTTTTGTATGAGGTGACCTTGTATTCTTATCTGACGTTTGGCTGAGGTGGATTCTATAACGTCGTTGATGTAAGGAATCTCAAAGTCTTCATGCAGTCGTTGGTTGGTGATGTACCATGATGCATTAAGCGAAGAGTTTTTGACTAGAATCTTTGAATGATTTTTCATCTTGACGGTTTCGCGCAGCCCCATAATTGTATGCCGTACGACCATATTGGTTTGAGGACCGCTTTGTAAACTGTTAATTTATTCTGCAAGCTCATCTTCGATTTTCTTCCCAGAAGCCAATACATCTGTCGGAGCTTCAAGTCTAACTGCTTCCTTTTTGCTTGTACATGTTTCTCCCATGTGAGCCTTTGATTCAGATGTATGCCCAGGTACTTGACCTCATTCTTTGTTGGTACAGTAACTCTATTCAAAGTTACTCTGGGACAGGTGTTGGTTCGTAGGGTGAAAACATAGAGATAGTATAGAAGGAGACGCTGTTGCATTCAACGATTTCCACATAAAACGGGTCCACTGGGCGGGGCAAAGTGTCGTACCAATGTGGCGGTTTCGGCCACAGAACCACAAATTGGACAGGGTCGGAGTAAATAAATTACAGGCTTATTTATGGATGAGGCCGAATAAACATCATGATTTTTAATATTCATGAAATGAAATGAATTTCAACAGTTTATATACTAAAACAATACTTATTTTATTTTGAGAACATTTTTAATGGAGATTGAATTTTTCTGAGTTTTTCTAATGTTAAGGAAATTTTGTCTTCTTTAATTAGCAGAAACAACTAGTGATATTCAATAACATCTTTGGAAGTTGTATAAGGTGAAAAATTTATTTAAAATATAAATAATGAATATAAAAAATATATAATATACATATACATATATATATATATATATTAAAATATGTACACCTAGTTGAACAAAATTTATATTTCCAATTCATATGATGACAGGAAACTTTTACATCAAATCTTAGAAATATTTGAATGTGCCAAACATTCTCTCATATTCAATAACCCAATTAACAGTTTTACTGTCCCTTAAACAGTACAATTTTGTTATTTTGGTGCCTAATACTAGTTGATTTGTCAACTTTAAACTTAAAGAGAGAAATCATTCTTATATTGTAATATTTCCTTATTATGCTTCTGATCAATAATAATCGATGATTATCCAAAAAACTGATCAAAATTGTGATCAATTAAAAATGAGAAGATGTTTGATGAAACAAATTCATTAATTATCCTATTATTAATAGTTGCAATTGAAACACAGTTTTGACCAGCTATAATGATTTATCGCTCCATGATTTTTTCGGTCTCTAAGCAAATTTTGATGACATTCTCTGAAGGGTATTGAAGACCCTTTTAATTCTTCAAATCTCTAAATGAATATAAAAAGGAATTTCTAGTATCAGACATCAAATCTACTTAAACCGACCCTGTACATTGTTGATATTAACCTATGAAATGTAATTCCTGATGATTTCTTCTTATCCACGCCATCCCGGGTACAGCAACTTCGCACAGCACAAGAAACCATTTTGTTCAATTAGTTCTACAAAGATTGTCCTTCAAATATAAATAATTTTCACAAAACTCACAACCGAACACGAAACATCAGGGTTAACGACCGCTTGACAAATGTGTCGTACCAATGTGGCGGACCTGGTCCCGTTTTAGTTACGAAATCGCTCCTCCTCTTATACTATCTCTATGGGTGAAAACTACATTTGCCGATTTACTATAGTTCAAAGTTATCCTCCAGATTTTGTACCAGTTGCTGAGTTGGTCCAGGTGTTCTTGGATATTTGTGGAGGACTGAATGGGATCGTTATTGGATGAAAGTAGTGCAACGTCATCAGCAAATGCGGCAATAGTTGAGACAGGTGTTTCAGGTAGATCGGCTGTATAGAGTAGGTACAAAAATGGTCCTAGTACGCTTCCCTGGGGTATTCCAGATTTGATTGGAAAGTATAAGTTATTGAACTTGACAAAGTAGTATCTCTCAGAAATATAAGATTTCAGGATGTGGAAGTAGTTGTGGTTTAAGTTTTTTTTATCTTGTAAATCAGGCCCAAGTGTCACAAACTTCCTGTGAGTTTGGTGTGACGTTGACATACTTTGTCGGAAGCCAAATTGATAGTCAGGAAGAAGATCTGTTGTCTCATGGCCCTGATGTATCCTCTTTAGGAATATCCTTTCAAATAGTTTTGGGAGAAGACTTATGGGTCTGTATGATGCTGGAGAGTGTGCTGGTTTGCCATTTTTGCAACACACTAAATAAATCTTCGACTCAAAACACCAAAAACCAATCAAATAAATCAAAATTGGTTCTTCAATATGGCCGGTTTGGGTCATAACCGTTTCCCTGCTAGATCGACGATATGCTCTTTCTTTTATATTCTTTATTCTATGTTTTAGGCTGATCCCTTCTTATTTTTATCAAGATTTGTGAATTTGCTTACTTACATGTTGAGGGAAAATCAATCTTTTTTTTATGTCAATAATATCTTATCTAAATTTTTTTCATTCAAAAGATTGAAGTGCATCAATCCGAAAAGTAAAACTTTAAAGTGCTATGGTAAAAATAAAATGCACTTTGCAGAGATGTTCAGGTTTCATTTAACAGCGATGATATGTTTCAGTTGTACATAATAAATACATAAATAAGATAGACTGAGAACGTCTGCCGCAATGGTTGTAGTTTTTCTTGCGTCCCATATTGAATGATGAAATTCTTGTTTGTGGCGAGAAAAATAAACCGCAAATTGTAAATTTGAAGCTAAATACGACTAAAAATGAGTAGAAGTTCAAGAAGTGAAGTTAAGTGAAAAAAGACACTCCAAAATTCGCGAAATATAGTGAGAAAAGACACAATAATTTCACGAAAATAAAAACTTATCAAGCAGTGAACATATGGCCGGTATGCAAAAGATCGGACACCCAAACTCTCAGTCCACCCCCAACACCAACAAGAAACAGATTTTCTCCGCTAGAAACAATGGCATCTAACGAGTTGAATGAAAGTAAGAAGGAAAAAAGGATAAAAGCCAACAAGATAACAAAACACCATCCCCACCACCAATTTTTATCTACGATGTTGCTGACTACAAAGCAATGCTGAACAGCTTCAATCAGGTAGTAGAGAAAGACTCATTCCACACGAGAGTACTAACAGATGACAAAATAACAATCAGCTCACATTCCGTGGACACATACAGAAAGCTATCTGCAAACCTCAGAAAAGAAGAAATTATACACCACACCTATCAAATAAGTGATGAACGAGCATACAGAGTGCTGCACCACACAGTTCCCACTGAGGAAATTAAAAATGAACTCAACGAAGCTGGCCGTAAAGTCCGAAACATAATAAATGTAAAACATAGAGTAACAAAAGAACCATTACATATGTTTTTTGTAGATCTAGAACCTCAATCTAAAACAACAAAAAAGTTTATGATCTTCAATTTATAAATAATATTTTTTTATAATAATAATATTTATTTAGAATTGGTTGAGTACAATTTCATTTGGTTAACAAAAAAAATCAACAATTTGTAAAATTATTCCTATAATTATTTTATTGCACCTAGATTACAAACAATCTGTATGTGCAATGGATCTAAAACTACAACTGTAAGACCCCTTCAAATAGTACTCAAATATTTCATACACCATCCGACCATACTCTAAGCTGTCCCAATTGTACAGTGAGAAAAGAAATCGCAACAAAGTCTCCGGTAAAAAAAAACGAAACTCAAGAGACACTCAATAACAGTTTTGATTTATAGAAATTCCATGTACATTTCATAGTTATGATAAATAAAGGGTCGACACATTTTCGCAAATTTTTTATGATTTGAAATATCCCTAATATTGACAGGAAGTGAATTTAGAAACTTTGGAGCTAGACTTTTTGCAAATCTCTGATTTCCATCCTTTCGGTAAAAAGGTACAATTAAATTCCGGTTTGTCATTTGCCAGGTAAGATGTATGCGATTAATTATTGTACTTAAATTTTTGTTTTTATGTAGAAATAGGCAACAATTATAGAAGTACAGCATTCTTATATTCAGAATTTCTTCATTGTATAGTTGGTCAGTAGGGTAATTTTAGTTTTATCACCAAATTTATAAACCGGAACTACAATTGACTTTTTGAAATCGTCTGGAACTTTACCTTGCTGAAAGATTAGGTTCATGATATGCATGAGAGGATTTACAACATATATGTGATAGTCTTTTATAATTTTTGTGCCAATATCATCAAAACCCGGGGAACTGTTGTTTTTAAGAGATCCTATATGCAGAATAAGTTCGTTTTCAATAACAGGCTTGAGAAACATATTTTGATGGACACGACAGTTTATGGGGTTTTTGTGGTCCCTAGGTGGCTGTATTTTTGCTGCCATTTTCATTCCTATTTGTATAAAGTAGTCATTGCAGTAGTTTGCCATCGATTTTGTGTTCATCATAGGTTGGTCATCTTTATCTGTTATGTTAATATTTGTATATTTATTTTTGTTTGTTTGTAGCTTCATTTGTTATGTTATAAATTTTTTTCATGTCGTGTTTATGACTGTGTACAATTTCACGATAATAACTTGCTTTTGCTATCTTTATAATTTTATTTAGGTTATTTCTATATATTTTGTATGTCTCAGTAAGTGCATTGTCATTTTTATTTTTTAATATGGTTTTCTTTAATTGATCGCGATGCTTGATTGATGTTATTATTGCATTTGTAATCCAAGGTTTGATCTTGACATGACTTCTAATTTTTACCTCCCATGCAATGTCTGCGTCATTTTGTTCCAAGACAGAAGTCCAAGTTTCTAGACTAATCAAGTTCTTGAATTTTATCGGGTCAAATATTTTGATGGTCTTTTTAAGGGACGGAGGTTTGGTCTGGTTTTTATTACAAACCTGCAGGTAAACAGGGTAATGATCTGTTGTATTATGGATTATTTCTGAAGACTGTAGGTCTAGATTGGTTTGGTTATCTTTGACAAAAATGTGATCGATGCATGTCTTCGACTCTGTAGTGACTCGAGTAAAAGTATTTATATACGATTTAAAACCTTGGGACATAAGAGTCGTCAAATACCTATTTGAAACAGCTAGATTAGGGTTCAAAATATTTATATTCATGTCGCCCAAAAAAATTGTGAAATCTGCACCTGGGAGATTTTTTAAGAAATCTTCAAGATCTAGTACAAAATTTTGTTCTGATGTGGAGGGTGATCTGTAACAAGGTATAACATTATATGATGTATTGTTGAGTCTAAATTTTATTTCCGTTAAGGTAATATGAGATAACGGTGTTACCGTATGTTTTATGTCGAAATTAATTTTATCGTTAATAAAAACAAGAAGGCCATCATTTTGGTTTAGGGTGCTGTTATTAAAGAAAGTGGAAAATCCCGGTATGTTAAATTGATCTGGTGAAAACTTACTTCTTGTTTCTCCCAATACTAAAATGTCAACATTTTGGAGATCACAGGCTTGCAAAAATATTAAAACTTCATCGAAATGTTTGGGCGCACTACACACATTGAAATGCAGAATGTCTAAAACTTTTGTATTAGATTTTACCTTGCATTTGAATTCATTCAGTTCAATTGCATTTTGCATAAGTTCATTATTTGATTCTGTTTCTAATAAATTCAGAATATTATCAATATCCATTTACAAACGAAAGAGAAAAAAAAAGAGACAAAAGAAAACAGAAAGGGAACATTACTTAGAGTAGTAGTCTATAGAGTTTTTGTATCTCTGAAGGTAGTATTTATATGTCGGACAATCTAGGGAAAAGGCTTCGTGTTCAACGTTATGGTTTAACTTAAATTTTAGATTCGCCTGCGTACAGTTACAACATTTTTTAAGAGTTTTAGGACAAATTTGTATTCTAAGCTACAATATGTACAAGAAGGTTTATTCCTACAATCTATCTCCCTATGATCATATGAATAGCATTTCTTACATCTAGGAATTCTGGTGTCTTCATAGACTGGACAGCGCTCCCATGATAGGAAGACCTTCCTGTATTTCATAAGCCTCCCAAACAAGTCTCCAGAGCACTCACCAAAGACAATGCTTCTGTTGTTTTGTATATGCTTGACGTATGTCATGACAAGGTGGTCATCATCTAAAATAAATTGATTTTGCTGTTTTAGGCACTTGGTGATATCTTCTACGGTCTTGTTAGTTGTTGGTATAACAATTTTAATCCTGGGTTTCCTCATTTGCGGCAGTTGGATTATATATTTCTTCTCCGTGTCTTGTTCTTGAATTGTTTGTAGTAATTTTTGACTTTCTTGTTGACTATTACAGTTTACCACTACTACTCCGTTTCCGGAAGTTTTCACCGACTTTATGCTTAGTTTTAGCGTTTTAGGGTTTATTTTTGCTTGTATCTCTGCCTTTGTAGTTTCTGCATCTTGTTTATTCCTTGGCTTGATCAGCACTGGTGGGAAGTTTTTTGGTACTTCCGGTCATGTTGGGTGGGATGTTGAGGCAGGAGCAGTAACAGCACTCGCATAGGACTTGCTTTCAATCTTTTTTATTTCAGCCTGTAGCATTTCAATTATTGTCTGTTTATCATTAATGATTGTTGTTTTGTCCAAAATAGTACTCTTCAGACATTCTATATAATCACCTTCCCTGCACAGTGTGCAATAAAACTTAAGTGTCCTTTCCAGTATTGGCATACATCTCACTTCAGTTGTTGTTAATCCTGAGCAGTCCCCGCAGTAGAATGTATTACATGAATCACAGGCGAACACGTAAATCTTTTCTTTTTTATTTTGTTTTTGCTTGCATTGTATGCATAAATTGTTGTTACCCATTTTCCCTAAATAAGCACATAAGGATGATTTCTAAGAAGACTTGGCAACAGTGTCCGCCTACCGATCACAACCGATGCACACTTTCACAAATATGCATCAATTTTTCCAGCACCAAACCCGCTACCTTCACTTGTGCTCAGACATTAGAGCCCACTATACACTGTAAGCACTTTTTCACAAATTGAATTGCCAAAAAACCTCGCTTTTCCGATGGAATTTCGCCGATAAACAAACAATAATACTTGCAGCGTTGCCACGCTGCTGTTGAGCGAATAAATAGAACTAGAGTCACCAAGAAAAAATGAGGATTGATACAATGTATGAGATGCCAAGGATATGTCACTCCAAAGTATACTGTTATAGACCCTTCAATTGCGTTAAGTGCGGAGAACATCATGACACTAAAATCTGCCAAAAAGATAAAAATACGCCAGCAAAATGTGTACTGTGCAACGGTAACCATCCAGCCAACTATAGAGGCTGCCAAGTGTATAAAAACCTCTTGAAGAAAAACCAACCCAGAAGCTCCATTCGCCAACCAAGCAGTGCCCCAAACACTCCTCAAAAAATACCAATGTCATCGAACAATCAAATACCGCAACAACAAATTCCACGAACCTATTCTGAAGCGACATGTACAGGGAAAGAAGAACAAACAACATTTGGTCTAAATCAACAACTAACAACACCCCTCGACGAATTCAAAAGTATGTTCAGAAGTATTTAATCAAAACAGCATGATATTAAATCTGCTTACCACACTTATGAGTAAAATGAACCCATAATGGCTACTAACAATATCAGAATTGCAACATGGAACGACAATGGTTTGACTAATCATAAACAGGACATACTAACCTTCCTCGATCTCAATAAAGTGGACATCCTATTGGTTTCTGAAACGCATTTTACGAGGCGGACAGTATTCTCCATCCCGCTCTACTCAGTCTACCATACTATTCATTCTGATGGAACTGCTCATGGAGGATCTGCTGTCATCATCAGAAACTTCATATCCCACTTCGAAAATGAAAAGTTTCAAACAGATGCCATTCAAGCAACAACAGTTAATATCAAGATCAATACCGGGAATCTGGATATAACATCAGTATACTGTCCACCACGTCACACAATCTCACCAGACATACATAAAGATTTCTTCAACACTCTTGGTAACAGATTCATTGTAGGTGGTGATTGGAATGCCAAACATACACATTGGGGCTCCAGGCTGATAACTACAAAAGGCTGTAATCTCCTTCGTGCTCTGACAGACAATCACTATGACCACCTCTCTACTGGACAACCAACTTACTGGCCAACAGACCCTAGAAAACTACCTGACCTCCTCGATTTTTTCGTAGTGAATGGTATTCCAACTCGAAATTGTTTACTCGAATCTCCTTATGATTCAACATCTGATCATACACCTGTTATTGTGAATCTCAACAGCCAACCCATAAACACAAACATTTCAGCCAAACTAGCTTCGAAACATTCTAATTGGGAAAACTTCTGCAAGTATATAAATGAAAATCTGAATAATCAATGTATCAAAGAGCCAAAACAACTTGATGAAGCAGTGGAGCTCTTCACCACTACAATACAACAAGCAGCTTGTCATGCTACCCCTTCGACCATACAAGAAGTACCTAATTCAATGAGGACCCCACTACATTTCCGACAACTAATAACGGAAAAGAGGAGAGCAAGACGAATCTGGTAAAGAACTCACAACATCAACGATCTGCATAACTATAGAAAACTATCACGAGACCTTTCAAAAGCAATAAAAGAGGCACAAAACTCGACTTTTGAAGCCTACACTGAAAGCCTAAGCGAATCAGATCACAGCTTATGGAATGCAACAAAAAAATTTAAGAGGACCACACTACCACTCACTCCAATAAAGACAGAGAATGGCTGGGCAAGATCAAGTAAAAAAAAAGCAGATACCTTTGCTTTCCACCTGTCTCAAGTATTTGAAGAACCAGATGGAGCATCAGAGCACGGAATTGATGTCGTAAAATATCTTGATACACCATGCCAATTATTGTTACCAACTGAAGCAGTAACCCCCAAAGAAGTACAGGCTGAAATCCGCAATTTAAAAAACAACTAAGTTCCAGGTTACGACTTGATAACAGCACAGGTCCTAAAAAAACTGACAAGAAAAGCAATAGTATTTCTAACAACCATTTACAACTGCATGCTGAACTTAGGTTACTATCCCATCCTCTGGAAATACGCACATGTTATTATGACTTACAAAGACGGTAAACCACCACAAGAGCAAGTGTCTTATAGACCAATGAGTCTGTCAATTCAAGGAAAAATATTTGAAAGACTGCTACTGAAAAGAATTCAAAACGACCACGAATCCAAACTATTTCCTGACTATCAATTTGGATTTCGCCTGAAAATATCAACAACAGATCAAGCCCACAGAACAGTAAACCAAATATCCAGAGCTCTCGAAAATAAACACGTATTTCTGGATATATCCATTCGACAGGATATGGCATTCAAGATTGTTATATAAGATTAAAAAAAACCTAAATAACAACTACTATCTGCTGCTAAAATCCTACCTCTCAGATAGAATGTGTTCCGTCAGACATGAAAGTGAAATGACAGATTATTTCCAACTCAAATCTGGCGTACCACAAGGAAGTGTCCAGAGTCCATTTCTCTACCTTCTATATACAGCTGACCTGCCTGAAACGCCTAATACAACGATTGTCGCGTTTGCTGATGACGTGGCTGTACTATCTTTGGACAAAGACCCCTGAAACCAACTCCAGAAACATACAAGAAGACTTAAACCAACTTAACAACTGGTATAAAACTTGGAGGATGACAATTAACCAGACCAAATCAGTTCAAGTTGTATTCACTACAAAAACCAGCATTTGCCTGCGAGTAACTATAAATGGTACCGTAATCCCAACTAAAAAAGATGTCAAATACCTAGACATGCACCTCGATCAACGACTGACATGGGAAAAACACATTCAAGCAAAAAGAAACTGCCTAGACTTGAAACTCAGAAAGATGTACTGGTTAATCGGAAAACAATCAAGATTATCCATCCAGAACAAACTAACACTATATAAAGCGACTCTGAAACCTATTTGGTCATATGGCGTTCAACTATGGGGTTGTGCTAAAACCCACAAGACGAAAAGTGATTCAGCGGCTCCAATCAAAAACACTTCGATTGATAACAGGTGCACCATGGTACGTCACAAACGAAAGACTTCATTTAGATCTCGAAATCCCATATGTGATAGATGTCATCAAATCCACCTCCACAAGATATCAAGAATGATTGCAGGGACACCCAAACAACCTCATCGAAAACCTTTACACTGAAGGACCCCCACAACAGGAGACTAAAAAAAATATGGCCCGAAGACCTTCCACAGCACCACTAGCTTAGTGTACAATAAGTAGAAATGTCGTTGGACATTTCACTTTCATGCCCTTAACAACATCAAATTTACTTAATACCATATATGAGTAGATTGTAAATATTCAATAAAGGACACAAAAAAAAAAAAATAAATAAGATAAATAAATTGTGGAATTGGAACCAGATATTATCCAAATTTGAGACTGCTTACCAGTGGATGGTGGTCTGGAATGGTAAGATAGAGGTGTCTGGAAAACTGAGTGATTGTAAAGATCTGGACTTTTTTCTTCCTCTGTTTCCCCATCAGCAAAAACTTCAATACACTCAGATTGTACTTCAATTCCATCATCACTGAAAACATTTTGTGCATCATTAGGTGTATATACACAGAACAAATAACTGTCATGACAAATTAATTATAGCAGTGTTACAAACTATTTTGCAGATATTTCTTTATGCTGTTTGTAATCTATTGTACAATAGCAGCTCAAATTCTATAGTATGAATACATTCTACAGACCCAAAATTCTATTACTAACAGTACTCATCTAATTGTTTTCGTGCCATAATTTTATTCAACGACTTTTACGATTTCAAACTTCTTGGGCATTTGTTATATGTGATAATGATCAATTTTTTTATCAGGTGTATCATCAAGTTTATCCTTGTTTTAGTGTTAAAAAATCCATAAGTGGTTTTAAATTATTTTTATTTTCTTGGATTTGTACCACAACTTCTGATGAGATTTTTACAGTAATCAATATTGAATAAAATAGATGTACCTTTCAGAACTAGCCGATGAAAGTGGATCGAGAATATTAACTTTTGCAGCCATTGTCGAATTTATAGGATTTCGTTATATGTATATTGTTGCGTTTTTTAAATTGAATAATTCTTGATGTCGACTAGTTAATGTAAATAAATAATCAGCTCTGCAACTTAACCTAATAAGAAACTTAGGTTAATAATACCACAGATTTCGGCATAAAAACATAGAAATTATAACTTATCATAGACACATGTCCATGCTTAGAAATACAAATGAAAACGGCACGGCCTACTAAATCTAACAGGCCGGAAGGTTAGACGTCTTTTAGATTGTCTTTGTTGATTTTAAAACTACTTTCTCTATGAATTGCGTTAAGCCATTTTCTTCTAGTCGCGGGATCTTTCGGAAATCTAAATATTAACACCTTCTTTTCTCATTAGTGGACTTATAGTTGCTTTTGCAATCGGAGCAGAGTACTCAAATCAAAAATTTCCAAATGAAATTTTAATGAATATTAAAATGAAAAACCTCCCTGTTGATTATTCCTTCCAGATATGAACACTTAAAGTCGAAAAATTCAATGATGAACCGATACACACTGATCTTGCAACTGCAACACTTATCTTCACTTTCTTTGTTGATTAAAAAACCAATCACACGCACACAGCGAAAAAACACAAACCTCTTTACACGCTTCCCTGTCGAATTTTGGATACGCTTTTACTCTTACACCTTACGCACAGAACTGAAACCTGCAACTGACGTGTAACACCTCGACCCAATGTAGGCATTCCGGTAACGTCGCGTTTTAAGGCAACATTCTGGCCTGTTAAATATCGTAGGCCGCGAAAACGGTAATGCTTAATGCTCTATTCAGAATGGATGTGACGCGTAACAAAAACGTGAACGTTTGTAAACGTAATGCTTGATTCACAATGGACGTAACATAACACATACGTAAAAGGCAAACATTTAAACAACAGAAATCATACGATCATACCTAATAAGAATAGAAGTGTTCAGTTGCGAACTTCTACATCTTTATTCGAATTATCGAATTCAAACGCAAACTTGAATATTTTCGTATGAATTTTTGAGTTTCAACTTTGTTTTTAACAATGTGTTACATTACGTTTAATTTACGTCCATTGTGAATCAAGCATAATGGAGTTTCGAATGAACGTTGGGCTCCGAAATCAAATTATGAACATTCCCCAAAGGAAGACATTACAGGACATGCCTATGCATTAATTTATTCGTTTTCATGCGCTTTTTGAATTTCTCAGCTTCTAGCGGGTTTTTTGAACAAAATAACAGAAATAACTTAATGAAAAAATTAGTTCTGTATAGATTAAATTCAATTTGACACCAGGAATATGAATGAATAAATAAAAGACAGCTCATGAGATGATTGAGTTTACTTATAAAATTACAATAAATAAAATTATCACACTAAGAATGAATTTTAATTAATTCGCTAGTTGCAATTTTACAAATTATATTAAAATGAACTTTCAAGTGACCTCTCCAAAATTTAGTTCTTCCCCATATTCGAGGTTGAAAATTAGGGCTAGCAATACCATGGAATATTCTCGCAATAGATCTTGCAGTAAAGTTCTCATCTCCATATCTATCTACTATTAACCTAATATCACGTATAATGGCATTTTTGTCTTCTTCTGAGATTTCAGGTATCTCCACAGGGTTAACATTTCTTCTTGATTCAAAGTATTCTCGGATGTCTTTCTTGAGTGATTCACTTTTCTCCTCTGTGTCACTTAAATTCTTACACGTTGGCAGAGCAACTTTCGACAAAGTTTGATCAATATCAATCAACTGTGCATATGCTATATTTTCTTGATTCAATACTTTTTTGTACAATGTATCTAAAACCTCATCTAGATCTTCATCTGGTAAATTACCGGGAGAAAGTAAGTGGAAGCTCAAATCGAAAAACTCAACATTAAGTGCCGTCCTTTTGGGCTGGCCATTTATGTTAGTCCATTCTAAATTTTTCAAGATTTGTTTACAGATACCAGTATCATAATTCAATTGCTTTGAAACCTTCAATATAGAAAACTCTATAAGATTGGAAGTTTCTTCATTATTGTCATTCATCTTCAAAGCATATTTTAATGGCTCACAAGAGAGAGCTGTTTTATGTATTAATGCATTGCCACCATATGATTGAATTTTACACTTTCCATACGACTGCTTTAATACTTTTATGTATTTCTTTTCATGTAATTCCAAGTAACACAGTAATGTAGAAATTACTTCTTCTGGTATATCCAATGAATTAACAGTAGAATTCACAGAGAACATGATTTCATGTTTCATGCAAATTCCTTCACATTTACATGGAATAAAGACTTTCCTCAAAAGTTTTCGTATAATATGTCTGTCAACACTATTTCCATATATGTGTCGACGAAGCTCATAAACATCTGCATTCTGTCTGTCAAGAAATATGTGACAATGAGCAGGTAATCCGTCACGACCAGCTCTTCCAATTTCTTGTACGTAACTTTCAAAATTTGCTGGCATGTTATAATGAATAACAGAACGTATATCAGCTTTATTTATTCCCATACCGAAAGCAACTGTGGCAACCACTATTCTTAAATCGCCAGATGTGAATGCATTTTGAATAGTTTTTCTCTTAGCTCCTGACAAACCAGCATGATATGCTTCCACTTGAGAGCTTATTCGTTTTCTTTTTTTCGAATTGTGGGTTGGAATATAATCTTTCAAGGAAGCCCTGAGAAACGATGCTACCTTCTCACATTCATTTCGTCTTAAACAATAAATAATAATACTTGTGAAATCTACGAACGGTTTAGAGAGAAGAAGTTCAAGAAGAGCCTGTTCTCTATTTTTATCTCTAGAGACTGTCAACATTAAATTAGACGGTATAGGAGTGTCCCTAATAACGCCACTTTCTCCATCTGGTATTTGTAGTTGCGTAATTAAACTATTTCTTGTACTTTGGGTAGCTGTCGCAGTTAATCCAAGAATTGTTTGGATGCCTAATTTTTCTTTTAATATTTGGCACACAACCAGATAACTAGGTCTGAAGTTATGAGACCACTGGGACAAGCAGTGGGCTTCATCTAAACACGCAAAAGCTATAGGTGGGATCCGGGAGAGAATAGAGCCAAAACCAGTCGAATAATCACATGAAAGTATTGATTCAGGTGAGACCATCAAAATACTGACATCACCATTTGTTAAATCTTTTATTATCATATCACGTTGAGTTTTGGTTTGATTTCCATGCAAACAAACAGCATTCAATACCCCAGGCATGCATTTTATTTGATCCTCCATTAATGAAATAAGAGGAGAAATAACAAGGGAAATGCAACGATATTTTTGCCTGAATAAATAGGCAGGAAGTTGATAACATAAAGACTTTCCTGAACCTGTGCTGGAAGTGACTAAAGTAGATTTTCCTGATAAAATTCTCATAACTGCTCTTTCTTGACCTCCTCGGAAAGATTCATGTCCAAATAATTTCAAAGCATTGTATACTTCTGGTGGAGTATCTATCAAAGATCCATCATCCTTAATCGAATATAAGGGATATACACCTTTCATATTAATCATATTTTCTACCCTAATGGTTTCTAATAATAAATTGAAGTCATCATCGTCATTAAAACTTTTATATGTTGAGTTTCCCAACACTTTGTTTTCTGTTTCAATTTCCATAACATCGTCATATTCTTCAGTAAGGTCATTTCGTCTTTTGTTGGATGTTTTACAATTTATGTTATTTACACATTTGGAAGATTTTATCTTAGAAACTTTAGTTTCTCTCTTTTCTTTACTTGTTTTTTGTAATTGCCTTTGATTGCTATTGCCTTCATCCTGAGTATATGTTGATAGCGATTCTTTAATTTTCGCTAGAGGTATGTCATCCTCCTCATCTCCACTATTTGATATAACAGAATTTGACTCAGAAGGTAGTTGATGGACAACTGTTCCTGATGCTTCATCTAGAGTAGTCAAAGCATTATCTTCTTCACCTGAATGATATACTTCCAATGGCATTAATTTACCGAATTTCTTTTTAGAAATTTCATTTCCTTCTTCTGACTGTTCCATAAACTTCTTTTTACTTCTCCATAATTTTTTTTTGTAAGCAGAAAAATTCATAGTTTTTTTTCCTCTAGCATATATTTTCTTCTTCAAATTTATTCTCACAAAATTCTCATTCAGATTTTTTTTAAAATTAGATCTTGTATCATTTTCAATTCCATTAATTTCATTTTTGTCGTTACTTGTATCATTCTTGGAAGATACTATATTAGGACTGCTAATTTTATTTTGTTGTGGTTGCATTACTATTGAATCTTCCATCTTCTTCTCATTTTGTGCATTTCTAGGTGTAAAATTTTCTGTAGAAGATAAAATTGAAATATTGGAAGGCTTTATAGTTTTAGTATTATCACGATAATTTTCATCAACTTCTGCTGAACTTAGGGGTCTGTTCTCCAACATCAATTTATCTGCTATTATATTATGTTTTGGCAATATCTTAAAATTAGATGTTATGGAGTTGTTATATTTGAACCTCTTTGCAATATGCGAGGAACAATTTGAGTCTTCATCAGAATTATCAATAATATCTTCGTCACTAATATAGTCTACTTTAGTTAGTTGGGTTGCAGATTTATTAACAAATTCTGTCTTAGTTTCCACCCTCTCTAGCCATTTAATGTCAACATTTCTTAGTTTTTGATTTATTCCTAATTTTTTATCCATCAAATCATTAATTATATTGATAGATTGAGGTATGATTTTGTCTGAAGATACTATCTTAATTTTATGCTCATTAATATGTGAGTTTTCCAATTCTGAATTGAGATCTTGTAAGTTTGTTTGTGATTCAGAAGGTTCAGAGTACGCTCGACAAATGGGAACACAAGTACTACTTACATCAACTGATGACGTATCTTTAGTATTGTTGCCATTCAGTTTGCTTTGTGATAGAGATTTTCTTGGATTCCTTTTGACTAATTTAGAACCAACTGAGAGTTTGCTAACAAATTTTTGATTCAAATTAGCTGATGGTTTCAATGGTTCAGAATGGGACTTTTCAATAGGTTTCTTATTCAGGTGAGATCCCCAAGTGGAATCAGGTAAGCTAGCTTTCTTCATATCCTCATGAACCTCAGTCTTTTTGATAGAGAGTACTTGATTAGTGTCACATTTAGACTGTTCTTCATCTGAATGAAACCCGTCAATACCCATAAAACTTTTTTCCAAGGCAGCTGTTTTGAGTCTAAAATATGTCTTGTAAGCATTCCTGACATTAGAATCTGCTTCTTTTATATCTAGTCTGGATGGAAGTCTTCCATTTGTCTTTTTGAACTTATGCTCCCAAACTTTCACTTCATATTTACATTTGTCATATAGAGCTTTTTCAGAATGATCAAGTAATTCCATTATATACTATTAAAGCTCACTTGTTCTAGAAAAGGCACAATAATAAACAACTACACGAACTTTCTTCTTTTAGTTAAGAACTGGATCATTTCTAATATTTACAACTTTTATACTTATTGAACAATGTTGTTTTGTTGTTTATCACTTATCACAGCAGGGTCTTGACACCTTCCTACCCCCACCCCAAATAGTGTTTTTAGTTGAGACAACAAATACTCGTGTCGCTGCATACGCCAATATTTAGTGATATCGTCAATAGATGACTCTGTTTGAGGTTTTTAGTCGTGTTTCGTGTTTGTCAAACATATGTTTTATTGACATAATTCACACAATTATTGATCACATTATGTATTTACATTCACAAGATCAAATGGATATGAAGAAGATAGTTATTAGTTATTTATTAAATATTGGAGAGTTATTATCCACTTTCTTCATCATTGTAAAACACAATCTGTGACAAAATTCCAAGAAATGAAAGAGAGAAGAATTTCTTCAGGTGAGTACAATTATAATTTTCCACATTCATCTCTTGTTCTTTTTTTATTGGCTGAATCTTTCAGATTTATGTTTTTTACTCAGTGATTAAGAAAAAATTTATTCTTTACAGGTAAAAGAGCTGTGATACTTTCTAAATTGAACTGTTTGAGACGAACACACTTGAGGGCACAGGAACAGATTCTCTACAACATGATTTACAAACTGAAAATACAATTAAACCAGAAGCAGTATCAAATCAAGAACTATCAAGAAAGATTAAGTGCTGCACTTGTAAACCGGAAAAAAATTCAGGCAAAAACTCTATGAGGAAAAAGAGAACAAGCAAATCTTGAGAAGCCAACTTTTTAAATGTACACTGTGTCCCAAATTGGGTGTGACTGCACTGTATCTCAGCTATTATTGAAGATAGAGACATGCATTTTTTGCGACCTTGTGTCAGTTTTGGTAAAACTTTTAAATATACATATATGTTTATTTTTGGTAATTGTCTAGACTGATCCGAAAATTGACGAAAAATTCAGTAAGCACTAACCTTAATATGCAGGAGAGGAATCTTATTTCAGATTTATCTGGTCGGTCTTGGTTCTTCTAAAAAGAAATCTCAAATTAATTGACGGTCAAATTAACACTTCAATTTTCAAGTCCGTTATAATATTTCAGTTTCGTGGCCTTTTTTTCATTATGAATACAAAATTCTCGATTTTTTCTTTATTTATAGCCTTCTTTATCACTGGATTTCCCTAAAATTTGATGATTTCTAAGTGTGTAGAATCCGGTGATATGATGGCCATCTTCATTGCTACGTCATACGAATCACGTTATATTGCGCTGTTGACGTAGAAATGAAGATGAGTAGATGACAAATATCATTCATATCACCGGATTTTAAACACTTAGGAATCATCACATTTTAGGGAAATTCAGTAATAAAGAAGCCTATAAATTAAGAAAAAATCGAGAATTTTGTATTCATAATGACAAAAAGTCCACGTCACAGACTTGAAGAATGAAGTGTTCGTTTAGGATAACCCTCAATGACTTTGAGTATTTTAGAAAAAAAAACCAAGACCTGAAAACAGATTCTGCATATCAAGGTTAGTGCTTACTGAATTTTTCGTCAATTTTTGAGATTTTCGGGTCAGTGTAGACAATTACCTCATTTTCTGTATATTTATATTATATTTGTATATTTTTGTATAGAGAACAGTAATAAATATATATTTGTGAAGGACTATTGTTTTCAATTGCTTAGAATTCAGAATAGGTAAGCCTACTGAAAATCCTAAAAAGCAAAATAAGAATGTAATTTGAATTTCGCGCCGAGCCTGCCGAAAAATGTGATAAAGTAGTAACCTGTAAAATATTAGTTGAGACAACAACCGCTTGGGGTTCCAAACAGTTGTTTTAATCATAGTACGTCAGTGTCCGATCTATTCTACTTAGTTATCTGTGTATCACAGGCCCAGGAGACAGGACCAACAGGTTAGCTGAAATTTTTTGAGGTTATTTTTCTTCTGGTTCTTCTTTCTCAAGCAGACTGATTTGTAACCAGTAATGCCCCTGGTTGGAGGAGTCTGAATTTCGGCTCAACCTGGGTGACATGATTTCTAAGCTGATCAAGCGTTTCAATTACGGCACTACAGGCAGGAAAATCTAACAGTAAATCAAGCACATCTAGAATACCCGTGAAGATAATCTGATTTATTTTACGAGGTTGAAGAAAACCACATGAGGAGAATACAGGGTAATAATCAGAAGCTCCGACATGTACAATGTTCCCCAGCTCTTCGCAGTCCAACGGTGGTGCATCTCTAAGTAATATATCCTGCAAAGATATATGATGTCGTAGAACAATGGTCAGATCTAAGACGCAGAATGAGAGTGGAGAACCGTCGTGATCGATTGATTTAAGTGAACCAAGGATTGGTAGGCAATGGATTGCGATTTATAAAAGTTGCGTAAATGCACCTTTCAAGGATAACTCGCCAGCACTGCCTATGGCACACAGCAGTGAACATATACCCGTGATTCAGAAGTCATGCAGCGATCTTCACAGGTGAGGAAGGGCAAAATATGTTTAGCCTACGGAATCAGGGCATCTAATGAGACATCTGTAAAGAGGAGATGGTGCTGCGGACATTTCTCAGCCACCAGAGCATAAAAGCCTTGAAGATTTGGAACTGCATGTTTTGATATTCCTGTGTTTAGGACGGAGACCCTGTTGAGCTTCACCTGGAGTGAAACATCGTAAATCGGGATTTGCATTGCCCTAATAAGGTGTTTCCGAGTAGAGATGCTCGAGATCTTCATGATTGCCGATTATCTCAATTACAGGATGGGCTTTCATTCTAAGAATTTTCGTTATATATTTGCATGCAAGCCACTTGCGTCTATAACAAAGAGGTTGCTGCGCGACCTCAAGGAAAATTGCATTGGTTGGCGTGGACTTCATGCCGAAGAAAGGAAAAATGTGTTCTATCATTGAGTATTAATATATTCATACTCAATGGTTCTATCCAAATTAGTCCCGGAGCATCTCCCGTATGCATTTAGACATTCCGTACCCGTATTTGGCACCTTGCGCGAATAGCGCTACGCCATTGGTATACTCGAAACATTCTCTGTTCTATCGCGAGTGAATCGAACGTAACTGTAGCACCGCGTTGAACCTTGTTTATCCCCGAAAGTAGTGGTTTTTGCCTATATTAGCTGAACTCATCATTTGGGAATTCACCTTTCTGATAACACACATTTGAACCTACACATAGGTACAACTAAGAAAGAATAGAAAAAAATGTTCGCATTGAAATTTGAAGTTATGTTCTGAGATATCTCTTGAACAAAATTGAAAAATTTCAATAAAATTATATTGGAAAAGGTGAATGATCTGTGGAAGATTTTGTTTTCTTCAGTATTATTTATGTTTCCTTTCAAATGTTTGTGAAATTCAAAAAACTCTCCTCACCAGACTTGGTGCAATTTAATATGAATACAACTGAAGCCTTCCCCACACTTTTAATACACTTCAATAGTCAAATTTAATCTTCCACGAATGACCCTTTTTAATGCTTGATTTCGCATTTTAATGCCTAATTGTCATGGGCAACCGAACATCGAAAATTCAGAAATCTCACAAATAATTGCATTTCTGAACCCAGTTATAATATTTAGGTGAGATACGTCAATCGTTCCATTCGATTCGAATAAAATACTTCTTATGTTAGAATTTTTTTATTTGATTATTTTTGAGAGAGAGAGACATTTTGCAATCCCTTCGTTTATTAATCCAGCGATTAATGATATTGACTTTTAATACGCTGCTCCGTTCACACGTTTATATACTAGTTGATTAAATTACTATAGTTCGATTATTCTCATCTTCATTCCATCTTTCGATTAGGAAGAGATGTTTTCAGTCTGATCTGAAACCCAACAATCCCAACCCACCAAACTAATCAAGATTGAGTTTTCTGGAAAGTGAATTAATCGAATTTTTATGTGGATTCTCCCACCTTGAGGGTTTCAAAGTTAAACTCTTGACATATTTTTTAAATTTATCCCATCGTTATAGAAACCCAGAAATGTAAGTAATCCATTTGTACAAATAGATTCGGCTGAAATATTGATAATTTCGATTTGAAAATGCTGCCTTGAGTAGTGTGAAAAGCGTTTCACGTCCTTATATATGGTAATATTTCTAATGTGTTCCTTTATAATTGGATCAAATGTAGCCAACATCCCTATGGCTTTCAAGAAAATTTCGTTATCTCTATGATATAATTCTGAACTGGTTCCCTTGAATGCCAAATTTTGATGATAATCTGGATAATTCACTACTTGATGACCACACTAACGATAACGCAACAAATACGGATCAACATGGAAACACAAACCCTGACAACAACACACAAACTGAAGAAAACGAAACTGCTGGCGCCGAACTCTCAAAGCAATAGCAGAATTTGACGGTAACAGTCGAATTCACCGACCAATATTGCCCAAACTGAAATCAAACCAGAATTAGTATTCTTGGATTCTTGCAACATTCAACTCACTTCTGAAAGATCGTGCCAGGAACTGCCGAACTCTCGAAGAGATCCACACCCACATCTACTGTGGTGCAGTAGCAGTGATCCGAAACCACAACCAACAAGTCTGGTTTCCAAACAAAAAATATGCCGAAAGCAGAATCAACACAAACCCTGGTGGCAACAACGCCTTGAGCGCCTTGAGAATAAGGAAGGAATTGGGGCAACTGATAGAATTGAAAAACTGCACAAAACTCTCCAGACGATTAACCAATAGGGTCAGGAAAATCTTTAAAAAATTAAAACCAACACAGGGCATCCAAGGTAAAGAGAACATCTATGCTCATATATGGACCTTCTTAGACAAAGGCTAAAGGCGAAATCCAAAAGATTATCTTGACACGTTAAATGCATAAATAAGAAGCAGCAAAATTATTTATTTAACAACAATGAAAAGCTGTTTTATAGACAACTTAGTAGCACTGGCACAAACAACAATCACAATCCTCCAACTAAGGATGAACTCACTAACTGTTGGTCTTCAATATGGTCTTACCCTCAAAATCAAAACGAGAGTGCATCAAACATTGTTCCAATGACGTTTGATAACAGAAGAAGTAAGCCAAGCTATAGGAGAAACTAATAGCTGGAAAGCCCCAGGAGTTCATAATATCCAAAATTTCTGGTACACAAAATTTCACAGCTTACACAAATTACTGGCATCAAAATTCACACATATTCTTCGACATTCAAAAGACACTCCAGCCTTTTTAACTCATGGTTTGACCCACATCTCACATCCTTCCCAAAAGAGCTAACACCCTAACACACAGGATCCTACGCAGTATAGTCCAATCATATGTCTCCCAACGCTTCATAAAATATTGACATCTTGCATCACTAACCGAATTTACAAGCATGTCGAACAAAATATCATCTTAGCAGAGGAGCAAAAGGGATGTAAACGTGGTCATCAGGGATGCAAAGAACAACTTAATATTGACTCGGTGATCCTGAAGCAAGCGCAAAAGCAATCTCGTAACATCTCCACTGCTTTTATCGACTACAGTAAAACATTTGACAGCTTGCTGCATTCCTGCCTAATAAGCGTCTTAAACATTGACAAAGTACACCCTACTATAGTTACTTTTCTTGAAGCCTCGATGACGCAATGGCGAACAAACCTCCATTCAAATATTAATGGTCAGAATCTTAAGACCGACGGAATTTTTATTCACAGGGGAATGTTCCGAGGTGACTCCCTTGGTACACTGTGGTTCTGTTTGGCAATGAATCCACTTTCTACTATGCTTAAGGACACCAAATATGACTTCAGTCTCAAGATTGATAGAAATACAAATTGTACCGTTTCTATAATCTGCTTTCCTATATGGATGATATCAAAATTTTCGCTTCTAATCAGCAACAACTTCAACATCTTCTGAATATAACCAAAAAGTTCTCCAGTGATATACATTAAACATTCAGAAGGGAAAAATTGTCAATGGAGATGGGGCGCTACCTAATGGAGATATAATTGCTGCCATGCAGAATGGAGAAACATACAAATACCTGGGATTTCAACAGGCCAGACTGTTAGACCAAAAACAATCAAAGTCCAAAATCAATGATCAATTTTCACAGAGGATTAGTTCATTACTAAAATCTGAACTCAATTCAGGAAACCTTACCTGAGCAATTAATACGTATGCCATACCTGTGTTGACTTACTCGTTCGGGATACTAAAATGGATCAAAACTGAATTGGAAGATATTCAGAGAACAATACGGACTATGATGACCAGTCACAGATATCACCATCCCATGACGTCAATGGCCAAAACAACACTACCGAGAATGGAGGGAGGAAGAGCTTTGTGTGATATAATGAATCTACATAACAAACAGATAAACAAATTACGACATTCCTTCATCACCAAATCACTGACATCGAATCTGCATAAATTTGTCGTAGGAGCAGATAAGAACTATTCTCCCCTAAATTAAGCAGGTTCTAATGTAGATTTAGAGATAACAACGGATGCTGAAAAAACAAGAAAGCTGGGCCCAAAAGGTTTTACATGGCCGACATCATCGAGACCTGAATCTACCACATATTGATGAAATTGCATCAAATAGGTGGCTTGCTGACCACTGCCGATTATTTACGCAGGCACAACCAACTGTGTAATAATCCAACAGAAATTAGCCAACAAATATGGACTGCTGAACACCTTCACACCCTACCATAAGTACAACCCACAGGCAGTTCTCGAGAATGCAGATTTTACTCTACTACGACAGGTCCATTATTACCGATAGACAGGTGACGAATAATCGACCGGACATTGTGGTGGTGGAGTTAAATCAGTTCTGCTAGTCGATATTGCAGTCCCACACAACAACAATATTTTGGACAAATATAATGAAAAAATATCGAAGTACACCGATCTTACTAAAGAGGTAAGGCTGATGTGGCATGCAGAAAAAGTGGAAGCGATACCGATCATCGTATTATCAACTGGACTTATCCCAAGAAGTCTTGAAAACAGTCTTAAAAAACTCGGTCTTCATAAAAACAGTATTATTGATTTGCAAAAAGCAGCAATTTTAAATACATGCCACACTGTTCGTAAATTTTTGAACTATTGAGCCTAATCCTATTTGTGATTACGGTCGGGAGAGGTCAATATCACCAGCAAATGCTGAGCAAGTGTATAATAGGTAATAATAATAACAATATTGTTTATATATGTTATACAACTCTACAGTTTTACATACGTCAAAATGAAATTCAAAATACAAATAATATACAAAACATGAAGACAAGTGTAGAATGTTTTCAGGGAGTACAGTCGAAAAATTACAATAAAAAAATTCATCGAAACTGTAGAATGCACTCCGCAACAAAAATTTCTTCACTATCGCCTTAAAATTTTTCGAGGGCAGAAATGTTAAGGATCTTGGAAGTTTATTGGAAAACTTCACAGACATATTAAATGGTCCCCTCTGAGTTTTTTTAAGTATACAGAAAGCAGGCCTAATCAACAATCTACTCCTGGTATTAAAATCATGAACATCCCCACCGAGAGTGAGTCCAACCCTGCCATTGTGTACCAAAAGCAAAGCTTATAAAATATACAATGATGAGAAAGTAAGGATATCATTTTTGACGAATGCATTTCTGCAGTCATCGCGATATGCAAGACCAGATATAACTCTCATAGCCCTTCGTTGTAAAGAGTAAATTCTTCTATGGGCAGAGCAATTACCCCATACCAGGATGGCATACCTCAGCAGTAACTCAATCAGTGCAAATATGCCGTTCTCAAATTACAGTATAGTGGACATTTTTCTGGGTAAATATTGTATATTTTTATACAATTTGGAAGCTAGTAGAGTCCAATGTCACACTCAGAAAGGAATTATTATCTAAAAGAGCGATCTCAGGTATCTCTCTAAGGGAAAAGACCAGTCCAACTGTTTTACCCTCATTAACGACAAGTTGATTAGACGTGAACCAATCGAGCACTCTCAATCGCGCAACAACAGGTTCGTCCCTCGCCGCTGCCCGATCACTAGATGCTACGAAAACAGTTGCCGCAATAACCACTCAAGTAAGAAGGTAAATCATTGATGAAAATCAAAAATAGTATGGGTCACAAGACCTAACCCGGATGTACACCTTGCCTAATATTCCGCAAAGTTGACCAATCACCATTATCGCTAAAAACAGCCTGATATCTGTCATTCAAGTATGACTCAATCATAGCACAACAGTTTTCAGAGCACCCGTACCTTGCCACCAAAAGAACGCGAGAGACGCAATCGACGGATATAGCTTTTTTTCGTTTTCAATGACAAGGAAAATGTCAGAACTGACATTTTCCTTGTCATTGACGTGTTTCTGTGTTTTCACTGTTCTTTCGTGATTTGTAATTTTTCATTGCTTTTTACTCTGCTGGTTGTTGTAATTGCTTTATTTTTCCTTGTATTTTTGACCCATTTATTGTTCATATCATTTTTTGTCATTTTAGCCTGAAGAAGAGAAGAATTGTTTCTCGAAACGTTGCTGGTGAATAAAGTTTAGAATAACTGTTCCTTACGACTGATATCTGTGTTCTTCATTGCTTATACACTTCGCGAAACAATTAAAGGAATTTTCAAATTTTTTTCAACAGTGAAGAATGGTCGTATAGAAAATAAAAAACCAACTTCTGAAGCGTGAAGACTCTAGTTTCTGAAATTATTGGTTAAGAATTTTTCAGAGTAGGTATTATTGGTGGCCATGCAATCATCGGATGAGGCACGAAGGAAAAATTTTGGAAATTTTTCGAATTTTTATTTTTTTTGCTCTACGCTCACGGGGAATTTTTTCTAGCTAGACCGATGCAGATGTCGCATAACCTGTTCATTCAGCTCTAATTTGCTTTTTACGACATACGAGATATTCAGTTTTGAATGCAAAAGGATCCTTCTTCATTCAACAGTCGATATCTCCGGACATACTGGTCGCCTATCGAGCCGAAAGGCGATTTCTTTTCCTACAGAAAATTTTCTACAAAAATCTGTTTTCCTCAATTAAAAAGAATTTTTTTTTCACCTATCACATGAACGTGGAAAAAGAGCAAAAAAATGTCATTGAGCTATTTTTTGGTTAATGTACTGTTTCTTCGTCAATATTGGCGAAAAAGCTTAGGTTATAAAAAATTTGACAGCCTGATGTTCCGCAAAGTCCCCCCCAAATTGGTAGATCGATCGGTTCAGCGGTTTTCTTGGACCGATTGTTTGAACATATAAAAAATTAAGGGAACAAGGTTTTTTTTCAAATCGGTTTTTTTACCGAATGAGTCCAAAGATTAAAAAAAAACTGTTTTCCAAAACGGGGTGTCAGAAAACGGAAAATTCTGGCGCTCAGAAGGAAAAAAAAGTTTGAAAAATGTTGAGAATTTTTTCTTCGTGCTTTAACCGATGATTGCATGACTACCGGTACTCCGAAAAATTGTGTACTAATAAATTCAGAAATAAAAGTCTTTAAGCTTCAAAAGTTGGTTCTTTATTTTCTATACTGTTGAAAATCACCAAAAAATTTTGAATATTTTTCTGTTCCTTTAATTGTTGCTCGAAGTATATATAGACAATATTTGAGAAATTACGAATTTAAAATTATTGTATGAAATTTTTTATGTGCATCACGTTGCATAGGTACCTTTTTTTCAAGTTTTCGATACTCATGGGGGGGGGCAATTACCCCGGAAGAACTTTAGCAAAGTAAATACGTCCTTTTTCACACGCTTTTCATATATTGTTTTTCTATACTTTTCATTTATACATTAAACGATTTCTACCTCAACGTTCCAAACAAAAACACATACACACAAACAAAGAAGCGAAAATCCGACCGCCCAACCTCCACACAAGGTAGGTACGCTTTGTATAATGCTTATGCCGGCTGTAACTATTTTCTTAGAATTTTCGAATTTTTCCGTTTTTTGGAAATTAAAGCACTATCTGCAATAAAATTGTGGAAAAAGCTCGAAATTTTTTTTTAAAGATTATGAGCTAGAGCAAAAATCGTGATCCTTAAATTTTTTCGAAAATTCGATCGAGTGAAACGAAATATTGACTGGATGGATTGATTTGGCTCTTCGTTGGGTTTTTGTAAACATATTGAACTATAGAAAGCACACTACACATTATTGGTTTTCTAAATATGTTCGACCCAGCGCTTGATTTTCCAAAAGAACACAAAAAGCCCTCTTTTCGTTGCATTTTTCATGTGAAAAAGAGAAAAAAAATATTCTCGGAAAAACAATAAAATGCCGTTGAAGGGAGTTCATCCTGGTTCTCGAAACCAACCGAAAACTTTCTGTGTGATCATTGGTCGCATTCACCGGACGAAGATTCCGCTATCGCTACCTAGCATAAATTGAAAGCGCTCCCAAAAATGCCCACTGCTCCAGGACGTGTTGAGTTTGCAGCGCATGTGATACCGGACGATTACGTAACAGTTGCTCAACTGTTACGTCCGGTGATTGCAAACATTGATGATTGCTGAGATATCGATAATCAAAGACAAAAGGACGTATGAAGATCTAAAAATCAGAAATTGAAGCTGAATGAATACTATAGCGATTAAGCAAAAAAATTTTTTCCCGTGGACAAAAAAACGAAACCTGAAAAAGTTTGAAATCTTGTTGTTGTTGGTTTTTGTAATATCACTCAAAAACTACTGACGCTACAAACAAAATTTCGATTTCATTCTGATCTAGTGCATTATAATATCCAAAAAACGAACTGCATTGATTTGAACCGATATATACTTTCTCTATTTCAGTATCGTAATGAGTTCATTAAAGTACTAAAAGTAGTGCTGTAATGAATTCATTACAGCATTGTTTTTAGTAATATTTTTCGTTTTTTGGTTGTCAGTACTGACCTTCGATCCTATCAATTTTCAAATCAAATCAATTCAAATTCCGTAATCTGATAAATTTCGTAAGTCACACCAACTGCCAAGATACAATATAAAAGTCACAAAAGTTTTTGCTGTCTGATAAAACTAATACATCAACAACATCGAAAATTTTCCAACTGGACATTGAATTGACCGGAATTCGTTATATATATTTTGGTATAATATTTGTTTCGGTACAAAAAATGTTCAAAATGATGAATTTCAACAGAGTTAAGAGTAATTAACTTGTTTTCCATCTACCGAACATTCAATTAAGTAGATGTTATGGAGTTTGTTTTATTCATAAAGAGTATCTTGATGTTACTTGAAACTTTGAGAAACACTACTTTTTTGTTTCTTCAGTTTTGTAGCTTTTCTTCATTTCGTGGAATCTGGGAGCGAAGCGAAGGCACAGCTCATTTTCATCAGAGAAAATATTTTTTCTGAAAAATCTATTCTTTTCTTTCCGTGAAAGGAGTAAATATTGGGAATCAAAGTGATGAGAAAATAACGTTGATTTTCCAATTACCCAATATTCAATATTGTGAGTTTCTTTATTTTATAGAATCGTTTTTTTTTGTGAGGAGTACTTTGAAGTATGTTCGAAACTTTGAGACACACTTTTTGTTTCATTCTTTAATTTAGTTCAGTTTCATTATTTGGTGTATCTCAAAATTTCAAGCATCATAAAACAAAATATTTTTCACAAAAAAGCAGATTCCTAAAATAAAGAAATATACATGATTGAATGTTGGGTAGATGAAAAATCAAAGTTAATTACTTACGACTTTGATGAGATTCGAAATATTGAAACTGCTCTTTCCTAACATGGGTCCATTTCACAGAATAATAGGAACAAAATTTTCAGAAAATATATTTCGTTTAATAAAAATGACCCTTACTTTTGCTTACAGATTTTATAAAATAAAGAAAAGCAAAATAACTCCCTAGTTTGCACAGAAAATGTGTGTCAAATTGTGTGTCATAAATCAAGATACTTAAAAAAAAAACAGATTCCCGATTTGGAAGGGAAACGGTTTTGACCTATTCACTCATATTGAAGAAAGAATATTGAATAAAATTTCCTAATTTGAGTTGGCGATTTCGAACTCTTTTGCAGCTTTTATTGCAATTAGTGTTTGGAATTGAGGATATATTTGGTGAAAGATTGTTGTTGTGACTTCTGATATTCTGTGGTCACTCACACTTGTTTTCCTTGTCATAATTTTTTTTTTATTTTTTATAAGGCACCACATAACTCAAACTTCACATTGAATATTTTTTGGTTCATTATTTAAATTTATTTACACATATTGTTTATTCGCAAAACTATAACACAATGTACGAAGAGCGTACCTAATGATGATTCTGCTTATCTGAAAGTTACAGCTTATATTTATGATACAAGATGGTTTTTTATGACACAGTCCATGCGACGTAACTGAAAAATTTACAACTGGGTACCTACTCCTTGAGGTCGCATCTCTTCCAAAACCTGATGGTGAAAATATTGGGTTTATATACCATTTATTACTGGCTATACATATATTGTCAAGTACTGATTGCAAACTTGTTTTTTCTAATTCAGATTCCTTCGTATTTCAGAACTCTCTCGGAATGATGTATTTCAACTCCTTTGAAATTTTACCAACTGCTTTGAACTTTTTCCAACTGTTTTGGAATTTTTTTTCAATGCTTTGAAATTTTGCCAACTACTTTGGAATTTTTTAAACCCTTCAGGAATTTTTTCCAACCGCTTTGAAAATTTGCCAACTTCGTTCAACATTGGGGGGGCTCATCCCCCCCCCCCATCCCCTCCCTTGGGCCCGTCCCTGTGGGACTCTCTGTAAACCTGGAAATGAATATTCATAAGATGCATCCCTACTTCCGATCATCCCATTAATATTTTATGCATTTACATAACTTTTCGGCACTTCATCATCCTTCGATGCGACCGTCTAACCATCTGGTAGAACATGAGAAATATGCCGCTGGAGGCTCGACAAATGTTAAGTATAAATTGGTGGCAGAGGGATCACTAGTACCGAAAGCATATGCGGGTTATGGGGCGTGACGCGCGCCGTGACGCATGTCGTCGTCTCCCAGTTATCTACCTGAATCTCAGCACGCTAATGACCATTGAAATAGAACTTCGAAATTTAGAACCAACCTTTCCTTATCTACATCTTCATCCTGAAACTATGCCTCAATTCGGGTCCTGTTGACTTGGCACATCCGATAGTTTTCAACACTTGAACGCGGGAAAATGGATTAGAAATAAATATGTTATTGGAAAAATTAACACTACAGTAATAATACCGTATTGATGTCTTCAGATATAACAATGTGTATAAGACATGTGAAGGGTGAGAAAAATTATAAAGAAACTGTTATTTTATTTCTGTATTTTCCGAATAAAATAGAATCGTTTGAAAAATTAATGACGGAGAAATAGATACTTGATATTTTATATCCCGAGGATAATGAAGAATTTGAGGAATACATACTGTTATTGTGATTGTTGGAAATAATAACATGTTTCTGAAACATTGCGAATTTTCAAGGATTTGGTACGAATATAACTAGTTTAAACCAGCGGATCTGTTCGCTTATAATTGTAAAGTGCTACTTAATATATTCTACGTTTTTCTCTTCGGTGCCATAATATGCAGATTCTGAAGTCAGATACAGATGAGCACAGAATATCGAAACACTTCACTCCGAAAAATGAAATCGAAAAATAATTACAATAAATATTCAACATCAAATATGAATAAGCATGTATCTAAAGATCACTCGATGATGAAAACTAAAAACAAACTCAAGCTATCCAAAGATTCGCGGAACCTTCTTGAGAAAAAACTTCTACAATTTCTTATTCCCTTGAAGGCCGCATTATCGATGCCCAGTTAAGCACTTACTTCCAGTTACAAACCGGTTTCCTCTACCTGAAATGGTCTCTAACCAACAATTAACTATTTAACTGAGCATTTATAATGATAATGCAGCCCCGATTCAGCTACCCTCAAGCTCCTTTTCCAAATCTGAATTATCGGTGGTCGAACGTGCCCCGCCTTCAAAAACATAGTGGTAGCACGTGACAAAGCGTTCTCGTGTAGGTGTAGATTTAATAATTTCTCCCTCAAATTCGTTTTGTTAAACCATCATATATCATATCTCGGGAAATATTCGTTAGAAAACTATGCTGTAATCATATAGATATTCTAAAACAAGTTGCAGAATGAGCTCCTATTCCAACAAGATTGAGCGAGTTTTCGAAAGCATGAGTGTTGAAATTTCCTTCTGCAACGAGTATTAGACGATATTTTTTCTATTTCAGTCAAGTTTCTTGAAATACTCTCGAAATTTGCATAAATATTACTCCTAGTGACTTTTGTCTTTGTATCTTGGCAGTTGGTGTGACTTACGAAATTTGATATATTATGGAATTTGAATTGATTTGATTCGAAGATTGATAGAATCCGAGGTGAGTACTGACAACCACAAAACGAAAAATATATCTGAAAACAATGCTGGAATGAGTTCATTACAGCACTACTTCTAGTACTGTGATGAACTCATTGCGATACTGAAATAAAGAAAGAATTATTCATCAGGAATAAATGCAGCAGATCACAGTCCCAATAATTTTTATATGGATTTATTCCATGCCAGTCAAGTGCCGCCTTCAAATTGAATATAATTCTGGATTGAATTGAAAATGTTAAAATTGTTGATTGCTGGTTTTTCTGGGTAGTTGGACATATGCCGTCGTGGACTTTCCGAGCACTATAAAATTGTCCCTGATCATGTTCCTATATGTATCATAGTTTACCCAGCGTCGTCCGTAAGAGCTTGAAATCACCTTGGTTATTAACAACTTTTTCATGAAAAATCGATATATTTCTTCATTTCCTAGTCAGAGAGAAATGAATTCTACATGACAACCTACTCGGATAAATTCTCTACACTATCATGAAATTTTCATCAAAATCGATCACAAGGGCGTCGCTAGAATTTTTTCTTGGGGGGGATAAAAAAATTTAGGATATAGTATATTGTCACGATATGCTCCTATGCGATGATTGTATGACTTATTTTTCGGAAGAAAATATTTTCCTGGGGGGGGATAATTACCCCCTTCCCCCCGTAGCGACGCCAGTGATCGATCATTTGGTTCCTGAGTTCTGTGAAGACAAACAAACACACATACTCTTACATTTATAATATTGTTATAGTCTGCGTTAAATCTTGAATAAATGATGGTGAGAAATTGAAAACTTCCCGAGTAATTTTGTTATAATTTCAGGAATTTATGTCTCTAAATTTTTATGCGACTGGTAGTTGAGTCTAAAGTTGGTGACACTTTTTGGAAGTCTTGAAGGTAAAAGTATAGACAAAAAATCAGCTCACATGATCATTAATTTTATACTTGGAATAATGGTTTTCAAGGGGTGCAGGTTATAATATTATTATAGACTACGTTCGGTTCATGAATGTTAACTCCCCTGATGTGAATAAATCGCAAACGAATCCTAGGACTTGTATAAGAGCCGCTTGCCATTATACTAAATTCTGAACTAAATTAGCTTTATTCGGGTTACAATTTTCAGGACTGTCCCAGGATCGTTCTAAAACTGCGCCGAACAGATGCGCACTCGTTTCGATACCTAGGACCGTTCTAGGACTGGTTCAAGTTTGGAAAAACCCGAATGCATCAAACGATCCAAATATGAAAAAGAGGTTTTCATCACGAGAAATATATCTTCTCAACGATATCTTCATTGAAGATAATCGATGACATCAAGATTCTGGCCAACAACCATCACGTAAAGCCCTAAAAAGCATGCACCCAGAATAATCCTAAAACAGTACCTGCCCAAGAGAGGGGACAGCTTTCGGACTGTTCTCGGACTATCCCAGGATTATTCGTAAAAACTCGAATGCAAAACAAGTCAGTCCTGAAACAGTCCCAAAAAACCCGAACGCTAACTATCGCGAACAAATTTACTGCGCAAACTCCTGACAGTCCTGGAACAGCGGCTTGATGGACTAGCGGAATTGAAGATGCGATAGACTTACAACAATGCGTGTGTGGTATAAATTGTAACAAATTGTACAAATGTTTGGAATAGCTATGCAGGGGCGGATCCAGGCCCAACTTCCGGGGAGGTTAGAAGTTTACTGGTGTTATGGGCGATGGTGAATGTAGTAGGTCCCAATCAAAACACAATTTGCTAAAATCTTTATGCAATTTTTTTTATCGTCAGAATGTCAAATCCTAGGGAAAGAAGCAGAAATTTAAAGGCGTCCTGGTTCATTTGGGGCGTTCTCCCAGATCCATGTGATAAATATGATAAAGATATACAGGGTGAGTCGGGAGGAACGGACCAAACTTCAGCTGTGTATTCTGCAAGGCGAAATAATTTCAAAAAACTCATATGTTGTTATCCGATTCTCATTTGTTTTCAAACTATAGGGTAATTAGAATATTTCAAATAAATAAAATTTTTTTTTAGTTTATCGCTTCTTATCACAAATGCTATAGGTGCTGACTTATTTTTTTTTGCGAAATGAGTTAATAGCATTACTGGAGGACGTTTTTTGAACATCCGAATGCAAATGAATTATCAGTACGATGGAGCTCCCACGCATTTCGCTCGTCAGGTCAAACAATATTCAGATCAAGAGTTTCGCGGACGATGGATTGGTCGCGGTGGTCCTATTAGTTGGCCTCCAAGATCTCCAGATCTCACACCACTGGACTATTGTTTGTGGGTCTGGTTCAAGAACGAGGTATACAAAGTAAAAGTTAACACTCGGGATGCCCTAATTCGACACATTAGAAATGCGGCATTGCTTATTAAAGAAAGACACGAATCAATAAGAAAAGCAACGAAAGCCCATCGCAGACGAAGTCGAATGTGTTTGGAGGTTAATCGCTGGATTTTTGAGCATTTATTGAAATAACGCTATAAATGAAACCATTTTAATGTAGAAAATGTTGTTTTTTTATGACGCTATAGTTTGAAAACAAATGAAAATCGGATAACAACATATGAGTTTTTTAAAATTATTTCGACCTGCAGAATACACACCTGAAGTTTGGTCCATTCCTCCCGACTCACCCTGTATACATATACCAATGTGATATAAAACATAAAAAAATATTTAACAAAAATGCATTAATCTTTTTTAATTTCTTTGTTCAAACATATCTATCAACTTGTGGATGTGTAAGCTTCTGGCTACCTATTGTTCAAAGCTGGAGTAGGTTCAAAAGTCTGATAGACGTGTTTGGGACATTGAATTCCTGAGATAATTATTGATTATCTTGAGCCCGATGAAACGATCATTTGGCGACTTTTGAAGAAAGTCCGGAAAAGCTTGACGGTATATTAAAAAACTGTTCAAAAAAGGGTAGCAGAGGGAGTAATTGAGTGATAATTCGAATTTCTAATGGATTTACTGGAAACCATATATGTTTTTTTTATTTAATTCAGGAATATTTCTCTATTTTTTGGGAATAATAATTGTACCTTCATTGTTTTAGTTTTGTTCAGAAAAATAAAGCGGATCGGCAAGTTCAATAGAATGAATTTATTGAAGCTTTTCGTTTGACTTGGGGACCCCTTTAGTGCCGCCCCCCCCCCTCAGCGCCGCGGGGTCTGCGGGGCCCTCTGATACGCCACTGGAACTACCTAACCTATCAGTTTGTTATACCTATTCTGGGACAACCTGTATAACTAGATGGGTAGAATATATGCTCTAAATGTGTCATCAGCTCTTACACTAGTCGTTCAGATAGAGATCATCAGTCCCATAATTTATCACGCCAAATCTACGTCCTGAATAAATCCAACATCGTAGGTGTATCTTGAAGTTCTTTGCTCATTATCTAACCAGATACATTCCAAAGATAATATTCAGTTGACCATTTGTTCTGGTTTGATGCATTTTCCAAATAGAGCGACAGGATTTGACGGAAAAAAGATGGTGAATTTTTCGCGATTTATTGTTTGAATGAAAGCGTGAGGACCTATTTGTGGAAAACCAACTCACTTTAGACCAGTGGTTATGAATTTTTTCAATATTATCTCTGTGACCTATTATAAAAACTGATTTAAACCTGATCTCAAAATGTTTTCAATGAAAAGAATAGAAGCTAGGTATTTTATTAGATTAGGTATATATTATTAGGTTTTTCGTTGTCCCCACATATTAGCTGATTTACTGCTATGGGGGTAATTACACCCACTTTCTGAACCTAGGCCTTAGACAATAAGTTCAAGCAGCACAGCTACAATTTGCATCCTTAAGTTGACGATTTTTATTTTTTATATCTTTCTCGCCATAATGATATTCACTGAGCAGTTTTTAGACTAGACCCACGTAATATTTCAGACGTTTGAGGTTCACTAATATGGAAAATTTTACCTTATATGATTTTTAAAGAAAATAGGTGCCGCTTTCCATCATCTCTATAGACCCAATTAAAACACTCGAACTTGATGATGGTCAGTCAGCTCTTTCTTCACTGCCATCTGTTGTGAAGGTAGGCCCAAATCCGATGGCGAAGTTTGCTAGGTACTCATCTAGGCAAAACTATTCTTTGCTCACACGACAATAATTGAGACTATGGTCTCTAGGGAGTCGTGGTTTGCCTATGGTACACAACAGATAGTGCTTTCGAAAAGAACACCATCACCTGCATACAAAATTAAAAAAGCGGGTGTATTATTATCCCCTTACAGCTGAAAAATATACACTTCACAGAATTATTTTTCTCACTATTTCAAAATGGTATTAGATTCATATAAAATAAGAAAATTAATAGAAGTTACACTAACTGAATATAAATTTTGGTTTTGATATCGGTGACACACAGTTCAAAAATAGAAATCGGGATCCCTGTTGTTCTGAGAGAAGTTTTAAGTTTATGAAAAGATTGAAAACTTGATGACTGGTAGTTTAGGATCCTTTTGCATATTTATATAGAGTTATTTATATAAATTAATGTTGATTTCGTGTTAAGTAGATTTGCAAATATGAAGACCAGTTTTCTAATCACAATCTATTCGTTCTATCATCTCACGCGTAAGTTGGGATTTTCTTTTGTCACATAGTCCTTAATTTTTTAGTTATTAGTATGTTTCAAATCTATATTCCTTTTTTGTTAAAATAACTGGTTGCGCAACTCAAAATTTTTGTGTTTATAAAAACCACGTGAGAATGACACTCATGTCCAAATATGGTTTTCACCATTATACTTTTACTAATAAGGAACTATCAGGCAAAGAGAAAATATCAAATTCTAGTTATAAATTTGAAGTTCTCTAGCCATAAAGTTGATATGTATCAATAATAAATAATCATAGATCATAATATGCTCACACAGAAGTAATTCTCTGATAAGAATATGGTAGCTGATATAAAACATAAATCGTTCCGGTTATTGTACATGGTAACCTCAAAAAGATGCAGATTGAGCTACATGGTTCAATGTACCATTTATATCACCGTAAACAATCTTTTTCTTGCGATAAAAACTTGTTTGTTCTTAGGTGCAAAAATGCTGATGCTATTGAAGTTTCAAGGAGTATATCTAGCAATTAGGAGCAGTGACAAACTTTTTCGAGAATAATGTCAAACTGCATATATAAAACTGCATCATAATTATTCAATAATTATGATCTCTTCATCGTATAGATAGACGAAATTAATTAGAAAAATCTATGTATGCCTTCTCATATGAGCATCAGAATGTAGAAAAGAGGAAAACCTATAGTTTCGGATTTTTATGAGTGTATTATTAACTCAAAAATTTTTTCAAACAAAACCGCACCGAAACATCATAATGACAAATGGACTCGTTCAGGAATAGGAATATTCATGTGTCATCAATGGGAAATGAACTGTTATTTGCAGAAAAATAACCATCTTGGGAGTAAAGGAGAATATCTATAAGAATGTATCGAAATTCATCCCTTTCTCATTATAATATGGTTCGCCAAACCTGTCTGGACGCACCCAGTGGCGTAACGTTTCTCAGCCAGCCCCCCCCCATGATTGCTCCCGGGCCCCATCCCTATTAAAAAAAACTTTAAAATTTTTTCTTGCACATTGATTGTCACACAAAAGGTTAATACGTATTTTTCACACGCTTTTCGTATATTGTTTTTCTATACTTTTTATTAATACATTGAACGGTTTTTTTCGAAATCTCAACGATTCAAACAAAAACACACACACAAACAAAAAATCCGGCCGCCCAAAATCCACACATTGTATAATGCTAATGCCGGCTGTAACTGTTTTCTTGAAATTTTCGTTTTTTGGAAATGAAAGCAGTATCTGCGATGAAATTGTGGAAGCACGAATTTTTTTTGAAGATTATGAGCTTTTCAGGGCAAAAATCATGATCCTTTGATTTTTTTCGAAAATTCGATCAAGTGAAACGAAACATTGACTGGATGGATTGATTAGGCACTTCGTAGGGTTTTGTAAACATATTGAACTCTAGAAAGCACACTTTACATTATTGTTTTTTCAATATGTTCGATCCAGAGCTTGATTTTCCAAAAGAACACACGTTGCATTTTCAAATTCATGAGAAAAGAGAAAAAAAATATTCTCGGAAAAACAATAAAAAGCCGTTGAAGGGAGTTCATCCTGGTTCTTGAAACCACCCGGAAACTTTCTGTGTGATCATTGGCCTCATTCACCGGACGAAGATTCCGCTACCGCTACCTAGCATAAATTGAAAGCATGTTGAGTTTGCAGCGCATGTGCCAACGGATGATTCCGCAACAGTTGCTCAACTGTTACGTCCGGTGAATGCAACAATTGACGGTAGCTGAGATATCGATAATCAAAGAGAAAAGGACGTGTGAAAATCTAAAAAACAGAAATTAAAGCTGAATGAATATTATAGCGGTTAAGCAAAAAAATTTTTCCCACACCCGTGGACAAAAAGACGAAACTTGAAAAAGTTTGAAATTTTCTTTGTCGGCTTTTCTAATATCACTCAAAAACTACTGACGCTACAAACAAAATTTCGATTTCATTTTGATCTTTTAATTTATTCCAGTAGTGCATTATGATATCCAAAAAACGAACTGCATTGATTTGAACCGATATATAGTTTAAAGATTTCGTTATAAATCACATTTATAAGATCATCTATTTCATCATTTTTACTGTTATTTGAATTTAATTTTTAGACTTAGACTCAATATGAGTGATCATATCAAACATTCATAAGTTTTTGCTGTCTGATAAGCCTAATACATCAACAATTTCTTTAATAATTTTAATTAATTAGCAGATGATTAGTTTTAACTATAAATTGGTTCTTAAAAAGATAAAGAAAAAATTAAATAAAAAGTGAGATATTTTGAACCAGCCATTTTTTTATTATTTTAAAAAGCAATAATATTGAAAATTACGAAAAACTCTATATTTTGGAATACTATGTTCAAACGAACAAACTATTTCGCAAAATACCCTTAACGACCTCAACCGAGTGGGAGAACCTGTCATAGTTTAGTTCAAAATCTGAAACATATTGGTTGTTTTTCGAAAACACGCGAGGAAAAAAATTGGGAGGATGATGCTCTCGATGTAATCAAAGCTGTGACAGTCAATCCAAATATTTCATCTAGAAAACTGGAAGAAGTGAGCATTAAACGACGAAATGCTTTGAACATTCCAATAGTCAATAAATTTCGTCCTTACACATATCCTAAAATTTATCCATTTCTAGAGGGATTCTGAAAGAAGGATTCAATTCTGAAATTGGTATTTGATAAAAGTAGGTTTACTTTTCGAACAATACTAGGTCCGTTTGAGTTGACGGTCAATATGCTCAGAGCGCGCTCCACGTCAACTATTCGGTTTCTTTTTGCACAGAGCATATTGAACGTCAACTCAAACGGGACTACTGTTGAAAAATATTTCTCATTATGTGATTTTTGACTCCGACTTATTATTATATTAAACTCATCTACCATGAAATATTGCTATCGAATGTTTTTATGAAATGATACTTAATCAAGAGTAATGAGTTCACAAAAGCACATTTGATATTTGCCATAGTAATTGTCTACCTTTTAATCATTCAATAACGAAAAGGGAAGTAGAAACAAGTTTATTTGTGTTGTGATCAAATTTCTTGGGTGAATAGTTGAACAGGTGAAAATTGCAGTAAGGTACAAGAACTTTCAATATAGTTCACAATTACCGTGCTATCTTGAAATTGGCTCAAAAAATTCAATTACTAAAGTTGTGTTCACCACTTTGGATGTATCGGGGATGGTAAAAGGGGTTACTTTGAACGGTTTTTTGATTCGAACTTATAAATCTCAGGTAACGCAGCGAATGAAAAATTTCCGAAAAATATATATCCCGGGCGTCAGTTAGAGCTTTTTACTGACGAATCATCATTTGGAAATGAATAACAATTTTTTTTTCAATTCAACCTCCCTGATACAGTTTCTATGAACACCTCAATACTAAAAAATCTTTTTTTTCAAGAAAAAACAGATATAAATAATTTACTGAAAATATTTCATTTTTCAAAACAGAATCAAGCATTTATTAACACAGAAATGAATGAGAAAACAGAAGTATTTCAAAAAAATATGGTATTAACTGAACTAAACTAATAGGTACCAGAAAACAATAAATATAGGACTGAACATTCTAGTACTAACTTCTCAGATATGGGCGAAGATGATTTGTACTAAACAAGTAGGCTCCTTCTATTTCTTCCCACCTAGAGGCCTGGCAGAGCTGTTAAAAATTCGGAAATAGGTATAATTCCCTTGTCGGACAGGCACTTGTGGACAGAAAATCTCACGCAAAGAATATTTTTTTAAATTTATTTCACCGGTAACTGTCTCTAAGATTTCTGAACCTGAATTATAATTGGCATATTTTCTTGCACCAGGTTTTTCTTCAACAAAAAAACCGAGTAAATTTAAAATCTTGGGCTTCATTCAACACGTTCAAAGTAACCCCGAAAACGATGACTAAGCACATTGCTTCGGAAAGAATGAATAAAAAAAGTATGTTGAAATATTTGAAATTTCTTTGCTATACGGTTGCTCGAATGATGTATTGTTGTAGCAAATATATTTTGCGAACATGTGATGCAAATACTCACACTTACAGCAACAAAAGTTTGCAGATCATAGCGAACGTGGATTTTTTAGGTTCGAAATATCATGTCAGGATTGCTAACTCACTAAACTCATCTTCGTATAGGTGTTGCCATGACATTCTTGAATGTGTGACGATTTGAGAGTTGAAAACTAACCCAATGGTGGTTTCACTATAAGTCCATATATGAAAATTAAATTTTTGTTCATTTTATGAACTTCTTCAGGGAATGTCTATCCAATTGCTGCCATGATTTCATCAGTTCTACTGTCCTCCGGTTTGTCCATAAGTTTCCTTAATGTTGTTGTAAAATCTTTGGTTAGTGCTAATATTATGCAGTTCAGAATAAAACAAGCCCAAAATCTAAAAATTTGGATTAGTAAGGGAAAGTGAGGTCGAGAATGTGTCATACATTTCCTTCTTAGCTGTTATAGTTCTCGAGATGCCTTAAGTAGAGAATTATCGAGGCGGTACATAATCGCATACATGTTGCAAGTGATCGAGTGATCAAGAAGTGAACGTCTAAGATCTACCAACAGCGGCTTTCGAATTAGTTTTGTGTCTTGCGATTGAAAAAATTGCAGACTTCGCGACGTTAATCTTTATTCTCGAAGACTTTTGATAAGAAAATCCTTAACTCAAATGTGGAATGTGCTCATTGCACTTGAATTGGAACGATAACGATCAATGGAGGTCTGTGTTGTTCACTGTTGAGTCGAGATATGGACGGTTTTGTAGTTAGTTTGCGTGTTTGGGTATGAACCCATCCTTTGTAGGTGCCAAGAAATCGCAGATCGATTCAGGAAGTTCATTCGCTCTGAGGTGATAAAGTTACATTTGCTCTAATGGACTTACAAAATTATCGGTACTTGATGCTACCATGAATGCGCGGATTTACTCAATAGGGGAATTCATTAACGTTATTATGCCTTTATTTCTTTCAGCTATCTAGCCAAATTTCTCATTTTTTGCGTGCGAGAATGGTCGATGAAGCTCTAGGAATTCAAGGTATTCCATATTTTGCCCTGCCCGCTCAGTCGCCAGATCTCAATCCCATTGAACACTCTTAGGATCAGCTACAAAGTGTTTCGTATTAAGGAAACAATTTGATTGAAAATTTTGCAAAGGCGTTGTCTGGCTCTTCATTATTTATAATTGTTTTTTAATCAACTGGTTTGTATATACACTAGAAATAAATTACCACCTGAAACTTATGAATTTCATAAATTTGAAGAATTAATAAAAAATGGAAACCGTCGAAACAGTTGCGAAGCTATAAGGGGTAAACTATTGAATTCGAAACGATGTGTTTCACGCAACAATAACTAGGTACTCAACGTTATTTTCTGACACCGCAGTAGGAGTGATTTATTATGAGATCCAAACTTGTAATCATGCCATCTTCATATAAATAACTCGATTTAAACATAGTAAAGTTATTACAAAGAAATCTCAACGAACACACCGGAGATTAGCGGCTATCTCAAGTTGTCGCAGATTGATTACTCGTGGATCCGCTAAGTGTGAACCTTAATGAATAAAAAACGGGATTTCTCTGAGAACCAATCAACGTCTGACGAGGCGGACTCCGCTAAGATCTCGTCGTTTCATTGGATGAGAGCGACTTACTTAAGTAATGCCGACTAAGACGGTCGACAAAGATGGGGAGATTGGTTCTTTCCCTGTCGTAACTGGGAGTTTGGGTCGTCAACAATCATCTAATCTTTAGTGAGTTATTCGAAACAGCGTCGCTCAGTTTCTCAAAGCACTCATTGATTCGTATAGTAGAAAGACGTGTCGCGATATTTAACTTGCGTGCTTCAAGAACACAGGCTGCCATTGTTATGGTCTGACAGTCAGGTGGTTAAACGTATTCATTCATAATTTTGACTTTTGAAAAATAAGTCCTTACATTCGCGTAAATATTTGACTCTCTTTACCTTTGACTTTTATCTCATTATGTTGCCGTCGCGATCGTCAAATGTTTCAGTTTCTCCGTCCGCTAGCGCGGCTAACGTTTCTGTTAACGTTCCACAGGACAATCCGTCATCTGAGGGTTCTAGTGTTATTGAAGCGGAAAAAAATCCTCTTCAATTGGACAAAAGTGAAATAAATGATGCGGTGACTAAAGTTCTGCAAGGTTACGATTGGACGTTGGTTCCGATTGCTTCAAAGTGAGTTTTTTTAGAATAAATTATATTATTCTATTCACCTTATAAACTACTCATCAGACAGTGGTCCACTATATTTTAGTTATCCAAATATTGTACTCAGAGGAAACAAATAAATAAATAAATAAATAAATAAATAAATAAAGGGACGTTATAATCTGTCTTGTCTCGGCGAAAGTCCATGATACCAAAGATTTTCCCTTTTATTCTCTAGATTCATCGTCCAGACATCTACGAGTAAGGTACCACTGTATATTCTTTCCTACTTTCCCACATCAATCCACCTTCAAATCTCACGAGTATAGTTTTTGTGGTGCAATTCGACTCTTACCCTATAATCAATAGCTTTTGTCAGCTCTCACATTGCTGTACCTACATTATATATAGCATAAGTATTCTTTATTCTTTCGCCCATAGAGAGGTCTTGTTCTTGTTGCATATTGTGATAATGGACCTCACAATATTCTTCTCGCAACAATTTAAGGAACAGAAAAATTTTCCAAATTTTTTGGTGTATTTCAACAGGCTGTATTTCAATGAAAAATGGTTTTATGAGAAATAGAAAAATCAACTTTTGAAGGTCGAAGACTCTAGTTTTTGAATTTATTGGTGAACAATTTTTCAGAGTACCGGTAGCCATGCAATCCTCGGATAAGACACGGAGAAAATATCCTGTTTATTCAGCTCTAATTTGTTTTTCAATACCTTTAGAAATGACCACTTGTCTTCGAGATATCCAATTTTGAATGCAAAAGGACCCTTTTTCACTTAACCGCCGATATCTCCGGAACTACTGGAGGCCTTGCAAACCGAGAGCCGGTTTATCTTTCTGCAGAAATTTCCCCACAAAATTCTATTAAGTATAAATAAGAAAAAAGAGCATGAAAATGCCATTTTCGCCATTTGTTGGTTAACGGACTGTATCTTCGTCAATATCGGTGGGGAAGCTTAGGTTATAAGAAAATTTTACAGCCTAATGTACCCCAAAGGCCCCCCTAAATCAGTAGATTGAACGATAGAAGAATTGTTTACCAATAAATTGAGAAACTAGAGTCTTCAAGCATCAAAAGTTGATTTATCTATTTTTCATACGACCATTTTTCACTGGGATACAGCCTGTTGAAAAACTGCAAAAAATTTCGAATATTTTTCTGTTCCTTTAATTGTTGCGAGAAGTATAGTTTTCGCATAATTTTCCTCTTACCTCAACGTTAGCCCTTGGAGGTCTGTCATAAGCTGAACAGCTGGCAGTCTCTTTAAAAACTTCTCGGTCTATGTCCTGAGTTTATTTTACCTAGTTACATGAGTTGCATGAGTGCTTTTAGATATACATACTCATTTCTCAAAGAATCAACTAGAATTTTACTCTCATATATTGAAAAACCATTTGTATCCTTCAATCCAATAATTTGCCATTGCTTCAAGTGTAATAGACTTAGTGTCAATCAAAATTAACAAATAAGATTGTAACAGCAGCTCATAATTATATTTTGCGTTTTTTTATATTTAACGTTTCTGATTATCGTTTGCCTGAATAGACTTTCTTTGGGCTTCAAAATTACTGTAAATGTTTGGGAGAAGACAATAGGAATTGAGAATTGTGGAGTAAAAAGGCAAGATTTTTCAGAAAGTAAAATGAAGAAGCACCTCTGCCCGAATTTCATCCTAATTGACCATCAACCTATTGAACATGGTAGGATGAGAGCGTGTTCACCTCTGATTGGCATATGATTTTTGTGATATTTGACCTCAATTGAATACCATTTTTCATCCACCTTGGTTTCATCTTTTTTTTTAATAATGAAGTTTATCATTCTGGAATTTGTTGTTAAAACAATTGTCTGGCTCATTGTGCGACCAATTTCTGATGTCTATGAAACTTCAGAAGCCATACGCTAAAATGAATAAATGCTCTGAAAGTGATTTTCAACAAGATGTTTGTCAGCATCGGCTAATAAGTTTATGAATATTTCGTATGAATTATTCTCAATCTGATATAACACTAAGGATCGTTAGATCAATAGAATCGAGCTTTAGAATATGGACACTGAAAAAAATGAGCAGATCTTTGTTCAAATCTTATAGTTGATATTCTGTCATTATAGTGTTACAATATTTGAACTTTTTAACCTCATTTAATTGTCAAAATATTTCTCGTTTCTCCAATTTAACAATTTGTTATTTCGGTAGTAGGTAGGTAAGTCGGAACCTATAATATAATATATAATATATATATATATATATATATATATATATATATATATATATAATAAAAAGTACCTGATTTCATAACTGCGGAAATTCAACTTTTAATAGTTTTAGTAAAGAAACATTGTGTTGTGATTGTGTATTGACGAAACTTTTCAATGAATTCGATCTCTGGATTAAATAAAAAAGTGCAAAATGGGGAAAGGACGGTTTGACAATCTAAACCCATCATCTGTAACCGTGTAAACCCACCTGAATTTCTGACAGTTTATAAGAATTTAACCCCCTTTTCACAGTTTGCCAACTCTGAGATGGTTTAAACTTTTTCATATATTTTTTTGATCGAGAGAACTGAAATAAGACAATACACAATACATACAATAATTCAATACATATTGAACCAAAAATTACCTAGCTGAGGTTAGTGCAATGAAAGACCATACAATTCTGCATATGATACAAGATCTCAGAGATAAAAATATCAGCAGAAAAATACCTTGCCTCCCCGTGTCCCGAAAAAAAATACTGAAAATATTTTATATATCGACATCTGCATGGTATTATTATTGACAGAGAAAAACAGAGTGTTCACCAATCTAACCAAAATTTTAACTCTGAAATAAAAAGGAGACAAAAGCAGAAAAAGCAAAAAGTACTCATTATGAATTAAATTGTTTTCAGATTACTTCATGTATTGCCTTGGAACCACCCTGAAATTTATATATGGGACAACTATTTATAAGATGTTCTATTGGTTCTTCAAATTCATCACACTCACCCCTAATGCTCTCAACCGAATTACTTGGATATACGTATATCTGTTTTGAAGTCTACTTGTTATTGATTTAAAATCAACTACTAGTTTTTGTTTGGCCAGATTACAAATTTTTGAATAATCGACTTGAAACACAATCAGATGGTTATATCTAAGACAACCGCGTGCAGAGTTGACTCACACATAAAAGTGTCTATCTTATTACTGCCCTAACGGTTCGAAAAACTATTTTTCTCAAAATTGCAAAAGTACTGACATTCAGGCTGATTTTGATTTAATAATTTAAGCTTTATTTTTCAAACCTCCAGAAATGCAGAAACTATACAGTTAAGTCAACGCATATAATTATTTTTGCATAATTTTGGATTAATTCACTCCGAAAACTCCATTAAAATATTTCCCATATTAGTTGATGTATATCATTTTATAAATATATAACACATCAAGACTGTGCATATTCTAGGAAGGTGCTTGTGTATGTGCGACATATAAACTAGGGGGTTCGGCATGTCAAAAGGACCAGGTAGAATCAAGAATTATAGCTTCGAACGGAAGTGAGGTGTTTGGATGTTTGTCTTTCACAAGTTAATTTGTTGATTGAGCTCATAATTCGCAAGGGAACAAGATGGATGGATTTCTTCCACAGCACTAAATCTTCATATAATTTAATATAATGATGATTACGGTATTTGCCTTTATAGTCGGTATTTTTTGACAGAAATGCATTTTGTCCAAAATTGTCACATCTGCGGTGTTCAGTTTCTGGGAAATGTAGGGTGTAATCATCGCTGTTACCTACGTGTGAAAAAGAACGAAAACAAGACTTCTACAAATTTTGGTATATTCGAGCAAAAAATAAAATATGAAATGTACCCAAGCTGCAGTTATGAAAAAACTGAAGATAGTATTCTCTTTTCTCATATGATAAAAGATCGAAAAAATAATGCGTTAGTATTGAATATGTTAGTAAAATCAAAAAGTTCCTTTTTTTCCACCCTCCTAGTGAAAAAGTGCCTAATAATTTCAGTTATTTTTGAAAATTTAAATAATTATGACACATTTTAGAAATCGAGAAAATATCAAAATTCGGTCATATTTATATAAACCAAAGAAATGGATATCGAAAGATCCCCCCCTTACCTACTCCATTTTATGATGCGAAACTATTTCATCAAGTGAATGAATTATTTACCGATAATCTGAAGGTATCTCTATTTAACATCTGTCCACTTCTTGGGGGGTATTGACTTTACGGTATTCTAAATCCATGTGGTGTTATTGGTGTGAAACCTCTAATATTCTAAAATGCTATGCAATTCATCATTCGAAATCACTGCACCATGGAATCCTTCTTCAGCTTTGAACGGAAATGTTTCTTGGCTGAATTTCGATTAATTCATCGAATACTCATTCGTATTTGTCCATGTTAGAAGAATCGATATTTCTGCTGAATTTGGATCTTTCATTTTTTATTATGAATTAAGTTTCCAGAAATGAACTCGAGTAGATTCAAACAATTACTGAGGTAACTTCGTTTTAGGATGAAAAAAAGAACTTGAGACTACTGTAAGTTTGAAAGTTACAAAAACAACCCGTATTTGAGTTTTTGTGATGGAAGTCGTCTCAACAAATCTACCTCATGAGCAAATCTCAACACTACTTCAGTTTTTAGTTGAATAAGCAATACAAGTTATTATGCAACAGCAGCTTCTGCAGTATCCGACAGGAAATCAATGGTTCTCTGCGGACCAACACTGCCTGAAACCGGTCTTTTCCATGTGTGGTATAATTTAAGCTTTTACGTCTATATCCTTCAAACCTGAAGCAAAAAAACAAAAGTGAAAAAAATTCAATCAATCATTATGTCAACATTCTGAAAAAAACTTCAAAGAGGCTTTCCTAGAATATTCAGGAGAATTTTATTTTCCCACTTTCGGTTCTGATAAATTCGAGCAGCGATGTTTCGGTAGCCAAAAATCAAAAATGTTTTTCATTATGAAAATACGGCATCTTTTATTTAGTTAGGTACCCGAGTAATGGGCTTGAATTTTGCGTTATGATGTGGGAATGTAACAACTTAATCAGGTTTCGTTTATATATAACTCTCGAAATAAATCTTTCGTTTGTGAAAAAAGAATTTGGCAGACTACTAGTTTCAAAATAAACCATGCTCATGCATGATTTTAATTGAACATTTTCAAGAGCTGCTGTCATTAGAGCTAAATTAATTTTTTATTTAGATATATCATACTCTGCTACCACACCAGGATTAATCATTTTGAATTGATTATTAGAATAGAATTTGCATTCGGTAATTTAGTATGTCCGAGAAATACTGCAAATGAATGATGCAAATATTGCTTTTCTAATAAATGAAATTTTAAATATTTCACATTTGTAGTTCTGTAGTAATTTGCGTAAAAGTTCCCCCCATAATACAAAAAATAATTGTGCTTCCACTCTTCAACATTGCTTCTGAGAATAAGAAATCAGTTTCAGTTATTAGGTATACAACCAACGATTCAAATGCCTGAAAACTTCATGACTCGTTAGGGTGATATAATTCTTCTAGTCAAAACATGAATGAGGTAATACCTGAAAAATCTCGTCGAGGCCACCACAAATTATATTTGAATTTTTTTAACGAGATACTGATATTCATGTAACTGATAAAATTCGGTATTTGAAATTTCACGTAATGCATTTGACTAATGTATTTGATCGCAAATACTATAGGGGTGAAATGGTTGGGGCTCTCATTCAAATCGTAAATATCGGATATAAGTTTTATTTCAATAATATACCAGGTGATGAAAACAACGTTTCAATATTTGTGGAGCTAATCCTAGACCTCAAAATAATTATATTAAATAATAACATAAACATGGGTAAGTAAATTAGCCGATTTTTGGTTTTCAAAATATTAACTACTAGCTTTACCAAATACGATAAATAACAGAAGAGATTATTTTTATTTTAGTGTTTCACAGAAGATGTTTCGTATAACTACTCATTTCAGTATTGGAATAAGTACCTATTGTCAAATTCAGGAATAATAACTTTTTATTAACAACAAAGTGGAAAAGAGTAAACAAATCGAATCAGATAAAATAAATTAAATATCGTATTTTTTGGTTTGCGTTATTAATTGATTTGAATATCTTCAAAATTTTTCACCTATTTCAAGGTCTATGATGAACTAATACAATATACAGGGTGTTACTGAAATAATACGACAAAATTCAGGAGGTGAATACTCGTACGAAACTAAGATGGGTCTTTCCCATAACGAAATCTCCTCAGCCCTTTCTGAAATAACACCCCTAAAAGATGGTGACTAAAATTCACTTTTTTTTTCTAAATTCATGACACTTGGAGCGGATTTTACAAAGCTTTAATTGTACGATTAAAAAACCCTACCTAAATTCGACCCAATCGAATCACTCGTTATGAAATTTCAACGAATCGCGGTGGCTCCAATTAATTTAACAGTACAATCAAAGTTTTGTGAAACCGACCCCTACACTACGTTCGTGTATTTGGGCTGGAGAGGGTCATTTCCAGCATTTATTATGTATCCTTCTTCATTTTACATCTTAATTGGAGAGCGTTATTTCCAGTATTTATTATGTATCCCTATATATTTTACATCTTAATTGTTTTATACTCGAATTATTAAAATAATTATGAAATATGGTTTTTCGTCTGCAGCTATAGGTTTTGGGAAAAATTAAAGAATGTAAAAAAATTGTAATCAAATCAAATCAAATCAAATCAAATATCTTTATTCAAAAAATCAATGTACAAGGTACATGAAGAAGAACATGTCAGAAAACAAATACAGAAAACAAAGCTAACACAGATCAGCTAACCTTAACGCTTACAGTGATCAAGATATTCTTGAATATCATAAGGTTCAGATTCAATTAGAAAGTTTGATATTTCGCTTCTGAACTTTTTGAAATTTTCAATTTGTTGCTTTCTTGGTAAGCAGTTATGCAATTTCAGGCACATGTACTGGACATTCTCCTCAGTAAACGTTAAAGAATGTTGGAGAAAATGAAAAGGAATCATATTCCTAGTCATGTTAGTATTTCTGAAATCTTCAAAATAAGAACTTTGCTGCCGAAAGAACAGTAAGCACTTTTCACGTACAACCCCGTCAATGTGAGTATTCCGTTCCTCCGAAAAATACCGCGGCAGGAGTTTCTGTATCCCATGTTATTGATGATACGTAGCGCACATTTCTGTACGGTAAAAATCTCAGATGCATCAGAAGCATTTCCTCATATCATTAACCCGTATTGAAGGAGAGATTGAAAGTTAGCATAATATACTACCCTGAGAACGGATGAGTCTACTCTCCTCGACAATACTCTCATTGTATAGACAACAGAGTTCAGTTTTCTTCTTATATTCAACACCTGAGGGCTCCAGTTCATACGGCTATCAAGGATAACACCGAGAAAGTTGGTTGCAGACTGCAACATCATTTCTCCACCATCCAGAGATATACTATCAGGAAACGTCAGTTTGGAATGATGTATCGAAAATATAACACACTTTGTCTTCTCCGAATTCACAATTATTTGGTTATTCTCACACCATTTTATGAAATTTTCATATTCAACCTTGATATCATTAACTGCCTCATCCAACCATTTTCTAGACACTATGATGTTCGTGTCATCCACAAACATTAAAAGCAGAAAGTTCAGAACACAATCAGGAAGGTCATTTATGTACAAGAGAAATAGTAGGGGGACCAAGAATACTTCCCTGGGGAACCCCCATCTCTACTATCTGTCCAGTCGAGAAGTAGTCAGTACCATTCAGCTCAATCTTTACTTTCTGAACCCTGCCTCTCAAATAGCTCCGGATCAGCTCCAGTTGTTTGAACAGAAAAGGGATTTTAATTTATAATTTCATTTCATTAATTTCTCTAGAAAAAGTTTTGATATGAAATAAAGTAGGGGGTTGCTAATTTCACCCCCTCATAATGGAACAGGAATATCGGAAATAAACCCATGGTTAGTCCTTTGCGAGTGCACGAAAGTTGCAGAAGTTTCTAGCTTTATCGAAATTTCAGAAAAAAAAATTAAAACTGAATTTCAGTCACAGCTTTTGTTGGGTGATATCTCGGAAAGGGGTGGGCTGATGAAATATTGTTATATTATAGACTATAAACCCATCTTGATTTCATACGACCATTCACCTCCTGAATTTTTTCGTATGAATTTAGGAACATCCTATAACGTTATAAGATTGGAATTCTCAATCGTATTCGCTTTGATGTGAACATACTTACTTTTAGGCAATTCTATCGTTGGCCCTAGAAATGGCCTTGAGTTATTCTTCAGCTCGTTTTTCAGTTGTAAACAAGGAGAAAGAGCAACATTACTGGATGACAACAGACAGAAAAATAATTTTTGCTCCATTTGGTATTTCGATTCAACACAACACATTCAGGATTTATCTTACTCATTTCGATTGTTCCAAAATATTATTTTTTCATATTGAAAACCGCTCAATAACTTCCATCGAAGACTAACATCTGACTATAACTGTCCTCAACATTAGGGTGTCACATTTGTATGACAGACCTTGAATACTGTTCAAATGCTTGACAGAGTCTTCGAAAAATGGCAACTCATTTACATTAAGAACGAAACACTAGAAACTGGTTCATTACGAAAGGTCCTTTCCATATCTATTGATGAAATCGTTGTGTCGAAACATTTTTCCTAGGTGTAAATTAGCGATTACCGTCAAGAAGTACCGCCGTAAAACACGATGAAATTAAAACTAAGTGGCTACTGAAACGGGCAATAGCACTAATTAACACCAACTGTTTTAAAATTACTCATTAAGTGTAATAGAAGAACAGAATCTTGTGATGTTTGTCTTTCACGTTGTCTAATTGGGAGTGAAAACATTCGAACGGTGCAAATGGCTTTGTGGAGGATATTTGAAATGTTCAATTCCACTTAGTAAAAATATGATGGACTAAAAATAATAACTGGACAAAGGATGGTGCCGAAAGAAAAATTTTCCATGTAGTCATCACTTCAAAGGGATTCCCGATGAATCATTATTTTGGTTCATAAATCTTCTCATAACGAAAATGGTAACTCCACAGTTGCCTTTTGATTATATTTTCTCTCGAGTTACTAAGGCTCCCGCACTATATGGAATTTCGAGACAGACAGAAAGTATTATTTTTTCATTGCCAAAATACAAATTCTTCACTGAGATGATGATATTATCAAAAATAGAAACCGTTTAATAAGTATTGCTATTGTTTCTTGATATTAAAGTCTGTTATTTTTCAGGGCAGCATCAGACAAAAAAAAACTACACGTAAAACGACCCATGAATGCATTCATGGTATGGGCACAAGCAGCTAGAAGGAAATTAGCAGATCAATATCCCCAACTCCATAATGCTGAATTATCAAAAACACTGGGAAAATTATGGAGGTGAGTTAATGTAGTAATTTATATGAAGTTTTCGATAAAAATTCATTTCTCTCGTCTTTATGAAGTCCCATATTTTTGAGAGTATTTCAATTTTGTGAAATAATTCATTGTTCCAAGAACGACGAAACCTTATAAAAACATAATATATTCAAGATTACCTTTTGAAGAGTATATTTCATTGTTCTGAAGGCAATATAATATCGGTCTTTGAAAAATGTTGGAAAACTATTGCGAAATATCTACATTATTCTTGAATAATCAGAAGGAACACCGTTATTTTCAGGCTGGACTCAGAATGGAAAGTTAGACTCTAAAACAATCAGGGATGATAAAAAATATTGAACACTTTTAGGTCTCTTTATGATTTTCCTTAAATTCAAATATAGGTTCAATATAAAAATGCATTATCATTATTATTATACAGAATAGAAGATTACTTCATAACAGTACCTAATAAGCTACCGAAGGCTCACAAAATAGTTCAATATGGAAACGTTGAAACCTGGGTTGAAACTGTTCAATTGACTTTTAAGTTTTTACTACTATAACAGAAAATCTCTCTTCATCCCTCTAATTGCAAGTGGCCACCTCAACTCACATTAATTGAGTGTGCTTGTTGGAAAGTCCATGAGGAATGGAAACTCATCATATACTCAGATTTTTTAATTTAATTGAAAGAAATTAATAAAACCGGTATCGGTTCAATTATGAATTAGTTATTTCAAATCCATAAGGAGCATAAGCAAGATGAATGTTATTTAATAGGTGTATGAACTTGCAATCTTTGAATCCCTGAAAAAATGTTCCAATTTCTGAGCCAGAAGAATGTTCAAATTTCAGTTTCGAACGGAAGAAATCTCAGTTTTATCAAAATGCAACACCTTCTTGAGTTCATCTGTCAGATTAGGTATATTTCTTCTGATTTTTTGGTCGATGTCAAACAAGAACTTATGTGTGAAAAATCCTGCGCAAATGATCAGATTCGCTCTCTCATGAGTTTTACATTGAGCTCAAATATCACATATGTTTTCACTTGAACAATTAAAGTTAGGTACAGCCCAAAAGATAGGAAAATCAAGAACTATCAATTATTTTAATTCATTTAGTTTTGCAACAATCCTGTGATGTCAACACTACAGTTGATATAAGCTTATTGTTTGCGTTTCTCGGAGAGGGTTCATTTTTAATATTAAGAGCTTTATGGTTATTGTAAAAGTATATGGATCTTCCACATATGCAGAGAATGTAAGAAAAAGAAAAAAAATATAAAAATTCTTCGCCTTCACGTAGACCATAGCGAGAACATTCTTGAAACATTTTCCTTCAAGATTGTGTAGTATATATTCATGTCCATGCTTAGAAATCTTCAGTATGTGGCATGGTATGGTTTTATATTTTCAAATAACTCTGTGACCAATAAAACTTTTTCTAGCATTGAGAAAGAAACAATTAGTTCGGAAACGTCAGCAAAATCATAATTGGTTTATCATTATCTGTCCAAATTCCTACGACATACTGAAGATTTTTCTTCAAGCCTGCCAGTAATGTCGTTTTTGAGTGACTTTATACGAATGGCTACATCTAGCAGCTTCAACATGCTAAAAAGAACTGCTCTCATGCTTTTAGCATGCTCAGATTTCATGCAAGTTTGAATTTATCTATATTTCAAAAATGGTAAAGAAAAATTTGTTTTTATTATTTTATCTTGGCTTCACAGTGCCAAAAAATTGGGTGTTTCCATCACTCGGATAAATTTTCACGGGCAATGTTAGCATATTGGTTAGATAGTTAGTTAAAAATCACTTCTAATGGGCAATCATTCTTCAAAATTGTTCTCATAATTATAATTAACAACTGAAAAAGATCTAATGCAATTTCTTCAATAGTTATCGACGATTACGACGGAGGTTTAGCCATAAGATGTGTACTAAACAGATGCATATTTTTCTCACATGACGCATATAAATCAAGAACGGAAATAACAACTCTACTGCAAATTCTTTTCTTCACAAATTCATATTGTCGTTGCAGATTTTTTAGTCAATCGATAATAATTGCACTAATTAATTTTGTATCAAACTTGCACATCCTACTTCAATTCGATCAGTTTGAACGTGACATAAATCATAAATGATTTCCATGATGAAATATCTCCTCCTAGCCTTAATACCTAATGAACCTTTCAATGAAGATGCTTAATTTCATTTTATTGATCAGTCAACATAATTAAAACCAAATGTGCTCCGCTCCAATTCCAAATGGCCAGATCGCTAGAGTCTAAACGGTAAGGCGGCGATCGTCTTACAAAATACTCGAATCAAATAAACAATTTTCATCTCGAGCATTAATACTCTGGAATTATCGAAATATGATATAAGAAACGAATACCTTTTTTATCAGTCTGTGTCATGATTTGTTTATCAGACTCAGCGGATGTCTCCTGTTTTATTTATCCAATGAGATTTCTTTTCTCCCCGCAATAAATTTGTTTGTTGTCGATCAATGCGATTGCAAATACTGAGCTGGTGTAATGGATGTGCATTTATGAGTTTTTCATTGCCAAACTACTTCCACCAAAAGTAACTGTGCCCCTTGGACTTGGAGGTATGGAGATTATTCATCCTCCAAAAGAAAACAAGGCCGAGTAGCGAAATGCGTGTTTTACTGATGATGATAAATTCCGATACAAGCAATGAAGTTTTTCTGAAGCGTTATTGTCAAAGATTATACAGAAGAAAAATTGGAAACAAAGAGACTAAGCTTTCGTCATGCCATCTAGTTATTTCGAGTTCATTAAGCAAATATCTGAATGCGCCAAATATTTATGTTAAATATATGATGCATGAGAAACAAGTAGTGTAGCTCAACTTTTAGAGCGGTTCACTTGGGACCGTGAGGTCAAACTTCTAATCCAGGCTAGTGTAGAAATTTTGAAGACAATACTTCTGTTTTCTCGTACAATATGTTATTTGCTAGTCGAAATTCAATTTCAGTAAGAATGATTTCAGCGTCATCAGTCCCTAACAGCAGAAAATCGTAGTAGGTTTTTAACATTACTGATATATGGCCGTTTCAGGCTCGTACCATGGATTTTTTTTCGGAGGGCGGGCTCATTTGGATGTATAAACCTGTAGGGATGAAATAATTCGTGAATGTCGTAAAACTCAACTCAGGTTTATTGTGTTCGGAGGGGGGGTCGGCCCTTTAGCCACCCCCCTAGGTACGTGCCTGCGCCGTTTCCCATCTTTATACTCTATAATTTTTGGTTATTGTGATATTTCAAATTGTGTCGGAAAACATTTCATTGAAGTACCTGAGGTCATAGGGCCCCCCCCCCTCAAGATTTTAGTTGGGCTGCTCCCCTTGGGCGTATGTTATTTATGATAAGTTTTTTCTACATTTTTTCAAAAGAAAAATACTCAACAAAAAGTATTAAACATAATATATACCTATGTATATGAAATAACATATCTTAATAAAATAATGTAGATTCCGATATAAAAATAACTAGAAAGAAATCAATGTGATATGCAACTTGAAAAATTATACAACAAAAATTCTTTTTCAATGCTGAGTAGGCTCAAGTAAGTCTGATAGACGTGTTCTCGACATTGAATTATTAAGATAATTCGTGATTATCTTAAGCTTGGAAAAAGATCTTTCCGCTCACTGGAATAGTTGCAAAGAATTTCAGAGCTATGAGTGATTCCTGCTGAATAATTTATTGTGACTCAGGAATTTTCTTATTGAAGTATGAGAAATCCTTCCGTTGCTTACAAAATGTATTTTTTTTTGGAGTTTTCTTCTGCGAACTCCACTCAAATATTTTCTTTTCCGCTCTAACATATTTTCTAATATAAGAAAAATTATTTGATATTATAACTATCATTTTCTAGTTCGCGCATTTAATAATTTTGAATTGAAAAATTACTAGAGGCGTTTCTTTGTCGAAAAATAAGCTCTGCAATTAATTCTAGAACGAACCTTCAATAAAATTGAAACCCAAAGGATCTGAAAAATTGACTCCTATTTATGAACAAACCTCACCACGTGGTTTCGTATTCGAACACTTGTTTCTTTTACTAGACTGGAAATGAAAATGAAAAAATTCCGTTTTATTTTCCCCTTCTTCATGAAAATTTCATTCTTATTGGAGAATTGGCAATCATTTCTGAAACATCAAATAAGCCGCCGAACCACCAATAAAACACGAAGTAACTCTATTATTTTGTTATCATTTCATACAGGCTCATTCAAAATTCGATGGTTGAAAGTGGGTTTTTTTCAAATGGGATGCTGAAAGAAAATTGAATTTGTGTTCAAATGAAATATCACATTCCTATACCTAGATTATAAGATTCTGCGTTGAACTGAAATTTCAGCTTCCTAACATCTAATACCTAGTATGGAAGTTACGAATGTTTAACCAAAGCTATGTTTTGCACACAAAAAGAGGAAATCATTCAACTAATCAAAAACCTTTGAAGATAAGTATGAGAAAGTGATACCAAAATAATCGTGTTACTACGATGAATAGAAAAATGCAATAATATACAAGGTGTGCCATTTGAAATATCAAAGAAATTACTACTTTTTGGCATAAGCGGCAACAAAGCAGCACTGAAAATATTTTCAACACTTTGTGGCCGATCGTTGATTCTGTCGGCAAATTTATGAATTTGTACTTAATTGTGAACCCTATGATTTAATGGAATATTATGATTATAGTAAGTTTCATACAGGGCCGTCTTTAACCTCTTAGGCTTTGGGCACATTGGGATAATGGGGCCTCGGTCCTCTATCCACAATACCACATACAAACTACAAATACAGGGGAATTCCCTTTTGCCGAGTAGGTTTATTCCCGATACACATAAACAGTGTTCCCAACTCGAGGAAATTTTACCGATTTAGGGAATTTTGGTACTCAAAAGGGAGAAAGGAGTTTTTTGCGTGAAATTTCTTACAGTGGCGTGGCGCAGAATTCGCCCCTCCCGTCAGGGGCCCCCTCTATAGATCTATGTTATTCATGATAAGTTTACCCTGAAGTTTTTCAAAGGAACATAAACAGAAAAAAATGTTATTAAAATAATTCATATATTGAATAACAAAATTATCTGAACAAAATAATGTATGTGCTGATATAAAAATAACTAGAAACACATCAATGTGGTCCCGAAAAGCTTGACGGTATATTAAAAAACGCTTGAAAATGGGATAGCACATGAAGTAATTGAAAGATAATTCAAATTTCGAATGAAATAACTGGAATACTCATGGATTTTTTTTATAATTCAGGAGTATTTCTCTATTTTCCAGGAATGATAATTATACCTTTTTTGTATAAGTTTATATCATGGGAAAAATCTCGCGAATCGACAAGTTCAATTGGTGCCGGGCCCCCCTCCACAGCGAGTTCTGCGGGGCCCTCTGATACGCCACTGATTTCTTGTCTTGTAGGGCTGTCTGAAATTATGTTGTCGAATGAGGATTTCCTTGGAAGATTCCCAATGAATACAATAATGCAAGAATGTGATCAACAACACGATTCGAACAGATGTTTTATGACTAACTACCCAAACAAATAACAGAAGCTAATAATTTTTCTTATCTATTGTATGGCAGTATGGACAAGAGTCATAAAAATTGCAACCTTCGAAAACTTGTTGATGTTCCAATTCATTTGGAATTATTGTGAATGAAAGCTTCCGCCTTTTTACCTGAAGGGAATTTTAGTAAGCGAAGGGGAATTTTGAAAGGAAGAAGCGTTTATACGAAAAAATCTGTTCGATAATAATAAAGGGGTTTTTTTCATAAAATATGGAATTTCCAAACGTCATTGAGGAAAAATTGATCAGAGCGGGGCCCCTATCGATCGCGGGTCCTGGGCACTTGCCCAGAGTGCCCTAGAGTAAAGAGGGGCCTGGTTCCATATGTAGCTCAGTTTTTTTATTTTGACCTGTTTCACTTCTGTCTGTGATATAATGCTATGTTGTATATTATGGATAATTTTCGAAATAAATGAATATGAAGGCTTTGTGTGATGAACAATTTTAAACACACGTCATACAATTCTGCATGACTCCTACCAATTTTTTATTGTTTCAGACTCGGTTTCAGACATTGATAGCCCATTTTCATATTCGTATCGGACCCAATTCATACCTACACCCAATAGTTTTCTGAAACCTTACTCTGGTAAGGCTTTTGATATCTAAATTAACATCTGCGAATTCATAGTTGATACTTAAGTTAATTTTATCGCTAAAAAGTCAAGAAATTTATAGGGCAAGATTAGTTCGTTTCTTTTATGTCTATATCTTAAATGTTATTCCATTAAGAAATTTCAAATATATTGAGCAATAGTTTTTATTCGTTTCAATGATTGACAATTGTATCATCAACGAAAATCGATTAATTTCAGATAACTCGTAGATCATTAACTATATTTCATTCGAGTAAACAGGAAGTTGAAAGTATCAGTGGAAGCTGTAAAAATTCATTGTAATTAAATATTAATGGAACGTGATATATGCAAGTCTAAGTAGCCATTGGATCATATATCAGTTATTTTAATTAATGCGTGAAAAATATCATAAAAGTTGAGATATGAACTTCATCAGTTACATAAGTTACTCTTGGTCAATATCCAACGTTTCATATCGAATTGAATGTTTTCGAATCTGATATTCTATATCATCTCAAAGTGAACGATTTCAATATTTTTTTATCTATTCCATTCGATATGAACAGGTACCTATTTCTAACGTTCAAAGTATGTACTCCGTTGCCAAAAATCATATTATATTGGTCCTAGTTTTAACTAAATACCTTTCAATCATAACTTCTTAAAAAATTCACTAAAATCTAGAACAGAATATTCAAACATTACATATTTCTCGAAAAGTCACTTGAAAAACAACACATAGGTACGTTAACATCCTTAAGGTGGGTACAGACATGCTCCGAATCGCGTACCGCACCATATCGCGTACATCGACGCTATCAACAAAAGTTCGCCAATATCTACACCGTGATCGCGGCGAGATGCGATACGCTGTTGCACCCCGCCGTCCACACTTAGGTACGCGACGTGGTGCGGTAGGGCATTCGGAGCATGTCTGTACGCACCTTTAAGAACTCAACGAAGTAGGCAAGAATAGCAAGGTCCATTATGTCTGGTCATTCAGAAATGAAAGGAAATCAAGAGGCCTCACTTGACAGGAAAGAAGAACGAACTCCTTCCACTGGCCCTGAATCTTACTGTGGCATAGGTGATCTAAACAAAAGTTTCCTTGGAACTTTGATACTACGAGGTCTAGAAGAACTCTGTATCTATCAAGAATACCTTTTCACCGGATTCCTTACAAGACACTGCCGCCACAGAAAGCACCTCATGAGAATGTCTAGCAGAAAATAAAGAGTGCAATTTCTGTGGAGAGGAGGAAGAAACTCCGAATCACCTGGTGACGGAATGCCTCGCCATTGCTAGCCAACGTAAAAAATTCTTTGGACCAGAAACTTGCAGAAGGGAGGAAGTTACCTCCTTGGTGCCATCTCAGATACTGGTGTTCATTCGAACTATGGAACTGCAGTGCGAGCTGTAGACAACATAGTGGCAAGAACAGCTCTGATAGTGGACTTTATTGACCCTAAGATCTCATTGCAATTATTAAACTCTACCACCTCAAGAAGACATTGTTTGAAAATTGAACTGGAAAATACTGAAAATGTCAACATCCTACAGTGAGGGTTACCTACTCTCTAGATTGGCATCCTAAACATAATAGATTTCAAAACATCCAGAATATAAGGAGGTCCCTTCACCATTTCATGAAGTCAAAATATATCACTTATTTTCAATAAAATTTCAAAATCGAGAGATACTTCTGGTTCTATTGGCCGTGTACTCATACGAATTATTGCAGCTAACGTTTCGCCTACATCTGCGGTAGCTCTTGATCTAAGATTGTAATTGGATCGCCGAGTTGCTAGCTCTGAAGATATCTGGTCGTGAAAGCCTCAAACTATATAATATCTAGATTGAGTTAGCGAAATCTCCTAGGAGCATCACCACTGTACACTTTGATAGCGATAGTTTTTAGCGAGGATGCGATATTGCGGAGGTGACCCACTGTCTACTGCAAATGCATAATATTAAGTCCTTAAAGTATTATACAACTTACTGTGTTTATTATACATGGAAAATAAAGGTAATAAAATATTTCACTGTAGAATACAATATTCTGGAAACTGGGGAAATGTAAAACTATAAGTGAACAATTTTGATAAAATGAAGACAGGATCTCATGTGGGCCAGAGGTCTTTTTGAATAATGAAGATAATAAAGGCTAACAACGACCTTGAGTTTTGCATGAATCATTTCTACAATAAAAATTATTCGTAATGTCCTTGAAGTATCAAGTTTCTTTTCTCATGGCTCGAATTCAACATAAAAAAATTCTACAGAGGAATCCGATGTTTTCTTTGATGTTGTATACTCTTTTCCTTCTTGGGGAATGCAATGGTAAAAGAGGTCCTGAAATCCTGTGATACCCGGATTTTCCAGAAGATTTGTATTCGTAGCTCCCTAAATTAGTAGAAATCATGACCATTGATTTTTTCCTCCTGATAACACTTGATTTTGTTCTGATTGAATTGAAAGGAGGATCAATTGGTTGAGGCTTTCGCGACTATAATTCAATGTCACCTGTTCTTTCGAGCATTACGGCCGTAGTCGTGGATTAGTTCTCGCCAGTTCTAGTGTTCGATGAGTTTACTTTTTGCATGGGGCATATTTCCAAAAGATATGAAAAAGTGCATCATCATGTGAGCTTTCTGAAAGACCAGTATAATTAATTGGAGAAATATTTCCATTTAAACTATCTGCATCAATTTTCAAGAAATCAAATTAAGACACTATCTACACGGTTTCTCAAATAATGATCTAGCAACTATATAAAATAAAAACTCAACATATACATGATGAGGGTCCTCCGCCACAAGATGTTCATTGTATCTGCCGAAAGATCCCGTTCTGCATAGGTGGAAGATATTAATGTTAAGTTCTTAACTTTTTGAACTGTTCAACTCGATCAATTCGAGAAAAGTTAAAACACGAATCGTCTATATTGAATGGGTCTAAAAAAAACATCCTTCGATGTAAGATGAGCGTATTTGACTCTGCTGGAGTTGAAATACCCGCAAAAGACAGTAGGCTAGACTACTCTTTTACTGAATCCCATTTTGTTTTCTTCGAGTTTATCATGATACAGAATAGGATGCATATTTAGCAGAGATAATTATTCACACTATAAGAGGACATCATACATGGTTCCTTCCTGTCAGGAGAATACAAATTCGATATGCAATATTGAATATTGCATTTGTTTTCAATTTATAAATGTTAAGAAAATAACTTCGATTGAACAATTCATTCATACACTTTTTAGTAGTTCATTTTCTCAGGTAAATTTGAAATACCTCAGAAAAAAAAAACAATATGTAAATCGTTTATAAGCTTGAAACTATAGAATCAAAATCGTATAGGTAGGATACTATTTCATTGCCGATAAAACTGCACTTTTGGATTGAAGTATAAGATATGGAACTGAAATCTGAAATGAAGGATACCCTCTTAGTTCCGTGTCGTAATACGTTTTTTAAATCGAAACTGAATAACACGAATTCTGTTTCATCAATTCATTAAAATCAGGAGAATGTAGGCTACGAATGAAGATCTGAATTTGGTTTCTTTATGTTCTATATACTATGCCTATTTTTCATCAATAGTCCTTGGTGCCTGTGGCATCGTTGCACAAGCTGCCAATTCTAGAATTCTAGAATATAAAAAGTCATTAATGATTGGTAGCTTTGGGAAATATTTCAGTTATTACATACATCTTCAAAGATCCCTAGAAGTTCTTCAATCTGCGAAAAGCAACGCATAAAGCCCATACCGCATAGCGATAAATAGTTTGGCCATGATCAAAATTATATTAACAGAAAAAAGGTGAAAGAATAAAGGACTCAAAATCCTTCCCTAACCCTAATTTCTACACCTCAGACAACTTGACGCTTTTTGACGAATGCCCCATATTGGCGATATCAGTCCATAACAATATTTTCATGAATGAACTGTATGTTTAATTACTATAATGGAGGCAAATTTACTAGATCTTACTCTCTTGATGACCGAGACCACATGGTTTTCATGAATGAATCCTTATCTCAATTCTGCAACGGATACATCGGAAGATAAGTGAACGAGAAGTCAAATAGAGTCGATCATTGACTCAGCCAGACCGATGTTGTGATCAACGTGACCCCCCGTTGACCCATGTTTTATCTGGAAACAATTACTTTTGAAATAGTTATTATCATGCCTGCATGAGATAAAATATTTAAATTGGGAAAGGAATAATTTTCGATGCAGATAAGAGATTTTCAACAAAAAAGCCGACAGCTCTCATTTGAGAATCTGGAATAATTTGGAAATTATCTCCCTTGATAATCGACAATTTTACGTATTGCTTCACATAGTTTGAAATTAACTTCCTGTTGTGCTATGTTGAAGATTTTTTTCAAATTAAAGACGTTTATGAGGTTTAAGATACATGTAGCACAGTATCTCCCAATACAGACGTAAAACAAAAAGCTTTTCCCACAAGAAAACTAATCGAAATAGTGAAAATCAATTGTGTTTGATGATTCTACAGGTGTTCTAGAAATCGTCGCATTCGCCTGTTACTTCACTTAGGAGTCCTTTGATGGTAATATTTATAGAATTACATACATACAGGGTGAGTCAAATATGTGTATCGAGCTTTCTGGGAATGATAGTGCTTTGAAAAATAAGTATAGTTTAATAAATTAACTCAGCCCCCAAAATGCATATTAAGGAAGATATATCCTTCCAAAGTAGATAAAATTAAGAAAAATCTCTCCGAGTAACTTCTAAATGAGGAATGCCACCAGATCTTTTATCATGAGGTTGGAGAAATGATATTAGATTTTGTCACTGAGATGAGAGATATACCGGTTTCGGCCTTGTTGGGCCGGGATACTGATGAGTCCATGAACAATTCTTTTCTTAATTTTGTCGATGATGAAACTTTCCTGTGCCATTGATAAACAATAAGTACTTACAACACAAAAGCTCTAACCCAACAAGGTTTGGATAAAAATAAAATTTAGAGTTTTCTTTAAATTTTATCAATTTTGGAAGGATATATCTTCCATAATATAAATTTTGCGCCATTAGTTTATTTTTATTATGAAACTATTCTCATTTTTCAACTGTCACCTCCAGAAAGCTCGGTTCACATTTTTGACTCACTCAGTGTATCCAATCTCTATTGATCCATCCGATTTTTTTTTACCCAAGAACTTTTCACCACGACTACACGAGCTCTCACAGATCGACTCAAACAACTGCATTTTTGAGTACTTATAACATCGATGTGATTAATCAACCCCTGTATAGTCCTAATGTGGCACCGAATTACCGCGTTTAAAGCCCGTACGTAAAACATTTTCGCCAAGTGAAGAATGAAGCGATTGATGAGTTCATAATGCATGTTTTAGAGATACCTCAATCAGTGCCAAACGTGATCCGAAAATTGGTTCAAAGTTTAAACGCATACAGGAGTGTATATATCTTCATGTTGAAAAGCAATAAGCGATTTTCGATTATTTATATCTTGTTGCTCACCCACGAAATATAAATAATAATCCACATTGTCTTTCAACTATGGTTGGAATGGTACGACATCTATATTTCTTGTGAACTTGTTTGTCAGCAGTTTTTCTTTTGTTGAGCATGTCATTGTATGCGTGCTCATCATTTTATTTTGATGTGTACGCTATAGAATTTTTAATTTTAGGAGCATTAACATGTTGGAACATTATCATAATTTTTCTTCGCACAATCCAACGTCCAACGCAATGATAAAAAAATAGAGTTCTAATTTGAAAAACGTAAGTTATGGGCCAATCTTGACCACAATTTTTGAACCAACATTTGGAACACCCTGTGACGGGTTTTGAAAATTCTGAAAATGTACAATATTTCCACAGTCTTTCCTTCAAAAATGTGGAATTGGTTTGTGCTCATGATATCTAGCTTAGGAATTACAAACATAATACCGATTAATCTTATCTTTCTTTTTTTTTCAGTTTTTTCTCGATATTTTGGAAAGTATTTCGACGAATGCAACAATTTTGGCACGAATGTATTCAGAATTGCATACTCTATGAAACTCGAAAACAAAAAAACAGAAAAAAAAGTTTTTAAAATTTGTTTTTCACTCCCTGTATGATTGAAAGTGGTCAGGCTCCAAGAATATTTTAGATCGGTAGATAATGTCAAACAATAACATAATCCCAATTTTCAGAATTGAAATAGGTCCAGTTCTCCAGAAACGCCTAATAGGCCGTGAAACATGGTACACCCTGTATCACAAAAACTATGCATTAAACGAAATATAGTATGAGAAAGATATTTGTAGCGTTTTTTTCTATCTCAAAGATCCAAATTACATTCGGATTAGGGTTTTAAAACCTATTACGGTTCTGTTGTTAGATAGGAGATGTGATAATACATAGAAAAGTATGATTATGATTCACTGCACTTTTTTCGAAAATTTCGATCTGCCGGAGTCGACAAGATCAATCTCATTAGTTTTCAAAACATAATTTCATCATGATGTAAATAAACCAATTTTTCACGGTACCACTAATTTGTCAATCATTTTTCGCAAATATCAAAGTCTTCGATTCGGCGAAGAACAGAGATAGAGATAGGTAGTTTACGCATCAAATAAATAATTAAATCGTGGTTCATTGAAATTTAATTAGCCTAACCTCACTATCGGTTTGTTTATTCATGTCAGTAAGCAAATCGATCGGAATAGATCTGACTAAATTCTTATTTGGTGTACCACAGGAAATAGAGTATGGTGTGAATCAGTCAGAAAAAAAATTGGTTCAAGTTTTTCGTTAAAATTTGCTCTATTCGAATCGAGGGAGGGAAGTTGTGGGGAAATAAAAAATGTTGGGGATTTGGCAACAGTTTCATGAAGTGCCGTACGGGTTTTACGTAGACCTGATATGTCAGCACTTGGGCCATGAGTAAATTTGATTTTTATATTTTTCATCACATAATCGTATCTAATAAATGAAATTTGTATATAAGTTATAACTCAAATATTTTGAAAATTTCATATTTTCATGGAAATGAATCCTTTTTATTTATGTCGGTCGACTGTTAGTACCAAGAAAAATATTGGTTGAAGGCTTCCGCGGCCATCGTTTGATATCAATTATTTTCTAAAGCATTTCGACCGACGTCGTTCACTTATTATCAACGTTTCGCCATTTTAGGCAACTCAATTCAGCGAGAACAACTCCTGAAAGAACAACTGCTGCAGATGCTAAACGTCGAGAATAAAGAAACGACGATGGCCGAAATTCTCGAAAAAACAGAAAAACACTGGCGTGAACTCAGAATCTTGTTTGAGTTCATAGCACGAGTGACCACTCATGCACTTACTCGATCCTTTTTAGGATAGGCTTTCATAAAAAACAATCTCCTGATTTTTAAATAATATTACCATCTACATTCCATTAGATGAAATCGATATTTTTCGAATTATTATGATTCAGATAACTTACATATTTCCGGGTCTTTGAAAAGTATTTTCCTATTCACTAACCTAAGTAACCGATTAGATCTCCAACGTACCTACGAGTACTTCAAAAATTTTCCAAATTATGTTTTTCAGTTTTTGTGGTTTGGGAAGGACAGATACAAAAAAATTATAGTTTCTCTCATTCATGGGAGCCCACAGGATTTTTTCTCAGGGGGGGCAAAATAAAAATTTTAGGAAAACGATGAGGCTTAGGCGACATCAGTGCTTCGTTTCTTATTTTTAAGGGGTGAAAACAACCCCTATAGCCAAAATCAGAAAAAAACTTGTTGTTGTGTAAATAAAAGTAATGTTTGGGCTTCAGTAGCGTTTCGTGAAGTTTAATGAAGGTCTTCATATACTTCAAGACCATATGAACCACCTCCATTCAGCATAAAATGTGTGAAAATGGGGCTTTATTAATATTACCAATTTTTTGACCCGTCCGAGCGTTTTTTCCATCTTAAAGATCCAAATTCGGCGTGTGGAAATTATTGATGGAATACTGAGTCACTCTGTATAATAATGAAGCGATGAAAAAAAATACACCCATGCAGGATATTGAATTGCCTTTCCAACAAGGTGCTGCTCGACCCCTTTTCCCTATTCAAAAATGAGAGCTGTTAGTGGTTGCAGCTAGAAGGGTAGTGACATCAAACTCATTTGAACACCCTTATTTGTCCCCCTTTCAACAAAATTTGACCTGTCTGAGCGTTTTTTCGTTATTCCATCCCAAAGCTCAAAATTCGGGGTGGCAAGTTATGGATGGCCCACCCTGTATGTTAAACTTCAGAAGGGTGATTTTGAAATTATTGCATTTTCAGGAATTCCGTGTATCTCTATAAACTCTCATGCAATTTTCGAGATAAAAACTGTCTTTATTATAATTCACAATAATTGCTATAAAGCTTTTTTGACTGGACAGCCTATATTTTATTTCAACATTAAACTGCATATTTTTCTCTTTGAATGTTTAGTTCGTACTATCTGTCGGATTGTGAGAATTATTTTTGTTATTTTTATTTATTTATTGTAATTGAAATATAAAGATTTTAAGTATAAAATTCGAATTTCAATACGAACATTAATTTAAGATGCTAAGAATTGAATATATTTCAATCAGAAAAATTACACAATTCAGTGACGAAATGAAATACAGGATGTCCCATTGAAAACTAATTAAGTTATAACCCGAAAACGATAGCCATAGCCCAGAAAAAATTTTAGTGTGCGTCAATGAATTGCATAATGAATAGCATAAGGGCCGCTTGCCACTACGCCAAATTCGGAACTAATTCAAGCTCTGAGTCCTAAATCAGGTGCACACGCATAATAAATTCGTGATATTATGCGCACGCATCTGATACTCCAATGTAGTGGCACAGTTTAGACATATAGATAGATAAACTGTCGTAGTGGCAAGCGGCCCTAAGAGGATATAGAGATACCCAATATTCCCCAAAAGGCAATAATTTAAAAATCATCTTGTAACTTCCAAAGTTGAACATATATATATAGAAAAACTGAAAGCACCTTCGACTTTGACATGTAAAAGTGGCCTATAAATTTCCAACTTGAACTTTTATATCTTCAATGGTTTGCAGAAATAACCTTAGAGGACAGCAAATTTTGGATACAATGTAATAGCGTTATTAGAACTGGAAATAAATCATATTCATAATGTTAGCGTCCTATTGAGAAATGACACCATTCCTTTATGAAATTTTACTGCCTGTTAGTTTCCTCTCTCAATTGAGGTGGGCGGCATCATTTTTATACTTTGAATCAGTGCAGCTACTCCCATTTTGATACTACATCTTCGAAACAGACACTATGAACAATAATCTAATATGATGTTTTGAAAGCCATTCAATAGGAACGACGGAAGTCAAGTCTGAACTCCTTGGAAACCTTCAGCCTTTAGCAAGTTTTTTCTCACCCAATTTTAAAATAAAGGAAAAACGCATAACAACATGGAAGGTTTTTTCATGATTTTCACGTATAAAATACTCTTTTGGGGGTTCGTCCGTTCCTCCCCAATCAAACTGTATGATAAGTGAAAAAGTCTAGAGGAAAAAAAATTCAGTTTTTACAGATCTTGAGAATTCGGCAACTAGGAACAGGAACCTGCATCGGTTAGCGATTATTCAAAATCCTAGTGTCGTGTACATATTTGGTTCCTGTTCTCTTGTACCCTAATGACTTACAATTCCGTGTGATCGCAAACGCCGAATTGCTATCTGGCTGTTTCGCTGCACTGGCACCGCTGGGCGGGCGGTGACTTTGATTTTGCCACCCGTCGAGAGCATGGTTCCCTTAATTGCTGGGATTATTCGGTTCCGTCGACCGCAGCCTGAATGCCTCATGAGACGATTTTTTTCCCTCTATCCTTTTTTGTCTTTATCGGCATTACTCGGTTGATATAACTGTTATGTGATCTGAGAAAGCTTACAGATGATTCGAAACAGAGCTCGAGTATAATGGGAGTATGATGGGAATAGACCGCTGCTCCACTCCTCCGCACTGCAAGATGAGGATACACATACCGACGAGAAAGCAATGTGTGAAGTACACGCCACTTCTATGAACTTACTTCTTACTTTGAAGTACGGTTGTGCACTCTCTTTCAACGAAGTAAATAAAATAAATTCATCATAATCAATAAATGAGGGATTGTTCGAAAACTTCGGCACTTCGATCTCATAAAAATCGCATAATAGTATATTCTAAAACAAGTTGCACAATGGGCTCCTATTCCAATACAAATGAGAAATTCGAAAACGCACGACGAAAATATTATACATACAGGGTGTTATTCGATGAATATTTAGCAGGGGTAGTAAATATAATTTTTTTTCGAAATCGACCTCACTTCCCAGATACAGCCTTCAGAAGACTTTGAGGAGTCAACTGTTTCTGAAAAACATTGAGTCATAACTCTCTACATAAAATGAAGAATACATATTGCTGACGCAACTTTTGTTGATCTCATAACTTTATTATTAGAGGCCGAAAAAACAACTTCTTTCAAAAATTCTTTTCATGAAATTAAAATATTAGAAAATATATGATTGAACTGTCAGGGAATCATAAAAAATAATTTTCTCTTATCATAGACATAAAAATCTCAATATATTTGGTATTTTATTCTATGGAACACTTATTAGATGAAATGGAATAAAAACTAGTCAGCACTGCTTGTTAGTTTTGATTTATTCTGAGTAAAGTATTGAATGGGAAACCGCGAAAAAATTTCATTTGTCGAAAATCATTCCACCGGAGACTATAATAGTATAACTATAATAGTAATTATTGAAGGAAAATTATAAGGGTGGTAATTTTCAACACTTTACAATGAAGTTATGGGATCTAAAGCAATTGTATTGAGTTTTATGAAACAAAATAGATATTTGGAAGGGAGGTAGATTTCAGAGAAATACACTGCATACACTTCATTCTTCAGTACCTGTAAGACCACATTTGAAATTGGGAACTCAATTCTGTTCGATTCGTCACTACTATCAAGCATGTTTTTTTTACACTGAAATTTTAATATTGAACATATTCTACACAAGAAATTCAAATTTTTCCATAATATGACATGGTAATTCCGATGGACCTTGGAATAAATGAAGGATTTTCATTATTGTACGGTATTATAGGTATGCCAAGAAAAATTACAAGCGAGTTACAAATACTAAGTGATCTATTTATTTACTCACTTTTGAGGTCGTGTCATTTTGACAAGAAACATTATGGGAAATTAGAATTATACAATTATTCGAGGAATTAAATGACTTCAAACGTTTTTTAGAAATTGTAAGTAAAGGATTGGCATGATGAATATTGATTCATTACTATTGATATGATGTCAGTTCAATGCCTGGTATTTTCAGCATTTATAATTACCAATGTATTTAATTTATTTTCAGTTTTGTTAGTATTGAACTATATTATTCAGGTACAATCAAACTTGCATACATTCATTCAATTGAAAAATAACATATTTTCCCCAAATGTTTTTTGTTAGATGTACAAGACGTTTACACAGCAAGATTTATCGGTGAGCTAATAGATCACTCTGAATATCTTGCGGAATTTTTGATTTTGCTAGTAATTAGTTCATGCAGTGCTACTCAGCATTGGCTTATAGTTATATAAATTATATTTCGTTGTCATTCTTGATGTCAAAACATTGAATTTTCCACTGACTATTACCCTCGTCTTGATTTCTACAAATCGAAAACGTGCAATTTTGAATTACAAATGGTTTCTAGGTAGAAAAACTGTATGACTGCAGCAGTTTTTTCGAGTTTACCCACGGTAAAACTTGACAGTTGTCAAATTCCTACCTATACATAATAGTCTAAGATCCCAGGGCCCCCAGACGTTACTTATTTTTGAAGTAACGAATTTCACAGTATAGATAGTCTTATATGTGTTTAATAGTGTGTGCATACTCGCTATCTTGGCTAGGCGGCCCGTTCACAGGTAGAAGGTAGAAGAGATAGACAAAAACATACCGAACTTTTCATAAATTCGAAGAACTGATTTTTATATATGTCACGCAGAATATTATGGAAAATAAATATTTCATATTGCCAGACTGTTTCCGTGGGCCGTAATTCCTCCCAGACGCTTCAAATTTCAATAAAAAAAATGACAGGTTAGAAACATTGTTGCGAAATGGCCAGATTCAGCACTTTTGTTGAATTCGAAGCACTGATTTTTATATATGTTACGCAAAATATTATGAATAAATAAATATTTCATGTTGCCAGACCGTTTACGTGGGCCGTAATTCCTCCCGGACGCTCTAAATTTCATTGAAAAAGAAAAAAATTTTTACTGTCGAAGTCTTCAGGGAATCATTTTGATACTTTTCGGGGAAAGCCAGACCAATCCCAAGGGCCAAATATTCTGCCAGACATAATCAAAATTTTGTTAGGTCCCTAGAAACTATTAATTTTTTTGCCTACAAAGTGTATGTTTTCAATATCAAATTATGGTAATGACAATTTATTGTTATAATTATAACACAAATAAAAAAATATAGTCTTTTTCATCTTAATCTTCATTGTCAGCTTCACTCAATGGTTTACTCGTACCTGGCGTTTTACAATATTTTTATTGATAGAGGTTTCGTAACTATGGGTTCTTCGAATTTCCTCAAGTTGGTAGAACCTGCCTTGTGGGCATACACTTTATAGGCAAAAAATTCATAGTTTCTAGGAAACTAAGAAAAATTCTGATTGTATACTGGCAGAATATTTAGCCCTTGGGATTGGTCTGGCTTTCCACAAAAGGAATTAAAATAATTCCCCAAGGATTATATTCAAAATTGAAGACTTTAAATGTAAGAAAAGTTCATTTTTTTAATGAAATTTAAAGCGTATGGGAGTAGTTACGGCCCACGGAAACAGTCTGGCAATATGAAATATTTATTTTTTATAATATTCTGTGCGACATATATAAAAATCAGTGCTTCGAATTCAACAAAAGTGCTGAATCTGGCCATTTCGCAACAATGTTTCTAACTGTGATTTTTTTTTAATTTAAAGCGTCTGGGAGGAATTACGACCTACGGAAACGGTCTGGCAATATGAAATATTTATTTTTCATAATATTCTGCGCGACATATAAAAAAATCAGTTCTTCGAATTTAAGAAAAGTTCGGTATGTTTTTGTCCACTTTTTCTACCTGCTACCTGCCTTGCCAAGCTAGCGAGTATGCACACACTATTTAACACATATAAGACTATCTATACTGTAAAATTCGTTACTTCAAAAATAAGTAAGGTCTGGGGACCCTGGGATCTTACTCTATAATAAATGCATTCATATCAGAATAATCTGTTACGAATGAAATAGTCTTGTAAAATACCATTCGGGCATCTAATTTTTCCTGAAGAAATGAAATATTCATTCGAGTGAACCCTTTCATTTGCTCGATTTTCTATAATTTATGTATTACGTAGACTTCACCTGGTTGAACATAATGAGATGGAATTCTCATCGTGCCATTTTTTTTACGGAACTTGTGTTCACAAAAATTTTTTTTTTAGGATTCCCTTCATATTCTATCAAAAATTAACTCTTTTTTCTCTTTTCAGGTTGCTAAGTGACGCAGATAAAAAACCTTTCATGGAAGAGGCAGAACGTTTGAGAGTAATACATAAAAGAGAACATCCAGACTACAAATACCAACCGAGACGAAGAAAGCAGAATAAGGGCCATGAAGGTCTGACACAAACTCCACATGGTCAAAACGTCACATTTTCCAGAAATTTGAAACAGGAAGATCCGCCAGGTAGTCCAAGAAGTCACACGTCAACATCTCCTTCGAGTTGCTCATCGCAACCTCAAAGTCCGAACCAAGTTTTCAGATGTTTGGAACAGCACAACTTGGATTTTAACATTGTCCGATTGCCTGAAATAGAAAACAGTTACGTAGCTGAGGACGGTGTTGACAGTAGCGATTTCGATCAGTATTTATCCTCAGAAAGTAATGGCCATTTTTCGGGATACCCTGGTTACAACAAAGACGATGATGAAACCAACAATAATCAGAAAAGTAAAAGGTTATGCGTAGACAATTTTCCAGCCCAACATTCGAATGAGACCTTTCAGGAGAGTGCTCACCAATCCTACACAAGGTATCATGAGCTACAACCTAGTGGTGTTAAATCAGAAAGGTTTCTTCCTCCAACTTCCTCAGTGTACAATTACCAAAGTAGTATGTCTATAACACCACCCACAACATACTACAGTAACAATCAGTATTTACAATCCTACCAGTACCTTCCACAACGGTCGGTCTTCGGAAACAGTTCGTTGAGTGGGTTTGGAGTAGATGGTTCATCAGATACTTGGAATCACTACTCAATGTGAACAATTTCTTAAGTGATATATAGACTTGTTCGAATTCCACGGCAGCTGATCGTTCAATGTGTTAGTTGATGTTATTACCCGTAAGAATTGTTAATCTCATTTATCGTATCGGTAAATCTCTTATTAGAATCTCTATGAAATGTAGTGAACAAACTGAAACATATTCGATTAGTTATTTCCCAGACCTTACTAGTATAGGTATTACTACTGAATTGTCTGCACTAACTTCATGAACTGAAAAAAGGTGGATGATGAAATGTACAGTTCAATTAATGCAGAATAATAATTAAGGTATTAAGAAAATCGTAGTCAACGTCCGATTTGCTAAACCAATTTTTCTTTATTACGACAATCATGCTTACCCAGAAATTCGGCAAATTGAATTCTATTGTTTCTTTCGTTATGAAAGGATCTCTGTTGAAAACAGGCACTCTGTGTTTGTGATATTTTTATGTTTATTACGAGGATTGTAGAATTTATAATGTAGTTTTATTTGTACGCGTTATTTAAAGTGTGATTTTATATTTTATTCAAAAATGTACAAATAGATTAGGATATTGCTGTAAATTTGACGTTTCATATGGTAAGGCAGTTCTGATCATTAATCAAGATAGATACAATGTTATTATCGACAATTTTATACTAACAATAAATATTTTTTTATCGATTCTTTTTTCAATTACTCGTTGTAGATATTATATCCCGAGCGAAAATGTTGCAATAATAATAGTGCCGTTAATAGAAAGAGGAGAAAATTCTTATACGTTATATTATAACCAAAACAAATTGTAATCTATAACTGCTTCATGAATAATTCTTTTTTGTAAATCATTGTGAGGCCAGGGAAGCAAAAAGTAAAAACTAATTGTGAATATTCACCGCTTCAAATGTAGAAGAGCGTTGAAACAAGGCTGAACCTAATATGTATAGCCTTTACCCAAACATAATTGTATGAAGAACACCACGTCTGTAAACTAGCTTGATTCTCAAAGGAACACGAATACTCAAAATCTTATGTACAAAAATACTTCATTTATGCATCTTCGATTTCCGGTGCCTACTGCTCACCCTTTTCCGAGATATCACCCTCAAAAGGTGGTGACTAAAATTGAGATTAATTTTTTTTTCTAAATACATGACACGTAGTAGACTATGTTAGTGTATTTTGGCTGGTGGTGGTCATTTCCAGAATTTATCTTCACTTTTTTCCAAACAATTTATTAAAATAATTATAAAAATGGTTTTTCTTTTCAGCTCTTTCCGAAGCTATTACAAAATAACTCTTTTTCACTCCTTTTAACCCTTAGCGTTCACCCCAGAGGGTAGGAAAATTTTATACCTTCATGTTTTACCGTCCCCAACAACATATAAAAAATTACGCTGTTGCTAATTACTTGAGATTTAGAGGCTTTGTTGACTGGCCTATACAGGATGTTTAAAAAAAAAGTGACCATCTCTCTAGGATAGATAGAAAACTAAAAAAATAAAAGGGGTTTGTTTAGTAAAAAATTTTCATAACGCCATCCGTGTTCAAGATACAGAGCGTTGAAAAAAAAATATACACATTTTTTGAGATTTTTCATCTAATGAGTGTGTTTTGATGTCCAACTCTCATAGAGGGCGCTAGTTACACGGTTCGTACCAAGTTGTTTTGTACATAACTTTTGTGATATTAGATTTATTAAGAAAAATTTTGAGCGATCTTTAACATCATTAAATTTCACATCAAAAAGGTACTCTTGATTGATCACGATACTGTGCACCGTTTTCTGAATATTTTGATTTCAAAATTATGAAGTTATAATAGATGCTGGTATAAAGTAATGATGAATGTATTAATTGAACAAAAAATCATAAAAAAATTTTAAAAAAGGCTGAAAACTCAATTAGGGTAGGTGTTCAACATGTTCTCCGTTTTCACAAATACACAAATCTACCTTTTTTTCTGAAGAATCCATTAATCTTCTTAACGCTTGGGAGTCAGCTATGAGGTCATTGAAGTGACGTTGAATTCTGTCCTTCAATTATTGAGGTGAATTCACCCCGTTGCATTAATTTTTTCTTCAAGGTACGACGAAACCGTATAATCCAAGGGATTGAAATCGCATGACCGAGGAGGTCAATGAATCGGAGCTTCTACACTTCTACCAATCTATCGATTCGGAAAATGGTTACTTAGTATGAACCGTGTAACTAGTGCCATCTATGAGAGTCAGAAATCAAAACACATTCATCAGATGTATCAGCCTCCAAAACATATTCGTGTACAATTTCATTACAATGTTGCCTATAGTTTCGGCAAAATCGCAAAAAATGTGTATATTTTTTTCTTTCTCAACGCCCTGTATTTTGAATATGAATGGCGTTACGAAAATTCTTCACTGAACAAACCCCTATTATTTTTCAGTTTTGTATCTATCCTACAGAGGTGGTCACCCTGAATAGGCCGTGTTCCGATATACTCTGGGAGCACTGCTCAGTACTCTTCTCACCGGGGAGAAATTCGATCCGTTCTGTACTGGCAGTACACTGACGCTGTATCGTTGGAATATGTATGACTCTATGAATCGTCGCAATTTTAGTACTGAGAGCACTGGCTTTTTCGAGGTAAGGTGCTCTCAGTGCTTTGGTCACGTGTTCAGCAGCGTCCAGAAATTTGAATTAATTGAACGAGGAGTTCTAGGATACGGAAGGTTTATTATGGTCAAATTGATGAATATCCACAAGTTTATCTGAGTAACAAATTTAAATATCCGAATAATCAATAATTGTAACTGCATTAGCTGGTGCAGTTAATTTTTTGTTGGAATCATTTAGAAATATGTAGGATCATCTCGGGAAGAGAAAATCATGTGGAGACAAATGTTTTTCGATGAAATTTTCAAAAGCCACTTTCTATAAGGCATGTATTTCTCTTCAATGAAGATATTGAATTTTCTCTTTCACATTAGAAATCAATGTACGTAACAAGAATCAATTTTCAGTACCTATTCTTAGTATTCCCCGTTTTTCATTACATTCCCATAAATTACAGTATGAAGCTAAATACTTCTCATTTCTTTATAAATTTTCTTCTACCTGACTTATCATGGAACTAGATCAAATAAATCACAAAATCTGGAAATATCACTTTTCAACAGGGCGCGAATAAAAGATCTTCACTTTTTTTGGTGCCTAAAATGAACAATATTCTGTTGAGTTGAGATTAATTACGTTAAAATTCACAGCTAAAAATGAAAATATTCACGATTTACAGTTCACCTATCTTCAAGAATTTTATTTTCATTGATCATATTTCTAGATTTATCGATTCTAGATTTATCTTTGCGACACTTTATTTTGATCACCTGTGTGTTGATGTGTTTTGATATGTTTTAATAATTTTTTTATATTTTTATAACGTTAATCTAGTAGAAAATATTGATTTAACTGTCCTAATATTGTATCAGGGAAAAATTGCATATGAAGAATGTATATTTAAGAACATCAATAAAAAGACAAGTAATTATTATTATTATGACAAACGAGCATATTCCATTCCAAATTGACGTCAGAATTTCAGTATCTTTGGTAGAGGGGTACAAAAAATAAATTGCATAGACTCTGCGCGCTGGGCTCCCTTTGGATTGACTCTAAGACAAAATCATAAAATATAACATTAATCTTCTTCTTCTTCGTCTGACTAGGAATACTCCAATAGAATATCAATAATAAATATTGTTAGATAAATTCGTAGGAAAATTCGAATATTCTGAATTTCGGAACGTTAGAATTTTTCCGCTTTGGAAAACTTCAAGCTATTCCGAACTAATCTGAATTTACACATCAATCTTTCTTGGAAGTGAACATCTATCATTAGAAATTTTCGTAGGAGCCATTACAATTTAATTTATTTCATCGAGAAAACTTTGCTCCATTTTACTCTTTCGAGTTCAACTTTAGTATAAGCTCATCAATTGCTCTCTCAATTCGACAATTCAAATAAGGAATTCATAGCTTCTACTTCGAATGAAACGTTCACAAGTAAATGGTTTGCTGATTTCATTCACTCGTTCAAAAAAAGTGGTGCAAATTGATTGTGAAAGAGTGCGGGACTTACATTGCTTTGAATTGCGCCGTGAATAGAAAAAAGCAGCGTACTCTTCCCCTCTATCACAGAAAAGATTGAGAATTTGAATATGTATTCGACACAAATGTTGTGAAGAATTTTATTCTATATATTATCACAAAAAAAAACTTTTGGGTCCTTTGATCTAATAAATATAGCTTGAGGAGAGGTCAAAATTTCATGTGCCTTTTCAGAACACTTTCTGAATGTTATAACATAATGAAGATTTTTTCGATGTCAGTGGTTTTTTCGTAGATTATTTCTTGACGTTTCGTCAGTTCGAGTGCTTGGCAACTTCAGGAGTTATACTTTCAGGAGATGCTCTCGATGAATTGGGCTGCCTGATTATTCTCAACCAATTCAAGTTTTTTTCTCGTTTATAGGTTATTACGACACAGTAACAAATGTGGAGGTTTTGCTAAAATTGCAGACGGACAGGGAATTGATACTTACTACCCCAGGCTCTTTCCAACCAATGACTCATGACTGTTACCACTTTGTGAAACTGTCCAACTTACATTGTCTATTCTGCTTGACCTAATAACCAAAGATAAAGAATCTATTTCCATCGATAGGTCGACTTAATGAAACCAGGGAAAAGAAATTACAAAATTGGTAAATACCACTTTTCAACAGAATCAAAGATCCTTATTATTTTTGTTGCCTAACATGCACATTCTGCCTGTTCAGTGGGATCTTTTAATGTTAAGATCAATAACGTTGGAATTTACTTCGAAAAATTGAAGGAATTCATGATTGCAGTCCATCTAACTTAAAGAATTTTTTTTCCATTATTACTATTGTGGGGGTAAAACAGGTATGTTGATTCCATTTTATATTTATAGAGATATTGAAAGGCAAGTTGATATGAATATCGGAAAACAGTTTCCTTCTCAAGTAATTTCAATGTTTCTGGTTTTTCTTTCGTTGTGATAATAATTGATATATAAATATAAAACCAGAATAAAACTTTGAGTAAGTACTCCATGCATTCAAAATATCGCGAGGAATCGTCCATCTATTTCATGTCTATGGTTGTAACCGATAGTTCAAACTCTGAAGTTTCCAGTCCATCTGAGAATTCATGACCATTCGTGCGCCTAATAAATCACGGAAATCTCCAAATGGCGTAAAGCTGCGGTGGCAAAAACGGCCCACGAATCAACACAGGATAATTAAGTCAGGGCGAGCTTATCATCAAAGAAGTGCAATTTGTACGGTGCATTGATCGCGAATAAATGAGCTCTGTTCAACTCAGACCGGACGCTCGAAATGCGCCCGATGCGTTTTTTACGATCCCCATATTGTGACAGTTAACGACGTCGTGTCTCTCGTATTTCAAAGGAATTCTTCCAAAAATTATGTCATCTTCAAGTATAATTAAAACTGTCTATTTCGAAGGCACGCGTTGGCACTTTGCATGTCAGCCCATGGAATTGTCGAGCAGGACCGGACATGATGGGTGGTGGATTTTGATTAATCGTGGATCAAATAATCTTCCACAACTTTCTTCTTCCAGCAAGGCTTCTGAATTTGTACCTTTTTATATACTCCGGTCAAGATAGGCATTTGAAAAAACAAAAATTGCCGGTGGGTGGAGAACTAGGATTCACCATTACGAATAATGTGTGAAAAGTCCCTGTCGATCTTATGGGGCCCACACTCTTCGTTCATTTTCATCCGTTCGTACCGCCGCGATTCGAATCGTCGTTCCAAAATTATCAAAAACCGAGGTGTGTGGCAAAAACCGTCGTCGGTTAAAATACCTGTCAGCGCTGGATATTTTGAATGATGATTTATCGGTTCTCGTTCAGAAACGACAATGTGTGGGCAAAACAGTACGGCGATCAGACTCGTAGATTGGAATAGTGGCGATTCGATCGGATGAAAATGAGCGAAGTCTGTGGGCCCCATTATGTGTGCGTCGAAAAAAAGTTATTTGGGGTCAAACGTCAGTATTTTTGATTTTTTTAATTTTTCGCAAAAACGGTCAGCTTTATCAAAAAAGCTTCGAACAAAAGTAGTCGATAATTGAATTCTCTACAAAAATAATTATCATGATTTTTTTTTAAAACTTACAATTCCTGAGATATCGCGATTCTGAGAGTCATATTATAAATGATATGCACACAATTCCACGCCACCCTTTTTTTACCGTGGTTTCCCTTGTAGGCCTTCTCCACTAACTGTCATGACAAGTTGAGGATAATTTAAGAGGAACAATACCTGTCAAGTTCTAGATATTACGTTATTACTGATTATGGATATTGCTTTGCTATAGATTATTGGGTTAACTATCATTTTGATATTCTTCTTTTCTTCTTTGAATGATAATAAATCAGATTCATACTCTAGAAAGTCTACTTCAACGGTCATATCTTCTTCGATTTCTTCTTCTTCCTTTTCGCCTTCCCCTTGCTGGATGTTCATATATTTTTTAAATGGCAGTGTCATTTGTCTCTTCATATACTTCATTAAAATCACAGGAGTCTTCCTCTATTGTACTCAACAGGACATTTGAGCAAGACTGACCTTGGCAATTGATACACGCTGGAGAACACACCAACCCGACGTTTTTGCAGCCACATTTGGCATTACAACGTTTTTTGTGATTGCAAAAAATAGTGTTGACGTGTTTTTCTGAGGCAGGTGGGAGCAAAGTTTGAATCGGTTCCAAAGCATTATCTATCATGACTAATTATTCAATCGTTTCTTCTTATTCACCTAGGCATCATATTCATGGTGGTGTGGAAGCTGCTGTTAAAAATTCTCATGTCGAAGATTTTGTGTGCATAAACGAAATAAATTCCTGATCCATTGAAATGGTGATTGGGGTTTGTGCAATTCATCAAGTCAATTCTCAATATAGATTTTCTCAGATTCAATAATGATAAATGTGCAATTCTTGATCTGTTCTCTTCATAGTTTCATAAAAACAGTAGTTACTACTGGGAATGCCTGTTTAGATAATATTTTCACAAGCGTTCAAGAATGTGATGGACGTGTGATTGACTTGGGATTCTCAGACAATTTGGGTGTAGAGACTTCATTCTTAGGTGGCTTCTCTGTGCAGAGAGAACAAAAAGTTAATGTTTGTAGACAAATCACCCAATTGGCCATGTATTCACTTGGGTTTTTGGTTAGGGATGTTTGTTGGGATTTCATTTATGATGACAATAGATATAGCTATAGACGAAAAAATTGCGTAGATCTGGTGTTTCCTCTTCGATCGTATGAACATTTCTCGGATTCGCGTAGTCTGGATGAAGGTCATCAGGTGGATGTGATGTTTGCTGATTTTCAGAAGTCCTTCGATAAGATCAGTCATGGGATTCTCATTGATGAACTCCGATATTAAGACTGCTTTTCAGATGCATTGTTGACGGTAATCGAGTCTTACCTGTTCAACCGTCGGCAGTATGTCCAGGTTGAGAGCTTCCGTCCAGGGGAGTATGTCTCGACGTCCGGTATACCTTAGGGATCTAACCTTGGCCGCTTTTGTTGATACTCTTTATAAATGATGTAATTGATGCGATAGTGAGTACAAAGCTGGTTTCTGCTGACGACTTGAAGATCTTCCGCAGGATAGTGAGTTCAAATGATTGCAGGGGTCTACAGGAGGATATAGAGCGCTTATATCAATGGTGTATTCGTATATCGTTAACAAGCTCAACCCCAATAATTCTAAATGTAGCGTGATGTCTTTCACGAGGAGTAGCCAACCTGTCATGTTCTCTTACACAGCTTGGAGTGAACTGTTGGCAAGGATTATTTCTTATAGCTAATATCTGGACAATTCCTGATATGGCTTAGTCATTAGGCAACTATACTTGGACCACCTCTGAATTTCACCAACTAGACAGAGATATTCTTTCTGCAAAAGAAATGGTTGCAGATCTTCTACTTTTGCATACCTCTGACGACGATCATATCAGACGCTTCATAGAGGCACGCATAGAAAAGTGGAACACTAAGATCTTCATGGCAGATATCCGAAAGAAATACACAAAAAGTTGAGTCTCTTACTTACGTACTTTAGCGTTAACCTCCACGAACTTACGTCTTTTTACGATTTCGATATTTTTTGGTTTTTAGAAAAAAAAGTGACCATAACATTCTCCTATGAGCTCAGCAAGAAGCTGGCGCTTTAAACGAAATTATTTTCATTTCGCGGAATGACAGCAAGAAAATTATTTCAATAGTTGTACTGAAACTGGAGTAAGATTTATAGGGTCAGTCATAAAGCGTTAATCGCCACATAGTGATGTCATATTTTGGTCCAGACTCAATATTATGAGTAAAAATTTTGAGAGAATACATACATATAGGGAAGTTTTATACGGCTGAAATTTTCTCGATGGTGAAATTTATTTTCCTGGAGTTTGCTTGTCTCTAAATAATTTTTTTCTATCAACAGATAAATCATTGAATTCTGGAAATGAAATGTTTCCCTTTCAATCACCAAATAGGGCTCGTAAAGTTCCCAGTAACACTTGTCAACTTTTGATGTTTTATAGCCAGAGGTTTATGCACTTGACTTCCTCTGATTACCACATAAACTCTGGCCCATAAACATTCACTTGGACCCGACCGATGCCATTGTTTACTTTCCGACCACTTGAAAGAGTCGTTAAAATAATTCCTTAAATGAATCGTTGAGTTGTGGGTCCAAAGTAACAATTTTTGATTTGCTTTCATCTTGTGAGGTATCATCTTGAAAATTAATTTTTTTTTTGAGTTCATAATCATTCTTTTTGAAAAACAATATATTCATTCGTGAATGCGTTCAATTAATTTGCCGAAAAATTTCATGATGTAAATTGAACTCAAAAATGAAAATATAGCAAAATTTTACTGATATCTAAAGTAACTGAAATAGCAGAATACAAACAAATCGTTAGTGAAACATCTGATTATTAAAGTAGACAGGTTGTTTACTAGTGGGCGTCTTATCTGTTGTTATCCAACATAATTTATTCAAGAACTCTTTTGGAAGCACATGAACAAAGTATTTGTCTTCTTTTTGGGTTTTTAGGGGTAACTTGCCTAAAATTTTCCTTTCTAGAAACGGAGCCAAAGATCAGAGATTCAAAAATGACTGGAGTTTTCACGAACTCCTATAGAAATTCGTTTAGGGGGAAAAATAAACGAAAACGTACAATAAGGATAGCAGAGCCACAACCTTCCCATGAGGAGAGCCTCCCCAAGATAAAAACTATTTTTGATGTGACCAAATCCGGTTAATGTTCAAAACATAAGTATTTTTTTCGTTGGGAATTTTTCCCAACACTCAAAATTTTATCGAACTTCAGCTGACATTTTTTGTTGGATTTTGTATTGTATTTTTTGTTGCTGTCAACCTAAATTAAAAAATATATTTTGGTATAGGTACCTACACATGGTTTACCAAGAATAAGACCGGTTAAAATATTTCAGAGAAGGTCTCGGAATTTTTGAATGAAATATTTGAAAAGTTTTGCTTAAGAAGATGTCTTTCCGCAATTTTTTCATGCTTTTCTCACTTCCGGTTTCTTCGGAAGTGAAGTAAACTTTCGTTTTTCAAATGTAATGACCCAATTTTAAATATCTTCTTAGATGCATTGAGAGAAAACAAGAGATGTTCAGGAGAGATTTTCGATTTTTTTGAGGAAATTCTGAGAATATTTCAAAAATTTAAATCGAAATTGACCTCATTTTGAACGAGCACATCTGAAATATCTTGATAGAAATTGTTCAATATTCAGTGTTTATATCGGATAAAATTTTATAGTATCTTTCGCTGAAGTCAAAAATAAAATTTCAGTGTCATGATGAAAATGGCACAAGTCGATTTTTTTCAAATTGCAAAACCATTTTTTATGGTATTCATGAAATCTACAACAAAAAATAATATAGGCGTATGTGCTATACTAGTGGTCTTAAATAAATACTCACTGAGATTCTTGGGAATTTATGTATTTCGTGCAACGATCAAGTCAGATTATTGAAAAACGGTTATAATTTAATTTAAGATGAGTATAAATTATTCGATATGACCACCTGTTACTCGAACACATGTTTTTGTTCAGATTATTTTAACTTCGAAATTCCAAGATATTCAACAGTTTCCGAAAATATTGAAATCTCATTCATTCGAATTTGATTGATCTGAACGTTAATTTTCGAAATGGAGAAATCTCCAAATAATGTGTTGTGAGATTTGTTAATCATTTTTGGTGAAAAAGGCAGAATAATTGATAATAGGTATTTTAGCCGGCCAAATGAGTTTTATACCCTATATAGTACAGTAGGTGGGTATCAAAATGAGATGATTGAATGCAAAAGGAATTGTCCGATTATATAGTATACAAAGTGTTTTACAAGCTCTATGACAAACTTTGACAGATGGTAGCTGTGCTTATTCTGAACATTTTTTTCCTATAAATATATAGGTATCCGATTTTTTTTTGTTTAGAAGGTGCAAGCATTCGAAAAATTATATTTTATGTTCAAATGATGATAATTTTAAGAGAAAATCATTCGAAATTTCCATCTTCGGCTTGAATGCAAGCGTGACATCGAGGAACTAAAAATGCCGTTACTGGGCGGATCAGATTTTTGTAGTTTCGTATTTAGTTCGCTGCATCTTGCATTCTATCAAGTAATTATTGATGACACGGGATTTCAACATGACAAACAAGCTGCTTCATATGTCCCCGTGAATGAAAATCTGAAGGATTCAGATCCGCAGAGCGAGGTGGCCATTATATTGGTCTTCCTTGACTTATCCATTTATTCGGGAAACGTTTAGTCAGACAACTGACTACTTATCTCCCTCTATCTGGTGGTGTACCATCAAATGCGAAATCGAATCGGACCTATGTTCATAGGAACAAAAATGTTCAAAAGAAGCACAGCTACCTTCTGTCAAAGTTTGTCATAGAGCTTGTAGAACACCCTGTATAGTTATGCCTGGGTCCTATATGAAAAATCCAAATTTTTTACTAAAGCCTCATTTATGCTCTATTGAGGATTCAATGAAAGCGCAACCGAAATATATTCGAGGTCACTTTCTAGAGAACATAACGTTTTGATATACTGGATGGAGAAATGAGAATCTCAAAGTTGAAATTAAAAAGAAACCAAAAGCTCTTATTTTCCAAATGGAAGCAGTATTTCTTCTCACGTATCAATTTGTAAGGAAAAAATAAGTGGACTCCTTCAATGGTTCACTGTATCCAAAACCATTTTCGAGATATTCAGGAATGACTGACATTAAAAGAGTCGTCCGGGCTTATTGGCTTTGGTCCATTAGGAATAATTTTACCTAACGTTTCGCCTACAAATACGGTAGGCATCTTCAGAGGATTCTTGGTCTAAGATTGTACCTCGAACTCTAAATTTTCGACATTGACGTGTTCGAACCGGAACTATTATCTGCACCGTGGAAAATGACGAGAAAAAGTGGTGAATTTACGCTAGCTATGTTGACTGGCTTATCGCTCCCGCTTCGTATCGGCTTGATCTTTGTTTTTCCTAAGATCGAAAACCAGGCGCTATGTAAGAAAGGGGTTTCTTTTTTTTGTTCATGTTGTTTTTATTTTTATATATTTCAATGGCTTCCAAGTTCACCCTTTGATAGTAACTTTTGATATTAGAAATGATCTGCCTTGAGAAAACTATATTGTTAGAGTTCGGCTCTCCGCTAGGGCGGATTTCTCTTTCTGATTCAGTACACAGCATCGTTCGTGCTCCTTAATTCTCGTTGTATCAATATAGACTCTGCCGCAGCTACAAGTTATCCTGTAAATACTGGCTTGTGAAAGTGGATCGACTTTGTCCTTGGTAGTTCTGATCATTTGCCGAAGCTTTTGTGGCGGCTTATAAATGGTCTCGATGTTATGCCTCTTCAGTATTCTACTAATTCTATCTGTAACCTTAGGGATGTATGGTAAGATAGCTTTTGGGGGTGATTTGTGATGTCTGATGTGTTATCATCACTCGTGGAAATTTTTGAACTTATGGCGCTCTGAATTTCTTCAGGCATTATATCCATTGGAGATGAATGCATGCCGTAAATGTTTAAGTTCATAAACTGTCTCGTAGTTTCTCACAGGGTTCATAGAAAACAAACCCAAACTGACAGATATCTACACAAAGGCAGCGTTCACAAACTTACTCAGAGAGTAGAGTAAGAGTATGGCCATATGATCAGAAATATACTTCGGTCTTTACTCCACACTCGTCGTTCACAAACTTACTCTGACAAATGTCATTCAAAATTCAAACATGTGTATAGGTTAGGAATAATACTTTTGCATCATATACATTTTTTATTTATCATTTTTATATTGAAATTGTTGCTATCATGAATGAATAATAAAAGTTTAAGAAAATAATTCTCTCTAGTCGTACATTTTCAGTTGTGTCTTCGCAGTATAGTCAATTTTTCTTTTATTTGAAAAGCAGAGCACAAACGTGTTTTTTTTTTGATGATTGTGAGGAAACTGATAAATGTTCTCAGGACTTTGAATTACTTTTAATGAGACAGGAAGAATGAAAAAGGATATTATTGTCTATAATCTTCTCTTGCAAGCAGAAAATTAAAAATGTTATTACATGTTTTGTTGTTTTATTGACTCTACGCCAGAAAAAAATTAAATACTTCGTAACGAAAAATAGTTTCATTTGAGGAAGCTAACAAAAAGAAGTTAAAAAAATATTGTATGAAAGATAAAGCAAAATATGAATGAATCTTGACAGATCTAAACTCTCGAATATAACAAAATATCAACGTAGATTCCAAATCAGGTACAAAAAACAGTTATTGTGGGACTTTTCATGTCTCGATTTATTTGAACTTGAACGGACCACTCTAGGTTCTGCAATACAGGGAAACACTCTTTTTTTCTTTACCATTATCTCTTGGTAAAGTTCACTTTGAGCTTCGTTAATTCACTGCTAGCAATTTCATTAAATTTATTAATGTAATAATGTAATTCTTTCCAATATTTCTTTATTTCACAGAATAGTTGTTTCACTTGAAAAATTAATTGTTTCGTATTTCGTTATTGAAATGAAACAAAACCAGAAATAAATACTTATTCGAATAATATTCAAGTTTCAAAAAGTCCGCGGGAGCAGGACAGAATGAAAATCGTACGTCACAACTGTCAGAGTATGTGTTTACTCTCCCAAATAGCAGAGTATGCAGAGCTTACTCAGAGGAAGTTTATGAACGCTCACAGAGTATACTCCGAGGAAGGCAAAGTAAGTTTGTGAACGCTTCAGAGTAAGGAGAGCTTACTCTGAGTAAGTTTATGAACGCAACCAAAGAGTCCAATCATCACCCAAAACAGAAACGAGGAGTTATCAAAACACTCGTAGAGAGAGCCCGACGTTTATGCGACCGGAATTTCTGGGGAATGAACTTGAACATTTACAACATGCATTCGCCAATGGATATATTGCCAAAGAAATTCAGAGGACAGTAACACCAAAAATTTCCACAAGTGATGAAAACACTTCACAAATCACCCCCGATAGAAGAGCTATATCTTACCATACATTCCTAGGGTCATAGTTTGAATTGGTAGAATACTGAAGAGATGGTAACGACCTGTAGAATAGATTATTATTATTATTATTATTATTATTATTATTATTATTATTATTATTATTATTATTATTAAAATTTGATGTGTGTGTTGAATTCAAATCGATCTCGTATAAGCATTTGTAGAACAAATATTGTTCCTAACTCGTGCGGAAAGTGTCTTTAACGCACTGAACTGCTCACCCGAACTCCGCTTCGCGTTTTTCGGCAATGGCAATTTCGTGAGGGAAAATATCGCTTTCCGCACTTGTTAGGAATATATCTATGTGAATAGAATCACAGAGATTCTTATGAAAGGGCGAACATAGATCATATTCAATACCTCACATATTATTATATATCATTTACCTCGTTGCTAACAGATATTCCTGAATATCTCGAAAATGTACATTTTAGATATGGGGAAACCTTGTTAGACTCCCCTTATTTATTCTTACAAATTGATATATGAGTAAAAAAAAACTATTTCTATTTAAAAAATTCGAGTTTTTCAGATTCTTCGAGACTCTCATTTTATCTTCCAGTATATCAAGACGTTATCTTCTCGGTAACCCATTTAAAAAAAACGGATCTGAGATTGTGCGTTGCGCTTCATTTCATTGAATTCTCAGTGTTCTGCAAGTATGATTTGGTAATTCTTTTCAAAAAGCTGAGAATAGATGGCTATAGGGAATGATACATAAAATGAATGTAGTATTCGAAGATATATCCCAAAAAGTCATAATATACAAGGTGTTTCATTAGAAATGAGAAAGTTGATAGCAATTCCGGGCCAAGCGGAAGTCATTGATATTTAAAAATATGTTTATTACAAATGAAGGTCCACTTGGTTTATATCTTCACACAAAATTTTGAAGTGATTGAATATGTAATTATTTCTCCATAAACTTCTAATGGTCATTCCCGGTAGGACAGCTTGTATTATTTCTTGTATAAATTAGTTATCTAAATCGTGTGAGAACGTTTTTTTTAAATTAAACTTTTTTTGATAAATTTCGCAGGAAATCAAAAAAAAATGGCCCATGTCTATAGAAAAAAATATTGTGAATAATTTGATAGATAAGACCCTTTAGATCGAAACTTCATTTTCCTAAAGGATTACGAACATCTAAAATTTAATACTACATAGAATTATTTCGATTTTGCTTTGAGAATGACTACACGACCACTTTTCTATGGGAATTTTTTTATCATTCAGACACAAAACACCAGCCGATTGTGTCTCCAGGTATTCATTACCTACCGATTTATGAGGCGCCCCAGACGACACATTACTGAATTTCTGTTTACATCACCAGCAAGCCGATAAGTCGTACGGTGAGAAAAAATTAAACGGTAGTCAAGTGGGGTACACTGAAATTATCCACTTTCAATTTATAGCGAGATAAAACATTACCACCCATGAGAACTGAATTAATTGTTTATGAAATGCCTTCATTATCTCAATGGCTTCAATCGATTCGAAATTTTATTATTCCCAACCAACCGAGTATCATGTTCCAAATGATCTTGGTGAGATTGTTTTGAGATCAGAAGTCATTGCATTTGATATTGCAGTGAACGTCGGTGATAATACAGGGTTATTCACGAAAGGTTAATCATAAAAGTTTCTGGCAAACTAAATTGAATTAAATCCTGAAAATTTTGTTTTAGATGCATGCTTTTTCAGGTTAAATTATTTTTATTTTTTTCGACTTCCGGTTTTATCGGAGATGGGACATAGCTTTGTTATTTTAAACAGAACATCTATATATTTTTTTAACTAGTATTTCTTGAATAATTTCACGACTATTCCGTTTTAAAATTTTTTTCATATTACTTGTATCTTCCATATCAAATAGGTTGAAGAGAATTTACAAGGACCCTACATTAATATTTGATGGCTATTCTAGCAAAGTTTTGATTAATGATACTTTATGTTTTGAATGAAAAAGATTTGAAATTATTCAAGCATAACGATTAGGAAAGAATAAAATGTTTCATTAGGAGAAACAAAGTAATCACACATTTTCGCACAAAAATGTTTTAAACATTGCCAATTTTCAGAATACAAATATATTTAGTTTTCCATAAACTCCTAATGATTAACTCATTTCGTATATTATACCTTTTTTGCATCGGGGAATTATATTTTAGTTGATGATAATGCTATAACAATTATTGTTAATAGAAACACTACCGCGATTTGCAAATAGCCATTTTAATATCACTCCAAAATGTATCCGATCATATTCGAAGATTTTGTCATAAAACACTTGCGTTCTTGCTATATCAAAAGTCTTTTGTAAAGGTAATAAAGAGATAGAATTCAATATAACGAATTTGATATGGTGACATTGAAAGAGTCTTTTAGGCTTATTGGTCCGTGGTCCATTGACAATTATTTCACCTAACGTTTCGACTACAAATGCGGTAGGCATTGTCCAATAATCACCAAAACCAGAAACGAGGAGTTATAAAAACAATCGTAGAGAGAGCATACATCTCTAAGTTCACAGAAAGAATTGGTAGAATACTGAAGAAGCACAACATCGAGACCGTTGATAAGCCGACAAAAAACTTGTCCCAAAAAAGACAAAGTCAACCTATTTCATCAAGCCGGTATTTGCAGAATACCTTGTGACTGCGGCAAAGTCTATATTGGTACAACAAAACAAAGAATAAACGACAATTGAGGAGCATGAACGATTCTATCGACTGAATCAGATAGAAAAATCCGCACTAGCGCAACATGCTCTGACAGATGGATACAATATAGTTTTCTCAAAGGCACAGACTATTTCGAATATTGAAAGGTACTATTCTAGGTTGAACATAGAAGCCATTGAAATGTATAAACATAAAAACAAGATGAACAGAAAAGAAGAAACCCATTTGTTACATAGCGCCTGGTTGCCGATCTTGAGAAAATAAACAAAGATCAAGCCGATACGGAGCGGGAGAGATGAGCCTATCAACATCGCGCGCGTAAACTCACTCCCTTTTGCCGCCATTAACCGGGGTGTAGATAACACTTCCGGTTCCAACAAGTCACTGTCAGAAATTCATCATTCGAGGTGAAATCTCAGACTAAGAATTCTCTGAAGATGCCTTCCGCAGTTGTAGGCGAAACATTAGGTGAAATAATACCTAATGGACCACAGCCAATATGCCCGGAAGACTCTTTCGATGTCAGTATATCCGGTCATGAAAGCCCTTAGGGCCGTTTACACCAATATTCCTTTAAATGAAGCCAAATTTTTTGCTATAAGTTCATAAAAAACAACAAATATTCTGCAGTTAGTGTATGAGTTTGAAAAATTATTTCAGGTTAGAATCCCACCTGAGGGAGGGCTCGAATTTGAGGTTAGTTTTAACCATCGAAATGTCACTTAAATATTAAGGGGGGATTGTTGTAAATGGCCCTTGAACTAATTTGATATAATTAAAGGACACCAATGATTTGAATAAAAACTTAAATTTGAGACTTTTATTCTTCGATATTCCAGCTAGCTGAGAACGAAAAGGTCAGATAGTCAGATTCATAAAATAAAACCACGTCTTATAATAAGGCCTATATGTTTCAATTCAATTCCAAAATCATTTTCAGGGCTCTGAAATGTAAAAATACAACAACTTTCAATAAGGCGCACTTAAACAAATAGCCACTACATACATACAAAACTTGACTCTCTCCTCTCAACTAGCTAAACTACTAATTATTGACATGTTGACATATCAATTTTGTTGTAGTATAATATGAATAATGCATTCGTTTGCTATCATATTTTGTATCTTTCACTAAAGTATGTCCAGCATTGTGGATAAAGATCAAGAAATATCTTTTCGGTAATTTTTTCGGAGTATTTTCTCTAATTTTTTGTGTGGAAGTGATAGAGAAAGAGATTAACTATATCGATCGTTCTATTGTGCTGCAGAAAATTATTTTGATAAACTTCTCCTGGGAAAATCATGGGCCGCAAGAAGAAAATGATTCGATTTTGCTGGTTTTTATTAATATTTCCCTAGAAATAATTTGTTTCCAAATTGTAGCAAAAAGGCATTTGCTGGTTCGAATGTTACGTATTTTCAGGTGGTTATAGAATAATTTCATATAACAACGAAGTATTGAAAATTTGCTGTTTATATTCCAGTTATTCCTCTCTATCCCAGACCACACTGAGGATATAAGGTTAATTAGAAATGTCTCATTCGGAATTCGCAGATATGATAAACCGCAAATGCAGACCGAATCGAGGACGGCGCGAGCTCACAGAGTCCTAATCTGACGCACTTCCGGTCAGATGAAGTTCAAATCTGCTGACCGACGTATTTACCGACTAGGGGATCGTATTACTGCCAGACAAATTAATTCGAAACATTCTTTGCTCGTCTCATTTTCAAAAACAAATGAGGGAAGATGACAGATAAGGTTGGGTGCATAGCATCTAACCAATTAACGTCTTGGCGACTGTTGGGACGGTCAAATTCATCTAAGGCAGACTTCTCGTTCTGAGTATGCCATTAGTAGACATTTTTTTCCTTTTATGCTAGATAGCTAATCCTGGCATTATATTTGGTGGATTCTCACATTTATTTCTTCAGGCTCGTAGCATTTGGCAACCTTGGACAATAATTTCTTCATACATGTATATTAGACTGTTTCAAAAAAATCGACATTTTTTGTTTTCACGAAACCCACCCCCTAATTATCTTCAGGGTATCGAAAAGAGACCTCTATGAAAATATCAGCTTCAAATAATAATATTTAGAGGTCGCTCACCAATTATTTCTATTTTCCCCACTAATAGCAGGGAAAAAATTTATTTTTTCAATAAAAAATTTCTAGAGCAGAAACCAATAGACGGATTTCATTGTGTAATACATTTTCGTGTAGACAATCAGATACTCTACATAAATGACGCTTACGATATTTCGGTAAAACGGCCCCTTCAAAAGTTATTCGATTCGATGCTTATATTGAGGTATTTTTGAAGAAAAAAATTATTCAAAAAATCGATTCTGTTTGTTTTCACGAAACTCTATATCTAATTATCTTCAGGATATTGAAAAAAGGCGTCTGTGAAGATATTAGCTTTGAATTTAATATTTAGAGGTCGCTCAGCGATTACTTCTATTTCCGCTGTTGATAGCAGGAAAAAATTTTTTTTTCAATAAAAAATTTTTTCTTCACGAACCAATTGACGGATTCCATTGTGTCATACATTATTTTTGTGTAGGGAACTAGATGCTCTACGAAAATGTCTCATACGATATTTCGATAAAACCGCTCGTTCAAAAGTTATTCGAACTTTTTCTTCAAAAATACCTCTATAATAATAACTTATATTGAGGTATTTTGGCAAAAAATATTCCAATAAGTGGTTTTATCGAGATATCGTATTGAACATTTTCGTATAGTATCTAGTTCCCTACACCAAAATGTATCATACAGTGGAATCGGTCTATTGGTCCGTGAACAAAAAATTTTTTATTGAAGAAAGAATTTTTTCCTGCCATCAGCAGCGAAAATAGAAACCATCGATGAGCGACCTCTAAATATTAATATTCAAAGCTAATATTTTCACAGACGGCTTTTGTCTATGCCCTGAAGATGATTAGAAGGCGGGTTGAGTGAAAACAAGTAAAGTCGATTTTTTTGAATAATTTTTTTCTTCAAAAATACCTCAATATAAGCATCGAATCGAATCACTTTTGAAGCGGCCGTTTTATCGAAATATCGTAAGGGTCATATTTGTAGAGTATCTGAATGCCTTCACAAAAATGTATCACACAAAAAAACCGCCTATTGGTTCTAGGAATTTTTTATTGAAAAAAGAAATTTTTCCCCTGCTATTGGTAGGCAAAATAGAAATAATTGATGAGCGACCTCTATATGTTATTATTTGGAGGTGATATTTTCACAAAGGTCTTTTTTCGATACCCTGAAGATAATTATAGGGGGGGGGGGTTCGTGATTTCTGAATCAGTCTAAATGTATATGTAACATGATAACCCCCCCCCCCCAGAACACCTCGCAGCCATTTCGATTTTTTCGACAATTATATAATGCTTATAAAGATTAACAAAAAATCTCATAAAAATCAAGAAAATATAATTAAACATATTCACCAAGTGACTTTTTGTCACATATCGCCAAAATGTAGAAGATTTTACACATTGGCTAATATCAAGAGAACTGACCGAATGGTTTGAGTGATTTTTTTCATGTCAAATATAAGTATATAATTTTGGGGGCAAAGGGAATTTTTAGTGGCAATTTTTTTTACCTTTCTTAATCTTACATCAAATTGGCGCGATGATATTGAAATATAAAGGGTGTCCCACCGGGAGTGTCCATAAGAAGTTTATGGAGAAAAATGTAATTTCGATCACTTACAAATTTTGAAAGAAGATATAAGTTAAGTTGACATTCATTTATGATATACTAGCACAAAGCACAAACCCGCCGTTTCGCTAGCGTAATATTTCAATTTAAAACGGTACTGATAGGGCCTGCAATCCCAAAGTCATAACCACGTATCGAAGGAGAGACAGGCACGTGACTACGCGGACTTTTTTATAGAACTTATTAGGCACTACAAAATTGTCTCCGTCTAGGAGGTATAAGCCCGAAAAAACCGGGTAAATTATATACCGACTTTTTCATGAAAACTCGATATTTCCATCATTTCTTCGTGATATAGGAATGAAACTTACATGAAAACCTTCGAAAATAAATTCTCTACATCGTAGTGAAAATTTCATCAAAATCGGTCATCTGGTTCCTGAGTCCATAAAGGACAAACAAACACAAACACACTGACATTCACATTTATAATATTAGTATAGATTTTTAAAAATATACTTTCTTATTTCCATATATACATCCTATATATTATGACTTTTTTGGATATATGTCCGAATGCCACATTCTTTTTATGTTGTTTCCTATGTTCATCTTGAGCCGTTTTCGAGTTATTCACTTTTTTTTTTTTAATTTTGAATTGAGGCTTGTATTGGATCACTGAAGATCCAATGAAATCGAAATGCATTATCTCAGATCTGATTTTCGAAATGGGTTACCGAAAAGATATCCAACATCACTTTACAAAGAACATACATTTTTGATAGGTATACTAGAAGGTAAAATGAGAGTATCGAAGTTGGGATTCGAAAATAGCTAAAAATTCGATTTTTTTCAAATGAAAACAGAATTTTTTCCACTCAGATATCAATTTCAAAAAATAAGTGGGGGTTTTCAAGAGTTCCCTAGATTGCTATGAAAGGCCGAACATTCATTATATCATTGAGTATAAATATCTCATACAATATTATGATCGAAGCTAACAGTTAGTACTGAATGTCTCGAAAATGATACATTTTAGACATTTTAAACGACTCCACTTACGTAACCCATTTCGAAAACATATCTGAGAAAATGCTTTGCGCGTTGAATACTCAGTCTTCTACAAGCCTCAATTTGTCATTTTTTTCATAAAACAGTGGATAACTCGAAAACGGTCCTAGATGGCCTCAGAAAATGAAACATTAAATGAATGTGGCATTTGAAGATATATCCTAAAAAGTCATAATATACATAGTGTTCCATTAGAAATAAAAAAGTTGATTCCATTTTCGGTGAAAGCAGTCATTGATATTTGGCAATATCATGAATGAAGACTCTTTTATCTTCACACACTCATTCACACAAAATTTAAAGTGATCGAATGATTATTTCTACATAATCTTCTAATATGCACTCACGGTGGGACACTCTGTGTAGGTATATATTTGTTGGAAAAAATTACACCTCCAGAAATATACCCTAGGATCGCCCATGTATGTTTCGTGTATGTATTCAGTAGGTATTTGTTTTAATTCAATATTTTCTTAATTGAACCATCTTATACATCAGAATGAAAGCGACTAAATATGAATTTCGAATTTTGAAAAGTTTGAACTCAGGAAGAGCGTCGCTGCATTGAACGATATATACTGTCTATTTCAGAATATCATCACTGTTTCGGAGCGAAATGACGATTTTGTTTTTATTTAGAATTTCTTTCCAGGAAAACTGGAGGTGTGAAAAAAAAATTAAAACGCGTTAATAATGTCACATTATGGTAAAATATGAAACAGGAAGCAAATTTTCGAGAACGAAATGTGCAGGTGTTTTTTCAACCTTCAGATTCAATCTGAAATTATCATGATTTCCACCTTGCATTTTTGAAAAAGTTTTGAAATGATTGAAAGTACACAATTTGTTGTATATGAAAATTTCATCAAAATTGATCAGGTGATACTAATGTTATGAGTGAAAAAAATTGGTCGAATCGGACAAATCACCCAGTAGACTCTTGATTGAGACTCTCAAACTCAAACATAAATCAAACCTGGTTTCGAAACCGTCTCGTCTAGTCTAAACTTCACCTAAAATCTGACAGTCTCCTCAGGAATTCCCATGAATCGAAACATTCGATGGAGCGAAGAAAATTACATGAAAAAGGAACTCTAAACACACTCTGAATAGCAATATGATAAATGTGAAGTGTAATAAAAAAATGTATTTCAACAACATACAATTATGCACGAAATTTGAATCTGGAGGAATTTTATTTTAATCAACTTTGGAAGAATATATTTTCGTTAATATGCATATTCGGCCAATTCGGCCATGAGTTTATCTACCAAACCATACTCATTTTTCAATGTACTATCACCCTCAGAAAGCTCGGTACACTTTGAGTGCTGATAATTGGAATAATCAATCCAATATCCCTATGGACTTCATTCATTCATACAATTATTATACAGGGTGGCCATTTGAAAACGAAACAGACGAGATTACAGACGAAATAAATTTTTTCGATAGAAATGCTCGGACAGGTCGATTTCTGTTTCGAGGGGGACAACTTAAGATGTAGGTTACGGACGCATAGCGCTTCAACCCTTGCTACTACAACCCTCACCCCCAATTTTTGAATAGGGAAGATGGGGTGAGTGATACCTCATTTGAAAGGTATATTTATACTGATTTCAGCACAGTGATTGTTTTTTCATTTTATGCATTAGTTCTCGAAATATTCTTAACTAAGCATTTGAAAATGAAGTGGTGTTTTCATGGCACTTGTAGTGTTGTTTTTGTGAAAAATCGACATTTTGAGCTTCAAAACAACCATGACTGTGGCTTCCTTCCTCCAATCCACTGACATAGAAATCTTTAATCAAGATGTCGAACAAACAAAGCGTATTGCGAAGGAGCTCAATCTTGCTGAAACTCAATCTAAATTATCTTCGATATAATTTGCAGTATTTCCAATAACATGCGGAACACTTGATCGATAGAAATCTCCAAAAAGTCCAAATACGTACATATCTCTAATCAGATTACCAGGTAAGAAAATCAAATCATTAATGATGCCACAGAAATATTCCAGTCCCAATTCGTGAAACGATTTCCGACTTAATTATGAAGTGTTTTCTCAGTTGGCTTCAATAATGTTTTCATTTTGTTGATTATTGAATTCATATCTTTTTCAAAAAAATGAGAATCGATAATTTTTTATTTATTACGAACAGATCATTAAGTTGGCTTACTGGTTCTTTGTGATGTGAATTATTCTTAGTTTTGAATCGAGACTTGTATGTGTTCTAATTCATTGTTCGACATGGTTTATTCAATTGCAGAGCGGGTGGAAATAATTTCACTTTTTTTGCAAACAATCAATGTGCGAATAGAACAGCAGAATTCTTCAATCAACGACATTTAGATAAACATGTTAATAGGAAGTATGTTTTGGAATTAGTGTCAAAGTTTCAAGAAACCGGGTCCGTGGCTAATAAAAAACGAAACATGAAAAGAAATGAAGCAGCTGAAGTAGCTGTTCTAGGACAGATTGCTCTGAATCCAATGACGAGTACGAGGCAGCTAGCACATGAATCTGGTTTTACACGAACTCGAATTGCAAATATTTTGAAGCATCATAAATTCCATCCTTACAAAATCCATCTTTCACACGCACTAAACGAAGATGATTTTGACCGTCGTGTTGAATTTTGTGAAATTTTGTGATACAATGAGTAAACGAGTAACTGCTAATCCCAATTATCTGTACAATGTTTGTTTCTCCGATGAGTGTTCGTTCTTTCTAAACGGCACAGTAAATCGACACAATTGTCGTTATTGGGCCGATGCTAATCCGAGATTTTTCCACGAAGTTTATACTCAACAACCACAAAAACTCAATGTTTGGGCTGGAATATTTGGTGACAACATTGTCGGCCCGTTCTTTTTACCTGGTAATCTTACTGGAGATATGTATTTGGACTTATTGGAAAATCACATTGATCCAATTTTGACGGAAATTATTGAAAACAATGCTGGAACTTATGTGGAAGATCAGATTGTGTTTCAGCAGGATAGAGCTCCTCCACACTACGCCTTACCAGTTCGAGAATATGTGGATCAAAGATTTCCAAATCGGTAATTGGAAGAAGGGGTCCCACTGAATGGCCAGCCAGATCGCCAGATCTGTCACCACTAGATTTCTTTCTTTGGGGCCACTTGAAGAGTAAAATTTACTCTACACAGCCCGATTCCAAAGAAGATTTAAGAAGACGTATAGTGAACGAATGTCGTCAAATCACTCCAGAAATGCTGCAAAATGTGCGCCATCGTTTCGAACAAAACTTATTTCATTGTATGGAAGCTAATGGTGAACAATTTGAATATTTAAGTAATTGATGTGAGTTTTTGATAAATTATTTACTTTACTTTGAAAAGTCTTATTTCTTAGATCAATACTTCAAAACGTTCTGATACCGTACAGTTGGAGAATTACTTCAGTGAATAAAACAGCTAATAGTCGAACATCTGACCCTAGTATAGCATTAACACGTACGGTATGACTTCATTTGCCCAGTGGTAGATGTTTTGCAATTTCAAATACAAGTACGGAAATTTTGGTGTTTCGGAAGCACGAAATGTCAATTATTCGCAAAAAATTAATTTGAGTGATTAAATTAACTAACGCATGAATATTTCGAGAACTAATGCATAAAATGAAAAAACAATTACTGTGATGAAATCAGTATAAAAATACCTTTAAAATGAGGTATCACTCATCCCATCTTCCCTATTCAAAAATTGGGGGTGAGGGTTGTAGTAGCGAGGGTTGAAGCGCTATGCGTCCGTAACCTACATCTTAAGTTGTCCCCCTCGAAACAGAAATCGACCTGTCCGAGCATTTCTATCGAAAAAATTTATTTCGTCTGTAATCTCGTCTGTTTCGTTTTCAAATGGCCACCCTGTATTATCAACACAGGTGATTGAATTCTGAAAGTTATCCATTCGTGTAATATGATTATTTGAGATCATTTATCTTATAAGGTGAGAAATATGTTATTTAGTTTGATCATCGATTATTACCAAATCATCTTCACTACACGCCATATATGATAGTGAATGAAAGGGTTCTAATTAACATAGTCGAAATGACTCTGAATTTTAGTTTGGAATCACACGTAGGTGATTCGAAAGTTTCGTCTTCATTATGTATCCACCCTCGCACTGACAGACGTATTCATTGATTGCCAGTTGTTTAGTCTGATCGGGATCTTCTCGAGCCAGTAGGATATGAATCACTCGCGGGTTCAATCTTATCATCGACTTATAAAAGGCAGGTGTTTCGTTTCACACGTGCACAAACAGTAAATAATTTTATCGTTCTGCTTTACTCAGCTTGTCTTTTTTCGGATTGTTCCTTCCGTTATTTACTCGAGTAATACTTTTAATTTTCCTCATTTCGTGGTGGAACGATTCGATATTTTTTATTTTCTCCAAGTTCTTTGTACGGAAATATATTTTTTACTACTTGGTAGTGTGTACTACACATATTGATTGTGCATGATTCGAAGATCCGCCTTCAATTAGGAAACTTTCGGTTAACCGAAGTTTGGATATCCAGAGTTTCTCAGAATTATCACGCATTCCGGCATTCCTATACAATCTATGTAACCTATAGAAATTAAATTGTATTTATTAATTTATTTATTTATTAATCAGGACCCATACAGGTAATTGAATGCCCAAAAATGGTCACCTTTTAGATACAATTAGAAGTACCCGCAAAAATGCTCGATAATTAAACTAAAGATTCAATATGAAAGGAAAAAAACCTCACTATATCATGACTGGGAGGTGGGAATGAATCACCCTTCATGAATGAATCGTGTGGGCCTAAAATCAGAAATACTGTGGTCAATGGTAATATGTGATGAAATAATTTTTCAATATTGATTTGATAGAATTTGTGCTAAGGAAAAATGGGTCAATCCCTTCTTTGAAACGGTTACATTGCCCCATCATTCTGTGAACAGAAGAGTTCATAGCGCTATTAGAATGTCTTCTCGGTAAGTAAAAAATGTCCAGGTGCCTTATCGTACTTATTGGAGCTTAAATGTCTGGTCCAGAGGTGATGAAAATACTTGCCAGGTAATTATTCATCAACTTCTGAAGAAAGATGTCGCCTATGATTCTGCGATCCTCTAGTTTGATCATATTAAAATATGTCAAGCTTTTACTATAATCGCAAGTTGCCGCAAATTTGTAGCGAAGAACACAATAGGCCTTTTAGGGGGGCTTATAATGTCAAATGCCATTTCCATAAACCCGAATTGAGACAGTCTAACCATTTCTGAAACATGAAAATCAGTCCAAGGTGCATTATTGCTTTTGAATTTTTTGTTTCGTGCGAAATTCTTTTAATAATAGAAAAAAAATTCTTCCTCGACATCAGTCGCGCACAAAAGAAAGTTTCATTTTCCTAATTTGGATATATTTTCATGACTGTCGAAATAATCAATCGATTTCTTGTGCAAATAGAATTTTTTGAATCCATCAAGAAATGAACCAGTTTCTTTTAAATATCCGTAATTCATTTTTTCAATTTTAATAGAATAGCGTTAATCGACATTGATGATGAATTTTGGAGTCTATATCTTCAATAGAAGATAGTGAACTTGATCTGGATTACTTGATGAGGTGGTGCTCAGTAAATGAGATATACTTGAACATAGAAAAGTACCAGATGATGAGATTTGGAAGGGTGAAAGATCCGATCAATTTTAGTTATCATATTATGAACTATCAAGTATTACAGCCATCGTGTTAAAGACTTGGGTGTAGACCAAAAACTTAGTTTTACTTCTCATTTCCAGTGCTGTGCTCTAACGAAGCTAGCCCAACATTTTTCTAATTTCTTGGATTTTTGGATTGACTTGCAGGATATTCATCAAAAATACAATGGCATCAATTTTGCATAAGGTGAGCACCTGTTTTCTCAGAAAAAAAAGAAGAGTGCTGGGCTGGGATTTTTTTTAATTTTCGTAATTTGCCGGGAAACTGAATAATTTTTTTGAAAATATTCACGGCACAAGATAGCACAATCTTTTCCATTCATTCCTGAAAAAAAACGAAAGTGCTAATTTTTTTAATTTCGATTTTCCGGGAAACTAGACAGTCTTTCGGTCAAATTCGAACGGCAAAACTCAGTACATGTGTGACACAATTTTTTGCAGTGATTGAAATCCAATTTTTCGGAAAGAACTGGTCTGGACTTTTTTCGGTTTTTGAAATAACTCTAGTTGAAAAGAAAATTCAAAGTCACAAAGCAGCACCAACCAGTTTTTTCTCCCATGTATTTGATAGATGATAAATAAATCCGTGGCAGGAGGCCATATATAATCAATAAATATTACCATGAAAACTTAGCTATCATAGAACATTACCGCATGATATATAAGAAAGTCAAAATTTGAATAATTATGATAGATACTTTTTGTTTCAAAATTTAATGTATTATTTTAGCTCTCTTTTTCATAATAATTCACAGCGTAAATCGAATTATTCATATTCCACCAAATTCATTCAAGTCAAAGATATCGAGTTTTTTCTGGGACCTTCTGACGAAAAAGCAAAATACCTCAAAAAGAAACAAATATAGAGCACATAAGACTCATTTTTATCATACTCTCAAAATCGGGAATGAAATACAGACTTTTCCATGAGGAAAAACATTTATGGTGCTCACCACTCGTTAAAAACAATCTCAGAATATAGATCCAATTGACCTTAAATTTGAAAATTTCACTGCATATTAAGTGAAGTTTGGTAAAAACTGAAATTGCAGGACAATATTGATTTTTTCGAAGAATTATAGAGATTTTAATTGAACCCTTTCATGTTACTGACGCAGGTTTTTAGCAAGGCTGTATTTTGTGTAGTTTCTTTTTCTTAAAATTTTCATACAGTAAAGTGATTCCCTAAATAAGGCTCCGGAATCCAACACAGGCAGATAATTCTTCACATTCTAAGCGTGAATCGGAATTTAGAAAAACAAAAAATGTTAGAATATGAGCGATAAAATGAAGACAATTTCTTGCAAGGTCCTATAAATTTCAGATCTTCACGGACGTTTTCACGAATGTGTCGAAGAGAACACCCACCACGGCCACTACACTGCTTCCAGAAACCTACTTGAGGCAAACTTTTTGGGTAGCTGTCGTTACATTCTTCATATGAACGAAAGTTCAGAGGGAAGATTTAATTACCCATTAAATTTGTCGTATTCTCTCTCAAGTGAGTACGTAGCATGAGTGTACGAATTTAATGACACACTTGTTAGGTTTTGCTTCTTTCAATATCAATAAAATTCGAGCTTTCGAGGTTTATTGGTGCACGATAAATCACAAAACACAGATAACGAAAACAGAATAAGAACAAGTTCTGCTTAAAATGTCGTAAAATTGACATAAAAATCTTTTTACCCAACCCAGGGTAGCGCACGGTCTAACACATGCTTTACGTAAAGGTCCGAAATTGTGGCCCGTATCGAATTTTCATATTCTGGATCGAGTTAGCAGGGTGGTGGAACTGTCAATCAATGGCGTCAAAGTGTCATAATGTAATGGGAACGATATGAACCCGACCGGTCCTGCTTAATTTCAGAGGGTTGTAAAATGAGCGCGGAGATTAGTGCTTTTACGAGGCGATGCATGAAACCGAACCATTAGTTTCAAATTGTTTGTGAAGGGGGAATCTGAAATAAACGATTTTCTGGTTTTTTTCGAAAGTCAGCTACTCTCTGTATTCTTGGAAAGAGCAGAATCCTTAAGAGTTAATTAAATCCAATGACATATTGATCTCAAATAGATTCACTTCGCATTTTATTCAATCTATTTTGTGATAGATACAGGCTGTAAAAGCTTAATTGCAATGTTTGCCGAATACACAGAACACACCCATCATTCTAACTCGCACAAGCTTTAAGTAGCTTATGAGGGGTTTCACAGAAACCCAGAATGCACGGAACAGGCATGGGCAACCTACGGCCCGCGAATAGATATCTCTTGGCACGCCAATGATTTTTTCCCCATACGACGCAAACCCAAATTGGCTCTACAACGATACCACATCAAAAAATTTCCTTGTTTTCATTCGCTGCATGCGCCATGGCTGAAAATATAAAAGTTGCTTTTGTAAAAGTGATGGAAACATCTGTTGCTTTTTCCATAGCATTGGATGCAAGCACTGATATCATTGATACAGCAGAGTAAGCAATCCTTATTCGAGCAGTCGATTTCAAAAAGAAGAATTGCTTGCGCTGAGGCCAATGAAAGACACTATACGAGGAGCGAATTCAAAATATCCATGTCGCCTTTCGAAGTAGAAATGTCACTTCAGATTGAATTGATCGAGCTTCAAGCGCACAGTGTTCGGAAAAATCTGTGTCTTGAGTTAAATTTGCAAAACTTTCATGCATGATATGTTTCTAGAGACAAATATCCAAATTTAGTTATATGCCGATTTATGTCTCTTTTCGGAGGTACTCATTGTTGTGAGCAATTTTTGTCGTAATGGATATCACAAAATAAGGAATCGATCAAGGATTATGGATTCGAATTTGGAAAAATACGTTGCCTAAGTGTAGCACCACCAAATAATGATGCTCTTGTGAAGAAAAGGCAACCCTAGGTGTCTCATTAGTTGAAAACTAGTGACTGATGAGTTATGGAGTTGTTTTTTTTTTGTTGAAATTTATAAGTTTTTTTCTTATTATCCTATTGTAAGGAACGTTAGATTTATTTCGTTTTTGTTGAATGAATTTAATTTTTTTATGTTGGAAATATTATTTCGGCCCGTGATCTATGAAAGATTTCTCTATTTGGCCTTCTGCGAAAAAAGGTTGCCCATCCCTGGCATGGAAATACATACATACATCTTATATTTCATATACCGACCTCACAAATTATATAGGGTCTCCAACTTGAAGCTAACGGAAAGCAACTTTTGAACCATTTGAGTAAGAACAAAGGTTTCGACAATTCCCCATTTCTTTTTGTGATAATAATATTTCAGAAAGAAAATTATGATTATTATTGATATGTTTCCAAAATAACTGTTTGTTCGCACAACAGATATTTCAACAATTTTTTTGTTGAGAATGTTCTATAGATACTTGAGAAATCAAATTAAATACCCCTAAAAAACTATGAACGAAAGCTGAGGCTTTCAAATGAGACACCTTATATTTTCAACTCCGATATTGAATTATATACAAGTGGTGAAAATAAACGGTTGTACAAGGTGGGTAGAAACAGCTATGAAGTTGTTGGAAGACATGTTTGTGTAATAAATTTCCCCAATCTAGTCTTAACCTCAGTTTTGCTGCAGACTGGAAATTCATGTACATAAGGATTTTTCATTGAGAAATTCAATTTTAATGGGGTAAAGCGGATCAAGATAATTAGAATTTATCTCTAAAGCCTAATGAATTCTGATTCAGAAAAAGAAAATTCAGATTATTAACTCCAAAAATTGACCATAACTATTAGGGTATAGGATATTTCGTCATCATTAAATTTGCAACAAATAAGACTCATTTAAAAGAGAGAATACTATTTCGTTCGTAGTTATAACCAGTTGCTCAAAAGGTGGTCAACTCGTGGACAAGAATTGTTTATCACTACACAACAATGAAATGTCCCCCATGTCTCAGATATAATCACTGTATCTGAATTATTCTCAGACATTAATGTCAGTGAAACAATTGTGTTAGCTATGTCTGGTATTAATTCATTGGAGTGTTTTCTATTAAGCACACACTATTTTCCTCATTATGCAGTACGAGGGTCGTTATAGCTTAGTTCAGCCTTCCGGGAACGGATCATTTGCTTTTCACTTTTCACTCAATTGCTTGATTCAAATACCAAGGTGAACAACAATTGATGTGTGTGAAGTTTGCTATCACTTTTGGATTTTCGAAAAATATTTTGTTGTGCTTCATTGTGCTATGTTTGTGCTGCTTTGTGAGTTCTTCCCAATTTCCATGTGTGTCTCGAGATATTTCAAAAACCGAAAAAATGTGCCTAACAGTTTTTCGAAAAATTGAATTTCAATGAATAAAAAAATTGTGCTGCACATATACTGAGTTATCCCGTTCGAATTTTCCAAAAATCTGTCTAGTTTACCAGAAAATCATAATTGGAAATTGTGCTACATTTGTGCTGTGAATATTTTCACAAAATTCTTCAGATTTTCTGGCAAATTACGAAAATGAAAAAAAAAGCCAGCCCAGCACTCTTATTTCTTTCGAAGAAAATTCCTTCATGTGATTGTGTCGCAATTGTTCAAACATGTGAAAGTTAGATTTCCAGAAAAAATCAACAGGATTCTTGAGAAGGATGAACGACGATGGCCGAAAGGCTCGAAAAAATAAGTTTCAACTAGTATTTCACTTATTTCAAAATGCAATAATTACTGCAAAATCTGATTAGATATTTTGAGACTTTCACAGTGATTGCATTAGACTCCAAATAGAGTTTTTGTGTGCTGGTTGCTTAATAAAGTAAAATAATAGCGTGTAACTATTATATTAGCCTCAGGTATTAATTTTCAAATACTGTATAAAAATAAATATCGAAATTACAAATTACCGAGAGTACCGAATTGAAATTTTGGATTCGTTCAAAAACTCTAAATATTTCTGAAACATTCTCTATTGTACGTCTGATACCAGTTGCAAAAAAAATGAATATCTGTTCGTGTTCGGTTTGTGCTTATTCATTAATGAGCTTTTTTTACATTTTGTTTAATTACTGATACAATAGGTTCGGGTTTAATGGACCTTTATTTGAAAAATATGAAGTGAACTTGGATGGGTTCCGCGGTAAGGGTTATAACAATGAAATAAAAACTCTAGTGCATTTTTTGTGCCATTCTACAACCACAAATTAAATCTTTAAGTAAAAGATGCAGTCATTTCAACAATGAATTTTTTCTCGTTCGTACAAGTGTCATATAATTTTTTTCGCTCAGCTCATAGGTGGTCTGCGAGAAAAAAAATTACACACCATCAACATTATAACCTATATCAGATACGCGTTGGTCAAGGAGAACTCATGCCATAAATACATTGCGATACATACATATCTTTGACCTCTTCAAACAAGTTAAAACACTCTACCAACCATTGAGCTAATTCTTCAGCAAATAAAATAAAAACTTTCAAGTCATAGGCATAAAAATGTTTTGTTATAATAAATTACGTAATGTTAATAAAGTGTCTGAAATTATGCAAAGTAAAGATATTAAAATGTGCAGCATGTAAAGCATTATTGTGATGGAGAAGTAGCTCTAACATCTTATACAGGGTGAGTCTTTGACTTGTACATATATTCAAATCATAGATAGTTGAGGTCAAAAGAAATACTTTTTTCGTGAAGCATTTTTTTCTGATTCAGTCTAGATAAAAAGATATAACCATCTTAAACTTTCATAATGAGCTATGCCTCCCCTGGAAATATGACACTAAAAATTTTCCGAGCATTAAATCTACCACCTGAACCTTCGAAAAATTTTGCAGAAACTCAATTCTGCGAATCTTCTGAACATAATTATATTCAGCGAAAGTAACCAATTCTTTTAATTTCGCTGATATAGATTTTTCCAAATCATTAATTACTCGAAGAGTGCGCATTTCACGAAAAATACTTTTGTTTTCCAAAATGGCCAAAGATTCATTAAATTGCCTTCAACTCACTTCGGAGGGTCGGGATCATAGAATTTCTGTTATAATTATGGAATGGAATGGTATATATATTGGACATAACGAAAAAAAATTTAAACATGTGAGTTAAATTTTGTTTTCGTAAAAGATTTGCTACATTAATGAGAACCCATATTCTGAAAATAATTTCATTCGATGAAATCGTTCACGAGATATATTCGAAAATTACATTTTTTTATGGATTTTCAACAGCCTGTATCTTCCCAACCGAGCCGAATCGGAAGAAATGGTAGAGACAAAAAGTGTTTCTTTTGACCTCAGGAATGTCCTGTTAAAATATATATACAAGTCAAAGACTCACCCTGTATACTCTTAGATTCAAGTGTTCATGGTCAGATTCATTTTCCTCAGATTCAACGTTTTCAGATGAATAATATGTGTAGAACTTGTTTTAATTGATAAACTTAGGGATGAATATACATTCTTGTGTTGATAATAATAATGATGTTGATTCGATTTCTCAATATAAGTCAATCTAATCCTGATGCAAAACATCGGAATTCTATTATTCTCATCCTTGGCTAAGCGATGCGGTCATACTGATCCCTTTAGTAGTACGTCTCTGAATTTAAAAACATGTCAGAAAAGCTCATATAATTTTATTTCATGAGTGTCTTTTTAATGAAAAAAATTTAATTCTACACTATGATTAATAGTTTGATATTATTTTTGATTTAAATTTTTATTTCAATTGTATGATTTTTTCTGTATAATGTGAGAATACTGTTTACATTGAAACAAAGATTTAAATGCATCCGCTATTTTATTCGAAAAAATACTCGATTTTCATTTGAAAAATCAGATCATACAATTTGGGATCACATGATAAACAATGACAATTTTGCATGAATGACTTTTTATTTTGGTATTTCATCGTTGTCCAATATGGGTGTAATAAATCTTAATTTGAAAGGACACAAAAGTTAGCCTTTGAAAATTTTCATGCATTCACTTGTTTCTCATCCCCAATCTGAGTTACAGAAGTCCCCCTGTCGAGACTAAGTTAGTTTGGCTCAGCAATTATGCTTTGTGCCTTGCCCTATATCAAGTGATCTATAAAAAACTATGCTCTTCTTAATAATTTTCAAGTCGTGCCCTGTGTCCTGGATATAACCAATCACAGGATCACGTATTCAATACATAAATCACAATTAATCCAGACGATCACTACTACAACTTTTACAATTTTAACTAAATGCACTTTTAAACGAATACTCAGTTTAATTCAAGAGAAGTTGCGATGTAGAAATAATTTTTTGAGTTTCAAACCAGGACGTGGGGAAATGTTATAGTCATCCCACCGTGACAAACATTTTGGAATTCGATTGAAAATTTTGAAACTGAGTTTCCTGAAGAAGTAACCTCAATTTTGGTAATAAATAAAAAAGTTACCGGCTAAAAGAGTTGCTTTGTCTCATGAATGAAAATTGCATTTTTTGAACAGTGTGTTGAAATAAAATTTATATTTTTTATTATTGGCGTCGATGCGGGGGGGGGGGAGTGATGGGGGTGATAACCCCCTCCAGGAAAATAATGACTTTCAGAAAATAAAAAAAAATAAATCATACAATCATTACATATATATACAGGGTGTACCAAGTTCGACGGCCTATTAGGCGTTTCTGGAGAACTAGACTTATTTGAAATCTGAAAATTGGGATTATGATATTGTTTGACATTATCTACCGAGCTAAAATATTCTTGGAGCCTGACCACTTTCAGTTATACAGGGAGCGAAAAAAAAAATTTCAAAATTTTATTTTTCTGTTTTTTTCTTTTTGAATTTGATAGAGTATGCAATTCTGAATACATTCGTACTCAAATCGTAGCATTCGTCGAAACACTTTCAAAAATATCGAGAAAAATCTGAAGAAAAAGAGAGAAAAGGGTATTCGGTATTATGTTTGTTATTCCTAATCTACATATCTTAAGCACAAACCGTTTTCACATTTTTGAAGTCAATGTACGACATGGAATCAGAAAATACTAAATAACTCAAGAATTATTAATTTTAGAAGTATCAACATGATAGAACATTATCATCATCTTTCTTCGCAGAATCCAACGCAATCATAAAAAAATAGGGTTCTAATTTGAAAAACGAAAGTTATGGGCCAATCTTGATCCCAATTTTTGACCGAACATTTAGAACACCCTGTGACGAGTTTTTCAAAATTCTAAATATGTAAAATATTTCCACTGTCTTCGACTACAAAAACGTGAAAACGGTTTGTGATCAAGATATCTAGATTAGAAATAGCAAACATTATACCGAATACTTTTATCTACCTTTTTTTGTTCAGTTTTTTTTTATATTCCGGAAAGTATTTTGACGAATGCAACGATTTCAGTAGGGATGTATTCAAGTGTGTGTCATTAGTGGAATAATTCATCTTCTATGACCAAGGTCATAGTTGATATGAAACAGATTAAATGAATTTGACGCTACGTACCACATAAAATCAGAAAATCCTAAATAACTCAAAAATTATCAATTTTAGGAGCATTAACATGTTAGAACATTATCATCATTTTTCTTCATACAATCCAACGCAATCATAAAAAAATAGGGTTCTAATTTGAAAAACGAAAGTTATGGGCCAATCTTGATCCCAATTTTTGACCCAACATTTGGAACACTCTGTGATGAGTTTTTCAAAATTTTAAAAATGTACAATATTTCCACAGTCTTTGACTTCAAAAATGTGAAAACGGTTTGTGCTTAAGATATGTAGATTAGGAATAACAAACATAATACCGAATACCCTTTTCTCTCTTTTTCTTCAGATTTTTCTCGATATTTTTGAAAGTATTTCCACGAATTCAACGATTTGAGTACGAATGTATTCAGAATTGCATACTCTATCAAATTCAAAAAGAAAAAAACAGAAAAATAAAATTTTGAAAATTTTTATTTCGCTCCCTGTATAACTGAAAGTGGTCAGGCTCCAAGAATATTTTAGCTCGGTAGATAATGTCAAACAATATCATAATCCCAATTTTCAGATTTCAAATAAGTCTAGTTCTCCAGAAACGCCTAATAGGCCGTCGATATATATATATATATATATATATATATATATATATATATATATATATATATATATAATATATTCTTATGAAAATAGAGAGCTAAAATAATACAATAAATGTTGAAACAAAAAGTACCTAAGCTGAGGTAAAAAAAGAACGGGGTATCATAACATTCTTCGTATGATACTATAGAATCATACGATACTATCATCACTAGTATCATACGATACTATAGAGCCAGGGGAAAAAAACCTCAGCCGAAAAAACCTGCCACCCCGTAAAAAAAATAACATAAAATATTAAATATCAGGAAAAATCTTGAAAGACATCAGTGTGAGATCATCTTCATGTTATCCGTCGATAGATTCTTCCCAAAACGGCTCGCGATTCTTAATCTGAAATGAAAAAAGAAAAAAGCAGAAAAGAAACCGAATATTCAGAATAAATCAAATAATTTTGAAATTAACCACCCATTTTAGAAATGCATTCGTTACTTTATGTATAGCCTCGAAACCATCTTGAAATTTATAAATGGGACAACTATGTATAAGATGTTCTATGGTCCCCTCATTTTCCCCACACTCACAACTAGGACTCTCAACCGAATTCCATCGGAAGAGCATGCTATTGCAACGTCCATGGCCTGTTCTAATGCGATTTAGAACATACCATATTCTCCTGGGAAGGTCAAAACCAGGAACTCTGATGGAAGGATCAGAAATAAGATCTTTATTGAAAAAATTGGATACATTCCATTCAGATTGCCACATTTCTTTGTCACTTCTATTCATATTAGTCAGAAAATTTGACCAAAAAGGTTTACGCGACTTCAATCTGGGGACCCTATTATCTGGAATATAGGTGAGTATGGGAAATGAATTTGGAAAGGAATTGAATTTGTTCCAAAAATTCAAAGCTGTTGTCTCTCTGCGAATATGGGGGGGGACAATATTTGAGAGGACTGGTAACCAAGGAGTAGGTGTAGACTTGATAGTACCAGTAATAATCCTCATAGAAAAATTTTGTTGGGCATAAATTTTTTTTTACATGAATACTGTTCAACCAAACAGGACAACAATATTCAGCAGCAGAATAAACCAAAGCAAGCGCTGCTGTTCGAAGTATTGTTGCATCAGCGCCCCATGAGGAACCAGCTAGTTTCTGAAGAATATTGTTTCGAGTTTTAAGTTTCAAACGCAGATCATCTAAATGGGCATTGAAATTTAGAGAGGAATCAAGTTTGATTCCCAGGTATCTAGGATTGAAATTATGTTTTAAGGGAGAAGAACCGAAAGTTACTCTCAATTTTCTATATTTCTGGTGATTATTCAAATGAAAACACGAAACTTCGGTTTTATTTTCATTCGGGCACAAACGCCACTTCAAAAAATAATTTTTCATTATGTCCAGATCTGCGGAAAGGGTACTTTCTAATGTTTGAAAATTAGAATGATGAAAAGCCAGAGCAATATCATCAGCATAAATAAATTTCTCCGAAGAAGCAGATGGAATGTCACACAAATATAAATTGAATAGAAGTGGTGCTAAAACTGAACCTTGTGGAAGACCATTATTCAAAGTTTCGAAATTACTACTGTTATTATCGACAAAAACTCGGAACCTTCTGTCGGATAACATATTTTCCAATAATCTTACCATTTTTCCACATTTCAAATGATTATATAGTTTATAAATTAATCCATCTTTCCATACTGTATCATATGCAGCTGATAAATCCACAAATGCTGTCCCTGTTTTTAAGTTTTTATTGAACCCTGATTCAATAAATGTGGTGAGGCTAAGAACCTGATCGCAACAATTCCTATTTTTCATTACATAGGAACATATCATGGCAATATATTACATCCTAAATTTTTTTACCCCCTCCAGAAAAAATTCCTAACGACGCCCTTGTTTTGTATATAATGTTATTTAATGATAATCTTATAGAAAGAAATGTGGTGAACTAGAAAATCTGAAGAAGGACTACATTGAAGAAGAGGACTAGGTACAGCACAATTCAATTTCAGTATTCTGGATGAGTGAATGTTCTCCTTTGCATATGATGTTTGCATTAGAACTGATGTTTGCATTAGAACTGATGTTTGCATTAGAACTGATGTTTGCATTAGAACTGGTAGCTATTATAATGCTGTTAAGCCGAATTATATTAATTTATAACTAATTGCTCCCAATGAGTATCTTATTATCTGGGAAATATATAATTATTGTTAGGTTTGACAAGTTTTATAACAATATAATTTTCTATGTGATATTTATGTTTTTTTACATGATAACCCTTTTGATTATCATGATTAATGACAGTACTATAGATTGAAGAGCATTTTTGCGATTTATTTGTGAATGAAATGTTTTCTGTTCGAAACAGTTTCATAGGATGAAATAAAATAACTGTCAGCATTACTGTGCAAAAATTCATGAATACATGGAATAATGGAAGTTTACAGAGAATTTGTTCAACTTCGGAGTAGAAACTTTTATGTGGACCATACAGTTGTATCGTATCCGCATGAATATTAAATTTTTGAAGGTATGCAAATGGTCAACATTTTCAGAAAAAGTCATAAAGAACGTGATCGATACCTATACCTAGAATAAAAAATTGAAAGCTTTTTCCAATCTTCATGCAATTGATGTTGCTTCAGATAATTCTCATGTTATCAATCGAATGTCGATTTTAACATACAAGGGTTGTTTATGTATTATATCATTAGCCGTTATTCTAGTGGGTACTTTTTTTTGGTATTCTTTCTCGTATATTAATTCGAAGGTGGAGCTTGATTTGCATCCAGATGTTGATAATCGAATATTTCACAGTCTGATATCCGTTAATTTCATGGATTGAAGACCCCTTCAACCGATCATGTTCCGAATCGAAATCCGAGAGTCATCACACATCACGACTCCTTTCAACGATCGGAATCTCAATCGAGTAAACAATCCGTGAGGTCGTCATCTGAACCCACGACGATGGCCCTCTATTTTATTCTTTTCTTGACCCTTAGGTGTCACTTCATCAACTCTTTTGATGCATTGGAGTGGTTTGAATACTCAATCAAACGCTCGTTGGGTAAATGACCAAATTCTTCGGATTCATTCTTATTGTGAATATTCACGATGCTAACGACAGTTAGATGGAAAATTATATTCCTCCTTAGATGAAAAAGAAGGTTGTTGGTCTAAACCACCAGTGGATGAGAAAAAGCAACCAAGTATCATGATCATTGTTCAACTACAGCCAATTCTGAGAATAAGGGTAAAACGATCTGGAATATCATTGTTAACACTCATACAATTTGAGATCAACCTAATAGAACTTCTCAACTTTTTTGCCAATTATTCTACTATTACGGCAAAAAAATCTGCACACTCGCATCAGCAGTACTGCTTCACCAATCTCGATATTGCATATTTGATGTTTTCTAAGATGATACTGATGAACATTGTTTTTCTCTTTTGCGCCCTCTCAACCTTTCTGCTGTCTCTTGTATCCTTCTAAATGATTGAAAATTGTTTTCATTCCTTTTTCCTCTGGTGTGAGTGATTGATAATTTGTTTCGTACATCGTGTAATATCTTAAATTGTTATAAAATATGTTACACTCTAATTGATACTGATTACAGATCATCAAGGTCGATTGAGGGGCACAATACAGACAATAAGCCTAGGTGCATTTCGCCGTACGGGATGGTGTGGAACTTTTATTATATCTTGTGATGAATAATTTTGTACTCGAAGGAAACAAATGAAGAATATTATTATTATTTTATTGCCTGTACAGGGTATCCTATATTGCTTGATTTTGACTGTTTCAGGTACTTCTGGACTATGTCCTAGGTTCGATTTTCGTGAAAACACCATAAGTGAAAACCGTTTCCCGATATCTTCATTTTTTTTTAAATTTTGATATATTATCGATTTCGAAAATGTGCCATAACTTTTTTATTTACGAAAATATCTGAGAACAATTGAAAGTTTCTCTAAGCGCTTTTTCGCCGGAAATAAGAAACTATATCCATTTTTTTCTTGTGGAAAAAAAACACTTTTTTATTTTCAATACTGACGCCATTTTTCATCTTATATCACAAAAAAAAATTAAAATGAGAAAATTTTAAATAATGTCCTATTCTCAGTGAAAAAGTACTTGTTGAAAGTTTTTATCTTTTTCAGATATTTTCGAATATGAAAAAGTTAGGGCATATCTTCGAAATCAAAAAATATCAAAATTTTGTTATATTTTCAAAACAAATGAAGATATGGTGAAACGGTGTAAAAACACCACGGAAATCGAGCCCAGGACTCCTTTCGACGTTTTTACTTAACTAGTCTAGAAGTAACAGAAACAGCCAAAATCAAGCAATTTAGGATACCCTGTCCATTTGAAGGCCCGCCTGAGTTAACGATCAATGGGCTCCGAGCACGCTCCACGTCAACAAACGGGCCCCAAAGTAATCATTGCCAGCCATACTTAGTCCATTTACCCGCTCGTCGTTTTATATTTCCAGTCCTATTCCGAGGCTTGTTGAATGAGAAAGTCAACAAAATTGTGAAAATAATAATTAATATTTGTCTTAACTTGACAACCATCATGATCATCTATTATGTCAATTTGATAATCCGGAATCAGTGAATTATAAAAGAACCTTTAATTCAACATGGAATTAAAACATAATAACCAAGGTGAATGTGGATAATTTAGAATATCTCTTGATAACTGCATTTTTTTCTCGAACTTTCTGGATCATCATCAGAAAAAGGATACGAAAACTGATGATTTGCTCCAATCCAAAATATTCAAGAGAATATTTTTTTTGGATCATAAAATTATTACACGAAAAAGAATTTGTTCGATTTTTCCTAACACAAAAATAAAACTACAGAAATCATCAGCCTCAACTTAGGATTTAGTCATTGGTGAACTCCATTCCGATAGAGGAGCAGAAGCTATAATATGGACCGATTAAGTATACTATTTCTATTTGTTTGAATATGCTCTTCAATCTGCAATAAATTATTGCGGTTGCTTTTTATGATTTTAAGTGGGAAGCATACGTAGAAAGTAAGTTATCAGAATCAATACACCATGGGAAATTGTTGTTCAAATAGAGGGGATTTAAATAATCAAAACGATAAACTTGGCAATAGGTTATACAGAATATATGGTCCCCTTATCTTAGACTATTCGAAGTTTACCTTAAGGGTGTCAATTAACTTTGTATAGCTGAAAAATAACCTTATCAAACATTTATATTTCGAACAAATAGAGGAGATATAAGCGGTTGGAAGAAAATTCAAGTATAAGATACGGAGAATACATTTCTAGCAATGTTAAATGAATCTTCATATTGAAAATTGCCCAATAGATCAGAGTGGACTCAGCAATAACCAAGTCTACTCTGATACAAAATACCTACAAAAACAGAAGAAAAGGATCGTTTTGAAGGAATTTGTTGGGTCAAGTATTCATTACATGGGCTGAATTTTTGATGAAAAGTTAATATTGTCACCATTTTGAACTATCAGCATTCATCATTTTGATTAGATTGTATTACCTTGATAGAAGCCTTCTCTACGATTCATCTAGCAACTTAGCTTTTATATAATTTTTGGAATTATGGTCAAAACATCAATATTAACTTCTAAAATTCATATTATTCGATAGAATATTCAAATATTAAACATCATATTGAGAATTTACAAGGTTCCACAGATAACTTTGTTGTTCATATTTTTCTGAGCACATGCATGTGAATCCGGAAAACTTGCTTGGTTTATAGAATAGAATAGAATAGAATAAGAGTTTATTCTCATCAACCCCGCGCCATGCAAATTGCCACCTTGCCTTGTACAAGAATCAACTGCGTATTCCGTGGAAGGGTTTTCTCACAAAAATGATAAATATATGGGTTTAATTTGTTTGTCATTTCAAATCTTTTACCGAAATACCACTTCAATTCACTGACTGAAACTTGTGAAATCCTTTATCATTACATCAAAACACTTGTCTCAAACTCTACCGACTGTAGGGTGTCCGCGATTATAAAATTTTATCGGTCAAGGGTCAAACAAAGACTTTTTGCAAGGTGTTTCAAATATCTCGGTTCCTAACCGGTTTTTTTTCGTTTACAAATATTGTAGAGGAATAAATTATCCACAACATCGGTTCTAGAAGTATTCTTGTATTCAACTATTTTTGAGATCGAAAGCAGTGAGCGCTCAGTGTTTTACAATATCGAGTATCGTTCGAGCTCAGACGGTAGCCTCGTTGATATCTTTAAAAATTGATGATAAATATGTAATTATGAATAATTATCATTTTTGATTAACTTTTTCTTTATATTTAAAACTTTTCTCATTACTTTCTACTTTTTTATAACACTAACCTGCTGGTAGGTAAATAAAGGTAAACATATTCATTATATTTTGCTTTTAATCAAATTTATACTTTAGAATTTCTGAATAACACAACTATCAATTTTTTAAATTGTTTCCCTTCTTTATTTACCTACCAGCAGGTAAGTGTTATTAAATAAGTAGAAATTTGATTAAAGAGAAAAGTTAAAAATTATAAGAAAAAATAATTAAAAATTCTAATTATTCATAATTAAATAACTATTAACAATTTTCAAACATTTGAAGACATATAGTAGGCTGAGGATGAGGTCCCAAACATGCTCTATGCTCGAAAGATCAGAGGATCTGGGCGGCCATGGCAAAAGATTCACATGGGTCGCTCCAAAAAAGTTTAAACTATCTCTGGCAACATAAGATCGAGAATAATCTTGCTGTAATTTTAATATTATCAGGTAAGGGAGAACATATGGCTTTAATATTTCTTGTAGGTAGTGCTGTCATGTTACCTCGAATAAAGACTAAAGTCTGCATCTGCAATAACACCCCATATCATAATGCCTACTGTCCGGTGTACATGACGCCCAACATCAAAAAGAAGTTCACGTCTTTCCCTCCTCAGTGTAACTCTTTTTCGGCCCTCATATGCACCCAAGGAGAATCGAGATTCATCAGAAAAGACGAGATGCTATTCCACATTCTAATGTTGTCGTTCTCTGCACCACTGTATGCGTTGCCGGCGATGCTCAACCTGGGGATGGAGTCGAGCATGCTGCAGTCAAAAAGACCTCATTTGTCGGTAAACCGTTCAGATCCAGAAGAGACAAATGGTTGTAAGTCTTAGACGTCGATCTTGAATTTCATTTGCGCCCCTTCGACGTCCGGTGCCTACTCTTCTTTGATTTTCTCATTATAACAACAGAAAAAAATTTTACTTCGATTCTGCTAGAACAAATTATTATTTAAACTCTCCGATGCATAGGTGTTGTAAAACTTATAACAGTATTGCCAATTTGACTGATATTGATGTTTTCTTTTCTTCCTTGAATATCTTTCAAAAAGTTATCAAAAAGTGTTTTTCATCACAATAGTATACCTTTTTTTATTGTGATTGATTCGCTTTTTTTTCTTTGATGTTTTTTCTTGTAAATTTCAGGTTTTTTTTAAGCTTATATTCTTGGGATGTAACACTTTAATTTGTATTATGATTATTTTGTATTTGTGAATACAATTGTGGGCTCTTCCAATATGTATTCCTTCAATGAATAAAATAAAAAAATTAAAAATTATCAAACCACGCTTGACAACATCTCAAAAGACCTCCCGTAGACCAGTAATTCGAACTCTTCCATATTCACTTAGCTGCGATAAATTCTGTGTAGTGCGTACACGTGCTTTATAGGCATTTAAACCTAAAACTAAACATCGACTTCGGATCTCCTCGAATAGCTGGTTTGTTGTAAAATTTGGAAAATTTGCAAAAAACGACATTATTTAAGTAGCAAAAAACTGTTTACATGAAAAAACCTTCACGATTTTTTACCCCATATTTTGAACAGCATGAACCTATGGTTGAAAAATTATGAACTTTTATTGTTTCACAACCTATATCGAAACGAAAAATCGGTATCATAATGGAAAATTGATTATGGCCATATGATTGTATTATTAAAGTACGGACTTAGAATGTGTGAAAAGTATCCACAAATATGAATATTCTATTGATCAAGCATTGAATAATACAGTGGAACTTGAACACAGAATTAAATATAATGTAGTAAAACTCTGTGTTGAGAAACCATAGGTAAACTCGATACTCTGCGTAATCTGGAAGAATGTTAAATGCGCCAGGTTTATATGTTATACTCTCGAGGACCAATGAAAAGGTGCTTTATACGTTAACACTTAACAGGTATGTGAAGCATTCTTTTATTTTTTGTCTTGTATTGACTTCATGATATTTCTCAACTTCATTGAACAAATGCAAATTCATATGTACAGGGTGGGAAAAATTGGTGATACATGAACTACAACAAGAGAGGAAAATCATTGGCAAATTCGCAAATTAGTGATGATTCCTTATTCCTTCTGGGTGAAACTATTGTTTCCATAAGAAAAAACTTTATGTGTTAGCTCATCAAGGAACCCTATTGGGAAAAAACGTAGTACGCCCCTGGATTGCTATTAAAAAAGTTTCTGTATAATGTTTTCATTTCAACATCCTGACACAAACAGAAATGGAGATTATGACCAAAAATGAAATCGTCCAAATTTCAATTTTGGCCTTTAACTTGAATACATCGAAACTTATACATCTCAAAAAAGTGAACATTTTCTTTTTGGTTCAAAGAAGAAGTTGGAATATTTCTGCTTGTGGATTTAAAAGATTCACAACAAATTTTTACAGGGTCGAAAAATCGCATGCCTCTATCTTCAATAATAGGTGAGATACAGTGCTGTCTCACCCAATTTGGGAAACAGTGTACATAAAAACTTTAATTACTAATGAAGCATGACATTTCCATCAGAGATGTTTAATCAAACATATTAATGTTGGATTGAACATCTCTGATGGAAATGTCATGCGCACATTCGAATGAGAATCATTTTCAGAAAAACAGCTTTAACATCTTTCCCATCCAGATAAGTGTTCAGTCATATTCACAGAACATACCATATAATGCGTATTCATGCATAATGAAACAGAATGAAACTTGCGACACAACAATGTGTGTTGTGTTCCTACCTTAGAATATAAAATATTCTACCTTAGAATATAAAATATTCTAAGGTTCCTACTTAGCAGTTGTGATTTGTGAGAATTAAGATTAGTTAGTTCAGACACGCCGTTTTTGACATAAGTGGTGCCCTCTATTATTCGGATACCTGAATAAGCCAGATTCAAAACTTTGAGTTAATGGCATCTACAGGAGGTAAAAAAGTATTCTGTTTCCATTGAATACTTCAAACCGTTGATTGAAGTATTCTTAATTACCTACTTTATTCTTACAATAATCTCAATGGAAACATTTTCGTTTCAGTTGTTGATTTTCCAGCAAAAAAGAAAAAGTAAAAAAAACACAAATTCTATAACGAATAAGTTTGTTGACCTTTGAATATAATAATTTTAGTAAAAGAACTTTGTGACAAATCATGTTTTCAAAAATATTTTTCTAATAAAATTCTTCAACACTATGAATTCAGTAGCGCACCCAGGGGGGAGCCCCTCCGAGATTCTTTTTTGTTATAAAAAAATTGAGACTTCCGATCATACGACAAAGATGCATGTTGATGCAGCCCCCCGAAATGTAATCCTGGGTGCGCTTTTGTGTGAATGATATCTCCTCTTCAACAATATAAGTCTTTTTCTGCAGTCTTCTGTGTTTTTTATTAACTTTTCTATTAACTCAAACCGCCGCTAATTCATCTATGAATTTAATGAATCTTCTTTATATTTTCTTATACTTTCTTATAACTGCAGCACAGTGCTTACATTTCAGTTCTTTTTTTTATTTGAAGGAAACAAAACCTGCAATTTAAGTCACTAATGCCGAACTGTAAAAAAGAGAGGGGGTGAAGAAAACTCTTGTTCAGCAGTAGTGCAAAAGTTGAAGGCAGAATATATAATATATATATATATATATATATATATATATATATATATATATATATATATATATATATATATATATATATATATATATATATGAGAAAGATTTGAATATTGAGGGATCGGTAAAATACATAGATAAGATTTATTGGACATAACCCTCATTTCAGTTTCAGAGGGTTATGTCCAATAAATCTTATCTATGTATATATATATATATATATATATATATAAGATTCTTGGAATCATTTAGAATAAATCAGCATTCCCAAACGATTAATTCCAGAAGAGACCTAGAGGGAATAAGTTCAATTTACGCAAATTTATTAGAAATTGATAAAAAGACTAGAGAAGTTGTGAACAATGATGCCACAAGACTTGAAATTAATTGAAGTGAAGGAGGTGCCTCTGATGACACGGTAGTGATATTTTCAACCTGATTTGTGTTGTGTTCTATTGTACAGGGAAGGTTTCGAAGACTTTTCAGTGATTGTTTTAAACTCTTTATTTTGCAAAACTTTTATTAATTTGTTAGATGAACTAGCAGAGGAAGGTTGTGACATATTATTCGACCACAGTTCTGTGGTTTGAGAGTAAAAATAATCTAATGTCAGTGTGAAGAAAGATGTCAATCTCCAACCTCATTCATCTCATCAAGTGTTATTACTTCCCATATTCTAAATGCTCTCTACCTCACTAACAAATTCTATCTTTGGTAAAAAACTCAGTGTCTGTAAGTATTTCATGTTTTTCTTTTAAGCAAATAACTCACATGTGCTCATGTTGTTGTAGAACTCCTGAAGAAGAGAAAAATATATTCTCGAAAGCTCGAGCATTAAGACAAAAGAGTTTCACTTACCTTCTGCTGAAATCCCAAAAAAACTAAACTTTTGATTGTAAATTATTCAGCAAAGAATATTATATATATATATATATATATATATATATATATATATAATATTCTATATATTCTATATATATATATATATATATATATATATATAATATTCTATATATTCTATATATATATATATATATATATATATATATATAAATATTTATTTATTTTTTCACTCAGTAACAGATTTTAATAGTTCCATTTCATTTACTCTCTTCCTTCTGCACCTAGATAACCCTTGTTATTTATATAAAAACAAGGGTATAACTATTTATTAATTGTTCACTTTGACACACTATGTATTTGTAAATAGTGGATACTGTGTAGGATGGTATAAGCTGTTTGTATTCTCGATTGCCTAAACAAGTAAATAAATATACACATTTTTTATTAGTATCAGTTTATAATGATGACATTGGTCATCAAAATAGTATAAATTAATTGAAAAATTCCTGAATTTATGTCTGGAATCATGTAATTATGTGGTCTTCTGAATAGAGTGTTTGATATACAAGGTGTATCTGAATAACACCGAAAAATGTAACGGGTGATTCAATCAAAATTAGGGTGGTATTTTGGTAAACATTTTTTAAATAGTAAATATTATTTGTCAATAAGACTACACATTTAAGAAAATTTTCTACCCTGAAATATGCTAACTAGGGTTTGAAATAATCGATCTCTAGTGTATATTTTCTCAGAACTTGTTTAGTATAAAATGCTGAAGTTTTCGAAAATACTTGTGGGAATAAAAAATTTAGTAAATAAATTAGGCTTTTCAGCCATGACTTCTAAAAGAAAAATTTTCATCCGAAAAAAAAGTTTGGAAAAAAATTTCTTAGGGGTTGATTATTTCAACCTTTTCTCAGCGTACTTCAGAGGGGGAAAATTCCAAAATGTGTAGTTTTATCGACAAATTATATTTACCAATTTTCGTGTCTTTAGGTAAATATACGGGGAAAATAAAAAAGAAAAAAGATTTTTTTTGTTAATCTACAAAGGAGTGTCAGTTTTGGGGGAGGGGGTTTATCAAACAATTTAATCCCAAATGCTCACCCTAATTTTTATCAAAGAAACATGCCTTACATTTTAATGGTGTTTTTCTTCGCAGATACACCCTGAATATTATATTGGTTCTTGGAAAAAATAATTTGACATTGACAAATATTGAATGAATTTTTTTTATATACTTGTGATAGCCATGAATGGTCCTATGCGTTGCAGTCTTAATATAATAACAATCTTGAAAATTTTGATATAGGTAATGATAAGCATGAAATGATAATTACCCATTGTAAAAGCAAATGATGAAACCTTTCTTCGTGAAGAACTAATGAAAGTCATGATGGGAGACGGATCGAAATTGATTTAAAAGATAGAAATGACATCATGATGTTGGGAATCTTACTTAATCTTTCCATAATGACTTGCCAATTTGATTCGTTATAGTGATGCACAATATTAGCATGATATCGATAAATATGAAATACTAACTTTACTGATATCACTCTCCTCTCGAATTCTTATATAGGGTAAAACTGGGTAATGGCAGTCAGGAGGTAATCAGGGCCGCTGCCAGACATTTCGTCGCCCCGGCAAAATAAAATTTCGCCGCCCCGGCTCTGAGTAGAAGTTAAATGAATTAATTTCGTTTCGAAGACAATTAGCGCTTCCTGGATTTTTATTATTACCAATTTCTGCTTTCATGGCAACACAGCTCTCGCATGTTATAAAATACCCGGATTACATGTAGATTTTTTTACTGTTGATTTACTGTTGTTTTACTTGTTTGATATTTGACCTCATAACATTTTTTCCCGGTACGGTAGCCAAGTTCTCGACTCAAAAATTTGATCCGGCTAATGTGAGCTCGAATTAGCCCATCAGATTTTTGGACCAGAAGGGTCTTATAAGAGATATGAGGCCTAACTTTGACATTTCGAATGCAAACTAGTCTTTTTCATTGCAGATTTGGATTAAGCGGGAACAATCTTCAACAGAATTGGTTGAAACCAAAAGATATTTGGGTCCTATAAAGCATTTTTTCTTCAAAAATCCGCACGATTATTCATACCGGGATGCGAAAATTCATATTCTAATTGTGAGGCCCATCATATTTTGGCCCCTATGGGGCTTATGGGTGATATGAAGACAAACTTTGGTTTTTCAAGGATGACGCCCAAAAATGGACGAAAAAATTTTTGTTTTACCAATTCGGATGTAAAATCTCCCGCTGAATACAAATTTGAAATTCAAAAGGAAGGTTTGCATTTGAAATTGCAAAGTTGGACCTCGCAACTCGCCTTTCTGGACCCAAAATTTGATGGTTTGAAAAAATATCGGAATATGAATTTTTGCATCCTGATCAGAATGAACGTTCCCGGATTTTTGAACAAATAACGCTGCATATAGAGCCCAAATATTGACGAAAAAATGTTTGGTTTCAACCAATTAGAATGAGAAATTTCCCGCATAATCCGAATCGGCAATAAAAAAAGATGGGTTTGCATTTGAAATCCGAAGTTCAGCCTCATATCTCATATGAGGGCTTCTTGGTCCGGAGATTTGTTCAGCCCATTAAAGACCTCAGTATCACAATTTAGATTTTCCACCTGAGAGCGAAATAAATTCCCCGTTTCCAGACTTTTGAACCACCATATCCTTCTACTATGAGTATTATCAAGGAAATAACTCATAAACTCATAAAAGGCGCCTTTTCGAATTATGAAAGGACGGGACCTTATTATCAATATGCTCACTTCAGACGATCGATGAAAAAAAACCAAAAAGAATCGACTACATTCCGAATCAATTAGCGAAGAGAGTAATATACGTATCGTCGTTTGAAAGTAAAATCCGACGGTTGAAATTTTTTGAACCTCTCTTTGAAATAAAAATTTTGAAAAGTGATCGGCAAACTGAAAATAAAAATCACATCAGAATTATCCTGGAAACTCTTCCAAAAAGTGTATGGATTGGTCGAGCAAATTCAAAAAGCCGCCTGTAAGTCTTGGCATCTTTCGGATTTTATACTCAATAATAGGGACTTTTCGATTTTGAAGAAGAAAAATGTCAGTATGAAAAAGCTGATTTCCCAAAGTTCATCCTACTGGAGTTAATGTGAAAATTAATGAAAAGTTTTTTTCCAGTGTACTTGGACTATTCAAATTATTGTGTTGACATGTTTTGGCCCATAGCCATCCTCAGAACACAATATGAAGTCCAATGTCAATATAAATTAGCAACTTAATTAAAAACCTTCAAACAACACATGTACGAAATCAGTTGCTACGTCCTCAAACTTACATAGCGTGTTGCCACATAGTGCCCCACGATAACGCAGAAACCACTTTCTCATTCTTGTCCAAGATTTAGATTGAAGCCGTATAAAGGGCATTCGTTTCTATTCGGAGTAAATTTTTGTGGTCAAACAATAAGAGTTGGGAGTCTATTATTGCATATTTGTTACATTATTTTCTATAATCATTGTAGAATAACTATATGTATATAGTAACCCTTGCGCTGATTGATTTTGGACTTATCTACATAAGGTTGTTACCTAGAATTTTTTTACGGAAGTGTTTATAGGCGGTTAATGCCGGTCGCGGTGACCGGTATTATCAACAAGTTACACGAATGCCTACATTGCTTTTTTTCATTTATGGTTTCACGTCGTTGAAAATCAAACAGTCCATACGAAATTGAAAAATTACAGAAAGAAAACGAAACAGAAAATAATTGAGGTGAAAAAAGCTGGAAAAAAGATGCTTCAAGACAAAAACAAAAACGATTATAGTACCTCGGGCTCAGATTTTGAAACGAAAGACCTGCGTGAAAATTATGAGCAGAACAACGAGATGAGAACTGAGTGGTATTTGGGCTCATGCCGAGTGCTCAGTATGGTGTTTAATACAGGTCGAATATATATATATATATATATATATATATATATATATATATATATATATATATATATATATATATATATATATATATATATTAATTATTGATTATACCAAATTTCTTCAACTAATTAATCCCGAATAATATGGTCTTGTTAGAATGAAAGCTTAAGTTTAATATGCAAAGAAATTAATATTGAAATATTGGTAGGGGAGACCGAGGCGAGTTGGAACAATTTTGACATTTTGCTGCATAGTGCAAAAACTATAAACACAAACCGCATGAGATCAAAACCTTTCGATAGTTCATTTCATTGGCTTATATAAGCATAAAAGAGCAAAATCTTAAGTATCAAATTTATGATAAAAAAATCGACTTTAACGTGAAAAGTCATTCTGTTTCAATTGCCCTTATACCGAGGAGAGTTGAAACAGGGCCTGAGGTGAGTTGAAACATATTATTTTAAGGTTAAATTATGGGTTGTAAATGATTAAAGATAGAAAAAATTGAATATATTATCTAAATTAAACGTCTAGAGATACTTCTTCAACATTTTGTATTGGTTAATCACATAAACATAAAAGAATATTCAACTTGGTTAATTGTAACATAACGTAATATGACATCATTGCAACGAATGTAACATTGATGAGCAAAACGGTAATAGGAAACAAAAAAACATTTTGACATAATATATCACATTTCAGTCAATCAATATCTCTATTGAGATACATTTTTCTGAAAGTTTTTCTAGGGTTTTCTGTCCCAGTCTCTGAAACAAAAATCAATTAGAAAAAATTTTTAAATAATGAAAGAAAGGCCCATGCCTAAAACTTGTGCACTAATTTGTCAGGGGCCAAATACTTTCGAAAAATTTTTGCCTAACATTGAAAATTGAAAAATGAACCAACACTCCGAATTCTAAGCTTCGTAACGTATCGGATTCTATATTAGACTCCTTCGTCAGTAAAATTCTCAACTTTCAGAAATTTCTCGGAATCGTAAAAATTTTTGATTTCCCACTTGACATTTTTTTTGTTTCAGAGAGTGAGAAGAAAACCTCGAAAAACTTTCAGAAAAATCATTAACTCTAATCAGTCTTGAAATTTTCATGAGTTTTAGTTTCTCATGTAATTGAAAAAATCATGTTCATGGGAACAAACATATCAGAAGGAATAAAAAGAAAATATTTTTAGTACAAACTCCAAGAGCCCAAGCTTTGCAGTCTAGACACTGAAATTTGATTGATGTTGTAACTGGAAGCAACATTGCAAAAACTTTTCTGTTGCAATGTTACCTCTTTATTTTATAATCAGTCGGCATGCAGAAATGAAATGAACGGAAAATAACCAGAAATCCATTGGCTAGGAAAAAAGCTATACAGACTTGCAACGAGGTGAGTTGAAACACTCTGTTTCAAATCAGTGTCGAAATTGCTCTAATTTCGTCATTCACAACAAATTGTGAAAAAAACACACGTAAATCAGCTGTAAAGTTATAATGAATTGAATCCTGAATAAATGGATTCATATATAGCTTGAATTGTATTTTTCGGGGCATCCCCATCAACATTTTAGTACTGTTCTGGCTGACCAACTAGTGAATTTGAACAAACACAATGCATCGTACCGCAATGTTCTTATCTTACTATTGAACAAAAAATGAAAATAATAATTTTTTTAAATGTGTTAAAGCATCTTTTCTGATTGGAACTAAATAAATTGTTACGAACAATGGAAACTAATGATTTCGATTATCCGGCTAAGGGCGAAGGCTCGGTCCCGGCAGGCCCGGATAATCGGGGTTCACTGTATATGTATATGATCTAATTGCAGTAATAAAAAAAATCAAATATAACCAATTTATATAATTCATCTCGAAGTGAAACAGAATCGACGCATGAGTTTATATCAGTACCTGGCAACAAAATACCGAAATAAAAATACAGAATCTGTTTAAGAAACCAAAAAGTGATGGTTAATTGTTCGATACACATACATATTCCCATACAAACTATACATACACAATGTCTAATAGTTGTTATTACTGATCAGGACAAAGGATGAAGTACTTCTTCTACTTGCTGTAGGATCTGATCCTGTTTCCTGAGTAATTCCAGCATCCGGATAATGTGATGATGAAGATTGAAAAGAAGTTGATATTAATTCAATGATCCGGGACAGCGCGTACGCAGTCCCGACTACCAAAAATTGCGCGCCCGAGTTATCCGCATTAGGGATAATCGCAGAGGTCAGCCCGATCGTAGTGCAATGAAAGGGCCTCACTCCGGGGGAACCGCCTTGTTGATCACGGTAACCCCTACGCCAGGTAAGTATGAGTTGGGCAGCTCGGGTACCCCTTATACGTCGGTTCGGAAGAATGTTCGGGGCTACATGTAGTATGTGGTGCCATCTCGGGTGGAAACAAAATACTTGATTCCTGAATTTGTGACAGTTTGCTGTTCTTGTATATCAAAAAAACCATCATAGATGTCGCTGTTAGGTATAAACTGATGCGAGAAGAAGATAGCTTAGAATAGTTCGAATCAAAGACCTTTTATTCTATGATAAGTATAGACTTATCAATCTCCATTCGAACCATAGGGTTCGAATGGAGGTTAACCTCTCCATCAAAGATTATAGAGTATAAAGATGGGAAACGAAGCGACAACAGTGATGTCAGCGACATCTGTTTTTCAAAAGTAATCGATCTATGGTTAAAATATTTAATTAGGGTCCATTTGGCATAGATTATATAGAGATTATTAGTAGGCTGTTGTCAATTTTGAAAGAAATACTTGAATAAATATTTTTGCTGAATGATGATTGTATTTTCTCGCGTATTTTCTACTGAAATAATTCGAAATCTACAAGTGTACCAACTAGCTCACTCCATAATCTTGGTTCGTGTGTTTTTCTGTTATAAATTTTGTGTTAAAAACTGGCCGACATTCGAAATGCATGGTGATTAATTGCAGAAATAATAATCTTGAATGTGCAATCTTTTCATTACCAAAGAGAATAGAAATGTAAGTTTTGAAACTCTTATCATGTAATTGTCTTGTTCATTGTTTTTTATTTTCAGTGTTGTCAAATGGATAGAGGTGTCGGGGTAAAAATATATTGTTCTGGATAATTTGTTTGCGAACCGACTTTTCTTCGGTCTCATTCATTAGATCAAAAAGTTCCACTCATAGAGGCAATGGTGGTCAGAAAAACGACTTATAGAGGTGGTGGTTCTCTTGACGACCCTTCCAGCAGTTCGACTCATCTACTAGACCCTCTAGACTCATTGAGGTTAAAATACACTGGGTAAGATATGTATGAATCGAGTCCAGAACAACTGTTTGACTTATCGATGTTCGATTTATCGAGAGTTCACTCACAATAAGTTCTTGAAATTGTTATGATATATATATATATATATTCTTTTGAATAAGAGAGCTAAAATAATACAATAAATGTTGAAACAAAAAGAACCTAATGTTATGATAATTCTCTAATATGTGAACAAATTTTTGAAATGTACTCAATTTCATAATTATTGTATTGCAGTTGATTTTACACAATCATTTCAAATAAAAATATAAAGAATCCAGAAGCGTATTTCATTTGATTCAAAGCAATATGCAGAATAAAAAATCATCCTGATCAAAAAGCGGAGCCTTTCTTTTTTTTTTGTCGATCAGGATATTTTTTTTAAAAACTCGACAAAGTATTCAACTAAATGAAAATTTATGAGAAATGTGTTTCGAATTTCGCGCCTATTGAAATAGTTTTCTGTACTGAATAATGTTTTCAGCGTCATCTATGTGTCACAAGTAAGAAACTAGCCAAAAATCGTAGTCGGATTTTAGTACCACAGATACAAGGGCGTTTCCTATCTTTCTAACTCTATAATCTTTGCTCTCCATTAGGTATTTCCAGTCAGCTGATTCTGACACAACAATCTTCTTTGTTGTGAGGAGCACACAAACTATAGAAACCAGTTAAAGTGTTAAAACCACCTTCTTTTTGGGCGAAATCCGCATATTACGTGAGAAATCTCAAGTCACACAGGATAGAGTACAAAAATACACAAAAATTTGACAAAATCACTGCTTTCCATTTGCTAAATTTGCTTTGTGTGCCCCTCACGACTTCGCAACGCATGCTCTGTTGACGTGTGTGACGTCAGCTGGAAATGCCTAAAGTCAGGGCCGTCGCTACAGGGGGGGAGGGAGGGGAGCCTCCCCCCCCAGAGCAGATTCTGAAGGGCGCAAAATTGATCTCTCATCATTGAATAACTACAGCAAAATGTCGCAAGCAAATGTAACTTGCCAAATATGATTTATATGTGAGCTGCTTGCAATGCCATCTAGACTATTCATTTGAACTACAGCGATGGCATTGTAGAAAGCCTCGTTTCGGAAAGATTGTTATGCTGTGAATCCCCGAATTGCTGACTATTCGTATTCGTCAAAATCATTCAATAGAAGGAAGAGAAATATAACTTTTTATTTATTGAATTATGATGTCTCAAGTAAAAAAACATTCGAACGAAATAACGTATTATGAATCCTCGCCAGAACAAATTCGTACCGTTTGGGGCGGAATTCAGAAAGAGGGCTCAAAAAAAACTTGATCAGGAAAAAAGGCGCAGATGTGATTAACATCTTGAATACATGGATCAAAGCCAGAAATATTGTCTCTGAAAATAACGAAAGATGTAAGTTCAAGCGATATAACGTTAGTTTGGAGACTATTCAAAAACTTGACTTTTCACCTGGTTATTCATTATCTACTCTTGTAATTTTTCACGTAAAGACTTGATTTGTATTTAATTATAAGTAATCCAATTCTTTATTTTTTTTTTTTTTTGTTCAATAATTTTTTTAATTCGGAAAATAGGTTGAATTGCAGTGTCTATAAAACTTGAATGATATTATTCAACGGCTGTTCATTATATTTCTCGATGGGGTGTCATCAAAGTTTTTATGGTAATAGTTACAAACACCACGCTGAAATTTATTCATTCAATGATTCAATATTCCGATAATAGTTATTTATAATACAAGTGCAGAAGGCACCACCAAATATTTTTCCACGTTTCTAAAATTCAAATTTTTGAACGAACGAGTGTTAGAATAACCCTTTTGTATGAGTTTTATCCATTATTCTATTCAATGTTCTGAATTTTTATTAATTAAATATTAATTAATATTTCCATAAATATCGTTCAATGATTTTCCTATTGACAAATATTGATTGGCTGAACTGTTTTCTCTTTCATAAATTTGACAGATAATCACTAAATCCATGTAGAGGGGGAATAAACATGTAATTATCAATATAACCATAAAAACTGTTCTAGAATGAGTTATTCTCTCACGATTTTGTTCTACAAGATGTGGAAGAATGAATGGATCTGACACAAAATAAGAAAAAATAGTTATTTCTCTAGGTCTTTGTCAGATCCATTCATTCTGCCACATCTTGTAGAACAAAATCATGAGAGAATAACTCTTTCTAGCACATGGTGATATTTATGATTACATGTTGGCCTCCTGCTACGAATTTATGCATTATCTGTCAAATTTATGAGAGAAAAAAACACTTCTGAAAACCAATATTTTTCAATCCAAAATCACTAACTGTTTTTTATGGAAATATTCCATGAATTTCGATAAAAATTAAATCAATTGGCAGGTTTTTTCGGCTGAGGTTTTTTTCCCCTGGCTCTATAGTATCGTATGATACTAGTGATGATAGTATCGTATGATTCTATATACGAAGAATGTTATGATACCCCGTTCTTTTTTTACCTCAGCTTAGGTACTTTTTGTTTCAACATTTATTGTATTAGTTTAGCTCTCTATTTTCATGAGAACGACGTATAATACTCGTACAGCGAAGTAATATTCTAAAACTTTGAAATCGTGGAAGGATATCAATGCCTTCTGCATTTGTATTATAAAAATCTTTCAATTTTTGTACAATAATCTACAGTTTTTGTTAATTATGTTAATTTATAGGTAAGTCCTTGATGAACTGTATTATTAATTTTTACCAATATCAATTTTCTTTCATAAATTTGTATTTTTTGATAAGTTTTTGAATGAGGGGGCGCCAAAATCCATTTCCCCCCCCCCAGGGAAAAGCTTTTAGCTACGGCCCTGCCTAAAGTTCATAGAACAGCAAACGTTGTACAAGAATTTTGGGTTATTGTTGTTACGATCAGCCATAATTTCGCGAAATTCTTGTCTTCGATCCAAATTATCATCATTTAATTCATGAATCAGTTTGATTTTGTACGGATGGAACGGTGTTTATGTAAAATTATGAAAATCTGTTTATCGAATCCAGATAAAAACCTTCTAAGAACAACAATTGAAGAGTGGAAATTCAAAAGGGTCTAAGTGCCACTTTCACGAAATTTTAGATTTCATTTGTTATGGGGTCTATGTGCCAAGGCCAATAGCCTACGGAACGGTCAATGTGCTATCCGCTTCCGGCAGTCATCATTTCTGATGGAAAAAACTGCGCATGTTCTAAGTGCCATCATCTGTTTCAGTTAAAAGGGTCTAAGTGCCAAATTACCAATATTGTAAGTATACAAAATGGACACAAAAGCCGATAATATTGCAGTGAAAAGGCGGCAAAAAGGGACCGAGAGTGTCAAAAAAAAAAAAATATGCAGAGTTGTTGGTTTGCAACATACAGATTATAAAAATATCCACCTGAACAAGAGCAAATTCAATTCGAAATCAGCAGACTCACTTTATGCTCCTGTTGCAGGTGGCATGTTCTTGTGAATATTTCTGCAATTAGAACATAATCATCATTTTTCTTCGCAGAATCCAACGCAATCATAAAAAATAGAGTTCTAATTTGAAAAATGAAAGTTATGAGCCAATCTTGATCCCTATTTTTGAACCAACATTCGAAACACAATGTGACGGGTTATTAAAAATTTTGTAAATGTACAATATTTTCACAGTCTTCGCCTTCAAAAACGTGAAAACGGTTTGTGCCTACGATATCTAGGTTAGGAATAACAAACATAATACCGAATACTCTCATTTCCCTTTTTTCTTCAGTTTTTTCTCGATATTTTGAAAAGTATTTTGACGAATGCAACGATTTGAGTACGAATGTATTCAGAATTGCAGACTCTATCAAATTCGAAAACAAAAAAACAGAAAAAAAAAATATTTGAAATTTTTTTTTTCTCCCTGTACAACTGAAAGTGGTCAGGCTCCAAGAATATTTTAGATCGGTACACCCTGTATATATAGTTTTATTTCATTCTGTATTTTGTACCGAATAACAGTTTTAAATTTTTTTTCTAACTTTTTTCATAAGTTCTAGACATGTTTTATGTAATATCTCAGTTCGAATTTTTTGGCACTTAGACCCTTTTGAATTTCCACTCTTCAATTGAAGGCAATAAAAAGAAATGTTTTGATTTCTTCAATTCATAGTTCGGGAGAATTGTAGAAATAACCAAATTATTAAAATTGGCTCTTTTGAACTGAAAAATTTATTATTGGCTAAAACGGTACATCGAAATAACGTTTTTCATACACCGTTGTAAATAGGTTTTCTTCAAGTCGTTTAAAATGAAGTATCCCTCTTTCCTATACCATCTTGAGGGGTTAAAGCGCATCCTCTAGATGGTTGCTCATTCAAGCCTCATATAAACGTCAACAGATGTCCCCCAAACAAAATTAGTCGACCTGTTTCGGAAACATATATATCAGCACCTCAGAGGTAAAGTGTGTTAAGTCACATTTTTACAGACACGAACTATCTACAATATTGGATTCACATTAGTAAATTCTAACTAGTGGAACACATTTTTGACTACCTTGGTATATCAAGTCGCCAAATATTGACAGTAAACATTCTTTGAAACAATAATCAAACTGAAAAATCTCTCTTTTGTCCAATTTTGAAATTGTGACTTAACACAGGAAAACTGAATGGGTTACCTTCCTTAATTCCTATAACATCATACAGGTAATTTTTGAACCCACAAGAATCACAAGAACTACTGCGACTTGTATTGATGGAATCTACACCAATATCAGCTGCCCATACACCACACAAGTATTGGACACTCATATATCCGATCATAGAGCTCAAACTATCACTTTAAAATGGCATGAACCAAGGCAAAATTTTATTTGGAAGAGAATATATTCAGAACAAAATATAAATAAACTGAAAACTGCATTAAATGATCAAGATTGGGGCTACTTAGAACGTACCAATGATGTCAACAAACAGTTCAATTTATTCCATTATACATTCCTCAAACATCTAAATGAAGCATGCCCTGTCAGGAAATTACCAGAGAGAAAAAGAAATAACATAACATCAAGAGATCCAATGCTACAGCAAATTAGGAATAAATTGGATGTACTATTGATTTGTAGTCGAAATGATGAAAGTTTTAAGGACGAATATAATAAATTTAAACGCAAATACGATGAATTACTCATTGAACGCAAGAAAAACTTTCTCCAAAAAGTAATTGAAAATTCTGACAACAAAATCAAGGCAACTTGGTCAGTTGTAATCTCTCTGAAAAATCAACAAAAAGAACGTGATTTCCCCATGAAAGGTAACCTGAATGATATTTCCAATAGGTTGAATAAACACTTTGTCGATCATGCTGTTAATATGACTAAAGGAAACTCATCTACCATAAGTGTTTTGAGTGGGATTGAAGAAATGAATAAATCCATTTATTTGAAACCTATAAGCTTGAAAGAACTTGAAAGCATAATAAGAAACTTGAAAAATAAGCACACCTGTGGAATTGATGGAATTTCCAACAGCATCATAAAACAAACAATGGGAGATATTTTGGAACCACTTCAGATTATTCTTAACAACTCAATTAAAAGGGGTGTATTTCCAGAAAAGTTGAAGACAGCCGTGGTAAGACCAATTCATAAACGAGGAAATGAAAATGAATTTGAGAACTACAGACCAATTAGTATTTTGCCCTCTATATCGAAAGTTTTTGAGCAGGCATATTGCAAGCAAATAATGGAATTTCTAATTGAAAACAAAATATTTTCCAATAACCAACATGGATACTCGAAAGGGAAATCTATACAAACTGTCATTTACCAGTTCATAAAAAAGATCACAGATGCATTTGAAGATAAAAATTTGTCACTTGGAATATTTCTTGATCTCTCGAAAGCTTGCGATTGTCTTGAGGTCAAGAGACTTTTCCAGAAATTGGAATGTTATGGAATCCGGGGGCCAGCACTAGATTGGGTGAAGTCCTATTTCGAAAATAGAACACAATTAGTGAAGATATGGAAGGATGGTAACAGAGTGAGATCAAATGAAGAAAAACTGCAACTTGGAGTTCCACAAGGAAGTATAGCAGGACCTCTATTTTTCATCATTTATATGAATGATTTTGGTCTTCAGGTCGCATGGCAAGACGGTTGCATAGCAAATGTGAATTATGTGGATGACACCAATCTTCTAGTAGGGGAGTCACCCTGGCCAGATCTGAGAAACTTGGTTGAGGGAGTGCTAGAAACTGCAGAGAAATGGTTCGCTGGAAACAACATGGTCCTGAATGCAGACAAAACGAATATGATGTTTTTCCACCCACCAAATTCTAAGATGGAAATATCTGGGAAAATAACTTTGAACAACTACAAATATGAAACATCACAATGCACAAAGTTTCTGGGATTGTATATTGATGAAGAACTTGGTTGGAAGCAACACGTGGAATATCTCTGTGACAAGTTGACATCGTCTATTTATGCTTTCAGGGTAATATCCAAATATTTGGATGCAAAAGTCTTGAAATCAGTATACCATGCAACCATAGAGGCGAAACTGAGATTTGGTGTAGTTTTCTATGGTTCGGGAAACATATGCCCTTGTTCATTCTACAGAAGAAAGCAATACGAGTAATGAACAAGTTAACATACAATCAGTCATGCAGAGGTTCTTTCAAGAGGTTGGGAATTTTGACACTACAAGCACTATAGATATCTATTTGATCGACACCTCAATCTCAAAACTAGATATGCTACAAGATCTTCTACATATAATTTTCCAAAGTGTAACTTGACCACGACCCAAAGGCAATTAGAGTATAGATGTCTGAAGTTATTCAATACACTTCCAATAGGAATCCAACAGATAGATGATCTCAAAGTCTTCAAGAGAAAGATTTTTTCATTACTGTTGAACTTGGAACCATACAGCATGGACGAATATTTGGGGCTGAGGAGCTAATTTTGTTTCCTTCATGACACTATTCCGTTTCTTTTGTTATTTCTTTTGAAGTACTAATTGATTTTGGAATAAAGAGCTGTTATTATTATTATTATTATTATCACTTTACCTCTGGAGTGCTGATATGCATTCGTCGAAATACTGAGAAAAACCTGAAAAAAGGAAGACGAACTTCATTGTCCATTGAAAGCGCAAACCCATACAAAACCAAATTTTGACTGGAAATTTCTCTGCCTCTTTTCATGGAGATTCTCGCTTTTTCAAACGCCTTCTCGAATTTAACATCGTCCGTCCAAATGATTCTTCTCAAAAAAATATCTTCGGTTTCAGTTTTCTCCATTATTTATCTGCAGAAATTGAATCTTTTAATGGGATCACCTGGTTATAAGGCATATGTACTTTCTCGAATTTAAAATCATGCATTTTGTGTCTTTTCAGAATTCGGTGTACCTACTGAACTTTGGCTTAGAAAATTTTCAAATTTTTTTTTTTTCTAACAGGCTGTATCTCAGTGAAAAATGGTCCTATAGAAAATAAAAAACCAACATTTGGAGCTTGAAGGCTCTAGTTTCTGAAATTATTGGTTAACAATTTTTCAGAGTACCCGTGGCCAAGCAATCAATCATCGGACATCGGATAAAGCACGAAGAAAAATGTTTGAAAATTTTTTTCTAGTTAGACCAATGCAAATTTCGAACAAGCTGTTCATTCAACTCTAATTTGCTTTTCACGACATTCGAGATATTCAGTTTTGAATGCAAAAGGATCTTTTTTCGCCCAACTGCCGATATCTGCAGAATTACACCGAACGAGGCGAAAGGCGATTTCGTTCTCTACAGAAAATTTTGAACAAAAATTTGTTTTGTTCAATTAAAAAGAAATTTTTTCACCTGTCACATAAACGTAGAAAAAAGCACAAAAATGTCATCTTGCCATTTTTTGTTTAATGGACTGTATCATCTTCAATGTTCGGGGGAAAGCATAGGTTATAAATAATTTTGGCAGCCCAAATCGGTAAATCGATCTTTTCAGTGGTTTTCTTGGACTGATTGATTGAACATTTGAAAAAATTAAGAGAACAAACGCTACAAACTCAACACGGAGAAGCGGACATTTTGGGAGCGCTTTCAATTTATGCTAGGTAGCGGTAGCGGAGCGGTGAATGCAGCCATTGATTATATTCAGTACCTCACATATAATAATATGCTCGTAGCTAACAGTTATTACTGAATATCTTGAAAATGGTACATTTTAGAGGAACCTTTTAAAACAGTGGATAACTCGAAAACGTTCTAGATGTCCATAGGGAATGAAACATAAAATGAAATAAGAAAGTTGATACCATTTTCGGTGAAAGCGGAAGTCATTGATATTCAAAAATATATTATGAATGAAGACTTTGCTTAAATCTTCACACAAAATTTGAAGTGATCGAATGATTATTTCTACATAATCCCCTAATGGGCACTTCCGGTGGGACACTCTGTGTATATATTTTTTGGAAAAAATAACCCCCCCAGAAATTCACCCTAGGACCGCCCATGGAAAACATTATGTGTTTAAGATATAGGAAGAGAGGAAGATATGAGAATACCGAATACTAATATCTCCCTTTTATTCTTCAGTTTTTGTCTCGATATTTTGAAAAGTATTTCGAAGGGAGCAACTACTCGAATACGAATGTATTCAGAATTTAATACTGTATCATAATTAGATACGAAAATATTGAAAAACAATAAAAACATTTTTTTCATTTCCTCTAGAACTGAAAGTGAAGAATATTTTAGCTCGGTAAATAATGTCGAACTATATCATAATGCCAATTTTCGGATTTCAAATAGAGTGAGGTCTCCAGAAACGTCTAATAGGTCGTGGAACTAGGTATACCCTGTATATTTTTTTCTCTCAAGGAAGACACTATTAATACACTTTTTATAATATATCAGAAGTTTCAGTAAAATACAGAATCTACCCACAAAATATTGCAATCGATACAATATTCTGTGATTAACGTCACCGTCGCAACGTCAGAATACTCATCTTTTTAAACCTACGAAATATTTCTGAAAATTTTGCACTCCAAAATACAGCTTTGATTCCCATATTGAAGATTGCAATGTGAGTGAACAGCTTTCAATATCCTGGACTTTTTATTTCGTTTCAATTTACCAATTACCTATGATGTGTAATTGATTGATTAATTCGGTAATCTCTTCGTTTCGGGTGAAATATTAATTTTATACCTAACCATCACGAGTGATTGTTTTCAGATGATGGAGGTACTAGCTACATATCTAAAATTTGCATTCATGTGTCCCCAAGGTATTGATTGATGAAGATCAGTTTAGAAAATAGGGAAACAAATTGGCGAATGCGCTGGGGATAAATTTCTTTTATACAATTTAATTCTTCAAAGAAATATTATTCATTCTCACACACAAAGAACGAAATATATTCAAATTTGGTACGAGATATCTTTTCTTTTAGACTACTTGTTGTACGTTACGACATGGAAACTATTTCGAAGCTCATTTGTACAATCCTACTTACAGCATTCAGTGTGGTATTGAGAATACCACACTGAGATCCTTTTCAGTTCTTGCTCAGAATTAAAATGAGGAACTAGCAAGGCTTGGCCATCAAGTTTTGCAATAATTTTGCGTTGTCTCAACTGAAAAAAGGATTGTGAAGTTGATACTTTATTATAATTTTTATCACTTCGGCATTTGAAAAAACTGAGCAATTTGTCAATGTTTCTTAACCCTGGGAATGAATTAAGGTCATATGTAGCATTTGGTTTATGGATTTCGTGTTTTAGTGGGTGCACATCTTTTTCAAATTACCTTTTTCATAGACATTCTTTGATGATTGAGATTTCGAAACGTGGGATAGTAGACTCAAGCTATCAGTTCCGAGATTAGAAATTTGTCCAAATCTGAGTTTCACCCATCTAGAATTCCATTGAAATTTTATTGTTCGTTGACAGTATGGTATTTGCCCACCTTTGGATCATTAGATATCAAATAATAAATAATTAATAATGATCTTTTCATACAAATATGATTGTCTAGAGTTGTGTCGGAAATATTTAGGTTGAGTAAAAATCAATCGGCATGAATATCGTAATAAAATATGTGAGAGGCTTTTATTCATCAAAAATATAATGACAATAATACCTACATTAAACTGTTGTGGATGAATTAAATAAAATAAATAAGGCTTTGAAGAAAAGAACAGTTCAAATCTTTTCAAAACCTTGTTGAAATGCCATTGGAATATTTGTTAATAATAAGTTTTATTTCAAGATAATTCAGGAGCCATCAATGGAACTTCTATTGAATTAAATGTACTTTCATCAACCAATGAAATAGTCTGAACAATGTTTTAATGGGAGTAGCCACAGAGGAGAAGGAAAAAAATGTGTACAAAAGTAATTCATCATTCAATAGTACTCTCCAGAAATTCACTGAGGGAGTATGTTTCGAGTCGACTCTAGAACTGCTGTAGACAGATACATTTTCCAGATGTGCACGAAACAGGTAGTATTATTTTGCATTAAATTGATGAAGGACAGGACCTGCATGTGCTTTTTCTTATATTTATGGAATTCTGAAGTAACTTTTTTGGGTAGATCCTATTGTTTTAACTTTATTAGAGATGTAGTGGTTCATATTCGAGAACAACAATATTGCGTATCGTGGAGACCACTTATAAAATAAAATTCTTTTCCGCAAATCAGCAGGAAATTTTAACATTCCAGTCAGAATTTCATCAAGAAAAATTCAAGATTTTCCAACAGTGAGGAAATATTAATTTCTTCTCTGTGACGAAATGATACTTCCTCACAGTTGTTCTGCTTGATTGAAAACGTGTATTTTTCTATCATATAAACATAAAATATTCATATGATGTAACGCAATCAAGTTTATCATGAATTTCAGAGCACCATTTATTTATGAATGAAATTATTCGCGAAATCTTCAGAATTTATTATTACCTGTCAAATTCTAAACGATTTGCGGAAAATTGAATAACGCTTTTTTTGTATGATTTCGATTATTGATTCTGATTGGTAACTATCCTAATCAAATGTTTCTCTATTTCAGTATCGTAATAGTTCATTACACCACTAAAAGTTATGCTGTAATGCAACCATTACAGCATAGTGTTTAGTTATATTTTTCGTTTTGTGATTGTCAGTACTGACCTCCGATCCTATCGATTCGCAAATCGAATCAATACATATACCGTAATTTGTTAAATTTCATAAGTCACATTAACTGCCAAGATAGGTACAATACAAAAGTCACTGATCTGAATTTTCATTTGAATTTCGAGGGTATTTCACGAAACATGACTGAAATAGAGGAAAAACGTCTAATACATGTGGCAGAATGCAATTCCAACACTCATGCTTTCGAAAACGAGCGACGAATTTCGCATTCGTATGTGAGTAGGAGCCTATGCTGCAACTTCTTTTAGAATATATTCATAAGAATGGAAAGTATTTGCCCTGCCATCGACTGTTTTGAGTGTGTTCTTATCATCTTGAATGTGTAGACATAACTCATCTGCCACTTTTGAATTCAGAAGAGTGACATTTGAGCCTGAATCATAAATTCCACATAATTCATTATCGTTTACGAACACTCTCAATTTGATAAATGGCAACAAAACTAGTTTTTTTGATTGGAAATGACCTCATTTAATTCATCCTGTACCCCAACTTTGTTTGCCGTTCTTATGTTACCGATTACGTTCTCTTGTTTGAAATTATTGAATTTCCTATTCTTTAGCCGACATAAAGTCTCTGGATGAAACCTCCCCGGAAAACCATTCTTATCACAAATTGAGCATGGTTCCTTTTTATCTATTTTTCTATTCATTGGTGATGGAATTCGTTCGGCAGGTTTATCCATATTACCATTTTTGATATTTCTAACGTTTTCATATTTTGTTGAACCTTCCAACTTCCGTAACTCATCTAATAATTTCTCAAAAGTTGTTACATTTGATCTATCAATTCTATCTTGCAAAAATTTTGGCAAAATTGTCAATTGGGAAATTGTTTCGGAGATTCAACAACAAATTTCCTTTTCTAAAATCGTAGTCAACTAAACTTCCTCCTGAAGGAATAGGCGTAGAAATTGCAGGAATCTCCAACAGTGTCTTCTACTCTACTAGTTTAGGCGAGGGTCATATTAGGATCAAATATATGTTTTTCTTGTACTTTGTTTTCCATTGGTGATTGACCTAATCGTTTTTGGAATATTTGCTGAATTCTCGTATTGATGTCGACAAGAACCCTTCTCTATATCTGCATATTCATATGATATTTTAAATTTTTGTTGATTGATTAACTGTTCCAAATCAGAATTATGTAAAATCTGATTTATATTACTTTTTCTATTCTCTTTTCATGATTTTGAAGAAACAATATTCATAACGAGATTTTCCGAAGAAACTTCAAATAACTCTTTCCAATGGTGTACTGAAATCTGAGGCAAAATTCTGAAATTTTTAATGGTACGAATTGTTATTCTTTCGATTCCATTGTATTTGTTCGTTGAATGCTTGATTACGACTTTCTGGGTCGGATGATTCGAGCGGTGGGGATATTTCCAATGAACAGATGCGCAAGCAATATTACTGCATGTTCAGAAGATCATAATTTGGGTAGGTATAACAGTCTATCCACTTGGTAAGTAACTATTAGTTTAGAGTTTAGAGACAATAGCTTTCTCACAAACACTACAGTAATTTCCAAAACACGAATAACAAGACCAATGTATTGGGCTGAGAATTAAAGCTGAAAAACTAAGTTAAGGTCTGGTATAAGGTAGCACTTTAATCACTCTGTAATGTGCATTTATAGGCGCTGTGCATATTTTTGAAATAAGATATCTGGTGGTGACTATTTGCATAACTGTGAGTGAAATATGGAATAAAAGTAAGTGTTTATGTTTTAATTTTCGTGTTTTGGTGATATATTATTGTGTATTATGTATATTGTATATTGTGTCAATTTTTGGCACTTTCTTGACAAGAACAATAGAAGTAATAACATAATTCAGATGATTGCAAAGTAACTTTCATCATTTTTCTGAAGGAAAAGGCGTAGAAATTGCTAGAATTTCTGGACATAGCAAAGCAAATAAACATCTTCAACAATGTGGAGAGTGAAAAATGAAGATAATTCATCAAAGGTATACAAGGTGATCCACGGTCGATGGTACGTTAGACGTTTACGGAGAACGGAAAGCAGAAATTCATTGAAAAATTGGTTTTTTAGATGAGAACAGATGCTCTATCCATCTAAAATATTTTCAGTGCTGTGGTGTTGCCGCTTATGTCAAAAACTAGTAACTACTTTGTTATTTCAAATGGCACATCCTGTATATTATTGAATTTTTCTATTCATCGTAGTAACACGATTATACAGGGTTGGGATAAAGTATGGAACCAAATAAATATCTTTTAAACGATATTTATGAAAATTTGCAGGTAAGTGCAATGGAACAAAACGCATCTGATGTACATTTTTTTGATAATAATATACGGTTTAACCGGAAATGCCATCAACTTCTTTAATTTAAATGGGACACCCTATATATTTTTACAGATTTTGAAAGAGCTTGTTATTTTGAATTCATACATACTGAGTTAAGTGTAAAAAAATTTGTTAAAATGAGGAATATAGCACTTTAACCAACCTCCTTTGAGTTTTTTGCATAAGAGCAAAAAACTATTTAGATAAACTAATTGATGTTGTTTGTATGCATAGTAATAAATAAACAAGTACTGTTTAGTACGTCTTTTGTTCTTCAAGTGTCAAATTCTAATTGACGGAAATAAATTGAACAATTTAGAATGGTTCAATTAAGTGAAAAAGAGCGTATTGAAATTTTAATGATGATCGGTTATGGTGATCCTGTTAGAACTCATGAAGAAGTGTGTCATATTTTTTAAAATTTGCATCCGGAGAGAAATCCTATATCACGCTCAACAGTAACTAAAACAGTACAACGTTTCAATACTACTGGGAAAGTAAAAAATTTGCTAAATCCTGGAAGACCGCGGACTGCAACGAACGAAACTGTTAAACAAAATATTGCAATCGATTTAGAAGAATCACCTCAAACTTCCACCACAAATTTGGCACTAAACCATGGTATCAGTCGACGTTCTGTAGAAAAGATATTAAAAAGTGTAAAGTATCATCCGTATAAGGTACAGTTGGTTCAAGAATTGTCATACGATGATTTTGACCGACGGCTGGAACGGCTAATGGACATCTGTAATGTCGACGAAAATTTTGCTTCTAGCATAGTTTTTTCCGATGAGGCAACTTTTTGTTTAAATGGAACAGTTAATCGCCACAACTCAAGGTATTGGTCAAATGAGAATCCTCATTGGATTCATGAAGCACATACCCAGCATCCACAGAAGTTAAATGTTTGGATGGGAATTGTCGAAAATAAGCTTATAGGCCCATTTTTTATCGACGGAAACTTGAATGGTGACAAGTATTTGGATCTACTAAATAACGAAATTATTCCTGCACTTCAACAGAATGGTCAATTACCACAAAATATTTGGTTTCAACAAGATGGAGCACCTCCCCACTATGATAGACGGGTTAGGGATTTTCTGGATGCGAATTTTCCAAATCGATGGATTGGACGTAGAGGATTCATAGAGTGGCCTGCTCGTTCTCTGGATGTTAGCCCGTTAGATTTTTTTCTTTGGGGTTATCTAAAATCACGTGTTTACGTTAGAACTAATACGTGGAGAAGTCTTGGAAAGAGTGACTCAAGAATTTGTTAATAGGATGGCATATTGTCAGCAAGTAAACGGCGAGCATTTTGAACATTTGAAGTAATTTTGTTTCTCATTATTCTAAAATAATGAAATGTACATCTATTGTACAACTAACAGTGAGTTATTCCTCGTTTTTACAAATTTTTTTACACTAAACTCAGTATGTATGAATTCAAAATAACAAGCTCTTTCAAAATCTGTGAAAATATATAGGGTGTCCCATTTAAATTAAAGAAGTTGATGGCATTTCCGGTTAAACCGGAAGTATATTATTATCAAAAAAATGTACATCAGATGCGTTTTGTTCCATTGTACTTACCTGCAAATTTTCATAAATATCGTTCTTTTCGTTTGAAAGATATTTACTTGGTTCCATACTTTATCCCAACCCTGTATTGGTATCACTTTCTCATACTTATCATCAGCGGTTTTTGAGTAGTTGAATGATTTACTCTTTCTTTGTGCAAAACATGGCTTTGGATGAACATCCATAATTTCCATACCTATACTATAAATCTCAGGAAGCTGAAGTTTCGTATGCAGAATGCTAAGATTCTGCAGGTCTTACGAAATACGCTTCTTTTCATTCAAAATTCGATGGTTTATCGAGACATATAAAAACGGTTGAAAGTGCATTTTTTCAAATGAAATTCATACCTAGATTGTAAGATTCTGCGTTGAACTGAAATTTAGAGTTGCGCACGTGCGAACCCGTTCATCGGGTAACATTTTATTGAATCTTCTGCATCTTCTTGTTGTCATTTGGTCATATTGCCCATGGTGAATGAACAAATTCATCAAAATTTCATGTGAATAGGTATTTCTTTCCATTTCACTCATTATTTTTCTTATACTATGAAGAATGGGCTAATGTGTTATTATCGACAAACTAATTGTCTTCAAACATCTGAAGTGCCGGAAAATCATCACCTGGAAGGTCGTATCTGGTTTGAAAAAACCCTCACGACCAGAGAGCAACAATTTGTGGATTTTGAATTTGAATATCGAAGGAATTTCGAAAGACAAGTGTGATTACGTCTCCAAATTAGCTGATGAACATGGTATCAAAGAGATTCTTCTGCAAGAAACCCACACGGCAACAGAATCGTCGTGAAGGAGGACAGTTGAAAGTTATGTATTAATTGATTTTTTACAAGTTTAGCTTGTTATGTTGAAAAATTATCAGTTACGTAACTTTCAACAGATTCGGAAAGGGGAAATTGATGGAGTTCTTTTTTTCATTTCTTTCAAATTTTGTGACATTTCTGTCATAAATATTTATAAATCTCCGAACATTATTTGGCCAAGAAATCTTAATGCTGATGTTTTTTAAAGTAGCAAATGCATTTCCAAAATGCCTTCGATTTATTCTGAATAATCGGTTTCTTTTCTGCTTTTGTCTTTTTTCATTTCAGATTAAGAATAACGAGTCGTTTTGGGAAGAATCTGTGTATCCGAGACCATCGACGGATATCATGAAGATGATCACACTGATGTCTTTCAAGATTCTCCTGATATTTTATGTTATTTTGTTTACGGGGAGGCAGGTTTTTTCGGCTGAGGTTTTTTCCCCTGGCTGTATAGTATCGTATGATACAAGTGTTGATAGTATCGTATGATTCTATAGTATCATACAAAGAATGTTATGATACCCCGTTCTTTTTTTACCTCAGCTTAGGTATTTTTTGTTTCAACATTTATTGTATTATTTTAGCTCTCTTTTTCATAAGAATATATATAATTGTCAAATCTGCATAATGTCAATTATCATCATGTTATGGTATTTCATTACTATCTACTATACGACCAATACCTGTTCAGACGTTTTGGATGTACGTGCATCAAAGCTTGAAAATTCTTCTGGCTAGAACCTCAGAATCGTTCGAATAATGAACATTATTAGAATAAATTTATGTTTTGGTAGTTTTAAGCTCATAATTATTTTCATCAAATCATAGTAATCCGCTGAAGTAAGTATGTATATGAACCGCTCCTTTTAAGCTTGTTTCGGTTAGCAATTTCAGGAGGTTCGTAACAATGAAACATGAGCAACTATAAAATTTCAGTGCAACGCAGAATCTTACAATCTAGGTATAAGATATGATATATCATTTGAAAGGAAATTCAATTCTCTCTCAGTTATTCTCAAAATAAACAAGCCATTTAATTAAAAAAAAAAAAACACTTTCAACCGTTTTTGTATGTCTCGAAAAACCACCTAATTTTGAATGACTTTGTACGATGAGGAGCGTACTTCGTGATACGTGCATGATGCATAGGATCTTGGCATTCTTCATACGAAATTTCAACTTCCGAACATTTATAGTATGAAACTTATGGAGTTTAACTAGAGCTGTGGTTTGCACAAAACTGGGGAATTCATTCAACCGCTGAAGATATGAGAAATAATCGTATTACTACGATGAATAGAAAAATGCAATACAGGATGTGCCATTTGAAATAACAAAGTAGGTACTACTTTTTGATATAAGCGACAACACTGCAGCACTGAGAATATTTCAGATCGATAGAGCATCTGTTCTTGTCGAAGAAACCAAATTTTCAATTAATTCTTACTCTGTGTAAGCATATTATTAATCTATTGTTGGATTGATAGATCTGTCTATACACACATTTACAGTACACTCACATAATAATAATATGTATGTGACTAACATCAGTTTCATTAACGAAAACCACTCAACTTTCACATACGGTTTTACTGAAAATTCAGTATTAAGAGTTCTTGGGAAAAAAAAACAGAAAAAAATTGAATTGAGTAGACGAATTTACGATATGTGTAAAACAGGGGTAACTCTAAAGGTGTACTATGCAATTCGAGGCTATACATAAAGTAACAAATGCATTTCTAAAATGAGTGGTTAATTTCAAAATAATTTGATTTATTCTGAATAATCGGTTTCTTTTCTGCTTTTGTCTTTTTTCATTTCAGATTAAGAATTGCGAGCCGATTTGGGAAGAATCTGTTTATCTGAGCCCATCGACGGATAACATGAAGATGATCTCACACTGATGTCTTTCAAGATTTTCCTGATATTTGATATTTTATGTTTATTTTTTCACGGGGAGACAGGTTTTTTCGGCTGAGGTTTTTTCCCCTGGCTCTATAGTATCGTATGATACTAGTGATGATAGTATCGTATGATTCTATAGTATCATACGAAGAATGTTATGGTACCTCGTTCTTTTTTTTTACCTCAGCTTAGGTACTTTTTGTTTCAACATTTGTTGTATTATTTTAGCTCTCTATTTTCATAAGAATATATATATATATATATATATATATATATATATATATATATATATATAAATATATGCAATTCCGCATGAACAAGAGCTGTATACTTTTTCAAACATCAAAATATGATCATTACTCAGTATTATCTTCACAATTTCTTCCTCCAACTTCATCAAATGATCTCTACTGTTATCGGATGTGGCTGGAGATTAAAATAATTATTCCTAGTGGGTATATATTTTCTGTGGGATTGAGCTATTTATGATTTATAGGTTTCCATTATTTCTAGAAGAATTATCCAATATTTTATACTCCTAAAATAAGAAGAATAAGACGAGATATACCGACCTACACTTAACAAAATTCAAATCTGATCAATCTCTGGAAAATTATGGGGTAATATGAAAGGCTTTCAAGATCATTACTCCTCATAGAGTACTAAGAGGGTACTACATATTCTATGCAAATATTCAGACTGCCTTTCTTTCACAGTACCATCAACACTATGATAAGATTTGGAAGTATGACTTTTCATAAAATGTCTCAATAATGCAAACATATAACCCAAATTCTCCTCCTTCTATCGATCCATATCAGCATTGTCGTTTTTTTTTTTGAAAAAATGATGAAATTCTATTGAATTGTCTTATTGTAATACGCTTTATGACAACAAACCACACTGCACCGAATGCAGTAAATGGTACTTCCAGAATCTGAGAATTAATTTTCACTATTTTGAGTAAGTTATTGAAAAATAAAATCTAGTCGAATATTCTCACTGTCGTCGAGAAAAAAAAATTTAAGCACCACACAATACAGTGAGTGCAGAGCGTTTTGTTTTACTAACAATTATGTCTTATATCGCCACACACGAACATGCATAGTACCAATAACGAGGTTTCAGAGTTGGAGTTTGTGCTCCTTGTATCTAGAGGGAAGGAAAAGCCACAAATTGTTCCTCCTCTAATCAGAATATTGTATTCTGAATAAAACTCAAAAATATTTCGAATTTTCTTATATCTATAAATCCTCAATATCGGAATAATCCGCTGAAACAGAAGATTTGATCAAAATCTATGAGTTGAGGGAAATTGAGTGCTAAAAATACATATATTTCACTTCTCCATTCAATTTCATGTGGTAATTAGAGAAGGGGAAAAAGAATTTGCGATTGGTTATTCGAAACGAGTCGACCAATCGTCACGTTTTTATATCCTTCCTTTCAACCAAATGATAACAATTTGATTAGATTAGTCTGTGAAATTTAGTATGTGTGAAATAACAATATATGGGAAGTTGCTTATCGGGAAGCAAAATTGCTGCATGTTCCTTTTCGAAATTTAAGTGAATGTTATAGTCTTGTCGGCAGCATTAATTTCACACTTTTACTGTAACAAATATTCTGATAATGAGAGTTTCAGTTTCATTCAGTGGAAATAGGTCCAAATATATTGAGCGGAAAAAATTCTTTCAATCATAACAATATAATGAAAAATATTGTGAAGGTTCAATGGTATCTTGATGAAATTTCACAATCAATAATGAGCACGATTATTACTGAAATAATTGAAAACAGTAAAAAATCCTCTGGACTCTTTGATGTACACAGATTTCAATCTGAATAAAAGTCACTCTTCGGCATTTTATTGAAATACTATTGAAAATGAAATATATTTAGTGGCCTTTAGAAATTTTCGAACCTTTATTTGTGCCTGGAGTGATATCCAATTGAATTGTTTTTGGAAGTGTACCAGGTGACCTTATGTTATGCACACATCGCAATCTTTTTATTGATGAATATTTTTCGTACATAATACATTAATTACATAGATTTCTTTTGGTTTCGATTATTCTGGAGGGTACGAATTCTCAGAATATTCGAGACCTGAAATAGTATATTCTAAAACAAGTTGCAGAATGAGCAGCTATTCCAACACGAATGCGTGCATGAGTGTTGGAATTACCTTCTGCAACGAGTTTTAGACGATATTTTCTCTATTTCCGTAAAGTTTTGTGGAAAACTCTCGAAATTCAAATAAAAATTCAGATCAGTGACTTTTGTATTGTATCTTAGCAGTTGGTGTCACTAACGAAATTTGACAGATTGCGGAATTTGAATTGATTTGATTCGAAAATTGAGTGGATCGAAAAATATAACTGAAAACAATGCTGTAATGAATTTCATTACAGCACTACTTTTAGTACTGTAATGAACTCATTACGATACTGAAATAGAGAAAAAAACTTACAGTATGAATACAAAAACTAATGCTATAATCAAAACTAAATTACGATTTTAATCATATGTAACTAAAACTATGAGGAAAGAGGTAACGTGAAAAGGAGAGCAGAAAAATCCATAAACACATGAATTTGTTTGTATTGTAATCGCATGAAATAATTCAGGATATTCTGCATTTTCTGAAACTTTTCGTTCGTGCTATAAAACCAAGTCTCTAAAACAAAATCAATAGGGACATTTTTGAGTAATGGAAATGTTACTACTTGAATTCTTGCACAAAAATGAATTGAAATATTGAAACATTATAATAAATGGACGATTGTGAAGATTTCACGAGTTTTATGGATTGTTCATTGTCAGGAAACAATTTTTTCCAAATGATTTGCTCTTACAAATTTCCGTAAGATTTCAGGTAGGACCATTTCCATTATTTGAAAATTGTTCAATTGAGTTTGCTACAGGGACTTTGAGTGAAAACCCAATAAAGTTTCCGAAAATTTAAATATTGTTCGTTCTGATCAGCTTGAATGATTCTGATAGAGAAGTCAACAAAACGAAGTCAGGAGCATTCGACACGACATAAGAATTAAAACAAACTATACAGAGCAATTTACATGAATTATCGCAAATCGTTGTATAATTGAGTCTTCATTAATTCATGAAAATATGAAGAATAAACAATGTGCTAATCAGAATGTAATGAGGACAGAGTAACACATCCTAAATACAATCTCACTAGCGGTATCAGACAAGCCACGACCATACCAATATTTGAGATTAAATAAATCTTCAGAGACAATATAAGGAGGAATAATACAATAGAAATACACAAAATACTTATTACATTAAAATTCAAAAATCCTGTGGAATCCGGCACACCGTAGATGTGTTGACGAAATCAGCTTTCACAATGATCTCAGAAATCAAACAAATCTGGCAAATCACTGTGAAAACCCGTTTCGTTTCAACATTATCTGAGAAAAACATAACTCCTAGTCACATGATAACATTTCGAACTGGAGCGATAGTTCATCCTTCGAAACCAGAACCAAATACGAAATCGACACTGATATCTGAAACATAAATGAGTTCATTACGATCAAAGTTCACATTTTCGATCAAAGACTACAGGAAGTCGAGGAGAATCGTACAGTTGAATAGGGAATATGTAATATCGACTTGTGAATGAAAAGCAGTAGTGGAACGTTTTCCGCAGGTATTCAAGACACTTCACACCATTCACCTACCGAACTATCCACGTTATTTCCGGTTTCGTCGAACTATAGGAAATGATTACGTTGTATGTGGCTACTGTGAGGTTCTAATCAATTACATGAATGAATTCGAATTTTCATTGATAAAAAGTTACTCAACCATGTGATAACAGATCTGCTCGGCCGGCACCAATGCAGCTGGGTTAAAAAACAATGGATTCCTCGAGAAACACCTTGAGAACCACAGCACACGAATAACATAAACACAGTGTGACCTGCTAATTCACTTGTTAGTTATGAATGAAACGAATCCTGCTCCGTTATCAATACTGGCATTATCAGGAACTGAAGTCACGTCTTTATTTTTCTATATTTAAATATACGTATCACGTTTTTACTAAGTGCCCGTTTCGATCGAACCAAGCGGACGCGTTGTAAATTTTTCTTTGATGCTTCACGAATAACTGCTGCGTTGATCACTGGCCGTGGCAGCAACAGTTCTTACATTAGCCCATTCATGATTCATGCCTTGCATAACGTAACGCGATAATTGATCAAATATCTGAGTACCGCCTGGAATGTAGTAATGTAAATTACTGACGTCATGGCGCCTTTCCAGCGGTAGACTGACGGATAGAAGGGTGTTTTCTAGAAGTTAAACAAGATAACACTCCGTTCTGTACGTTATCTATGCATCCACTTATGCTACTTCTGTTGGATATTTTGTAATCGGAATGTGATCCTGATCATCAACAGAAAGTTTATCTCATTCGTTTCACATGAACTTCGATCTCGCAGGGTGTCACATTTTCAATCCCAATTTATTAAACTTTTTAAATTATCGAATACATAACTACCCTCCTTACTAAAATTTCAATGCAATTGGGCAAATTTTATGTCGCTATTGCTTCATCGAATTATTTTGAAGAATGCTTAAAATTACGTTCAATTTTTCATCCACAACTTATTGCACCCTAGATTTGATTACGTATTGGATAGTAATCGCCCCAACTCACTCAAATATTATGATTTCATTAATATTTGACATTAAACAATGTTTACGAAAGCATCGGTATGAATCATTTTCCTAAGCATTTTCCAAAGATGTAGTAAAAAAGTCGTTTATTTGAGGATTTTTGAATTTTCATGATTTTAAAAAAGGATGAAAGTACTATGAAATTCACTAAGCCTATCGAATATTTCATGTGGTTTTTTCAAATCTTTTTCGAAATGAACGAAACAATGAATTCCAAATTATAATATAACCATTCCGCTATCTGTGAAAAAATGGGGCTTGACTATAATAAATTGAGTCATAACGGGAAAAACCTCCCTTGTCACATTCAGGCTGACAAGGAATAATCGCCGAGTTGACAAGATGGTCTGGTTCACGTTTACATTATTCAAGTTATTAAAGTTTCATCCGTTATTCTGAAGTCATGGAGAAGAAAAAACAAAATTTTAATGATTAACATTATCACTAGAAGAATAAAAATACCACAAAAAATGTTTAGTATTTATTAGTCAATGAATCAAAAATTTCCGATCCGAACTAGAAGAATAGGGAAAAGATTTTCAAAAGTTTCTGAAAAATTAAAAAATCGCAGTTCTTGATTTCGGTGAAAAAAAAGTGCAAAATGTTCTCCTATCAAGTTTCGTTACTAAAACACAAGGATATAGATCGGAAGGGAAAGAAACGGACCTCTTATTCATGCTTCAAATATCTCCTTATTCAATTCAATTCAATAGATTCTGTGATTTCTCTCTTTGGGCTGATAATTAAGTATGTGTCCCATTCCGAGATTTGAAGCGAATCAACATTGGATTCACTAAATGAACGCTTACTGCATGTCAGTGCTTTTCTCTTATATTTTTGTATTACAGAGCCATCAAATTAAACCAAAAGATGGCTTTTGTATGAGGGTGATTCGAAAATTTGGGACTTTGGGGATTCCAAAAGCATTTACACGATGGGTAGATTAAGATCACTTGATTTTAATCAGCCATTGGCGTGAATCCCCCAACCAATACCCAATTCACGAATTTCCCTCGCACAAAAGCCACTTTAAACTCTAGCAACGAAGGCACTGTTGGATGAAATCCCTCTTCTGAAATACATCACGGGTAGAATATCCATTAACAAATATTAAATATAAGTAATACCATCTTGAAACCACACCTCCGGTATAAGCTTCAAATCCCATGTGCTCACCACAAATTGAAAAGAATGAGGTACTGTTAGGAATGCGTTAGTTACATTGCTCAAACCGTTATCTCAGTTCCCACCGTATATAGTGGACAGTTCCAATCAGTCCGAAATTTATTTCTGAGGAAGATTCCAGAATTTGTATGTTGAAGTCACGAGGAAATGCTGGCACAATACGTAAAAACATACAAACCGTCATGTAACTCCTGTTCTCCAATTCTCCTAGTCTATCCATCCTTTTCGGCCAGAGAACCTGAAAAAATTTAATATTTACATAAGATTATATTACAAAAGCGAAAAGCATGAAAGTAAACCATCGACAGATTTTCCGACTTATTTGGTCACTCTGAACTAATCAAATATTTCAATATATTCAATATCCGAACGTATCGAATCTCACAAACTGTCTACTGCGTGCCTTGAAAATCATGGTTAATTTAATGAAGGAGTCTATCAAGAAAGCACTGAATAATTTTTTCGGGAAGAGAAAGTACCCCCATTGAGACGTTCTGAAGAATTGAATAAACATGAAAAGGGATGGAAGCGAAATATGCAAAAAAACTTATCAAGGGCGGAATTTAATGGAGGTTACCTTCCTCCCATCAAAAACCCGAAAAAAGATTACGTAAGATGGTGAACAAAATATATTTCATATTTATATATCGATTCAAAATTGTTATTACAAACTTTTTATGCTAACCTCTGACACACTTCAGAAAGAGTTTTTCAAATAATTCGAATTAAATATTGCTTAGCTATTTCGAGATTCCCGTTTCACTATTGACACAATATAGAAGCCTTAGCTATTTGTTGAAAATTTACACCTCTGTCTGGTCATCAGGATTAATTTCTGGACGAATCGAATAATTATTCAATTTAAGCATTAATATGCAAGTTTGATAAGGGCATTTCTAACAAGTTTGCGTATAGCAAGTTATGGCAGGTACTTGAAATTCACAAATTGTCAGTTCATTATCACAAAAATGAATCAAAAAACCGAAGTTTTGCTGAAAAATAAAGTTGGTATAAACTGAATTGAACTAATATGTTGTAATAATAGAAAAAATAGGTATCAGAAAACAATAAATAGGACTGAACTATCTAGTCCCAACTTCTCAGATATGGGCGAAGATGATTTGCTCTAAACAAGAGGGCTTCTTCCTTTTCTGCCTACCTTGGGTTCTTGCTGAGCTGTGAATAATTGGGTGATCGGTATAATTCCATCGTCGAGTACTTATTGTCAGGAAAACTCACGCAAAGAAATTTTTATTTTTCTCAATTTATTTACCGGGAGCTTTCCCTGAGATTTCTGAATCTGAACTATAAGTGGCATATTTTCCTGCACCATGTTTTCTTTTGTAAGAGAGGAACATTTTCTATAAGAAAAAACCGAGTTAGTTTCAAACCTTGAGCTTCATTGAACACGTTCAAAGTTACCCCGAAAACGATGACTAAGCACATGGTTCTCTAAAAGTATAAATAGAAGAAAATGTGTTGAAGTATTTGAAATTCCTTTGCTATACTGTTGCTAGGATAATGTATTGTAGCAGATATATTTTGCGAGCATGTAGTACAAATACTTACGGTTACAGCAACAAAAGTTTGCAGACCATATCGAACGTGGATATTTTAGGTTCGAAGTAACATGTCAGGATTGCTAACTCTCTGAACTTATTTTCATGTAAATGCTGTCATGCCATTCTTGAATGTGTTACGAATTGAGTAGTGAAAACCAGACGTCGCTAAATCTGATGGTTTTTTCACCATAAGTCGATATAACAAAATTAAGTTTTTGTTCAAAGTTTCCCCGCGGTTCAAAGTTACCCCATTTTACCGGTATATTTTAAATTTTGTGGTTGTCAGTAATGACCTCCGATCCTATCAATTTTCAAATCAAATCAATTCAAATTCCGTAATCTGTCAAATGTCGTCACTAATCGGAATTTGTATCTTAATTTTGAGAGTATTTCATAGAACTTGACTGAAATAGAGAAACTATCGTCTAATACTCGTGGCAGAACGCAATTTCAACACTCATGCTTCCGAAAAATTGCTCGTTTTCGAATTTCGCATTGTTGGAATATTAGCCCATTCTGCAACTTGTTTTAGAATATTCTCTCTCTATCTCTTTTAATTTAGGAGATGTAGTACTAATCTGACCACCATGTACAATCAATATACTATATAACATTTGAAAGGATGAATTTTACAGGTGATAATATATGATTATTGTTCAACGTAGAGGGTGTGAGAACCGAACTATTACTTCATGAAGAATAATTTATTCGATGTAGCCACTCTTAAAAATTTATCGTAGTGACCATTAGTTTTTTCTTCATTCGTACGTATTTTTACATACTGATAGTATGGAACAAAACCTTTCAACAACTTTCATTCCACAGCTCTTCACTCAAGACAAATTCATTTCGGCTCCTTAAAGAAAAATTCTGTTGTAATTTCATAGGAGTCATCCTGTATATTGTAGAAAATATTATGAAAATTATTATATATATTTAACAGAGCAACACTCTGCAAAAATATTGAATGGACTCATTGAATGCAAAAACATAATCTATTCGATACACGATACCAAGTCCCAGAAATTATCATTACTCATTACATAGGACGTTCACGATAATGAGCAGATGACCTATATGACCTCATTTTCTTCGATTTTAATTCAGAATTAGGATATTGTGAATGGGAATTTTGCTCTTGGATTCGATCCATTTCTTGGCCTGATCGAAACCATGAATTAATTACGAACAGGAAGTGTTTGTTTCTGCTCAGCCTGCTTTATTCGTCACTCGCGTTCCCAACGATCTCATTCACATTTGTTTTGTCCCAATCACAATATTTGCGTTCCTATGACGAAACGTTGTTCAATTGAACTCGTGATCTCCCAGTGAGTACTTTGATTTGAAAATATGTAATACATGTATTATGTATCGGTTTTTCAACAATGTTTTGTAATACAGAGATAAAATTATGGAGAAACGTCATTTTCGATCTTTGTAACACCGAAATGGTTTCGTGACCCTAGCTGAATTGCCCGATCAATCATCGCAAAGTTCACAAGTTGTTTACATTGTCACCTAGGTTATTCGGAAAATATCGGAACATTAGCTGATACGGATTTTAAGAATTTCATGAGCTAAAATGGGGAAAGCCTTCTATTAGTCGCATGAGCTCCACAATGGTGATTTTAGTCACTATTTGCCGCGTAGAAAGAACAATTGCAGATGTTTTCAGAAAAAAAAATTAAAATCATCATTGGGTACCTATATTATTTAATGAGTTAGGAAATGAACAATATTAATAAAAACAAATTTAAGAGTGACCTAACAATTATAGCATTTCACATCTGGTCAACAAATATTTTGTATTTGTTTCATCAATCTAGCTATGAAATTGAAAAGTCATTTCAGCGTTATACTTTTCGTTCCTAAACACTAGAAACAATAGCACAGGGCAAACCTTGGCTGAATTTTTAATAGTTATCAAAAATGCAAAGATTGCTGAAGAGTCTTTATAGAGGAGGAACTTTTAGTAATCATCATTGAACTCTTGATTATTTAATGAATGATATCTCTACATTGGAGTTCCTTGAAAGACTGGATGATTTTATGTTGAAGCATTTCACGCTATTATTATTATTAATCCTGAATTTCCATGCTTGATCTACATAAGGTGGCTGTGTATATGTAAGTCGTCATCTCAGCTGTATGCACTTTTGCAATAATTGAAGATTAGTTCGAAAATTTGTCAATACAACAATGATGAAAATAATATCATTGTTCAGAGTATTCTTCAGCAATGATAATATCCGACTGCTGTATAGCAAATATTCTCAACAATTTCAAATTCATTTGCCTTAAAAAATATATTGATGATTGCATAGGTTGTATTGGTATATTTTAATCTATGATGAACACACAATTTCTTTTTGTGATGCCAAACAATGCTGAAACCGGTTTATCTCTCATCTCAGTGACAAAATATCATTTCCCTAACCTCATGATAAAAGATCTTTGAGCCTGGGAAAATGGTATTCATTTTGAATTCATCTATGTTTCAAAAATGTTTTCGGTATGGGCTCCGTAAAGGCAAAGAATTTTTATTTACCGTTTAAACACAAATTTTTAGTTATTTTTGTAACTAGAAATAAAGCCCCGACTGCAATTCCATGGCTTGCTCTGATGACAATAATTTTGATACGGAGAATATGTTGAGTTCCAGGTTTAAGGTTAGTATTGAAGAAAAACACTGACTTATAACATTTTTCTGTTTTGTATAGCGGCCGGAAAAATTTTCGAATGAAGCAATTTAGTTCTGTTTGTATATTATGATCTCGCATCGAGTATTCGCATTTTTTTTGAAGAATTGAACTCTTATCAAGCTCAACAATTCCAAAATGATTCGCCTTGAAACAATAATGAAGATTTTTTTTAGGTTATATTTATAATTTATATATTTTCTGTGCGACTGGCTTCAAGGCCTGCTTAGACAATAATTATTGAACGGACTATACCTATGTACCTGAAAATTAAAGATCACTCGGCAGATATTTTTAACAAAGATTTTATGCATATCGGATTACCTATAAAAACTTCCTGAAATAAAGAGAGTCCAACTGATCTCTTTTATCATTAAATAGATATAATTTTGATGATTTTTCTACCTAGACAGTTTAACTACCAAAGGAGAGTTCTGCAGGACATGATATGTATTAAGAAAAAATCTAGTTGATAAGAGAGTAGACATTGATGGTTCGAATATCTCTTATCTTTATTTATTAGGAAGTAATAACAATTAATTGGTTGAAGAACTATTTTTGATTTCCAGTCTTAACATATGATAATAAATATTCGTCGTTAAATCTTCTCACACAGAATGCCTAGTTTCCTTACCCTTCAAATTTATTTTATTTCATATAGACAAAATAAAACAAATAAAACTTCCAGTGTGACAGTCGCTTAAAATTACTTTGTGTTATATTTATGTGTTGTTGATTTTCAGCAATACTCTATTAACAGCAATGTGTTTACATCTATTTCTTCCACTGTTTTCATTACTGTACTTCTTTTCGAGAGCTGTGATGCAAAAATTTAATTTACAATGGGTGTGTGTTCCGCGAACTTACCATCCTAGATCCCATAAGCTTCCAACTTATCATTATTGGAACGGAAAAACTGGTGGAATTTATAGGAATTCTATTATTCAGCCCTGAACCCTAAAATTCAATACATTAATTTCTCGAATCAGAAGAAATCGTGCAGAACTAAGATTATTGTGAGTTTATTTCCATGAACAAGACTCTTAAAAAACTTAAATAACCAATTCGCGGTCAAATTGCATTCAGTGCAATTGTGTGTATACCTACCCCGTGCTTGGGGTCACACGCCATAACTTTAAAACTGCATCGATATCAAACAGAATAATACTTCATTCATTCAGAATATGTAAGCCTTATATTTTATTGTACCGACCTAGTATAATCTGAAAGTTTGAATTCTTGTCGCAAAATTCATCCATGATTTTTCGAAGTCAAGTTGAGAAAATTTTCGATAAGACGAAATGGGAAATCCATGTGTGCATCATTCAATGAGGAATCCAGCTACCCTGATCGAGAAATGAGTAACTTCGTAATTATAAATAGAAACAAACCGACATAGTGACAAGGTAGTTCAAAGACTCATTAGGTGATATATCCACCCACGTCCCATTATGCTTTTCAATTATTGCGTTGCACCTTTAAATAGAAGTATTTCGAAGAACAACGTGGGTCGCTATGGAAAAATTGCATCGGGGAGTTAATAATATAAGTCACGTCATCGCTAGAAAGTTCTAAGGTCATTTGTTGGAATGCGCGAATGCAGTACGCTAACATTCTTATGGTAATTCGCCTCCCAACACTGTTGATGGTACCAAGAGATCCCAACCGTACATGTAATTTCCAGTTTATATTGTCATTTGATGCGGTAAGACTGAGGTCATCGCATATCTACCTGTTTTATATTTAATTTCTCAATTGATACAGGCTCGTGTAAGTAGTAGCTCTGAACCTTCTGCAGATGGCGCTAGGGGCACTTCGAAATTAAACTATACTCCGTTCAAACATTTCAAGTTACAAAAAGTAACTAAAAATGTCTATGGAACTATCACAGAAAATATATCAATATAGCATTGAAAACCATTTATTATTGTTCAAAGGCGAATCATTTTGAGAGTGTCTAGCTTGACGACAGTTCTGATTTTCGAATAAATTCAAATGCTCAATGAAAGGAATTTCGGTAGAGTGTGCTAAATATGACGATTTTCTAAAATTTCAATATTAGTTCTGATTGTTCGATGACAAAATGAAACTTTACATCGCAGTTGATGGATCCAATTTCAACAATTTTTTGGATGGGTTAAATATTATTGAGCAACAGTAAATGTTGTAGAAAAAAAATATCGTGCTTACCCGAACTCCGCTTCGCGTCGTTTGGGCAACGGCAGTTTCGTGCGGGAAAATAACTCTTTCCGCACTTGTAAGCAAAATAACTATTTCCACGTCAATAGAGTCGGTCGGGAAGAAACCGATTTTGACAGCTTCATGGTGAATCATACGTGTTTTGATATTACCAAGAATTATTCGAGAAAAAATAATTACTTGGTACACAACCAAGTCCACGATGCTTCTATTTATAGAGTTGGTCAGTTAATTTCACTTCAACGTAAAAATCGTGCACTAATTTGTCAAGGGCCGAATACTTTCCAGAAATTGTAGCGTTACAATGAAACACGAAATAACATTTCGAAATATTCAGCTTTGTGTTGTTTCGAATTTTATATTTCCTATTCTCAGTTCTTTCCTCATAAATCATCAATCAAAATAAGATCCACTCCCAACGAAAAAAGTTATGATAGAAACATTTCATGATTAATTAATCTTCGATCGAAATAAGAAATAATGAAATTAACTTTATTAAAAATTTTCTTGTGGATAATCAATACTCACAAAATTCAATTGAAATAGCAAATTAAGGGCGGAAAATTGCGAAAAATTATAAAAATCAGGAACAAACAAAAACAAGGAACGGTCAGTGAAGAACAATTTTATTTTATTAAATTTAATTCCTCATATTCATGGACTTTCAGAAGAATTGGTTCTAAACTCAACATTGTTTTCAAAACACAGAATGATTTGAGGTCCCTATACTAACAAAACTTAATTCAACATTTAAGAAAAAAAAATTGTTTTTACACTATTCCTCGTATTTGTGGAAGAATATTACTTCAGACCCCCAGAGATAAGAAAAAGTACCTAAACATAAAAATAAAATAAAAAATAGAGATATTGGTAGATCGCAAATTGCAGATGTTCCAATACCGGAGATCACATAATGGATTGGAATAACACAAAAATTCTGATGGCCGAAGATAATTAAAAAATAAAATTAAGGAATCAACTTGCATTTTGTTTGATGAAAATAATAATCTGGCTAATTGTTCGGTTTCAGTGGGTGTGGATCGCACTTGGATTGATTTGTTGAGGAAAGAACTGGTATCAGGAAATTTCGAGTGGATGTAAATCAATGTCAATATCATAGCATCTAGTATTCATCTATGGACACCATGTATTGACAAATATCAAATGATGAATAAACAATTGTCAAAATTGTGAAGATTTTCATGAATTCACGAATTTGTCTGATGAAGGTGACCGATATAGACTTCGTAACTTTACAATGTTTAATAGTTCGAAGTTTTATTTCTGTTCTGAAAGGATTTGGCCCTATACTAATTCGTGCACCATTTTTACGCAGGGGTCTCATTTCTTCTATTATATAAAACTTTTTTTTTGTTCCACAGACTAGGAGATCTTGGGCATTCACTCCTCGGATTTAGCATTATTGCGAAACCAATTTTCAGATTTTGAATCAAAGTTGCTTGTAAGAATGTAAAATTATAGCTGATGCAAAAATCTTAAGATACCTACGCAAATGTTAAGAAATTAGTGACTGAAAAAGCTATCAAACGTGAAGAAATCATCTGATGTCTCTTAAACGAACAATGAGATCGGCAACTTTTGTAACCACCAAAAAATTTCTGAACATCCTTAACTTTTTTGGTGCGGTATTCTGAAAGTGACAATCGACAATGCCGAGAGAATATTTTGAATGACTCTGAAGACAGTTCCGAAGAAATGTCGACCCAAAATAATAGGATGTAAATGAATCGATATATTTTCTGGTTTTAAATTCATTAAGATAATGAAAGGACAAGGTGATAATGTATTTCTTTGCACGAAGAAAATTTTTCCAAAATAAATTTCTTTACTTTCGCAGGATTGAATAAAACTTCTTCAAGTTCTTGGAAAACTAAATATGTAATTTCGAACGATTGAGAAAGCAAAACCAAAATACATTAAAAGTTCTTAATTCACTGGGCTTTGTTACAGGATATTCTATTTCTTTCTACTAAGAGGTTCATATTATCGTAATACCGAACTAAGCCAACGCTAATGGGCATATTAATAGCTCATACATTGAACCGATGTGAATTGATTGTGCCATCGAAAAAGCGCATTCCACCAATACTTTCGTGGCCCGTGTGCGGGCAATATCGGTTGCTCTTCACCGACCTCCAGAAAGTATGCCAAACTTATCTATTAATTTGAGGATGTAGCAGCTGAAGACGAAATACAGAGCCGTACGTGCACTTTGGACAAGCGTTTTCATGAGCAACAACGCACAGGAAACTCTGGCAAACTCAATGAATGTGCCACTTTTCGCCAAAGAAAAACATGAACTTTTTGATTTATGAAACATAGATGAATTCAAAATAGTAATCATCGAAATGAATACCATTTTCAATTCCCAGGCTCAGAGATCTTTTACCATGAGGTTGGAGAAATGATATTATTTTTTTTTTTTGATTTATATTATGAAAACTTTAAGCGAATGGCGAAACTCTCGAAATCTGAATTCATTAGGTTCTCAATGTTTTTTTTCCTGATTTTAATAAAACCATTCTAAAAAGGTTTCATCGGAGAGGTGAAAGTTATGTCAGTTAATGCCGAGAGGAAAGAAAGAGATATATTCATTGGTGTCTTACAATGCACCAATACAATATACCACCAATCACGATACAATGTTTACAAAAGTTAATAATAAGTTAATGTAATGTAGATAAAATATGCCATATATAACATCACATAATAACAAAACAAAATAAAAATTGGTTGTTAAAAGAGTAATGTCCCCGATTTTCAGTTAAGTGCAAAGTTAATTTGGGTCATTGACCGTCTTAGAATCGTAAATAAATAAAGTCAGTTTTCTCCTGAATTGTCGTCTTGGAAGAGTCTTAACAACATCAGGAAGTTTACTGTACAGGTTTGTCCATAAAATATTACCGTAGAATCAGAATGTTTTTCATAATAAGTACGGAGGATAAGAAGTTTTAAAGCTAAATTACCAATATCACTCAGAATGATTTAGACCGTCGAATCAGTTAGAAATGATTTCCATATTATATTGTACAAAAACAACTTGAATAGAGAATGAAGTGATTAAATTCATACTATATAGATATATGACATTCTCTGAATACGAAAAATGAAAACGTCGCCCCTGAATATATGTAATGAATTTATTTCCTATAATTTCTCCGTGAAATGATAGAAGAAATGCATGGCGGTAGGGCGGTATATAACACTAAGCACTAACAATTTAACCTCACAATGCAACCTCACATATTATTCAGGTTACTTGCTATTTAGTTGTGCCCAAAAACAGACTCTCGAAATAAGTTCGCTCATTTTCGATAGTCTGAGTTTATTATTTCACCACTTCGAATTGACTAATCAGACTTTTTTTTAAATTCGGTAAGTTCGTGAAATCATAAGTAGTCCCCGTCTTTATAAATATGGTATCGGCGCACGTACATTCCTGGTGGATTTCAGTTCGATACAGCCAAAATTACAAATAAAAACCTACAGAATTCTATCGAGGCGGACTTGAAACAAGCTTTTATTAGCTTCGTGTCTAGCAGGCGCTGGGTATCAAGTTTTATAACTTCATGTAACAGAAATTGAACTAAGTAGTATATCCACATCATAATATCATTATTCTATTAGGCGATACAACGACCAGTCAAAATCATAATCAGTGGCAGTTGTGGGCAAACCATATATCCAAATATCAATACGTCGATGGAGCAAACACAGTTGCATATTGCATTAGCATTAATACATTGCACTTATGACAAAAATTTAATATGATATATTTATACTCTATAATCTTTGATCCAACCTACGTTTTGCCCACAACGGCCATATCAGATCACGTGGTTTATACTCCATAATTGACACAAAGAAATATTGATTCTTTGCAATTGGGAAGGTACCGCTCGGAATAGATATTGTAGATATTGTACCTAATGCCAACCCTGCGTTTCTAGTGCCACAACGACGCACGTGGTCGAATTTGAATTAACACACCGCCGTTTCCTGTTTGGTACAACCGATGTGTTTGATCATTGCTCTAAGGTAAATATTTGTGTGAGGCTGCATGGAGCATTCTTCGGATTCCGAGGCTTACTTATCTCTCTTCGAGGAACGAGTTCTCATTCTGTTCTCTGTTTACCTTTGGAATGAACTCCGCGGTGCCAAGATTGTGGTACTATCCACGGTTTACGGAATAAATTTTCTGTATTATTGAATTTTTCCAATACTTCCGGGTAGGGAAAGAAGTGATTGAAATCGTTCAGAAACAAATTTAATAATGTGAATGAAAAAGAAAAATTAGATAAATAACTGTGAAACAAATATTAAAGTTATTCATATTCATTGGGTAGGACACCATAATATAGATCGTGGGTGGCAACAATCGTTTTGAGAGTTAACGATGAGGACACAAACACAAAATATTAGTTTTTGTGTTTTTCATATACATACTTGGCAAACACGAAACCCCTTATAATTTTTCATCAGTGTTTGACCACATATCTCGGCTAACCGACTTGATAGATGCACTTGACATTCTAATTATATTCAAGGGTGAGAAGAGCCTAGAATATATTGTAGGAAAGTCACAACTGAAAAATTAAATTACAGAAGTGATTCACTATTACGTAATTTATTACTACTGTTGCAAAAATGAAGATATTTGCATGTTCGTTTCATGTTTGCTTGACGTTTTTTCGTTTTTTTACGGGAAATATTTATTTGCTACAACAATTTCATTTCAGTTGCCAGTCTTGATTTTCGTAGTGCAGAGTTCTTCACAAAATGTTTTAGTGAAATTTATTCGTGCGAATAAATGAATTAGTTACATTAGAGATTTGTTATAAAGCTCCCGGCCCAGAATCAGTTTGAATCAAGGTATCTGTTGCATATTTATGGATACTTTTCTGGATTTCGAAATAATATTGTTTTTTTTTTAATAATTATTCATGAGAATTATACTATGTGATTATGTGTATGGCGAATTCCTCAGAATAAAAGCGGACAACCTTATGGGATACTGATGATGCCAAATAAAGCTTAAACTGTGTGTATATCCGGTATATCTCTCCTGTCAGTGACAAAATATGATATAATTTCTCCAACCTCATGAAACAAGATCTGTGAGTCTAGGAATCAAAAATGTTTTCGGTGTGGCCTCGGTAAAGGCAAATAATTGTTTGTTTTTTGATTTATTCTTTTTCTTAAAAACACTTGGCTTCAAAGTCGCGAAAAGATTTGGACGTTTCCATCACTCAGAGAAACTAGTATGGGGGCCTTGATTTAGGGCCACTGCTGAAGAAGATGTACGCAGTTTTTTTTAGCAAGTGATTGGAAATATGGGACTTCCCTTTTGACGCTACCAGATATCGCCAATTTAAAATATTTTACTCAGTACGCCTCAACTATTTGCTTCAAATATAAAATTTTCTGATGAAGAAAAGTAAGAAAAAGTAGAGAACAACAGGAAAAATGAGATGAGGGACATATGACAAAAATTCCCTTCCTCATAAAGACCGATGATCATAGAGAAGATATTGTCTCGGAGTGGTATAGGATACTGACGATGCCAAATAAGGCTGAAATCGGTATATTTCTCCTCCCAGTGACTAAAATCTGATATCATATTTCTCCAACCTAATGATAAAAGATCTGTGAGCCTAGGACTTTAAAATGGTGTTCATTTCCATCATTACTATTTAGAATTCATCTATGTTTCAAAAAATATTATATTGTAAGTAGAATTTTGAACGAAAAGACTAATTTAGTTGTGTCGTTATATGGAATTATCAATGATACAAGAATTATTTCCATATTCTGATTTTTGTTGGTACGTTTTGGATTCATACTCTGTCTAAATAATAAAATTATCATTCAAAAATCACCTGAAGTAAAAATGAAATACTTCGGTTATCTTTTTTCAATCGACCCATTGCTATGCGGTTTGGATTCTATTTTGAAATCAACAACGTAAACTAAAAAACAAATCGACAGATGTCATTCATGAATATAATGAACAACAGAGGTCAAGTACGGATTCCTGTACTTTGCCCGATATTCGAGCAATTTAATTAGGGTTCACATTCATTACGAAATATTCAAATTCTACAACTGAATCGGGAATTTCGAGAACCCGAATGTATACATGGTGTATTTCAGTAATTTGTATCAGGTGGTTGACTTAATCAGAAAGAAACCTTTCATGAAAAATTGATTTCAAGACATTATCGAATAGGATTCCATAAATTTGAGACTACTTGAATTTTACTTGAGATTGAGCCTTCAAATTTCATAATTACCTGCATACTTTCGGGAAATTCTAGTACCTCAGGATAACCACAATACGACCAAACTGTTGCAGTACGAAAAGAACTTGCAGGGCGATTTAGTACCTCAATGATTAAAGGTGGCCATTTTGATTCCTATCCGCGATCAATGCAGGACGGTGTTTTTGTAGATGCGAATTATTTTTTATTACCTGCTGCGATAAGTGATTGAATTAAGTTTAGTTATTGTAAAATTATACGCATTTATGATACCGTATTTCAACAGAAATTATATCATTTATTCGTCTTCGCACATGATTTGAGTCATCAAGGCAGGAATTTATACCTCGCGATACATAAATTATTGTATCTTGGAACAGTCCCATCGTTTAGGCCAAATAATTACACGGTGAAGCCAACAATTTTTTTAAGTAGTTTTTGGTACGTAAGTATTCACGTTTCAGATGCCGCGAAGTGAAAACAAGGTGACCCGGTCCTATTCTTGTGAGGAGAACCTTATGAATGCTGTTCAAACTGTATCAATAATTTATTTAATTATTTTTTCTTCTAGAATGATATCTTCAATTTTTGTCATAAGAAAAAATATAACTGCCCTAAGGTACAAGCATTGTTTGCACCTTGAGACAAAATTTCTGAGGTTATTTCAGAGAAGTAAAAAGTACTTTTCTGAAATAACCAATTTTATCAAGTAAATATTTCATTTCTTTTCTAAATTTGAAGTTACCAAGTATTCACTGATCTAAGACCTGATAACTCATTAATATCATTGTAATATAGGTATTTGAGAAAAATGTCCCGAGGTACAACGATCTTACAGTTGATTTTATAGGAAAATTGTGCTTTATTCCGTTTGAAGCAAGCAAATGAGATCTTGCAATGAATGTCAATAATAGAAATTCATTTGGCTCACCTTAATGCGGATCTGCAGGTGATGGAATGCTCTTCAGCGAATTATGTATATGGCGGAGGGTCTTGGTCGTTCACTACTCGAAGCTCTAGACAGGAAGGTAGATCCAGGTCGAAGAATGCCAATTCGAGATGCTACCCAAGATGGAGTAGTTCGCAACTTGTGTTAGAATCCCTGAAACGAAACAAGTGGTCATAATTCGATATTATTGGAAAAAAAATTGATGCCAAACAAATTTTTTTTCAGGAGGATTATCACGGGTTCTATCAGATCTAGGTACTTTTTTGTTTCAATATGTATTATATTATTTCAGCTCCTTCAGACAAAAAAATATTGAAGGAATGAATATCATCATGAAACTTTGCTTAAGCAACCATACATTAGAAAATATCCCCATCATTAGTAGAATAATTGCCGAGTAGGGATGAATTTAAAAGCTCAAACACATAGGTAGAAGAAAGGAGGGTATATGGAGTGTAGGCAAACAGGGGAACGAAACATTCGACAGTGGGCAAGTTTGTAGAGTAAATAATCATTGGAACGTATTGATATCTGATAGAGAAATATAAATAACAACTGACTTATTTAAACATTCAAGGACTGTAAGTTTACTAGGTATAAATTATCTCGAATCTGCAAAAGCCAATCATTTATAAGGGGTCCAGGTACAAAAAAAAATATACTTCAATTATTCTAGAAGTAGATATTTGGAAAAAAAACATTGAATTGCCTAAAATTGCAGTTTCTCAAAAAATTATAGAAGTAATACTTTAAGGTCTTGGAAAATGAAAGTGACAACTCGAAAAAAAAATAACAATTCTTCTACTGCAAGGGTTCCTAACATAGTCCAAGTGAACGTTTAGTTTGAACAAAAATAAAAAAAGTTCGTTTCCTCGAATGCAAATCTACAATTTTTCGTTCACATATAAACCTGACGAGTATTCATATTATTCAACAACGCATACTTTATGTGAATACCTCGAATACTTCAGTGAGCCAAGCCTCGAGTTCTAGGATTCCAGGTATCTCATTCATAAACAAGCACTTTCTTCGTCGGAAAGAAGTACTGCTTATGAATTCTTCGGAAAAGGAGGGGCGATATAGTAGAAAGGCCAGTATCAATGACCTTAAAAATGAATTCGTCATGCGAACACCACAATGCCCGAACTATTGTTGACTATTATCGAGGCTTTCCTAGAAGAAATAATCCGCGTCGACCAATACAATATGACCCATAATACGGCTTGGTAAATTACAAAGCAAATTACAATGAACTTATGACATGGGACTCGGACTGTGAAGCATTCGTTTTAAACGCCTTCTGAAAACATTTCGAGTAGTCCATTTCACAAAAGAAACACATAATCGAATTCGTGTTGTCAAATTTAAAAGCTACCTATGGGAACCCAGGCTTTCAAAGTCATATGACTGTAGTATTACTAGTAGTTATTTATTTGGCGTTTTGAAGTACAATCCATACATTTTACATAGTATGTTAATTACACTTTGTCTTGGGTCCTGTATATCAGATGCTGCATCTGTTTGTTTCGTGCTAGCACCGAGCATCAGGGTCAATATCCAGCGTGCTAAAAAAGAATTATTGAGGAAAATCCTCGTATGCTTTTTGGAAATTAATATTTCTGATCCCCTTTCATTTAGCGATGTGGCTTAAAGTAAAATTGGTTGTACCGTTTTTTTTTTTATTCAAAAAAATAATAGTACTACAATCAGACCATTATTCTTTTACTAATTATTCTTGAAGAAAATACACGAATCCATGGATTTGTAATTTCGAAAGCAGGTCCCCCTATGCTTTTTTAAATTTCAAATCTCTCACACTTTAAGCTCCCTCTACTGCTTTTTTTCAAAAGGAATAAATGGAGTTTTATGTATCAAATGAAAGGGCATTCGATTACACAGGGGGCGGTTTAACTGAAGGAAGATTTTGTTGAGCTATTTTTCTATCACAAATCAACAATTTGTGAGGTTCCCATTCATGAAATAATAAATATTGGGAAAAATATCTTCCTAACATATGGGCTGAAGCTGATTTCTCGTATCGAAGTTTGAAAAATGCATGCAGTTTTGAAGTTGGGGGTTTATACTCTCAACCCTCCTTTTTTGGCTCGGTGTGTTTACCACTATCATACAGAAAACAAAACACTATAATCATGTCGCCTAATTGTATGGATCAATTTTACTGTTCCCTCTTGAATTTTGAAAATCTAACTTTGATACATACCTATTTCAACTTTTCAAAATCAAGTCCAAAATACAAAAACATGTATTTTGCTTCAAAAAAAGTTTGTCCAAATGATCTAAACTTAGAGAATGACAAGGCCATAGAGAAAATGATTGGAAAAGTAATAAGAAAATTCCTAGAAAAATTTGAAAATTCTAATGATCGGGGGGATAAATTTTAGTGTGGCGAAAGTAAATAAGGTCATCTGTCCTACGGTTTGATTCCTTCCCATACTTCCTTTTTTCATCATACCCCAAGAAAATTCAGTTGACCACATATCAAAATATTAAATAGGTACATACCATTTTAATATTTCGTTATGTGGTCAACTGAATTCAGAATACTTTTGTACTCCGATTATCACATGCTTCTGAATTTTGAAGAGAATTTCGGGTAGAACTCGGAGATAGAATTTTCTAGAATTCAAAATCTCCGCCCCTGAAAGCCTATTCTCGTATTTATTTATAAATATTTTCAGACGATTGAACTCGACAATTAATCAACCACACAACATTTGACACGATGAAAGAATCATCACCTAGGAAGTATATGAGATTTTTAAATTAGATTCAGGGCCCTGAAAGAGATTCGCCTTTCCATCGTATGAATGGGAGAAGATGACTTTTTTTCACAACAAAATGGCGAATGCGTCGGTCTTTATTCATAAATTGCCATATATGTCAGTTCTTGTTCGTGGAAATTCTCTGTTTTATGAAAGTCTATTGGAAAATTGTCTCTTATTCTTTCATATCGAATACTTGAATCCCGCTATCGAAAAGGAAAGATTGCTTACGAATCACACAAATGAATATAATGTGAATAAAATTGAAATTTCGCTTTATGAACGAGATTTGGTTTTATCCTCGGTTTTATCACTAAATATATCGGAAGAATTCTTCATTTCAATATATTTCCTTTCTACCTGTCTACATCACAGAAAAGGTTGAGATGCATTATTAATGAACTATACAAAAAAATAGTCCTAGTGAATTAAAAATACTATGAATTCATAAATCCAGGAAAAAAGATCCAGGATAACCTACCCAACTGCCCCTAACTACGGTTAGTTCAGATCTCTGAAAATAGATTATTTTCTGTGCTTTGTTCGCTATGTTATGTTTCATTTTTCGATGATTTCCACTTAAATTCTATTCAACTAGTGAAAAGTGGTAGAACAACTCCAGGTGAGAATTTTCATAGAACATTCTCAAATTCTGGGTTCATATAAAAAAAGCCTATCTCTTCTAACATCATATGCATTTTCCACTGTTTTCAGAATATTTTAAATATTTAAATATTTTTGAATTATATTTATCTGTAATTGGGTAATTTCACCTGTTGGAAAATAAAGGCTCTTCATTAATATTTTCACATTCTAATTTAGGGGATAGGTTCTCGATAGTTGTTGAAATGACATAAATACAAATAGATTCTGTCTTTTTCAAATAACGTAGATGCAAACAAATGCAGTCAATAAGCTCGTTGAAAGCTACGCCGAAAAATGTTGGATCTCTTTTGGTAATTTCTTTATCATTACGGACATTTTAATGGTCCACGATCGTATACCAGATATCTGTATGGTAACTATGCTTTTTCAATATTTCTCATTAATCACATTTGTATATTGCATAAACTTTCACATGATATTGTGTTTTTTATTGCTCATACACCAAAGAAGGTAGTTTTAGTTCATTTTTTGATACTGGCAGTGTTTGGATTACATAAATACTGATCTTCATAGTCGAATCAAAAATTAATGTTCGCGAATTTTGAGAATTGAATAAATTTATTGCTAAGGTAAAATTCAAAACTTCAAATTCTTATCAAGGCCAGTTAAAGAAAATTTCAGATTTCAATCTGGAAAAAACCGTATTGCGTTTTTTTGCACGCTGGTTTTTAAAAACGAAAGCACTGGTTGCACTTACTGATGTCAAATGAATATTGATGAAAATCAATTATCACTACGTTTCACGTTTAAATGAATGTAAATCCCATTAATTTGAATAATAGCGATCGCCATTTTCATTTGAGTTTCATAAGACTAGAAGTCAAACATGTTGAGAGGGTAAGGACTATAAATAGGTGGACCAGTAAAAAATCTTTGAATTCATGTCGGTGCTCGTCTTCAAATTTGTTTCCTGAAGTTTCTTAGACAATTCATTTTTCAATTTGTTTAATGAAATATAGGGACAATTTTTTCTCCTCATCATGATTTCTTTAAAATCTGAGAACTATACCATTTTTTTTCCAATAACATTCAGATCTATCGAAAAAAAAATATAATATACACACTATATTAATTATCACATATACAGGGTGATCCACGGTCGATGGTACATTAGACGTTTACGGAGAACGGAAAGCAAGAATTCATTGCAAATTTGGTTTCTTGGACAAGAACAGATGCTCTATCGATACAAAATATTTTCAGCGCTGCGGTGTTGCCGCTTATGTCAAAAAGTAGTAACTACTTTGTTATTTCAAATGGCACACCCTGTATATTATTGAACTTTTCTATTCATCGTATAGTAACACGATTAGTTTGGTATCAATTTCTCATACTCATCTTCAGCTGTTCCTGAGTAATTAAATGATTTCCTTTTTTTTATGCAAACCATAGGTTTGGTTAAACATCCATAACTTCATTACTATTAATCTTAGGAAGCTGAAATTTCGTATGCAGAATGATAATATTCTATGCATCATGCAGATGTTACGAGTTACACTCCTTTTCATACAGGGTCATAAAAAATTCGATGGTTTATAGAGACATACAAAAACGGTTGAAAGTGCTTTTTTTCGAATGGGATGTCCTGTATATTTTAAATAATACTGAAAGAAAATTGAATTTCCTTTCAAATGATATATCATATTCATATACCTAGATAGTAAGATTCTGCGTTGAACCATTGAGTCTTAATATTTATACTCAATGGTTGAACTAAAATTTTATAGTTGCGCACGTGCGAACCCGTTCATCGGGAAACATTTCATTGAACCTTCTGCATGTTCTTGATGTTATTTGGTCACATTGCCCATGGTGAATGAACAAAACAAATTCTTCAAAATGCCATTTGGACAGGTACTTCTTTCCATTTCGCTTATTATTTTTATTATAGGTACTCTGAAGTTATTTAATAAACTACCTGATTGTGTTAAGAAGCTGAGTGCCGTTGGATTTCATAAAAAAGTAAAAGAACTTCTATTGGAAAGGACAATATATAACATTAATGATTTTTTGAATTTATTGAAATTTTCTTAAAATGGTTGTTCGTCTTACTTGTGGTAAATTCGTCTTATACTCATTTGTGTGTAGATCTATCTTATATCTATTATTGTTTATTTATATTTTACTCTTTGCCTGACAAACCATGTAAAGCTTTGACGGTAAAAATTATTTGTCTGCTTTTGACTATGTAGAAACTTTTGATGAAAAATAAATATGTATGTATGTAAGAATAAGCGAATGTATAATTATCAACAACCTAATTGTGAAATCAGCATAATGTCAATTTTTATCGTGTTAAGGTATATTTCATTGCTATCTACGATGAATACCTGTTCAGACAATTTGAGATGTACGGTGCATCAGAGATTTAAATTTTTTTGGCTAAAACCACCGAATCGTTCGAAGAATGAACATTCCTAGATTTCATTTATTATTTGGTAATTATTAGCTCATAATCATCATCAACCAATCTTAGAAATTTACTGAAGTTAGTTTGTATGAACCGCTCATTTTAAGATTGTTTTGGTTAGCAGTTTCAGGAAGTTCGCAACTATATAAAACTATAAAATTTCAGTCCGACGCAGAATCTTACAATCTAGGTATAGAAATGTGATATATCATTTGAAAGGAAATTCAATTTTCTTTCAGTGTTTCTCAAAATATACAGGGCATCCCATTTGAAAAAATGCACTTTCAACCGTTTTTGTAAGTCTCGATAAATCATCGTATTTTTAATGAATCTGTATGGAAAGAAGCGTATTTCGTAACACCTGCATGATGCATAGAATCTTAGCATTCTGCATAAGAATTTTTAGCTTCTTAAGATTAGTAGTAATGAAGTTATGGATGTTTAACAATAGCTTTAATTACTCAGGAATCGCTGAGGATAATTATAAGAAAGTGATACCAAAATAATAGTTTAAATAAGACTAAGAGAAAACTGCAATTATATACAGGATGTGCCATTTGAAATAATAAAGTAGTTACTATTTTTTGACATAAGCGGCAACACCGTAGCACTGAAAATATTTTAGATCGATATAGCATCTGTCCTTGTCCAAGAAATAAAATTTACAATGAATTCTTGCTTTCCGTTCGCTGTAAATGTCTAACGTACCATCGACCGTGGATCATCCTGTATATAGAGCACAGTCCACAAAGAACAAATTTCAAAAAAGATATTCAAAATTTCTACAAAACTGATAAAGTACGTTGAATAGTACAAGAAATAAATTCAGAAGTCAAGTTTCATCCCCTGTGAAAATGCAAGAAAAATAATGAATGATTGGAGGGTATAACTTTTTTGAATTTCTCGGGACTGTGTAACGTTTTTTGTTTTCAAATGCACCGAAAACTGTTAAATTTGTTCATCATGCACAATTTCCATCTCTCGTATTCAGAAAACAACTGTATTCTACCCATTTCGAATATCATTTTTGAAAATGGGACAAGTAGAAAACCACTGTTGAAATATTAAATTAGAAAGTAAATAGTTATTGCGAATGTATGAGTAAAGGTACTTTGTCTCGTATAAAATACCACGTATTAGCATTTTCCCCGACCGAACCCAATGTCTTCATGCCGGTGGTCAATGATGCCGTGGCAAGAAAGGCAGTGCTTGGAAGTAGGCGGTTGGTTACTCAACTACCTCTGATCAGTTTCTAGGAATTGGGCCAGACTCATTTCAGAATCAGGGGATGGAGGCAGGTTGCACATCTGCTTTTTTTATTTTAAAAATGTACCCAGGGGAAATATTCGACATTCAGACATTCCATTTATAGCACAGGGCTATGAACCTTCCTCTCAATCGAATTCATGTTACACCCGAGGATTACCTGTAATTGGTTGAAGTGGACTGTCCACTTCATATGATGGAGTCTTTGATCGCCCGCGCCATAATAATGTGAGTATGACTCTGTAGATTCTTCTCTGTCATTGTCAAAATACATACCTTACTGATTTTTCAAATTGAGTTTAAAAATACGTCAGCTCGTACATGATGGTAATGGGATTCTATCAATATTTCTAGTGACCTCTACATTTTAGTTTCCTATAATTTCACTCATATTACATTGGTTGAGAATTCGAGAAAATGGCCTATTTTCCAATGATAAATTTGAGTGTTATTAGAACAGATGAACTGCCAAAGAGCAGTTTATTTTATTCAATTGTGAAAAAAAAACTTTGTAAAATTGTAAAATTAATTTTTTTGACTTATCGTTTATTAATCGAATGTGCAGCAATCTCCGAGCCTGTTGATTAAACGACACGATACGATAAAAGCAGTCCATTTGTCCAGAATACTGAATCAATTAATTCCTCAGTCGAAAATAACTTCCTGTAGTAGGTACTAGAAAAATTTCGGATATTTTCGTATGTATTCATAGACACAAAAAACTGAGCGGTATTTTTGCAAACTGAATATGTGTTACCTCTCCGTCAAACTCATGAAGATGAAAATGTCAAGAATACCATTATTTATTTTTTTTAAAATCATCAACACAGACCATACATAAGAATATATTCAATTCTTTGAATGAATTATCAAGAATCTGTCATAAGTCGTTATTACAGATGACTAAACGAAACATCGCCAATTTTCTCTAAACTGGCGGAACAAAATCTTATCAGTGCTTACACCATGTATTTATACATCCCAAATATAATGAGAGAATATTATACATTTAATGACACAAATATGATAGAAATTGAAAATGTAGATAACGTGTTTTTGGGTGAAATCGTAGTCACCCTTTATTCCGTTTGTTTCATGAAATATTTCGACGAAAACGTATGGAAATACAAAAAACGTGAACCGTCTGAAGAAACATCATAGCTCATTATGATATTACAATCATTTATGAACACCTTGTAATTGAACATTCGAATAACTAAAACTTAACAAAATTTAGGATTAATCGAATGGGTATCAAATATTTTTTTTCTTCCAAATGCTTCTTCTCTTCATATGTTTTTTTATATACCTCCATTACAGTGATTGAACAGGTAGGGGATACCTAGTACTAAAATTGGAAATCAAGAAAACACTTCGATAGTTAACATGTTTCTACTATCCTAATTTTTGCAAATTTCGACTTGGAAGTCATCCATTCAATTTAGCCATAAAACTGTCGATTGAAGTAACCAATTGGTAATACAAGAGATCGCAATATTTTTACGTACCCATAAGAACACTGATATTGTCCTTTTTCATAGTAAAACTTTTGTTATTATATTTATTAAATCAAATACGCGAATTAAAATTTTACTATTATGCTACTTGACTCCACTCTCGACTCAAGCAAAATTATAATCATTACATTACAAGAGTCTTCCTGGATTATTGGCCGTGGTCTATATTATAAGATCTAGTTCTCTAACTTCTCGCCTACATCTGCGGTAGACATCTTTAGCGGATTCTTACAACCATAGACCACGATTCCTTATAGTCGTTTGCCACTACTCTGTATCCAGAACTAAATTCAGTGCTGAAAAGTCACAGATTACATTTCTCTATTTCAGTATCGTTCATTATATTACTAAAAGTAATGCTGTAATGAAACTCATTACAGCATTGTTTTCAGTTAAATTTTTCGTTTTGTGGTTGTCAGTACTGACTACCGATCCTCTCAATTTTCAAATCAAATTCCTTAATCTGTCAAATTTCGTAAGTTACATCAATTGCCAAGATACAATACAAAAGTCACTAGGATGTAGGATCTCAATTTTCATTCGAATTTCGGAAGTATTTCACACAACTTGACTGAAATAGAGAAAATATGGTATAATACTCGTTGCAGAAAGAAATTCCAACACTCATGCTTTCGAAAACTCGTTTGTTCTCGAATTTCGTATTCGTGTTGGAATAGGATCTCATTCTTCATCTTGTTTTAGAATATACTATTATCAAGAAGCTTCACAACGAGTTGAATTTATCAGTTGCACACATAGCTGCCATTTCGTGCTCTAAATCTTGCACGCAATCTGATTTGTGGCTCTGAAATTTGCAGCACTGAATTAAGTGTAGTCGCAATTGACTCTCAGCAAGATGCCTACCGCATCTTAGATATAATGAAAAAAAGTCCGAAAAACTTATGTCGGTGGTAGACATCTTCAGAGGATTATTGGTCTATTCTTGGTGATTTCGAAATATATCAAATGAGTACATATTTCGAATACTTTCTGACAGGAAATTTGAAAAAATAAAAGACATGAAAGTAAATGATGTCAGGATCCGAAAAAACCTCAAAATAGAGTTATATGTACTCGTTATGTACATAGTATTCCCCATTTTTCATACCGCATTCTGCTATGTTGCACCATGTCGCTATCGGCTTTCGACAGAAGGTTACACGATGGACTTAATGGGTTTGGGAAACAGCCCATACCAGCAACAATACAAGATTACCAGGTTTCCCCTCCAATAAATCGAACAATTTACAGTTAATACGTCTAAGTCCTACCTTATATGGCGCTTTATAGATAATTTTCATGAAATAATGTATGATAATAGTTATGAGAAATTGTTTTATTATTCCGCGATACGACGAATAAGTCGGCACACATGTCCCAGAAAACAATCGCCGCTCCAACTTTCATCGGCGCAAAAACAGGCCCCGCGCGGGCGAAAAGCTCGCCGTAGATAGATTGGTCTCCGGAGATTAAAGGAGCGAAGAAATTGCAAGTCGAGTATATAGGTAGATTCGAAAGCTCGCAGGCGGCAAAGCGACGGACCGTGGGACAGGCGCCCATGAAAAAGTCGCACGGTCTCTGCGCAGTCGTCCGACCACCGAATATCTTTACACTGCTAACTGGATCGGGGGCCACACAAATAATGTTAACGTGAGTGCCGGGTCGTTTGCACCGGCAAAGATTAATCCGCTTTTGGACCGCCGGCCGCTGGAATGCATCCGGCGTTGCCGCACCTGACCAATTTTCGGTAGATCCACCGAAAAATTATACCACAAACAAAATTTTCCACTCCCCACAAATGAAGTACTAAATGAAAGGTTATATCATATTAAAAGGTGAATGAAAATGGAGCTTCAACCAATTATGCTCTGCTCCCTTCAACTTCGAGTTTCATATATCAGAATTAACGCATTTTCTTCTTACCGACTAGTTGAATAACTCTACACGTGTGAAAAGATGTTGCGAATATCGATACTTGGTGAAATTCCAACTCGAAAAAGGGTACCGATTACCGTTATTCAAAAGGCATTTTTTTGCAATATTATCTAGAGAGTCAATAATCCATTCTTACTCTATCTTGGGGGAAAAATGATAGTCATTAGAAATGATGCTATTAGGATGAATTTCGAATTGTATACTGTGTCCCATTTTACTTGAGACACTGTATCTCAGTTATTATGAAAGATAGAGAGAGACATGCGGGTGAAAGTTTTTTGTAAAATTTTCAAAGCCAAAAACAGAAATATTTGAACTTCTTTTGTTCCTGAAATACAGGGCAGAAACAAAAATGTTCACTTTTGAAGATGTTATTTCCTCTCAGGCCCAGTATAAGATAAAAAAATTAAAAGTGCTTATAACAGATATTTTTATATAAAACCAGTGGCCAATTCCAAAATTTTTTCGAGAGCTCTGTTTCCAAGATTGGGCACAAACCTGGCATTTTTTGAATGGATTACCCTCTAAAATTTAAAGTCAAGTTTTTGCAGTTTCTGAATACATTAATGTATCACAATCTATCTTTCAATTAAATTTAGCTTCAAAAATCAGAAAAATCCATATATTTACATTTGTTTTTTTTTAAAGTAGGACATGAATTCTTTCACACATGCATAAAGAATTATTAATATTGATATTTTATTTGTTTTCAAAATTTTCGAGTTTATATTAGAGAGTGGTACTTCGAGTTTATGTTTGAAATATAAATAAATAGGTTGAAATCACATGGTAATGATTAAATGCATGTGTGTAAGAATAGATGGCCTACTACAAAAAAACAAACATAAAAATGGATTTTACTACTTTTTGAGCTGGAATTTATTGGAGATTAGGTGTTGATACATCAATATATTCAGAATAAAAATGTGTAAAAATCTGGAGTTAAAATATATAGTGTGTTCAATTTGAAAAATACCAAGTTTGTGCTCAATCTTAGAAATAGCGCTTTAAAAAAATGATTTTAAATACGCCACTGATTTTTATGTAAAAATATCTATTAAAAGCAGTTTTAATTTTTTTTATCTACAGGTCTTAAGAAGTAATGACATCTCCAACAGAGAACATTTTTGTTTACACCCTGTATTACAGGAACGAAAGTATTTGGAATATTTCTGTTTGTGCCCTTAAAAGTTTTACAAAAAACGATCCACGGTCGCGAAAACTGCGTGTCCCTATCTTTAATAATAGCTGAGACCAAAATGGGACACAATGTACTATCTATTTCGAAATACCCTGTATATTTAACACCCCAGTGCAAAATTTGATCAAGAACTGATCTTTACAGGTCTTTGCTTTCTTTCCAAAGTACCTTGATTCTCGATGAATTTCTCTACTAGTTCAAATAGATGTTTTGATCCAAAACAGTAGACAATTAATTTCTGCAAATGATATTGGAATCCTATTGAGGTTATTCAAACAAATGAAGAATGAGAATAAATGGAGAACTAAACTAATCCCTAGATCCAAACTTTATTTCCACAAATTTCATAAGAATGATGAATTTGTGAGGTGGCAACCCTGGGAGCTTCGGCAACGGCCTCAAGATGAGATAAATACATTGAGGCAATTACCTCGCTTGCTATATATGGAATGATTTTAAAGATTACGTATCGAATTCCTCCTCCAAAATGGTCGTGGATAGAGGTATTGGGGAGGGGAAGAAAGTTGAACGGTTCTCTTTCTTTCTGCATTCTTTCATTGTCATTAGTCCTTCAACAGAAGGTTAGAGCCTTGACCGAATAAACTCCATTCTAACACATTCTTTCAACGTCATCATCGAATTGCTGGAATTCCACGGCAGTATGCTAAACAAAACAATCTAAATCGTGATCAGCCAAACCAAACTCCTTTTCCAGGTCCTTGTTTCTGCTTCCGCAACCTACTAATATCAACGACGAGGAATAATTTCAACACTGACATTTCTTGTCAAATTGAAACATAGCCTCTCAACATGAAAAATCATGGACATTGAAAAAACTACAAATAATGAATGATGAAGAAGATTCATATGTAAAGTTTCATGGAAAGGAAGCTGAATGAATGAAATCATTCATCCTGTTTCTCTGTGGTTCATAAAATTTCTTCATGATATAAATATTTATGATTCACAAAATTTCAAATATATTGATAGTTGCTTAGATGTGACTCCAATCTAGAGGATATCCCATATTGGCTTGACTTTGGCTTTTTCTGGTATTTCTCGACTAGATAGTTAAAAAAGTGCGTAAAAACACAATAAGTGGAAACCGTTTCACGATAACTTTATTTGGAAAACCAAATTTCAATATTTTATCTATTTCGAAAATTTGCTAAAGCTTTTTCATATTCGAAAATATCTTAAACAGATTAAAACTTTCTACAGGCTCTTTTTCACTGGATCAATAAAATAATGCATTATTCATGAAAATTCATCTAATTCTGTGATCTTTACTATTATGCGGTATTGAAGTAGGTATTCAGATTAATTCATAGAATAATGAATGAGAGACTGAACGGTAAGTGATTATTTCACTTTCATGCTAATTTCACTTTGAAAAAGTAATATATAAGTATATATAAGTATATATAACGATTAAAACTTCATATATTATATGAAGTTTCAATCATTTTCAGATATTTTCGAAAATAAAATTTCATGGCACATTTTCGAAATATCAAAATTTGGGTATATCTTCAAAACCAACTAAGATATGGTGAAAAGGTTTTAATTACTGGTATTTTCACGAAAATCGAGCCCAGGACTCCTTTCAACGTTTTTACCTATCTAATCTTGATGTGCCAGAAACTGCCAAAATCAAGCAATTTGGAATATCTTATAGGTACTGTGAAAAGGAGGGTTAATTTCTTTTCGTCGACCGAATTTTCTCGGAGCGATATCATGCAGGGTATTAGTGAATAAATGCATGGGACTTCAGGATTTGATTTCACACTACTTCATATTATTTATTTTCGAAATCACCCACATTTCGAAGAAACAACAGCCTAGAAGGCGTTGACTAGTGGACGGTTTTAATTTTCTTCAGGGATTCTGAGAAACACTGAGTTAAGAAACTGTACAGAATATAACATTGAGTTATTATTTTTTACCCCTTTATAATGAAGTTGAGGGTTTGATATTGTAATAATAATTTTTTTCTTATTGATTTTTATTTCAGAGATTGGGAGAGGAAACTCTGATAAAACTTTCAGAAAGATGCAAAGACCTCCCATAAAATATTTCTGAAGATACCTATGTTTATGACATTGGGAGAGTCTTCCGGGCTTATTGGTCGTGATATATCAGGAATTATTTCACGTATCGTTTTGCCTACATCTGCGGTAGGCTTCTTCAGAGGGTTCTTGTTACCGAAGGCTCTAATGAGCGGTCAGCCAACGAGTTGCAATCTTAGACCAAGATACCTCTAAAGATGCCTGCCGCAGAGGTAGGCGAAACGTTAGGTGAAATATTTCCTAATAGATTACGGCCAGTAAGCCCGGAAGACTCCCTCAATGTCATCATTATGTATTTTTATCAGGTCGTGAAAGCCTTGAACGGAATATGTTTATAGCTCAATAGCCAAGTGTTCAGGATCTAACAGAAGTTCTAAGGATGAGAGCGTACAAAGAATAGTGTTCCTAATCCATTGATTGGATACCCGAGCTTGAAAAATTGGAGCTAGCAGGTACTGCACTAGCCAAGGAGTCTCCCCATTATCAGATTACGTCCTCGACCTCTCAGAATTATACTCAGAACATTTCCACTTCTGGTTAACATCCGGAAAGTTAAAATATTCTTCAACTAAGAGATACAGAAAAAACAATTCATTCGTTTCTTTATGAATAAGTTAAAAATTGTTCCTGCTTTATACTGATATTCCCCCCCTTGTCGATCCCGTTCTGCAAAGGAATCTGATCTGATCCGGACTCGACAGGACCATACCAAACGAATCGGAAGCGGGCGTATCGAACCAATTCATTCGGTGAAACTTTTCAGGCCGGCTCTCAAAGAGGCTCTCGAGATAACCTGAATGAGGAGTGACCCCAGAATCGTGGTGCAAATGCAGAACGTCAGCATCCAGTTCGATGATCCGGTGTCGGCCGTTTGCGGTTTCAGCGCGAACAATGCGTGGTGCTAGAGTCTTTTTCGCGAACTAGTTTTCAAAAAAGGGGCGTCGCAAAGAATACGGTCCCCGCGGTGGTTTCCGTACGCTGAGGAATTTGCAGCGTTGCCAAGAGGCGGCTCTTGCTTTTCTCTCGGATCGCGGGGCAGCAGATCGGCCTTCTAACCTTTGTTGGAATTCGTTATCAATTTTGGGAATCTGGCAGTACACTTGTTATATTGGGTCAATGTTACTTCAACATTTTATTATATTTCAGGCGAACGGCGAAGAAAACTACATTCAAGTAAACTAGAAACACTGACGTGTGAAGTGGGGATTAGCGTTAGAACGTCAGCTTGATCATTCCTTTTTCACATACCTACTCGATCTTTTTTTTTATCAAGATTTCCTGAATAGACTAGAATTGAAAAAACAAGGTTCTAATTATTTTTCTTTAATTCTGTGGCAAATATGTTCATACTGCAACATCTTGTAGAACTAAATCGTGCGCGAATATGTTAGTTTCGCGTAGTTTTCATGGTTATATTTGGTCACCTTATGTGGGCCTCCTGTCACGGGTTTATTAATTATCTGTCTTATTTATGATGCAGAAAACTGTACTGTACTTACAATACTTTCACAGGAGACTCATTCCAATAGTCGTTCATTCGAAAACTTGCCACTTCGTAGCACGTTTTTAAATTTCGAACTTGTGGAAAAATAGAGCCTTCTGAATTTTTAGTATAAGTAACTATTAAATCACAGCTAATAAATGAAGATTAAAGAGTCGTTATTAATTACCGAAAACAGTTCTTCCATCGTTCACAGCACAAGTGACGAAGAAGATGCTGAAACGATTAAGGATGATGCTCTCATGAAAATGCATAACTTTATGCGCGGAAAAATTATCCATCCACTAGTAGCTCAAGAGACCGTGACCACTGAAAAATTTCCTAGTATCAGTCTGAAATGTAGACAATGAATATTTTTCGGAAAAAACACCGAATCCGTTCTGTGATATCGTATTCAACTGATCTCACCTTCCGATAGATGGTTATCTGAAGAAAATTATACGGACGATATGTAACGTATTGTTCGCGAAGCAATAAAATTAACATAGGTAACAAGAAGGATGTTCTAACAACTTCTCACTGAAATAATGGAATTCACAAAGTGAATGAGTAAGCGTCTGACGACTGTAATAATGTACAACTTCGTGGATGAATTTACAACTTTGTCGAAAATGTTGCGAATAATAATTTGCTTGCGAAGAAATTACTGGTAACGGTTTCTAGTGTTGAGTTGACAGGTCTGGGTTGAAAGAATGAGAAAGTTTTCGGTACTTCTTTGAGTAGATGTTTCTGAATTGATGTTAGAAAGTGACGTTGATAAAATATAGTAATCATGAGATTCAAGGAGTAGATAGGTATTAAAGTTTGTGGGCCCTCTCAGCCCTCTTCTTAGCATTTCCAGGTCATGAGTGTTATGATTATCATAAAAATGGTTTTTATTTTAACTTTCCTCAAGCTTGAGGAGACCCCTTGATGTGAGTTAGGACATCCGGTTCTGTTTTCTGAAGGAGTGTCCACTTTGTCTAAATACTACATACTCTGATGGACAGGTAAGTGTATTGATAACTATACAACAACTGTTAAAAGTATGAATTATTCGAATTCGTATGAATTTATTCGAAAAGTTGGGCATGTTGAGTAATTTTTCGTTTCATCGTCCGGTCAAGATTTTATTTTAATATAGTTTCTGCAGGGAATATTCGAATTTTTTTTTCAAAACTATTGTCATGACATGTGTTCATTTCATATTTCGTACACAGGAAAAAAATTCGATTCGCAGACTCAATCACACAATTTCATTGAAAATTTCTAAAATTCCAAGTATTTCTAGAACAACGAAATTGAGAATGGAAATATAAATATCTAATAATCGATTGATCAGTTTGTTCACCTTATAACATGAAGCAATTTATATCTCCGGCAAATATAATTCTGGATGAGAAAAAACAATACTGATCCCACTGCATTAGTCGATAATTTACTGAATTCAATCTCACCACAAAAACCACCATCAGGTGTAGTTTCATCAAATAAATTACCAAGAAATTTATTTGATTCAGAATGAAGAACTCCTTCTGGGAATATTTTCTGGACCCTTGAAAAATACAAAAATTTTCACAAAGAGTTTTACATTTCAATGAGTATCTACCTAAAATATTATTAGTTATTTTTGAATGGAATCAATTGTAGTAAATTCCGTGTATTATCGATGTACCTGAGTATCTGGTCTGAACGAACTATGGGAAAATGCATTAATTGAAATATATAGTGAAGAAACTTTAATTTTACGTATTGTGGGAAATACGTTGAATGTTCAGAAATGATGAGCAATCATATTATGTGTAATCCGTGCATACATATGTTCAATTGGACTGAGTCTACGTGTCGTATTTTCAGGAATTCTGAAGAAATATTTGAATGGAAACTATTTAATTTTTCAGAAAATTGTATGCTTTCTAGCATGAAATGTTTATAAGCATTTATCGCCCAGAAAGAGTCTATGAAATCTTTTCCATGTTCCTTCTTACTTGAACGTCGGAAAGTGCCAAAAAACAACCAGAGGATATATGTAGATGGGATTCTCAAAAATTTACAGTGTGTTTTATCAGCCAGAAAATTGCATTTAAAGGTGAAGAGTTCAAAGGCAGTGTTTGTCTGAGAGGAGAAAATCGAAATCTGAAACAGTTCTTCCGATTCCAAAACCTTAAAGCAGTTGGACAATTTTGTAAAGCTCTGGACAAAATATTTTGTATCATATCTACGAAAAAAAATATTTCCCTACAATCCATTAGAATTTCATAAAGACATTTATAGGAATATTGTGAAATAATACTCACTCAGATTCAATGAAATGAAGTTTGGTTACTCGGGATTGGCTAATCAACAAACGGAGAGGCTTTATACGTAGAAACCAGAAGAGGTTGGCACAAAGTCGAGAACTCGCACAAAAATGTCTTAACCGAAGGTACCTATCACAAAATAATGAGCCTGCGATAAGGTTCCGCTCGCATCATCACGACAACGCTGCACATCGGATTGAAAACTGGTTGAATTCCGATATGCATTCCAACGCAGAACATAGGGAGACGAAAAGAGAGAGGTTCAACAAAAACAACGACGAGCCGAAGAAATTTCAGATTCCTAACTGTACTCGAACTAGAGAGAGAAGAGGGAGCGAGAAGGCCGATTGGAAACTACTCGACTGGTGCTGCTGCTACTCTCCTGCCTCCGTAGGAGGTATTCGGGGGGGTAGGCTCCATTCATAATAATCAATTCATGAATTTGACGGTATCGTAGTTCAGCTTAGACGAGCCCACGGTTTCTTCATCGTCATTTGGGGGCAACAACGCCCACACATTCATTAAGAAATAATCCGATGGTCTTTAATTTTCCGGTTCTACACCTGCGTTATCAGCGAGAAATTCCCGAAATTGAATTTGTTCCTAAGGAGGGATTCCAGTGCTCAAGTTCTGAATCGATAATCTGGAAAATTAATTATGAGGATTTGCCGTTCGAGAAGAGCGTATCGTCGTTTGAATGCAGAACTATTCCAAGTTACAAGTTTTACAGGATAGCATTTTTCTCGCATTTTTCCGAAAATTAACTATGATAAAATGTACATTTGATCTAATATGATAAATATGTAATATAATGTTCTTCATAAATTAAATCAAATTTTCTTTTTATTACAGTTTCAACTTTCGGAAAAGTAAAAAAATGCTCTCCCGTTAAATGAGTTATTTCTGAATTTAGTCGACAGTACGCAATTTTGAGATCGCTTTTACAAAAAAATATTTCTCACAAGGCATTCCTTTCATTTTGATATAGCTATACTTGAACGTTAACAATTAAATGAATTGAGTTGATACGCACTATAGTGAGAGACAAATGTGAAGGATAAATTCTTACGATATTATTTATTTTCAAGAAAATTCCAGAAATGCTTGTTTTTGAATAGAAACCCTAAGATATCAAAAATGACCGTCCCCCTTCAACCCCTCAACTTGACAGGGAACCATCAATTAATCTACGTCCTACAGCATTAAGAAAAATAAATTTGGAATTTCAAGGTGGCTTTAATAACAATACTGGTGTTGTTTCGAACATTATAATGTATTTTTCCAGTTTGCAGATATATTCTTTTATGTTTAACTTCCGAATAAATGGTATTATTGCGATTATACTCCCTTATAATATTCCCATACATATATAATGTTTTCCATTGTTTTCGATATTTGTTTTACGATATTGTGTTTTCATTTGCAATTTTTTATGGTGTTATTGAAAAAGTATTTCCAAAAAATAATTAAATTTTTTCACGTGTTAACAATACTTGCTCTTTCTTTAAGGCCAGTCCTTTTATGGTTTCCGTCTTATTCGACGCAAAAGTGGACAAAGAATTTTTATCATAAATAGATGAAGGGGAAAAATATCTTCTGCTTCAAACATAAACAATCAATTGTGAACGATCAAGTAGATTTTCGCCAGTGTTAACACTGTTGTTTGATGTATATTTGTGTGTCTTATGCGTGGTACTTTTCACTCTAGAGAATGGAATAAAATCCGAAACATGTCGACGAATTATTTGTCAATAAATTAAAATTAAATATTGAAATATTGTGAACGTGGTCTACTGTTTTTATTTTCCAATTGTGCAGTAAAAAGAGTGGAAGGAATAAAATCAAACAAGGGTATCTTCAAACTTCGAGCAGAATATACCGCAAGGAAGTATATTAGGATGTCAAATCTTTGCTGTACATAAATGACGTAAATAGTACAAAAGACGAATTAGTACTATTCTTTGCAGATGACCCAAATGTATTAATTTCGGATGCGGATCTTCAAATTCGACTTATATACAGGGTGAGCTATCCATAACTTTCCACACCGAATTTGGGATGGAATAACGAAAAACGCTCGGAAAGGTCAAATTTTGTTGAAAGGGGGACAAATAAGGGTGTTCAAATGAGTTTGATATCACTACCCCTCTAGCCGCAACACCTGGAAAGGCCATTTGTGTATTTTTTTCATTGCTTTATTATTATTTAGAGTGACTGAATATTTCATCAATAACTTTCACACGCCGGATTTGGATCTTTGAGATGGAAAAAACGCTCGGACGGGTCAAAAAATGAATTTGATATCACTACCCCTCTAGCCGCTACCCTTACAGCAAGTGATATCGAATTCATTTTTTGACCCGTCCGAGATTTTTTTTTATCTGAAAAATCCAAATTCGACTTGTGAAAGTTTTTGATGGAATACTGAGTCACTCTGCATAATAATAAAGCGATGAAAAAAAAACACTCATGCAGGAAATTGAATTGCCTTTCCAACAAGGTGCTGCTCGACCCCTTTTCTTTCCTATTAAAAAATGAGAGCGGTTAGGGGTTACGCCTAGACGGGTAGTGATATCAAACTTATTTGAACACCCTTATTTGTCAACCTTTCAACAAAGTTTGACCTGCCAGAGCGTTTTTTCGTTATTCCACCTCAACGCTCAAAATTCGGGATTGAAAGTAATGGATGGCCCACCCTGTACTTAACCAAGACAATAAATATTTATATGAAAATAGAACATTGGCTGAAATCTCGCAAGATCGTACTGAACACTGCAAAAACTTATGACATGTGTTTCAGAACGATACAGTTCAACACAAATTATACCCGAATTGAAAATTGACGAAACAACTTTTAAACTTCAGAAAAATGTGTAATTTATTGAAATAACATTGGATGAACACCTTACATGGGGCGAAAACAGAATAAACAGAATTGTAATATACAATCAAGGTATTCTGTAAATACGAAGAAATTCTCCATAACTCAGAAAAAAGTCATGAGAATTATCCTCGGACTCAGATACCGGGAGACTTGTAGAGGTGATGTATTCAAGGATAATAAAATTCTAGGATTATATGCTGCGAAAATGCTGAAATTTTGTTTTGCGGAATGAAAACCTTTTTGCAAAATTAAGTCGAAGGAAATATAAAACTACAGGTCCACACTACATATATCTCCAAGATCATCACACAGTAACAGAGAAAAATTGTTACTACTTTTGTCTGAAGATAATAAATAAAGTACCTAATCAAAAATTGTTACTACTTTTGTCTGAAGATAATAAATAAAGTACCTAATCAAATCAGGAGAGAATCTGATTTGAAAAGTTTCAAGAACGAGGTACATAAACTATTATTGATGGAACTCGATCCCTATGAAATGGAAAAATATAATGATATGTTAATTGTTTGTTGTGGTAGTAGTCCATGGGTGGAGTTCTAAATTTAATATATACAAAGAAAAAGTCTTCTCTACTTTAAAATTATTTAATCCTTTCCAATAACATTTTACTCTCCGTAGGTGACTGCTATATTGGAATTATTTTTTATCTATTTGACGCTTTTGTTTTTAGAATGCCTGATGATGGCAAGTTAGCTTGCCGAAATGCATTGCATGTCCTTTTAATGTTATCGGAAAGGATAAGATAATTTTAAAGTGTAGAAGACTTTTTCTTTGTATATATTAAATTGTTTGTTGTTTGACACTTTTTCTACTATTTGTAGCATTTAGAAATAAAAATCTGTTCTGTTCTGTTATGTCCACCATGATCTAAATAAGGCCATTCATAAAGATTCATATTTTCAGTTGAAACTTATTGAAAATAAAAATGAAAATAAAAATGTTCTTGCTTAGAACTACGCCTATGGCTAGTGATTAAACAAATTCTCAATTATTTTACTAAGTAGTTTCATTAAAAAAAATCAACTTCCTTGAGGTGGCCTTGATTCGTTCAGGTACCTCACCTTCATATAAAAATTACTGTCTACCAACTACTCTCTTCATCGATGACAGTGGAATAAAAAGTTGGAAGTTTTTTATTTTTGCTCCTTGCTAACTATCAATAGTAAGACGTAAATAGTTGGTGAATTATCGAAATTGCAAAATAAGTGGAGGACAACTTTGAACATTTTTTTTCATGTACCATGTACGAAATCGAATAAAGTGAATACAGCTGTATTAGACTGTTTCAAAAAATCGACATTTTTTGTTTTCACGAAACCCCCCCTAATTATCTTCCGGGTATCGAAAAGAGACCTCTATGAAAATATCAGCTCCATGTCATAATATTTAGAGGTCGCTCATCAATTATTCTTATTGCCTACACGAAAATGTATCACACAAATAAATCCGCCTATTGGTTTGTGTTCTAGAAATTTTTTATTGAAAAAAGAAATTTTTCCCCTGCTATTAGTAGGCGAAATAGAAATAATTGATGAGCGACCTCTAAATGTTATTATTTTGAGTTGATATTTTCGCAAAGGTCTTTTTTCGATACCCTGAAGATAATTAGGGGGGGGTTTCGTGAAAACAAAAACAGTCGATTTTTTTGAATCAGTCTAAGCTGTAAACATAACAGAGGACCGTTCGAAATGAGGGATCACTTGACACAATTATTCCAGTGGAATGAATTCACGTTGAGAACCGTGAAGGTTTATTAAAAAAAATGTATTTTTAGAAACATCAATCAACTGCTTCAGGGTTTTTCGAAATACAACATGAAGAAGAACTAATGTCAAAGTGTCTGAATTTTTTCACGAATTCCTCAATGCAACTCATTTATCGGCTTTATGTCGAAAGTTTTGTTCCGAAGTGAATTTTGTGCTAAGAATTATATCAGAGAATGCAGTATTAACGCCTCTCATTTCAAAAATTATTTAAAAGAAATTGCAAATTTATAAATGTCTTACAAAAATAACGAAACCTCTCAATAACACGTCAACCTTTTAAATATTTTTTTCAGAAGGTTTCTTCAAATTTAACTTAAGATAAGGTACGATGAAGGGTTCCGTTGTTTGAACATCCTCGTTAAAATTATAAACTTCGTTGTAACCGACATCAAGGAAGTTTTAATGAAGTAAAGCGTACCTCAATCATGATATAAATATCTTTCATTTCATGATCACTGGTGCTGAACGTAGATGAAAATCATATTAACATACTACCTACCTGATATTCTCGAAAAATGACTAACATAATTTATATTGGTTCGAATTATAGGAAAAACGTGGTAAAAAACGGTATCGCTGACCTAGGTGAAAAATAAGACACTTGAAACAAAAAAATATACAGGGTGCACCAAGTTCGACGGCCTATAAGACATCCTGGAGAACTGAACCTATTTGAAATCTGAAAATTAAGATTATTATGTTGTTATACATTATCTACCGAACTAAAATATTTTTTGAATTGCAGAATCCAATGCTAACATAAAAAATAGGATTCTTATTCGAAAAACGAAAGTTATACGCCAATTTTGGACCCAACATTTGGAACACCCTGTGATGAGTGTTTCAAAATTCTAGAAATTTACAATATTTCCATAGCCTTAGATTTCAAAAATGTGAAAACGATTTGTGCATAAGATATTTAGAATAGGAATAATAAACATATACCAAATGCTCTTATCTCCCTTTTTCCTTCAGTTTTTTCTTCATATTTCGAAAAGTATTCCGACGATTCCAAAATTTGAAACTAAAAAAACAGAAGAAAATTTTTTTTATTTTCATACCCTCTATAAGTGAAAGCGGTCAGGTAGATAATGTCGAACAATATCATAATCAAAATTTTCAGATTTCAAATAGGTCTAGGTTTCCAGAAACGTCTAATAGGCCATCGAACTTGGTACACCCTGTATAAATATGAAAACATCGGAAGGTATCGTGGGTTGATTTCTTTTCCTACTAATGTAAATAAAACAGAAAATTGATGTAGGCATTCTAATGGGCTGAAAATGAGCTCATTTTTGGTTTGAGTATTTAATAACACAATCCAAGAATGAGGTGTTTTTTTATTTATTTATTTTATTTTATTTATATTCCCAAATACCTTATCCAACTAATCTAGTGAATAACTGGTTTATTCTGGATACTTCCTTGATCAATTTATTAATATAGCAATACAAGGTTCAATCAGTTCGGGAAATTCATCTCACTTCTGATCTACATTTGAAGAATAAACAAGTAATTTAATAATGCACAATAAATCACTACTTCGAAACTCCAGAAATCATTTTAATTCTCAAGGTATCGAATCCGGAATTTTTGTAATTGTTTTCTCTGGTAATATCTTAATTCGCTTTCAAATTTCTGTTTTTTGATAAAATGAAAACATCTTTCGAGGATTAATAACAGAGATTACCAATAAATGGAAGTCGCTATCAATGACAGCTGAGGCTGTAATAATATAGATCATTCAAGAATTATTGCCATCGAAGGGGGGCTGCAAATTTATGTTGGTAATATCCAATCAGTAACTTTCGAGTTCCAGGATTCAGGTTGAAGTTGATAAAAAAAACTTACTTATGAAGTTTTTAAAATTTAATTAGCAAATGAAAAATTATTTGAATTTGGCAATTTAGTTTTGGATTTAATTGACAAATTAACTCTGGATTTTAGCATTTTTTCAGTTATACGCATGGAGGCAGAAGGAGGGGAGGTAGCATATCCGATTTTTCCCTTGCTACGAAAGTGTCATCAGAATATGTCATGTTGCGGAGCCAAATTTGTGGCGGGAAAATTAGTATATTCGAATTTTTACAATTCGAAGTTTGTTCGATTCTCTTTTAATGATCAAAAGATGAATAAATAATGATCGAAACAAATCAATAAGAGTCAAAATATCATAAACTATTGCTTTTAATGAATTGATGAGTTGGATTTCGTACGGAACGAATAATTTGTTCCTGTAATTATCATATGTTCTATTTTTTTCAATTTGTGAACATACAAATTCGGATAATATGCAATGAAACAAAAAGGTATCACAATAGAATTGTCTCGTGTACCCCTATCAATTAAAATTTTATGCAACAATAATTAGACCATGTCGTATTTCCAAACGTCAAAAAATTTAGCTTTTCAACATTAATTGGCGAGTTATATCAGTATATACTGAACAAGAAACCATTTATTGTATGTTTTTCCATTATGTCCAACTGCCAAAAACGAACGAATATTAAATAAGGCCAAAATTGCAGAACCTACAGTTTAAATTACTTCGAGGTCGGCCATCTTGGGGTGCCAAATTCAGATTTGTTTAGGTGACACTTTTCAAACGTTATGCCCCCTCCACTTTATTTACCTCCATGGTTTTACTCCCCAAAAACTGTCATCACATTTTTGAAGAGTGAAATACTAAGACAACTTAAAACATTGAGCATTAATTGTCCCCTGAATCGTCGACACTACTGAAAATATCTCCCTTGAATTTTCTCGAAATTGCACTCCACTTTTGTATAGTGCTTAACAAACACTTATTCAATTCCGATTTTTGTATATGAAAAACAGTATCTGGGTGTATTGGTGGTCGAAGATGAATCAAATAATATTCTCTTTCGTCTTTTGGCTACGGAAATTCTTCAATTATCAAAGAATATTCATTTCCCATTGAGTGTTCCCAAACTAGTACACTTACAGCCGTTTTTAATATCTATCTACCAAAATAGTTGCTGAGCACTGGAACATTTCGTCACTATAATGCGCAGTAGCTATCTATCAACCATTTTGGTGGATAGATCGGTTATCGAAAACGACCATTAGAAAATTCAATGACGTTCGAAAAGCATAATTTTCGACATATTGACTGAAATAGAGATCGATGCAAGATATGAATGGACTGACCTAATTTCCACATAAACAATAACTGGTGTAGGCTAGAACATTGATAAATACGTCAGTTATTTTTCTCTTCAACATAATATATCTATTGTGTTTTTAATGTCTGCCATAAAGCCCAAGGTCGGAAGAATTGTTTAAAGACGATTAAGCAGTTTGCATTGAATACTTATAGTGTAGAGTGATGTCCATAGCGACATATTTCGCGTATTGCATAATGTTCACGATTTCAATATTGGGAATGACTTATTACTGTGTGGTCAGGATTAGATGTGTTCATTTTTTTAGGTTCTTCCTTCGAAGCGGATATTCGTGTGAGAAATACTTTTGTGTTTTTTGTGTCAGTGTTAAATCGGAGACTAATCGCAAATAAAGGTGGTATTAACTAACCTCAGATTGTATTGAGAAATCGTACATAGTACATAAATTATTTATACCAATCAAATCAGCAGCTGATTCGATACGTCAACAAATTTTACTGTCCTCAATAAATTTCACAGCATTTTTTCGAACAATAAAAGTTTGTAGAATATAGTGAATAAAATTATGTATTTACCCTGAGAGTTACACCGAGTTTAAAGTCCATTTGACCTCACATATGACAAAAGCTTTACCATTTTAATTTCATATCGAAGGTTCACATTCCCTCGAAGTTATATAGTCAACAAAGGTTATAAGGGAGTTTCAAACAACAATATGTATGGATAAAATGAACAAATAGCTGAGCAATTTTCCTAAGAATCATAGGAAAAGTGCTGCACAATGTGAAAAGAAATACTTTCAAAACGCTGGTCAGAAAAATACATTCCTGAGGATTGCAAAAAGTTCTGTGAAATCGATGAAGAAATCCTATCTATTTTCCGAGGTCTATAATTAGGTAAAACAATAGCAGATCGGAGCAGTCGCTGGGAAATAAAAATGAACATCTTATTTTGGTATGATAAAATATCTGCAGTTTTCTTGATATTTCTTGGGTAGTCAAATGTTTCATAGAAAATCAAAGGAACAATAGTTTGGAAATATAATGGTTCTATGGAAGTAAGTGTGTCATTGGGATTTGAATAAGAATAGATAAAATGCGATGCATTCATATATGTGATAGAAAAAAAATTTAATATTACAACATAATATTAATTACAAGTGGAAATTTTACAAGATATTGCCCTAGTGATTTCCGCCAGTTTTCCAATATTTCTAATAACAGATACGAACGTATAGACTGATAACATCTATACCAAATTTGGTGCCTTAAATATTGCGTTGAAGGATACTCATTGGTTATCCTGTTTTCGCCAAATTTATCATAAGGATCATGGGAATTGTCATAAGCTGTTAAACCTCACGTGGATGTCGTTAGGGGCCCCTCCTGGGGATTATTTCCTCCAGTTCGATTCGTGGGAGGAAAAGTATTCGAATTCAAATATTGTTTTTGTTCGCGAACTTTTTACCGGAACAGATTCCACAGATAGCGGTACGATAAAATTTAGAAGGCGCAAGAAAAAATTGCCAGTCATTTGTAATTGCCACTCAAAGTTTGATAGTTAGCCATTCTAAAAGTGAATGATTAACTTGACATAGATCAATTATTTATTTTTCTACAAAGACATATAAGCAGCTATTTCAGAGTAGTCGTTGATATGGCGAGTCCGAGTCACAGAGTGTTATCAGTTATCAACTCTGTTAAACAAGAATGCTTACTTTCTGAGACTCTACCATTTGAAAGAAATCAAGACTTCTCAAGGAAAAACTACGAAACCGTCTATGAACTACAAATTAAAAACAATTAAACAAAATTTGTTTCATTTTTGGAGTTTTTGATTTTCAACGCTGATTCCGAACTCCGATGTAATACCATAATACCAGAATGTACAAACTTTGATCACAAAAGTTATTTTCCTATCAAGTGCAGAAAGTTTTACTTTCCCGTACTAGATTGCAATCGAGTACGGGAAAGATACTTTCTGCACAAGATAGGAACAATATTTTTTCTACAAGAGCTTATATGAGATCGATTTGAATTCAACACACTATATCAATTCATAATACACATGAATGTCGAACGTAACTCTACATGTCGTTACCATAGTACTCTTGACTTTCGGTGCATAGAGAAATATCATAATTCAGTTTATTCTTTAATAAAAGTGTGCTAATCCTTTCCCTCACTGAAAAGTGTGTGGGAATGGAATAGGAGGGGTTTTTCTCGCACTGTTTGGAAAGGTGACTCTTTACGAAATGAAATGCGTGCGAGAAAGGGGTTGAAAGCGTCCGCTTGTAGAAAAAAGTTTTTTCCAATTAATTATCAACGATGAACCAATTCAATACAAATTTCAATTTTGTAGTTCATATATCTGTATCACACGATTCTTATAGGTACATGTATTCCCGATATGAAGAATTACCTGAGATTTCATATTATTTCAATTTAGTTCGTCGGTTTTATCAATCCACATTCTTAATTCCTATTAGATCAACCTTAGAAAAACTTCCACGTAGGTAATGATAAAATTTTAGTAAAACGAAGTTTTCCTTACGCTACCTCCAGTTTGCTCATGATTTGTCATCGAAAGAAAGGTCGTTAGGACTCTTTTATGAGCTTCCTAAGAAAACGAATCGAGTTCGTAGTTTTTCATTATAAGCACATTAGGATTCAGAAAGAGTACATATCAGTCATTTATATTGTTCCTGCTCTGGTGAGATTTCACACAAAAAAATCACGTGAAAACAGAGATTTCATCGAATAACATCAAATTTTTTTTACAACATTAAAATAAATCAAATATCTTACCTTCGGAAAAATGATGCAATTCTCTTAAGATTTTAAAAAGATATTCTATCAGCTCTACAAACATTCGGTGCTGTGCCACGTTATATCTGCAAAAAAATGTTTTCATTTAGTGAATTTGAATCAGACTGGAATACCATATATAATATTAATTGATTTTCTTAGGATTTAACAAACGGGGGAGTGGTCAAGTAAAGAGATACGTGACATCTTATCCTGAATATATTTTTGTATAACATATGCCTGATCCAATTATAAAATTCACTAGATGTGAATATTTTCAGGATTTCGATTAATGAAAGTAGGTGAAAGGGATCACTTTTTATCCAATCTGGATGAATATGGCGAGATGATAATGATGACCCATTTCTGTAGTCGTTGTATCAAATAGAATTTGCTCGAAATTTCGATGCCAATGCAGTAAAAAATTTTGTGAGAAACAAAATTGTTTACGAAATTTGTGAAAAACATCTAGGTCAATCAGAATCATTGTAACAAACGTGAGAGTTAATTTGAATGAATTTAAAGAAAGGTTTTTCGAACAAGTTTCATCCCCTTCTGCGTTCGAATGAATAGATTAAATCTAAATATTCGCTGAATATTCACTTTCTTTCGATTTGGGTATTGGGAAACTTTTTATGGGAAGCGTTTGAAACAATAGGTAGGTATTATAGATTAGTTTATATTTTTGTTGTCGTTTAATTGAACAAGGTGAATTATGGAGTTCAATACACGCGCAAATATCCATCCTAAATCGAATGATAAGACGAAACGTCTCTATCGATCTGAAAATAAATATTCCACAATGAACAATTAATATAATTCACACCGCTAAAATCTGTAACATTAGGCTGATGTATAGGTAATATAAGGTTCAAATCTACATTCATAAGCTTTCCTTCGAACTGGTTGAAGGTCTTCGTTATATATAGATTTCTTCATCCCCTCGAAAGTATCAGAAAAATGGCCCCTCTGATTAAATAATTGGGTCAACCCAATTCTATAGGTGGGCCAAATCCCTTTGTTAATTTAAGTTTGAAAGGGTTTCATTCATGTTCGAGTTCCATACCACTCGTTCAACGACATAGTTTTATGAGATTAAACGTTGGGAAGTTGATGTTTTCTCGGCAGAAACTCAACTTTTTTTTCTTGACATCAAACTTTTATATTGAAAGTAAACACTACTTTTGAAACATTTGATTGCACATGCTAACCTTAGCAAAAAAAAATTGTATCTTCCTAGATACAATTTCAGAGAGGGACTGAGAATCAGAGAAACATCTTATGGTTCGTGATTTTTACATTTTTAATGATCTTTCTTTAAAAACCGATGAAGTTTGTCCAGCCCTCCCAATTTTTTAAATGGAATACCCTATACATTACTGCATTGTTGTATTCTCCTCTACAAGGAAATTACTGAAATGTATAATAACGTTGAGGATACCGCAATTTGTTGTATTCCGAAAAAATAGTTTTTTTTTCCAACTTGATGATCTCCACAACATACTATAGGTATTATGTCAGTAAACCATTCATTTTCAGAACCACTGACAACAACTCGTTAGTCAACGAAAACTGAAAAAAAAATTGTTTAAAAAAATCATACAACACAAATAACAGTTTTTTGTTTTTCCTGAAAACTTGAAAATTTGGACAAACGACATAACACGGTTTTTACGACGATAAGTGAAAAGCCAATCAGTCGGGAATGGATATTTTCAACTTATAAATACTAAAAGTTTAATTAGTTACAATTTAGCAAAGTAGCAAAGGTGATCGAATTGATTTAGGTCATAGGCGTAACGAGGTGGGAGTTACTGGGGACGTAACCCCCCTCCATAGGTCTGAAAACCTGAAACAAATTGTTGGTAACAATTCGAAAAAAAATTGAACTAGAAATATTTTCTTCACTGTTGGGGATAAACCTCCCATAACCCAACGCCAATAATTTTGGTTTCAATAAAATAATGGTACAGACGAGTTTTAACTGAGTTTCGAACATTAGGTATGTATCATATCTGAGGTTATTAGTTGACATTTTTGAATAATTCGCTGATGTTGATCATCTATAGATGCTGGCTGAGTGGCATAAACTTTTTGACTTCTGATTTACGTATGTTGACATTTTTTTGAGTGTTCCATTTAGAAAATTGGTTGGGGTGGTTATAGAGGGGAGGAGATGGAATTTATAGCGTTTACATATGAGCAAAAAGACTTCCTTCTTTATATGATTTTAAAATTAAAATTCTTTCATGAAAGAAACTCCTTCAGAAAATGTGGGGTGAATAGATTGAATCGCTCTGTATATTATTATATTCCGATAACCAACTGGTTACGTTCGTAACTATGACTTTTCAAAAGAAAAGAAAAATTTCATTGGGTATAGAAGAGAAGCTGTTTATTGCCGCAAATAAGAGTGTCAAGTTACACAAAATGAATCGAATCAACTTTCAGTAATTGTTTCACCACCCAATATTCTTCAAAATATTGACATTTTGTTTCTCTAATACAGAGACAGTTGTTTTCTGGAAATGGTGAATCTCATTTCTTCGTGATACAAAATTCGTAAAGTCTAAAAGTTGAATCCTGGGTCGAATATGATTCCAAAAAAAAAGTTACTGTGCATTTGTCTTCCATTTCAGGCAATGAGCTATTCAATCCCGCAGACATTTCATTTTCATACTAGTAAGCAGATATTCTCTTTAAGCTTCTATAACTCATGAACCAGTAAGGGTTAGACTTGCAATTGAGTTTCGATGTTGAATAGTATGAGATCACAGATTTACCATACGAGGACCGATTGTCATGTGACTGAGATGAAGAAAGATTAGCAAGGTGTCATAATCCTAAATGGAAGTAAACAAATATGTGCTCACAAGCTTTACGCACACAAGATGTTGAAATATTGGAAACCATTCTCTATTTGAATCAGACGGCTATAATTGTTGGTAAATTAATTTCGGACTTCTCTATTTGGTGTTAACCCTTAATTTGAAAAACTGTTTTTCTTAGAAATTAAGTCAGTTCTCTCATGAATAACTAAGCCATGTGGTTCTAAAAGTCTTTAGTTTATTTTTATTCATTTGGCCTTACTTTCGAACTGAATTGAACTATTTAATATAAATGAGTTTTTTTCGTTGAAAAGTTAACACCCTTGTGTACTTGGCTATGAAAGAAACAATTTCTACTGTTTCATTCTTTAGAATTTACCATTTACCTGTGAAATTCCAAATTTTCCCCTTTCTTAATTCCAACGAAACAATTACGATTGTAGTACGAAAGATTGAGGCATTATGTTTATACTCATAAATTTTTCAAAGAACAGAATAAAAGTTCATTCCGATCAAAAAGCTATCAAAATATTCGACAAAAGCTCTAGACGTCAAATATTGGTGGAACTTTAGAACGAAGGATGTAACAAATTTGTGTGGGAGTGTTTTCGATTATTCAGCATTAGTTAACTTAGGGCAAATTGATTCGAAAAATTTTTCGATCAGATAGAAAATTTCTATTAACTCCCCTGACTCCGCAGAATTCAATTCGTTCAAATGCTCCTGGGAAGGTAGCACTCGATTTCGCACGACAAGACATGCTAATCAATTTTTTTCGGTTCCTTATAAACATAATCGCAATAAAAGTATGAGCGGGTGCGAGAGAAAGCAAAGATATTCCGCTTTCTATTAGCGCGTAAAGCAACAGTTGACGGTCTCATGAATGAACCTCAAGATTTGTATGAATGAAAACGCACCTGCGGCGTTGCCGGATTGCCAGTAGAGAAATTCTCTTGGAAAGAAACGGTTATTCAGGATGAGGTGGACTTATGAAGAATCAGATGGACCTTGTTTTCTCGAGCTCGATTGGAACTGGAGAAAGTATATATAATTCTTCATCCTGAAAATTGTCTTTTATCGGTTTCTTATAAAAAAGAGCCGACCTAGTGCAGTTTGAGGAACTATTGGGATTAATATTTGAATCATATAGGTAGGTACTGTATTGCATATTCTTTTTTCCTGAAAATTTATAGGATGCGGGAAAGGAATTCTTATTGTTTTCGATGTTTTCGTGAGTGGCATTGTTACATGGTGAAGAAATGTTTAGCCAATGCTAGCCAACGGACAAAATCCATACGTCCAGAAACTTGCAGCAGCGCGGAAGTAAGGAGCTTGTAGCATCCCATCCTAATATGCTACATTTCATTAGAACAGGGGGTAATAATAACAGGAATTTCAAGATCACACAGTACGCACAGAATGACGTGGAAAATATCATACGATTATGTGGAGAATTCAATCCTAACCTAAAATAGTAAATGAAAAAGAAGCAATAATCAAAACACAAATGAAAACCTTGAATAATATAAAACAAAATACAAATTATCATCACATGGTAAGATTGAACTTTTGGAATTTTACAAGGGACTTATTGAAGGGATTGATAATATCGAAGGAGCTCGAGGTTAATGTATTCATCATTCTGCAGAGTGGTGAATTCCTAGTAAAATTCAATTTACGAAAGGACACTACAAACATTTTCTTTGACCTCAATCTCCTTTCAGGAACTTGAGATCAAATTGAATGTTTGCTGTGCCCTTTCGTAAATCAAATATTATTATTACGATATCATAATTTGCGATAGCAGCAGTTCTTTGAGAGACATAATTTTATTCCCCATTTCCCATTATGCCGAGGGATAAATCCGAAGTTTTCCGAAAAAAAAAATTATATGAAAAAAGCTCAGCTGAAAAAATACTCCAAAGAATATTTATTCGTCCTGTGGTTAGAGCCAAGTAACTGATAAAATACACTACCGGAATGCGGGAATGAGCACAGTGGTGGAGAGAAACATATTTTCCAGGAATATTTCTAAAGTCTCGCAACGTCGCATGCACGCACTCGCACACGTGTACCTCAGCAATAAAGTGGGTTGGTGAGAACAGAGGGGAAGTGGAAGGACATTCAACCGTATGTCATAATACCTTTAATACGCAGCAATCTTGTTTCATGTTTATTCCGTGAAATTCCATCTCAGAATAGTAAAGAATGCCGATTTCGTGCGTACCATACGTCGACATGACCTCTAAAGAAAGAATTCCAAATATTGTGTTTTATGCTTCAGAATGGAGTATTATAAGAAGGCTCCTGAAGCACGGGATGATACATTTTGTCTCGCATCACAATGATGCAAGAAAAAGTCAAAATAATTATTTATCTCAACATTGAACTAATTGTATCTCATTGTATTTTTGCAGATTGATGTATAAATTCACATACGTATTTTTTCTGATCCATTCTACGAAATCAACAAATGAACGTAAACGTTCAAGGATTCCGTTAAAATGAAATAAATCTCATTTCAATTTGTTGAGAATACACGAACTTTGGTACCTATAATAATGCTGATATAATGTGTTTTTCGAAATAAAGCCCTAAAAAGACGAATCGACTGATTCTAATTATTTCTACGGGTACTGAAACCCTGAGTAGATATTGCTCACACAATTTTTTGCGATCTCATAACTTCAATATTAAGGGTTGAAAATAGCAACCCTTTATGATTTTATCCCAGTTATTATTTTCGTGAGAAAGATTTTCAGAAAAGAAATTATTTGATCGTTTTTAATTCAATTGTGGAGAAAAAAGGTCTACTGCAAAATTTCGATGCAGTCAAAACTTTTCTCAGAATAAATCAAAACTTACAAGCGGCGCGGACGAGTTTTCATTCCATTTCATCCTGCATCCAATTAGGAAATTTCATTCTGTGAAACACTTTTTCGATGCAATGAAACCTTTTTCCTCCAAAATGGAATGAAAAACTATCAAATAACTTTTTTTTGAAAATCTTTCCAACGAATTATTGGAGAAAAATCCCTTATAGTAAAGTTGTGAGATCGAGAAAAATTGTGTGAGCAATTTCTACTTAGTGCTTAGGGTAAACTCGTCAACAACTTCTGAAGGCTGCAAGTATTTTAAAAGAGAGTCGATTGCGCATTAATTTAAAGACACCAGTAAATCAGCATTATTAGAGGTACCAATACTGCTGTGTTCTCGATTTCATTTTAGCGGAATCTTCAAATATCTAGTAATAACGAAATTCGCTAAATGTTCAGGTTCATTTTTTGTTGATATCGTTGAATTTACCAGGAAACAATATGAAGGTGTGAATTCAAATTTATCCATCTTCGAAAACGAATAATTGTTTCATATGTTGATATAATTGGTTGCATTTTACAGGCACTTGTTTAAAAATGTGATGGTCTGTTACTCAATCACGCTAGTACCATTGTTTCGATAAAACTGTACATGGATGCAGCATATTCATATGATTAACACACAATTTAGGGATGATCACTACTTAATGACGTCACTAAACACTTTGTTTTGTCCCATAGGCGAGCGCGATTACTTACTATACTATACTATACTAGAGCAAGTAAGAATTTAAAAATTAATTTGTTCGTACAACATTTTATACGAATAGAACTTTGAGCTTCAACTCCCGGGAAGATTTTAATATGCATTTTGAAACAAACCCTTCTGATTGTGACCCCGAGTGTCGAACATTCATATATTATCATCTCTGTGAATCAGAATTTCAACGATTAGTGAACCTCTATTGACAAACTGCAATTGTATTCACTCAGAGGACCTGACTGGTTATTATGACAACGGAGCCGAATTTGCTCCATTTTGGCAAACTTGAGAAGGTATATTAATATCAACACTAACATAGATTGGAAACTATCTTAATACTGACAGGAACAGTATTTTATCGGCATCTCTCAACTTGGAACCGATTGATATCGGTTATCTATTGAAATATTTTGGAGGTCTTTGCATTTTTGTGGAAGTTTTTTTGGGTTAGGCCCCTGACAACCCAAAAACCATTAAAAAACATTCACAAAAATTAATAACGGAATTTGAATAGTTGATAGATGACACTGGGGCAAAAACCTGTTATATTTTTATCAAGCACATTTGAAGGGCGGAGGGCAAGAAATAAGTATCCATTACGATACGATATGCTAATGAATACCTTGATACCCTCAGAGAGTTAAAAATGGTTGTCACGGGGAGTTGATTGCTTTTCCATCATTCATTGGAAACCGTGTTTACAGCGACATCTATCCAGGTGGGAGAAAATACGAAGTGTCGGACCTTCATAGATAGCGGATAATTTGATAGACCTGGCGCCCGATAGACGTCGTTGAAAAACTGTTTTCAAAATTTGGGGAGATACAATGCAAAAATCACTAATTTGAATTTCGAGAATATTTCATAAAACTTGACTGAAATAGAGAAAATATCGTCTCGTGACTTTCGAAAGCGAGCGACAAAGAAGGGAGTTTTCGACAGCATTCGTGTTGGAATAGAAGCCCATTCTGCAATTTTTAGAATAAACTATTTTAAAATACCTATTTGGAGAGTTCGTAAGCTCTCGTCACTTGAATTACATTAAATATCACTTTTCCCACGAAGACAGTAATATTACCTGAAAATTGATCCAACAAATGATCTTATTTAAATATTTACCACTCAATCGATGCGTAAAGTGTGCGTTTTGTTTGTATAACTGTATACTATTGCATAACAAAGGAAATTTTTCAATTCCACGTTCACGGGACAATATTGCCGGTTCCTATTTCCCGGACCGTAACAAAGAAATGCAATTCTCATCCTATATTTGATTGAATGAACCGTGTGAAGCCATTTGTCTCCGAATTCTCATCAAGACGAACACTCGTTCATTTCATTAATAATTATGAAGTGGTTATAAATGATACATTTTTATCGGAAATTTATTCTATTCGGTTTGATCGAAATACCGAAATATTCGAGACTTTTCGAATATTTAACTACATTGCCACAGAAAGTGTTCGTCGTAGTTTCCTTGGTCAGTACCATCAGGAAAACACAATGTTGTGAGAGAGAGAAAAGTTTATTCATGGCCATCGAACAATGTTATATTTTTATCATTTTCTTTCTATGACATGTTGGAGGTAAATATTCGAGGGAATATTATAATGAATTTTGTAATCACATGATCGATGGTGCAGGGAAGAGAATAAGTTTACGCCATAGAACTGAAGCCAATTTTTTCCTCCATTAATCACATTATTCCATTTTGATCTATCATGACTTTCTTAATAGAGAATGAGGCGACCTTTCAAACGATCTATGTATTTCCTACTTAAAAAATAGGGTTTTGTATCTGTCTTTCGAAGGCGATTGGAGATTATGTTCGAATTTTTGCGTATTAGAAGAATGAAACCTTAAAATTTAATTTTTCTAATCATGTGTCAAATCCATTCATTCCGCCACATGTCGTAGTAGTTTTCAGTAATATTTATTGATGACATGTTGGCCATCTGTCACGGATTTATTCAACATCTGTCAAATTTTATGAGATAGAAAAGAGTTCTGCCAATCAATATTTTTCGATGCAAAAATCACTAAAGGATATTTACGGCAATATGTCATTAATTTCGATAAAAATTCAGCGAATTAGAGAAAATAATGTATGATAATCGTACAGAAGGCTCATTCTAACACTCGTTCATTCCAAAGGTCGCCACTTCGTGGCTCGTTTTTGAATTTTGAACTCGTGTGAGAATATCAATGCCTTCTGCACTTGTATCATAAATAACTATTCTAAATTGTTTAAGGATATTTCAAGAATAATTGCATTAGTCGAGAAAATGAATTGATTCCATTTGGTTTATACACTGTGTATTCTGGTTGGATTTCGAAAGTTCTGTTGATAAGTTCCTATGATATTATCTAGAAACTGAGGAGTTGTAAAGTTTGTTTAATGGTACTGATTATGAATTGTTTAATCTACCTATTAGATGAGGTATTAAAATGATACTATACATAATTCGAATACTTCAAGAAGAGACGTGACGGAATCGAAAAATAAAAAGAATTTGTGTAATGTAGAATCTTCTGGAAATGTTTCATTCATAAAGAACTGATCGTGAAAATTGATGAGAAAAAATAGAATTGATTGATTCATCTCAAACGGCAAGAGATATTCGAATGAAATATCCTAGCACCAGTTTTCAGAGTGAAACAAATTGCGTGTTGAAAAATTTAGGGTGCCTCAGAATTATAAACATGCCGAAGTAGATTTCATAACAGTAAGTTCCGAGTTTCAGGAACCAGAACTTCAGGAAAAAAAGATGTATTAAGCGGCCACTTGCACAACCTGTAGTAACGTGGTCACCCAAAGACATAATATTATTTTTGATTCTACTTGTTTCTTGTTTTCTTTTTTTGGTGGATCCAGTTTTTTCTTTTTCTTATAGATATGTAGTTCTCTTTTAAAATTGGTGTTAGACTTAAGAAGTTTCCTGGTTCCACACCGTATCGGAACTTATTTTTGTTGATTTTATAGAATGTTATTTTACTTTAAGATATGTACAACAATTGAACCAAAAAATGCCGTACTATTTTGTAGAATCAAACTCAGGGTGACATGGTCACAAAACACGTTTCAGATACCATTTCCATCCACTTTCAATAAGTAGCCCCAATCACGGGCTAACTTGTTTTGTTTCAGAATCATTCACAATTTATTATTTTTCTGAACGTAATACAGTGTATTTTGGTGAAGTTGGTGAAGTCAAACTTTTTGAGACCAAAATATTTATTATTTTCAAATGAGTGGAAAAAGGTGTCCAAGTAGATCCTGATTGGGAGATTTAAAGGAATAGAATTACTCATTCAATATGAAAAATCCAAATGCGATTTTATTTTCAGCGATTTCAAACGTAAAGAGTATCAGAAAATTTTAAAATTGGAACAATGAAACTAATTTGAATATACTCATAATGCATTTAGTTCTCTTCTTTATTTTCATTTGCTACATATGGAATTATGAATTGAAAGGAGTGGATGATCAGTGTTGACCTTGTAAATCCTCACCGTATACATCCTTCAAGCGCCCCTTGAACAAATATCTCCCAGTGCACACACACACACCAAAATGGAAGATATCGCGATGACGAAACTCGTACGTCCCAATTGGAATCACATATATGGGTATATGGTTACATAATTAGGTCGATGACCTGAATAACTCGTAAACAAGTAATAATCAGCAGAGCATTACGTGCCCAGACAGTTCCGTAGTGGAACACCCAAACTTCGATCCATAAAATGATGTATGTTCCATTGGAATTTTAACGATTACTCTGCTCATATTTTTATCGCCTCCCTATAAAGATTTGACCTCGCAGCTTCAGTGCGTGAGTTAGTAGGGAGGTACTGTTGCAACAGTCCTTTTATCTGGGGCGAACATGACGATTAAATGAAATTCATGTTTGTTACCCATTTGAACTTTTCATTTACATGTTATGCGAATTGTGATCAAAAACTGATGGAAGTACTTTCAATGCCATAGCCATATTATTCAATGTCCCGATTGTATACGATCGAAACAAGGGTAAATTTCATTACAGTGACCCCATAGAGGTCCTAATAGTTTCATCATGTTGGATTGAAGAATCAGTGTCATTAGAGCTAATGTTACATTGCTCCATTCGTCTTAAGGTTCGGTGCTCGGTCTCGCCCGACTTGGGCTTGTCTAGCAGGCTTGTGTGGCTCATCTGAATCGCAACTGCATTCGTTCAATCATTGTCCACATTATCTCAGTTGCCTGTCAAGCTTTCATCAGTGTGGATTCGTATTTGCAGTCATAAATACTTTTCCTTGATGTACCAACAACAAGCGGAACCAGGAGAGCCATACGCTCGTGAGGCTCGTGTGCTTGTCTCTCGGCTCGTGCTATCGTCCACATCACACGCAAGACATCTGAGTTACACAAGTACAAGCCCTAGCACGAGTTATGTGGACCACTCTTTAGTGAACACCTTCATGTTTCAGTCAAAATGCTTCGTGTAGAAAAATAATTTCAAGGAATCGAACTCCCATAATAACTAAAGTACCAAAGCTCTCACTATTTCGGAGTATCACTATCCACTTATGAGAGTTCTGTTTCGAATAAAACATTTCCCAACATTGGGTCTGTTTTTGACGGAGTACTTTCAATCCAAAATCAAAGCGTATCTGGTTCGGGGTTTGTTGCCATTAACGTGTTCTTGACGACAAACCTATAAAAATGCTGTTATGGTTGGATTATCAATTGATTCACTATTTGAAGATTAATTTGTTTTTTAGAATAATTTTCCTCAGGTGGCGTCAATATTCAATTTTGTTAACATGATGCAACGCCGTGTACCTACAGTTAGAGCTTGTTTTGGTATTTCCGCGAAAATTTCATCATCAAGCTCAACGTGCATTGTTTTATAGTTTTGCGAACTGATAGAGTTAAAAAAATTAAAAATGAACCTAAAAAAGGCTCATTCAATAATGACTTAAAAAAAAAATGAAAATCAATTAATTCAATTTTGCTGAAGATGTGAATTAGTAGCAGGCACTTTCTCTTCGTGTAAGATTTTTATCTAAAATATTGCAAAAGAAAATACTGTTTTGATAAGGTACTATAATAGTTTTTTATTATACAAGTGCAGATGGTATTGATATTGTTACATAAGTCCAAAATTCAAAACCGAGCCACGAAGTGGCGAGTTTTGCATCGAAACATATAGATTGGATGAACTGTTTTCTATCTCATGAATTTGACATATGTTAAATTAATCCATGGCAGGAGGCCAATATATCATCAATAAATATTACTGAAAACGATACTAGAATGAAATATTCTCACATTGTTTTGTTCTACGAGATGTGGCAGAATGAACCAATTTGACACATAATTAATACATTTTTGGTGATCAGGTGATTTTCACTTTGTTCACTTGAAAATCTCAACCTATTACTATTCAATTACCTTATCGACTGTGATATATCCTTTGCCGAACCAAATGAGACTGTAAGCGTAAGATAAACTCCACAAACTACAGAAACTGGGATCCTAAAATAAGACAGGGCATTATTCGAAAATATCGGAAGCGCTCATGTGAATAAATGATTGTTGGGTAGATGGAAAAAGTTTATAACTACCCGCTTTGATGAGATTCGTCACACTGAAATTCTTCCCCAAAAACCTACGGTTTTCTATTCCTCTAATGCATAGTTGGAGTATTTTCGAACACTTAATTTAATTTTAAGTTAATAAATAATATAAATATCAGGTGTTTTATTATCCACAGTTCTTTTGATATAAAAAAATCGCATCGTTCTCGTGTGGCGTTCCACAGCTCCCTTAGATTCAGAAGAAAATATCTATATTTTTAGAATACTGCCAGAGAACGTTTAAAAAACAACAGTTCACAGAATATTTTAGGTTTTCGATGCCTTCATGCATTTCTTAGCATTGAATTCTGAATGCCATAAAAAATATTGCAAATTTGCTTATTTGAACTTATGTGTACGACCAATATTAATTGTGATAGCTATTGAGTTAAATATAAACAATCACCCTGTACATATATTACATATATGCTTATGTAGGTTATGTGATTGTCCCCTTTTTCATGTTTGTTGACTTCATACCAGTTATCCAACTAACGCATAATAAATTTTACAGCCTTGAAGAAGTTGGAAAAGTCCAACGAAACGTCGGCATTAGTCTAAAAAGGGCTAGTTTCTTTCATCTACCAATTTATCCTGTTCCTGTGAAACCATTTTCTGATCATATATTTTAACAATAGATTCTCAGTCTACACCTTCTTTGGATACCTTTGTTTTCGATTCAACCTAGATGATATTAGCCATTTTGAACTTTCATAGAGATATGTCAGTCACGTCTAGGAATATGAAGCTAAAGTTTTTTCGAGCATACGATCTACTGCTTACACCTTCGAAAAAATTCAACGGAAATTATTCATTTATGTGAATCTTTAGAATATGATTGCATTCAGTCAGAGTAACCAATTGTTTTAAGTTTCGCTGATATAGATTCTTTTAAATTATTAATTACTCAAAAAGTGCTATAATTATGGAATGTAATGAAAAAAACAACATGTGGGTGGTATTTTGTGCTCGTAGAAAATTAACTACATCAAAGAAAACCTTTGCTCTGAATATCTTTTCATTCGATAAGATAATGAATATATTTGAAAATTAAATTTTTTTATGGATTTTCAACACTCTCCATCTTTTCATTTTAGTCGAATTGGAGAAAATGATAAAGACAAAAAGTGTTTTTTTTTAACCTCATGAGTCTGTCTTTGAAATATGAAGAAGAATGAAATATAATGAATCTATGAATGAATATTTAAACTCACAGATATATTTCATTCTCTATGTTTATAATTTAAGGATAAATAATGAGGGATCGGTGAAATACATTTTCGTTTCAGAGGGTTATGTCCATTAAATCTCTTCCATGTATTCTCTATGTTTTCGAAATTCAGTCAAAATGCTTACGAAACTAAAAATGTTCTCCAGCTCAAGTTGGATATTCGTGGGTATTCCTGAAGGGCAAAAACTAAGGAACAGATGAAACAATGACCGCGGTCATTACATGCTTGAAATTGATTTAGGTGTTGTAGTTGGAATATTATTTATAAAGTGATGGAATACTGACATTCTGTGTTCAAATTTGATGTTAAGCTATACTCTGCAGCCGTTGCGGAAAAATCAATTTTCACTTGAAAATGGACCGTTTTCAAGACTTGAACTAAAAGGAAATATGCGCGTTGATATAGAGCAACGCCAGTTTGCAAATTATTTACTAAAATTGGGCAACGGCGAACTGACTCAAAATAATATGGACGAAATTGAAAGGCCGCAGAAAATCCTTTCAAACAACAATCTTATTGAGGAAGTATTTGGTAATAGCTCCGCCCAATGGAAATCATGAAGGGATGAAAGGTAGAGCAATAAACGCGCCTCTCAATAAAGATATTGGATAAATCAATGATGATATAGTTTCTAAACTTGCAGGGGAATACAAAATTTACTACTGCCATGGCTCAATGAAAGATCCGCCTGAAGGAGCAGTTGAAAGTCGAATTCACAACAGAATTTCTCAATGGTGTTTACTTTTCAGATTTGCCACCACATGAACTAAAATTATTTTTGACAATTTTCGAAATCAAACAACAAAATTTCTTGCTCCTCCAAGGATGGAGGTTTGGTCGTTGGGCCAGCAACCCAAAACCAAATAAGTTCACTATGTTGCTGAATTTCTCATTCAACAAGCCTCGGAATAGGACTGGTAGTATTCAATGACGAACGAGTGAATGAACTGAATAGGAAAATAATTACTTGAAATGTACAGGGAATATTGAGAACCAGGAGATCATTATTGCTGGAGGCGTTTGTTAACGTAAGAGTTGGATTGGAGATTGAGAAAGAAGAAGCAGGACAGTTCGGAGAAATACAAAGGATTGAAAGGCTTGGTGAAGAGAACTGGGTATACGGCATCAAGCTGTTTTTTGATGATATGTATTGTAGATTGCATATTGTTAAGCCCAGAATATACATATACATATATACATGAACTAAAATTGAAGAAAAATGGGTTTTTAATGTTGTTGAGTAGTTGAGACTTTGAGACGTATCAGAAGGACTCTGCACATTATGGTGTATCACGTCTGTGCAATCACGTTATAAACTCGAAAATTGTTATCGGTGAACAACGCGGTAGTTGTATATACTTTGTTGTAAACCCTTTGTTGGGAACTCATGGGATGATGTTTATCGGAGGACTGTGGAGGGTTTGAGAGTTATTTTTGCATTGCTCTCATTTTCCTCTTTAAGTTTGAACATGGATAAAACAAGATATAGAGAGAAAATGTCTTTATTGACTGAAACACTCAGGCAAGAGCTATCGACTTTCGGTCCTTCAGCTCAGTACTATTAATTTACATTTTATATATATATATAAAAAAAAATTACATAATAATGAATTACTATCGACAAACATAAACTACATGAAGAGCTCAATATGTTGGAATTATGTGGAAGTATTGTAAGTGTTCTTCATCTGCTGGAACAGGCAGGTTGCAGGAAATTTTCTCTTGGGTCTGGTGTGGTTATCATTGTAGTAAAGGTCCATTATGTCCCTCATATCTTGCAGTTTTTTGAAAAATTTTTCATTCAATTTGAATATTCTGTTGGAAAGCAAGATATATTTCATCTTCCCTTAAAGTATCTGAACAGCCGAATTGTGATTCGATAACAATACATGAAGAACAATGTAATCAGTTGAGCTGTCGGTGTGCTGCTGTGAAAAAACTGAGTCGAATATAACAAGGATAATCCTTGACTCGTCAGAAGAATAACAGGGATGCAGCGTTACCAATTTCTAATTTCCTATTGGATCTGTATTTATTTCCCAATGAAAACTTTTGAATCTGTTGAAGTTGACTTAAAGTCCAGTTCGGCATATCATACGTCGTCTTTCAGAGAGTCAATTTTTTAAATAAAAATCCTCTTGATACCCGGAATATGGTGTGGAAAGTATTGTTCGCTCAAGCAGATCCTAATGCATCATTAAAATAATTTAACGGCAAGAAATTGTAGGTACAATATAAACTTATTAACTACACTCGGAATTTTTATTTAAATAAACACATAATTGTTATTTGATTATTATGTCGGAGGGATCTTTATTCTCATTTCATTAGTATGCTATGCATTAACTGAATTTAATTTTCATGAAACGTGTTATAACAAAAAAAAAGACAGAAGTTCGGTCAAACCAGGTACTATAAAATAATGCAACAAATGTCCCTTTCATGAATAGTTCACTAAAATGTAAAAATAAAATAAAAAATTCTGTCAAATTTCGTAGTGATGAATAAAAACGGCATTGCGTTCAAAGTTCGGACTTTCACATGGTATCAAATTATGCAACTTCTCCATTGAATCAGCGGAAGTCATAAAATGTAATAATGGGAACTGGTGTACGAGGTCGAGCTACTTCATTCAAGGAGGATATCCCACATGCTTCCCCTTTTCGGATATTTTTATCTTCCGCACAATTACCGACGCGCTCAGAAAGGCCTTGTTTGCGAGCTGCGAATCCACCTTAATATGATTCACTCTCATTCATGAGTCGGTGCGACTGGCTGCTTGTGCCTCGAGAAACTAGAGAATTTTAATTCACATCTTTGGGATTACGTCTTTCGTTTCATGAAGAACTAGTTCAGAAAAATTTAAAAGTTGAAACTGAAATAAGAGGTTCAAATCAGGGAACGGATGTGATTTGTAACGAAGGCTCCTTCCTCCATCAGGGACGTTGGCTGGGTAGGTGTCGAAACAGCAAGTGTACAACAAATTTGCAATGCACAGAAAATTAAATTAAATACAGGGTGGGCAAAATTGGTGATACCTGAACCACAACTGAAAGAAATAGACGATAATGAATGACATATCACGGTAATCTTTTTTGGAGAAACTGATAATGCCATCAACAGCACTATTCTATCTTTTGCTTTCGAGTTATATGCCAAAATTTAAATTTGGGCGATTTCAACTTTGATCAGTCTCTCCGTTTCTGTTTGTGCTAGGATGTTGAAATGAAAACATTATACAGACACTTTTTTCATAGCAATCCAGTAGCGTACTATGTTTTTCCCAGAGGTTTCCTTGCTGAGCTATAACATAAAATTGTTTTTTTTCTTATGGGAACAATAGTAGGCTGAATCACAGAATAAAATGTCTCTAAGCACAGTGTTATTATTTTGCGGTTGAATTCTTGATTCAAATCTCCGTGGTTTGATCTCTGTTCAGAAAAGATAATAGAATTCGAAGTCGGCATTGGCAGCAAGTGATGCATTTTTCCATCTTTAACCCAAATGTTAGATATTTTGAACATTTGGCAGAAAAGTAAGCTGTGTTTCATTCTTTTAAAACGCTACGTCCGAGGAAATATGAAAAAAAACAAGATGAGACTATAGAAGAAATTATTGGGGCTGTGACCATGAATCCAAATATGTCATCCAGCAAAATAATAATTACACCATGTTCAGCGAAATTATTCACTGATTCAGTCTACTCAATACTCAATAGTTTGAATTTCTCATACAAATTATATTCATAATATATCTGAAAGAATCTGAGGGCGATATATGATGTGTTTTCTGAAACGAAAAAGAAATGGTGATTCTTCTTAAGTCATTTTGTGCTGAAAATTGTTATGTTGAGGTTTTTGACAATGAACTTCCTCTCTAGAATACTTTCAGTCGTCTGAATATACCAGAAATAGGCTACTACTTTTTTTTTTCAAATGGCAAACCCGTTATATTAGTGCATCATCGGGTAGTTCGATAACATTATCTCTAATATGCCATCCCTTGGATATTATAGGACTCATAGTTTTTTCAATATTTTTGCATTAACAGTTTTTCTCGTGAAAAAATTTTTCATTTTTGATTCTCCCGAGATGCAGTATAATGACACTATTTGTCGTTTGGACCAAAAATGTACAGGGTGTTTAAGAGAAGATCATTAACTTGTCCACCTCAAATTGATTAAATCTGAAAATTTTCAAATTTCAACATATACTTTTTATTCTTTCAGTCAATTCTACCTATAAAAGAGGGAATTACTTGATATGAGGAAGAAACGAGATTTCTAACTGAGTGGAAAACACAGAAAGAAATTAAAATCAATGTTTCGATAACTAAATTCGACATTTCCTGAACTGTAATCAATTGTTCATTTATTCAGTCGAAAATTTTTACAGGTCTCGACGAGCAATTGAATACAATTCATGAAATTGTAACGAAACCTGATTTTTCACGGAAACTAGACACCTCACCCACTCGCTTTATTAAGCAATTTATGTTTCTCGACAAAGAAAACATGACATGTGTATTTCTTTTCTTCTATCTCTTTTAATTTACGAGATGTAGTACTAAATCATCGAAATCTGACCACCTTGTACACTGTGTCCCATTTTGGTTGAGGCTGCACTGTATCTTAGCTATTGTTAAGGATAGAGACTTGCAGTTTTTCAAAAACAAAAATATTTTAAATACTGCTGGAATACAGAGCGAAAACGAAAATGTTTACTTTTGGAGATGTTATTACTTTTTATGCCCTGTAGATGAGAAAAAAATAAAAACTGCTCGTTTGAGATATTTCTACATGAAAGTCAGTGGCGTAGTTAAAAATGTTTTTTAGAGCAGCGTTTTTGAGATTTGGCAAAAACTTGGTATTTTTCAATTGGAACATCCTGTATATTTTGACGTCAAATTTTTGCAATTATTTTTCTGAATACAATGATGTATCACAACTTGATCTTCAATAAATTTTAGCTTCAAAAATCAGAAAATCCATATTTATGTTTTTTTTTTTAAAGAAGGCCATGAATTATTCCAAACATGCATAAAAGATGAACAGGCATAGAAAATATTGATATTGATTGTTTTTATGTTTTGAGTTTATGTTGAAGAGTGAAATTTTGAGTTTCTATTCTATGGGTTTCAATCACGTGATATTTTATAAAAGTAATAAATGCATGCAAAGGATTTTTCTGATTTTTGAAGCTTTAATTTATTAAAGATTGGGTTGTGATACATCAATATATTCAGAAAAATAATTGCAAAAATTTTTTTTAAGATATTTGATAAAGTCTGTACCAAATCTCAAAAACGGTGATCTGAAAAAACTGACTTTTATAAAAATATATGTATGATGAGATGTTTTAATTTTTTTTCAATCTACAGAGCATTTTTACCTTGTATTTCAGGAACAAGAGTAGTTGGAATATTTCTGTTTGTGGATTTGAAAGTTTTACGAAAACAGGAGGAGAAAACTGCATCTCTCTATCTTTAATATAGCTGAGATACAGTGCAGTCTCAACCAAAACGTATAATGCAATCCCACTCTTATCAACATTCTAGGTTTTTATTCATTTTCATCTGGCTCCCCATGTTGACATGTAATCAACCAATCGAGTATCTACAAAATCATCGCGTTGATATCAGAAAAACGTAGATCTCCTCAAGGAGGATCTCCCGTAAGTGTTCATACCAGCATTAAGAATCCTTCAACCTTGAATTACTTGTTCATAATGCTGGTTTATTAGATATCCTTCGATAGGCATCTTTAAGATTTGGCTCTTCTCCAGCATACGGGGTAGCAATCTAACGAAATCTCAGAAGAGGTTATCCGACATGTAATCGATTCGGAAGTCCGATATGGATGAATTGGATATATCATCTCCAGGGATTCAATGAAGACATTTTTGCAGCGAGCTGCGTGGGAGAAGGAAATTGGTTTCAATCATCGCCTGATTAGATTTTCCTGTTCATGCAGAAAATGATTTTCATCTGATTTTCTGTCGAGGATGGAGAAAGTTCATCAACACGACAAATAGAACCAATCTGGAATAAAGATAACTACAATTCGGGGAGCCTAAAGAAAAATTGTACTTACTCCATTATTCAGAAGTGAGCGAAAAAAAAGTAATCAGTGATGACTCTCCTACATATTCACAAAAAGTTTGCCAACAATGTGAAAACCTCTGAATCCGAAGATAGGATTTCCCTGATCTCAGATAAAATGCTCGATTGTTTCTGATTTGGATATACTACCTACATTTATGCTCTGGACTCTGAAATATTCAGGAGTTTCGTGTTTTTTCTCTACGAACATTTACAGAGGCCTATTATTGATATCGAAAATATGTAGGATGCATGTTGGAAACAATGAAAATACGGCCAAAACTTTGACTCTTCACAATCTCATTGTGTCTGAATTTTGCAATATTTAGAGCACAGCTTCTGAATCTAATGAACAAAATTAAAAATACTTTCATAACTCACCTCCCATTTCGGTACAGTTGGGCAGAATGAACGTATCTGAAAAGAACAAAAAAACATTTCATAATTGCTCAAAGGAACCAGTCGTCTTTCGACTTAACTGAATTAACTGTCATTGAATACAATTGTGATAAGTCAAACATATCGTATTATTATAGATAGAGCAAAAGCATGTATAAGTCATTTACATCATTTAAGGGGGTCATCGTTATGCTGCATCCTCATTTCTTTATAGTTGAAAAGATACTTAAGTATTATTGACTATTATAGAGCTATTAAGTTTATTTTTTTGATTGTATTAGGCAATCATGATAAAACTTGTATACGTGAGTAGTAGGGAATTGTTGAATATTTTACTATCAACCTAGCTTCTTGGCGCATGAATTTCGTATTGTAAAAAAAACTACTGCTGTTCTGATCATGTTTTTGACGAAATAATCAGCTTTCCCGACTCAGGGTCCTCCGATGTTTTTAGAAGTTCTAGTTCTTACATTCTATGAAGTAGTTAAATTGAATCAACAATGAAAAAGCCCAGGAATTAATCAACAAAACTGCAAAAGATAACATACTTCTCGCATGATGGTGAACAATTCTACATAAATTTTCAAAGATTCTGAAGGTAACTGGTTTGATTTCTACTACTCGTGAAACATCACTCAAAGTGAGTTTTCCTGAATATCTATTAGCATACTGGCAAAACTATCACAGAATTTTGTACATTAATATAATTTTATAATTTCTGCATTATTAACAATTGTGAAGAAAACAAGGAATCTCGTCCTTTTCTAAACCCCATAATAATTGTAACCGACAACGACAACCACTCCCTAATTATCTATAATATAGTTTGTAGAGTCATTTCGAAGGGAATTTCACAATTCAATTGGTCCCCCCATTTAATTTTAAAACTTAGGGGTGAGCCACAAAATGAGGAAGGTCAAATGAAACGGAGTATCTATCCCGGAACACAAATCAATGTACATATTCGAAGTTCCCTCAGAAACTGACCGACTATATGTAATCTGAAATAAGTTGCAGAATGGGCTCATGCGTTCGAAAACTCGATCCTTCGTCGTTCATTTTCGCATTCGTGTTGGAATTGCCTTCTACAACATGTATTAGACCATGTTTTCTATATTTCAGGCAAGTTCTGTGAAAGAGGCACTCCCGAAATGTAATGAAAAATTGAGATTAGATATCCTAGTGACTTTTGTATTGTATCGTGGCAGTCGGTGTGACTGCTACGAAAACTGACAGATTATGTAATTTGCATTGACGTGGGTTGAAAATTGATAACATAGGAAGTCAGAGTTGACAACCAAAAAATGAAAAATATAACTGAAAACAATGCTGTAATGATTTCATCACAGCACTTCTTTTAGTACTGTAATGAACTCATTACGATACTGAAATAGAAAACAGTTACAGTTACAGAATGATCTTCTAATCCAACACGAATCCGAAATTCTAAAACGAGCGATGAAGAAGCGAATTTTCGAAAGCATGTGTGTTAGAATTGCCTTCTGCCACGAGTATTAGACGATATGTTTTGTAAAATACTGTCGGAATTCAATGAAAACTGACAGATAACAGAATTTGAATTGAAGTGTGTTGAAAACTGATACGATCGGAAGTCAGTATTGACAAACACAAAACGAAAAATATAAATGAAAACAATGCTGATATGAGTTCATCAAAGCACTTTTAGTACTGTAATGAACTTTTTTGAAACATAGATGAATTCAAAATAGTAATCATCGAACTCTCATCTCAGTGACAAAATCTAATATCATTTCTCCAACCTCATGATAAAAGATCTCTGAGCCTGGGAATTGAAAATGGTATTCATTTCGATGATTACTATTTTGAATTCATCTATGTTTCAAAAATGTTCTCGATGTGCCTTCGTAAAGGCAAAGAATTTTCTTTTTCTGTAATGAACTTATTCCGCTACTGAAATAGAGAAAATGAATTAATCCATTACAATTTATGGTCCAACGAGAAAGATGTTGACTTTTAAAATAATGACAGCTTATAATTAATTGTCAAACCATGTGATTTTCATTGATAAATTCTCAAATTGTCACTTCAAACCCAGAACAGCGAAATATTTTTTTTTACAAATTTCAATCAATTAGTGAATACGAAACATATAGATGTTTAACTAATTTAAGAAATGCAAATGCTGTACTTTCCTTAGAGAACAATGATCTCGAACCGAGCGGGATTATGAAGGTATGAATTTCTCATCGAATTTCGTATATGAATATGAATGACGGCGCCTTTGGTAATGACGCGAAATAAGAAAGTATTTATTTCAGCGCCATTGTTTTCTGAACGTATGAGACCGTAGGTTCCTTATTTACGTAAGTTATCAATGTCATTAAACGACAACGATTAAAAGCCAGAAATACAGTGTTCAATTAACAATGGAATGTTTTATCGTGAGTTTGACGTTAGAAGCTCTGATATCTACCATTTAAATTATTAATATCCATTTAAGCTATCTAGAGTGAGCTCAATCCAGGTTCGAACCATGGTTGCAGTAAACAATAACAGTGGCGCCTCAATTCCTCAAATTTTTGTTGGGCTCATTGCTATTTCGACTTGTTTCGCAATGTTGGCTGAGTACTGGATGTCGAAGTAAAAATAAGTGCGATGAGGTTAGTCAATCGCATGGACGGAAATAATGAGCAAATGGGAGACTTGAGATAGTATATCTACATGAATTTGTCTCCGGTTTAACGAAAACGATCGGAGTAGATGCGGAAGGGAGGAATCAACCCCCGTTTTATGACAAGGTGGTCAGATTCTGTTCGTGGACTTCAATAACAATAATAATTTACCGAATGTAATTTTCACTCTTTCTATTTTGAGTATTGTATTTATGGGGAGTGTTAAAAGGTGCGGCTTTTCAAAATCATTCGTACGTATGTTGCTCATTCGAAATATTCAATTTGAAAATAGGAAAGAAATTATGGGCATAAATACCTCAGTACTTTACTGTTCGCGACTAAATAAAGTAGCTACTAGGCTTTTTTGAGATATTTTCGCTGTACTAAAGTTTTTAGAAGAATTTGTCTCATCATCTTTTATGTATTGTGATTTATTATGATTTCTTAAGTTCAAAATTGCTGATTTAAGAGAACGTGTAATACAAAATACGGAAGTTTTCAAACATGAGACTGAAAATCTTGAGAGAAATTGGTCGAAATGGTCGCCGTGCGTTTGATGAACAATAATTTTTAATGCGTTGTCTTAGGTCATCCGCACTATCTTCACCACAACATGAAATGAAATCATATCAACAAAACACCATTTGAACAAATCTGCGGTTTTTTTCGAAGTTTAACAAATTTCGGAAAGAGCCCAAGAATTATACATTGTCTCGGATGGTACGATGACATCGCAACGGCGATCGATAATAAATCGATATAGATCTATCGTCAAAACGTACAAGTCAGATTTGGGCTTGGAATTTCTCAAATCTTGGGTAACCTATGACTTATTTTGACAAGTTCTAGTAACTGCTGAAAAAAGCCTCACTTTGAATTGAAATAGAATTTAATTAAGTCCAGCAGTAGCGTTACAGTTATAGTGTTGCTTTTGTAAATCAACAAATTTGCATAACGTCTATATGAAAATATTTGTGTTCACTCAGGTATTTACTCAATTAGGGGCTCAGAACCGTGCATCCACACTATTGTAAGTTGAAGAGGCGGAAAAACTGAATTTTATGTATGATTCTTTCTCCTCGTGAAAGCCATTTTGCTTTCTGTGATGATATTATTATGCACAAATCTGCTGTAGTGAATTAAGTTCTATATGAAGTCCAATTGAAAGAGTCGACTCACACGAATGAGACGAACTAAAAAGTTTAAACTGATTTCTACGAAAGTCGCCAGAGTTAAACTTTCAGTGAACAGATTTCTACATTAGCAGCAACAATGTCTTTACAAGGTGCTCGAATGGAATTGTTGAGAACGAAGTAACCTACAGATGCTAATTAGTGATTCAGATGAATTAGTCAGACAGTATCCTTGTATCATTGTATAAAATTAAGTGTACTCAGAAGTGAGGTAAACGCAGAGATGGTTTTGTTCATTAGAGGAGAATGCCGCTGACTTTCTATTCCTATGGAATTTCAGTGGCAAAACGAACCGATTTGAATCGAGATATCATGATATCTTGGAAATTTCGAAATGAAGCTTTGGAACACATCTTCACCGCCTCTGTGATTCTGAAGAATAAATATCTGGCCCTAGAATTATTCCTATTTAATAAGTTATAATCTCATCAACTCCAGTTATTCGATGAAGTTTAGGTCAATATTATTGTTAGAAATAAATCTAGTTTCTACTGATGTGCCATCATCCGATAAAGGGTGAAGTCAATACTTAACATTGTGTTTTACATATGAAAAAGTGAAAATCTCCAAATTAAAACAAGAGCTCGTGAAACAATTGTTCAGTGAAGGACTTCTCTGACCGTTTGCTTTACCAATACATATTCGAAAGGAGATGAAAGATCATACCATTTGGAACATTTTTGAGGTATACTCTCAAACAAGAAGTCAAATTCTATTTCGAAATATATTGTAAAAGTTTCATCGGTTATGTAGTCAAACTATTACATTTTAAGGATAAATAGTCGAAATTCATATTTCGAAATATGTTAGTTGTTAAGAATTTTAAAAGTTCGTTGTTTACTTACTTTTAAACTTTATCTATCTTCTTTTGTTTTTGGGGCTTAAGCGATAATTCAAAAATATCCAAATCATAACTTTTTTGCAACTGAAGCTAGAACAAATAAAAATCACTTTTAAGTGTGCCTGTGACATATATCCTTTTCTTATGTTTCAAGCTCAGGTTCGAGTTATTAAAAAATAAACTGAAGGGAACCACACTATTGTTCAATTACCTAGGTAGTTCTTTGGCCGTCGAATCGAAACTATCATAGAAAAGTCTACTGTCAAATAGGTGCTCGCATATAAGCTTTAATTAGATTTATTATTTCATTCTGTAACATTTACATACGAAATTTTATAAAAAAAATTTAAAAAATGTGCAAATTGAGTTTCGGCTGGAAATATACGACGAGAAGCAAATTAAAAAAAAATCTTTCAGTCAGAATTATTTTCATTTCTACAAAAGAAGGAACAAAACTGTGGTAAAGAAAAAAAATTAAATTGGCAAATATGTCGTAAGAATAGTTCTTCCGCTAGTTAAAGTATTTACCAGCAAACAAATCACTTGCTTCCAATTGAAGGAAGTGTATTTTATGGTGACACAAAATTTACGTCAACTTTTTCTCGTAGAAGAGTTGACTAGTTTTTTGAAAACTGAAGATCCATTATTATAGCAGGCGTTTCGTACATTAAAAAAACACAAACTGCGGATAATATCTAGTAGCTTCGTAAATATGAAATATAATCCTAGAAAAAGTGGAATTTGAACGAATATGGAGTTTCGACAGGAAGAAATAGTCTTTTGGTTAGGTACAGATTAGAATTTTCACTCATTTGGGACTTTTCATATAAATCACCTAACAGAAACTTTTTCCGGGAAACCTTCATATTAGTTGTTTTCTAACAACTGCTTAAATAACTGATGATTTTCACTGTATAATTGGACATCGATGAGGAAAACTTAAATCTTCTTACATAACGTACCTCCGAGATAATAACACAAGAAATTGCAAAATCGGATCTTTTTGAAAATATTTGAAACTCTATTCTATTTACGTTTTTATGAAAAAATATCAGGAGACTTTTGCTAATGATCGATTCTAGGTTTCATAGGATAAAGGATGAAATTTACGACTTCGGTTATTAATATAGTAGTAAGTAATGATATTTCTTCGAATTCAATAAGTCATTTGAATAAAATTTGTGCTAGAGGAAATATATGAGATAATTCAGCTACGTATTCAAAACAGGTAAATATATATAAAGAATTAATGCAAAATGATTCATGCGACAAAATATCCGATTTGTATCACTTTCCAAGAAAGTCTTCACGTCCGTTAAACCAAACCAGAAAAAAACACAAGGTTCCTTGGTATCAGATATTTTCAGAGAATCGCCATACACGTGGACCGAAAAATTCCGATTGAATCGATTTGATTGCGTTTATCTATCACAAACTACAGAAATACAATACTCACAACGTTTATTTTTTTGTTTCACATTGCTTGTATCAGATATTGGGTGATAACATGCATCAATTTGAAAGGAAAATGGTCCTATTCAATATGAGCAAAAATATAAAACATTATTCTTCTTTCTATTATCAGATATTTGGAAGAAACCAATTTCCAAATTACAACCGCTCTATGGAAAAAAAAACCATGATTAAATCCAATTCAATGTAAGTACGATAAAATTATTTAATTCGCTCCAAGTATCGCTTATAACAGATTATTAGGGAAAGTAATATTTCCTGAAAGTTTTACGATCTATTATATCTTCTAAACCATAGCAATTATTGTTCCATAGAAATTTTCCATTTGTTTTCAATGTACACATATTTTACTACCCCATAACTTAATAATAAAATGTACTAACAAGTGCTTGAAAGCAAAACCATCTTCGATATGCGACAGTAAGTACCTTAGTAAAAAAATATAATTACAGATACTACTCGATTTAATCATTTTTATTTTTTTGTTGAGAAATGAATCCTCAAATAAATTACAGACAAGGACTATATAGGACATTTTTTGTCTTGTCGCATTTTTATTGAATTATTTTTGCGTATGCAAACCCGAGCAATTAGGAAGCAGTTAACTTTTATAATCTGAATAAAGCAGCAAACCCGAGAGCAAACCTTTTCTATAAATATACGGTATTGTTCAATAACCAGTTTCAAACATATTAACTTTATATTGTAGTAATAAGAAACATGTTAAGTTGGAACTCACACACTTTGTTTTTGAATATATGAAAAAGTCAAGTTTGAAGAAAGTAGTTTTTGAAATTTCTCACTTTGGTATGTTTGGAAATAAAAGTGGATTATATTTGAAGTATATTTGGCTCTGATCGAAAAGAGAAACCCTTACTGTTAGTTAGGTAACTATTGAAGACTGAAGAAATATTAGTTTCAACATTTGGTGACCGTTACAGGACACTTCTATCACGAGTATGGAAAAAACCAAGAAAGCCTTAGCTCTACACAGAACAGCTTTTATGAGGTTCTAAAAAAATTGACGATACATTTCTCCAAAGAAAAATGCGATATCCTAGAAATACATTGTGGTATCAATGTTTTGAAAGAAATAATGCTTCGATTCTCCAAACTGACATGATTGATCTGATGCTGGATTCAGAACTTGAAGGAGCAAATATGAATGCAGAAGTGGTATTGATGGATACGATGAGTTCCCAATACCATAAGATGAAAAATAGTTTCGACAAGTTGATACGTCAAGAAAGCGGCTCCAAAAAATCAGAATCCAAAAGAAAATTGAATAAAAGGGTAACTGTTGGCTTGGATCTTGGAATCAATTCAGCAGAATTGAAGGGGGACTATTGAAGACTGAAGAAATATAAGTTTTAACAATGTTACTACGTGAGATTATTTGCCAGTGGTATGGTGAATAGTATAGTACTGATTGTTCCTTTCAATTCGGCATAAAAAATTTATGTGGACACATACATATGAATGGAGGCATTAAATCTCAAGATGAGTACTGAAACTTCATTTAATTCTGCGAACCCACAATTTATGAAAAACTAGCGCTATTTGTGGAAATCTGGAAAACTCTTCCCGGATTTCTCATGCAACTTGTGCAATAACTCAAGTATAATCATAAATATCGATCAGAATCGGTAGGTTTCTTTTTTGACGAAAATTTGCAAAATTGTTCTCAATATTTACTGCTTTTACCGAATCTTTCAGGCTATTTTGTCTGAACGCAATGACATATTTTTTAGTAAAATATACTCGATTTCGTAGGGACACAATTTTCTCATAAAAAAAGTTATTATGCATTTTGAAGGAAAGAATGGAAAATCACATATTTGAAAGTAACATTCCTCTATATTTTGTATTTTGACTTTGAACATTGCAGGACAAAAGTGATTATACATATTTAATATACTAGCAATCATTTTGTAAAAGTGACATTCTCTTAAGAGAACAATGCATTCAGTTCTTTACAGAAAATATTTTTGAATGGGGGAGTGAGGTTGATTAGGTATTTTTATTCCCTTCAATTGCTCTGAAGTTTCTGCCATTGAAAATTATAAAATTCCAAATGATATCTGGACAAGGAAAATTTTCATACCCACCACTTTTTTTACCAGATTTAAGACAACAAGGAGAATCCTGTTCACAAAAGTCGAGGAGCCGGTTTCAAATATACCCCATATGCAGGGTCTTTCAACCATTCGTTTCGATTATACAGGGTGATTTCCAGTTCTGAATCATATCTTCAGAATGCTCTATTTGGTGTACGAAATGTCACAAATCAAGGACATTTTGTACGTAGGACTACACTGATCCCTTTACAGATGAGAAAACAGGTTATCAATTTCCATAATCGGACGATATTTTCCTAATATTATCGTATATCATGAAAAAATCATCCTGTATATGACACAGTGAAAAATTCAAGACATGTGTTACGTGACTTGCCTCAGGAAGTTGCAATTACATTAAGTAACCTTCATTATAGAGCAGATTTAGAAAAAAAAAATTGAGTATTGGCAAAAATTCATTTATGGAAAACCATATTGAAATGTATGGAATGTTGAACTCGGAAAAATAGTTTCTCTATTTCAGTATCGTAATGACTTCATTACAGTACTAAAAGTAGTGCTGTAATGAAACTCATTATATTCCTTTTCCCCAGCACCTTGGAATTTGAATCAATTCAATTCCATGGCCTGCATGATCTTCAGATCTATCGAACTATTCTGATTGGTGCAGCTTGTGCGAAGATTGTGGGAAATACCTGAGTGATGACTGAATCAAACGAATCATATTTCAGTTCAGGCTTGAGAATATATTCAGATTTTCGAGCATCCTTTGTGAATCTTTCACTTTTGTTTTTTTCATGAGGTTATTGAACATCTTTCTTTTTTTATCAACAACAAACGAATCCAATATAATTTCAACGCACTGACAACATAAGAAAATTACCTGTCGAGAGCAAAAATTTCTGGGTATTACCGAATCCAAATTGATTGATTTCCAAGAAAATAGAAGAGAGTTATGGAAAACTTTCTATGCTTTTCGAATAAATGTATTGATTTGATTTGTTAGTCAATATACAAGGCGATTTTTTGTTCTATCAGCTATTAAAAAACCCAAATGAAATAAGGTTCACATAGAATTATTGGAATAATTTTTTATTTGAAGGATCTGAACTGATAATATTCTTCTGAGTTCAACAGCCATTCATTTCGATATGGTTTCTCCATGAATTTCAAGCCGTCCAAATTTTTTTTCTCGGAGTACCCATAACCATATTGTTTTTCTATGAATAAGCAGCCACGAGAATTTATAACTTTTTATTGGAAGATAATCGATTGTAGTTTTAACTCCCATAACAGGTTTGTTGACTGTTTCACATACAGGTTGTTTTTCTTTACGAGAATATATGAGGAAAATAGCGTCTGGTCCTGGACACTAATATCCGGTTATATTTAGATTTATTCGGTGCTTTATTGTCCCCCTTCTGGAAATCACGGTGTATAATTCAAAAGAATTTCTAAAAACACTACTTGTGAGGAATTTTTGGAACCAGGATTCATCTTACAGGTATATGTTCTTATATTCTTTCAGTGGGGATAAACTAATTTATAAATTCATAAAATTCCTCATTCATTTTCGAAAAGAGAAATCAATTTCGAAACTTTTTGATATGATTGTTATCTTTGCTGGGACAAACCAAGATTCTGAATTTTCTCATTCATATCAATTTGAATAATTTTCGTGAATTTTTTTGCCTTCGCATTTATTCATTTTCAAATTCTAATTGTAGGTCTATCAGATCCATCGAATGAAGTTCCTGGTTTTAACCTCCCCAGGAGATTATGGTCCCTTCTTAATCGAATAAAAACAGGTCATGGCCGTACCAATAGCATGCTTTTCAAGTGGAATTCAGTTGACAGACCTAATTGTGAATGTGGTGAATCAGAGGAAACAGTTGAACACCTAATTGATAATTGTTCGATTTATAAATTTCAAGATGGCATTAGAGCCATACACAATGTATCAAATTCATTTTTGCAATGGGTTGAAAATTCAAGATCAATTTGATGAAGTATAAATTGCATTCTCCACCGAAGAGCCGTTCCGATAATCGTGATGTCCTTCAATATAATATATTCAGATACAATCAATTTTATTTTAATTTTTTATGGGGAGACAGGTTTTTTCGGCTGAGGATTTTTCCCCCTGACTTTATAGTATCGATACTAGTGAAGATAGTATCGTATGATACTATAATATCATACGAAGAATGTTAGGGTACTTTTTGTTTCAACATTTATTTTATTATTTTATATCTCCAATTCATAAGAATAAATAAATAAATCAGATCAACATCACCAAAATTGCTTTACAATAGTTCTTGAGTTTCGGGAACCTCTACACGGGTAAAGAAAGTTTTTTGCTGCTCGAGTTTGTTTCCCTAAGCTTTCATATCATACGCTCAATTGTATGATCGTATGGTTTACCGTCATTAAAACTCCTACCAACATTCTAATTCACATCTTGTATTGGTTGGACATTAGGTTATGATAACATATTCTGTTTTGTATAAAAAAAATTGACTATTAAAAATTATAAAATAGCAGAATACTCAACTTGTGCTATAGACGAAGTTATGTATTGTTCGGTTGAGTTGTTTCGACACTCTATTCAAAATCATCTTGAAATGAGAGCTGCTTATCATAGTGTAATTCAAAGAACTAAAAAATCATAAAACCTCATTAGGAAGCCGAAGTCGTTTGAGGAACTTCACATCAGTAAGTACCCTAAGTTGTGTCTTAGAAGGGTCTATTAGAAGGCCGGATTGCTTAATGAGTGAGTTAATTGTAAACACCTGCATCCAAATAGCTTCTTAAATTAATCGCATATCCGGGGTCAGCCCCCTGTGAATTTCTTTCGTATCTTTTGTGGGTATTAACTTCACCATAATTATAATTGTTCATATCGGACCATTGTAACTTCGATCTTATCCAGACCATAAATAATTTAATTGCATTAAATAGTTGGTGATCTATTTTGGGACATAACAAGGGTAAAAAATTTACTTCGGGTTAAAACTAATAATCTACCGTGAAAATGTAAAATTGTATTGATATCATTAGATATGCTAATATAAATTTACTTCCAGTTTCTAGAAAAGTGGAAAAAATTCACTGCTTCAGGAATTAAACGGAGTATTCTTTTCATATGGTTTGTTTTAACAATTCATGGCTATCCGAGATTGATCTGCTAGCATGAAAAATGACAACAGTAGGATGAAATCTATCGGAAAAAGGAAAGATTACAACAATTAGAGGATAAATAAATTACAGGCGACCTGAGGTTGGGAGATGGAATGAGGTGAGCTTTCAAGTATAAAAATGGTTTATCTCGATTACAGGCAAAACGACAGGTCGTTTAGAAAAAAGTGAAATGCATTTTTTCACCTTATTCGGATTCAATATCGAGAGAGCAGCGTCATTTCCAACCGAAACTTTTCGTATCGAAATATGTTGGTATAAAAAATATACATTACTACGGTATTTTCTCTAAAAAATGTGACTACTGTAATTTTGTGCAGTTTAAAAGTTCTTTTAAAAAATTCTAATTACATTTGAATCATTTAAAATTTCGCTTCTACTCAAGCATTGTTTTTCTCATCCTTATATTCCTTATATATTCGACAAACTCACAGTCTTCGGTCCCAATATTATTTCAAGTCTGCATAGGTTTGTCATTCAAACTTCCGTCTGAATAATTCACTTCCTGGTGAGTTTTTTCTTTTACACTGTAGCATTTTTCATTTGGACATGAATTTGTGCATTTTGAAAGCCATGTTTTCGGCAGGCACATTTCAAACTGTAAAATCCAGTTTCACCGCTGCTGCAACGTTTTTTGCATTTTTGATAACATTCACCATATATGTATACTCGGCTCTTCGTGTTTTCCTTATACCATCAGAAAGTAAAAATTTCAACGAACAAGAGACGCACCAACTTTTTTTTTTAATGCAAATTGAAAATTAGGCTGCTTTTTCGATATTAAATGAAAATGAGCTTTAGAAATAAATATAAATTTTCACCAAGTTTCGTGAATATTTTTGGTTCTGAAAGACCAAAATAAAAAACACAAAACAGCTTTATTTGACATATTGAAATGAAATTTGAGGTTATAAAAAACATCAATATAAAGGTTCTAGATCTTTACTTCACTTAAAACTTTGCTATTGTGGTTTCCGTACGACTCGTATTTTTGGCGTAAATCCAGTTAAACCGTTTTTTACCCTCAAAAGTGCACCTCGCCCATAATTTTTATTTTCTTCCATTTGGTAATATTCTCTTCCATTTATAATGAGTCTTATCCTACAATATTTTTTTTCACATTTCACCATTCTCAAGGACTTCAGCTCTGGTCTAATAATGTATCATGGTGATGAGGACTTTCTGATACCTTGAAATGAATCATGTCAAAAGATATCCAATTCGGTAGAGAAATTTCACTAATTTGAATTAATTCCACTTCCTTCCAGGCTTTATTGCCAATGAAATGGACTGAAAATAATATAAATTCTGAAATCTGAAGGATTTAGGAACATGAATTATTGGGATTAACCGCAGCATTTAGTGCTACAAGATATAGAAATAAATTTAATGGCAAGGTGAAGTGAGATGACCAATGCCTTGAATTTCAATAGACGCGATTTCATTTCCCTCAATAGGTGAAAATACATGAGCATCGTAGGTTTTCTCGATCGCGAGTTATCGCAGATGCCAAAAATTTAAAAAATTTCACCTTTATTTGGAATTGTACAATAGTAAAAGTGATTAATTTCTTCTGGTCAAGGGTGATGAAATAAAGTAATTTAAAGCAGAATCAAAATCAAAAACGAAGAACATAAACATTGCAGTAGAAGCTTAAATAAGGGTTATTTATGATACAACTACAAGAGCTACTGATATTCTTCCAAGAGATTAAAATCTAAGAAAGATCCAGTTGTTTAATAAAAGTGATTCTCTAATTTACTGGTTTTTTGTTGAAATTGGTGGAATTTTGTCATAAATATTTTTTTGTGATTTTGCATTGTGAATTATTGATTGGCAGAACTCTTTCCTCTCTCATGAATTTGACAGATAAAGAATAAATTCGTGGCATCTATCCAGTTGCCAATAACATTCAGGAATATCAGTGCAAAGCGTAATATTGTTAGAGCCATAAGTGTTTTTTAACTCTCTCAAGTTTTGAATAATGTTGTTTCAGAAAGAATAAATAGGAAAGGGGGCTGCGGCAATTTTTTATTTTTATTTTGCTCTAGAAACATTATTTTCCATAGATTCATGGATTTTCCTTCCTTCACTCGGTTATGCTATTTTCTTTCGTTATTAACGGGTGCGAATTATGTGGTTGAACTCAATCGTACTCACAAATAGGCAACTCGATTGCCTCGGTGAGATGAAAACATTTATATTAGTATGTTCGCTAATACATAATGAGAAATTAACAAATACATATATTCATTCTAAAAAATTTTTCAAAAAAAAGAACCAAAAACTTTTTACACAGGTATTCAAAGTATTTATTTCTTTAAAATGTGTGAAAAAAATGATTGCATCATTTAAAAAAAATTGACTGTCGTTATTCCGACAGATGTCGTATTTGCATCAATATGACAACACTATTACATCCAGTTCGACTTGCGATTCGTAAAATAGACTTTATGAGGCATATTATTCAAAATGACCTAATTATAAGGGTGCGACAAGCAACCTGAGACACCTCGTATAAACTTGTTGCAAAATTTTCGTTGTTCGTATTATGTATTAAAGGATATGCCATTACTTTTTCATACACTCAGATATGTGAAGAGCAATGGAAAAAACTATAGCTATCAATCGATCCAACCATAACGAAGATTCGATTGATATAACTCGCAAAAAGGTGTGGTCAAGAAATCCCACATGAATTGCATCTCATAATATGGTAACAAGACCGGACATCCTAATAAGGTGGCCACAATCTCACTACAGAACTAATTTGGATACATGGGCAAATATAGAAGCTATGAAGATTCTTCGTAGTACCGTACACACATAATACAACTCGAACTTCAAATACGAAACTGAATTCATAATGAATAAAACAACCTTCCATGTGGATCTATCTGCCAAATTAGGAACAGGAACAATTATTGAAAAAAGCATGGACAGTTATTTTATTGGGTTATAAGAGCTTAAAGTTTCTTATCCTCATAAGGAATATTTGTAAGATCCACCCTTTTAGATCATATTAGTTTACCTTTTGACATTTCTTAATAAATTATATGTTTTCATATTAATTCGATTATCGAATTTAAAGAAAACTAGATGAAATTATTATTTAACCGGCCATCTAATTTCATTATAATTTTTCAAGTTTTTGTTTGATTCCAGTGATGTTGTTTCCACTTGACATTTCTCCTCAGACTAAACTCAGGCAACTCAATTCAGCAAGAAAATCTCCTGAAGATTCCAGACACTCGAATTGACGAAACGTCGACGACAAAAATGCTTGAAAAAACAAATGACATTGAACGATGGCCGCGAAAGAGTTAACAAATTCAAGTGGTAAAAAGTGTTTCCTTTTCGGAAAGTTGGAAAATCATATTAGAATGTGTGGAAAACTCTATCAGTTTTCTGAAATGTTTATACACTTCGCACAACAATTAGAGGAACAGAAAAATTTTGAAAATTTTTTGGTGGTTTTCAACAGGCTGTATCTCAGCGAGAAATGGTCGTATGTATGGGAAATTATAAACTTACTTTGGAAGCTTGAAGACTATAGTTCCTGAATTTACTGGTTAACAATTAAATTTGAATGATTCTTTTTCAATGCCGATATCTGGTCACCTAGCGAGCCGACAGGCGGTTTTTTTTCTGCAGAAAATTTCCCACAAAAATCTGTCATGGTTGAAAAAAAATTGTTTTTCGCCTGTAACGTTAACGTGAAAGGAGAACAAAAAATGCCATTATGCCATTTTTTGGTTAAAGGACTGTTTCTTCGTCAATATTGAGGGAATAAGGCTATAAGGAAATTTCACAGCCTGATTTTCCATAAAGTCCCCTTCTGAATCGGTAGATCGATTGGTTGAGCGGTTTTAATGGTATTGATTGAAATTTTGAAAAAATTAAGGGAACTAAACGAATCTTTTTGAATCGGTGTTTTTACCGAATAAATTGAAAAGTTTTCGAAAAAACTGTTTTTTAATACGTTGTGGCTCTGCAGTTTCGCTCAACGAGTACTGTGGGCAGCTTAGGGCTATAACCTTTAAATTTATTCAATGAATTTTTTTCTGCGGGAAATGAAGGTTTGAATGTGTCTATAGCTTCAGTGAAGGAGAAGCAGAAATGGTCTCTTGTTTTTTTCAATTAAAATAAATTTTTTTCAAAAACCGAAATTCTTGAAATTAAATTTTTTTTTTAATATTTATCTTATAAAAAACAGATTTAAGTAGAGAATGAAGAAATAATTTAATTATTGATTGATTAACAAGATTAGGTCAAGTTCAAGGAACAAAAATCTTGTTCCCTTAATTTTTTTCGAAATTTCAGTCAATCGGTCCAACAAAACCGCTGAACCGATCGATCCACCGATTATGTGGAAACTTTGGGAAACATCTGGATGTATTTTTTTATAACCGAAGCTTTTTTCACAATAATGACGAAGATACAGTCCATCAACCAAAAAATGGCAAATGACATTTTTTTGATATTTATTCACGTCAACGTGACAGGCGAAAAAATTTTTTTTTTTAAGCATAACATAACAAATTTTCTGCCCAAAAAGAAACTGCGTATCGGCTTGCTAGACGACCAGTTGTTCCAGAGATATCGGCAATTGAGTGAAGAAAGGATCTTTTTGCATTCAAAATTGGATATCTCGAAGACAAATGGTCATAGTGGAGGGTCGTGAAAAGCAAATTAGATCTGAATAAACAGGCTATACGACGTTTGCATCGGTCTAGCTCGAAAATTTTTTTTTATGCGCGTAGAGCAAAAATAATAATTTGTAAAATATCGAATATTTTCTCTGTTTTTCTGAGTAATAAAAGCATGGCTACCGGTTCTCTGAAAAATTGTTAACCAAAAAATTAAGAAACTAGAGTATTCAAGCTTCAAAAGTAAGTTTTTTTATTTCCAATAAGACACATTTTTCACTGAGATACAGCTTGTTGAAAATCACCAAAAAATTTTGAAAATTTTTCTGTACCTTTAATTGTTGCGCGAAGTATATTTGCATGAAATGTTGAATCCGGTATTCAAAGAAATATTGAGAAACTCTACAAAATTTATTAAAATCACATCATTATAAAGCAAAAAAAAATAAATAAATGAAATGGATATTCGGTAAGAATATCAATATGCCGGGTCTATGTGTATGCGATTCATTTGCAAACACACCAAAAAGTTCCCAAACTAAATGTTATTTTTTTTACTTACGACTCCAAGAAGTGCTCAGTGGAAATGAAGGCATACAAAATATAATTGCAGAATGGCGAATGAGCTCTAATATAGTGTTATTTCCGGCATAACAATGATAATCAAACTTTCGTTTTGTTGAATTTGAAAAAGAAGTGGATGCTCGTGCAGCATAGGTCGGCGAATCGGATTCTCAAGGTAGGTACTCCATATAGCACGTTGCTTTTTAATGTGCGTCTTTCCAAAATAATCAGAAAGTTTGAAGTATAAATATAGAAAAAAGGATATATTATGTTGTTTCGTCAACCTTCCACAGAAGCCAACAAAAATTCTGTACTTCATGAATTTTTATTCAATTTCTCACGATTTAAGTTCACTCATATTTTAATGGTTTTAGATGCATCCGTAAAGTGAGATGATAATTTTACAAGAAAAAAACACTGACATACAGTATTAGGAAAGCGTAAGGTTTGAATTTGAGCGTGGAGTGATACAATCGAATACTCTGTGTTTTAAGGGGTCTCCAAAATTTAATAATATCATCAGAACAAACATAATATCTCTTAGTGCTCACAATTTTGAAAAAATGGGAAAGGTCCACAATTCACATTATTTTGCGTCGTTCTTCTGCTTAACCCGAGAGTTAGGAAAACAAATTTTAGAAACACTTTTCGTTGAAATACGGATAGAATCTTTTTAAAGTGAGGGTTTTTCTGGGCAAGACTGCCGAATACTATAAATACAGGGTGTTCCTTCAAGACATGCTAATATTCAAGTGGCGGAATATTTTACTTCTTTGAAGAAAATAATTTCCTTTGTCCAATAAATTTTAATTCTGGGACACACGATGAAAAAAAGTAGGGCAATTTTGATTTGATTATTTTAATCAGGACAGAGCATCTGACAAAAATACATATTTTTTTTAATTCTCATTCGAATTTAAAATCTGGAAGCGAAAACTATGCGTCGAACAACTTTGAAAAAAGCAGTGGCGTAGCATTATTTTCTCTGAAAAATATTCAATGAAAAACGCGTACGTAAGGCCAGTTATAGAAAAATTGAAAATTTTTTCACCTCATAAAATGCAACTTGATGCATAACAAACATATACCAAAAATCAAAAGAATATCATATTTAAATAAAAGGATCATTATAAAAAACGGTATAGGAGATTTCAATCGCATTCTACGAAGAGATTAGAAAAAAATTCCCGATTCACGTCAGATAAATGTGTTGAACAAGTAAAATATCAGAGTGAGGATTATTTCATATTCCGGATTCTGAGATGAAATGAAAGGGGTCTTCAGGGGCGGCCGAAAAAAAATCAAAAATAAGTCCACTCTCTTCTTGTCGAAAATCTTCGACCAAACTCCAAACTTCCAAATGGTTCTGGAAAGATTATTATAATCTATTTTAAAGAGCACTGTTTTCATTTGGCCCATGCAAACCTATCAGCTTAACGCTAATCCTCATACTACAATTACAGTTGAATTTGAGAATTGAAAGGCATTATCTGTGAAGTAGAGTATTCTGAATTTGAATAATACAACATGTTCTCAGATTTTGCTCGAATACAGAATGATGCAAATTATGGTTCCTTTCATAACTATAGCAAATGGCTGAAATCCTGATACAATCTATAAGATATCCTCAATTCCTAATAGGACAGAATCAGGAGACAAAAAGGGAACGATGATTTTCTTAATCTTAATCTACCAAAAAAAATTGAAGATTATTATGTGGTATGTCTGTAATTTAAGCTATCTTCAAAATTCTTTCATTTGAGAGCATTCTGCGATTTCGTATTATTTAGACAAGCTAGCATTTCATGGAGAATGCTCCGAGTTATTTCAAAAATTAATTATATATATTTTTCTCGTTCCATCCATCTAGAGAACAACATATTTAAGATTTTATAGGGAACAACAAGAATAAAGTAACCGTTGACTTAATCAATAAAAAACTTTTGTTGTTGTTTATTTCCCAGATGATATATTCTTTAAGATTTTTTCAGTTCATCACGATGAGAAAAATTTTGATTTCAAATGCAGTCATGATATTTGAAGTGTACCCTACAAAAAGAACCAGTAGAATGCAGGATCTCTTCGAAAATGAATACCAAACTAGTCTGCTTGACATTCACGGAACATCTTTTCCGTAGAATAATGAAATCATTTCTTCTCAGAAAGCACGTGAAACAGAATTATATATTTTAATTCGATACTTGATATAGAAGCACACGTTCATGCGGAGTAACATCGAGAACGGAAGTTGCAATGGAATTTGTGAAGGTTCAGTATATCATTTCAAGTGTTGTAGGCTGATAGAAAAGCGTGGATCGTATGATTCGAACATGATCTAGCATGGAATACTCAAATGTTTCGAAACCGAGATAGTTTATTGTGATACACTGGTCTGAACTCAATAGCACATATTATAGAAAAAATTAATGATACGTTTTAGGGAACAGATGTATAACAACGAGGAAAAATCCACTTGATAGATTATTGAAATTCCTCTTCCAACTGCATGAACCTGAGGCTCAGATTTTCTGAACGAGTTTTCTATAATTATAAAGAAAAATTATGAGAATTTTGACATTAAAGATATTCTCCGCCAGGTGCCAAATCTCATTTTTAATATCTTAGGTGTGTCTGTTGGCAAGGAATATGAGTTCTACATTTCATAAAGATTTCATAAAGATCATGGTCGATTGAGTTATACGGCAGTGATGAAGACCAATAAGTCAAAATCCGGCTGCCTGCTACTCTTACGTTCGATAGCACCACGTTCTCCAATTAACTTCATAAGTTCATTGCCTTTAAAGCTATGAGTACATATATGAATCCAATACTCGTATGAAAGTATTGAGTTGTTCAGAGGAAGCATGAGGTAAAAAGAAACACTTCTCTCTTGTAGGTACGTAAAATTTGGGTTTGTTTGAAACAATACAGGCTTTGGAATCTCCATCATTCCATGATATATTTTTCTGATAAGTTCATAAAATCAGTTTTTTTTAAGCCTCATGCCAGTGTTAATTGGCCTTTAGCTCGGGACGAAAAATTCTCTGCTTTTTGCCATGAAACGACTACATAATTTAATACACGAAATACAATTCATATTTTTTGGTACAACTGTGAATGTGAACTTACAAAATTTTATTTAATTATCCACAATCTTCCAAACAATTTTGATTATCTGATAAAATTGTGGAATCAACTTTTCAACAACTATCTAATGTTTCTGATCAGCAGCAACATGGAACATCTTCAAGACTTTATGTTAGAAGTGATTGTTCAAAATTTACTATCAATACTGAGGATTTTAACAGGAGCTAGAAAAGGTTGTGTAGAACAAGACTAAGCTGAAAAAAGTACCAACGTTTCGTCCGTAAATTCGAACTTTTTCAAGGCAAGTTAATTCAATCTGATAAAATAGATGTTATCTGTAAAAACATTAGGAAAAATTGCAACCAAGCCAAGACTGTCAGTTTTCAATTTTAAATTTTTAATCGACATCAATAATATTGATACCTATCTTATTATCAACCGAGAACCGCTCGTATCACATGCAGCTTAGTCATGTTCTACACCTGTCCTAGCTCCTGTTAAGATACTCAGTACTCAGTATGGATAACTCTACTCTTACTTCATTTACCATGAATTATTATTTCAATGAATAAAATTGGTTCATGATGAATAATCAATTAATAATTGACACCGTTGATAATAAATCCGTCAAAAAGAAGAATAATTTTATGTTAATTTTCTAAATTATTTTGGCACTAGAAAATGTTTTTTTTACTATGCAAAAAATTAAATATTAGCAGATGTGCTAATGTTGCATCTCAATTGATGAATTGAGATGCAGAAATGTCAAGTTTTTTGGACAGATGTACAAAAATGTAATTTTCAGATAGGTATATCTCATGAACAATTTAATTGAATGGAATGATTTCAAGAATATATTTTTTCATTGATGTGATGAATCTTCTCCAAAACAAAATTTGAACTGCATCTTTCTGATCCTTAGGGTCAAATTAGATTTGATGAATTCATAATATTTTCAACGAACTACGAAATATCCAGGGAACCATATCCATTTTTTTTCAATGCTCAATTCCACCATAGAGGGTTATTCACGAATATGGCTCTATAGAATATTTTAGGAAAGACACAGGTTTCAGAATTGAAATTCTAAAGGTGAGCTTCAAGTAGGGAGACGACTTCTCCTAAATTTGTTGATGGTTCTATGCTAGGACTTCCGGATTTTTCGTGACATCAAATTTCGTTTTTCATATTGGAAGACATTTTTCAATGCATGAATAGAGATTCTCCACTGAGTTCTGAGTCTTTTCGATTCCAAAAGTTTGCATTTTCTTAATTCTGGAGAATTTCTTTTTTGTCATGGCAGGGACATCTGAATTTTCAGTAAAGAAATTGTTATATGTTCTGTTGATTATTCTTTCAAAAAAATTTAAAATTATTGAAAATTATATTTTCCTGCATTTCTGAGAATTTTTTACTTCACTGATATATTGAGAACTTTAAACCCATTGTTGCTCTAGCATTACAGATGATAATTCAAGAACTTAAATCATCTGAGCTAGAAAAAATATTTTCTATAGTTGTCTGTATGATAACAGAGTTCAATTTTGAGAAAATTTTTTTTCTTATTTCCTCATTTAAAGAGAATTTTCTCGGGAAAAGGGGTCTCCCCATTTTGAAGTTTTTCACTCCCGGAAAAACCAAGAGAATCTTCAAAAAATATACGAGAAGTCGTCTTCTTACTTGAAGCTCACCTTTAAAATTTCAATGCTGAATCTTGTGCCTAAAAATATTCATTAGAATTTTATGTATAAAGACTAAAATACGCGATTAAAAATAATTTTCACAATTTAAGCCAATGACATTTGGCTTTCACAAAAATCAAAACAGATTAATCCAAGCTGGCATAAAAATATATAGCGAAAAAGGGGTAAAAAATTATTTATTTATTCATTCTTCTACAAAAATCTCATGACAGAGGAATATGTTCAACGTGTTCAAAGATGAAGACCTAAGTTGCTCGAAATAATTCGTTCATTTGACAAATCATTCTACCTTCATACTTTTTAGAAACCTTTTCAAGAAGTTACAACATTCTATCGCTCTGGATTTCATTATCCAAAACACTCATATTATTTTATTATATCATTATTCATCCGAAGAAGAAAGGACATTAAGTATATGGTATAAAAGGTTTGTCAAATATCATTATCAAAAAAAATAATTCAGCATATCTTCCCTATTTGATTTCAATAAAATCTTTCAATTATTTCCTAGGGTTCATATCAATTCAAACAAAATCGTAGTCATGACATATATCCGTATATTCGAAATTGGTAAAGAAAGCGAGATATTCTTTCAAACTAACATACACCAAGAAGTTCATCTAAGAAGAAAATGCTGCGCAGCATGAGGGTTTCTGATGAAAAAACTATAAGTGGAATAAAAATCTTATGAGAATTCAAACCCCTCTCTAGTTTTCTAGAATTCAAGTTTACATAAAATATAGATTCGTGCAGTTTGAATCTGGAACAACTATCTAATGATGCTTCTGAATTATTGAATAAGTAAGCGCGGTTTCACACGGTCAGGGTGTTTGTCCGTCCGGGTAATCGCCCGTCTGGGCGGCACCCGGATGCTCTCTTCACACGGGCAACTGCGAAAATCCGGATTACTAGGTGCTACTAGGTACGAGTAGGTACTTCAGTTTGCCTCTGATTTCTATGGACAGTAGACGCAAACATATTTTGATTGCTTTATTGGAACATCGGCGAAAAAAACAACGAAATAGGCAAATTTGGGTTCACCCTTTGTACTCAAATTTATACGAAATTTTCCCTCAACTTGGCACAAATATTTCTCTACGCTTCAGTTTTTTAATTCGATTGTTGTAATCCTCCGCTCCTTTATCCGAGATTTCGGGTTTCTCCTGTACTAGAGTTATCAGGATTTCGGAATATATTTCTTCTAGTCTAGAACAATCAGAAGACTAAACATCCGGATCGTGTGAACGCACTCATGACACACTGTAGTCCGCTAGGACATGGTCCGGGCGATTGCCCTTCCGGGCTCCGTGAGTTCTAGCGGGAACATCCGGGCGTTTTGAATGCCCGGACGGCGATTCACCCGTGTCCGGAAAGTGTGAAAGAACCTATGCTTAACTGCGTATTTCTACTTGTCCGGTTGACGGGCGAAAACCCGGACGGACATACACCCGGACCGTGTGAAACCGCGCTAAGTATCTCATATGTAACTATTCAACAAATGAAAAAATATGGGCACCATTTCAATTATGAATTATAAATGAAGGAATATAACCGATCAAATAAACTTGATATTTCGATGGTTTTCATAGTTTAACAAGACAGATACAGGGTGCGGCACGGAGGATGGATGGTTTTAAAAAAATAATAAAAGCGTTCATTTTTACTCAAAAACACATTTATTGACGGAATCAGATTCTCAAGGAAATAGCATTTGAGACAGTCAAGTGTGGAAAATCACATCAGGCATGTGGTGGCCGAAATCGGTGATGCAGTGCTGGAGGCGCTCTTGGAAGTTCGCGTAGACACTCTCCAACATCGCTCTCTCAACTTGGGCAACTTCCACGCGAATAGCCCTTTTCAATTCGTCCTACTCTAGCCTTGAGGCTAGAGTATACGAGACCAAGCCGCGAACTCTGGACGAATTGAAAAGGGCTATTCGCGTGGAAGTTGCCCAAGTTGAGAGAGCGATGTTGGAGAGTGTCTACGCGAATTTCCAAGAGCGCCTCCAGCACTGCATCACCGATTTCGGCCACCACATGCCTGATGTGATTTTCCACACTTGACTGTCTCAAATGCTATTTCCTTGAGAATCTGATTCCGTCAATAAATGTGTTTTTGAGTAAAAATTAACGCTTTTATTATTTTTTTAAAACCATCCATCCTCCGTGCCGCACCCTGTACCTATTCACAGTATCAACTGTCATTAGCCTAGCTACCCAAGAATTCTAGAAAGTAAGGGTGAAAATTGCAAAATTTTCGAATAAAAAAACACTACCTCAGAATTGTTAATATAAACATTTACATACACTGTTTAAGCAAAAGTAATACAACTTGTGAATGTTTTTATATCTTTGTACTTTGTACCTAAAGGAAATATTAATAATCACCAAACTCCAAATATTTTGGAGAAATATTATTGAACCTATTTAAACCACTGTGATTAGAATTTTCAAATAGAAAAAATTCTGACAGAACGTCCGTTGAATATCTTAATTGAAATAGTGATCTAGTCGTTCTGCGAGCATTATATCTAATTTGTTTGTCTACTCGTAATTCCTGGAATTTCTTTGTTATAACTTCATCAACGGTTTTTTTTTGTTCTTCTCTTATAGTTTTTTTTACTAGATTTCAATATAAAAACGCTTGTTGATCATTCATATTATCTGAATGTGTTATACTTTGTATTATGGAACATTGACACTACCGGTCGTAAAAATACATGACCGACAAAATGGCGACTGGCACAACCTATGCTATGATCGATGTGAAATTTAATTGCGCAGATGTATTCCTTAGAGGAAGTACGTTTTTGACCCTGAATAAAAATAAATTAGTCGCAGGAAAAGAAAGATTCAACTTTAATAATTTATTATAAAACTGCATTTATAATATTGATATTTTCTGAACGGAGTATTCTATGCTATTTCAGATATTTTTCAGGTATAAAATTCAGGATGTACTTTTTCACCAACAACCATATATACATTCTATTGAAATAATAAGTTGAAACCGTGGACCTCAAGTACTTAAATATATAGAAAATGATGAAACTTTGCGGAAAGCAATAGTTTGAGTTTTCCTATGTTGTGAATGGGAAAATGATGCAGCTATAGCCATGACGTTTAGAAAATCTATTTTTCGCCTGATAAGGGGTTTCTTCTGATCCGAACAACTACACCGAAACTTCGCAGAAAATTATTCGAACAGAAAACTGAAATAGACCAATTAACTCTACACTAATATTTGCATACAAGTTGATGAATTCGATAATATTATCAGAGAAGTTCAAAGACCTTGCTGTTGCCGAGTGATTTTCATTCTACAGTCTAATTGCATCATGACCAACACGATCGTTTATTTTGCAGATGCATCTGTATTATTCTATTGTAAGTCAAATGGTAACGATGCTAAACCAATCGTGAACAATGATACGATTAGGTATGATGAAAACTCACCTTGATTCGATTGTGAAACTGAAGGACCTGCAACAAAATAATCGATTAATATAATATCTAAGATTTGTTTTAATTATTTGGCATAGAGAACGATGGTTTAGAAATGTCTGAACCAGAATTTTCAGTATACTTTTGATGTCCGACTCCAGAGTACGCGATTGGGAAAGATAAGCCGGAGATACAATCCTAGCCCACAAAGAGGTGACTGAGTCTTGGGGTGCCGCAGGGTTTCATTTCATGACCCCTTATTCTCGTGGCGCATAAAGAGCTGAAAAATGTCAAGCAGCTTGTGTTTGCAAAAGAACCACGCCAACGAATTGTAAATGGATGTCGTCAAATAACTCCAATTATGCTAAATCATGTAAGAGGCGGTTTTCGCATTCAAGAGGACAATTTGAACATTTGAATTAAAAAACGCAGATCTAATTCTTTTGATTGTATATAAGCATGATACAAACAATTGCATTTTTTCAAAAATGTGAGTTTTCTAAGATTTTTCAAGTTTGTAAAAAGGCCTCAGTCAAACTGGTCTTGTATATACAAAAATCACCAAAATATTCGACATATATTTGAGCTATATTTAGGCGAAAACGGTTCATTAAAATTACGTTTTTCATGCACCGTTGCAAAGAGGCTTCCAAAATCTTTCAAATAAAGTATCACTCAACCCCTCTCTCCTTTTCAGTTTTGAGGAGTTGAAGCGCCCTCTCTTAGGGAGTTGGTCTTTAAATATAGGCTCAAATATACGCCAAAAAATATCCAACAAAAAAAATCATTCGACGTGTTTGAGAGAAATTTTTCCAATCTCTATAGGATAAGAAATATACGGGGTGATCCGTCAGAGATGGAACACCCTGTATTCATTTATGAATGTCTCTTCATCCATATGATGATCACAGGAAAATGTATTCCCATGACTATTTTATGCGACCATATAATATTAGGAACAATATAAAATGGTCCAAATTTTATTTCTTATAAACTTTTTATGAAGATAACCGATGAGGTTGGAAGGCATGCATGCGTTTTTGAGTGTTTTTGAGTTCCTGTCCTGATAATTTGAAATTTTAGTCTTTTTACAATGATTATTAAAAATGTATTGTGTTTCGTTTGAGGGAAGGGATTTCATATAATTCATAGTTTCTTTGTACCGATTCCAAATAATTCGTATTTTTGCGAATAGCTGTAACATGATTTTGATAAGAAGGGAATTAAGTCATTCGAATGATGTATTCAATGTTTCAAATCTTTTCTTATTTCATTCTAACATTGAGGAGAGATAATTACCATTTTAAAATTGATCAAATCCATTTTAGAATCTCTGACGTGTGCAATTCAATGTAGTTTGTAAAGTGGCACCAAAGAATTATCTATCTATCTATCGTATTTTTTGACGCAATAAATGAGAAATAAACCATCCATTCGAATTAAAATTTACAGTCAGTTGTGAAATAGCCACAGGAAACTTACTGGAACACTTACCTAACACTACCAAAAAAGTAAAAAAAGTACTTTTCGTACATCCAAACCAGTCAATCACATTCAGCTGTATACTTATGATGTATAGACAGAATTGCATGAAATAATTTAGCCTTTCAAATTGTCGACATCAATCAGGTGAAAAACAGCATTCTTTGAAATTAATCTATCCCCGAAATTGTCGAATTTATAAAATGAAATTTGTCACTTCCAGTTCAATGATATTGGAAGCAGAGCTTCCAGTTGTGTGGATGGATTATTGCTTTAGCATTGAACTTCAACGATCGTTGAGAGATTCGACGCCATGTATTTTATTATTATTATTTTTAATATACATCTTTCTCATTAGGAAAACACTATTGTCTTCGTTTGATTTGTTATTGATTACGCAATAATAGCCCTCTCGTTATCTTCGTTTGATTGGAAATTAAACAGAGGAATCCATTATCGAATGTCAGTTCACAAATTAACCAACACAATAAATATATCAGGTTTTTTTAAATTCAGAGATATTCCGTTTGAAATCAGGAAATATTTGACGACATATCGAATAGAACGAATGAGTAAACGCCATAAGAGCATTTCTTTTCCAGTTCATCGAGTTCATAATACATAAATATCTAGTACCACAAAGAAATCATATCATACCCTGATAATTCGAATTTATCAAGGGTAGCGAATTCCGTTCGATCATAGAACATATTGAACAATTCTGTTGAGAATTTTTGTTTCAAGAAACAGTTTAACCAAGGATAAGGTGTTTCCACACGTTCGAATTGCTCAAGGTATAAATTCTACGAACAAATAGCATTTCGATTGGAAAAATTTATTTCTGAGATATAATCTAATTGGATTGACCCAATATACGTGAATTATTGAGGTGAATGTTCTGTCCAATATATCGATGTGTTAATTTCGATAGTTTTATGTTCAACATGCAACGAGGAAAATTTACCAGCCAATTATAAAGAGAAGTCGTACAAAGTCGTTTATGTCGTTCAAAGTTCAAGACAATCAATAATTCTCACGAGGTATAAAACGATCGAACAACGTCATCTGAATTCCGTTCTGCGAAATACTTTGTGGATGAAATGTAGACAATTTCTCGTCCCAGTTTGAATTCTTGGACTAAGAGGTATTGAATGTTATCACAGCAAACTGTTTGAAAGATAACAGGTGGTAATTTTCGTCTGGAAAATTGAGCTTAGTATTTTAATGCACTATTTTCGAACGAAATGCAGGATTCAATTTCAGACGATGATAATTCCTTTTGTACAGTAACATACATGTCATGTTCTCTTTTTTGGAAAAACATAAATTGAAGAACACCTCAAATCGCTACGGTATCTTGTTTCCATGCTATAGGTTGATTTTGGAATTTGGTCATATCATTTTTTTGAAATAATAATATTTGCAAAAAATCATTGCACACTATGGTTTCTATTTGAAAATATTTTTTTAATTGCTCCAAAATTTGAAGCTGCACCGGTCAAAAGTATTGGAAAAACTACCCTTGAGATGTTTTTATTTCGAGAGAGTGGTCACAATGTTGCGGATGCTCTAGCAAGTTATAAAAAATCACCAAAAAATCATGAAAACTTGATACCCTAGCGACTTGCAGTGTTCAGCAATTTTTTTTCTCGAAAAAAAAAGAACATGACATGCATATTGAATTTTTCTTTCTCTTTTAATTTAGGAGATGTAAATCATCGAAATATGACCACCCTGCATAACCGTCGAGATATAAAATTTTCAGTTAGAAATTTATGGCTTCATTTTCATGACAAATATAAAAGTGCTCTTAGTTTTTGGATATACGTTGAAATTTCGTTACAGGATGATTTTTAAGTTATTGTGTTTTCAGGCACACAGTATCTCAATAATATCTTATGATATCTTTTATCCCCCCAAAATAATCGTTGGCAGGAATGGCAGGATGTTTCAATTTCGCGGTCAAATTGAGAAACAAAAAATCAGTCCAAAACTTTCGGTAAATTTGTACTAGCAGAAACTGAAACTAATCAGAAGTATCGAATAAATTCGAGATAAATTACTGAACTGATTTTGTCCTAATTTGATTCATCATCACAGCCGAGAAAAAAAATGTATTTATTCCCAATTCACATTCTTTGTATCTATGATTCATATGGGAATTTTTTTTCTCAAAATTTTATCTGCACGAACTCCATTCTTATGACGCACTTGGAGATTCCATAAAATTTTATGAATCAGCGTTGGTAGTCACTATGAGAGTGACTTATGTTTATAGTTTCTCTGTACACGAGATCATAAAAGTTAGATATTTCGCGGAACTATACAAAACTGAATGAAAATGTGCGTCAGAAGTCAAAATACATTCATCAGCGGAGAGGAATGTCAGTAATTTTGTTGTTCCAGGAACTGAGATATGATACTTTCAATCAGTGGAAGGTTTCCAATAGGGTTCATGCTCCACATACACTCATAAAATAAATTTTTTTTTTATTACATTTTTTTGAGTTTCAGGATTAAATAATTATTCTACTCGCCATTCTAATTGTTAAAAAATTTCATTAACTACGATCAACAGGAGGAGTGAAACGAGGATTAGGAAAATTTAATTTGAAGTAAAACATTCGAATCTCACAGAAAACGTTAATACCAACTACAAGAAATAAGTTTCGATATTCGATATTCACTCTTGAAGTTTTTGAGAAATATATCGAAAATGAAAAGATATATGAACTTGGAATTATATCATGATATATATTTTGAAATTGTCTATTAAAAAATATCATAGCACAGGTTTCCTTTTGAAAACAAAAATTTCTTTAATTTCTCTAAAATTTGAAGCGGCACTGGACCTTTGATAGCACTGGTAAAAAGTACTGAATTTTTATTTCGAGTGCGCGTAGTTACAATTCTGAGGAAGTTATAGAGATAACCTACAAAAATTGGCCAAATTCCAAATTCATCCTGTAGCACGGAAACTGTACACCGTAGCGACTTGCGGTATTCAGCCATTTATGTTTCCCGAAAAAAGAGAGCAGATGTAGTACTAAATCGTCGAAATCTGACCACCCTGTACATTCGGATTTAGCGGGAAATTCTCATCTGAATTGATTAAAACCAAAAATTTTTCGTCCATGCTTGCGCCCTATTCAGCGTTTCTTATTCAAAAATCCGGGGGCGTTCATTCAGACCAGGATGCAAGAATTCATATTCTGATACTGAGGTCCTTGATAATTTTCCTCGGTGAATCGATTGAGCCCATCAGATTTTGGGTCCAAAAGAGCCCTTATACGATATAATAGGTCCAACTTTGAAATAGATTCGGATTCACATTTTACATCTGAATTGGTTGAAACAAAATTTTTTTCTTTCATTCTTGGGCCGTGTGCAACGTTTTTTGTTCAAAAATTAAAGTTGGATATCATATCTCGCATGAGATCCCATCAGCTCCAAAATCTGATGAGCCGATTCCCCGAGAAAAATTACTTAGGACCTTAGTATTAGAATATGAATTTTCGCATCCTGGACTGAATGAAAGCAGCGGAATTTTCAACAAAAAACGCTGTAAAGGGCCCTAATGTGGACGAAAAAGTTTTTGTTTCTTGCAAATTCGAATGAAAAATTTACCGCTAAATCCGAATCTGCAATAAAAAAGATTTGCTCGCATTTGAAATTTCAAATTTAATGAAATTAGACCAAGAGAGGAGAAATATTATAACAATTTTAAAAATATTCGTGAAAACGATTGTGTTTTCTAAGCTTCAGCAAAATTTGAGAGAGATTCAAAATGTTGAGTATTTTGTCACTTCCTCTACCAATAGCTGAAGAAAGATCTTAATGAATAAATAAATGATGGAATTACAAAGAGATATCATCCAAATAATATCCATTATCCATGTGCGTCCTCAATTTTGCGAATAGTATGTATGAAATATAATCAATTATTATCAGGAAAACATAATACTATAGTATTAACTACTACTTCCACAAATTATAAATAGGTAGTAGAACCGGAAATATAATGATACACTTCATTTAACATCAGTTATAGAGTCAAAAATAATACCACCTACGCTCACTTTCATAATTAATTGCACACTTCAGAAATAGTAAAGTGACTCATAAGAATATAATAGTATGGTGTTGAATATGTTCAAATTATTATGGATTTATTGAACCAAGATGACCAGGTGATCATGAATCAACTCATCGGTTCTGAAGAAGGTTCATGAATCTCTATTGAAAAATCACATCCACATCCAATTTAGGAAATATAAAGCAGTGATTAGATCGGTTATTGACCTTTTCACAATTCAATTCATACTCCACTATCGCATCGGATTTAATTCTTAATCTTTTATGGAATGTAATGTTCTTTGACCTAGGAATGATTTTAATGGTCTAGAATTTCATAAAATTTAAGATGAATTTTTCATTAGAAGCGTCAGGAATGTTTAGAAAAGATTTTAGGGAGTGAGTTGCTCGTATAGTTTTTTGCTGGTTTTAGAAACAAAATATGTTTTAATTTCTTCAACAGTCATGGAGTTATTTATATTCCATAGGATTACTTAGTAGCAATGCTCTTTATTATATCTTCACCTCTTAATTACTCTTTATTGTGTTACTAATGGGATAAGTGATGCTGCTGACGCATTTAAAATTTTTTGAAACATGTATATCTGAATTGAAAAACGTAATCATTAAAATGAATATCTTCAATTTATAGGCTCACAGAACTCTCATCAGGCTAGACATCGTCATTTGTATTACTCATTACCAGGAGGTTTAAGGGCCCCTGCGCACTGACCTTCGTCAAGCAACAGTTGCTTTGAAAAAATTCAATGCAATACACAGCAACTTAAAAATCGCCGGTGCGCGGGGCCGCATTGAATACCCTGTTTTTCGTTCAAAGTAACTAAATAGTTCCTTTGACAAAGTTGCCAGTGCGCGGGGGCCCTAAAGGTAAAAGTATTTCAGATGATTTTGTCTCTCAGAGAGGATACTGAAGAGCCAAATAAGTCCGAATCCGGTCTATCTCTACTCTCAGTGAGAAAATATAATTTCATATTTCCATCCGTTTGATGAAGGTCTGTAAGCCTATAAATTTAAGATGGTAATCATTTCGATTATTACTGTCTTCAATTTAATTTTCAAGATTGTTTTCGGTTTGGCCTCAGTATAAGCGATGACTTCTTTATTTTTTCATGTTTTCTTGACATATTTTGTAATGCACACATTTTCAAGTTTCATAGTTCTGAAAAATTTCACTAAATTAACTTCAGAGAATATCCGAGGTTTCTATAAATCAACACTGAAACTGATGCACCCAATATTCCAGAATTTTTGGAAAATGAGAATCAAATAATAAAGAAGTAAACAATCTACAACAGCTCTTCTTCAAAGCTTTTGAGGGCGTATGTGTTCAAAATAAGAATTGCCATGATGATAGCCAACTTCCGTAAGGAGAGGGCACCTTAAGAAGAAGAAGAACCTATTAATGCTTTCTAGGCTTCATGTCACCAAAGGGTAAATCTGTGCTTTTCAGCCGAGGTCTATCAGTTACTTCGCGTTGAACGGCGATTGCCATCTTCAGAAGAACCTCGGCCTGAGATTGTATCTTGGCTGCTACTCATGTCGCAACTGTTCGTCAGATATTATGTCAGTAATTGATTGTTTTAGACCTGGACATAGTAGTTTGAGGGTTTTTGGCACTTGACTGGATCCAGTTGGCTAAGCTAGCGTAAGAGATATCGACGTGGAAAGACGATTTAAAGAAGAAGAAGAATTGTTCTTTCTATCATATTTTGCGAGGGGTTGAATTTATTCCTGTTGATCTGAGATAACCAAACGCCAAATCTCTTCCTTAAAGCAAATGCTGTTTTCGTGTTAATCAAGCCCTGTGGCTTTCATATTCATTCTTGCGTGGTTATTCCTTATGTTCGGTGTTCAAGTGCTTGCGAGTGACGCCACTGAAATATATGAAGGCAAGAACTATTCTCTAGACGAAGAAAACAACTTCAAATTCATGCGCATATCTCTACAAGGTTCAAAAGTCTTTTTAGGTAGACTTATCAAATTCAGCGCTGGCGACTGCAAATTGTTAATTCGTCTGAAAAATTATCTCCTTTAGAACTGATTTATGATAGTCAGGCATACCTCTCATTTCTCTATAATCGTGGCATTTGACGTTGCACATTAATTATCCTGTTATAGAAAACAGACTCTGAGTCACCGTGATTTTGCAATTACAGCTATTTAACCAAATTGAAAAATCTTCTAATGAGTGTCATTCTAATAGTTTGCGAGCAACATATAACTTATACTTTGATGAGAAGTTTTCTCAAGAACCCTGATGAAACAAAATGTATCCAATACATTTCTCCTGGGCTATCAGGCAACTGGTATTCACCAAACTCAGCGATATATTTGATTCCTTAATTCCGGTTATAAAATATATCAACTTCTGAATCGGAATCTCCAGAAGAAAATTCAAATTAGTGAGTAGAGTTCATCATCGTAAACAATGAATGAATAATTTCGAGCAAAAGTTGAGCGCTTGTTTACATTCGAAGCCAGAGAGCTTTTCGAAAAGACTCAACACCCGATTCAAAAAATCAAATGAAACATTTTAAATTTGTCAAAATATCCATTATTTTTTAATCATCCGGATAAAGAAACTCCGAATATAGCACTGAATTTAGCCATTTTCCAGTAGTTCAACCTAATTTCTGAATATCGATTCACAGAATATCATGATAAAGTATAAAAAAAAACTATTGAAAAAAATTTAATATAAACTCTTGTTTTGTTCTTAGACTAAGGCAGAGTATCAGGGCAATATAATATAACATATGTCAATGGCGCTATTCAACAACATCAGGGCTAGTTTCAGTGGTCCTCTCGTGCCCGAAATGAGATGAGAAGACCATTTATCGAATTGATCCCATGTTCCCCAAGAAGTGGGAAGTGGGCGTTTTTCCTCCCAGCAATTGTAAGGAATTTTGATTCATGAACCTATTACGATGAGAAATGAAACAGTGCCGCTAGATTATCTAATTTTCTTGTCACTTTTACGTCCGACTTCCCTTTCCTCTATATTCTAAATGTAGACGTGAGAAATTCCCACACTCCCTTATCACACCGCGAAATAATTCGAATTATCAACAGTCTTTCATTATTATTCGACCATACTTTTATTTGAGCCATGTTGCTTCATTCATTGGATTTGTCGAATCAAAATGGAAGGATGTTGTGTGGCTCAGAAACTTGAAATAGAATGAATTCGGTCAGAAAGGTCGGTTATGGTGAATAATAATTAAAATCCATGCTTTTCACATGATATGGACGTACCAAGCAACTAGCATCTTGCTCATCTTGCTCAATGATTCAAACAAGGTGATCAAATTTTACTAATCTGTGACCATTCATAACAAAGAAATATGTGTATCTAGAAATATTTGCAGGTATTATTCTGCTGCAATAATAAACTCCTGCTGAACTTTCGAATAGGAACATTCAGTTATTGCAAAATTGCTAATTTTTCTAAATTGTTTCGAATTTGATTCTGCTGTAGATTTTCAGCAGTCATATTTTTTCAAAAGGAGGAGACCATGAGTATTCCTGACATAATCCCGACAGTAATTTATTTGGACATAAATTTCTTAAGTTTTATTAATGAATACATGCACAATGAAGAATATCTATTGAAATATTTTCTGGGAGGTCTCTGCATTTTCCTGAAAACTTAATATGGGTTTTCTCACCCAGTCTTTGAAACAAGAAACAAGAAAAAATTTTTTTAATAATATAAGAAAGGCCCCTGCGTACAAATTTGAGCACTAATTTGTCAGGGGCCAAAACTTTACGAGAAGAAATTGTGGATTAACAATGAATAGAAAGAAAATGAAAACACTTCGAAATCTTAAGCGTAACGTTTCGGCAGGGGCCTTTCTTATATTATTAAAAAAAAAATTTCTAATTGTTTCTTGTTTCAGAGACTGGGAGAGAAAACCCATATTAAGTTTTCAGAAAAAAACGATGAAGAATGCTGCTTAATATACAGTTCAAAGGCATTGTTCTAACAAGGATTGAAAATTTAAGTATATTGAAGAGGGTAGGAGACCTTTTCTCACATTTTCAGTTAATTTCAGGATGGATATGTCCCATAAGCTTGCGATTTGAACTTTTTCATTTATTACCAAATATCCTATAAGAAGGTTCATACAGTCAAGGTTAGATGTAAATGCATTGCCTTGATAAACTCGTATTGGAGCAAATTAAAATCTTAATTTCGGAAAATTGCTGAAATTCGATAGTTCAGATATGAAACTTGGTAATACTTCACTAAGAATTGAGAAATAAATTAAAAACATAAAATATCCTATAAGAAGGTTTATGTTTTTTATGTATTTCTCAATTCTTAGTGAAGTATTACCAAGTTCCATATCTGAACTATCGAATTTCAGCAATTTTCCGAAATTAAGATTTTAATTTGCTCCAATACGAGTTTATCAAGTGATATTTCTTCAAAACCTCTAAAAGTAAATCGAAAAGTTCTTGGGGATTTTCCGCATAGTCAGCATAGGCCAATGTTATTGACTTTAGGTGATGAGGTTCTTTTTGCTCCATGTTTGGACAAACCCCGTTGGAATTTCAGTAAGGCTAATTGGGTCAATTTTGGGAATAAAATCGATAGTGACATAAGATGGATTAGACCGTCTTATGATAATTATTCTAGATTCGTGGGCGTAGTTAAAGCTGCAGCTAAAAAGTTCATTCCGAGAGGTTTTCGTAAAGAATATGTTCCTGGTTGGTCAGAGGAAACTGAAAAATTATACAAAGATTATCAAAATTCCCCATCAAATGAAAAAAGTGAAAAACTCATGAGCTCAATAAATGCCAGTCGGAAGGATAAATGGAATAGTGTTGTCACAAATATGAATTTCACACATTCCAGTAGGAGTTCATGGGATGTTTTGCGAAAACTAGGTGAAGCTGCACCTCTCGCGATATCATCCTCGAAAATTAACCCCAAATTGATTGCTCGTCGTCTTGTTAATGTCTCTAATTCAGTTAAAATATCGAAATCCCAAATCAAAGATATGAAGTTGAAATTACATAAATTTAGGACATCAAATCATACCGGGAATGTTATTTCTAACCCATTCAATATGGATGAATTAATTTCAGCGATTAAAAACACAAAATCAAGAAAAGCAGCCGGTTTTGATGGAATTTATCCAGAATTCATCAAACATTTAGGAAAAAAAGCCCTATCTTGGTTATTATCTTTTTATAATGATATATTGAATTCCGGCAATTTTCCGACCGAATTTCGCAAAGCTAAGGTAGTAGCAATTTTGAAACGTGGAAAAAATTCTTCTGATCCGAGTAGCTATCGTCCTATTAGTTTATTGAGCGTCCCTTTCAAAATTTTAGAGAGATTGATTCTATTTAGAATAGAATCAACTATTGAAGAAGCATTACAGAACTGTCAGGGCGGTTTTAGGAAAAATAGGAATTGTTGCGATCAGGTTCTTAGCCTCACCACATTTATTGAATCAGGGTTCAATAAAAACTTAAAAACAGGGACAGCATTTGTGGATTTATCAGCTGCATATGATACAGTATGGAAAGATGGTTTAATTTATAAACTATATAATCATTTGAAATGTGGAAAAATGGTAAGACTTTTGGAAAATATGTTATCCGACAGAAGGTTCCGAGTTTTTGTCGATAATAACAGTAGTAATTTCGAAACTTTGAATAATGGTCTTCCACAAGGTTCAGTTTTAGCACCACTTCTATTCAATTTATATTTGTGTGACATTCCATCTACTTCTTCGGAGAAATTTATTTATGCTGATGATATTGCTCTGGCTTTTCATCATTCTAATTTTCAAACATTAGAAAGTACCCTTTCCGCAGATCTGGACATAATGAAAAATTATTTTTTGAAGTGGCGTTTGTGCCCGAATGAAAATAAAACCGAAGTTTCGTGTTTTCATTTGAATAATCACCAGAAATATAGAAAATTGAGTGTAACTTTCGGTTCTTCTCCCTTAAAACATAATTTCAATCCTAGATACCTGGGAATCAAACTTGATTCCTCTCTAAATTTCAACGCCCATTTAGATGATCTGCGTTTGAAACTTAAAACTCGAAACAATATTCTTCAGAAACTAGCTGGTTCCTCATGGGGCGCTGATGCAACAATACTTCGAACAGCAGCGCTTGCTTTGGTTTATTCTGCTGCTGAATATTGTTGTCCTGTTTGGTTGAACAGTGTTCATGTAAAAAAAGTTGATGCCCAACTAAATTTTTCTATGAGGATTATTACTGGTACTATCAAGTCTACACCTACTCCTTGGTTACCAGTCCTCTCAAATATTGCCCCCCCCCATATTCGCAGAGAGACAACAGCTTTGAATTTTTGGAACAAATTCAATTCTTTTCCAAATTCGTTTCCCATACTCACCTATTTTCCAGATAATAGGGTCCCCAGATTGAAGTCGCGTAAACCTTTTTGGTCAAATTTTCTGACTAATATGAATAGAAGCGACAAAGAAATGTGGCAATCTGAATGGAATGCATCCAATTTTTTCAATAAAGATCTTATTTCTGATCCTTCCATCAGAGTTCCTGGTTTTGACCTTCCCAGGAGAATATGGTCTGTTCTAAATCGCATTAGAACAGGCCATGGACGTTGCAATAGCATGCTCTTCCGATGGAATTCGGTTGAGAGTCCTAGTTGTGAGTGTGGGGAAAATGAGGAGACTATAGAACATCTTATAAATAGTTGTCCCATTTATAAATTTCAAGATGGTTTCGAGGCTATACATAAAGTAACAAATGCATTTCTAAAATGGGTGGTTAATTTCAAAATTATTTGATTTATTCTGAATATTCGGTTTCTTTTCTGCTTTTTTCTTTTTTCATTTCAGATTGAGAATCGCAAGCCGTTTTTGGGAAGAATCTATCGACGGATAACATGCAGATGATGTCTTTCAAGATTTTTCCTGATATTTAATATTTTATGTTATTTTTTTTACGGGGTGGCAGGTTTTTTCGGCTGAGGTTTTTTCCCCTGGCTCTATAGTATCATATGATACTAGTGATGATAGTATCGTATGATTCTATAGTATCATACGAAGAATGTTATGATACCCCGTTCTTTTTTTACCTCAGCTTAGGTACTTTTTGTTTCAACATTTATTGTATTATTTTAGCTCTCTATTTTCATAAGAATATATATATATCAAGGCAATGCATTTACATCTAATACTGACTGTATGAACATTCCATCTTGTTGAGCATATTAAACGCAGTGATAGAATATTCATCTATCATTGTTATAGATGCAAAACATATATTTTAGCATGAATATTTAAGTTCACAGAAATAGGTCTGTTCTGCTCCTGTTTTCGAAAATATTTTTTTTCAAAGAAATTATACAAAAAAGCATGTGGTAGTACGGAAATGCAATAATTCCCATTGATAGGATCAATGGATAAAATCATTGAAATAATCATTTGAATATCTTTAATTTCTTAATTATCGAAAATTAAGAAGATCTAAACCGAAATTAGAACATAAAAAAAGACTGAACACCAAAATTGATTGAATTATATTTATATTGATTTGGAATATGTCGATTAAAACCATACGTACACAGAAAAAACAATAACCTCACATTATGAAGAGAATTAGATCTACAACTTAAAAATTCGACAGAATGTAGCAGAAATTTGATTTTGTGAATCTTCCGAATAGAGTTGCATTTAGCTAGAATTTCTTTAATTCGCTGTGTGGAATTTTTTTAATTATGAATAACTAGGGCAAAATGGCCAAAGATTCATTAAAGTTGATTCAACTTACTTTCCGAAGTTAGGTCCCATGAGGTCATAATGAGAAAAAAAAATATGTGATTGGAATTTTGAGTTTGTTAGTAGTCACCACATCAATGAAAATCTATATTTGAAAACAACAGCCTGCAAATATGCAGGGAATACTGACTTCGCCCTTTGATAGATTATATACATAGATCTGCTGTCAAATTGTGAACTTTTACTTTTGTTGGCTATATTGTGTAAAATGCTATACGCTAAATAAATAAATAAACAAACAACAGCCTGTGATCTGAAACGATGGTGTCTCTTTTGACCTCATCAGGGAGCTTCTGTTAAAATATGTGTACACAAAAGTTTCACCCTTAATGCTGATTGTTTGAATCCCTTCATAATTTTCTTGGCACGACCAAGTTCACCAAATATTCATTCTGCTGCACTATAATATTCCCCATCAGTCAGAAACATCAAAAACAGCAGTGCGCAATTTTTTTCTTGTTCACTACCAATTTTGATGGAAAGTTTCACCTTTTTCGATTTAGTTTGTACCTCTTTGTTTTCTTCTGATCAAATATATCCACCTAATTAAAAGTTTGACACATCATTTCAGACTCGTACCTTCTTCAGCCGTTGCTGAATCATATGTTTTTGATAAATCTAAAAATATCGCCAAAGCCGCACTCAATGCTCCTACGAAATCTAATAACACTGTACCTACATGCGAGGTAGTTATGTTGTGCAACAGTGCGTTTCATGAATCAAGATAGGTGATGACTCTGAAACCCATTTCAAGCAGAAAAATCTCTGAAAAACAGTGTTAAATGCCTTGTTCAAATCATGGGATTCTGCAGTTTAAATTACTAATAAAAAAAAATTTGCAAAATTACATAACTGTGAATTTTGTTGGAATACTATCGAAAACACGGTAGCGTGCGAATTCAGTTTTTTATATGGAATTTATTATATATTGTTTGATACTCGGAATGATCTAATTTACGGAACGTTATGTAATAATCTTGTTCAAAATTGTATTTTCATTTGGTATTCAATAAAGGGATACAAGTTAAATATAGAGCTGCAAATGAAAAATTTAGATAAAAAATGTGTAGATTCTATGAACAATGTGTATGATTAGAATCGTCGAAATCAAGAAAGTGTATGGATTGGGAAAAGGAAATCATGGAAATGAAAGAGAATGAAGGCGAATGAAATTGGAATTTTAATGAGAAAGTTTTTTGGAAATAAAATCAAAATGGAATAACTTTAATGAAAAGGATTTGATATGAAATAAATTAAAATTAAGAAAGATTCAGTTAAAGTGCAGTTAAAATATTACTTGAATATTTGGAATCAAGAAACAGACATTTGAAGGGATATATGGTAGAGACCGAGATAGAAACATTGGACAGACGGGGCAGCACTTCAGGGAGAGACTCAGACGACACAAATAGATATGACCTAAAAAACATTGAGGACCGATACGAGACTGCACTGACCAATATATACGAAATGTCTACACATTCTGCGTTTGACAGCAACCCAGAAAGCATGGCAATACATACATACATTCATAGGGATTCACATTTGACTTTCTTAATGATCTCATATATTAGATTGGGAAAAACATCACTACAGAGGAAATATAAGTGAAATGGTATGCACGATTCTGATAAAAAAACATTTTCGTCCTCAGCATTTTTACCATAAGGCTCGGTTGAAAATATACAGGCTTGAACAATGTAATTTTTAAATATCGTAAATGATTTTTTCGAATCAAATTATTTCCGGAATGTAAGTGATCATTGATTTGGTGAATCCTCTACGACAACAAACTTCCCCTCAAATGCTTAATTTTTGTCATTACTTTCCAGAATTATACCTACCAGATTCAACTCTCAAATGTGAGTTGAATTCTATATCAGCGAAATAAAAAAATAGGTCACTTCGGCTGAATGTAACTCTACTCAAAAGGTTCACAGAATTAAATTTCTGCCGCATTTTTTCGAAGGATCTAAAACTTGAGAAAACCAGGGGTGGCATAGCTCATTATTGGTAATGTATTTCTTTTTATCTACGCTGAATCCGAGGCTGAATAAAAAAAAATGGTATACTTCTATTCCTTTAACCTCAAGAATCTATTGTTAGAATATTAGATGAACAAGTCAAAACTCACCCGTATATTAGAAAATGTGAGACAGATAGTTTCAGAGTGAAGAATTTGGGTTGTTTTTATGATTGTTCATTCAGAGAGACTCGACATTGGAGGGAGTGAGTGTGTTTGTTTTTATTGTTATGTTTCATCGTCTTATTATGTATTTTTGTATATGTATTCTTATGTTTATATCTTTGACTGACGTTTGCATAGTGTATCCTACACTTCTTGATAGTGAAATCATATGTACCTCATGGTTGCATTGTTCTTGTGTTTGTATTCTTCAGCACTGACATTTAAACATATTTAATGACTTCGACAGTATTCATGGAATTTGTTACTCATTTAAGCTTCTGAACTTTTATCTTTTCTTCATTCCAAATTTCATTTTGTTTTCTAAACTTTTGATCATCTTTTTCATTTGTGCTGTTCCGAAATATTGGGATACAGAAGTGAGATTGGGAATTATATAGTTGAATTCCTGACATTTGTTTTCATTTCATTTCACCAGATGTTGATGGTGCAAGAGATAAGGGTAGAATGTTGTCTATCCCTCCAAGACATAATTGATTTTACCTACCTCCAGCTTCAGGAAATATGAAAGAATGAATATTTTGATGTTACAACCCTTACTCAACTCAATCGAAATACTGAATCGATATCTGGCAATCGTCGGATTCATTGTTGTTGATACTTATTTTCTTTGAAGCGAACGATAAGTGGTTTTCTCATTATCACTATCTCTTCAAACACGTGTTAAAGTAATGGCATAATCCATTCAACTCCATTCATAGAGTTTTTTCACAGCAGCGGAAGTGGAGTACTCAATGGCATGACCCTAGTCATTTTCTTGATAATGTCTCTCTGGCGGGCATTAGATTGCATAATACATTACGTCTATCCTGGGTATTTCGGGCACATCGACTAAGTATGCATAAACGGAATGCCGAAATCAGGTATTTCACGAATAATATCAGCAATTCCTTCTGAACCAATCGCTTGACTTCCATATTAGGTCAGTAATTAGGAAGCTTATCTCCAATCACCACCAAAACCATGTCACATAAATCCGCATTTATACGAAAGCTTTTCATTGGAGGTCACTGACCTCGGCCTCGCACTATTCCGGGAAAAATTGCTGCCTTTTCTCGAATTTCCTGCTTGCTCTTTATCTACCGATGGTTAATTCCGGGTTGAGCTCGTGTAACAACACTCGTGGGGCATTTCGAATTTCCAAGTGGAACACGCACCTCACATTAATTTAAACTTCATTTTCAATTTATTGGGTGTTTGGTTTGAGGTACAAGAAGTGTGAGAACCCTGCCTATCGCCTTAGCCGACAAAATTTCGATGTCTGCTTCGAGTGTGAGGTATGGCGTTCTCATCGAAAAATTCGCGAGTTCACGGATCGTCAATGACTGGTGAATTTCAGCTGTATAACTTTTCTCCTAAATGGTGCCCCAATGTGCCAGACTCAGCTCCCCCACACAAACACATACATCTATTACAATTATAATCTATAGAGTTCCTAGACCTTTGCGACTGAAGGATTACGGTTCTAAGAAGAATTCGGACATTGTCTGACCCAGACAGTACGTTTTTAGAAGCGGACATTAACTGTTCTGCATACGTTTCTCACAACCTCCTTACACGATTGCTCCTATTTCATTTCACCTTCTCATTATCTCTAGTCGTTCGTCATTTCCCAGCAGACGACAATGTTTTGCACTGGAATTGGCAATGCCATTTTTGATTTCAATTTTTTAGTTCCCACAGCTACAGGTAGTTTCACGATCAGTAATTAAAATATGCACTCGAATTGACAACTTCTCGAATTATCATCCACAGGTGACGTGATATGCATGTTTTCAAAACAATCGTAAAAACATTTAATAGCACTTAATAATCCACTGGTAGTGTTCTCCAAAGCACAAGACGCAGTTAATGCGAAATACTAACACGCAAAAAGTTTGCAATGACAGTTATCGAGGCTACAGAATATAACATATCAGATAAAAAAACACATGAAAACGACACAACTACTTACCAACTCCGATAAAATCAAGGGTGAACAAGCAAGGTTATGAAAATTCTGCGTATTATTTCACTGCGTTAATTCGTAGTTTGGTCGTGGTGGGGAATCGGTTAAGCGGTCGTAGCAACAAGTAGAAAACACAGCAGTGGAACTATCTGTTAAACAACTGTTGACTTACTGGCGAGTTTCGTGAATGTCCCGCATAGCAACCCACGGACAAACGTGTAGCACGTCGCAGTGTGCTAATACTTCGAGTGGAACAAGGACGGAATGCTTGACGTCATTCACACAGGCGCAAAACGCAATTTCGCGAATCCCATCAGGGGGATCCCAAAATGATGTTTTTTAGCCCCAAATGGGCCACAATCACCCTCGTACTCGAGTGATCTAGACGTACTGTGATCCCTTTGACAAGATGGAGGTTAAAAAGTGTAGATTTTTCTTTGCGAATCATGCAAAATTCGGCGTAGAACCGGTCAAAGTCGGAGGTGCGGGAGAGGTAAGGGGGGCAGGCAAGATGGCTCCTTTCGCCATTTCGATTTCTGAGTGATTTACAAGAGATTTTCTTAGTACTTGCGAAGAAAATTCTTACTTTTAGAGTTTTTTCTGATGTCAAAATCTCTAACTTCATTGTCAACTTCATAAAGTGCAATTTTATATTCCTTGTTCAGAAAATATAATTATTTTTTCAAACATTTCTTCTTCAGCGAGGTTGAAAATCTATATCAAGAACTGGGCTTCCATAAGACTCACAAATGAAGATAATTTTTGGTTGAGTTGCTCCACACCTACTCAGTAAAATATATTAGAAGAGGATATTGAACATTTTCCCACCCTCGGTGATGAATAACGGGGTGAAAGTTTTGATAATTCCTAAAATTCTCAGTGATATGACCGAAATTAACTCATGAAACAAGAAACAATCTAAAAATGTTGGTAGGTTAATTAATCGATAAATAATATAAATTGTAATAAATCATTAATCCAATAAAAACCTGAGTACACCCTTATTCTACCTAGGAAGGGGAAATAGAAAAACTAAATTTCGCTTTCAACGTGAGATATTCCTGAACAGGTATAGGAACCTACCAATTCCAGGAAACCTCAGTTGAATACCCTATCTACATAATCTCCCATAATCACCCATGTTGATTGTGTCAATTCAGAAATCAGCCTGGGTAATTTTTGTGTGAGAAACTTCATCGATTTTTCAACATTTTAAAATACTGTTTCAATTATGGCAGATGATTTCAATAAAACCGTCCTCTAGCGGTTTTTTCAACATTTGAACATCCGAAAAACATTTGACCCGGGAGGGTCTTCGGCCGAAGAAGAGCAAGCTTCGAACTTGAATTGAAAGAAGGCATTGAACATTGTGTGAACTCATTCGTATGGATCTCTACAAATGGGAAAATTTTTTATAGTAAGATCTTCAACAGATTAATTTTCTTTCCGGTCATCGGATTTGCGATCTAGCTTCATTGATGAATTTCAGTTTGGATAATTTTCGGTTTCCTGATTTTTTTCCCCCACCTTTTTTCATATTTAGTTTCAGGGGAAAAATTGATGAGATATTGAAGAAAAATACATTTTATTCTTCAGGAGAAAGTTTGTTACAATTTCTTAAGTGAATATTAGTTTTAAAAACCATATAATATTTGATTGATGGTAAACACCATAATATATAACTATTACTATTTTCAAATTTTAGTTTCGGATAACCTATCATAGAGAAGAGACTATGTGTTTTCTTTTCCGTATCAAAATCAAATGTCGCTCAGTAATATTCAAGTTTCGGACATAACTGTATTTTTCAAAATTACAGTGTGGGAAAAGTGAGACGTCCGTCAATATCGAATATTTCATCTTATCATGAATTTCATCACTTTACGAGTTACTACATCCACGGAGAGACAGGGTTACTAGTTTCGAGTTTTTTCTCAGAACTCACTAATCATAAGAACGCTAGATTATATTTTTTCAGTGAAGGCTGTCTCAAACTAGGGTGGGCCCCTTGGGCACACTAGAATTTTGGAGAGTAAACGAAGCGAATTTCAATAATGACATTTTTTTAATAAGTATGCCCATTTATTCTAAGGTTTTTTGGTAACGATTAAGATAACGTCCTCTTTCGTGAGTTGTGTTGAGCAAAATCGTTTATTATATTCTCAAAGTCAATGTTTTGAAGGATATCAGATATCACTCATTTCTGTGCACATTTGACAAATTACTTCGTTCTTGTACCACTGTTGTAAGCAATTCATTTTTTATTCTCCAACCTGCGAAAATCACCGCTCTTCCCTACAATTATTATTGGTAACCATCAGGCAAAGGAATATTTTCGTAGGTATTTCCACGTTTGGAAATGTTTCTTCTAATTTATCTGATTTCATTAGGTTATTTATTATTATTATTAGGTTTTATAAGATTAATTTCGGCTCAAAAGAAAACATTCTGTTTTGAGCTCATCTGCATTAATGTCTTCATGATAACATTTTGCAAATTCTTTGCATTTTTTGGTGAACTAGCAAGATTTAATTTTTGTAAACTGTCAAAAAAAACTAAATCGACCATTAATTTCTGGTATTCTGCCAAACGTTTTCACAAATGTATAATACGGGAATGAAAGTATTTACCTACACGAAACATTTCCTTGCCTCTAAACTGTGCAATGGCTGATGATATTGAAAGAAAGTCATGCGTCTCTTCGAAATATTTTTTTTTCAAATGTATCTTTGGATACATTCCATCTCATATTCACTTCTATGCGTGCGGTATTGAAATTACTAATCAGATATTCCTAAAGTTTCGTCATAATGCCCATGGTCATAGTGCTATTCTATAAACGTGTGAGAAAAATAGTCGGTCCTTCAGGACCCCTGAGAATGGGGATCCTGAGCACGGGCCCCGTGTTCCCTTATGGTAAAGGCGGGAATGTATACAGTGTGGGTGTTTTCAACTTGTATATATATTTGAACCAAAGATACTTTTTTCGTATACCATTTTTTACGATTCAGTTTAGATAAAAATATAATGAGGGTGCAAGCCCTGGAAACATCACACTAAAGTTTTTCTGAGCATTACATCTGCAACCCAAACCTTCGAAAAAATGTGGCAATAATTTAATTTCGTGAGTCTTCTGAACGTAGTTGCATTCAGCGAAAGGAACCAATTTTTTTAATTTCGCTGATTTAATTCCGCTGATACAGATTACGAGATTTCACGAAGCACAACTTTCATTTTCCAAAATGGCCAAATATTCATTAAATTAATGGCAGTCAATTTTCTTTCAAGAGTTTGGAAACTTAGAGTTTCTGATTTGACTATGGAATGTAATGGTATATATCATAATGAACAAAATAAAACGTTTGAGTGAAATTTCGCCACATTAATGAGAACATATATTCTGAAAATCATTTCATTCGATTAAATCATTCACGAGATGTATTCGAAAATTATTTTTTTAATGGATTTTCACAGCCTGCATCTTTCTAACCTAGGCGAATCGGAAAAAATAAGCAAAACAAAAGTGCTTTTTCAGCAATCTCACGTTTAAATATATGTACAAGTCAGAAAAGCACCCTATATTACTATTTTAAATGCAGTTTCGTTAAAAGATCTAATATTTTTCACAGCCCAGAAAAGTTCGTCTTATCCTTGAAAGACAAACTACAGGGTGTTGCAGAAATGGGGATCCCCTCTCCTGCATAAATAAAAAACTGAAAAATAATACGGGTTTATTCAGTAAAAAATTTTCGTAACGCCATCCGTATTCAAAATACAGGACGTTGAAGAAGAACAAATAAACACATTATTTAAGATTTTGCCGGAACTACTGACAACATTGTAATTTGTAATGAAATTTTATAAGAATATGTTTTGGAAGCTGATACATCAGATGAATTTGTTTTTATGTCTGAATCTCATAGAGGGCGCTAGTTACACGGTTCGTACCAAGTTGTTTTGAACATAACTTTTTTGATATTCGATTTATTAAGCTAAACTTTGAGCGATCTAAAATATTATTCAAATTTACACCAAGAAGGTATACTCTCACTGAAACTCGATACTGTGTACCGTTTTCGGAATATTTTGATTTTAAAATTATCAAGTAATACCCGATGCTGGTATGAAGTGAGTATAAAAGTATATTAATTGAATAGAAAATTACAAGAAGAATGAGAAAAGTTCAATAACATGAAAAAGAATTCAATTAGAGTGCATGTTCAAAATGTCCTCCGTTTTTCTTCTTCAACTCCTTGTTTCTTGTAGACGGATAACGTTAAGAATTTTTTTAACGAATAAACCCCTAATATTTCTCAGCTTTCTATCCTAGGGATGGATTCACCCTTTTTTGAAACACCCTGTATATCACAAATAGATGAGTGAAATTATGACCAATTAATCGTATTTTTCTGTCTTACATTCAAGTTGTGAAAATATGTGACATATCAATGATGTTTTTTCTATTTCCTTTGTGAACCATAACCATAGATACCTAAATCAAAATGGCATCCATAGGGAATATTAAAATCTGTAACAAAATACGAATATTTCACAATTCAGAGTTTTCCGAACATAATTATAAAATACTTCGAATGAAAAAAATAGAACACAATGTTTCAACTAGGACATCATATGAAGATTTCAGAACAAAAAAGTTCAAATAATCGAAATGAAAAATTTGAAACAAAAAAAATTTATGAAAAAAACGAGAATCATGGTCGTAAATTTCAAGTATATGATGTAGGTTGCGAACAGCAGTGTCAACAACAACACTGTGTACCTAAATTTTATTCCGCACCAATGTGGGAACCGCCTAGCTATCGGAAGGTGCGGGGAGTGGGACACCATCAGGAAGAGATGCTCGCAGGAAATTGCTTGAACTCATCATCATGTTCCTTGCATTATCATTGCTGAATGTATCATTTGAATAAATCAAGGCTCAGAAGATTTTTATTTGCGGAAAATTAATTAATTCTTTATTCATAAATGTGATTCGCTAATTGTTATTGCATTCTACCTGAAAATTTAATCAAACAGGGATTAAATTACTTGAACCAATTCGCATTTTAGAATTTTGTAATGAATAAAATGCGATTAAACGCTGGATAAAAAATCGGGGCAAATCGACAAATTTACCTTGTTCATATAATAATGATTCCAGAGACTTGAATTGCAATTTAGATACCGTAAAATTTGGCTACTTAATATACACTTTTCCGAATTTACGGTCCTACCTAGCTGTAACAAAGCTACATTTAACGAAACTAAAATTATTTCAGCTTACTTGGGTATAGCAGTTATCATGTTTAATGGTCGAAAAATTCTAGACCTCCACATATCGAAGAAAAAAAAATGATTTTTGTTTGAAAATCTCATGCTAGTATACACAATTGAGGCTATAAACTCAAAATAGGCAAGATTTGAATGTTGATGAAACCCGTAGGGAAATACATAGTTATTTCAATAAAAAAAAAATACAATTATAATCATAATAAAATGCTCTATCAGATAACAAAAATTGAAGGTTAAAGAGAAACAACTACCACGATACTTATCACATTCAACATTATCATAATAAAATGCTCTACCAGATAACAAAAATTGAAGGTTAAAGAGAAACAACTACCACGATACTTATCACATTCAACAGATGATTTTTTTTTTAACTGGTAAGGTCGGTTCGGCCTCAAATGATTTTGTGTATAGCCCTTAACTTTTCGATATACAAGGTGTCTCCTGGTACAGCATCAGTTCTAACTTCAATTCGTAGGTTTCGGACATGTCAACAATCGACGAATGCGCTGGTGCGTTAACGTGATAAAACGAAATTTTTTTTCTTTGCCAAATGAGGTCGTTTAATTTGCACCTCGTGCTTCAAACGTTGCAATCATTCTGTGTAGTATTGACCAGTGATAGTGTCAACCTCTTCAAAAAAACAATATATAATTTCTCTCTCATCCAAAAAAAACAAACTGTAGCCGCCATTAGCCCTCTTTGGAGTTGGTTCCCCTCTTCCAACCCACCGTTTTAACTGTTCTTTATTATCAGGAGTGTAGTGATGAATCCAAGTTTCATCAGCAGATATAAATTGATGCAAAAAATTAGTTTGGAATATGCCTATACAGCGCCAAACTGTCGGTAGAAATGGTTATTCGAATCAGTTTTTGGTCGAGCGTTAGAAGATGCGGCACCCACCTACCACACAGTTTTTCCATGAGCAAATGGTTATGCAAAATATTTCGCACACCTTCAGTTGACATCCTACAAGTCTCAGCTATATCATGTTCTTCCAACCTGCGGTCTTCCAACACTATTTGATGGATTTTCACAATCCTAAATACTGCGAAAAAATTACACAAGGCTAGAACTAAGCTGAATCTTCAAAAATCATCAGAGATTGCTGAAGTTTCTTCACAGAGAAGGCCAGAAGAAACTTTCAATGATCTTCGATAAAATTTTCATTATCAATCAATTTTGTTTTTACAGGGTGTACCAAGTTCCACCTATTGGGAGTTTCTGTAGAACTGGAGCTATTTGAAATCTGAAAATTGACATTATTGATATTGTATCTACCGAGCTAAAACATTCTTGAAGCCTGGCCACTTTCACTTATATGGGGAATGAAAAAAAAATTTTTTTTTTTCGTTTCCAATTTCTATAGAGTATTGAATTCTGAATACATCTTTGAATTTGTCGAGATAAAACATAAGGAAAAAGGGAGATAAGGGTATACGGTATTATGCTTGTTACGTATTCCTATTCTAAATATCTTAAATACAAATCGTTTTTACATTTTTGAAGTCGAAGACTGAAAATATTGTACATTTCTAGAATTTCGAAAAACTCGTGACAGGGTGTTCCAAATGTTGGGTCAAAAATTAGGATCAATATTGGCTCATATCTTTCGTTTTTTGAATTAGAACTCTATTTTTCTTATGATCGCGTTAGATTCTGCAAAGAAAACTAATGACAGTGTTCTAACATATTAATGATCCTAAAATAAATCATTCTTGAATTACTTAGGATTTTCTGATTTTATGTCGTACGTAGATTGAAATTCATTAAATCTGTTTCATACCAACAATGATCTATGGTCATAGAAGATGATTTATTCCCATAATTCACTTGTGATACTGAATTTATTTATCATATTGTCGATATGAAATAGATTTTATTAATTTGACTCTACGTAAAACATGAATTCAAAAAATCCTGAATAACTCAAGAATTATTCATTTTAGGTCCATTAACATGTAAGATCATTATCATCCTTTTGACAGAACATTTGAAACACCCTGTGTGACGAGCTTCTCGAAATACTGGAAAAGTACAAAATATTCACAGTCTTCGACTTCAACCATATGAAAACGGATATTTAGAATAGGAATAACAAAAATTATACCGAATACTCTCATCTCCCTTTTTTGTTCATTTTTTTCCCGATATTTTGAAAAATATTTCGACGAATGCAACGATTCAAATAAGAATGTATTCAGAATTGAATCCTCTATCAAAATTGGAATTGAAAAATCAGAAAAAAAGTTTTTGAAAAATACTTTTTCATTCGCAGCTCGGTAGTTTTGAGCTCAATAATAGTATATTCTGAAACAAGTTGCAGAATGAGCTCCTATTCCAATACGAATGCGAAGTTCGAAAACGAGCGACGAAGGAGCGAGTTTTCGATAGCATGAGTGTTGGAATTGCCTTCTGCAACGAGTATTAGACGATATTTTCTCTATTTCAGTAAAGTTTTGTGGGAAACTCTCGAAATTCAAATAATAATTCAGACTGGTGACTTTTGTAATGTATCTTGGCAGTTGGTGTCACTAACGAAATTTGACAGATTGCGAAATTTGAATTTATTTGATTCGAAAATTGAGTGGATCGGAGGTCAGTACTGACAACCACAAAACGAAAAATATAACTGAAAACAATGCTGTAATGAGTTTCATTACAGCACTACTTTCAGTACTGTAATGAACTCATTACGATACTGAAATAGAGAAATAATATTATAATCCCAATTTCCAGATTTCAAATAGGCTTAGTTCTCCAGAAACTTCTAATAGGCCGTCGAACTTGCTACACCTTGAATAATGAAGTTCCTTGATGATTTTTTGTCGAAACATTCCACGCTATTTTAATTATCAATCCTGAATTTTTCATGCTGATCTACAGTGAAATAATGTGGCTGTGTATTTTAGTCATCATCTTAGCTGTAGGCCTTTTTGCAATTGGAGCAAGGTTCGAAAATTTGTCAATATAAAAATGATGTAAATAATATCAATTGTAGAAAAATTCCTAAGCAATGATAATATACTGCTGCTGTACAGGTTTGAGAATTATAAATATTCTCAAAAATTTCAAATTTCAAAAATTGAACGATATATTCAATTATTCTATAGGTTATAAATATTTTAAGCTATGATGAAGTCATGAAATTTTTTTGTTACTTTTTGTAACTAGAAATAAAGCTTCGACAGGAATTTAATAGCTTGCTGTGATGACAATAATTTTGAATTCCAATTCAACTGACTATATTCAATGAGCAATAATTAGTATGAAGAATTTTCTTCAAATTCGGTGGAAGATTTTTTGAATAAAAATTTTTCACTAATGTTTCTTGCAACAGAATGTGAAATTAGTTTCATATAGCACCACGCCGTTTTTGTCGAAATGGAGATTTCCTGAAGTAAGGCTGATGATATGCCGGAACATATAAAAAAGGCGCTAATAATAAACGTGGACCAGTCAAAAGAGGTAACTACCGAATGGCGAATGGAGATTCTTATGGTTCTCTGAAATATTGGAGATAAAATTTTTAAATGAATCAGCTGAAATTTCATATTATGGACATTTATTCAAAGAAATTCCAACAGTGAAACTACAGATAATTTTTTCCACAATAGGACGACTAGCTTTTCAGTCTAGACCGCGGTATTTTTTAAAAGTGCAGATGAAATGAGTGTACCTTCCTTATATCTTGAGATCTATTCGATTTTCCATATATCCTTTGATGAGACTATATCTTGATGATTTTTAGGTAACAAATTTATATTCAAGAATAAAATATTATTTCAATTTGTAGAAGTCGTCTTGAAGCGTTTTTAAAAGAAGAATTTCAAGATTTATCATTGATCATTGGACATTGGAATAATATTCGATCTTGCAAGTGTGATATTTTCTAAATATCTAACTTCTAAGTAACGTATCAATAACTCAGAACTATCATCAATTTAATGGTCAAAATGAAAACTTTTTTCAAATACAATAGTCGTGAAAATATTAAAGCAATTAAATATAATATCTTTGTATATTCAGATGAACACACCTGAAGACTGGTATATTTCAAGAAAAAAAAATGAAAAACTGAAAAAATTTAACAAAATGGCCTGTCAATAATGTCGTTTTGAGTAATACAACTGTGTACATCTACAAACGTCAAAGGAAGAGTTCTAGGTAGAAGATCATCACATGCGAAAAAGAACGGCTCATATTCTTTTTCACTCTTTGAGATTTAAACAGTTGCCCTAAATCAGGACCGCCATGCAAAAGTGTCTGCGGGAGCTAGAAAAGCCCATTTTTTTGCGAGTGTGCAGCCAAATGATCTGAGAAAAACAAAAAATGAAAGAATAAGAAATTTTTTGCTGCATACCGAGCATATTTTTTGAAACATGAATAAGAGATGAAATCAGATGTTTTGGTTACTGAAAGACGAGATAGACCGGTTGCGGCCTTCTTTGGCCTCGTCAGAATTTTACTTTTCATAAAAAACTTTTACTTTTGAGCCTTCCAGTGATGACATTTTGAATAACTTATTTCAAATGGCGACCTCTAGCAGCATTAAAAGAGGCTATAAATGGCAAATGGTATCCATTTCCATGAGTATTTTCAATTTTCAAAGGGACTGAGTGTTAACCACTCATCGCTTTGGTGATACGGAGGCATGAAGTGTTATCGCCATTCGGCTAGGATATCCCTGAAAGAAATATCCGATATCAAATACGATTTTATGAATATTCTCTTTGAGTTCAGTAATAGCCAACAGGAACTGCTTTCAATTCCTAGAGTTAAATATGTAGCTATATTTCATCAAAATCATTTCATATTTATATAACGATTTGCATTGATAAAGTTGAACTTTCACTAGAATTTTAATAATGACTACAAATTATCGTCACCGTATACCTTAAAAATGCATAAAACAATGTGTCACTTCCCTATCAGTGAATGAGTTTGTTAAATATCGAACTTCAATAATGAAGGTACCTGCATATTGTACGAACTTATGAATATTCCTGGAACATAACCTAGTAGCGCGATTAAGACCTGTCGCCTTTTTCGACTAATGCTATGTCTGATTCCCCAGTAGTATCTATCTCTTGGATTAATTCTTGTGAGAGAATCGAGAAAGCATGGACAAATTCTGAGAAGGGCCATTAAATATATGTATATTATCTTACCCCTCTACTTCCAAGAATTCATTAATAGGGTGCCATAAACACTTGGTCGGAATGAGCAGCCGCCTGGAGCTGTGGAAATTAAGTGCCCTGCGCTCTTGGACACATTGACCTGCAGTAATCTTCACCTGTATCCTCTGATGGCGGTCTGGAAAATGCACAGATTGTTTCACATTGTATTCTTGTGATACAAACGGGAGATATTCTTCCAAAGGAGAATCAATATTTATTCATTTCTCAAACAGATAAAAAAAATCATTTTACATGGGAATAAAAGTGAGAGTCAACATTTTTCGGATATCGAAGTAAGCAGGACACATTAACATAGGTATAGCCTAAAAAAATCCTGCATAACTATACACGGTGCCCATTTTAGTTGAAGCTGAACTGTATCTCAGCTATTATTAAAGATAGAAACAATCGGTTTTCGCGAATCTGCATCACTTTTTCGTAAAGCTTTTAAAGTCACAAACAGATATATTCCGACGTTCCTGAAATACAAGGCGAAAACGTTCTTTTACGGGAATGTTGTTATTTCTTAGGCCCTGTATAATTAGAGATTCTTATAATAGATACTTTCACATGAATATCAGTGGCGTATTTGAAAAGTTTTTATACAGCACTGTTCTTGAGATTGGGCACGAACTTGGTATTTTTTAAATAGAACATACCGAATACTTTGATATATCACAACCTAATCTTTGCTAAATTTCAGCTTACAGAGCAGAGTAAATTCCATATTTGATTGATCGATCTTTTAACATCTGTAACTCTTTATCACAAACTATTAACATATAACTCATACAATGATATATTTTCAACACAACACAATTTAATCAATTTCAAAAAGACTCCTTCAAATTAGGGAGCTCCAAAATGGGACGTGAGGAAAAGTAGTCATCTCACTGTGACGACCATTTTGGAACTCCAATTCCATATTTATGTTTGTTTGTTTTGGAATCGGCCATGAAATTCTTTCACTCATGCATTCAATTATTACTTTTTCAAAATGACATGTGATTTGAACATGTTCATTTGATTATATTTTGAAGATGAACTCGAAATATCACTCTTTAACATAGGCTTGAAAATATCGAAAAAAAAAATTATATGGGTATAAACATAAATATTATTTTATTCTCATAATCTTTCCATATAAAGTAATGGAGAAAACGTCAAAAAACAAAAGAATACAACAAATTCAACTATAGGTATAGATCTGAAAGGGTATTCCATAAAACCTTTAATCGAATATGGTTCCATTTCCAATGTGAGATTTTTCAAGGCATAGTTTTGAATTATTTAAGATCAGATAAAGTGATGAATTCCTTGGGTAATATGTTGGTTAACTTTATGCATATCTGGCATTTTTTTCAGTAAGGGCCAATGAGTGCCTAAGAAAATGATATGGAACCATGCGCCTTGTATTATTCTTATTCAACAGTTCTTCAAAATATTCTAGATGTTTCCTCACAAATGATCCACACTCAAGCACATTATAGACCTGGAAGTGTGAGTAAGGAATCATCCCTAAAACGACCCCTACATGATTCTTCATATCCCTTCCTTCTATTTCTTTTTTTTATATTTATGGGTAGGCGCCTGCAGACTTTGCCTCCAGGTGGGAGAAGGCTAAGTAAAATGATAAAGTTTTAAACGGTAACTGTCTTTGAAACAAACCACATTCCATGAAACAATGTTAACAGAAAAATAAAATATAAATATTATGGAGAAAGTGGTGAAATAAATATAATGATTGCTAATAAATGAAGATGAGTAATGACGAAATAAAAACGAATATACACATAAGCTTGATAAATGAAATTCATGAAAATAAAATATGAATAATAATAGACCTTGAAATCCGAATTCTTCCATCTCTAGAATGGGAGTGAACATTAAAAGATTCTATATTTATCCCCTTCTCGAAAAAAAAATATCCTTGTTGGAGAATGGATAATAATTATTGAAATATCAGAGTACCCCGCACTTCCCATATGAACATGAAGAAACCCAAATCAAACAAGCCTCCTACAAAACCGCCAATAAAACGATCATCTTGTAACGATTGAAAATAATGCCGACATCACGCATGGGGTATTTTATGAATTAACGACTTCTTTAGGGGCGCATTGAGCCCTTTTTAGATAAATAAAATTCATGGAATTCATCGTCATCGAAAGATTTCCATGATTTTTGTTCAACCAGAAAGTGCTCAACGTGCCAGAGAAAGTTATCAATTCATAAAAAACCTCTGCCCATTACATAATAGCTAAGTCGATTGGAAACCGGAAAATTGTTGTTCGCCCTTTTTCCTTGCTTTTTGAATTACAAAAGTTACATTGAGGGTGTTGTTCTGAAAAACGATTGCAGGACTGAAATGTCAGGGGGGCATTAATTAATTTAGAAGATTTTTGGCATAGTGGTGGTTTGTAATGCTTCTATTCTACCGTTTCGATTTTTTTTTAATAAATTCCTTTGGAGAATATCAAAAATAAAAACATTCAACCGCAGGTTGATTTTGTCGCCCCCTCAAGCTGGCGCCCAGGGCAAGCGCCCTGCTTGCCCCCCTCTAGATCTGGGCCTGATATACAGGGTCTTTCACGAGGAACCTCACCCATATTTATACGGGAAACTACTGAACGTATTTTCATGAAATTCAGCACTTATAAGTATTTCACGATGCTGATGAAATCTAAAATATTTTCAAGGCATGAGCACCTCCGGTTTTTCCGGAAATGACGTCAACTTCCGTTTTTCAAATTAGAACACCATTTTTTTATTGCAGAAATAGGTTCCTTAGAAAATAGCAAGTTATTTTGATGTAACATTTTTCAGTTTTGGTTGGAAAATTCTCTCTGAGCGGGAAAATTCGAAAAAAAAATCGAAAATAGCTGAAACAAGAATAACTTCGAGGTTTTTGGATGGAAAATTTTCATTTTTGGAATTTTTCAAGATGAAGGATTGATGTATCCACTTTAAAAATCGAAATCGCGATTCATGATACAGGGGGTGAAAAAATCTACAGCATTGTTCAAATAACAGTTCCTGAAAATTTCATCTTTTTGGCGTGAAGGGAAAAGAAATAGCTGAAAATTCAAGACGAAAAACAGTTTTTTGTGAATAACTCAGAAAATATCCATTTTAGGGCAAGGGTGTGATGCATACACTCACATTATTTTTTAACGTAGATTCAATATCTGCCATAAAAAAATGGGGTTCTGATTTGAAAAAATTGATTTTTCACGATTTTGTCATCCCTAACTTTGAAAGCGATTTTTTTACCCCCTGTATCATGAATCGCGATCTCGATTTTTAAAGTGGATACATCAATCCTTCATCTTGAAAAATTCCAAAAATGAAAATTTTCCATCCAAAAACCTCGAAGTTATTCTTGTTTCAGCGGAGCTCTATTTTCGATTTTTTTTTCGAATTTTCCCGCTCAGAGAGAATTTTCCAACCAAAACTGAAAAATGTTACATCAAAATAACTTGAAATTTTCTAAGGAATCTATTTCTGCAATAAAAAAATGGTGTTCTAATTTAAACGGAAGTTGACGTCATTCCCGGAAAAACCGGAGGTGTTCATGCCTTGAAAATATTTTAGATTTCATCAGCATCGTGAAATACTTATAAGTGCTGAATTTCATGAAAAAACGTTCAGTAGTTTCCCGTATAAATATGGGTGAGGTTCCTCGTGAAAGAACCTGTATGGTATAAATATAATACACATAAATTATATAACTTTCCTAATGATGAAGAAAATATATAAAATAGCTTTCAGTACCGAACTCTTCTTTAAAATGTTGGCATGTTTTGTCCTCAATTGCTTGTTCTTTCGTTCCAACTTTTCCACAAGATATTTCAGGATACATGTGGGTGATCAGAGAACAGTCAACGTATTCGAGTATATTTATATGCCTTAGAATTTTCAAGCTCCTCATTAAATCCTTTCTATCAGGGTGAAACCCTTTTAAATATTTTCTTGAAAATATTTTTCATTTCTTACCGAATGAAGGAAGAAGACACATTGTATATGTATGTGTCGTACTGACTGTTCTAATTAATATACTTTTCGGGGCTGAAGGAAACTAATGAGACTGCACCGTCGAATTGTATAGCTTTTGCATTTACATCCATATGTACAGCAGGCCTTCAACATTTCTTCTGTTCATTCTCCATTAGCATTACTGCGACACTAATATTTTCACAGTACCAATCGATCTCAATGTTGTGAACCAAATGAAAATTCGCTCAAATAAGACGAAACTCCCCGAATGTGAATGACGTTTGAAACTTTTCTATCATTTTGTTGACATTACAGAATTCATTGAATTATCAAGTGTCTCTGAACAAATAATCAGAGTTGTAGCTAGGCTACTTTCTTCGGTATCACTCCCCACCATATTTCACACACGACACAGGTCAACTCAGGGTAGAATCAATCCTGAAATTCAATTCAAGATCATTGCCGATCAGGCATGAAAGTGGAGAGGAGTGAGCATACTCGTTATTTTAGTTTTACTCTGCTCACAATCACATCAATGACATCATTTATAGAGAGTATGAACAAAAGCGGGCCAAGGTTAGATCCCTGAGGTATACCGGACGTCGAAACATACTCCCCTGAACGGAAGCTCTCAACCTGAACATATTGAACAGGTAAGACTCGATTACCCTCAACAATGCATCCGAAAAGCCGTATTTATATCGAAGTTTCTCAATTAGAATCCCATGTCTGATCTTAGAACGAACGCCACTGGTGGAAATTAAAAAAAAAGTGATACATCAAAAAATGCCTCTTGAGTCATGGTACACGTATGACAGATTTCATTAAAATATCTGAAGTAGTATTGTAGATATTGATAAAAAATGATTTATTTTTGAAAAGCTTACCACTCTGTCATCAGTCTCTGATTTAGAGTACAGTTCTTTACAAGTATTCTGTTTTATCCGATCGCTTGGTATCCCATTTTGTCCTACCGCGTCTCACTAAATATTTTTCAAATCTAGAAATATCATAAAATTTAGTCAATTGTTCAAATAATAAAATGAAATACTCACCTATATTCATTTTTCTCATATAGTATAAAATATTCTTCACTAAACAACTAAATAGTAAAACTCTACTTTTATCAACTCAACATGTCACGCATCACTGATTCGTAATTCATCTGAATTACCACCAGAGCTCTATTCGAAGATGCCTTATTTACAGTAAGCTAAACTACCAGTCGCCAAATGATCTTGCTCATTTTCGAAGATTGCTCTATATCCCGTTTGACCGAACTATCCTGTTTTGTCCAACCCTCCTCTCTAGATAATTCTTACTTCAATTTTTTCTAAATCCTTACCTAAAAGCAGTTACTGAAAGAAATGTTTCTATATCGCTGATTATTCTATGCCAAATTTAGTCGCATTCGACTTTATGGAAATACCTGGTCAAATAAATTAATGTAGTTCATATATTTGAGTCAAAAATTGTAGATACCATAAAATAAGCCTCAAAAACATATCAACTAATGCATTGCTCTGCAATCTTGTACATAAAGAACCAAACATATGTAACAAGTCATAAGATACCCCAAACCACACAACTCATACGAGCATTCATATTTTCTTAGAATTATCCGTTATTGGAATGTTGAAATTATGTTGATATCCTAGAATTGATAGGTTTCATAGACGCCGATAACAGCAGGGAATCAGGTAAAATACTTCATAGGTGTGGAATAAATTAAAATTATTTCATTCAGCTATGAGAAATATTTGACTTGAATGCTATAACGGTGGTATTCCTCGAATTGGAGGAAAATTTACATATTTGCTTGCGATATGGTATTCAACTTTCTTAATTGTCGGGTAAGCTCTGTTCAGAATTGAGTGTAAATCCAATACAATTTTATTCTTTTTTTCTATTTCAGTATCGGAATGGGTTCATCACAGACTAAAATTAGTGCTGTGATTCAATTGAAATTCCGTTATCTGTCAATTTTCATAACAGTCACACCAACTGTCAAAATACAATACAAAAGTCACTAGTATATTTAATCCGAATTTTTCATTGAATTTCGAGAGTATTTCACAAAACTTAAATTAATATCGTCTAATACTCGTTGCAGAAGGCAATTCCAACACTAATGCGTTCGAAAACTCCGCAGCTCGTTTTCGAAGTTCGCATTCGTTTTGGAAAAGGAGCCCATACTGCAACTTGTCTTTGAATATACTATGAACCTCAGTTTCAATTTGAGTCAAAAATAATTCAAATTTTATAACTGACGTTTCATTGCTAGAGATGCTTATTTATCCATATCCGATCGAAGTAAATCGAAATAATAGACAACATCACCAATTTTTCGAAGAAAAGCTACACGATTGTTTGAGAATATGCCTGTTTCAATTTGTTATAGAAAGGAACATTGAATTTTTTCCTCTAACCATATCACCCTTATATTTTTCTTGATCAATAAAACCACAAAGCTCTGTATAAAATGTCCCATTAAGCTCTGTCATATACATAATCAATTACTGAGCTGCTCAGGTATCATTATATTTCGGTAAGAGAATAAAAACAAATATTAATCATCAAAAACCGCTTTATTATTCTCCATTTACTATGATTGGGGTATCTTCGAAACATCCATTCTGAACGCATTAACCGCTCCTTCAGGTGTCAAAAACGTTTAGCTCTCACTTAAGTTATACGAACGGTGTCAAGTCAGGTGTATCCAACCAAAATCATTTTTATGTAAAATGTTGCCAAGACGAGACCGTATTTGTCACATTGTCAAAAAGTTATGAGATCTAATGAAAGCCAACCTTCTAACTCTACACTCATTAACTTTAGAAGTCCTTATTTCACAAACTCTACACCTTGGTCAAAATAAGTGACTTGGCCGCTACGTTACTAAGAATTATTGAATAACAGAAAAGTTATAAATAGCGAATGACTTTTTCACCATGCTCACACGGCGGTAGAGAAACTGCCAAGTCACTTATATTGTGACCAAGTTGTAGAGGTGAAATGAGGACTTAAGTTTAAGAGTGTAGAGTTGGCAGCTTGGCTCTACATGAGATCTGACAACTTTTTGACAATGTGAGAAATGCTGTCTTGTCTTGGCAACATTTTACATGAAAATGTTTTTGGTTGGATTTTACTCCTTTTTGTAAGTTGCTTATTACACAATCATTTTACTTTGTTCATTAAATAAAGTATAAATATTCCAAGATCCACTTCCCGTGAAACTAGTAGTGGAGTAATAAACTTTTCCCTATTTCAGTATCGTAATGAGTTCATTACAGTACTAAAAGTAGTGCTGTAATGAAACTCATTACAGCAATTGTTTTCAGTTATATTTTTTGTTTTGTGGTTGTCAGTTCTGACCTCCGATGCAATCAATTTTTGATTCAATTAGTTCAAATTCCGTGATCTATCAAATTTTGTGAGTAACACCAACTGCCAAGGTCTTGTCCTGGCAACATTTTACATGAAAATGTTTTTGGTTGGGTTTTACTTCTTTTTGTAAGTTGCTTATTACACAATCATTTGACTTTGTTCATTTTTCAACGATAATTAAATACAATATAAATATTCCAAGGTCCACTTCCTGTGAAACTAGTAGTGGAGTAATATAATTTTCTCTATTTCAGTATCGTAATGAGTTCATTACAGTACTAAAAGTAGTGCTGCAATGAAACTCATTACAGCAATTGTTTTCAGTTATATTTTTTGTTTTGTGGTTGTCAGTACTGACCTCCGATCCAATCAATTTTTGATTCAATTAGTTCAAATCGCCTGATCTATCAAATTTTGTAAGTAACACCAACTGCCAAGATACAATACAAAAGTCACTTATCAGAATTTTCATTTGAATTTCGAGAGTATTTCACAAAAACGTTGCAGAACGCAATTCCAACACTCATGCTTTTGCATTCGTGTTGGAATAGGAGCTCATTCTGAAACTTGTTTCAGAATATACTATTCTCTATTTCAGTATCGCAATGAGTTCATTACAGTACTAAAAGTACAGCATTCTTTTCAGTTATATTTTTAGTTTTGTGGTTGTCAGTTTTGACCTCCGATCCTATAATTTTTCAAAAATATTTCGTAGGTTTCGAGCGATAAGTATTCTGACGTTGCAACGGGAACGTCAGACACAGAAATGTTTGAAAATATTTTAGGATCATTGAAAGCAGATTTCGGCAATTTTTATCATGGTTCTGTGCTGATTTTCGTTTTTATTACTTTGACGACGCTCTTTTTTTTCGAATTTCGCATTCGTGTTAGAATAGGAGCTCATTCTGCAACTTGTTTTACAATATACTAATACCTACCTACTGGTTGGTTCAAGCTATGTATTTTCGATTTGCCATCACAACAGGTAATTACACATTGGAAACTGTGGTTGTGGTTATTACTTAGAAACGATATCCTTAGATACGAATATAACAACAATGAGACCAAATTGAATTTCATATAAGTACACATGAGGCGTTTTACGAGCGCTTAATTGTATTCCCTAATGCAAAATGTGGATGTGATATTTACCGAGAATTTTCGAATTTTTTTTCAGTTATAAATGACTCATGACAGAACTACCACTAAATTCGAGGAAAATGAAGAAAACTCCACCAATTTTTCCCTTTTCGAATTTGTTGAACATTACAAACTGATAATTTTTTAACATGAGCTGAATCGTAGATTGGACTGGGTGAAAAATCAATGACTACATAACCATTTAATTATCCTTTTTCTATTTGCTGTATGAAAAGAACAGCACCATGTTCATTGGCTAATTCCGAGAAAGGAGCATTCGTATTATTTTTGTTGACCGGAATGGTTTTTGCAAATTAACTATAAAAACTGAAAATATCTACCAAACAGGAATACAACACACCAAAAATCGTTCGAAACGCTAAATAAATTATAAATTACGAACACTCAATACAATAAAGACTCAAAAATTGCAGAATCATCAACTCATGTTTGACAATCATGATCAAATGAATCCAAATTTATTCTTCAAAATAGCCGTTTCAAATCAAAATTGTTTCCCTGCTAAGCTGAATCGGATATGCTCCTTTCTTTATATACTTTATTCTATGAGTTTTCTCATAGAATATAGAATATAAAGGAAGGCGCATTTGTATTGTTTTTGTTGCGCGGAATGGTTCCCGAAAATTAACTAGAAAAACTGAAAATATTTACCAAACACGAATTCAACATGAATACAACACGACAAAACTCGTTCGGAATATTAAATAAATCCTCGATTCCAAACGCTAATAACAATAAACGCTGCGAATAGAACCAACTCAACAATTCAAATTTTACATTAATTGTCAAATGAATGAAAATTGGTTCTTCAATATGGCCGAATTATGTCGCAACCGTTTCCCTCTCAGATCGACAATATGCTTCTTCCTTCATATTCTTTATTCTATATGAGCTTTCCCCTACACATAACAGCAAAAATGTCAAACTTAACGATAAAGCTGTCAGTCACCAGATTGCAATACTAGGGTTGTCTAATCCCGAAATATAAAAGGAACCTCTCGCATAGGTTCTTGTTTAAGGAACAGAATATTTCTAGACTTCGTAACTCTGAAAAAAATCCCAACAGTTTTCGCCAGAACAGTTAGGTAACGATATTATCTCATTGAAATGACTGAGATCGGAAACCTCGTATCAGTCTGAGGGAATCGGAACAGATAAATTAAATTGTTGCACCTGCAAATTGTATTTGACCATTAGTCTTTAGTCACACTTCAGAGCGATTGCCGTTTCGTAAACGGCCAGATAATATTTCCTAGCAGAATGTTTCCACTAATTTCACTTTCGATTACCTACAATTAGACATTCAAATTCGCGATTACTGGTATTGCTTCCAGGTCCGTATCTTATTTGAACTTTCAACAGAATTTATGACATGGGTACGTTTAATGGAAATTTTCACTCGTTTTCTATAATCACTGTCGATAAACAAATTACCGAGAGTTGTGGGGCAAAGTCGGGCATCATGATAGAATAATAAAACATCACAACAAACTCTGCTCACTCGTGAGAAAACCCAAGTACCTTAGGTTGTATAATGGGATTTATAGCTTCCTGATACTTTCCTACACAATTTTCAGTATTTTTTCTATGAATCTTCCACTTCATCCGCAGTTTTTTTTGGAATGAGTGGGTATTCGAATATCATGAAAACAAAACGATCTAATACCCTATTGTGTTTTCTCTAATTCTGTGTTAAATCCGTTCATTCTGCCATATGTTGTAGAATAAAATCATGCGAGAATATTTCATTCTAGTACAGTTTTCATGGTTATGTTTATTGATTACATATAAGCCTGCTGAAAGGAATTCTTTTATTATTTGTCAAATTTATACTAGAGAAAACAGTTCTGCCAATCAATATTTTCCAGTGCAGAAAAAAACATGCGATTTTTATTGGAATATTTCATTAATTTCGCTGAAAATAAAATGAATAAGACAAAATAAGGTATAATTCCTATCACCATTCTGAATATTTTGGTCAAAAATGGAAGTTTGTTACTTCAAAACTATGATTTTGGCAGGTTTTTCTCGTTTTACTCGAAACGGCTTATACATCAAATGTCTGGTTTTGCATTTATACGCTTCATTTCGAAGTTTCTTTTTTCGTTCCTTTTTAGGGAACAATTTTTTCGAACTGATGTCCATGTTCTGTTATATTCAGGTTTGAGAAAAGATGCGAAATGAAGCCCTCAATTTACTTTGCAGTATTTTTGAAGGGAGAATTGTTGAAGAGAACATCGAGTACAGTACAGATAAATATCTTCGTGTGACTTTAGTGTTAACATTCCAAATCACAGTCACAACTGAATGAATAGGTCCATAGGTAAATTCAGTTGCCAAAATCTTCATTGTGCTTTGTTCGAAGATGACTCAGATGCTTAATTTCACAACTTGATGAAATATTAGGTAACACCCAAATTTCATAATCTTTTTTTAATGATTCAGGTTCCCGGAGAAAAATCTTCAGAATACAATACTACGTGTACGTTGAAACAGTCAAAGCTTATTTAGATATCTACTTCTACTATCTTTTGTAGAGTATTTGCAGCATTCATTTCTGTAGAGGAGTATTCACAATTTTTGATGGATATTCATCGGTGCTGTAATGTCCTATGAGTAGGTAGAATATCGACGATCAGAAATTTTCAGATATAATTTTAATCATCATCGATTATGGTGAAATCGCGAATTTTCACCAAAGTTTACGATCCTAATTTACGATTCAATTTCATCAAATTAATAGGAATTAGTTCACATTTAACCGGTCCCATCTTAATTATTTCACTAGAAATGTTTATTCTAATTAGGTAAGGCGTTCTCGGTCAGATATTATGCCACTAGACGTTTCAGAACTCACCTGCATGTTTTGCCTTTAACAGGGGTAGATGTCTTTGGAGTCATACCACAATATGAATGTATTTTCTCCGATTGACGGTAACTAAACACCTGCTGAGATATTTATATTCCCAGACAATCCTATGGTGTGTTGCCCCTTTCTTGATCTATACCACACATCCGTACGCTTGATTTAAACACTCTAGTAGAACTATGAATTGTGCGAAACCCCTCTTAAATTTCAGTTCTTCTTCTCTTAGAAGTAGATAAATATGTTCCTGGTAGGTAACTTCGATATGCGAGAATATTGTGTAATGTCCACGATCTAAAATATCTAAGAGATATAGATATACAGTAACGTAACTCCTCAATAATTCTTAATTATTGAAGAAAATCCTAGCACCCATCGATTTTTAATTTCAAAAGTAATTCATCGTATTCTTCTTTGAATTGGATATTTCTCACCCCCTACGGCCCGCACCTCTCTTCTTTTTTTTCAAGGGAATATATGGATTGTGATACATCAGATCAAAGTTAATATGATTACCTATTAAGCGATGTGGCTAAAAGTTAAATTGGTTGTGCTATTTTTTATTAAAAAATTAGGGAATGATTTACAATTCGTTGTTGGAGAGTGCTGCAATCAGACCATTATTCTTGAACTAATTATTATTAAGAGAAATCCACGAATCCATGGCCTTGTAATTTCGAAAGCAGCTTCCTATCCTTTTTTTAATTTAAACCTCTCACCATTCACGCGCCACACCCCTCTACTGTCTTTTGTCAAATAGAAGTATATTATGGATTGTGATATATCAAATGAAAAGACATTCATTCGATTGAACATTCAGTGGTGTGACTGAAAAAATAATCTGTTGAGCTATTTTCTTATTACAAAACTAACAATTTGTGATTGGTGTCGGTTTTTTATTATTGAAATAATAAATATTGGGGAATATCCTCTTACCAACAGACTTCTATTTTCGAAGTTTGAGAAAATGATAAATGATAAATATTGCTTGTGATATATCGCATCAAAGGTCATTCGATGACCAAATCAGTTGTGTGAAAGAAAATGAAATTTTACCTTAAAATTCTTGCAATAAAAAAGTTACGATGAAAAAAGAATTATACACAAGTTGAAAATAGCTCGCAATTAAAGTATAAGATCGCAAATCAAATTACGAATAGATAAACACAATCCATATATTGATATTCGGAAGATTTCGAATTCAAAAATCATAGAGACACCTGCTTTCGAAATTAAAAATTGATGGATCCGTGGATTTCCCTTAATAATTTATTTATTTTTTCATTCAATTATTTGTTTATTTCTTTATTCATTGATTTATTTGTTTCTTCTGAGTACAAAATTATTCACAATGATAAAAGTTCTACATCATCCCGGACGTTGAAATGCACCTAGGCTTAGTGCCTGTTTTGGGCTCCCACTAACCCTACGATAAAAGTGTGCTATCATCCAGGTCAGATGAACCCTGGTGATTCAGCTAGATGTTACTTCTTCTTGACTGGCATCACGGAGGAAATCGATAAAATCATTTACACGAAAATTTCCTTGTCTGATTTCGAAATTGTCACTTTGACAATGATACTGATAATAATAATAATAATAACTATTGATCCTTTCAGACAATTAAGTATAGGATAAGTCATAATGAGATATTTCAAAGAAAATAAAAGTTTCAACAAAACATTACAAGTAATTTAGGAGCAAATTCACTCAAAATCCTTAGTCATTGTCATGCAGATAATAGCATTTCTTCAGCAAAATCTTTTTTATTCTTTTTCTGAATAATTCAAAATCCATGTTTTTTATAGAGACTGGCAAATGATTGAAGAAACTGATTCCCTGATGTACCGGTGATTGTAATATTTCGACGTCTTGTGTGCAGGGATAACTAAGACATCTCCACCTCTTGTCGGGTGAAAATGGTAACTTGATAGTTTCCTTAATTTCCTTTCATTTAGTTTCGTATAGGAAAGACATTTTAACAGGTAAACACCAAGTACGGTTATTAATTTATTTTCTCAAGAATATGGTCGACAGGATATCCGTGGATGAATATTAAATATCAGCCTTATAATTTTTTTCTGACAAACGAGAACTCTACCAAGTTCAGACGTACACCCCCATATCAGTATGTTATAAGCTATATGCGAATAGCATAAACAGTTATAAACTTCCAGAAGGGAATTGGTAGGAAACAATTCCTGTATTTTATTAATTGCAAAATAGGAGCAATTCAACTGTTTACAGGCCGCATCTATATGATTACTCCATTTCAAACCATCATCAAAATCGATGCCTAAAAATTTTGTGTAGTTTTTAGAGGTAATGGAAACACCCCAGAAACTTAAGTTATAGCATTAACTAAGAAAAAAAGTTAAATTCAAAGAGTCAAATGCTCTTGTTAGATCAAAGAATAACGCAGCTACGCACTTTCCCCCATCCAAGTTTTCATAAACACCTTGAACAACTGTGAGAGCTGCTGTTTCAGTGGAATGTCCCGGTCTGAAACCATGTTCAGAGTCAGTAATGAGATCAAATTTATTAAAATAATTCAGTATTCTATTTACAACAATTTTTTTCAAATACTTTAGAAAAACATCCCAGAACTGATATAGGACGAAACTTCAGAATGTTATGAGGATCCCTCTTTTTTAGAATAGGAATAACAGTCTTCAAAATATCAGGAAACGTATTGAAACATATTGACAGATTTACTAGGTAAGCGAAATTGTCGGAAATACTGTCATTAATTACTTTCAGGACCTTTGCCGATATAAATTCCCTGCCTATACTACCTTTATTGTTGAGAGCTCTTATAGTATAAGCTATTTCGACACCTGTGACCGCATGGAAGAAAAATGTAGTCATTCATAGATGTAGCTGTGCAAAATCTCCACAATGATCCACCAAAATACTCGGTCAGCATTCTGGAAGCAACAGTGGAGAAGTGTTCGCGAAAAGTATTGACGACTACAGTTTTTTCATTCTGCCAGTCTCTACATTTACAAGGTTCCAAGTTGTTTTATTCTTTTGTGTTGAACTGCCTATTAGCTTGGCAAAATACGCTTTTTTATTATTTTCTAATAGAAAATTATAGTTTCTTTTTGCGTTCTTGTAGATCTTCAGTGATTCTTCACTTTTCAGGTCTGGTAGGTAAATTTTTCAGGTTTTGGCTTTCTTGCTTTATTCAGGTGTTAGCTCTACTTTATAGATATTTCTCAAACTCAACTAAAAATTTTGCTTGATTATTTTAATTATTTTTTTTAAAACAAACATTTACATGTAACATGTTCTTTCGAGCATTTAGGCCGTCTTCGTAGATTAGTTCTCGACGTTTCGCCAGTTCGAGTGTCTGGCATCTTCAGGAGTTATATTTCAGGAGATGTTCTCACTGGACTGAACTGCCTGAGACACTCGAACTGGCGAAACGTCGAGAACTAATCTACGACGACGGCCTAAATGCTCGAAAGAACATGTTACATTGAACGATGGCCGCGAAAGCCTCAACCAATTCATTAAACATTTACATCGTTCATGATATATAAATCAGAGAAATAATCCTCATCAATCATCATTTTCAGATTATCTAAATTTAATAATAATAAGTAAAAGGATAATGGTCTAATTGCAGTACTCTCTGATCACACATTGTAAATTATTTCCTAATTTTTTAATAAGGAACGGCACAACTAATTCTGCTTCTAGCCACATCTCTGAATAGGTAATAAAATAACCTTTCATTTGGTGTATAACAATCCGTATATTCCCATTTGCAAAAGTAATGTAAAGGGGTGCAGGGCGTGAGAAATATCAAATTCGAAAAAGCATCCGAAAAACTGCTCGTGAAATTAAAAATTGACGGTAACCAGTATCTTCCTTAATATGTAATTCTTCGTACAAGAATTATTGACGCGTTACTTTACTTTTTTGGTACGCTGTATATCTACCTGGGAAAGTGAATCGTTTTGGTGTTTGATACACTTATCAGAGCTGTGCCGAGCACTGAACTTGGAAAAAAAGTGCTCCCGAGTCGCGAGCACTGAGGACCAATTTTGATAAAATGCTTGCGATTACTGAGCACTTTTAAAAGTAATTTGATTTTTCGAGCACTTAGCCCTTAACACTTTTTCAAAACTGTTGAAAGATGAGGTTATTTAAATCAGGATAAAAATTGTATCTGCTTGTCTCAGCTGCCATATGTGCGGTTATTGACAGATCTTACTCAGAAAATTCAAGAATCCTATGAACAGTTTCATTTAAATAGCAGTGGATGAGAGATATAATTTTTTTAAAGGGTGAGATTCAATGGGGAAGTCAGATTAACGTTATGAGCCAATCTAGAAAAAATGTTCCTTGGATTTAAGTTCCGTTTTGACACGGTTTTCTCACACATAAAATATTCTGAAACCAGCAAGTAAAACAGATGCATATGGATCTAATTTATTGAGATAACGAATTAAAAACTTTTTTCAACATTGTGCTATGAAAAGAAATTTGCTTCAAATAGAATCCAAACTTTCCGTATTAACCATTCAAAACTCAACAATACCAACAGAGAAATGCGATCCACCTCTTTGAGCAGGATTGTTAAAAGAGTTTTGGAGGGAAGATTGGGTAAAACAAATAATCAACTAATTTGAGATCTGAAAAAGCACATGAGGAGAAAACCTTCATCAGTCAAAGAAATTCATTGCTCTGAACATCGTAGGATGTTCCGTTTCCATAATCACCTCAGCTCGCTTTCAAGCGATGGGTCTATCTATCAATGGTGAAGATTGACACTATTTTATCATACAATTTCCAGGTATCATGGAATAAGCAGTTTTCCAAGAATTTCATTCATGGATTCTGGGATCCCAAATAATATTATCGCTTCTTCTTATCGCAGCTCTTGTTAGGAAACATCCCTTTTATCTTCAGAGAATTATCACTCCGATTGTTGGCGTATCACAACAAAATGATGCCGAGAAGAGATATCGCAAGTCAAGAGAGGTAAAGACGACTCCATGAAATATTAAACAATAATTAAACAAGAACATTCATGAAAGCTGAAGTATCCCTATCAATAATTATTCAATTTGATCAACTGAATTTCAGTATTGAATATGTTTGATTGTTATTCTTGTATTGGAAGAAATATATACACATTTTTTGTAAAAAGATGGTTTGCATTGAAAATTTGGACATCTGCTTCATTATTAGTTATAATTTTTTGCTACATTTTGTATGACATTTAAGTTTTTGATATTATACCAAATTTGATGTTATTATTTTTTTTTATTTTGATTTTTGCAACCGACATGAAAATGATAATATTCCTGAATAGAAAATAAGGCAAACTTCAAACGATATATCACAAGCTCATACTTCTACACTTTCTTAAGGGGTTTCAAGGTAAGGTTCGTATTCTCGCGGTGAAGATTGGCAATTTTAAATTTGAATTCGACGTGTTTCGGAATTTTCAATAACTATGTACAGTACCTAGAATAATTACTTCATTCCATTTGACTTTTCCACACTTTAAAGGTGAAGTGAGTTGTTGAAATGCCTGGAAATACAGTCAGCAATACAAAGGATAGGTATTCTGTCATATGATGAAAGAAAATGAAATTAAGCATCTCGTTATTTTTACTTAAAATGGATAAGTAATTTTTCAGAAGCCTTCGAAGAACCTTGAACGTTACAGTAGGAAATTATTTGTCAATCAAATTATCTACAGTTTAACAGTACATAAATTGCCTTTCAGGAAAAGATATATTATCCCCTGATTTTCGTCAATACTATCGAGTTTTTCATTGACACAATTGCATGTTGTTTCAGTTTTCTGATCAGATATAACCATAGGTAATGCTGGCGTATACATTTTTTCAACGTTTTCTAATAATAGATTGTAATTAGTATGAAATTTATGCATTTTCAGGGAATATATCGTTTCTTGTTTAAATTACTTAATTTTAGGCTTATTGAATTTTCGGAAAAAATATTACGGAAAATGGACAGCAATAGAGGGTACTAAATAATGCAAAGTTGTTTTCTACATCATGATCAGCATAAATGTTTGCCAAGCTTGTATTTTGAATTTACTAGCTGATTATCCAAATTTTTCTGAGTAACTTGTCTTGCATAACAATAATAATAATAATGATAACGTATTCGGTTTTCATCGCATATGTGGGAGAGCACTAAATATAGTCGAAAGAATGCACAAAAGTTCAACTTGTCAACTGAACATACTTCATTCGCCGTATTGCGAGATTGAGAAGTTTCAGATAATTTGTGAAGATGACTCAGGGAAATGATCGTATAATGAGCAAGATGAACATAAAAATGTTTCATTTCCACTAAAGTCTAGTCTAGATCTGTTAAGACATAATATCGTAAGGAGATTGATGTTCCACCACATTTTAATGCGGAGAATATTCGTGTTGGTTCGAATGATGTGATCTTCAAACTAAAACACTCATTGTCATTAAAACGAGGTTTTAGTCTCAGGTCCATATTTATATGTATGTCTCCTCCGAAATAGTGAGAATTAGTTTGTACTCTAATCCTCGACAATATTCACTATGTAGGTATATATACACTTCTCTCAACAATTAAAGGAACAGAAAAATTTTCCAAATGTTTTGGTGTTTTTCAACAGGCTCTATTTCAGTGAAGATTGGTCGCATGAGAAATATAAAAATTAACTTTTGAAGCTTGAAGACTCTAGGTTCTGAATTTATTTGTTAACAAATTCCCAGAGTACCGGCAGCCATGAAATCCTCGGATAAAGAACGAAGAAATTTTTTTTTTATTTTTCAAATTTTTATTTTTGCGCATGGAAAAATCTTTTGAAGCTAGAACGATGCGAAGCATATCCTGTTTATTCAGGTCTAATTTGTTTTTCACCACCCTCGAAAATGACCATTTGTCTTCGAGATATCCCATTTTGAATGCAAAAGGATTCTGGACTACTGGAGTCCTAGTAAACCGCCTAGACAGCCAGTATCTTTTTCTGCAGAAAATTTCCTACAAAAATCGTTCACTTTTAATTGAGAAAAAGTTTTCTCGTCACCTGTAATGGTAATGTGAAAAAAGAACAAAAAAATGCCATTTTGCCATTTGTTGAAGGGGAAGCTAAGGTTATAAGAAAAATTTACAGCCTAATGTTCCCCAAAGGCCCCCTTAATCGGTGGATCGATCGGTGAAGCGGTTTTCCTGAACGAAATCGATTGAAATTTTGAAAGAATTAAGGGAACAAGGTAGTTGTTCCTTAAACTTGAGCTAATCTTTTCGAGAATTATTGATTCAATTTTTTCAGCTATGGGTTAATTTTGTATTTTTTGAAGATCAAAAAAAAAATAAAAACATTTTTTTTATTCCAAAAAAAAATTTGAAATTTTGAATGAAAACTATTTTCTCGTTTTCTGACGACTAAAATTTTATTGATTGGTTTACCGCTGGCATCAGCGTTACCCAAAGCATACCACGTGGAGGTTGCCAGTCGTATTTACGCTTCTTTCATGCTCAAGCACGTGTGTTCATGATTCTTCAGAAATGAGAGCCTGTGGTTCGTCAACTTCACAGTATTTTATCAGAACGGAAAAATTCTATCGCTAATTTTTTCTTGGAGGAAAAATTTTCCAAAAATTTCCAAAATTTGTAAAGGCCTTTTTTTACGATTGAAAAGAAACAGTTAATTTTGTTCTGAATATATCGGAAAAAAATTTTTTCTTTCAGTGACAATTCTTTATTTTTTTTTCGATAATATCGGAACATAATTCATCCGTTTTTTTCGTCGTAAAAAAAGGCATTTTCTAATATTCCAGATTTTTGAAAAAATTTTCTTCAATTTTTTCATAATCTCCAAAACATTCAAAATTGAGTAAGAAGTGAAAAAAAAAATCAATATATTAGGCTGTAAAATTCTCTTATAACCTTGGCTTTCTCCCGGAGATTGAAAGGTCATTTCCGAAGGTACTGAAAAATGAATCAGAGCTGAATGAACATGCTATGCGGATTTTGCATCGGTTTAGATCAAAAAAAAATTTACATGAGCGTAGAGTAAAAAAAAATTTGAAAAATAAAAAAAAAATTTCTTCGTGCTTTATCCGAGGATTGCATGGCTACCCGTACTCTTAGAAATTGTTAACCCATGAATTCAGAATCTAGAGTCTTCAAGCTTCAAAAGTTGATTTTTATATTTCTCATACGACCATTTTTCACTGAGGTACAGCCTGTTGATAAACACCAACAAATTTGGAAAATTTTTCTGTTCCTTCAATTTTTGCGAGAAATATAGTATATAAGACCAAAAGTTCATGAAATGAAAAGGTTTCAAATAAAATAAAACAATAATTTTTTTTCAATATAATTACTATTGAGCCTTACACATTAACTGGATCTAAAAATTAATTTTTCTTAACCATCGTAAAAATATTTTTTATTTTTCGTTTCCAAACAAATTGCCTCATTTACCTCATTGCCGTCGGAAAATTTTCTTAGGCTTAAGTCTTTTTTCCAATTGGGGAACAAAGAAAAATTACTAGAGGCCAGGTCCGCACTGTTTCGAATGGAAGTCATGCTTGTGCCAGTGCAACTCTGCTCTTGAGAACCGGCGCATAGTCCTGTATGAGCAACATATCCTGCTCCTTTATAATTATCATCACTTGGAGAAATGTCAGAATTTCATCACTGAAAAACTTGTTTTGCCGCTTTGCATGTTTTATTTCTTTGAAACGAGCGATGCTATGGGAATTTTCCCACTGAAATTGGAGCAGTGGGACATTATTATTTTGCCTACAGGAGGGCGTCAATAAAGTATTGTTTTCACCCATGGTTCTACAGAATAAACAATTTTATTATTATCATTTGTATCGATGTCTCTAGATAGTCCCTATAGTCTTGTGGGGTTTCTGAAAAAAACTGTATTTTTCCAGAAAAAATTATAGCGACTGAACTGGCACTACCCAGCCCATAATCGACAAGTATTAGTGCTTCACGAACCAATAAATAGCGAAGTAGCGAACGGACCATTCGGAAAATTCCACAACGTTAATGGAACATTTATAGACCCCAAGTCATAGACGAAGTCGTTTCCTCGACACAGTTACGAAGAAGAGGCTAGGCTAGAACCGCGGCAGACGGCCTAGGGTCGTTGACGCGACGCTCATTTGAGTCGCGCTTGGCCTACCAACCGTAGGCGCTGGCTGTCTGCCCCATTCGTCGTGTAACGCAGGCGACGGTGCCCCAGCTCAACGTCTCCTCAAGAATCCTCGTCGAACATGCTTCCACATAACTGCATTTAAATCACACTTCCTTCAAGCGCAGGTTCAATGACAAAGATTTACGGTTTTCTATGGTATATGAGTGCAGCGCCAACTCTGTTATTATTTTATGATTCGGCATAGCCAATTCGATTCCTCGAACTAGAGGAACAATGCAGAATGCGCCGTGTGAAATATGGTTGAGAGGTATTCACGACATTCTTGAGCATACGATTACACAAACAGGAAAACATTTGTTCTAATTAGAATTCGTGAGTCATTTCGAACCGTTTGAGGACTTGGCTTCGGGCAAAACATTCGGTTTGAGCTTCATTATCACCAAAGTTGAATCTAAAATAGACAATAAATAACCTGATATTTTGATATAATTTCTTTTAAAAAGCATATGCTCATGTTTTAATGGGGAGCTATGTATATAACAAAGGTTAGTACTCATGACTTTCTACACGTGAAACTGACAATACTTCTTGCTTGGCAAGAAATTGGTAAATTATATGAATACAAAAATTGGCAATACTGTGAAGATCCCATGAATGTACGGTTATCAACCTACTATGAAGAAAACCCAGACTTAGAAAGTGTATAAAAAAGTTGACAGTGACAGAAATATGTTTGTTTCGTATAATATAAAATCTGAATAACAGGTACATGATGGTACAGTAAAACTAATTCAATCATTCCGAAGCTATCAGTAAAAATCGTATTTCTGTTATGGCCCTAGAATCTAGAATCTCTTTGTTACGTAACTTGGTCTCCTGAACCCGAGTTCATCAAAAACGCATGCACTTCGAAGGGTTACTTGGGTACAAGTTTCCCGTTTAAATACGAAGTGAATGAATTCAGAATAAAGTATAATATTGGCAATACAATAACCTCAGAAACTACCGTAATTTTTGTGCGATCTACCCAATTCAATATGTTCATTACATTGAAAGAAAATGTCAATTTATTTCTGGATCTTATAACGAAATAATTTCCCCAAGTTAATATTATTCAACCTATTGTAATAATATATACAAGGATGGGCGATAGTGTGAAATAAAATCGATATATACCTACATATATTTTTAACCATCATCTAATGAACCCATTTTTTCTCATCTCACCCAAAATGTAGAAGTTCTTACACCTTCACAATATTTTTGCCATATTTTTAAATAAATTTTAACCAGAATATTTTTTACTTTGATATGAAAAAAATATTATTTCTTGATGGTGCTCGGTTTAATATGTTTTGTGACACCTCCTATCTTTTATGTACCTGCCCGAGAAGGGGTGAAAAAAATTGATGTAACTATAAGGTTACCTGAACTGATAAAGGGTTGAGCATCTTCGAAGGTCATTGTTTCTTCTTATGGCTTATCTCTATAGCAGGAGAAATAGGTCAGGCATACGTTATGCTGGGGTTGAGCACTATTTGTATGTACCATTACAGATAATGACTTCCTGCGAAGGGTATGGATGAAAAGTGCAGTTCTCTAGTTCCCTTTCAATTTTCTTTACTGATAAGTCAATCTCATTGATTCTAAAAGTGTACCCTCTGTTCAATACGCATTCACCTCGAATCTGCATCTTTGTTGTTTCCAAATTTCAATATCAGGACCACTTTTCTTTGCAGTGGTTTTTTTTGCCAATTGAAATATTTCATCATGCCAGTCCGTTTACATATACAAACATAGTAAATTTCAGATTTTTCAACGAGACTTATTATTTTTGCATTTTGAAAAAAAATTGATTAGTTGATTTTGACGTTGCCTTTTGTTTGTACTAAATTTCTATAACTTCCGATTTGATATAATTAGAACAACGTCGTGCTTCTTGCCTTATTTTCAATCTCGGTATGTTATACCGAGCAAAATAATTATTTTCAATTCCATGATGGTTACACAACAATTATTATTGAAACAAATTAATATTCTAATCTCAGATACGAAGACAATAGCGATTTGAACATTAATTTGAATTTTCCATTACACAAGATGAGTATTGTTCAAAATCATGAAATTTTGAGAGCATAGGTCATGAGTTTCTGGATTTCTATGTCATATGTCATAACATGAAATCTTCTTAAAAAATCAGCTCAGAAACAGCGTTTTCATTATATCATACTGAAAACCCTATCATAGATTTAGACCATCGAAATGTTCCCTTTTTCCGTGCGGCCGCACCGTGAAAAGTTTTACGGTGCGCTGATTTGTGTCTTTTCTATGGCTGAGATGAATTATTATTTATTTCCTTTGGAAACACAGGAATCTATACTCATTATATAGGAGGGACAAAAGAGAAGTTACTATACGGAGATAGCAGTGATCAATAGCTATACCATTTTACCCAACTCTCCCCTACATTGTGTCCTAAATACTATAATATGGCCTTGGGAATAATATAAGTAAACAATGCAATCGTATTATATCTACTCATTTGTATGTTATATGAACGAAATTATACCATTTTCCATTATTTTCATTTGAATTCCTAAGAAAAATGGCAATGTTTGGACCAGTGGCGGCTCATCAGGGGCGGCAGGGTCGGCAATGCCGACCCTAAATATTTTGTGTCCAGCCAAAATAGATCTTATTTCTGTCAATTCACCAGAATTGAGTTGTAATGATTATAATTGTTTTCCCAATACTTTCGTGAACAAAATTGATTAAATTATATATATATATATCTCAATCAATTTTATTAAAATCAAAAAATCAGGTAGGGCAGTAATATCACCTTCTTGAAAATACATACAATCTCAATGTCATATCGTATATTCAAATCAGATTTTTTTTCGTATTTCGTACTTTTCATAGAAGTGAATGCTGAATATAATAATACTTATGAATTTCCGTATATTTCCAGAAACTTTCAGCTGAGAAAAAAATGTTGAGTAGTAGCTTATCGTACATCGCAGGTACGGCTGATGGAATGAAGGTGATGCCTCGATTCGTAAACATCGGGTTGGGGTACCTCGATTGCCTTCGTTTGTATTGCAGGATGCCGCTTCAATTTTTCTGATGATGGATACTTTCGCGATTCGCACCCTTAATTTGTCTCAATCTGTTTAAGTGTTTGTTCGGCCTGTAACTTTGAGTGATTTGATCGTTTCTTCCTGAAAATTAATTATTTCATGTAAACTAAATGGCCAAAAATCAGTTCAGAAAATTCGAAGCTTTTTGTGAAAATCCTGATATTGTGAATGTTTTAATTATGCGATGAGGCCGTGTTTGATAAACATGCCAAGTCCGTGGTTTTTATCTATTATTTCATCTCCTCCGACGACCCAAGATAAAAGTTCACGGGCCGCCACTGGTTTGGACTATTTTGAATCGATTTCCCACTGTCCCAAACTAGTTCTCTGTCTATCTCAATCTTTTATCATGTGCTTGTCTGCATCACAAACTATTTATCACTAATACTCAAACAATAATATATTTTCAACACCACACAGAATTCAATAATTTTTCGATAAGACGCTTCCAATTAATGTAGCTCCAAACTCGGAAGTGAGGAAATGTAGTCATCGCACTGTGACGATCATTTTGGAACTCCCCCAAACTAGTTCGAACGGAGCGAAAACATGGAACTTTGGATTGGTCACACTCCTAACAGTTCTATGAAACTACATCACAGATATTTTTCTGATGATTTCGGACCGTTAATTTTTTTTAATGCGAACAAACCTTCATTCGTGTACTCCACATTGTTTAAAGACAAACGATCCTAAAAAAGGGATCAATTTGAAATGTTAATATGTATCGTGAATTTACAGGTTGTAAGATGTTCGATAACGATCACGTAATGTTTCTTCGAGTCCTGCTTTTGCTGGAAACGAATACAAGTCATTGAAAACAATTCAGTTGTGACAATAGAAGGCACCCAATTTTATTTCTCGTGAAATTGATGTCCATGGTTAATTTTCGAGCGTTGAATTCGTTCATTATCATAATATTCAGTTGCGAGTTGATTATTCTTCTCATCTGCAAATTAGTTATTTCCAAATAATAATAAAAATTATCGAATAACTCGAACGAATATAAATGCAGGGCGGGGCGGTAGCTCGATGGTGGAGGGTGGAGCATGGAATCAATCGAATTTTTCATTCAGAATACTGCTTCAGTGTACAAAAATTAAACGTTCTGTGGTCAAGGAGGGTGCACCAAAGCCGCTCACTGGCCCAGAACCTTTTTGTGGTATAGAAAAATGTACCTTTACGAAACAGCCGAAATCTCCCACGGATGAATCGTTCCAAAAAGATCCATCAAAATTTTCAAACTACAAGATCAAAATGATGTCTTGATTTTAGTAAAAACTGAATAGGTGGGCAGGTGCACGGCTTCTTCACGGGGCATTTTCGCTTGAAAAATAGTAAAAAATGCGAACCTATATCGACCTTCACCGAGCTAATAATAGAATGAAACCTATTTCATGATAAATTTCACATGTTCGATAAAATATTTTAAATAGGCTAGCTAAAAAATCCGAAAAATCCGACCGAATATTTTTAATAATTTTTTCAAAAAAGTTTTTTCATAAGATTTTGCAACATCATGATAATAAAAAATTTTTATACTGGACCTATAGTAGGAAACATAATATGCAGACATAGGGTTGCCTATTATTTACCTGGACGAAGTACTGGATTGCCAGGTTTATACAGGTATGACGAAATTCATAACTTTCAATTTTGTGATAATAGAAAAAATTTTATATCAGCATAAGCGCTGTTTTATTGTGAACACGTTGATATGGGGTTGCCTGCAAGAAAATGGTCCTAATAAAGGTTGGCGAGTTTTGAAGATCCAATTTAGACGCGCCTTGAAATAAGCCAATTTTCAACTTGTACTTGTTTAGTGATCGTAGGATGCGTGGTGATCTTATAGTAACCTATCGGATTCTGCATGGTTTTATTGGTAGTAATCTAGACAATATCTTCACACTGAATAAAAATCACCTTCGTGGCCATCAATTCAAACTGTACCATGAAGTGTTCCGAACTCGTGTGAGACAGTTTTTTCTGCCGAATCGCGTGTTCTCGAAGTGGAACTCACTACTAGTCAGTGTTGTGTGCGCTGAGAGTGTAAACTCTTGTAAAAACCAATAAGACGAATTGTAGTTTTATGTGTATATTATGCTGAATTTTCGTTTCTTTTTTTTCTGTTGTATTATCCTCTGAAGTGTTATTTCTTTTCTCTTTGTATGAGATTTATAGGCTACGGCCTCTTCTCTGTTTCATTTGCAATAATAATAATAATTAACAATATGGACTATGGGGGGTAGTTAGGGTACCTCTTCTCTCCATAGTACCGAGCATTCGCATTATTTTACATTCAGATACGACTGCGATGTTCGGTCCTTTATTATACTTACGCGTCGAAATTTCAATCTTCAAAACTCGGCAATCACTATTAGGACCAAGTTTTCTGCAGGCAACCCTATATCAACGTGTTGACAATAAAACAGCGCTTATGCTGATATAATTTTTTTTTTCTATTATCACACAAGTGAAAACATGATGCTGCAAAATTTCAGGAAAAATCATTTTACAGAAAATAATTGAAAATATTATGTCCAGGATAAGGCAATCTATGTTTAATATGTTTCCTACTATGGAAAATTTATTATAAAATAGGGTTTTATTCTATTAACAGCTCGTTGAAGGTGGAAGTAGGTTCGGATATTTTCTGGGAGGTCTTTGCATATTCCTGAAAACTTTATTCGGGTTTTCTCTCCCAGTCTCTGAAACAAGAAACAATTATAGAAACTTTTTTTTAAATAATAGAAGAAAGTCACCTGCGTAATACTTGAGCACTAATTTGTCATGGGCCCAAACACAAGAAGAAATTGTTGATTAACAATGAACAAAAAAAAACACTTTGAACTCTGAAGTGTATATCATTTTTTCTACGACCGTGCGTTTTTACCCATTTTCCCGTACTCATTTTAGTTTAGAAAGTGTCACTTTCCGCACTAGTGCGGGAAAGTATTAGCAGCACTTTCATTAAAGAATAAACTGAATTATGATATGTCCCTATGCATCAAACGTCAACGATGAGAGTACCATGGCAACGACATGTAGAATTCATGTGTATTATGGATTTTCATGGAATGTTTTGTATGTTGAAATAAAATCTATATTTTCGATGTGGGGTCGTAGAAAAAATAATGTTCCAATCTTGTGCAGAAAGTATCTTTCCCGCACTCGATTGCTTCTCGTGCGGAAATATAGTACGGAAAAGTAAAACTTTCTGCACTTGATAGGAAAATAACTATTTCATAAAACTTCGCAGAATCCTGACAATATTTTGATTTTTTAATTGACATTTGTCAATATAATGAACATAGATTAATATTGATTGCTAGATGTTGATATCGTTATTCTATTTCAAAATTCCCTGAAACCAGTTTTTTTTTCAATAAATCTATCCAAATTCGATTTATCCCTACTGAACAATTGGCGAGATTACTAGCCTCATTCAACAAAATACAAGCTCCTTAATTTTTCTTTTATATTTATCAGGTTCTGTCATTAGAATTTTTTTGCTTTTCCAATCCATTATGTGATTGCCGGTATTGGAACACACATGATCTGCTATCTGCGATCTACCAATATCTCTATTTTTCATGGTATTCTTATGTTCACGTTTTCTAATTTCTAAGGGCCTTGATGCTTCTCCTGTATAAGATTTTCTACAAGAGTTCGAAGTATTTTCTTTTTGTTCATTGTTAGGCAACAATTTCTTCTTGTGAAGTTTAGGCCCCTGACAAATTAATGCTGAAGTTTTACGCAGGGGCCTTTCTTCTATTATTTAAAAATTTTTTTCTAATTGTTTCTAGTTTCAGAAACTGGGAGAGAAAACCCAAATAAAGTTTTCAGGAATAAAGCCATCTGTTAAGAATTGGCTTATCGGGCATTGACGAGTGTAGATTCTGTGCGGAGGTAGAAACTCTTATTCATCTAGTCACGGAATTATGTGGCATTGTAAGCCAACGGAAACAATGCCTTGGCCAAGAAACTTTTGGGATTGGAGAATTAGCCTCGCTGAAGCCATCGCAAATATTGGATTTCATTAGATCCCTGGAACTGGAAGGCGAGCTGTATAGGGTGTAGTGAGAACAGCTTTCTCAGGGGGCAAAATAGATTAAATCGCAGTGGACTGTAACCCCTTTCAATCTATAACTATAGAGAGACCTGGGACAGGATAACAAAAAAATACCAGAAATTTATTTTTATTACCAACTGAAACAAGTTGCATGTAAAGTGAACACTTCGAAATCAGTTAACTTTTAACTTGATTCAAATTCATTGATTATAATAATATATCAATTCAAATTAATATTGAAATCGTTTAGTAATCAAATGAGAAAAGAAGCGATCAGATCCTACATTACTGTATAAATTCACATCGAAAACACGGGTCATGATCGAGTTTACAGTGTGGAAAAGTGAAATAAAGTGATTATCTCGGTAACTGTGAATCTCCATGAAATAGCCTGAAACACCTCGAACTTAAATTTTAGTGTCATTCTTCTACACAAAACGGCAAAATGCGAACCCCACATTCAACCCCCTTTGAAATACAGGTACAATATTTCAAGCGATTTCGAGAAATTCTGAGGGACAACTAGAAAATGAGTCAGTATCCGTTTTTTCCCCTGCTTACCTAAAGGCAAGTAAAAAGATATTCACTGGAGGACGACTCATTCGCGACAGTCGCGACTATTGAGCAGCAGTTTTTTTATGTAGGAACGATTATGAGAAATTGTTATTCGGTTCGAATATTATCATTAAAATATAAATTAAAACTTTATACATGAAAATTCATAACGTTTTTTCTTATTATACAGAAAATATCACAGAATCTTAATATATAAAACTCAGTCGCCCATATTGTTGGTTACACCATTTATAACTCAAGATTGGATGAACTGTTTGTTATGAAAGTTTTTTTGTTGGATTCTTCTACGGTGGGGTTAACATAAAATACATTAAAAAATTTCATGAAATGGAAAAAAAGTAGGAAATAATTTTCCTTCTTTCGAATAACGCCAGTAGATGTCGCTGAGGTTGATGGCGTTTTCGTCTTAGTATTATATTTGATATAAATTCGATGAACTACATTTAATAATAATATTAACGCATCTGAGTCCATGTGTTGTCACACCTTTCTTTCTTCCGAACACTACGGAAAATTTTATGACGAAAAAACTAAAAATGTGGTTCATCATGAGGTACAACAATGAGACAATTTTTAAATAATAATAAGGTACCTCTTAAATAAAGTGAAGTCTATTCATGTAAATAACAATGTATATACCTACCTACTTCAATGTAATTAAATTTTTTTATATTTTGTACTTTAATTTTGTCTTATTTACCTCCTACTTGAAAAAGCACCAGTTTTGTTGATACAACTTTATAAATCTCTGAGGCGAAACAAAGTTCGCAGGGCCAGCTTGTTGTAAATAATTGGGGTACTGCCGATAACTGGGACATTTACTTTATTCACATTCAAGCTATGTGGTAGAAATTGAGGACCAACTAACTTATTCCCAACGTAGCCAAGACATTCAGAGAAAATTGTTCTTGGTTGTGAGACACAGTGAAAGTGTGTGGGTTCTCTTCCACTAATATGTGGGCCTTTTTCGAAAACTGAGTCACCCCCAACATCCAAGAGGATACGATTCGGAAAAGCTCGTGGATGAGAGCCCTCTGTAAACTTCGAATAAGATATGCATATGTTTCTTTATGATGGCAAACACCGTCATGTTTGTAATTGCTGATGTCAGGTTGCTGGTCGGCAAGAGTTGGTACCGCAGTACCTACTCTGTGCTTTTCTATTGCCGCAATTCAAGTCTGGAGGTGACGACCACAATAATTTTTATTTGTTTTATGTACTATTTTTTCGTAGTTGTTGGTGAATTCGTGTAAATAGCCTGTAGTGTGGAGCTATAAGTTCAGGGAACTACCACTAAAAAAAGGTAATCTCAAAGAGTACCTATGTGACAAAAATCTCAAAATGATAATACAAATAAAAAATAATTGTAACTGAACCAAAATTGATCAAAACTTCTCAATTTTCATAACAGAATGACATCCACATACTAGATAAATTCTAGTTCGGAAATAATCCCAGCTTCTCGTGCTCACATGATGATGCGACAATTTCGTGAATTTCAACAAAAAATAACAGAAGACTACATTTATGGACGAAGGATCAAGTTATATGAAATTGGAATATGGAAGAAAGTTCCTCGCGAAACAAGTTTTCGAGGAGGCTTTTTCGACCACTTGCAATGATAGAGACAAAATTTTTTTTATTGCCTTTTTGCCTACATTGTCAGTTTTTCGGATTTTAAGAATAACAACTGTTTTTCGAGCACCATCTCTAGTAGGCTGAAACTAAACAGGGGGCTCAAAAAACCTAAGTTCATACGGAAAACCCACCCTAGTTTTTGCAAGGAATAACGCCTCAAATTTTTTTTGCAAGTATCTATTTACACCCTTCATATAGAAAAGTTGAGGCATGCCTGCTCCGTTTTGTTATCTATGTTAAATTCGAATTTTTTTTGAGATAGGTTTATATTAATGTAAGTAAATTTGATGAAAATTTTCATGTCTGCAATCTTGTCAGTTGCCTTTTCTTTATCCTAAAAAGCAAAAGTGACCCTGACTTTATTTTGAGGTTCCCATTCAATAAATCATATTATAGGCGTCTTGATAAATGGATCAATTTCATGACCATAAAAAAAATCACACGAATTCCTATTAAGTTCCCTCTTCATAACTCTATACGGAAGCATATCATAGAAATCGTGTGGGAAAAGTTCTAATTTTTCACTGTTACTTCATTATTAGTTTCCCCCTTTCAAATTGCGTCCAAGATTCATATGAGGCCGTTTCCTCCAAAAACAGTGTTTGTTTTGAATTCTCGAAACATAATGAGCTTAATGAAAAGGTTATGAATGTTTTCAGATCATTTCGAAAAAATACATGAGTCTACCAAAATATTTTCAAAAACCTACGATAGGTTAATATGATTTAAATGAAAAAGTTTTGAGAATGCCTATCAAAATGTTTTGCATCTTTCGTCACTATAACATCAAAGGGTGAAAAATTCTTTTGATATCATTCCATTCGTTATCCTGTTATCGTGTAAAGTTCGATTTTTAATGTATAGGAATCTACGATTAGCGAACATAAAAAGAGATCTATTCAAACGATAATCTTCACGAACATGTATATCGCCATGTCAATTTATATGCTGTATTTAGAAAATCTTCAAATATCGGGCGATCAAGCATTTAAATCCTGGAATAAGCTCACGATTTCAAATTCTTTGCTCTTAGTGACCCGATACCCGATAGCATCCCAAGAATATGCAGTTCTAACAAGATGATGCAACATGCTATATACAGCAAGGGGAATCGATGAACTCTAACTAATATACACGGTAACCGAGATCTCCAATAAATGGGGACGTCTGCATTCCTCACACACAGCATACACATCTACCGCGATTGACCGAGGCGAGGTTATTGAAAGACTATACTGACGTGAAATAGTGGGTTCAATCTTTTGAACACCTCCATAGTCTATCAAATATTCTGGCAATTCGCCTCGATTTTTTGAGTCATTTGCAAGCGCCAGACTTGTGATTTATGTTGGATGTGTTATGGGATGCAGCGTGTACAGATCATGATAATCACAGCCGTAGGTGATTTCGCGCTAGGATTAGTAGGTACACAATTTATGATCGACCGTCTAACGTCATCTATATTAGCTATGCAATAATAAATATAAGACACAAAATACTGTTCTTGTTCATCCAGTGGGGAGAAAATCGAATACAAAAACAAATACATTATGTAGATATTCCCACTAATGAAAACATACTGCCATCTAAGAATTTGTTTTCAAGAGATTGAAAAGATCAATATATCACTGCAGGAATTAAATATCTTAAAATGAAATATTCAAACATAGGTAACTAAACAAGCTGATTTTATGAAAAAGAATGAAACGGTAAACAAAAAAAATTCTTTACCTTTACGGAGGCCACACCGTTTCTGCTTAGAACGTCACACCTCATCACACCATGTTGGACTCGTATCAAGAGGTTTTAATGTCCTTAGTGCCTTCGTTTGGGGTATAAAGGGTGACGCTCATCTTATGAGTAAAATTTCACGGTTCGATAACTCTTGAACTAATCGATCGAATGTTTCAAATTCCTTCAATATTTCTGGAACCGAATAAATCAGATCCAGACTTGGAAAATTTCAAACTTTTCCTATTATTTGAATATTGGATCACACTGTACGTGGACACTCTGTTTTTTTTGGTTTTTGTAGCCACAAAGAAATACTTCATCATAAAAATTCAAAATCTCTGCTTGGCACCGTCATACAGGGTGATCAATACACATTCCCCCAATAAATCTGGAACTTATGTATAAAATTAATTCAAATTTTGTAGGTTCGTCGCCCTTGACGACTGCCTCCTTAAATTTTTCTCAAATTGGAAAAACAGCACCGGAATAGCAGAAGTTAAGATCGATGTGCGTTAACAGTTAACATTATGATTTTTATAAGTAAAAAAGAATACTAGTAGTTGAGTTGAGAGTTCAGATTAATATATCAACTCATGAAAAAGTGTTCATGAATGAAACGAATTTATTTGGGAAATCTTTCAATCAACAAACTAGAAAATTAATAGAACAAAAAAACAGCAAATATATTGAATATATTCGAACCGCAATTCACTAGCGATGCAATCAATCCTGTAATTTCTGAACAATGGGATGTGAAAAATTAAAATAAAATTATTTGTTTTCTCAATCTGGGGAAATTTTCAAGAAGGACAGACGTACAGGTTGACAAAATTGCAAAATTCGAAACAATTCTACCGATAAGCTAAAGTTTCACTTATAAGGGAATGTTCATTGATCACCCTGTATGACGGTGCCAAGCAGAGATTTAGAATTTTTATTATGAATTATTTCTTTATGGTTACGAAAACGTGTGTCCACGTACAGTGTGTTCCAATAATCACAAAAATAGGAAAAGTTTAAAATTTTCCAAGTCCGGATCTGATTTATTCGGTTCTAGAAATATTGAAGGAAGGCGATATTAATTCATGGTATCCGTTTGTCGCATTCCTCCCGGGACACCCTGTATATATATGTGAATATAGTAAAATCAATTTGGTGTTTGCAAAAATAAAACAAAATATTATTCAGTATCAATATAAGTACGGAGAATAAAAAAATCATCACAAAATGGAATCGGGAAAATCATGCAGAAAAATTTTTAAAAATAATAGAATGTTAAAAGTCATTGGCATTCATATACACGAGTGTCCAGTTTTCATGTTTAAGTATGAATAAAAATTTTCAAGATTCGAATCAACTCATGCCTGTAGGTACCTTACCCGGAACATCAATATAGTACACACTACCAATATATAGATTGCGTAAATGTCTAAAAGGGCCTTATTATACCATAATTAATTGATTCAATGAGCCGGCAGTGGGAATCAGATTACTATATTGTTCGAAGCTTTTTGAAAGACAGACCGATCTTTAATTTTCTTGTCAGAATTGACCCTTTTAATTTAGACGAATATTTGAACAATTCAGTTGTTAATTATGGGTGAATGGACAAGATAGTCCACATTTTTGCTCTATAACTTCAACATCGGATAGACATATATGTACAGGGTGATTTACTTATCTTGGTAACCCCAATTTTCTAGAAAACGTCCGAATATTTTTTCATTCTGTGAATGGCGTTCTGAACAAGTCAATGTCGACTTGAGATGCGCATAAAAATCTGCGGAATAAATAAAGATGCCAGGCGTCGCGGCGCTATCAAAATTTTTTTCTCCTGGGACATACCTTTTTTATCATGTCATTCGAAAGATAATTTCATTCAGAATTTTTTTTCGAATACAATTTTCATCCATTTCTAACCGTCAGCGAACTGCAGCGTGTTTTATGTTAATTGTATTTCATTTATTTTTTTATGTATTGTAGTAGTATGCCTTTATTTGGAGACATAGATATGAATTTTGCCTTGAATTCAAGAAGGTAAATTTTCATTCACAGAATGAAAAAATATTCGGACGTTTTCGAATATATTGGGGTTACCAAGATAAGTGAATCACCCTGTACTAACATGATTCGCTTTCGAGATACGAGATGTTAAATCAGATTTTCGCTTATGATCTACGCAACTGTCTTTTTAGGGAAAATCTCTTCTAATCGACAGAGTTTTAAATAAAAAAAAAGTCTCCCGAATTTTTTCATAGAAATCAACGTATTCAAAATAATCGAGTACAATGCAAACACACAAACATTTTTCATTATGTCGATTTTTGTGAATTTGGTATCTACTTGATTATCCCGTAAAGGGTGCATTCTAACAAATTGATTTTTGTGGATTGTGTTTGGTTTGTATACTTGATTATATTGATTTTAACCAAACCTCTTTGTCAGTAAAAACTATTGATTTTGGAAATGGAATAATTTCGTCTGAAAAAAACATAGGGCAAGATATAACTAAAAACCTGTATCTCGAAAGAGAAGCATTTTGGGACATGTGGTTATAAGAATTTTTTTTTTGTGAAAAAATCTGTTCTATCCGATGCCACAGCAATAGAGCAAAAATCTGGACCACTCTGTATGTTAGGTACGTTTTGATGACGTTTTTCAACGCAGTGTAACTGTGGCTGTTTCAATTATTATTATCAAGTGGTAATTAGGTATCAACATGGAATAAATACTAAGAGATTTACAGGTTTGCAAGTAAAAAAGTTGGGCAAAGCGTATAAGCAATTTGCTGCAATGTTTCCATCATAACATGACCGAGTTAATATTATTATTATTAAATATCAGTAACAATCGTTTGTTTGGTACTCATTCGTTTTTACGCATGAGTCATAGTTAGGTGGTCAAAGGAGGCGTCAACGCGAAGCAGACGCCTACTTTGCAGAGTTCATTTTGCGCAGTGTCGAGAATAAATAGGTCACACTTGCGAATTAAGCTGAATTCGATTCATATGTTTGTGTTTCGATTAGAGCTGGGTCGATCACGACTTTTTCGTAACCCGGGTCGATCGCGACCCGTTTGCGTCGTGATCGAGTCAAAAAGACCCGATCATTTCGATCATTCGATCACAAGTTCCAGTTGGGATTCCTAGACCCGTTCACCGACTACCTGATCCCGGGACTAGGGCTACTTGAGATGAAGGATCGGGTGCAGAAAAAAGAAGCCAATGGGTTATTTATTCATACCCCCAGATAACGGAAATGACGGAATGATTCATATTTCATACTGAAGATTTGTTTACATCTTGATAATTACTATCGGGATAAGAAGTGAAATGAGTGTTTCTTCTTAATCGATAATGTACAAACTTTTAATTGCTATAACCTCAGCATTTTTTAATTAATTCTTGCTAAGAATAGAGACCTATTCGAATTCGATCTTCTCTACAATCAAACTCCAAAGAATTCTATGCATAGGGGGAAACTACAAATTACTTTATTCTGCCATGAATTTTCTGGTTATTGTATTCTTTATTCTATAACTACAAAATATTATCAGTCACTACACATCATAGTATTCAAGGGATAACCAGGATAGCCTAACGGTTCTAACGTATCCATATTTGTGTCTTCAATTTCGTAGTTTCGTGTCATGACATGAGCATAAGAGCGGGTCGAATGTGACCGAAACGTCCGAAACCGAAGCAAAGATGCGAAGACCCGAATACCCGAAAGATCGGATCTTTTCGAGACTCGTGACTCGATCACCCTTGCATCGGTCATGATCGAATCAAAACGATTCGATCAATCGTGATCGACACAGCTCTAGTTTCGATAACGAGATCCGTAAGTTGCGACAGTTGATGCGGAACCTGTTTTGGTTTGCTTTCTATCGTCGCAGAATCTATAAGTATCCAGTTATGTTGTTTGTCTGAATTTCATAGTCATTGTAGATTTCAGGTCTGAATGATGTACAAAAGAAGCTCAACTCGAACCGTTATAGCAAAGTATTTTCAGTGAACAGTGACCTTCGCGGTTAAACTGCTAATTTGTTATCTGGATGCCTAAATTAGACATTCTTTCGCATAATCAAGAAATGAACTCGAACGTCTAGCTATTTGTTTTTCCAATTTCCTGTAAAAAGTGTAATAACGACATACATTATCATCTTATAATTTATCGAACCATTGAATAACAAATTCAACAATGGAATGAAAGAATTGTATATTCTCATAGTAAATTTTAGTCATATTGTTGTATGAGAACATTTTCTAATAATGATAGAACTGCTTGTGAAAAGAAAAATCTTTTTGAAAAAAATCTGTCACGGAATGATGAGAGAATTCAGTTCATTCGAAACACTTAGAGGTTGTGTAGGCCAGGGTCGATAATTTTTGAAACAAGAAATTATAGTAGGGTAAATCCTATTTCCTATTTTAAATTATAAGAAAGATAACATATGTATAACGAGTGATCTGATATCCAGTAGGGGAAAGTGGAAGGGTGAAAACCGCTTTATCTCGATTTCCGGCAAAACTACAAGTTGAATGAGTTGAAAGGCAAAGTTATCGTCCATAAAAAGATATACAACTTTGGTACAAACTTTTTCATATAACTCAAACTAATTTAATTCAAACTATTTTTTATATAACCCCAAAATAAATGTGAAGAATTATTAACTACAGCTTCGCCATTTCCCTAGTCCTCTTACCCTTGAAAGCTCACTCTCCATTGCCTTCCCGACTCTAATTTACAGTAGAATCCGTTTATTATGACGCCGGCTATACTGACCAATCGCTTATAATGACGCAAATGCAGTGTTAAGTTTGGTTTCATTCAAAACTCCTTACTATAGGGTCCGGATTCAATGACTTCGCTTATAATGACATGTCGCTTACAATGACATGATTTCAGATACAACAACAATATTTTTCGAAAATTTTTCCGGTTATAGTGACCGCTCGATCGTTTTCTCAAGCCACCCTACCCTTTTTAATGCGATGAGGATTGATACGATACGGACATGCTTTTTAGTATAATCCAGTTCCTTGAAGAGATTATTGGTGTGTTGTGTACAAAATGACATCCATTGTAACCATTTCTGAATTATACAATGGTTAAGAAGCTATTATTTCAAGTCGAAAAAAACATACGCAAACTAAAATTTCAGATTATTTTTCTAAAAAATGGAAAAGTTCTTTATATTTAGTTTTTTTTTGTAAGATAAGCTATTTTTTATTTTTTCAATAAAGCAAAATCTGAATTTGTCGTTCTTTTCTTAAACTGAATCCAAGAAAAATACCATCAATTCTGACGAAATTCTGCTTTATGTGACTTCCGGTTATTATGACGTATTTTTCATTTTCCCTCGATGTCATTATAAGCGGATTCTACTGAATTAATTTCCTCCTCATTTCTGTTATATTTCTTTTTCTTTAGTTTTCTTCAACTTTTATCATTTGTAAAGGCCACGGCACTGGTCGAGTTTCTGGTTCTATCCCATGAATTTTACGCCCAACATCACAACAACAATTCATTCTGATTACTTCACCAATAACGACAACCTTGCATTTACTGAATAACATGATTATTGACGGAAATATTCTGAAGGCCTTGGGTCGTTGGGTTTTTGGCCGGTGTATTCAAAAGAAAACTATTCTCTCTTGTGTTTACCCTATATTATTCTTCAGTTTGTTTTTCTTACCAGTCGGAAACAGTTAACGTGTTCAAATTTGATGACACTCGGCAGAAATTTTTAAAGTGGTTATTGCACAATCTAATACAATTATATATTATCAGTTAATGTTATGAAAAAAATTTTCAGGCGCAGGCCGAATGGCTCGTATTTTAACGGCTCAAAACGTCCACTTGAACTAGACAAAGTAATCGACTTAACACCAGTAGTTGTGAACGAGATACATTATATTATATCGAACAAGTGTATTAAGCAAATAAAGAATAGGTGTAATCTAGTTCTAGCATCGTCGCGGTAAATATGAATTATAGACTCTTGCATGAAATTACCAAAAGAGGAATGATTTTTTTTACTGACTTTACTCTTTACCTTAATTAGTTGCAGAAATGAACAATAGATGCCCCCAAGAACAACAGTTCATTACAAAACATTACTTTTTGCACTACGTTTTGGGTCATTAAAGTCGCGATTACACGAGGCCAGTGAGCAGTCCAGTTGGAGAAAGAACTGGACTGGCCTGAAATCTACTCATGAGGACAGTCGATCGGAGCAACGTTTTTCCACTGGACTGGTTTTGTCACTAAACGCCAGTGGTGTTTACTCGAGGCCAGTTAGGGCCGGTATTATAAACATGTCAACCCAGAGCTGAGACTCAACCTTTGCTTGAAGGCCTGTTTTGGCATATACAAAGTCTTCAAGCTGAAGTTGAGTCTCAATTCTAGGTTGACACGTTTATAATAACGACCCTTACTGGCGCCAGTCCACAGGAGCAGTCAGCGAATTTATATCACATCGCCACTATCGCTTCAACATGCGATAATACCTATCCTTATTATGTTTCTATAGGACCGACACTAGTATTGATTCGTTAGGATTGTTCATGTCCACTTTTGATAACTATTGCTACTTAGGACCTTGGCTGTATTAGACTCCAATTATGGGACGAAATTTAACTGGGTTTTAATCACCTAATCCCATAATTGGAGTCCAATACAGCCAAGATCCTAAGTAGCACTAGTATTGATTGTGATTGTTGCGTCTGTTTCACCCCCACTAAATCGTATTTAATGAATCTTGTTTGAACTGAATGAAAGTCAGAAACTCTTATATGAATCCTGTAAACCTTTTCTCAGGATGACAAGTGAACGTCTTTACAGTCAAAATAAATGTTATTCATTGTAAAATAACTATTTGAGATGTCAGAGCCGGACCGTGGGCGTGGCGGCGGAGGAGGCATTTGCCACGGGCGCAAACGACCTAGGGGCGCAAAATGTGAAATATGATATATTCCATTTTAAATGAAGATTGACTACAAGCTCTATATTTCAGAGTGGCGTATTTACCAGTTTACAAAGTTGAGAAACACGTAGTTGACGAAAGCTGCCAAAACGGAACAAAATCCTAGAAAATTATACATGGCGCGAAACACAACTTGGTGCACATGAAAACTGATGATATAATTGTTTTCGCTAAAACCTAGGCAAGAAATGTTAAGTTTTAGTTTATTTATTTCCAAAGATAATATTGATGATTTCTGTTATTAAGTATTCATTTTTTCATTTATTTTGTTGATGGAAGTAATTTATTTACTTTGTTAGAATTATTTTTTAGCTATTTCATTCGTTCACTCATTTATTTATTGTTAGACAACAAGACTCATGTTTTAACACTTTATTTAATGTTTATACAGCGTGTGCCAAATTCGACGGCCTATTAGGCGTTTCTGGAGAACTGGACCTATTTAAATGCTGAAAATTGGGATTATGTTATTGTTTGACATCTACCGATCTAAAATATTCTTGGAGCCTGACCACTTTCAGTTACAGAGGGAGTGAAAAAGAAATTTCAAAATTATTTTTCTGTTTTTTTGTTTTCGAATTTGATAGAGTATACAATTTTGAAAACATTCGTACTCGAATTGTTGCATTCGTCAAAACACTTTCCAAAATATCGAGAAAAAACTGAAGAAAAAAGGGAGATGAGAGTATTCGGTAATATCTTTGTTAATCCTAACCTAGATATCGTAAGTACAAACCGTTTTTACATTTTTGAAGGCGAAAACTGAGGAAATATTGTAAACTTTTAGAATTTTGAATAACCCGTCACAGGGTGTTCCAAATGTTGGTTCGAAAATTGGGATCAAGATTGGCTCATAACTTTCGTTTTTCAAATTAGAACCCTATTTTTTAATGAATGCGTTGGATTCTACGAAGAAAAATGATGATAATGTTCTAACAAGTTGATACTCCTGAAATTAATAATTCTTTAGTTATTTAGGATTTTCTGATTTTATGTCGCACGTAGCGTCAAATTAATGAAATCTGTTCCATATAAACAGTGATAAATTAATTCAGAAAAGAGGTAGTCACTAGTGAGTTATTTGAATAATTTATCTTCTATGACCAAGGTCATCGTTGATATGAAACAGATTCTATGAATTTGGCGGTACGTACGACATGAAATCAGGATATCCTGAATAACTCAAGAATTATTAATTTTAGGAGCATCAACATGTTGGAACATTATCATCATATTTCTTCTTAGAATCCAATGCAATCATAAAAAATAGGGTTATGATTTGAAAAACGAAAGTTATGAGCCAATCTTGATCCCAATATAAGAACCAACATTTGGAACACCCTGTGACGGGTTTTTCAACCCGTCTTCGCCTTCAGAAATGTGAAAAACGTTTTTGCTTACGATATATAGGTTAGGAATAACAAACATAATACCGAAAACTTTTATCTCCCTTTTTCTTCAGTTTTTTCTCGATATTTTGGAAAGTATTTTGACGAATGCAACTATTTGAGCACGAATGTATTCAGAATTGCATACTCTATCAAATTCGAAAACAAATAACAGAAAAAAAAATTCGAAAGTTTTTTTCCACTGCCTGTATAACTGAAAGTGGTCAAGTTTCAAGAATATTATAGATCGGTAGATAATGTCAAACAATAACATAATTCCAATTTTCAGATTTCAATTATGTCCAGTTCTCCAGAAACACCTAATAGGCCGTCGAACTTGGTACACCCTGTATGTAACAGTATATATTATTTTGAGAAAAAAATAATAATTTTTTTATCGTTTTCTATTCATTTTGTTGATTTAGTTTTTGTTCATTTCCTTTTAAGAAATATGGGAGATTATTCTATGCACATTTCATTTATCTATTGCCTTGTCGGGTACACTAGAAAAGAGAAAATGTGTATCGCAAAAATGTTCAGAATAGTTGATAGTACAAAAATTTTTGTATCAAATAGTTCACATGTTCCTCAATTGTTTCCATGTTTTTTTTTATTTTAGAGTATGTGCTAGTTACATGGTGTTTTACATTTTTAACTTATTTTCTTGCAGTTATGAGATCAGCCCAATATAAACTTTTTTTCAAATGAGTTCCTTATCTATGTTGAGTATGACACTGTTGTTTTAAAAATAATTCGTTTTGGTAGACCTGCCATACAAGCTTCACATAATAATTCTGCAACTGGTAAAGGTTTAATGACATTCTGCGAAAAAGATGTACATATATTTTTGCTTCAATTTCAACAAGACGATCGATCAACCATCTAGTTCAACACAACAGTTCCTATTAGAACATTTACAGACAAAAAGTATTCCTGGGGTCTTGTCCTGGGGTAATATAACAACATTTATAATGAAAATTTGTAGTACCTATTATAAAAAAAATTTGGTTAACTTTTGAAATTACATTGAAGATCAGCTCGATTATTATGCTGAAGATGGTCAACTTTATTTTTCCTTCTATCCGGCTTCTATCAAAATATTATACATGAAGTCTGGAGGGAGCATTGCTAGCAGATCTATACTGCTCTACCCTAAGATCGTTGCTATAGTAATTGGTATGAATGGGGATATACTCGATTTTCTGAAAGCATATATGGAATGTTAAGAGTTATTTATAGACATAAAGCATTTTTGAGTAGAAAGAGGATAATTCTTATTGGTTCTCTCACATATGAAATATGCGGACGTCTTATTACGACCCTTGCTTGAATTTCGATGGCCAGAATCGTGTTGGAAAGTTGAAAACTCATGTTTGAGGATGCTTTTCGGGTTGAGGAGGTTTGGCAGAGTAAGCCACAGAATCCAGGTTGTGAATTTTCTCAATATGGAAATAATACAGTTTTATATTGAAAAATTATTAATCCCAGGGCTCCTCCCTACCTATATAATAAGATCACATGGCGTTCAGATGTCCAAAACATAAATATTTTCGTACAACATTGCATCCTGCGTGAAAAAGTATCGGTGGACATCAGAAGGATGAGAATTCTCAGTCGTTTCAAAATATTTTGATTATCACTGATAGGTTATTACATCACTATAGGTTATTATCAGGGTAGTCATAATAATATCAAGAAATGTATTTTTCATTATTTATTCACTGTATTAATATGATAACAACTGAACCATGTAGATTTCTTGCTACTCGTTTCTTTTTTCTTTGTAATATTTAAGATCTTCAATAAATTCAGGGTTAGATAGAGCAATTCAGCAATGTAACCGAAATGGCTAGACTTGATCTTGCCCATTCTGCAGAAGTAAATATTGATTTTTGCCGATAAAAACCTTTATTATTATCATTAAATGTCATTAACGCGTCTTAGATTCCACAAGAGGAAACAAGATCTAAACATGCATGTGTTTCAATTAAATGATGATTAGTCGGAGAAGATGTGGGTGATATTTTTTGTACGTCTTTCCATATTGTTTTTTTTTCTCAAGGTGATGATTAAGATTTAATACTGTCCTAGCGTCTACTATTCGACATTCAGGACTATGCATTCATGAACCAGTAAGAAAAAAATCTCTATATAAATCACAGATGGAAAATTCGGTTGATAGTAGCAAAGGTTAAAGTCTATTCTCGAAGGTTTATTTTTACAACTCAAACTTCATGTATTTATTGATCTTATATACCTTCTGTCAAAAAAGTACCTGGAATTTGTTATTTAAGACGCCCGCGCTGAATGGATTTTGAAATGTTTTTTCTTAGGATAGTAGGACAGGGTGTAATTCAGGGCAGTAGCCTTGGTCCCATACAATTTGTTCTATATATAAACGACATGCCGTGCACCGTCCCACATCTGAGAGAGTTATTTGTCAACTATGCTGATGACACGAACATACTGTTGCGTAGAGGAGGTCTGAAGCCTTGCAGAACCTGTTGGATAGTACCTTCGCTTCGGTCCAGCCGTGGTGTATATCGCATAATCTGAAACTCAACACCGATAAGACCAGAGTTCGTACTATTTCCTCATGAACTACGGAAGGTCGAACAGAAAGAAATGCTGGGAAAGGAAATACACCCTAAAACAAGTGCCAGGTTTTCGGGTGTTTATATAGATGTGCACCTTAGTTGGACTGAGCACATAGAGCAACTAAACAGAAAGTTGGCCAAGAAGGTGTATACTCTGAGAGTGTTGAAATCAGAGCTTACTGAGGAGTTTTTGGAGACCATCTACTACTCAAACTTCCAAGCACTTATGAGTTATGGCATTGTATTCTGGGGAAACAGCCAGTGTGCAATATCTGTCTTCCGCATGCAGAAACTCGCTGTGAGAACAATTTTCAATTTGAAGTTCCGAGAGTCTTGTCGGGGAGTCTTTGGAAGAAATAATTTACTCACAGTGCCAGGAATTTACATATACAGATGTTTGCAATTTATTCATGAAAATCCTCAAGTTTTCAAACCATATAAGAAAAGTTACACCTACTATACAAGACACGACTTTTTCATCTTTCCCCACCATGGTTTATCGTTTACGGGAAAAAATTGCACAAACATGTGTATTAAATTTGATAACGCTTTACCCAAGAAAATTAGAAAACTGAATGATTTTAAACTTTTCAGAAGGGAGGTACACAGCTTGTTGCTTCGGCTTGAACCGTATACTCCAACTGAGTTCCTGTCAAGTAGCAACATGTAAAATTTGTCTGTTTTTTTTTTTTTTTTCATGACCTTTCCCATTTTCATTGTTTCTATAACAGTTATTATTGGCGAATAAATGTATGTAACCTAGCTGAAGGACCGTAGGTCGATGGCTTTTGTTGTATTTTGTATGACAATAAATGACAGTTCTCTCTCTCTGTATGTAACCATTATTGTTATTATTGTCTTCCATTATTATGCAAAGTTTGAGCGCGATCTGTTAACCAGTTTCTCCAGGGCAGTTTGTTAAGTGAGTTAACCTCGTTAGCCGATTTTTAACATGTAGGTACCTAATTATTGAACAAAGAATTTGGCTTAAATTTTGTGTTGAAAATAAAATTTCTTGTGCTGGCGCTTTAAAAATGTTGCTTCATGGTATTTCAGTGTTTTCCAAAACCCGTGCTTATGAGTGGTTCAAAGAGGGCAGTGAAATCGTCGAAGACATACTTCTTTCTAGACGACCTTCGATCTCTCTAATCGAAATTAATATCGATGCAGCGAAGGAAAATGTGATCGAAAAAATCGTCATACCAACTCAAAACATCTCTCAAGAGTCTTTTCGTACCATTTTGATTGAGCATTTGGTAGACAACCCGGGGATTTTTCACGACAATAACGCGTCGTCGCGCTGAGCTTCAATTGTGAACAAATACCAGGCAAAAAAATTTATAAACACCATCGGTCAACCACCGTTTTTGCCTGAATTAGTTCTGTGCGACTTTTTTCTATTCCCGAAACTAAAATTGCCGCTCCGTGGAGCACATTTAGAGTCTATTGAAGCCATCAAACATAATTCGGCGCGTGAATTGAATGCCATCCCGTAAAGTTGTCATAAACAATATTTTGAAAAATTAAAAAAATTATGGCACATGTGTATAGCCTCCAATGGGGAATACTTCGAAGGTGACAATATAAATTTTGATGATTCAATGTAAAATGAGTGTTTTATTTACAAATTCCCGGTACTTTTTTGACAGAAGGTAATATCTATCAGAGCTCACCCTTGGACTGTTTTGTTGAGTCTTTTTCTTTTAAATTACTGCAATTTTTTTGTCTTCCTTTCATCCGTTTCATTCTAGATTGAGCTCTTCGTAATTTAATCATTCTCCGACTCGATTCTAGACTTTTTTATTTATTCTTGTATTTACCTATTTTTCCCCATGCAAGAATCTATTATAATGTATTGTATTCATATGAAAATCAAGTTGATTCCGGACGTGACACGAAAATTTTCACGACAACTAAACGAATTGCAAGGACTTTATTCCTGTTCTTAATTTTTTCTGCATTGTTGCCTGCTCATCAACAACTTAATTATGTATTAAATTTTTCGTGAATTTATATTGCCCCAGAAGCAAACAAAAGTTTCCCCCACAATTTTAGTTTCATTTCATTTATTGATATTCCATTTGGACTATTGTCAGATATTGAGAAACAGGAGACCTATATTCATCGTGAAAAGAAATGTTGAAACAGAACCCCCAAAATCGTAGTCAGTCGACACTTCAGCGCCACTAAATAGCGTTCGTTCATCGTTTTGAAGTTTGTTTTGTCTGTGGATGCGATCGCTACTTCCGAGAAGGTTTATTTATAGATTTAGGTCGTTGGAATGTTATATTTTGGAACCGTTTGCCTTTGCACTCCGCCACGTCCAGACTGATTTGTATTATATTTTGTTCCTAGAAAATAGAATTCCCCCTACGCTAATTTGTGGGTCAGGTACGAATGGGAGTTTTAACGAGCTGGTGGGGAGAACGAATGGTCCCTTTTCTTGGAAATCTTAGGATCTTAGGTAATATCTCAGCAGAATCAGTCAGACGGTAATCTATATTTATTTGTTTACATCGAAACTCAAGTTTATCTTGAAATAGAAAATGTTCTGCAGTCTCATAGTTTTTGGGTGAAGGGGTATCTGAGAAATAGATTCTGAGAATACTTCACAAAATAATAGAAATCGAAACTTGTGGTGAAGAAAAAATCATGCACTCGGACGGAACATTGAAAAACAAAAGAATATCACTCAAATAAAAGATAATTAATCTAAATTTGACTTCATTTTCTGACTCGATACATTTTCCTGCGAAAATAAAAGAAAGAATATGAGTTATAGCTAACTCCAATAAACTTCCCAGGGCAATAATTCTCGTAAACAGGTATGGTTCATTCAAAAAATATAATTGTCATCGATGGCAGCTACGAAAACTGAAAATTAAATTGGTTTTATCCCACCAGTAACTTTCGAGTTGCCGGATTTAGATTGATGTTGATAAAAAACACTGACTATGACGTTTTTGGAATTTAATTAGCGGACGACAAATTGTTAGTTCTGTTTGTAGGTATATTGTGTTTTTGAATTAATTGAAAAACTAACTTTCGATTTCAGCATTTCTTCAGTCTTGTACAATTAAAAATAGGGAGAATGGATACCCACATGAAGTGAACAAATCACATAGAAAAAAGGACCTCGGAAATTTCTTATGGAAAATAGCTCTCGGCTAAATTGACGAAAACTGTGCAGAAAGAAATTATCTATCAAAAGTTTCAATGGGAAACCCCTCTATTTTCAACCCTACATCCAACACAGCCCCTCACAGCAGAATCCTCATCATCCATAAGGGTTGGAAATGGTGGATTGTGCCCATTGAAACTTATGATCAGTATATTTTTCGGCAGAATTTCTCCAGTATAACCAAGAGCTATTTTCCATAAGATATTTGAAGGATCATTTTTCATATATTAAATTTTATGTTCGTTCCTGGAGCATGGAATTGAGAAGAAGAGGACCACAGATCACGGTGAAGAAGAGGTATAATGGAGGTTCATAATAGATACAATACATATATGTATGTATTAAATAATTTCACAGTCTATGAGGCCATGACGTTTGAAGCATCGAGCAAAACACAGGCAGGTAAAATGAAAAAAAAAACTTGTAGCAGACAAGAAAAGCAGTTAAATATTTATAACTTGGCCACGATTTGTGTAATTTTTGAACATATATGAAAAAAGCTTATTCTAAAAAGTTCTTCAGATGTGAAATATCCGAGGAAATATCTCATTACAATGCCAATTGTAACAAAGCATCCTTCTGGGAAAAACTGAGGTATAAAAATTTAGTCCTAAATTTTTAAATCCAAAGAAAAGCTCGGGTGAGACCAGGTAACTGTGATACATGAAACGTAAGGAAAAACTTTTATGAATAACCTAAAACATTATTCGATTCTTTGCACAAGTTGTGTGAAAATCAAGACAAAAAAATCACAACAATTCAACGGCAAAACTTTGTGTCATTTGGATGGAACTAATAGTTAATATTGTATTGTATTGCATTGTATTGTATATTTCCATGCCTTCTGGGTTTCTGTAAAATCTCTCAGAAGCTACGTAGAGCTTGTGCGAGTTGGAAAAACGACAGATGACAAGTTTTGTTGCTTATTGAATACTGTAATACATTTATATCCATATTTTAGTTTTCATGTAATTTGCATATTTTCATCTTGTAAACTTATTTCAAGAAATTCATGATTGATCAAGTCAAAATCGTTTTCACATAAATAAGAAGGTTGCTTGAAACTTTCAGGAACAACCCTGCTCTCTGAAAACACTACAGAGTCAGAGACTTTTCCTTTGTCAAAATCGGTTGACGTATGTTCTTGCCACGAGATATTAGCCAATAGCTCTTCGACCATACTCTCGGAGATGTTATATTTAGGGGTATGGTGATATGGAGTTTTTTCAATGTATAAAAATAATAGGGAATAATAGGAACGTTACGAACCATCCCCTATGTGGGCTCATCCTGTGGTTACAAATTTTAAGTCAACATTTATCCCCCTTATATAAGTAATTTGTCTTGGTTCTCGACAGGCAGTACGATTTCTCACAACGTCTAGTCTACTTCAAAATAATATTTCCGATATTTACTTCGAAAACTCGGAACACATAATAGGATCTATAAACATAGAGGATGAGCAGGATTGAATAGCCAGCGATAACCATTTTTCAATGAATATTGAACAGCTCAGTCTTTTTTATCGCAGTATGCAGGAATATTCTCTTTAATTGAAAAAAGCTCATCAATTAGTATTGAGTTTCATTTTTCATCGAATGATTGTTGAACTTGGGCACTCAGCAACCTTAATTATCATAAGAATGCAGATGAATTAGGTCAAATTTCTCAAGTACGTAAACATTTATTCTTGCGAATGAAGTAGGGTAAGATCCAGATTGAAATAGAAACTTTTGTGCAAAGAATACATTACAATCCAAAACGGCAGAAGGATGTTGAAAATTTTGATTTTCTTCGATTGTTTGGATGCAACTGAAAAATATTTTTGAGAACACTTCGGGGTAAAATCTAAGGGGGCACAAACATTGAGTGTTTTAAAAACTGTGACATTATTTTTGAAATAATCTTATCATTTCTCTTATCATGATTCACTTTTTGATGTAGTTGCGGTTCTTGTCATTTGTCAAATGTCACTTCACTGACAACGGGAATCTGTCAGATAATTTGAGAGTGACAGAACACTCAGTTTCGATTATATAAAATTTCAATTCAAAATTATTCAGCGTATCAAGAAAACACTCACTGCGTCAACAGAATTTCAACATTAGATACCTATTTCTTTTTTAAAATCTGTCTGTGAAAATAGAAGGGAATTAGAGTATGACATCATTTTTACTCTGAAGTAAACAGTGTTTATCGATGGTTCCGAACCGCAATCAGTGTTTTCATAAACATCCGCAGAAATTCTATAACGGTATCGATTATGGAAGGATATGTTATTATGCCATTTTATCATGAAAAATCCCAACAGATTGAATTACTAACCTTTTCGTGACAGTTCTTAGCATGAGTTTCCAATTACCACACGGTAGAACTCACGTTATCACTCAATTCTAGTCTACTCTGAATGTGGAACAGATTTTCAATTTCATATTATTTGTACGAGTGAACAAAAGCCACTTTAATCTGGATCGTGATGTTGCCTAGCCAACAGCTGGGAGTGCAATACTGCAGACTGCAGTTGCGGTATGTGTAAGTGTATTATTATTATGTTGCGATAAAGGAAGAGCGGAAGAGGCAAGCGAGTTCCCCGGTGCCGTCCCAAAGTCGATGCACTACTGTGAGTGTGAGAATGCGATGCCCAAGCACAACCACGAGCTGATGGCCATTCAGGAATGTGCTATTCTTTACATTACTAACAGTAGAGAGGGAAATTGAAGAATATTTCTTGTTTCCATTCATGTCTGTGAAATGCCATTGCCTTCTTTCCGCTATCGTTTTGTTTTTGTACGTCATGTGGCACGAGGAATGTCCCCTTCGCCTTTCTAGCATAGTAGGTAACAAAATATGACCCCGAAGTCGTATTTGTTCTAAGTGAGGAACAATTTCTTCTCGGATGTGAAAGGTGGATATTTGAACAACTGTAACCGGTAGGACAAAAATATTTGGACCACTTCATGCGTTATAATACGGTATCTATATAACATATCGTTACCGATACTGCGATCAAGACATATTGTGTTCTCAACAGGAGTTGAAAGTCCGGTAGCGGTTAAATTTCTACTTACAAAAATTTCTATGAATCTATCACATAAACAAAATACAGAAATGTAACCTAAAAAAGGATATATGTATATTATTTTTTTTAAGAAAATCCTCTCAAAAAAATATAGGCTAGACTTTTGAAAACGAAACAGAGGGTATAATCATATCGAAAAAATTCTCGGGCACGTCGATTTTTGATTGGAAGGGTACAACTTTAGAGATTGAATTCACATCCGGTTCACATCGGTTCAACCCTTAAAGTCAATTTCATCGTTCACCTAAACGTTGATTAAAAATTTGAAATTTGATTAGTTTGCAATTTCTCTTGCACTGTTTATTAAACGTCGTTTCATGCAGCATAATCGTCGATTACTTTGAAAAGGCGATTAAGTTCAAACAGGTATCTGCACAAACCCAACGTGCATATTTAAACAGGGTGTTTCAAATGAAGGTGATGCCGTCTACAGGATAGATAGAAAACTGAAAAATAATTGTGGTTTGTTCATTAAAAAAATTTCATTACGTCATCCAAAATCAAGATAAATGAAAAAAATTATACCTACTTTTTACGATTTTGCCGAAACTACTGGCAACATTATAATAAAATTTTATACGAATGTGTTTCGAAAGCTGATACATCCAATCCAACGAACTGGTTTTTATGTCAGTCTCTCATAGAGGGCGCTAGTTATATGGTTCGTACCAAGTAGTACCAGTAGTAACATTTTCAATATTAGATTTATTGAACCAAATTCCAAGTGAACTTAAACAAAATTTAATTTTACATTAAATAGGTACTCTTGATAAAACTCGATACTGTGTACCGTTTTCGAACCATTTTGATTAGAAAATTACGGAGTAATAACCAGTGCTGGTATGAAGTAATGATAGATGTATTATTTGAAAAAATTACAAAATGAATATTTGAAAAAATGGTAAAAACATAAAATAGAATATAATTAGAGTAGGCATTCATAATGTCCTTCGCTTTCACTTATCAGAAATTATTTTTTTAGGTGTCACATTCCCAGTTTCTTAACAACGCCTTTCAATGCCTCTGAATGTATTTTTACTTAGTAAGTTTCTTCGAGGAAAGTTTCCTGCATAACGCGTAACAGCTGCATTAGAGTTTCCTGAACATGTCAGTGTATACAAAATTTGAGTATATTTTGATTAACAATATCTAATTTAACAAATACCAAGGTTTTCAGAAATGTAATTATTAATGACTGAACTTCACAACTATCAATGAATGACAGTTTTCCATGGCAAACTCAGAGAAAATGCTATTGCCGTGTAAAATTCAAAGTTAAATAGTTTTATGGCTACTCAGCCATTAGTTGGGGGCTTTAGTATGCAACAAACAACATTTTCAGTCCCATAACCGCAATACATGATCACGAAATTGTTGTTAATTTCATACTTAGGCCTCCAATAGCCCAAACTTATTCAACTTTGAAAAACAAGATACTACACCGATTAGACTGGATTTTTGTGAAACGTTACAAGAAACAGAAGCCTTCAGTTCCAGTTTTTTTAAATGTATTTATCGATAGATTTTCAATTCACATTATGCTTACTAATTGACAATACCAATAATTAATAACTGTACTTCATGATTTTCAAATCAAAAAATTCCAAAAAAAGTACAAAGTATCGTGTTTCATCTAGAGTACCTTTTTGGTATAAAATTAAATGATGATTGAGTCAACTTGAAATTTATCTTAATAAATCTTACATTAAAAAAAGTTATGTTCAATACTACTTGGTAAGAACAGTGTAACTAGCACCCTCTATGAGAGTCAGACATAAAAACAAATTCATTGGATGTATGAGCTTATATTCGTATAAAATTTCATAACATTGTTGCCAGTTGTTTGGGCAAAATCTTAAAAAAAGTGCATAAATTTTTTTCTTCAATGCCCAGTATCTTGAATGCAAATTGCATTACGAACATTTTTTACTGAACAAACCCCAATTATGTTTTAGTTGTCTATCCCAGAGACGGGATCACCTTATTTTGAAACACTCTGTTCATCCAACATGTAGCCGATTATTCTCGAAGAAGATTGTAACTGACTGCTGTAGTACAATGTACATTATTGCTCTCATCATAGGTACTCCGGAGTAGACAAACCACGAAGAGATTCCGGGAGTATTGGGTGCGTGTTTATCTAATGAGCTTCAATGAACTTGTCAAGCACTAGGTGAGCTGAAATATAGGCCGACTAAACAATCGACATGTACGCTAGTGGTAGTTAGCCAATACTGATTAAACAGTCGGCCGAACGTTGGCCGACAAGTTCGTTGGAATACTATCGGGAAGCCCATCAAACTTTTTCATCGGCCGATACTGGATCGCAGTAGTATGCATTCCTCTCCATACTAATCAAGAAGCCGCTCAAACTATTGGCTGATTGCATCTGTGCTGGAATTTGAGTTACTACACCTTTCGATTCGAAGAAGGTCCGGTTTGATGGGGGTTATAAGAAAAGTATTAACGCAAATTCCAGCACGGATGCTGGCCGACGCAATGGACTCATTTCTGGAGAGGCTTGACTCGATTCCTGCATTTTGGCTCAAGGAGGTCATATGGCTGGCTTAGTTTTCAGATCTTTAATTTCGTTTTACTGAAAAAAAATGACATGCATTTCTGAGTATTTTGATGTGGGAATTTTTTTTTCACATTTATTATGACCGATCCACCCTTTTGAAAAAATGAGGATCTGAATATACATTTCCTCCACTGACTATGAAGATTTCATTATATCCAAAAAATTCAAGTAGTAGTTTTTGCTTTATATTGTTGGGAAGTTTATTATAAAACTTGGGTGCAAAATATGTGACTGTCGTCCGTTGTGTGTGCGATTAAGTGTACAATTGGGTTCGCAATAGGTTTGATTTAGTTGAATTATGTGTTTGTGTATTTGGCAATCTATGTTGAAGCTTTAGCAGATAATTTATGCGAGCTTACATGTATAAAGCCTCAAGTAGTAGTAGTACTCATGGGCGCCCGCAGGGGGGGGGCGCCATGAGATTTTGATCTGCTCTTTCGTTTTTCGCACGACACTCTCAATATAATTTATCTAATCCTAGGAGCGAGAGAAAAGGGGTCTTACTATGTAATCGGCAGATGTATTTAATGAATTGATAACTTCCTGAGGCGCGTAGAGCACCTTTTGGATGAACAAAAATCATGGAAAGTTCTCGTTGACGATGAATTTCCATGATTTTTGTTTACCCCAAAAGCGCTCAACGCGCCCCTAAGAAGTTATAAATTTATATTACGATTCAGAATTTTGTTATCAGAATTGAAAATATTTGTATGTGTTGTGTCTCTTTTATTTTATACACTGCGCAAAAAAATTAACGCACATTATGGAAATCTCAAATTTATTCTACAACTGAAGGTGTTCTCAATGATAATTATTTTTATCAGAATTATGCATGCATATGTTATTCACTTTCAACGTTTTTCTTCAATACAGATGTTTTTTCCCAGCAGGAATTGAAAAAGATGATATTATCAGATTTTGAATGTATTGGATCCATTCTGAAGTAGTTGTTCTCGATCAATTCTAGTGATCAATAGTTTTTCTTTCCTTTGATTCTCTACACTCGATCGCTATGCAACGCGAAACACGCAATTTGACCCAAGAGGAATGTGCCCATGCGGTAGTTTTGCGAGAAGAAGAGCTGACATACACAAGAATTGCAGAAAGGTTTGGAGTTTCCCATACAAGTGTGTCCAGAATCTTGCAGAGATTCAGGGAGATAGGTATGAATGTCCGAAGACTAGGACAGGGTAGACCACGGGTAACAACTGCCATTCAAGAACGTTACTTGAGAGTTTCTTCGTTGCGACAACGGTTTGCAACCGCTCGCCTCCTTCAAAATCAGCTTGAGCAAACTCATGGGGTGCAAATTAGCACTCAGACAATAAGAAATCGCCTCAGAGCATATGATTTAAGGCCTCGAAGGGCGCGTTTGGATTTTGCGAGAGAGCATATCCATTGGGAAGAGGCCGATTGGGAAAGAGTTCTCTTCACAGATGAGTCTAGATTCTGCCTCTACCATTGTGATCGACGTTCCCTTGTATACAGACGTCCACATGAAAGATATGGTCAGTGCAATTTCTTGAATACCACTGGTTTCGGGAGATTATGGTATGGGGTGGAATATCTTTGACTGCTCGCACAGACCTAGTGGTCGTTGATAATGGAGCTGAATACTGATAAGTATATAAAGAACATTCTTGAAGAGCATGTAGGGCCATTTGCCCCAAACATTGGTGAAAATTTCATTTTTATGGACGATAATGCCAGACCCCATCGTGCGCGCATCGTTCAGGAGTACCTTGAAGAGGTTGAGGTCTCTCGAATGGAATGGCCAGCAAGAAGTCCAGATCTCAATCCGATTGAACAGGTTTGGGACAACCTCAATAGAAGGTTGAGAAGTTCAGAAAATCATCCAGCTACTCTTAATGACTTAGGAATCCAACTCGGGAAAATCTGGGAAGGATTACATCAGAACATTTTAAGATCACTCATTTTGAGTATGAACCGTCGTTGCCGAGCTGTAATTAACCCAAGGGGTGGAAATACCAAGTATTAAATCACTTATGAGCATTTCAGTATTTTGAAAATTGTTCATTTCTCTTCTTTCACATAAGATTCGGTGAAATCCTGATTTTTTCTTCCATTTAATGTGTCTTGTTTCGTTCCAAACCTTCCCGAAGGAACAACAAATAAGTTATAAAGTCAATGTAGAGTTAACTTTCATTAAAATTTAGATTTTCAGAATGTGCGTTAATTTTTTGCGCAGTGTAATTTGTTAATTTTGATGATATATTTGTTGATTACATTTTCTGGAACAGTTTTGTATTATTTCGGATAATATTTCAGTTTCTTGTTTCAAAAGTCAGTGCTTGATTCATTTAAGGGTCCTTTATTATTCATATATGATTCTTATGAATATCGTTTTATCGAGCGTATATGTATATTTGTTTTTATTTCGTTATTACTCGTCTTCATTCTTTGGCAATTATAATATTTATTTTATTCCTTTCTCCATATTATTTATATTTTCCCTGTCAGTACCGCACTGAGTTCATTACACTACTAAAAGTAGTGCTTCAATGAAACTCATCACAACATTGTTTTCAGTTATATTTTTCATTTTGTGGTTATATTGACCGATCCTCCCAATTTTCAAATCGATTTAATTCAAAATTCTGTAATCTGTGAATCTTTGTAAAGTCACACAAACTGCCAAGATACAATACAAAAGTCACTAATCTGAATCTTAATTGAATATCGAGAGTACAGTAGAATCCGCTTATAATGACATCGAGGGGAAATGAAAAATACGTCATAATAACCGGAAGTCACATAAAGCAGAATTTCGTCAAAATTGATGGTATTTTTTTTGGTTCAGTTTGAGAAAAGAACGATAAATTCAGATTTTGCTGTATTGAAAAAATAAAAAATAGCTTCTCTTACAAAAAAAAACTAAATATAAAGAACTTCTTCATTTTTTAGAAAAATAATATGAAATTTTAGTTTGCTTTTGTTTTTTTCCGACTTGAAATAATAGCTTCTTATACCATTGTACAACTCAGAAATGGCTTCAATGGATGTCATTTTGTCCACAAAACACCAATAATCTCTTCAAGGAACTGGATTATACTAAAAAGCATGTCGGCACGCGTATGTCTCGTATTGTATCAAACCTCATCGCATTAAAAAGGGTAGGGTGGCTTGAGAAAACGATCGAGCGGTCACTATAACCGGAAAATTTTTCGAAAAATAATGTTGTTGTATCTGAAATCATGTCATTGTAAGCGACATGTCATTATGAGCGAAGTCATTAAATCCGGACCTCATAGTGAGGAGTTTTGAATGAAACCAAACTTAACACTGCATTTGCGTCATTATAAGCGATTGGTCAGTATAGCCGGCGTCATAATAAACAGATTCACAAAACTTGACTGAATAGAGAAAATACCGTCTAATTCTCGTTGCAGATGTCAAATCCAACATTCATGCATTTCGCATTCGTGTTGGAATAGGAGTTCATTCTGCAACTTTTTTTAGAATATACTATTATTTTCATGTTAATATTTTTTCCTGGAATGTTATTTGTTTCGAAAATAGTTGCCGTTTTATTTTATACACATAACCATATATTGTTGACGTTAAAAAATGTTAAAGTAGAAAAATTTATCAATTTTACTTTGACTCCTCCCACATAAGAACAAATTCTGCGGGCTCCTGTGCAGAAATATAAAAAAAAAATAAAAAGAACCGAAGTACTGATGTCGTACTTATACAGGGTGAGATTTTGACTTGTACATATATTTTAACGGGAGATTTCTGAGGTCAAACCATATTTTGTCTCTACCATTTTTTCCGATTCGGCTCGGTTGGAAAGATACAGGCTGTTGAAAATGCATAAAAAAATTCAATTTTCGGATATATCTCGTGAATGATTTCATCGAATGGAATGATTTTCATTAATGTGGCGAATCTTACACGAACTCAAAATTCTACTCACATGTTATATTTTTTTTATTATATGCAATATATACCAATACATTCCATAATTATTTTTTAATGTAAGTTAGATGCTATTTAATAAATATTTAGCCAATCTAGAAAATAAAAGTATTCCTCATAAAATCTCATGAAATGCGCATTTTTCGAGTAATTGATGATTTAAAAAAATCCGTATCAGCGAAATTGAAAAAATTGGTTTCTTTGCCTGGATGCAACTTTGATCAAAAGATTCAGAGGATTTAATTTCTGATACATTTTCTCGAAGGTTTTGCTAGTAGATCTAACGCTCAGAAAAACTTCAGTGTCATGTTTCCAGGGGAGGCATAGCTCATTATAAAAGTTCAAAATGGCTGAATCGAAAAAAATGGTATACGTAAAAAGTATTTCAGTTGACCTGAAAAATCTATGGTTTAAATATATGTACAAGTCGAAAACTCACCCTGTATAATCTGCCAGTTTTGAAAAAGTCCGTTATTTATTATACAGGGTGAGTCTTTAACTTGTACATATATTTAAACCATAGATTCTAGAGGTCAAAAGAAATACTTTTTTCGTATACCATTTTTTTCGATTCAGCCTAGATAAAAAGATATAGCCATTTTCAACTTTCATAATGGGCTATGCCAACCCTGGAAACATGACACTAAAGTTTTTTCGAGCATTAGATCTACCACCTAAACCTCTTCGAGAAAATATAGAAGAAATTTAATTCTCTGGATCTTATGAACAGAGTTGGATTCAGCCAAAGTAACCAGTTTTTCCTATTTCGCTGATATAAATTTGTTTCAATCATGAATTACTCGAAAAATGCGCATTTTACGAGATTTCACGAAGAATAGTTATATTTTCCAAAATGGCCAAATATTCATTAGTTGGAATTCAAGAGATGGGATCTTAAAATTTCTGATATAATCGTGTCATGTAATGTTATATATTGGTCAAAATGAAAAAAATAAAACATGTGAGTGAAATTTTGTGTTCGCAGAAGATTTGCCACATTTATTAAAACCTATATTCTGAAAATTATTTCATTCGATGGAATCATTCACGAGATCTATTCGAAAATTAAATTTTTTTATGTATTTCCAACAGCCTGTATCTTTCCAACCGAGCCGAATCGGAAAATATGGTAGGGACAAAAAGTGCTTCTTTTGACCTCAGGAATCTCCAGTTCAAATATATGTACAAGTCAAAGACTCACCCTGTATATAACCTTCAAAACGATTTCCTGTGTAATCGTTACGTTTTGAACCCTCCTCCCCAAACAATCAAACAATATCTTAGAATCGATTCTACTAATGTGTAAGAAGAGTGTGCGCAAAGAAGTTTCATATTGGGGATATCTCGAAGTTGATAAAATCTATAGGCCAAGTTTCTTATTTTCTTATTGATAAAGTTACCATGTATATTCTAAGTATTTGATATTTTGAACGTTTTTAATGGTTTCGCATGTGCAATGAGAGCTCAAACAACTTTCGCTGTGTATTTTCAAAATGATATTTTCCGGTCCACCGACAACCAAGATTGCGAAAGCTATATATTTTGTTTTCAGGACGAAATATTAATGTTTATGTCACCCACAATTACCTCAATACTGTTATTTTTTAGTTCGATCGAATATTTTTCAATTTCTTCGATAAATTGACCCAAATTGGTTGTTGGAGGTCTGTATGCGGCCGTTATCCCGAAATTTTATTAAGTTTAATTTCTACACGAACGGGTGTTGTTTCACTCAGTTGTATAAAATTGACTTTTGGACTTAAATATTGACGAACATAAACAATCGTTCCATCATTTTTATTAAAAACTGATTTATTGTAGTATGCATCAAATCCACCAATTTCGAATTGATCAATGTTAGTTATATTGAAGGTAGAATGTTATATAGTTATGTGAAAGTAGAATTACCTGTATTCTTTCCGAGTTCATTTTACCTAGACGTTTGAGTAGTTCACTCAATTTTTTTTTTGGATGCTTCTTATATTGAGATGTACTATGACTAACCGTGTCTTGCCTATAACAACCCCCCCCCCTCTCAAGCAACCCAATCGTTGTAGACTCCAGGACCTCATCAAGTTCCAGTGTCTCGAATATATCCATAAATCAAGTTAACAAGATTGAATAGCTTTCACTTCCCCCTGATCAACTCCAAAATATTAAATTTTCATAATATAACACTGCAACAATTATATCATTTATTCTGATGGAATGGATTTCGAGGAAATTAACAATTAATATTCACTCATTGAAAAAATACAAATTAAAAGGACACAGAAATAAATTAAAGCTGTTAAGCTTTATTATTCATAAAACAGAAATTTATTTATAAACATCAAAACAACCCGAACAGAAAAGATGAAACACACTGTCATTCTATGTTTGTGGCACATAAACATCATGTTAGCATATTTGATTTCATTTATACTAGAAAAAGTTCGAAGGAATTACACCTTGACTTGAAATAATCTTTGACAGTATACAGTGAGTTAATGGGAAAAGATGTGAAATAAATCAGCAAATCATAGCCGAAGCCAACATTTCGCAACCATATATTGTTGCTTTTCAAGGGAAGAGATACAGATCATGGTCAAATTATGTGATATGAAATATACAGAACACGATAATAAAAAACATCAGAAATCAAAGAACACTACATATACCATAAAAATTTCCTGCTACAGAGCTACGATCCGCAATAAAACTCACTTGCCAAAACCAAATTATGCTTTCGATTATTGACTAAAAAAGACAATTACAGACAGCAAACATCGAAAATATCGTTTTTATAGCGACATCTTTCAGTCATTCGGTGGTTTCATTGATGTTGCATATAAAAACGATATTTTCGATATTTCGTTGACTGTGGTTTTCCCGAGGGGTAAATATCTGCCCAAAATTTTGTACACCATAATTCCATTTTGCAAATAAATCCCAATAATTCCTAATAATTTCAAATAATTCCCAAATAATTCCAATAATTCCCAAATAATTCCAATAATTCCCAAATAATTCCAATAATTCCCAAATAATTCCAAATAATTCCAAATAATTCCGAATAATTCCCAATAATTCCTATTTAAATCCCATAAATCCCAATAATCTCGAATGAATCCTCAAATAATTCCCAATAATTCCGAATAAATTCCCTTGAATGAGAAAAAATTTCCGTAAATCCTATATAGATTCACTTATGGGTTTTTGTTTTTGATGAACACTTTGCAAATGATTTTCGACACAGATGCGAGTGAAGGGGCAGTAATAAGATGCATTAAAAGGTTTTTAAACTTTTTTATTAACATATAAAAAACTATTTTTCGTAAAAAGGGCAAGTAAATAATGAAACATCTCGTGAAACATTTACTATTGACTTATACCATGTCAATAGTTCTGTTTTTTATTTCTGTAGGCAATGTTGATCTGACCTAAGAAATCTTCTGTAATATTGAAAATATTTGACCTATTCTCCTTCATAGATATAGGTCCGAAAAATATGTATCCAGTTTCAACTTTGGATAAATCTTCTTTGGCAGGCTATTTGAATTCATTTTTTTTTTCGTTTGTTTTGTCTCAAAAATTTAATCTCAACCATCGAATTATCGGCAGTACCTTCAACATGTTTTAAGAGTTTTCCAACAAACCATCCTTCATCATAAAACACTGCATAGTGGTTATTAATATCTAAAGCAATGGTCAACGCTGATGATGAACTAGAATGTTCTAGATTTTCTCCCTGATATTCGCTTTTATTAATATTCACTCGCATATCATTTTCCGAGTCAGAGAGAGTTTCGGTCTCTGGACTATCGTCATATTTTATAATGTCATCATCTTCTGAACTGTCTGAGCTCTCTCTCGAGATACCTCTCGTACCTCTCTTTGACCTCCCCTTTCTATTAGTCACTTTGGGGTCTGATGAATTTTTGTTGTCCACTTCTATTAGTGCCGAGTCTAGTGCCTTAGTATTCTGAGGTCTTCCCTCGGGTCTTCCTATACTTTTCACGACGAAACATTGTAGTCTATCTGTACTAACCCTATTTTTAGTTTCTTCTAGCAACCAACAAAGCGAAGACTTTCTAACAATTTCCGACTTATTTCCAAGAGTGACTCGAACATATGGACCATCTTCAATTGTCTCATCCAACAATTTGTGATCATACCTTCGTAAAATCAAGGTATCCATTACTCCGACATTCGACATATTACATAAATCTTCAAACAGATGACTATTTGGATTGTTCAAGTCATCGTCGTTTATTCCTTCATCTTCTTTCGGTAGAGAAGTAAAATGTTGAAGCCTCTGTTGAAAATCATTTGTTGAAACACTTGCTGAACCGAGGGATGAACTTTCACTACTGTCGATAATATTGTCGTCTATCCGCATATCCTCTTCATCTTCTAGACTTTTATCCTCTCTTACGAGGTCCTTCAATGGTGGAATTGCAGCATAATTCAAGATGTTTTCTTCTACAGACATGCCAAGTTCTCGCGTATGCCCTAACGCATCAAATCGTGCACGCTCTACAGCATCGGCTATCATACTATCCGTATATTGTTTCAAATCTACCTGAGAATTCGTATCAACATTCATTTTTTCTTGCCTTTTTTGTTCTCTTGGAAATATAATGACATTGTTCAGATCGTTTAGAATATTATTAACCGTCTTAATTCTATCTAGACGCCTCAGAATATCTCTAACGTTAAAGTTGACAACAGTCGAATATGTGGAGGTCATGGATCTCATGGTTCTAAACGACTGTTCACATTTCTGACTTCCAAAAAGAACAGGCAAGAACATGTCGCTCGACAAGGATGGATTATCACGGATGTTCATTACAATATTAATTAAAGAATGCGCATTCAACTCGACGCAGGCATAGCAGTTCGATGAAATGAAATGCTCTCCGATTTTTTGTTTGTTTGATATAAGCCACTGGCGCCAAATTCTCAGAAAGAAGACGCAGTACCAAATCGAATAAATTCGACGAGTAACATCTATTTTCGAATCGAGAAATGAATCAATAATCAATCTTGTCCACCAATTTCAAATCAGATTTTGTTAATAAATGTTTGTCTTTGGAGTGGTCTGCAATCATTTGTTCGAGTTGTTTGGCAGTTGCATAAAAATCACCAATCCTCAACTTGATTTTATCATTAAGCAGTCTAGTACGTAGCTTCGTAGCTATATGTACTGTATCTTGAATATACGAAGCCCAGTCTTCTGTAGAGTAGTTTGCTCGAAACCATCCCCATTCAGGTCGTGGCGAAATCATGCGTAGTCGAGTGCGTAGTCGAAACTAAAAGGTTGCCAACTTTCCTCTTCTTCCTTCTTTGAATAAATATGGCCCTCGATATGGCCTAATTACCCATGTGTTTAATACTTCTATATTGCTAGTTGGGGGTCTAGAAAAGACCTCGCAAAAGGAAGACAACACCACGGTGCATACATAAATACTTCTTTCTGTCTCCCTCGTTTAGACCGAGGATTAGACTTATAATTTCATGCGCATAGTCACAGGTGTTGAGTCATATACTATGGACAATTTATAAAAGAAAAGATGAAGGAGAAGAAATCATATTTTCTTTGTGACAATATTGTTTATTATTTCGGATTCTAAACTAATAAAAGGATTGTTTTAACCACAGTTTTAACCATAGAATATACCATTACGTATATGTCTTTGTATATGTTCTGTTGTCTAAGTTCGGAAAGGTTATTCCGATTTCTTTCATATATTGACTTGAACATTTAATAAATGAAGAATCAATTAAACAAACATTTTCGTTTGGTCCATTTAAACCGGTCAGGGCGCTCGAAAATCGTGTTTATTTGCGAAGTGAACGAAGCTAATTGGTCGAGATCCCCGCACGTGGTATCTAGCACGTGGTAGCGGTTGTTTCTGCACAGAACATGATAGTTCAAATGCTTGGTAAATCCTCGATAAATCCTTGGTAATTCCCAATAATTCCTGATAATTACCTTATAATTCCCAATAATTCCTAATAATTCCTAATAATTCCTAATAATTCCTAATAATTCCTAATAATTCCTAATAATTCCTAATAATTCCTAATAATTTCTAATAATTCCTAATAATTCCCAATAAATCCTCCAGACTGTACACCATAAATCCTCAGATATTTACCCCTCGGGTTTTCCTTTTTCAGTAGATTTTTGAACGCATAATCTGGCTTTGGTAAATGAATTTCTATGGTGATCCTGGCTCTGTTAGAAGGGCATTTTAAGGTACATAAAGGGTTATTTCATTTTTTATATTGTCGTGTCAGCTAAGATGTGCTGATTGATTTCACACCTTTTCATCAACTTACTGCACATGCTGTTGAGAGGAAGTGACCCTTTGATTATCGATCTGTGACAGTAGGGCAATATGAATTGAACGAAGAACTGAATAATATTCATCAGTGTGTATGAAAGATAACGAAAACATTATCTGGGTGCTGAAATTCATAATAGAAAAAATGAATTGAAGTTGACCCTACTATCGAATTAGTCCTGAAAATTCTTGCCACCACACCACCTTTTACATGATCGAATTTCCAGCCTTGCTATTCTTTCTGCCGAAAACGAAGAAGCTCATTCGTTAGATTATTGTGCTGTAATTGAAAATTTCAATCTTGGTGAAGCTCCAAATATCAATTTCAAAATTTATCATCTCTGTATTTGTTAATTTCGTAATTTTTTCAATGTAAAATATAAAATATTTGTAATCTAGAACTTTATTTATTTGTATATCTTTAGCATTTCTGGTCAAACATGACAAATACGTAAACCAACCCTACCTTCGCATCACATACTTTTCACGAAGGACAAGAAGGCCTCGCAAAGACCTTCCGCCCGGATCCTCGCAATGGGTAAGGCAGGCTCTGCGTGTTATCGTTGACTGCCGACTGAAGAATATCTAGTTTTTTGATAAATTGATGAGAAGTTTGTTTATAAATTCATCGTTACTCAAGAATTCTATAAGGGATTTTTAGATTGCCGTTTTTATATCAGTACCTATTTAATTTAGTACTCATTTTACGATGAAATCGCAAATTGTAATAATCTAATTTTTTGGTTTTTGTTTGCACCCAGATAATGTTATTACAACAGTTAAATCAGGAGCGATGCGATCACAATCTACACTTTGTTCATCTCGACAAGTGTCCATAACCTAAATAACTAAATAAAAAGATATTTTATTTCTTTCCATGAAAAACATCTACCTAACTAATTATTTCGAGCTACAACATGCTCTCGATTTATATCCGAAAAGAGTTTTTCCCCATCTCATTAGCAATATCGAACCTCACGATATCTCTGAATTGAAAATTTTCTATAAGCTTTCTCTTTGCAATAATCATTGAGGATAGGTATACAGGGTGTTTTATAAAAAGGTGACCCTCTCTCTAGGATAGATAGAAAACCGAAAAATATTAGGAGTTCGTTCAGTAAAAAATTTTAGTATTGCCATCCGTATTCTAGATACAGGGCGTGTAGCTAGCGCCCTCTATGAGAGTCAGCCTTCAAAACACATTCATGAGATGTATCAGCTTTCAAAACATATTGGAATAAAATTTCATTACAATGTTGCCAGTAGTTTTAGCAAAATCAAAAAAATGTGTATATTTTTTTCTTTTTCAGCCTTATTTTGAATACGGATGGCGTTACGAAAATTTTTTATGAAGAAACCCTTACTATTCCTCAGTCTTCTACCTATCCTAGAGAGTTGGTCACCTTTTTTTGGAACACCCTTATTAGTTCACGTGTTTTTTATTGCTCTTATGGGTGATAATTTAGAGAATAAAGATATGCCCAATCTGAAGTAAAAGTCTCTCCCGATTATTTTTCTGTCTATCCCTAGCTCATACTCATCAGATTTCTTTGTGTCATCGAATGAAATTTGTTTCTTCTACATATTTGCACACCTTAATATTCTCATATAATTAATACATCATGCATATATAAATAATCACACATATCTATCAATACTATCTGATCACTATTTCATTCGATATGTTCATTCGAGTTTAACTTTTTTTTTATTCCACTTATGTACCTATAATAACTAAAATGAGGAAATTTTTTATTTAATTGTGATTCCGTTAGTATTCATTTCATCGACTTTTTTGATTCATTTTCTATTCGCTTTCAACGTATATCCGAAAATATATGAATGTTGCAGTTGTGTGACAAATTGGCAAATGCGCCGGTACATTAATGCGTCTACATTAATTCATGTTCAGTTATCAAATTGACTAGTGGTTATATGATTTCCAGTTAGGTTGATAGTTCACCAAACTTTTTTACTATCCTTTTCAGCTTATCTGAGTCCTTATGAATATTTAGTCGGAATAAATCAATGAACTTAAAGTTTGGTGAATCTATATGTGTAAAAACGTCTAAAGCAGTCATTTAGATTTTTCACAACAATGAGGGTCTGATGCCTTCGTTTTTTTGAAAAATTCTCCCAATAATGTGCACAACAAAAAAGTAATCCATATCAGGAAAATTATCAGAAAAAACGAGTTTTGTTGATTTCACTCAGACAACCGAGACAACTACCAGAACGCAGAGCATATTTTAATATGGGAATTAAAACGAAAATTCAATAACGCCCATCAAGGCCACAATCAATTTCAAATAGATAACTAGAAAGTAGAAAGTAGAAATTATGTTAGAGATTCAACAAAAACCAAAACATACAAACACAGTATTTGTTTGTTTGAGGAAACCGGTTAGGAGAATCTTGAGCAGTGCATTGTATCACATTGAAATGAGCTTGCTCGCATTGCATATTGCTTTATAGTATTGTCTCTGGAGTTGCTTTATGAGGCCCTGATGAGCTCTAAGAAGACCGAAACGGTCTATCACTACTTACTCTTAACGACCTAAGGTTTGATATCAAACTGAATAACTCAATAGATCTCTTTCGTGAAAATATAAATATACTATCATACCGGTTAACTATTCGGTTTTTTTACAGCATCACCCTGACAATTTTATTGCCTGGCAGCCTCCAAAATTCCCCCAAGGGGCAGAGTGAAATGGGTCTCTGTGGAAGTAGTATTACTAATTACCTAGCAAAGATGATTCTTCATTCTTATTATTATTAATAGTTCTTTATTGCCTATGCAATTGTCCATCGACCATCATTCTTATTTTCCTATATAACTCTTTGAAGGAAGTAGGAGATGAATTTTTTCAAAGTCAACTGAAATTTCAAAGCCATCTTGAGGCTTCAAATAAATAAAAAAATCCGAATTTCTAGCCATTATCTCCGAGAATATGGGAGCTATACCTATTTACCATTTTCACTATTCTGTTAGATACTAAAAGCGCACCTAATATAAGAATCTACAATCACACGAGAATTTATTCAAGATTTAGATATTCTTGGTTCCCCTGTAGGCTTATTGAATATATGTCTTGAAATTCACTTTAGAAGGAAGTTTTTTCCCAGGTGCTACATTTGTATTTTATGTTAAGGCAAATTGACAGAAATCAAATGATATTATATCTTTTATGCTTTATTGTCTCGTGGAAAGTAATTTCCCACCATCTTACAGATGCAAATTTCGTGTGGATTCTATTTATTTTTAATGTTTTTCATTGCAAGAATTAATGGCTGATGCTGTGTGTTCCAAAATCGTATCATTGTTATGCCAAAATGATCTGTATGAAATTCAATAGGCTAATAGGTAGTTGAGAATATCTATACTAGACCGTGTAGGTCCCTCTTTGTAAATATAAATTACAGGAAACTATTTTGACGAATAAGTTATCAGAAGATTCTTGATTTCAAATTGAAAAAAATACCAAATTATTAAGGTCATAAGGTCAAATTTCTTGATCTCTATTGGACTTATGCAGAGCTGCTGTAAGCCTAAAATCTGAGCATAGTTCAGTGAATTTTCCCATGTTACGGGCGAAAATTTTCAACAAACCCCGAGATTTCAAAACTATTTTGTTCCAAAAATAATTCTGGAGGAATTTAGCAGCTTGAGACTGGGTAACGTTCTAACAGCATATTTGTCCTAAAATTATTAAATAAAAGAAAACCGAACTGAATCTTTTATCCCTAATTTCATTTGTTCATATTTGTATCCCTCTGGATGCTATGTCATGATTTGATCAAATATAGACTCTAAATTCAAGTGAACAATTTTTTGAGCAAGCCACGATTTTCAAGAACATAAAAGAATCCATTCAAGTCACTGAGTGATTTAATACAGATGGAGATGTAGATTTAGAAAGGGGGTGAAATAAAAAACAGGGTGATTTCTTCTAATTAATGGTCTTATTGTTGTTCAAAGATAATAATTATTTTTCCCAACTTTGAATAGTGCAGTTAGAAACATCAAGCATCAATTTGGTCGTATTAAGAAGACTCCAGTTGAGAATGAGGAATGTTCACATTTTTCAATTTCTACATATTCCTATTCTCCGTAGAAAATGAAAATATTGTGTCCAAAAATTATTTGAATACTTCAAATAGCGCCCGAGATATCGAGTTATAAACATGAGTTCGATGGATCCGTGTGACGTCACTTTACACCCGACGACTTGCGAGGTTCAGTACGTAGCTGGGTCCAATATAAGGGCCTCTCGTCTCACGGAGTGCGATTTGCGAATGTAGTATGACGTCACATCGCCGCGAGGAATTGAATATTCACGGGGTTGTAAAATCCGAACTACTAGGTCTTTTCGACTGAAACAAAAATTAGTGATTTCATATACATATAGGTCATACTGTGACGAAGTTTCGATCGATTTTGCATACCTGTGAACATTCCTCATTAGGGCTCTCAAACTTATACTACAATATGATATTCCAATAAGGTTCAGTGAATTGGCGTTTTTTCTGATTTCGAAGTCGGAATATGAAATGATATTATAAGGTTTCCATTAAGAAAAAATTTACTAATGTTTCAAGTTTGGCCGTTGAATGCTATTCTGAATCTTCCAAAACAAAAGATTTCGTGTTTTAGGGTGGACAGCCGATCAAATCGATAGAATTAAATTGAAATTTAGCTTTTAAAGTCTATCATCTTCATTTTTCGGCGGAACAGAGAAAATAACAATCACTCGAACATGGCATAAACGCTCTTGTTCGTATGAACAGAGAAATTTTAGCAGTGCATACTAGATTGGACTTCATGAGTAATCCACAAATGAAAAAAAAACAAATTTTGTATATGTATCGAACTTCATCGATTAGGATAAGTGATCTTAACGGCTACTACGATAGTATAAAGCTCATGAAGATTCCATGCACAATAAAATGAAGAATTTATTGGAACAAGTTAAGTTGTGAGTTAGATTTGCCTGAAAAAAAGAAAATGATTGGGAAAAAATTAATACGAAAAATACATTCATTCAACAGAATGCTATTGAAACTATTTAGAATTGATAATTTGAAGTATGTATCTTCGGTGACCCTAGGCAATAAATAACAGTTTATTTGTGGGAATGAATTACATATCATAATGATGCGGCTAGTTGTTGAGCGTTAATTAGAATTTATGACACTTGAGCCATTTCATAATAGCTTAAAAATAAGGATGGAATCCAAATTATTCCACAAATGAGATACATTCATCGTGGAAATTCATTAGGACCTACTTAAATAGCAATTACCCATGTTTTCATGAAAAAAAATTCAATTTCTCTTCTTTCACCATGGTTTATGTATTCCTTCACGAATTGTCGAATATAGAAATTCCCACTGCTTGAACAAAAACAAATATGTGAAATTAATTCAATTATCTACGCGATTGACCAACGAGATTAAGTAATACAACTCAGAACAATTATCATTCTCAACATCCACATTTCTCTTGATATGATGCATATTTTCCAAGTCCTCACCTTCATCAGATTTCGTACTAATAATCGAAACAATAAGTCTATTTTCTCTGCTCATCAATATTTCAACACGAAAATAATTCCTGTATATTCCTGGACTTGATAACTTATATAAATTCATAATTGTCGAACGTAATTCTATATGTCGTTACCATAGTACTCTCATCGTTGACGTTCGGTGCATAGAGACTTATCATAATTCAGTTCATTCTTTAATGAAAGTGTGCGGGAAAAACCCCTGCTAATTCTTTCCCGCACTGAAAAGTGTGCGGGAATGGAATAGCAGGGGTTTTCCCCGTACTGTTCGGAAATGTGTCTCTTTCCGAATTGAAATGCGTGGAAAGCGTACTCTTGTAGAAAAATTGGAAGAAACACCGCTTTCCAACAGAAAGTTGGGTTTCAGGAGAAAATTTGGTCACTGTATGAACAGTTTTATTGTGTTTGTCGACCCCGACCCATCCTTTTCTCATTCATTTTACATCGAATGCGATTTACCTGAGTTTATTTTGACATTTCGTTTGAAACATTGGGAAAAGGACAATCAACTGCTGTGAACACGAATTCAATATGCATCTAATGAAAATAATCATAATATTTGAATTTATTCAAATTAATATCGCTGTATTGATACGTGAGCAATCAATCTATTTTATGTTCCGACACTTTTTCCAATTAGCAAATGAACTCTTAACTGGTATGATTAGATTTCTTGAAATGTATGTATATGAAAGTAAATCTAGTAGATATACAAATATTGTTCGTAGGCCTTCTACCTCTGAAACCTCATAATGTGTACAAGAATACAATCTGAAAGGTTTTGTAGCAGATCCTAACTGAAATGATTTATTTTTTAAACAAGACCAGAAGTGCGGGTCAGCCAGGGCGTGTGCCATTGATCGAAACAACTGATAATCTGAGGGAGCAACGTCTGGAGAATAAGGCGGGTGGAATAGGACTTTCCATTTCAAAGTTTCTAAGTATGTCTTGACCACTTTCGCAACATTGGGTCAAGCATTGTCATGCTGTAAAATCGCTTTATCATGTCTCTCGTTGTATTGCGACCGTTTGTCTTTCAATGCTTGGCTCAAACGCATTAATTTTAATAATTTAATAATTTTGTATAATTAGATTGTGCTGCCCTTTCATTCTTCCTTTTGTTACCCATATAATTAATTTCTGCATAGAACATTCAGTCTATCCCGAGTCGTGGAAAAAAGCTATGGTGATTCCCATGCCCAAAAAGAATCAACCTAACGAGTATAAAGATCTAAGACCTGTGAGTTTACTATCATGTTTTTCGAAAATATTAGAAAAGGTCATAGATGCACAACTAGCTGAACACTTAGAGTCTAACTCCATTTTACCTGATACTCAATCCGGTTTCCGAAAAAACTATAGCTGCGCAACAGTTCTATCTGATGTAACCGATGAAATCTTCCGAGCAACTGATAATAATAAAATAACTCTCTTAGTACTACTTGACTACACAAGAGCTTTCGATACGCTCGACCACACCCTTTTACTGGCCATACTTCAATACATAGGTCTCGGTGAAAAGGCCGTTAAGTTTTTCCAAAATTATCTTAAGGGTAGATCGCAAATAGTAAAAATTGATAACTGTTTTTCGAAAGAGATGTTCACGTATACGGGAGTACAGCAAGGGTCAATTTTGGGGCCTCCTCTTTATACAATCTACACATCTGCTCAGAAACGATTATACAGTCACTTCAGAATACATTATTACGCGGACGACACCCAGATACTAATATCATCTAATAAAGAGAAAATATTGGAAACTTGTCAGATTATGAATGACGAATTGGAGAATCTTAGACAATATTCATTGGAACATAATCTCTCTTTGAACCCTTCCAAATGCTGTCTAATGATATTCGGTCCTAAAAATCAAACCGCTGAAGTGAGAGGGGTTGATGTCAGGATAGGTGGTGTGAGGTTGGAAATTAAAGACAATGCGAGAAACTTGGGACTGACTTTCGACTCCTCTCTGAGATTCGAAAAACATACCTCCAACATGGTGCAACGCGCATATAACAAGCTAAGATCTTTCTACAACAACAGACGTTTCATTCCGCAAAACCTTAAAAAATTATTATGTAATTCCGTAGTGCTGTCCGGATTTAATTTCGCAGATGTTGTGTATGGTAGTTGCTTAACGGCTGTTCAGAAAATGCGAATTCAAAAGGTTCAGAATTCTTGCCTACGGTTCATTTACGGAATCAGAAAATTTGACAGAATATCACACAAAATAAAGGAAACTGGTTGGTTGAACATGGAGGATAGGAGGAGGTTCCATATGTCAGTTTATTTTCATAAAATTATCTTGAGTGGGAAACCTCCCTATCTACATCAGAAAATCATATTCAGGAGTCATGTTCACAATATCAATATTAGATCTAAAGGTTTGATAACACCTCCTAGCCATAAAACTTCATGGGAAACCTCCCTATCTACATCAGAAAATCATATTCAGGAGTCATGTTCACAATATCAATATTAGATCTAAAGGTTTGATAACACCTCCTAGCCATAAAACTTCATTGTTCGAAAGGAGCTTTACTTATAATATATCCCTGCTATACAACTCTTTACCACCAGAACTCAAATCGATAAATATTAATAGATTCAAGGTTAATCTCTACAAGTCTTTTTTTTATTTACTCTTGAAGTGGGGGATGGGTTTTTGATTTCTTTTCATTAAATTTCTGATGTACGCCATATAAGCGATAATAATATTTCATAAATTGTTTCTTTGCTCATATCTAATAGGTTAAGTAGAGCAGATATTATGTTCGGATAAATCTGGACTTCGCCTTTTCTTGCAAAATTTAATATAATTTACACATGATCAAGTTGTAAAAGCTTCTGTGAGAATAAAGACAATTATTATTATTATTATTATTATTAATTGCATTCGATAACGATCGCCTGTAATTGTCTTGATCAAGTCATGCTTCCAATTCTGTATCTTCGAAAACTTTACCTCTTTAACCACCATGCTGGTCTTCGACGTTAAAATTGCCGTTCTTGAAACGTTGAAACCACTCTCGGCTCGGCACGTTCTTTCACTTAAAGCGGACACACCATAGGTATTTGAGAGCATTCAATGAGCCTCAGCCGCAGATTTCTTCATATTGAACAGAAAATTAAAACCTCCCGCAAATGACGAGAATTTGGCTCGCAATCTGACATGATTAATCGAGAAAAACTTTATGATGCAGACACAAATCGACTAATATTTAGGTGGAATTATGTTAACGAATATCTAAGCTTATTGTGTGATATCTAAGATCTATTTATTTCAATTACCATTTACCGCTGCAGCCAGCTATTGCCAAACGGCGGAAGTAAAGTTGTACACCTGATAATAATATCAAATGGAGCATTTACATGGGGCCAATTGACAAGCCAATAGTCTAGTAGATTGACATCGTGTGAATGTAGACAATAGATTGTCTTGATCCATTCATGGGGACAATCCAGTGCAGGATGCCAATTGATAAGCCATTTCACTGAGAAATTGGATTCGCTTAGTTGAATAGCGTTGTGTGAATAGAGACAATCCATTGAAATGGAATTTCTTTACCTGTCAATGGAGACAATCCATTGAATTAAAACGATTTTGAATTCATTGGCGCCAATGCCTTCCCCTACCCTCGGTACGATGAACTTCATTTTGACGTGTATCTCAATGTTTCTACCCTAGTGTTGGGATATCGATAGAACATCCTAGTTGATATCGAAAAAACATCGATGTCGTGAATCATCTTTTGAAAATAGCATTCAATTTTTCGAAATAATGACAGAACAAGTATTTCTAATGAAAAGAATTGAAAAAAAGAATGAGAAAAATTTTTCCAGAATTTTCATCAACCGATTGCAACAAAAGCAGCTCCAATATACGTTCAACATGCAAATTTGTTTTTGTCTCAATGTTTATTTTGGGATTTTCATTAGATGTTTTTTGAAACCATATGAACTACGTCGGAAACTTTTCCGAACAACTCCATCGATTGAAATTAATATTTCAGCATTTTTCTGAAACATCTTCAAAATTTTCTCTCCCAATCTCTGGAACAAAATCTCTCTCTCTCTCTACCCTTGGTAGGTCTTGGCTGCGTTAACGATTTGCCTCCATCGGACTCGGTCCCGGTCCATCATGGCCTCTTCAGTCATCTACCTGCATAGTCTGAATGTCCTTCAAGATGGAACATAATCAATCAGAAAACATTTTTAATAATAGAAGAAGGACCCCTGTGTAAAGTCATGCATTTATTTGTCTAGGATCAAAACATGTCTATACATGGTAACATTTTTTATTTCACCCCGAAGTTTCCTGGATTCAGTTCTATCCCCAATAAAATAACCCATAGATTCCCATCGAACAGTTGGCCAGATTATTATTAACATCCAACAAAATACAATATGACTCCTTAATTTTCTTTTTATAATGATCAGGTTCCGCCAACAGATTTTTAGTGTTCCATTTCATCATGTGGTGGACACTCGGTACCTTCAATTCGCGATTTACCAATATCTCTATGTTTGTGTTGATATCTTTAAAACACTTTATGTTTCTCCTGTGTAAGTTTACAAATACAGAAAATTTTTGGACTTTTATTTTCATTAAAAAGTTCAGTTTTTATCATGAAATCATTTTGTGTTTTGAATATTGTTCGTATCTTGAATTTGAAACCCATTTTTTTCATTTTTTTAACTGTTCTCAAAATCATAGAATGATTCGAAATCTATAGTAACAAAAATTAAACCTTTGAATGATAAACAAATGTCAAAAAACTGTGTTCACAATACGAATTCGTTTGATGATGGAGTCTGATATAGATCCCGAAACGTTACGAAGTTCAATAATTCGAGGTGTTATTTCCTGTTTCATTGTTTGGCAACAATTTTGGAGGTTTTGGCACCGGACATATTGGTGCAAGTGTTTACGCAGCGGCTCTTGGCTTCTATTATTTAAAACAAAACTGTTCTAGAGGCTGAGAGAGAATTTTAAGAAAAATGAAGAATTCCCCTATAATATATATCAATCGAAAGAAAATAGTTCACGCTCAAAATATCGAAAATATTTCCTGCAGAAAATATGGTAGCCTATACTCTTCAAGATCCTCTACTTATAATTATCTCGAAATTTGTCTTTATTGGCCCAAAGTGGACCTTCCGAACATCCAGGCCTAATCCATCTTCTTTTAAAAATTATGTATTCCTCGAAAACATCTGATTTGAGTCTAGAACTTTAATCACTTTCCTCAAAAATATACCTCCTCATTATATTCTGATAGAAACTGTCTACATAAATGACGCTTCCCATTGGAATGGCATGTTAATTGTCCTCGTGTAAATGAATGACACACTTTCGTGAAATGTCTTAATGGATTGGCTTAATGGAATGGCTTGTCAATTGTCCCCGTGTGAATGCTCCATACACGCTGACACGGGGACAATTGACAAACCATTCCATTAAGACGTTCCATGAAAAGTGCCAAGTTCTTGTCATTCAGACAATAATTGAGATAGATAATTTGATATCAAACACACTCATGGAGTCTTTTATTCACAAAATACTAGTAGAGAATCTTGAGAAATACCAGCTATGTATGAGAATATCTCCTGAAATGATGCAAACGCTACTTAACATTGTTTGATTTGTTAGAGAAATTTGCTTTTGGCTGAAACTTGCTGAAACTTTTTTGGTATTATTATTCCCAGTGTCTGGAACAATTTGTTCGAATAATAGAAGAAAGGCCCCTGCGTAAACTCGTGCACTAATTCGTCAGGAAATGAAACCTTTCAAAACATTGTTGTCTAAAAATGAAACAGGAAATAACACTTCGAAGAATTAAACTTTGTAACTCCATCATATTTTTTTTATCATTCAAAGGTTTAGTTTTTGTTAGTTTAGAAATAGATCTTAAATCATTTATTCTCTTTTTCTTAGAAATTGATTTAAAATCTAAACTGACAAAACCTGAACTTTTAAATGAGAAACAAAAGCAAAAAATTTTGTTTACAATAGTCCCTGTATTTTTGGAAAAACTTATACAGGAGAAACATAAATTTCCTCTATGATAAGAACATGAAAATAGAGATATTGGTAGATCGCGAATTGAACGAGTGTTCTAATACCGGAGATCACATGACGGATTGGAATAACACAAAAATATTGATTTCGGAATCCGAGCATTATAAAAGATGATCCATTTTTAAGTGTTTGAGAAATTTATTGCAGTAGGTAAGGTAGGTAATCAAAATTTTTATAGCACCATAGCTCAGCTATTATCTAACCTATTCGGGCAAAAAACCAGTTGCTTCCACTTACAGATAAAACTCTAGCGGCTTGAATTCATACTAAAAAACAGTTCAATTGTCCCAGACTCCCTCTAAGATATATAATATCTTAAATATATGTTCTCTCCAAAAATCAATCTTTGTATGAACATTTGTAAAGACTTATAGTTATTTCCCAAAAACAAACTTTGTGTCAACTTTTCTGAAGACTTTATTACGGAGATAGCGGTGATGGAATAAGACAGAAACTAATGATATGAATTCGTCAATTAAACTGAACGTAAATAGTTGAATGATTCTAAGAAGATAATATGTGGCATTATTCTCAAAATGAATCAATTTCAAATTTCTATGGTCCTGATACCAGAGGAGAAATTGAGAAGTCGGGATGGAATATGACTTTTCAATCTAGTATTTTGAATGTGCTTTCTGAGAATAGCATGACATCATACTAACATATCAAAAAGTGCAAGAATTATGACATTTTGCGACATAATTTTTGTCTGCAAATGGGATACAAGCTATGCTTCTCAAGTTTTTTCTCGAAAACTGACATTTCTTGCTCTCCAACCGGTCAAGATATTCAAATGAAATTTGTTGGGTTTCAGAGGTTGTCTTGACGAATGTTGATCACCTGTGCATACGGGTAATAATCTCAATTCATTGAAATGAAAAATGGTATGCCATTTAGGTATTTCAAATAAAAAATAATTTTCAAATTTCCTGTTCAATTTGTGAACAGATAATCTGCTGTGCTTTTCTCGTGATAGACCAAGGTGGTTGTGTAGGTGCTACTTCTTGTCTTTCCAAAACTCTATCCCTTCCCATCCTGTATCCTCAGACTATCCAAATGAGGTTGGTTTTTGGTTTGCTGTGATCAATGCAACTTTCTGGAGGTTTTAGATTCTGGCTGGTTAAATAAGTAGCTTTTAGATACCTTCAATATTCATATTCATATCATTGCACTCCTTATTGAAATTATTCTCAAGATTCTTGAAATTGTACATGGCCGATAATTAAATTCCTTCGTGTAAAGCATTGTATATTTTCATACAATGGTTGAAGGCGTTGAAGTACTGAAAGAGTTGCGCTTCCACCACATTGGCTTTCACCCCTGTGTCAAGTCACATGTTGCAACCCGCAACCGATTAGTACTTTTTTCGTGTGAGGAAATAGGGAGGCTGCGCATCCACCATATTCACGTGTTCGTTATTTTGTAATGTACCTAGTTTTTTCAGAATCTGCAAATTGATTGTTCATAGCTGTTTGTAGTTATTTAGATTAGTCGATTAATTTAATGAGTTATATGCTCAAATCTAAACCTTAGGAAGAAAACAGTAACATAATAAATGGCATATAATCTTGTCTCTGACTTTAAGCTCCCGGAATATGGGAGCCTTTCGAATAGCTGGTTCCCAATAAGACCCAAGAAAAACCTGTTACAAAGTGTTTATAAAAGTTCCGCCAATTCATTCGCTACTGGACAGGAAAGTTTTCAATACTTAACAATGAGTGAATATAGTTTATTAGATTTTTTTCAGATAACGAACGTTTTTCGAATGAAGTTTTTATAACAATTACATACATTTATGAAAATTTCTGTCAAATTGTTCTGAATGTTGTAATATGGTTAAACATAACCTCTATCAGATTGCCTTCAGAGGCATTTCCTAAATTCCTACTCTTTCTCATACCTTGATTTGTTTTTAAAGTGTTCACAATAATTTTTTGGCTTCATTCTCGTTTCTGATAACTACATTTCTTTCTATTTTTAAATTTCAACAATATTTATCCAAAAAATAACTGGGTACATAGGCGTAACAAGAACAGGGAGGGTTTTTGGGGACCTAATCTCCTTCATTTTTCAAAAGAAATTTGAAGAAATAGTTAGTAACAATTCGAGGAAAAATAAAAAATCAAAGGTTTTTGATGATGTTTCCGTTACTGAAGTATAATTTTTGTCACGTATTAGGGTGTTACATGTTACATGGAGTCTCATAGACTCCCTTCCGAACTTGGGAGTTATGGCAACTTTGGGTTGCTTCTTGAAAAGAAATTTTGTTCATTGAGAACAATATCGGTGGATGAATATATCAGTATTATACAAAGGAGTAAGTTTTTGACACCATATTCTATGAGATAGGGATTGTAATAGGGACTCAAATATCAAATTTGTTTGAAAATTGTATTTTATCAATATTTTCATCGTAGTTTCTCCCCCTGAGTAATAATAATAATAATAATAGTACTTTATTCCCAAAATCCTTACAAGAAAGAAAAGAGACATAGTCAATATAAAACAACAAAAATAAAAAAGTTTCCAAAAAAAAATTTTTTTTTTTAAATACAAATTTTGATCAAACGTCAATAGTTCTCAGATCTGCTTCAAATAATTCCCGAATACTATAAGGTTTCAGAAGAATCAGTAATCGATTTACTTTTCTTTTGAAAAGTTTCGGACTATCGATCATTTGATATTCATGGGGCAATTTGTTGAATAATTTTATTGATACGTATTTTGCATCTTTCGTTACCAAACTCAAAGAGTGTAGTGGATAATGAAAATATAGTTTGCGACGGGTACTATTCGAGTTTATGAAAGATTCAAAGTAATGAAAATTCTTTCATAGAAAAATCAGACATCTACTGATATAAAGCCCAGTAAAGGTTAGTATACCCAACTTTCTGAAACATCCTCTACATGAGTCACGGTTTCGCATGTACAGCATCAGTCGGACCGCAAGCTTTTGAATTCGGAATACTTTCAAATATTCCGAAGCATTGCCCCAAACGATGATTCCATGATTTATAAGGCTTACGAAGTTGGCAAAATAAACCGTCTTTAGCAGCTCCAAATCAGATTGACTTTTCAATACTCTCAGCGTATAAACGACAGTACCGAAAGTAACAATTCAAAAGCTCAATGAGCTAGTGCGAGTTCGGTGAAACTAATTGTGGTCTGTTTATGCTTTGTTATTACGTATGTTCCTTTACATTGGAAGATGGTACAAACCTTCTACCAGAATATTTCCAACATATGATAATTGAATAATTTTTTCCGAGTTGGTAAGAGTAATGAAATAACAACATCAAAAATGTCCATAACTCTGCCGTGGTCAATTGCTGATTATTTATGTCGGTTGTTGCACCATCATAATTAATGAGTTCAGTATCTCAAGCTATTCTGGCAGATGAATGTTATCCTCAGACTGCTTGAAATTTGTGGGTTGTAGTATTTCTTCTTTGCGCCCAGAATCAAGAAACAAATACAGTAAATGAAGAATTATCGTTAGGAATGACCAGGATTAAATAAAATGTTTGGTACATTTGTTTATTATTTGTCGACGTTTCGCCCACATATATGGGGCATTCTCAAGACAAAAAACCGACTTTACCGCAATTTCAGGCCAGTATAAAGTCCTCATAAATCCTGAATAGACAGAGACCTCTCACCTATTGTTCTGATCGCATTTTCGCGGAAGATCCCTGTACTTTATTTTGCATTTTTCAGTTAGTCACCTGATACATTTTGTTTTCGGGTTCAACAACTCCCCGCAGATGTCGCGAATACCATTGTCACACCATAAATATGAATTTGGGGTCATACCTTCATTAAAGATCGAACACTTACATACCAGCTATATTGTTTTTATTATTTTTTGTACCCTTGTCATCAGGAATGCAAGGTAATGTTTGTGGAAAATGTTCTTATGTCCCATTGTCTTATTCTTATTGTGTTTTTCAGCATTATGAGTTATTCATAATTTTTATACCTTGGATAACTATTGTCTTGAGAATGCCCCATATATGTGGGCGAAACGTCGACAAATAATAAACAAATGTACCAAACATTTTATTTAATCCTGGTCATTCCTAACGATAATTCTTCATTTATTATACTGTGATAAAGACCGATAACCTACATAAATACAGTAAATGCACAATTATTGCATCACGAGGTCCTCCCTTCCCTTTATCCCTGGTAGATTTGGCAAAAACTCCATAATTATACATGATAAGTTGCTAAAAAAAATTAAAAACAAAAATACCGACTTAAGAAAAATATTCCGAAACAAAGATGCACTGAAACCGGAAAAAATGCTAGGAAGGTACCTAGCAACTTCAAATCTAAATCAACACATACCTATGAATGACCAACAATGAGCAAAATATTCGTTAAAGTCCTCCTAAGTCAAATGAATTGAAAAATATCACAAAACTGAGAAGTCAATCAGATTATGACGATAATATAATGTACTCAATAGATTGTTATTTGTGGAGACTGTGTCAGCCAACGTAGGCTTGTGAGTCTAAGGGCCGTTCGCACCGCTTCGGCTCAAGTGCAAAGGGTCACTTAAGAATGCTCAACCGTTCGCACCATACTCTATGGAACACTTAAAGGGTATTTATTCTAGACATAGCTAAACTGTAGATTTCTTCGGCTTAAGGCACCCATAACCTCAAAAATTTGAAATAAAAGCAATGCAACTGTCATAACAAACGCGTAGGTTATCGTACGCCCGAAAACATTAGCATATCTTGATATCTGAAAAATCAAAAGTTTTGAAATGGATTTATTGGAAGACGATGACGACTTGGGCGCTTTTAACAGTCATCAATCATCAGGTTCAAGATTCAGACTGCGTTCTCATTTTGTGAGTCACTATTTTCAGAATTTGATCAATTAAAGTTTTTCACCACATTTTGTTAATTTATATGTAATATGTTTTTTTTTTCAATAAATTGGTTTACAAAAATGAAATTTTTCCTTGATATGTAATCAATAACTGCTATTTGATAAAATTTCCATTCCAACTTATGGTCTCTATCGGAAATCAGAAACTACCATGAATATGATAGTTTTTGAAACATAGATGAATTCAAAATAGTAATCATCGAAATGAATACCATTTTCAATTGCCAGGCTCAGAGTTCTTTTATCATGAGGTTGGAGAAATGATATTAGATTTTGTCACTGAGATGAGAGATATACCGGTTTCGGCCTTGTTGGGCCTCATCAGTATCCCGCACATTTCAGGACAAAATCTTCATAAAAAACTTCAGAATTTATTAGCAATTGGTTGTGAAGTAATGAGTAAAATATTACAAAGTACTAAGGTGGTGACATCCAATTGCGTCAAAATGAAGTTTCACATCTCCAATCAAATGCAAAAAAGAAATCTGTACTTCCTCTTTCACTGAATGAGATTTTAGCAGTGGCTCTATTCAGGGCCCGCTTGCTAGTTTCTCAAAGTGATGGAAACGCCCAATTCCTTTTGTGACTGTGAAGCCTGATGTTTTTAAGAAAAAGAAAATTCTTTGCCTTTACGAAGGCACATCGAGAACATTTTTGAAACATAGATGAATTCAAAATAGTAATCATCGAAATGAATACCATTTTCAATTCCCAGGATCAGAGTTCTTTTATCATGAGGTTGGAGAAATGATATTAGATTTTGTCACTGAGATGAGAGATATACCGGTTTCGGCCTTGTTGGGCCTCATCAGTATCCCGCACATTTCAGGACAAAATCTTCATAAAAAACTTCAGAATTTATTAGCAATTGGTTGTGAAGTAATGAGTAAAATATTACAAAGTACTAAGGTGGTGACATCCAATTGCGTCAAAATGAAGTTTCACATCTCCAATCAAATGCAAAAAAAGAAATCTGTACTTCCTCTTTCACTGAATGAGATTTTAGCAGTGGCTCTATTCAGGGCCCGCTTGCTAGTTTCTCAAAGTGATGGAAACGCCCAATTCCTTTTGTGACTGTGAAGCCTGATGTTTTTAAGAAAAAGAAAATTCTTTGCCTTTACGAAGGCACATCGAGAACATTTTTGAAACATAGATGAATTCAAAATAGTAATCATCGAAATGAATACCATTTTCAATTCCCAGGCTCAGAGTTCTTTTATCATGAGGTTGGAGAAATGATATTAGATTTTGTCACTGAGATGAGAGATATACCGGTTTCGGCCTTGTTGGGCCTCATCAGTATCCCGCACATTTCAGGACAAAATCTTCATAAAAAACTTCAGAATTTATTAGCAATTGGTTGTGAAGTAATGAGTAAAATATTACAAAGTACTAAGGTGGTGACATCCAATTGCGTCAAAATGAAGTTTCACATCTCCAATCAAATGCAAAAAAAGAAATCTGTACTTCCTCTTTCACTGAATGAGATTTTAGCAGTGGGAATTGAAAATGGTATTCATTTCGATGATTACTATTTTGAATTCATCTATGTTTCAAAAATGTTCTCGATGTGCCTTCGTAAAGGCAAAGAATTTTCTTTTTCTTAAAAACATCAGGCTTCACAGTCACAAAAAGAATTGGGCGTTTCCATCACTTTGAGAAACTAGCAAGCGGGCCCTGAATAGAGCCACTGCTAAAATCTCATTCAGTGAAAGAGGAAGTACAGATTTCTTTTTTTGCATTTGATTGGAGATGTGAAACTTCATTTTGACGCAATTGGATGTCACCACCTTAGTACTTTGTAATATTTTACCCATTACTTCACAACCAATTGCTAATAAATTCTGAAGTTTTTTATGAAGATTTTGTCCTGAAATGTGCGGGATACTGATGAGGCCCAACAAGGCCGAAACCGGTATATCTCTCATCTCAGTCAAAGATTATAGAGTATAAAGATGGGAAACGAAGCGACTACAGTGATGTCAGCGACATCTGTTTTTCAAAAGTAATCGATCTATGGTTAAAATATTTAATTAGGGTCCATTTGGCATAGATTATATAGAGATTATTAGTAGGCTGTTGTCAATTTTGAAAGAAATACTTGAATAAATATTTTTGCTGAATGATGATTGTATTTTCTCGCGTATTTTCTACTGAAATAATTCGAAATCTACAAGTGTACCAACTAGCTCACTTCATAATCTTGGTTCGTGTGTTTTTCTGTTATAAATTTTGTGTTAAAAACTGGCCGATATTCGAAATGCATGGTGATTAATTGCAGAAATAATAATCTTGAATGTGCATTCTTTTCATTACCAAAGAGAATAGAAATGTAAGTTTTGAAACTCTTATCATGTAATTGTCTTGTTCATTGCTTTTTATTTTCAGTGTTGTCAAATGGATAGAGGTTTCGGGGTAAAAATATATTGTTCTGGATAATTTGTTTGCGAACCGAATTTTCTTCGGTCTCATTCATTAGATCAAAAAGTTCCACTCATAGAGGCAATGGTGGTCAGAAGAACGACTTATAGAGGTGGTGGTTCTCTTGTCGACCCTTCCAGCAGTTCGACTCATCTACTAGACCCTCCTAGACTCATTGAGGTTTAAATACACTGGGTAAGATATGTATGAATCGGGTCCAGAACAACTGTTTCACTTATCCATGTTCGATTTATCGAGAGTTCACTCACAATAAGTTCTTGAAATTGTTATGATAATTCTCTAATATGTGAAAAAATTTTTGAAATGTACTCAATTTCATAATTATTGTATTGCAGTTGATTTTACACAATCATTTCAAATAAAAATATAAAGAATCCAGAAGCGTATTTCATTTGATTCAAAGCAATATGCAGAAGAAAAGATCTTCTTGATCAAAAAGCGGAGCCTTCCTTTTTTTTGTCGATCAGGATATTTTTTTAAAAGCTCCACAAAGTCTTCAATTAAATGAAAATTTATGAGAAATGTGTTTCGCATTTCGCGCCTATTGAAATAGTTTTCTGTACTGAACAATGTTTTCAGCGTCATCTATGTGTCACAAGTAAGAAACTAGCCAAAAATCGTAGTCGGATTTTAGTACCACAGATACAAGGGCGTTTCCTATCTTTCTAACTCTATAATCTTTGATCTCAGTGACAAAATCTAATATCATTTCTCCAACCTCATGATAAAAGAACTCTGAGCCTGGGAATTGAAAATGGTATTCATTTCGATGATTACTATTTTGAATTCATCTATGTTTCAAAAATGTTCTCGATGTGCCTTCGTAAAGGCAAAGAATTTTCTTTTTCTTAAAAATATGATAGTTGCCATGATAGTGAACGGTGAACTTTCATTTTATGATAATATTTCTGAATTTCAACATATCCCTTCAAATGAAGTATCAAATCTAAAAAATTTTAAGTCATGAATCATCGGGTTCGAGATTGTGACCGATTCAGATTTTTCGAGTAACTTTTACCAAAATTTAGTAAATTGAAAATTTTCTCCTCAAACTCGACTCGAAATATAAACAAACCTGAATAAAATAAGAGGTTAGTACAAATACACTGATCACAGAATCGAATATTTCTATGCTCCAGAATGTAAAATGCGAATATTTTGCAGTGTTGTCGAACTGAACATGGACTTAACTAAGCCGATGAGCAGGTAGTCCTGATGCGAACGAAAAGAAGTTAAGGTTACCCTTAACAATAAGTGAACCTTAGGTAAGACTTATTTTAAGGAGAGTCGGTGCGAATGGCCCTAAGTACCTACATACTTAGTGGGCTGCCACTGACTTCAAAAATAATCATGAGGACATTATATTATCCTCATAATTTGATTAGCCTTTCAGTAGTTTGATAAAACCTCGTTTCGTTAACAAAATAATGCGAGGAATTACTGCTATAAGGATTGCTCCGTGAGTAACTTTTCTTTCTTATTCAATTCCTGAGCGAGATTTAATCCATAAAGTCTCTGTGTGGTGTAAAGCCTAACTATCATTAAAATATTAAAATAAAAATAACAACAACTATAGCTTTATTCTCAAAATAGCAACTTGATACACATTTATACAAAGAAATTGTAAAACCTCAATAAAAAGAGAAAAAATACAACGAAATTACGTTCCACAATTTACACAGGAATAGTTTTTTTTGAATTGCTTATAATTACTCAGGTCTAATATATTCTTGGGTAGAGTATGATATATATATCAATTAATGGAAAGGAAGAGTACGTCTTGTTTTATTTTTAATTTTCATATTCTCAAAGTAATAGAGATTTTTTTTCACGAAGGGAATGCTTTCTAAAACGTATAATTCAAATAAAGTAAGAACTTCATACTGCCTGAAATTCCCTCTACACGTTTCTCTATAATTCAAACCAATCATAGGTCTCAAAGCAGATTTTTGAAGGTCCAACAAGTATAGAATGAAAACTTGCAAAAAAGATTTCAGAAGAACTGAACGCCAGACCAGCGTTTGGGGCATTTAATTTGCCCGTTTAGGATTTTATGCATGAACAGCAAAGTGAATATGATGCGTCTAGATTCCAGCTTCTTAAAAGTCCTTCAAGAGGGTTACGTAGGGTGTATGAAAATATTAAACGCCGTGTTTTATGTTATACAAATATCACAAGAATTTTTTTTAACCTTCTCGATATCATTTTTTGCCTCTGAGTAGAACGGTGACCATATGACTATGGCGATGACGTATTCCAAAATGGATTTAACAAAAGTGTGGTACTATTTTTCCAAGGATTTTGCTCTGGAAAACTGTAAGCATTCCTGATGACAAATCCTAGAAGCTAATATGATCTACTCACAATATCTTGAATGTGGGTATTGAATGATAGTTTTCCATCAAATATAACGCCCAGATCCTTTATCTGGTTCACTTTTTCACCGGTAGATCGCCAATACAATACACAAACTCAATTACATTTTTTTTCTCGTGAACAAGATGTTGAAACGTTTTGCTGAATTGAAAGTTAGTTTATTATTGATTGATCATAAATTTACCTGATTCAAATCCTCCTGAAGCAAGTGACAATCATTTATTTCCCTGATTTCTTTTCTTAATATATTTTGAAATCATCCGCGAACAAAATATGAATGTGATACCACAATCATTTATCAGGCAATGGAAGAAAAGAGGACCCAAATTCGATCCCTGTGGTACACCCGAAAATGCCGGAAAAATCCGCGAAGATCCTCCCCTGAACACGACATATTGCTTCCTTCCTGTCATGATCTACTCTATCGAACGAATAAGTAAAATCAGTATAAACTGCATCTATCTGACCCATTCTATCAATCACATCATTGATGTATTGAGAAAATAACATTAAGTTCGTGATAGTTGACTTATTATTCGTAAAACCGTGCTGTTCATCATATATCAATGGCTCCATATGCCTGTGGATTTTTTTAAGCAGTATGCTTTCAAAGATCTTACGTGGGGCGCATATAATAGCGATGGGTCTATAATCAGATATATCTCCCTTATTCATTTCCTTTGGTGTTGGAAAAATTTTGGAACATCTCCACAACTCTGAATATACTCCAGTCTGAAGCATTAAATTGAAAATTCTCTCAAAAGGTTCCTATAGGTGATCAGCACATCCATCCGATTGACTTTTTCACCTTCAGAACTTTCATGGCCTCTTGTATATCTTTTCTGCTGATGCTCTTGATTACCCATTATTAGAATTAGAAGAATCACAAGACAAGATATAACTTGCTTCTTTCTGGGAGTAAGTTTTTTCGAAAAAATATGCGAAACGAATGCAGCCGATTCAGCAGAATTACATCGAATTTATATAGAGCCAAAAATGAGAGGGTTCCGTTTTTATGTCGATTTCAATCTGTTCTATGTACTTTTTGTGTGCAATTTTTACATCTTTTTTTATTTTAGCTCTCAAATACTGAAACATCAGCGAATGAATGGAGTTCTTAGTGATGCGAAAATGTTTCTGTTGTAACTTGTTTAAGTCTGATATAATGCCCTTATTGAACCATGGTGGATAATATCCTTTATTTTTCATTGCTAAAGGTACACACTGTCTCAGCACCCCATCGCGAAGATTTCATAGTACCACCTTAAGCTGACTTAGCTGATGAATATCAATCATTCCTGGAAAACTCTTTCTAGATTTATTAGTCCTGAACGTGACGCACTCAGTTTAATCAACATTCAGAAGGAGCAAGTACTGACTACACCAAATACTTATGAGACCAAAGGCTACTTGCGTCTGTACGATGCAGGATTTGAGATCTTTATTTTTAGAAAGGGTACTTGCGTCATCTGCAAACAAGAGCACATTGGCAATTATTTGGGATTTAGAAGGTATAACTGAAGGTGAATCATTTATTTATAGAAGAAAAAGAAGGGGTACTAAAATAATTTCCTGTGGTACACCTGATTCAATATGACCGTCTTTGGACGTGCGAACTATATTGGCGATGTTGACGGGTACTCTTTGCTTTCTATTACTCAGGTAACTACGGCGCAATTCAAGTTGACTGTCACGGATACCATAAAGATCCAATTTGCACAAAAGCCTTCAGTGATTTACAGAATAAAAAGCCGATTTTGCCTGACGACGGGGGACAATAATAACCGGAAGAGTAAACTTATCGGGTAATTGTCAGACAAGCGAAGAAACGGATGATGAATCATGGATTCCGAATTTGTTGGGATCTTTCGCATATTTGCTGTCAAGATGTACCGATGTTCCGGAGCACTGACGTGAATCCGAAAAAGTTTGCAGTCCAACATCCATTTTCCAGGTTATCGGACAATGACGCGATGACGGTTGTGTTTATGTACGCGCACTCTGTATTTCACAGGTGTTTGATTCGAGCATCCTAACTGATGCCCGGGCAGTTTTGTCCGGCAAAAACGGATTTGATATGAGTGAGCCATTTGAAAAGTCGAATATGTACCTCACCTTGTCTCTCGTCAAGACTGTCACAGTTTAGCTATTCTCTGCTCGATGACAGCACGTTCTCCGTGGTTTACTCTCAGTCTGGATTTCCGCCAATACAGGTATTATGATGGTTGAAAGACAGAGGTATTTCTTTCTTCTCTTACTTGACGATATTTCAGAGTCAGCAACATGTGAATACACTTGAACTGTTACGATATTTCAAAAGTTCCTACACAATTTGGACCCTCGGAAAAAGCTGATTTTTTTATCCTGTCAAGAATGATCAATTTCTGGATGCCCTCTGAATCGCCATCGATCCATTCTGATCTATTTTATTATCCGGTGGTGATAAAACTAACAAACCAAGTGCTCATCGTACCTATATGCTATATGAAATCCAGTCCATGTTCTTGTGCTCAAACACTTTATCATATTGGCAATTATACGAAGATACCAATCGGTTGAAAGCACCAGACCGAATCATGTTCACAGTTTTTGTATTTTCCATTTATGATTCTCAGTATACACGGGTTCGATTGGAAGTTAATTAATTGATATTATGTCTTATTTTAAGTACAATGATTTGTTTTCTTACTAAGTCATTAGTAACGGAATGAGTAGAATCCGTATTTCTCGTATCCGCAAAATTATTGCATATACACATTATAATTCATTCATTTCGATCAGTAACGTTCAAAACTAAAAATACAGCAGGAGCACCGCCGTCGAGATTTCTAGTTTCCAGCTTCCTTTGTCACCGACCAAGCTCGAATCCACGATTTATAAATTTAGACATAACAGCATTACATACCAGCCTTAAAAATGCAGACGACGATTGTGTAAAAGGTCGTTTCTATTTGTTGCGCACTAAAAATATTCTGTCGGACCGGAGGCGCCGGGACGCTCCCCTGCGGAGATCGCCGACTTCCTGTAGCCATCTCGCTCCCACTCACTGCGGGCCTTATTTATGTTCGTGTTCGCTCCCGACTATATACAACGCAGCGAGCAGAAGTAGACGCGCGGAATTTAGATGCGATTTCACATTTCGGTAACTTCATTCAATTATCTCGTGGTTTCAATAATTTAATTACAGTTTGAAATGTGGAATAAGAAATTGTGACCAACACGCTTTCATGTTGTTGACAACATATTGAACGAACGAAACGTTCTTGTGACAATTTACCACTAATGATACCTATTTCCGACGATTTGTAGGGTTATATCACCTTATTTATGGCTAACAAATTACTTACTTGAAATAGAACAAACTAGAAATTTTGGAATTTTATCAACATTTTCAGGAAGTTAGTCAGATATTCCAGATAAAAATCAAACAGACCCGAGTGACTAGGGGGATATGGTGACACAAACACCAATTTTAATTATTCTCAATCAAATAACATCCGTCCAATAATAAACGGTTCGATTACTCTACAAATTTCGACTTTCAGTTATCGATCCATTGATAGATAAAATACCGTTGAAAATACCGCAGAAACCGGCCTTAGGATAGCCGCGCAGATGCGATTTTCTGTCGTGCGATCTTTTAGACACCGAAATAAAACACATACTGTTTAATTAGAATGCACGCACATGCGACCAAATAGTCGCTGCTACTAAATAGTCGCATTTTTGAAGCGACGCAATTGTCCCAAATTCGAATGAGTCAAACTTGCGACAATTCAATCGCGATTCAGTTGCTGCCGAAGTCCGAACTTCTTAGTGCGAGTGTGAATTTTTTTTGGGACTTTATGAGGTGCTATTGCTACTATTATTTTCTTGGCGATTGCGATTTTTCGGTCGCGCGAAAAAAACTAGCAAGTGCGCGCCTAGGCTAAAAGGTGGCATTCGAAGTTTCAGACCTCTGCGGTCGCTGCTCGACAGCTGCGGCTGTGGACGCAAAGTACTGCTTCAATATTCCACTGCATTCAGCATTTTTTTCGGACAAATTCAAACAAGAGTTAATAAAGGTTTTTCAGGTCAAGTGATGCCTGAATAGTACCCTAGGCGGGAGTGACCGATTAACATTTGGCAACGCAGTAAAGGGTAAAATCGTGCTACACCTAGAGAGAGAGAGTATACATAATAGTTCCGTCACAATCGTGCATTCAATTTGACCGTATGTGATATTTTAGATAATAAAGGTAGCCTATTCTACATCACCCTAGAAATTGAATACTAGGCGCGTTTTTTTTCAAGTGGTATCGCCTAATGGGCCTGATCCACAACCTCTATGTTCATCAAAATGTTGTGAGATTGTAAATTTTCTTTTCCTTTGTCTTCCCTTTCTATATACATATATATATATATATATATATATATATATATATATATATATATATATATATATATGTATATATATATATATATATTCTTATGAAATAGAGAGCTAAAATAATACAATTAATGTACCTAAGCTGAGGTACGATACTATTGAGCCAGGGGAAAAAACCTCAGCCGAAAAAAACCCCCGTGAAAAATATAATATAATAATAATATATTAAATATCAGGAAAATCTTGAAAGACATCAGTGTGATCATCTTCAGTTATCCGTCGATGGGCTCAGATAAATAGATTCTTCCCAAAACGGCTCACAATTCTTAATCTGCAATGAAAAAAGACAAAAGCAGGAAAGAAACCGATCATTCAGAACAAATCAAATTATTTTGAAATTAACCACCCATTTTAGAAATGCATTTGTTACTTTATGTAAAGCGTCCTTCTAAGAATGCATGAATACATCCGTGGAGTCAATCTCAGATTCAGGCAGGATTATCCGTGGCAGTTGATACGAATCCTTCGTACAGTCATTTAGAGAGTCTTCCGGGCATATTGGCCGTGGTCTATTAGGAATTATTACACCTAACGTTTCGTCTACAACTGCGGTAGGCATATTCAGAGGATTCTTGGTCGGAGGTTGTAACTCGACCGCTGAAGTGATGCTGGATTTGATTCGTTGGCCCAACTTATACTCTGATCATTGGCGGAGAAGGTTACGCGCGCGATGTTGATTTTGTTCTTTTCCAACACCGGCAACCATGCGCGATGTACCAAAGGAGTTTCTATCTTTCTGTTCATGTTGTTCTTATGTTTATATATCACAATGGCTTCCATGTTCATCCTAGGATAGAAACTGTTCGAAATAGCTCTGCCTTGTGAGAAAACAATATTTTGTCCATCTGTTAGAGGATGTTCCGCTAGTGCGGATTTTTCTGTCTGATTGACTCGGCAGCATCGTTCATGCTCCTTAATTCTCGTATTGATACTTCGCTTCGTTGTACCAATGTAGACTTTGCCGCAGTCACAAGGTATCCTGTAAATACCGGGTTGAGAGAGTGGGTCGATTTTGTCTTTGGTAGTTCTGATCATTTGGCCAAGTTTTTGAGTTGGCTTATAGACAGTCTCTATATACCAATTCTATCGGTGACCTTGGTAGAATACTAAAGAGGCACAATATAGAGACGGTCTATAAGCCAACTCAAAAACTTGGCCAAATGATCAGAACTACCAAAGACAAAGTCGACCCACTCTCTCAACATTCTCGACCATCATGTAACTCAATTCAGAGTCGAGAACGGCGGCTCTCGTAAGGCCATATCTATGGATCGCAGCGCAATCCGAGCGATCTGATGTGTTTTGCCGAACGCCCCAACATGTTGAAATTTCTGCAACTATCAAACATAGGCTGCAGTACTAGGAACAAATATTATAATATTCAATGGTCAATGGCTGAACTCTCTCTCAAGAGTAATTTCCTTCAGCATATTGCTATGTTGACTGGATGCTAAAAAAGGTTATTGCTTTTTTTTTGAACAATATTAATAGTATATGCATTCTCATTTATCACTTCCTCCCTTGAATATTCAATTCTCGGGCAACGGTTGAGGATTTCTAGTCTCTATGCCTCTTCTTGACATCACCTTTGAGTTCTCTGTGTTGGTCTTAATAAAACCCAGGAGCTCTTGTTTAAGAAGTGGTATAAAACTTAAAAAGTAGGGCAGATCAGTCTATCGCTAATGAGGGCCACCCTTTTTCATATATTTTATTGTTGCTTCGGATTTTCAGCTGACTGTTTTATACATTTAGGATATTGGAAATGAACCCAGTTTTCTACGTTATGTAACTACCATACATAAAATACATTACAACACATTCAACTCCCCCATTGAATAGCGGTTAGTCTAAAAATATCAGAGGTTAATAGATCCTCCGGGAAGTCGAGCACAATATGACACATTTCCCGAATGCATGCAATTATTTAATTTGTTCCTCGACATACTCTGTTCGCACTCGCCGACCACAGGAGCTACTCTTTGATGTCAAGAAACTCAAGGCAAATCCTGGTACAAACGATAAAACAATCTGAAACTTCATAAACTCCATTTGAAATAGTGCGTCGTTTGTAAAAGAAATAATTCTTCGTCTTAATATCAGGATTGTTTTTAGAATACCACACACATTTTATGATTTCCTTCTTCGAGAACAGCGGTATTTATTCACCTAAAATGAGGATACATTGGGAAACATACCAGTATAAAACGATATAGAACCTGAATCAGACAATATTTTGGCATCAAATAAAATAAACCTTGCACATAAAATTTCATTACACGCTTCCTTCTGGTTTTTGGTGAAGAATCCCCTGCAATCTCTCTCAACTGAGAGGAAAAATAATTAATTTTCTTTCGCAAATTAGTTAAAGCATTATCAATGTATCAATAAAGCCATAAGAATTAACAATCCATAACTAATCGGGTCTATTCTGTTTGCGGTTTGCTGTGAATCTTGATGTTAAAGTCATAATGACATCTTCATAATTTATACCAATATGGCTATGATATTACGTATTCTGGTCCGAGCGTTATTGCAATGTTGGTTATGAATTATGTTATAGCAATATTGCAATCAGGGTTCTCAAGAATCGGCGATTTAAGATCTGACAAACTGTATTTTATGCAACGGTAGCAATATCTTCATCTTAGCAATATTGTTATGAGCAAACAGAATGGCACTGAATGTGTCACTTTTTACTGATGTTTACTTACTTCTTCAGGAAATTATTCAAAAATTCAAGGAATTTTTTCATTTTTATGAAACTTTTTTAAGATTATGTCTGCAATAAACTCAGTATTTTTTTCATGAATAATGCAAGGGCCCCTGATATGCAAACACTAATATTAATTTGTAAGGGGCCAAATCCTTTCGCAAATATTCTTTCCTAACAATGAAAGAAAAAGAAAGACTGACCTCTTCAACTTTGTAACATTGCGGAGTCTATAGGTATCAGAGTCCTTCATGAAACGAATTCGTGAACATGATGAAAATATTCAGGATCGTGAGAATTTCGGATTCAACAATTATCAAATGTGAATTTCACTAGGTCAATTGCTAGAGCAAAAATTCTCACGGTTCTGAATAAATTGACCGTCGTCAATTGACAAATCAAAAATTCTCATGATTCTGAAGACTATTGCCAATTTTGAAAATTTTAGACCCCGAAACGTTACAAGTTTAAAGAGTTCAAAGTGTTACTTTTTGTTTCGTTCCTAGACAGTTTTTTCGATATTCGATTCTAATCAGCATCGCGAGCGAACGTGTTCGAGTTTCTTTGTCGAGATTAATCGAGTTGGTGGTGCAGTTCTTTTTTTTGACAGTGATTACGGTTGTGAATAAAGGTCCAATAAGTCTTGAAAGACTGAATTGGTTTTCCATTTGTTTCGGATGATAATTATTTTTTTCTTGGGTTTATTGTTTCGGATACGTATTCCCTGTAGTTTTCATATTTCACTGTGGGTATCCCGCATGAGAGAGAATTACCACACGTGCCGATTCCACTACATACGGGGGTCGTACATTTTTGAATTAACACGCAGTTTACTCAGTATTGTATGACATTAGTGTTTTCATTCCCTTAGTACTGGTGTGCACCTTTCTATCCAGATTGTGTTTTCCTGCGGCCCTCTTGTGTGTCTGACCTTGTGAGTGTGACCCAGTCTCTTTCCTTTGCATAGTCAGTACACATCAAGGTTGTTCAGAAGCGTCAAGGAAAATGTCTTGCTTTAAATGTAATTTAGAAATAAATGATAACTCAGATAAGTTTCTTCGGTGTGACGGGTGCAGTCGGCCCCTGCATGTTTAATGTTCAGAGCTGACTGCAGCAGAGTTGAAATGCTTTGAATTGCGTCCAAATACAAAGAGTAAGGTCAAGTATCTTAGTATTGAATGTGAACAGGGACTACATCAAATTCCGAAAATACTTAAGCTCATAAATGACTTGAGAGAAGAAGTGCGTGAGCTGGAATAGATTAGAGATAGTGAGTCCAATGTTGTTTGTGCTAAAAGCAATTACTAAGACATAACTCTGTATGGCTTCATTACTGACAGTGGATTTGCTTTTTTAGTTTTATTCCATCATGGTGGCCACCGAGCCTTAGACTATACAAAGATTCAAATAATAACTTGAGATTCTAGGACTGACCTTGAAGGAGGCATGTTCGTAGTAAATGAAATGTTAAATGCTTACGAGGATTACTACGATGCAGAGATTGTCAAAACTATTAAATCCGTTGGCATCATGCCTCTTTACGAGGTTGCCCATACAGATTCAGATCATTCAGACGATAAAGTGCAAGGAAATCCAACACACATGCCTGGCATATTCCTCAGAGGCAAGGCCATAGTTACTTATGAAGAGTCTGAAAGTGAGAAAGATGATGGGTTTCCTACAATAGTTGATCATATATCGGAAAACTAAATCGTACCAACACGTCTGTTCCGTCGGGTGTTTCTGTTGAAGATAAATGTGTGTGTGTATCATTGTATTATCAGAATATTAGAGGACTAAACTACCGCTATTTTTTAAGTCAATGTGTGAGCATACCTTTGACATAGTCTGCACGAGTGAGACCTGGCTCCGTTAGTCTGTTCTTGATGCCGAGATTGGACCGGCTGGTTATAGTAATGTGCGTTGCGACAGAAGATTCTTAGACGTTAACAGATCATGTGGTGGTGGTGTTTTGATTGCCTTTTCTGAGTCTCTGCGTTTCAGGATTCTTGATAATGCGTTTCTCAGGGATCTCGTTCTTTGATAGATGTTGTCTTGTGTAAATGTTCTGCGCCCAGTCAGTTCGTTATTTGTGTGGTCTATGTACCGCCTGACGTATCCAACCTTGAGCTTGAGTTGTTCACATCTGCCCTGGAGCTCAAATTTTTGAATGAGACTGTAGTCATTGTGGGTGACTTCAATGTACCCAGTTTCAGGGAGGGGGAACCAAGTTGTCCCAATACAGTGATTTTACACCAATTTTGTAATGTTCCCAAGTTGCGACAACATAATGCAGAGTATAACTCTAATAACAGATTGCTAGAATTGGTACTGGTTGGCGGGATTTCTGATGTTGATGTTACAAGTTGTGACTGTCTCTTCGTTCCTGAGGTGTGAAATTTGACAGATTACGGAATTTGAATTGATTTGTTTTGAAAATTGATAGGTTCGGATTTTAATACTGACAACCACAAAACGAGAAATATAACTGAAAACAATCCTGTTATGAGTTCATTACAGCACTACTTTTAGTAAGTACTGTAACTTCCAACTTTTCTGAAAGTTTCGAAGAGTTAACACCAATATGATATTTCTGATGATGTCAATGATTCTGGGACGCTTCTTCTGACAAGTCTGAGTGAATTTTGAAATGAGTTGTTGATTACTAGTAGCAATCTTCGGTAGTAGATTGAGTTAATTACAGATAGTTCATAGTGACTATTTGTGACAGATTGATTATTCTGCTCCAGATGGAAATAAACCCTGTATGGTTTTATTGCAGTCGATAACTAGCTTGATTATCAGTTATATATGTTTTTGTGTGGATCTCGACATTATATTTTCTTCAACTAAGTACTAGTATACCTATCTGCGGCATGCCTAGCAAACTACATTTTTAAAAGTTGAATGGACATACTAGAAGCCCTAATCTATGCTAATGTCAATTATGCACACGAATTCAGTGAACGTATGACCAGCTTTCAGAGATCTAAATGGAATGAGTGCCCTAGACTATTTCGCTGAAAATCCCTTTCTATTTTTCCAAATTTAACCATTTCATTCTTATGCCCAAGAGCATGACCAATCATCAATATTGAAGTTGAAATTTATTGCAAAGAAGCAGTAATCTGTCAATTGGTTACGAGAGTTAATCTTTATTATTGAACATATTGACGAAAAATGTGAGTAAATGTTTGAGCTATTTGGAGAATAGTCCAATTCACTCTTCTATTCCGACACGTGTTTCTTGACTTTTCCATCCGATCAAGAATGGAAGTGGGAAAAGAAGGGACGAGGCGAATCCAGTCTATGGGTACGTTATGAGGCATTCACAAATTGGCTGAACGTAATTATTTGGCTTTTGAATATGAAAAGTCTTACTCAAAAAACGATTGATATAAATTTCTTGATTATTTTAAATTTTGTTGAAATTAGCTCAAATCTGAATTTTTCTGTTATCTAGAACGATTTTCCTAAGTTCTCGTTTGTCAAGCATTCGAGAAGATCAAAGAAGGAATTTCAGCAATTTTACGGTCACAGGCGTTTTACCTGGCTCAAGAGTGCGGTCGACGACATGAGACATAATGAACGTGATGGAATTCGCAGTTTGTACTCAAGGGAGTCACTGATACTCGTGCACATTGTGCATTGCATTTTGTTTCAATGATCCATGAACTTTGCAATTCCAATTTTCAAATTCCAAGATAATATTGTTTTATTAGTGCTTTTGAAAGTAGAAATTATCATTTAAATTGATATCGAGTTGAATAAGATATAATGATTTGAAGATCAGCAATGTTCATCGCTATCCATCCCGCTTATCTCTCATATATGTTAGCAGCTGATATGAAATAACTTTGGGATACTGATATTTATAATTCGAAGTTTCGAAAAATTATTGACCTTCAGAATACATGCGACCAGAACAAAAAAAACATATATCAAAAGACGCAGAATAAGATAGGTGTGTAACCATTTAACATACAGTAAGTACAAAACAACAGCAACAGGGATCATTCGAATATCACTATTTCAAGGTCAATTGTCAAAATTTTGAGGACAACCTTTGAATAGCCCATTATTCTAATTCAAGAAAATTGAACATAAGAAAAATATCCGGATCAAGAGAAAGTTCTCGAGACAATTTCTTCGGCATTTTTTTTTATTTACTCATATACTTTTAACAAGATGTAAAAAGTATCTTGGTCGATGGCCATTTAGATTTAAATGCATAAGTTGATTCCTTGATTAAGATAACTACTATTGCCGGATTTGAAAATATTGATACTTTCCAATACCGAATAAAATGTGTAACTTTTTGAATTATTATTTGAAAAAATTGTATCCCTGATATCAAGTTAATTGTAATTTGATTTTTAATTAGAGTCTTTTAATCAAACTAATCGAAGTTCATGCTGCCAAATCATATAACTTACGTGGATTACCCACAGAGTATTGATATATTAATGAGTGAAGGGGCCAAGCAGTTAAATGTAATGATTGCAAATAGATCTGAATATCAGAAATAGTACGGAATATTCTTGTTTAATCATGTAGCAAAGAGAAACGGAGGAAACATAAATGGACAGAGGTTATATGATTATTACTGTTCATCTTCGGAAATCAAAAGTTCTGTTGACACTCATAATTTTCGATTCAGGAATTTTAACTACGGGTGAATGTGCAGCAAATGTATTAAGAGCGACATCTATCCCAGAGTTGCCAAATAACTTTCATTAGCCATTGATAGAACTGTATCAATTCGCAAAGTTTTCATTTAAATACGTTGAACGTCCCGTCCCGCCTTGTACGTATGCTGACAACTGTGGTGTTAGTACGAGAGACGAGAGCTAGTGAACCTTTTGAGTAACGGTTTGCCTGTAAGGCTAGAAATTTTTATAGCGATAGTTCCTAACATGCCGAGGACGGAAATCATCGCCTGGCACCCCTCACCCCTGCACGTCATCAAGATCTATATCTTTGAAAGTGTTAAAAAAATTAAAAAAATAAACTTGTTTCTGTAAGCTTGAAACTTTCATACGATTTTGTTCGTTCATTGTGAAGTTCAAAAAAAAATTGACAGGCGATTTCGACGAGCACAAGTACCTGCCAGGCGACTCGAAAAGGGTGTAAAATACGAACAAAAATCAACTTTTTTCTGTAAGGCTGAAATTTATATATGTGTTCGTCTGAGGGAATGAAAAAATGATTTTTATTATTAATCTTCATCATCATCTGATATGTTATCATTAATTTCTTCATCATATAGTACAACCGTTTCAAGCGTAGTACACTGTGTCTTAAATTGGTTGAGACTGCATTATATCTCAGCTATTATTGAAAATAGAGTCATGCGGTTTCCGAGACCCTGTGTCACTTTTTTGTAAAACTCTTAAATCCACAAACAGAAATATTCCATCTTCTTTTGTTTCTGGAATACAGAGCGAAAATGAAAATGTTCACTTTTTGAAGATGTTATTATTTCTCGGGCCCTGCATAAGAAAGAAAAAAATTAAAACTTCTTATAATGATATTTTTACGAAGAAGTCAGTGGCGTAGCAAAACATTTTTTCAAAGCATTGTTTTTGAGATTGAATTGGAACGGAATGAAATTTTTCATATGGAACACCATGTTTATTTTAACGTCAAAGTGTATCACGACCTATGCTTCAAATTTCAGTTGAAAAAAATATCCCACGCATTATTCACGCAATATTCACAAGCATTTAATCATTACTTTTTCAAAAAGCCATGTGATCTAAACAGATTTATTTTATCCTACTCTGAACATAATTTCAAAATATCAACTGGAAAATGGTTTTTTGATGCATGTGTGGAAGAATTCACGTCTTACTTAAAAAACAAACAGAAATACAGTAGGCGCTTGATGCCGGATTATCGGAAATGCCGGATTATCGGAAATGCCGGATTATCGAATTTGTACAGGAAAAAAAAGCTAACTTCATATGATTTTCACCACTATCCAACTTTCGCAAAATTAGATTGCTATTTTGTCAAGGGACGCTATGAAACAAGAGAAAACAAATACATGACATCACTGTCGAGGTTAGGTCCGGACTGCCGAGCGGGAAAAACTACTCTCGATCATCCGGCGTTCAGCTGTATAAAACGCTGGGACCCAAAGTGCCGGACTACAGAGCGTACCGGATTGGCAAGCGCCGGATTATCGAGCGACGACTGTATACATTTTTCAGATGGTTGACGCTGAAATTTATTAAAGGTAAGAATGTGATACATCGATGTATTCAGAAAAAAATGAGAAGATTTGAGACGTTAAAACATACGAGGTGTTCCATTTGAAACATTTCAAGTTTGTGCTATATCTTAAAAACATTTATTAGATAAAAATTTTAAGCTACGCCACTGACCTCTACGTAAAAATATTATTATAAACATTTTCATACTTATTCTTTCTCATACAGGGCCCGAGAAATAATAACATCTTCAAAAAGTGAACATTTTCATTTTCGCACTGTATTCCAGAAACAAAAGAAGATGGAATATTTCTGTTTGTGGATTTAAGAGTTTTACAAAAAAGTGACACAGGGTCTCGAAAACCGCATGACTCTATTTTCAATAATAGCTGAGATATAATGCAGTCTCAACCAATTTAAGACACAGTGTACTACGCTTGAAACGGTTGTACTATATGATGAAGAAATTAATGATAACATATCAGATGATGATGAAGATTAATAATAAAAATCATTTTTTCATTCCCTCAGACGAACACATATATAAATTTCAGCCTTACAGAAAAAAGTTGATTTTTGTTCGTATTTTACACCCTTTTCGAGTCGCCTGGCAGGTACTTGTGCTCGTCGAAATCGCCTGTCAATTTTTTTTTTGAACTTCACAATGAACGAACAAAATCGTATGAAAGTTTCAAGCTTACAGAAACAAGTTTATTTTTTTAATTTTTTTAACACTTTCAAAGATATAGATCTTGATGACGTGCAGGGGTGAGAGGTGCCAGGCGATGATTTCCGTCCTCAGCATGATGGGAACCATCGCTATAAAAATTTCTAGCCTTACAGGCAAACCGTTACTCAAAAGGTTCACTAGCTCTTGGACTATGTCGTGTACCCTCCAGATTCTCTGTTCTCAGATAGTAGTCAACTACTACTTTCTCCATCGTTTTGAGTAAGAACGATGTTAAACAAATGGGTCTGAAGGATCGGGGGTCAGTCCCATCCTTCTTCCACACCTTTGGCATGAAGGTTACTTTTGCCCTTCTCCATATTTTAGAGATTTGACCCATTACTAAACTGCTTCTTGTAATCTTCAGCAAATGAGGGAGGATCTCTTCCACTCCTTTCTGTAGGAGTATCGAAAACACCTCATCTACTCCTGGGGATTTATACGGCTGAAAGGTGATTATTGCCCATATCAGTCGTTGCTTTGTAAATATTTTCCTAGCAATGCCCCAATCCTCCTTTTTGGAGTTCTTGGTGTGTTCGATTGCTGTTTCTACACTGCTCATGGTTTCACTACCTGGGAAATGTGACTCGAGAAGAAGAACTAATCGCTCCTCTTCTCCCTCAGTGTAGGAGCGATCTGGCTTTTTAAGCGACATGATGGGGTTGATTCCCCCTTTTGCCATGACTTTCTGAAGTCTGGCTGCTGTAGGAGTGTTATTCCGCTTGGCCCTGTTGAAGAGCCAACGGACCTCCTTTCGGAGATTCGACAGGTTTTCGTTTCACCAAGGAGCTTCTTTTCTTGGTCGAGCCTTAGTTAGTGGGCAACTAGAGTGAAACGCCTCCATCATTGCCTCACTCAACTGCTCTACATGCTTTTCCAGATCGTAATCGCGGTGTTTTTCCGGCCCTATTTCGATCTGGTTTAAATTATATTCCAGATGGCTCCTATAAAGAGACCACTCTGTTATTCTAGGATTCCGAATTGAGACCGATGAGATGGTTTTACCCTCCACCCTGAATTCGATGATCCTATGGACGGAGAGTGCGATGGTTCATCCATCACTCTCCAAATGGTTATATCTTGCGCGGCAGCGCTATTAGCGATTGTCACGTCAAGAACCTCTTCTATCGCTCTCGTGACAAAGTTGGTGTAAGCACTCACCTCTGTCGTTGTTGTTCGTGCTTCCCTAAACAGTGTTATGCGCATTGGCATCACATCCCATTATGAATGGCAACCTTCTGCTGTTGCAATATCTTACCAGCTGCTTCACTTCCTCTGGCGGTGTTATTGGCCCGTCATCAGCGAAGTATGCGGATGCTATGACAATGTCTCGGCGGATGCCTCCAAATTCAAGGTGGAGTCAAGTCTTGAGACATGTGTTCTGAAACACAAACATAATTAATATTGCATCTTTTCAGCATACAAGCACGTGGAGATACTTGCCTCTGATCATAGATCAGTTTGCAGTCTTTACACGCCAAACCGATGATTTGGCCTTCTTTGTTGATCCAGGGTTCCTGGATTAGAGCAATGCTAACTTGCAGTCTCGCCAATAACCTTGCAATCACGGCTGAAGCGGCCTTTCGCGTGATGCAGGTTCACTTGCACTACTTTGGAGGAAATGAAGGTTTTATTATTTAGGGTGAGGGCCGTTGGTTACCCAGTCCGAGTCCCCCTCCTCCATCTCCTCCTCTCCTTCCGTATGGGGGTTTTCCCCTACGGATATTGATCAGGCCTCTTTCAGAGCTGTCGCAGTCCCGGACAACAGACAGTTCTTGCCAGCCTCCCGGACGACAGAGAAGTCTCTGCTCGCTCAGGAGCCCCGACAGAGTCACCTGGCCGACCCGAACACGACTCTGCCGCCTCTTTCCCCTGCATCTCGGGTCCACGGGACGTAGAGGGGATCTCCACATCCCCCGAACTCACCACAGGGTCACTTTCGCTCTTAAGCCCCGAGACCGGGATGCACCCGGAACGGAAGTTTAAGTAGCACCCCTCTGCCTTCAGGACTTCTTCTGATTTGGGGTCGATTCCAATCGTGAGGACAGTTCCTTTACCCTCCTTTCTGGAGCTCAGAACTTTCCATGCCCGTATATTGAGGTGGTCGTTCTGGACTCCTACGAGTCAGATGATCTTCTCCGACTCCATTTCGTGGCTTCTTGGGAAGAAGACCGTAATGTTTTTGGGCTTGGGGATGTCGTCTACCTTTAGCACCACTAACTCGGGTTCCTTCCAAGACTCCAGTTGCGGAAGTGAGTTGATGACCCAGTTCGCTGATTTCTCGGATCCACAATCAACCAGCATGATCCCATTTCTGAAATGGACGCCAGTGAAGTGGATCCCCTTTTCCTGGCTCTGGCACATTTCCTCTACCAGAAGGTCTTCCAGGGAGGTCATTTGGTCGGCCTCCAGGATAGCCTTAGGGTAATCCTTAGGCATAATTCGAATCCTGAGGTCTTCTTGGCTTTGACAGCTGCTGCATAGCCAGTGACTCGCCCGGCTGTTGCTGTGGCTGTCTTTTGCTTCTTTGAAGGAGGCCTCGTCGGAGGTGTGATTTGCTCCAGGCCTCTTTTATTTTGCTTCCCCGTAGGAGTTAACTCCGGAGTTGGGCGGTGAAGAGCCTGCTTCCTAGCCTCCTCAGGTTCAAGGCCCTGATGGAGGAGTCGCAGATACTTCCGCACCCCTGCACCACTGAGTCCTCTTCTCAGAGGGTCATCTCTGCATCCAGGCTGTCCCAACTTGGGAAACTCGATTGACTATTTTCTAGGTCGTTTAACCTCCCCCTTTACAGGGTGCCTGGATGAAGAGGTGGAGGGAGTCTCCACCCCCTTTACAGGGTGCCCGGATGAAGAAGTGGAAGGAGTCTCCACCCCCTTTCCGGTGGTCTTTATAGAGTTTTCATTTCTTTTCATGGTTGGTCGCACGAGAAGCAAGGGTCATAAAAGGTCCATCCCTGTGCAGAGCTCCGCTTGCAGACATTAGGGGTGTATACAAAGGAGTGCCCCCAGGTGCTCCAAGGTCGAAACCAGTAGAGACTAGTCTTCTATCTTGCCATGCATCCCTCGTCCTGGTTTCCCGCTTTGGATTTAGAATTTTTATTGAGGTTGTTTAATCTCGGTCCAGGCGGTTAAGCCAAGACCCTCCCCCCCACTTCATTGGCCCGCGAGACATGACCACAGACATCCAGGAAGCGTTGATGTAACAGGATGGTCTCGAAGTTAGCTCGAGATACCACCTGGCATCGTTGTCCTGGTGCAATCCCTTAGCCACGACACTACAGCCGGGACAGGAGAAGTTGGTCCGCGACAGGGTATTAAAAGGCTACCAGTTGAGTTTTTAGGCACAACGAGCCGATTCTATTTCCCCTCAGGTCCCCTTCTCATATACAATCATCGATGGAGACCACCTCCTATCCGCCATCAGGAGTCGCGCCGGGCCGGTACTTCATTCCGACACATATACGAGCACATTATGCACTCGTACATGCAACTCGGGAGAGTTTTGATAGACGGAGATCTATCTGAGGACCTGCCAGTGACGAGAGGAGTTGCGCAGGGATCCATACTGGGGGCAATTCTGTATATAGTGTAGACTTCCAGACTGGCGAACTCCTTCAGTAGGTGCAAGGTCCATTTCTATGCCGACGATACCCAAGTACTTATACTCCTTTGGTACAGAGCGCAAGGTTGCCGGTGTTGGAAAAGACCAAAATCAAGCCAATACGAAGTGGGAGCGTAAACCCACCACCTTCTCCCGCCAACGGATCGAATCCAAGCATCACTTTCGGAAATCCAGCGGTCGAATTAAAATCTCAGATCAAGAATCCTTTGAAGATGCCTACCGCAGTTGTGGGCGGAACGTTAGTTGAAATAATTCCTAATAGACCACGGCCAATAAGCGCGGAAAACTCTCTTAATGTCAATTTCAAGATGAGCGCTTTCCGATACTACCTCGATGAACAGAATGGATAAGGTTCTTCTTCTTGTTGTTTTCCCGTGTGTTCCTTCTTCTTCTTTTTCTCTCTTCAAGAACTCAGAACGCAGCCGTATAAATCAAATGTATATGTCTCTTTTTCCTTTCTGGTTGAGTTGAGCGACATATGCACGCGTGCATAACTGGACTCCGCCTTTTTTCAAAATTAATCTGATAATAAACACTTTACTTGTAATTCTACTTATGAAAATAAAGTCATTTATTATTATTATTAATACGTCTCTATGACACTCAAGTAAATTTAAATTAGTATCGTGGGCTCCCCCCGCTATAACATTACTTGAGAAATCACAAAGCCTGAGGAAACCTTGAACACGGCTTGATTGATTTGTTTTTCATAAGCTACTACAAGTTTCGAGATCATTTCAGTGGACAACAAATTCTGAACACTAAGTACATATATAAAATATTAATTTATATATATAATTAATTCTATATTTTCGAATGAAACAAAGAGTTAACATTATCTTTTATTGATGTTTATCTAATCCTAATATCACAGCAGTAGTTGATATAAATTAGAAATATTGGTTTCAATCATACATAAAATCATTTGAACAACTACAGAACTGTTTTCAAAATAAACATAAATAACAATGAATAAAATTAAATTTAAGTACCTAATTAAAATGTAATTTCCCAGTGTATATGCGGGGTAACATTAGGAAGATTTTATAGTAACACTTTCTTGGGTTTGACTGATATTTCCAAAGGTTTATAAAGGCTCATATAAAATATACAACAAAAAGGGTACTATCAGTCGTATTTACCGTTTTACGTACTAAAAATATGATCAAATATGCGTAAATTCTGACTGTATAAGGTTTTTTCTCAACAAATTTGTCAAGCCAAGTAAAACAACACTCATAAACATGGTACCAAAACTCTTCTATAGTACATCTTGTTAAAGATTACTTCTATCACGTCCTCATTCCCTTTTAATATGTATTTCAATGATACTCTATCCACATGAGCAATGTCTCTGAAGAGCATATTTTATTGCTGTTAAGAAGGTCATACTTGACGAACAATTGAGAAATCGCCAAAATAAACAATTTTTCATTGAACATTGCTGAGCATTTCATGACTTCGAGAAACTTCTGTCTTGACTAGAAACGATTCAACATTTCTTCGAGAATGGTAAATTTGATATGAAACATGAATGTCTAAACTTGAAGTTAAGATTTGAAGCTTAAAATTTAGTCGTCTACAGAGTCTGTTTGAAATCAGCGATGAGATATTTTGATGTTTGAGGATAACAGTTACTAATACCCTTTTTATGAGTGAAAATGGAAGTTTAACAGTTATAAAATGTCATTAAAATACACCGAATGACTTTTGAAATAAAACGCAGGCATGTAATGAAACAATCAAATAAATGTTTCCTAGATCCTTATGAGTAGAAAGCGAGGTATTGTAAAACGCTCGCACTAGATAATGGTCGATAGAAATCTGTAAGTTTCGGAATATTAAAGATGTAAGTGACTCCGTGAGGAGAATGGACGCGGAATATGCTCCATGAAATTAACCAACCTTAAGGAAAAAGGTAGAAATTGTCGCTTCTAAGCAATTCTGTTATATTTTCTTCGCAGTGATACTTACATATCTTCCTTTTTTAAATTTTCATGCTAAAATTTCGTGACCAATGAACATATCGTCGAGTCTGGGTGTTCACCAATTTATGTCAGATTCAGGTTGCTACAATGGAGTTTTCAATTCGAATCAATTTTTTTGGTACTTGAATAAAAATGTGAATAGAATAATTTTCAACTTACAAATTATATAATATGAAAAAATCATGTTTTTTCAAGGAAACATTAAACTAAGGTTACGCAATTAATCTTACAGAATCATAGGTACAGGTTCAATAACATTCTATGTTCAAGTGAATGTACATGTCTATGACAGCTTCTTATACTTAGTGAGAGCTCCCACTAAAGTATCATAGAATTGGCGTAGAATGTGATCTGGCACACAACATTCGATCAAAACCAATGACCAACAATGAATCAGCGCATACGGCGACTTATTCGCCATATATATGTCATGTATGTGCTACGCTACATTGGGGGCGGTCCCACGAAGGGTATACAAAGAAGGCGAAATAGAGGTTCAGTTAATACTTTTAACAGCTAGCTAGCAACGTTTTCGAGTGACCATTTTAGGTCAGCCAGTTTAAAGATATGGTATTTCTCTTTCTCTTCTGGACATTAATCGGGTTATCTAGATAGCTCTAGTGGTTGAGTTCATTCTTGGGCATCAGTGGTAAAATTGTGACTTTTAAATTACAGTTGCAACCGAAAGAAGCGGAGCGGATATTTCTCCTACTAACGGGAATGAAACTTTCCCGAAGAGTTTTCCTCTTGGTACTGACATTAGCAAACATTTGCGGCATTCGGTGCACAAACATGAAACAGCTGGTAACTCATAAAGACATTGATGATTGGCACATAGATACATGTCAAAATTTCATGACTGACGCTACTCTTCAATATTTAACAATGAAATTTGCGTCAGGCAAAGCGTTAAGCCTTGGTTTCCTCGAAAGCGGTACCGACAAATTCCGACCGCAATAATGAAATAAATGACGTCAGGTTGCGGTGGGAAAATCAGGTTTCTTGATTGGAGCCATCAAATGTGCTGTAGTATTTATCAATAGGAACATCCTGTATATTTATCATACTTGAGACAACAAGGTCTCAACGGTCCGAGTAACCTTACATCATCCTAAGAACGTGATGAAGATCTATACACATTGTTTATACCCATGGTCAATATAGTTATCAAATACCTGTTATTGTTTAAAAGCAGTGAACAATGTAAATATATATAGTATCCTCCTAACAAAAAAACGAAGAGTTGAACTGAACTCATTGATTGAATGATTCATTCATTGTGTATCTGTGTAACATGGTCTAAGAAATAAACACCCTCGATGAGACTCCAGCGTATAATTTACCATTCCTCCGCTGTATGACGATTGACCGAACCAACCCTAGCGGGGTACATCACAGTGCAAAGCCTTGGTTTTTTCGAAAGCGGTTTTCTAATATGACAATAATCGAAATCACAATAGTTTACTACCGCAATCATTGACGAATTGTTTCTCGCCGTAATGCCACTATGCCGAAATATTACGTTGCGCTGACCGCCAACGCATCCTCAAAAACCACTGCTGATATTATGCATGGTGCAGTTTTCTATGACGTCATTTGCCGGTAGTAATTTGTCAGTACCGCTTTCGAAGAAACCAAGGCCTTAACAACAATGAAAATTCCTGACAAAACCAGCAATTGGCTTATAGTACCTAAAAGTTTACAGGTTTTAGGAGCACTATGAGAGTTACATAGAAAGAATTAAATTTGAAAAAAGTAAAAAATTGTAGCAACAGGAATTCAAAAATTGGTGTGCATTTTCTGCTATGACTCAGCCTATTACCCGATGACGGCTTGACGTCGACTTCTGGGAGTCCCTGTACTGTATATGTCTGAAAATAGACGCATACATCGACTTGATATACTCCGTTGGGAGTTCCAAAATGGTCGTTACTCCAAATATTTAAAATAATTGAAAATTATTATTGGAACCAATTCGACGAAGATTAAAATTGTAAACGTTAATGAATATTGTGAAAATTAGTGTGTGATGATATAGATAAACCGTGATATTTGTCAAAACGTGGCTACTTTAAACAGTTTTTGGGGATTGGTTTTCCAAGACTCCTGCAGTTCCTCGGGACCCCAAAAACTCAACGACCAAGAATACTACATAGAGATTGGGTACATAGCCTTACTGTGCTGTCCCAGATTACCGTCATCCCGACTTAGAGGGGCTGCTAACCGGAATGATGTGATTGCCTAGAAATTAGAATAGAATAGATATACTCCGTTCACTTATATGAAATCATTCGGTTGTTTTTGTAACTAGAATGTTACTAAAAGAATTTCGGGTGGCACACATGAAATATCGTTGATGTCAAAACGACTATCAATTCTCCGCTTCAAAAAGAATTAAATGAAAGTTCGTATTCGGTCTCATTTTTGATGAAAATGAAATTAGCAATGAACAGGTAGCGTCCCCCAATTTACTTCTGATATTTTTTTGGACCTGCAATTTCAAAAACATCTGCGTCTTGGTTTTCAAAATAAGAGAAATCAAAACTTGTCGGTACTACACCAGTATTTTTGACTCGATAGTGCGTGCAGATCGCTCTTTCAATTTTGACTCTTGAATCAGTATAGATGTGGTCCAGATTTTTGCTTTACAAATTCAGAATCGGCTGGATAGTTTCTTTCAAGAAACATCTTCTAATAAACATATATCCCAACATGCTTCGCTTATGAGATACAGGCTGTTTTTTTTTTCGGGGAATATTTCTGAAATCAACACAGTTTTAACTGAAAAAAGGGCTCAAAGTTTTTCAAAGAATGTATCGTTTTCGAGATAATCGAGTACAAACCAAACACAATCCTCAGAAATGTATTAAAATGAATTTGTGTATTTGATTTGTACTCCATCACCTCGAAAACGATGCATTCTATAAAAAAAGTAATTCAGAAATTTGAGAAATGGAATAGTTTTCTGCAAAAAAGGCTGGGTAATTCATGAATGAAAAACTGAGATTTTTCTTCGAACATTTACATCCCGGTCTATCTCGAGACGAAGTATGTTAGAATATATGTTTATATGTAATATGTTCATATTCTTTCCGATGCCATAATTATAGAGCAAAAATTAAGACCACCTGTTTGAACCACGAAAACAGATGACGTTGAAGCTTGTTCTGAGAGAGACCCATCGATTATCCGTTAGTGAGAGCGCCCACCAAAGTAGCATAGCATTAGCGGATCGCGTGATCTGACACACAACATGCGAGATGCATGTTACTTCGATTAGAAACAGCGCACAATGAAATAGCGCTGCCAGATGCGTGCTATTGTCACGTTTCCTAAATGCTTCAAAATTTGAAATTTATCAACTTTTTGACATATATTCAAATATTTTTATTTTGCGACTTGGTTTGATTCTCCTAAGCAACTTGGTTCATGCGAACTAAATCCCGGCCCAAATTTTGTATTTAAAACCATTACATGAATCTACTGATATTATATCATATTTGTCTCTTAGAAGAATATTCCAAAAACTATATCAGTTGAATCGAAAAAACCACTCGCTAGATACAAAAAACAAGAATGTCGCATATGCGCGAACCTTCAAATGAACAATGAAAATTTCTAACAAATACCCTGACTTTTCACAGAGCATACTTCTGCAAAAATAGAGTTATGAGCTTTCGCCTCCTTTCTTTATCTTCTTGATCTATTGGGGCGTTTGGTTAAACGCATCTAATTGCTCGGATTGCACTCCGGACCTTAGATACGGCCTTAAAGTGCCGCAGTTCTCGACCCTTAATTGAGTTACATCATGATCGAGAGTAGCAACATTCTTCGGCCGACTGAAGTGCAGTCCCATCGATCCAATGTGTTTGCCGAACCCCCATTATGTTATTGTATCAATTATTCAGCTTTTACAAAGCGTACTTTCATATCAATTTGAACAACTGAAACGCAGTTTTCAGGCCAGAAAAAAGGTTTTCAGTATACTGATGATTTTTTGACGAAAGCTTTCCAATTCGGAAATCAGAATTTGTACTCAACTATGGGGATGCATTTGGGCAATGAAAATAACTTTTAGATATATTTTTTAAACGAAAAGTGGGTGCTCACCCTGACCATAAGTATATGCTTATATATTCAGTTTTTTTGCTGTCAACTGTTGAATATATCTTCAGCCAACTATGGGGCTTCAAGAGCACCATGTAAGTCAGACAATTAAATGGTTCAGATGTGAGAGATTTGCGCATGTTTGATCTGAAGTAACTAGCTTACTTCGTACTCTGATGAAATTAGATAATGTTGAATCTTTAGAATTTCTTAAGGATTTGTAGCCTTCAATGACGTGCTTTCTCATCTCATCTATGAAGCAGAGAAAAATTATCCTAATCCAACATCCAGAGACATCATGACAAGAAATCCCAACATCGCACTCCATGTAGCTAGTTTGCCATTCCCACTGAAAAAAAAAATTAATCACTTGAAGAAACTGATGTGATCGTTTAAATATGCTAAATATGTACACTTAAGAGCCACTGCCATTGAAATATCACAAGCGGAAGATGAATAATGAGATCTTGTAGGTTGTGAGATGGCAGATGATACTACTGAAAAGGTGCCATGCACATGCATGCCATTAACTCATGAAAAAACTTACTGAAATTAGAGAGGGTACCGGGTGTTTCGAAATGTGAGGCTTGTTTTTGACAGTTAAAGAACATCAAAATGTAATTATACCAAAAATCTTTTGTATAAAATATGCAATGTTTCCAATATATTTGAAACCAAAGTTACCAGCAATCTAAGAAATTCCAAGCTCGGATCTGACTCGAACGTATAGAGCCTACATCTGTATCGATAATTATTATCGATCAAGTATTGTTGAATAATGCCTTGTTGAAATACACTGCGCAAAAAAATTAACACACATTCTGAAAATCTCAATTTTAATGAAAGTTAACTCTACATTGACTTTATAACTTATTTTTTATGTTCTCTCGGGAAGGTTATGAACGAAACAAGACACATTAAACATTAAATGGAAGAAAAATTTAGGATTTCACCGAATCTTATGTGAAAGAAAAGAAATGAACAATTTTCAAAATACTGAAATGCTCATAAGTGATTTAATACTGGGTTTTTCCACCCCTTGCGTTAATTACAGCTCGGCAACGACGGATCATACTCAAAATGAGTGATCTTAAAATGTTCTGATCTAATCCTTCCCAGATTTCTCCGTGTTGGATTCCTAAGTCATTAAGAGTAGCTGGATGATTTTCTGAACGTCTCAGCCTTCTATTGAGGTTGTCCCAAACCTGCTCAATCGGATTGAGATCTGGACTTCTTGCTGGCCATTCCATTCGAGAGACTTCAACCTCTTCAAGGTACTCCTGAACGATGCGCGCACGATGGGGTCTGGCATTATCGTCCATAAAAATGAAATTTTCACCAATGTATGGGGCAAATGGCACTACATGCTCTTCAAGAATGTTCTTTATGTACTCATCAGCATTCATAGCTCCATTATCAATGACCACTAGGTTTGTGCGAGCAGTCAAAGATATTCCACCCCATACCATAATCGACCCTCCCCCCCAGGAAATTGCACTGCGTATATCTTTCATGTGGACGTCTGTATACAAGGGAACGTCGATCACAATGGTAGAGGCAGAATCTAGACTCATCTGTGAAGAGAACTCTTTCCCAATCGGCCTCTTCCCAATGGATATGCTCTCTCGCAAAATCCAAACGCGCCCTTCGATAGGCTGGGGTAAGAGCTGGGCCTCTTGCCTCGACACGGGGCCTTACATCATATTCTCTGAGGCGATTTCTTATTGTCTGAGTGCTAATTGCACCCCATGAGTTCGCTCAAGCTGATTTTGAAAGAGGCGAGCGGTTTCAAACCGTTGTCTCAACGAAGAAACTCTCAAGTAACGTTCTTGAATGGCAGTTGTTACCCGTGGTCCACCCTGTCCTGGTCTTCGGACATTCATACCTGTCTCCCTGAATCGCTGCAACATTCTGGACACACTTGTATGGGAAACTCCAAACCTTTCTGCAATTCTTGTGTATGTCCACCCTTCTTCTAAACTACCGCTTGGTCACATTCCTCGTGTTTCGCGTTGCATAGCGATCGAGTGTAGAAAATCAAACGAAAGAAAAACTAGTGATCACTAGAATTGATCGAGAACAACTGATTTTAGAATGGAGCCAATACATTCAAAATCTGATATCCCCTTTTTTTATTCCTGCTGGGAAAACACCTGTATTGAAGAAAAACGTTGAAAGTGGATAACATATGCATGCATAATTCTTATAAAAATAATTATCATTGAGAACACCTTCAGTTGTAGAGTAAATTTGAGATTTCAATAATGTGCGTTAATTTTTTTGCGCAGTGCATTTCAATTAATGGTAACGTGCATGGTAAGGAAGGAAGTATTAAGAGGAAATGAAAAAGCGTGAGCACATCAAAACATTAAAAGGCTATCACTTTGACCAATCTAGTACAATTTGGATCAATTCATAGGTGAGTCTATAAATTTCCTTATTCCTTTTATTATATGGCCTTTTGAAAGAGCAGTTTTTTCTCCCCACTTTGAACTTAAGAAATTCTTTCTAAAAAAACCTGATAAAAGTTGAAAAATAATAAAACTAACTTGCTAAAAATTCTAGTCTGAAAAAACCCATATATCGCATCGCTGCCTGACTCAAAACAGGTGATACTATTTTAGGCTTAGTTCAGATGATCGCGCGATTTACAAACGCGCGACTAGAGATACTGAGTAGTCACATAGAAATGTTCGTATGATCGCACGTCATCGCGCGTAAATTGGCGATCACGCGCGATCGCCTTTGCTCTGTCGCCAGTATCTTGTTTCGCGCGACATCGCGCGTATTGAAGTACAACTGTCAGGCTATTGACGTGTTCAGATGATTCGCGCGATTAGAAGTACAAAGCTGAAATATTGACAGAGATTTCAATGACTTTTTCTGTGCTCGGAATCAAAAAATCGCCACAGCACATTGTGAAGGATAAGGCTAAGTTCACATGATCGCGCGACAACGCACATTTGTAGCTCGTTAACGCGCGTTGATGTATTCAGATGGTCGCGCATTGATAGCGCGACAGCCCGCGACTACTGTCATCTTCTTCTTCTTCTTCTATCCAATACGATGTGCTGTGGCGATTTTTTGATTCCGAGCACAGAAAAAGTCATTGAAATCTCTGTCAATATTTCAACTTTGTACATCAAATCGCGCGAATCATCTGAACACGTCTATGCCTGAAAGTTGTACTTCAATACGCGCGAAGTCGCGCGACGTCGAGCGAAACAAGATACTGGCGACAGAGCAAAGTCGATCACGAGTGATCGCCAATATACGCGCGATGACGCGCGACCATATGAACATTTCTATGTGACTACTCAGTATCTCTAGTCGCGCGTTTGGGAATCGCGTGTAATCGCGCGATCATCTGAACTAGGCCTAAAAGAGGAAGAAGAAGATGACAGTAGTCGCGGGCTGCCGCGCAATCAACGCGCGACGATCTGAATACATCAACGCGCGTTAACGAGCTACAAACGTGCGTTGTCGCGCGATCATGTGAACTTAGCCTTACGAACAGACTGATGCAGTTCAGAGAAGTACAACATATTGTTGCACAAGATTTCTTTCAATATTTCATATCGAATATTTTGTATTATGAGCAACATACGTTGAAATGATTTTGATGAGTTCTACCAACTGTCAAGAAAATCCCTTCAAAACCCTGCATATATCTGTCAAATTATCAACTGAGCAAAAAAAATGTAGTATGGTTGTAGATAAAAATGAAATTATAGTGTTGTTAGAGAGTCAATAACCGAACACATTTTACAGTCAATCGATGATGGTAAAAAAAAATCACCAATCGCTATTTTGGAAATTCTGCACACTTCATTATGAATTGATTGATGGACTGCTACTCACAATATTTCAACAAAACGTGATTTCACTTACTTAGTATTGGCTTCAGGTATGATATCGTCGATCACCACATAAATCATCGCTCCTGCTGCGAATGCTAGAGCATATGGTAGAGCAGGTCGCGCATAAGCCACAGCTAATGCCCCAAGTACACCGAAGATAGGTTCAACCATGCCACTGAGCTGTCCATACCTGTCAAAAAGTTTAGAACAGTAATTTCAGAATTGAGTTTTTCGAGAGTAAAACGCAAACAAGTGCGTTTACACCAAATGGATACAATCAAATGTTTGGTTATCTATAAAGCGAATTCGATAGATATAATGCTATGAGAATATCAATGAGCAATTTTGTTGATGCAGTCGCACAATCTGCTCTGTAAGTATTTGGTGTCTTTACATCGAACTAAAAACTCTGTCACTGTGTTCCGATTATTGCTTGAAATAATTTCGAGGTAAATACCTTCTTCGGTGAAAAAAGATGGGACCTCTTTAGTGATCATTCCACATAATAAATCTTTAACATAAAAACTCCCGCGAGCTACTCATTTTCAAAATGCGGCAGTTGAAGGAAATATTTGTTTTAGTGTTTCCAGCTCGCCGCGAAGAGGTCAAACTGAGTTGCGAAAAATTGCATAATATGCCGTTTAGTTAACAATGGAGTGTTGGACGGGTGATCAGTGGTTATGCAATTAATATTTTCAAAATAGTGTTAGTAAAGAGCAAACGCGTCGTTTCTTTCGACAGCATTAATACATATCGCTGAACAAACCTGTTCTGTGGAATAACACGATAAAAAAAGTGTAAACAACAGTGTAAACAAATAGAAGTGAAAAAAGACTTCAAACCGCTGAAAATAGCGAATGTTTTCGATGTTAAGATGATCGAGCCGATGGGACATTTGTCTTAGAATGAAAGAAAGATCGAGAAGCAGGATCCTTCTTAAAGATCTTGAATATCACCCTTAGGAAGAACAGCTTCCAAATATCGAATATTGCAGAAAACCCTGTTGATATACTGTTACCGGGTAGCGAGTAGGTACTCACTTATGATCCTGACAAGTGACAGATCTACTTCAGGGATGCGCCCCTGCCAAGGCAAGCCTTAAAAAATCTCCCAAGGTTTTGGGGGTCCTAAAGTCCTAATACCTCCTACGGGCTTGGTTAGAGTGGAGGTATAAGAACAAAACTCCAAAATACACAAAATTATGCCAGGTCCAAAATAAAAATCGGAATAACCCTGGGTGGGTCTTGAATTTCACCCTGATGCCAAATCAGGTAGTCCCAAGGACTCTAGGGAGAGCAAAGAAAATTACTCATAAATGGAAGAAAATAGCAAGCCTGGAACAAGCAAAAAGGGAATTCTCCGCACCAATATGATATACGGGAACCCTATCATCCTAAAAAAAAAAATTGGATGAACTCGTGGAAGAACTGTCACACATCCGTTAAAACATCTTGGGCATTAGTGAACCTAAAAGAACAGGCGAAGAACAATTCCTGCTACCTTCATCTTTCACTATAATGTGAAGGAAGGAGGGGTGGGGTTCAATTATACCATGTCCGCAAAATTTCGGAGATTGGGAGTGTTTAGTAATATACCTCACCTTGAAATTAAAGGATAGATACCATCTAAAAATTATTCAAACAAGACGAAGTGCATGACAAATATGGTGGTAAGCGAGGGTTTATGCTATTGATAAATTAAGATATGTCTTCAAGTCTTAAGTCCAAATATGTCTGAAGAACATAAAAATAACATTATATTATTATAACATAATATTATAACCTCAGACTGCATATATTATTTATGTCTATGATTGAGACATACAACTAACGCTCGTCAATGTATTTTGCTCACAGAATAAACTCGAACTATAGCGAAAACTGATCGGGCAGAAAATTTATAACATACGGCTCAAATTCTCACAAAACGAGCAGAATATAATTTGAAGTACTTCAATCAACGGTCTTTCAGGATTTAAAAATGAAATTACCCGAGTTCCTAAGCAAGCTTCAAAGGTTTTAGATACCCAATTTCATATTATTCATATTCGAGAATACTGTTTTCGACAAACCGAAACGCAGATTCTTTTTATGCAAAACAAATTGAATAACCTAAATCTCGAATAAACATTGAAAATTTAAGGAGACTCATTATTACATGAACTGAAGAAATGAAAATGTATCTGAAAAGCAGCAATGACCTGAAAATAATGTGACAAAAAATAAGAACAAGAATCATAGTGCTACAACTTTTTACACATGGGCGTTCGCAGGGGGGGCCGTGCCCCCCCCCCTGAGATTTTGATCTTCCCTTTCGTTTTTCGCTCGATACCCTCAATATAATTTATCTAATCCTAGGAGCGAGAAAAAAGTGTTGAATTCGCAACAATTAACCGATTTCAAAGGACTTACTATGTGATCGGCAGATGTATTTAATGAATTGATAACTTCCTGAGGCGCGTAGAGCATCTTTTGGATGAACAAAAATCATGAAAAGTTTCCGTTGACGATGAATTCCATGATTTTTGTTTACCCCAAAAGCGCTCGACGCGCCCCTAAGAAGTTATGAATTCATAAAAATACCCATGCATATCGGCATTCTTCTCAATCGTTACCAGACGATCGTTTTAAGGACGGTTGTTTTTATTAGGCGGTATCTTTGATGCGGAGTTCTTCAAGGGGCAAGTGCAGCTACTCTTATATTTCATTAATTATGGTCCATTCTGCAATCAAGATGGGGAAAATATATAATCTTTTCATTTATATTCCCATTGTGAACGAGATATTCTTGATAATGCCGTATTTGTTGAAACATTATTTGGGCTGTTTCCATTATCTATGTGGTTTGTTGTTACCGACGTTTCGGCAAGCATTAGACTGCCGTCTTCAGGGTGTGGTTGGTCCTGAAAAGGACCGGTTTTTGCAAACTTGTTCTGTCTCGACTTATGCGCTCCATATTTTTTCAATTTTGCAATTACAGTGTGGGGATTCGAACGTCGGTAACAACCAACCACATAGATAATGGAAACAGCCCAAATAATATATTCCCATTCTAGAGAAAGAATATTTGAATTCGAAACCCGTTGGGACTGTATTCAGGGAGTGTTTTTCATTTTTAGTGTCTTTGCCTCAAATTGTGCTATTGAACATAAGTTCCATAGTTATTCAAGTAAGGAGCTTTTCTTATGTTATATTCTACTTTTTGCTTTAAATACAAATTTTCAAATAGAAAATGAAGGTCAATACAGTATAAAATTTCTTTCTCCTAATTCGATATATTGGGGCCATAAAATGTGCATGACGTTTCAACTATTATATTGTTTTATTAATCAGAAGTGTAAGAGAACAAAAACGTGGTAATCTTCGGGAACTGCTGATAGAAACGAAAACTAAGTGAATTGTATAGTGGAGCGTCGAGCTATTAGATTATTATTTCCGAATAATTTTCAATTTATGAGGAATTATTAATGACCTATTTCAAATTCCTTGATCCTTGATCATAAACAGTTCTTTGTAACACAAAAATAATTGGAAAATAATTATCGAATAGTTCGACTGCCTTTTTTTTGTTGAGTTACTTTGACCTATGTTTATATTTTTTGATTAATTGACCTTTGGAAAATATGGTTATTTGAAAAATTTTCAAGAGGAAATCAACTCATCCAAAAAAATTTTGCCTCATACAAAAATGTGAACAGAGAAACGAAATATAGCGAACCGGACCGTGCAACAACTGCGTATGAATACTGTAAGACTAAAATATTACGATTCAGTCTTTTGTTATCAGAATTGAAAATATTTTTATGTGTTGTGTCTCTTTCATTTTATAATTCGATAATAATTCGTTAATTTCGATAATATATTTGTTGATTTCTTTTTTCTGGAGCAGTTTTGGATAATTTCGGATAATGTTTCAGTTTCTTGTTTCAGCAGTCAGTTCTTGATTCATTTAATGGTCCATTATTATTCATATATAATTTTTATGAATATCGTTTCATGTTTTTATTTCATTATTACTCGCCTTAATTCATTGGCAATTATAATATTTATTTTATTCCTTTCTCCATATTATTTATATTTTCCCTATTTCAGTATCGTATTGAGTAGTGGTGTAATGAAGCTCATCATAGCCACAAGTTGGGGAGTCAGTAGGTATAATCTTCTGTAAAGAATTGTCAAATTATACTGAACACGAAACAACTGTCATAATTTATATCACATCAACTATTGCTTCCGGACATTGTACGTAAAATCCATATAAATATTTCACAACGTTCACTGGATCAATACCATCCGGGGGATGAGAAACAATAGGTGAACTCGAATTGAAGCATGGTATTCAGCCTTAATAAGGAGACGGATATTGAATTTTTTTTTGCATATTGAAATTTTCTATTAATTAAGAAATTCAGTTGAACCGATAGAAAACATTACATGAAGAATTTGCAACATCAATTAATTAAATCCAAAACTGAAACAATGTACTTACCATAAACTTCTCCACGTCGAAAATCCAGATGCTTGTAAAGGTAATGCAACCGCTAAGCCTTCTGGAAAATTTTGGATGCCTATCCCAATTGCAAGATTCCTAGAAACAATTAAATTATATGCACAAGCTTGAATTGAATCAGGAAAATCAAATCAAATTTGTCCCACATTACCGGTGCCAATTTTATCCCTAAACTCACAAATCTAAAAAAGATCTCTATCAGAATAAATGGCAGAATGAGATAGATATCTTCAAAACCTTCTTTTGATGTAATTTTTCATAGGCTCTTGTTAGACAACTTAAAATAACACTTTTACCCTTATGCAACAATAAAATTATCAGGAAATATAGGGTTGAGATAAAGTTTGGTGAAATGCATCTGATGTATACATTTTTTTATTGATAATGTGAGTTCACATGGTCGCGCGACAAGGCACGTTGGTAGCTCGTAACGCGCGTGATGTATTCAGATGGTCGCGCGGCAGCCCGCGACTACTGTCATTTTTCGATTCTGTGGTTGCGAGAACGCAGCATTGCAAGGTCGTTAATGGTGTAAAATGGAAGTTGATGGGGAAATCTGTATATGGGTTTCGTATCGGAGGCTGAAACCTCGACGTCGACGAAGAAAAAGAATATATTGGTTGCATCCAATTTTGAGCAAGAGAACCACTTCGAGTCTATACAGGGTGTTTCAAAAAACGGTGACACCCTCTCTAGGATAGATAGAAAACTGAAAAATATACACATTTTTCACGATTTTGCCGAAACTACAGGCAACATTGTTATGAAATTTGATAGGAACATGTTTTGGAAGCTGATAAATCTAATGAATGTATTTTGATGTCTGCCTCTCATAGAGGGCGCTAGTTACACGGTTCGTACCAAGTTGTTTTGAACATTTTTTTTTTGATATTATATTTATTTAGATAAATTTTGAGCCATAGTGAAAATCATTCAATTTTACACCAAAAAAGTACTCTTGATGGAAATCGACACTGTGCACCGTTTTCGGAATATTTCGATTTGAAATAACATAAAATAAAATCAAATTTAATTAGAGTCGGTGTTAAAAATGGCCTCCGTTTTCATGAACCACAATTCTATCTTGTTTTCTCTGTTTTACTCTTCTTAACGGTTGGGAGTCAGCCATGAGGTCATTGAAGTGACGGAGAATTCTGTCCTATAGTTCTTGAGGTGAATTGATCTCTGTTGCAGAAATTTTTTCTTCAAGGTACGACCAACCTATGTAATCTAAGGGATTTAAATCGGGAAGCTTCTGCACCTCTACCAATCCATCGATTCGGAAAATGGTTGCTTGACCTATTACGGCATCTTCGGTGGAGATCCATAAAGCTTACTAATTAATAATAATAATAATTAATGACTTCATCAATTCTTTATACCATCAAAGATTATTACTTCATAATTTTCAAATCAAAATATTCCGAAAACGGTGCACAATATAGAGTTTCATCATGAGTACCTTTTTAGTGCAAAATTGAATGAAGTCTAAGTTCTCTCGAAATTTAGCTTGATAAATCTAATATAAAAAAAGTTATGTTCAAAATTACTTGGTACAAACCGTGTAATGAGAGCCCTCTATGAGAGTCAGACTTCAAAACACATTCATTGGATGTTTCAGCTTCCAAAACATATTCGTATAAAATTTTATTAAAATGTTCCAGTATTTACGGCAAAATCGTTAAAAATTTGTATATTTTTTTCTTTTTCATTTTGAATACGCATGGCGATACGAAAATTTTTAACTGAACAAACCACAATTATTTTTCAGTTTTTTATTTATCCCAGGGAGGGGGGTCAACTTTTTTAAACCCCCTTTATATTACTTTTTATCCAGTGTTCAGAAGACTTGAAGATAAGTTTTTCAACTATTTCAGGATGTCGGTCATATCATTTGACTATAATAATGAGCATTATGCTCGATTCACAATGGACATAACTTAAACCTCATATAACACATACATGCCTACACATAAAAGACAAAAATTTAAACAATAGAAATCATACCTAATGAGAAAGTGCAATAATATACAAGATGTGCCATTTGAAATAACAAAGTAGTTACTACTTTTCGACACAAGCGGCAACACCGCAACACTGAAAATATTTTAGATGGATAGAGCATCTGTTCTTGTCTTAGATCAGAGTCTAAGATTCTTGTCGAAGAAACCAAATTTTCAATGAATTCCTGCTTTCCGTTTGCCATAAGCCCGGTCGTGTATTGGAAGCGTATTCAAGCATGTTCGCGCTCACGCAAAACAAGCGTTTGTAGCTGCTGCAACACAAGCGGCAATGAGCTGCAGGGTTCGTCCACTGGCAGCGGCGACGCTGCGGCTTCTTGCGTTCTATTCAGTGATATAACCGATTGCCCGAAACAAACACCATAGTTTGTCTTCGAAAACGACTTCGTTCGTATTCTTTCAGCCTTGAGTGCAGTATGCTATGAATCCGGAGGACTTGTACATTCTAGGCTATTCTAGAGTTATTCAGACAGAAGACAACTGAAACACAGAGGTCCTGACGTTATTGGATGTACCCAATTCTCAGAGCCAGAAAATTGTTTTGAGAATTCAAACATCTCCACAATGAATAATTGGAAAATTATCCTGATCGATTTTTCAATTACTATGGGAAGGAACAAACAAATTTCTGAATGTCTTTGAGAAACGATAAAACTTCATGGAGATGACACTTCGAACTCTCAAGCTTTGTAACGTTTCGGAGTTTATGTCAGACTCCCTCTTCAGACAATTTCTCAACATGAGCTCCACGGAATCTTAAGAATTTTTTATTTCTCAATTGTGATTTGTCAATACATTATGATCATAGATTAATAATAATTACTATGATGGTGACATTGCTACTTCATTTCAAAATTCCGTTTTCAATAAATCATACCAAATACAATCCATACCCACCGAACAATTGCAAAGATTATCAGATTCACCCAACGATATCCAAGACGACTCCTTGATTTTTTTTTATAACTGTCAGGTTCCATCATTAGATTTTTCGTGTTATTCCAATCCATGATGTGATCGCCGGTATTGAAAGTCACAACATCGCGATCTACCAATATCTCTATTTTTATGTTATTCTAATTTTCCAATTTTAAAGGATCTTGATGTTTCTTCTGTATAGCTTTTTCCAACAAATACATGGAATATTGAAAATACACTTTTTTTATCTTCGTTTCTTATTCAAAAGTTTAGTTTTTGTGAGTACAGATCTTAAATCATTTCGTGTTTTGAAAATGGTTCTCATATTGAATTTAGAACCCATTCTTTGTCCATGAACATGAGGAATCAAATTCAATGAAATTGTTTATTCTTGGCGATTTCTTGTTGGAACCTGATTATCGTCATACTCTCTAAATTTGAAATGGTTTTTTAACCCTTTCCAGCCCAGTGATGCCATTTGGCATCATCAGAAATAAGTGCTTTTTCTAATCCCTAGATGTTACTGAAAACCTTCTTGTTGATATTTCTTATTCCTAGAAAGAGCATTAGTTGTATGGACATCAAAAGTTTCAAGTATAGAGTTCTGTATTTATGTTTATGCACATTTGCAAGTTTGCATTTCCTACTGCTGACATAAATTAGTGAACAGTGAACTTTCTAGTATTACTACTTTCAAATTGCGCTTGACTTGAGAAAAATCGAGGTGAGTAATCATGCTATAGTTTTTGTTTATAGAAATTAGCATCATAATTTACCCCACCACTCCCAAAAAGTTATGATTCCATTTGGAATCATTGGGCTTCATACTATACAGATATTGTCTTCCGTATTGAATATATATTTGAATGAAATATTCATAATAATAATATTATATTTGTAGAAATAATATTGTATTTGTAGAAATATTTTTTTTATCAATTCAGGTTGAAATGACGTATGTTGCGTTGATGGAAAAAGAAGAAAAGCATCTACTTCTAATTCTGGAAGGAGATATTTCAGACATTCAGTTAGAAAACTCTGATGAAGATGTAGAGGTTGATGTAGAAGACAAAGAAGACATTTCTCCTCAAGAAGAAAGTCAAATACAGATAGGAGAAGCTGCTGGTTGTATTGATTGTGAAGTGGGAGGGAATGTTGGGGGCTCAGAAGATTATAGTTCGTCGGATGATATTCCACTTGCCCGATTACCTAATCTCCTGAAAAAAAAAAAAGGATCCAACTTATCGATGGCGAAAGAAAGATATGCGACAACTAGATACAATTAGCAATAATTCTTTTTCCAAACCCCATTCTGAATTGACTCCTCTACAATTCTTCTTCTTCATGTGCCATGTCAGTTTTCTCCGACGTTGGCAATCACCATTGAGAGGGCTTCTCGATCTTGAGCTAAATGCAAAAGTTGTCCTGCATTTCTTATTCCGGTCCACTCTCGAATATTTTTGAGTCAGGAGGCTTGCCTTCTTCCAACACCCCTTCGTCCCTCTATTTTTGCGCTGATTATCATTTGTAAAATGATATAATAGGAAATATTGCCTATCGAACAAACCTTTATTCTGTTCAACAAACTTGAACATCTGTGAACACAACAGAAAAAGAAATGGGAATTCACATTCAGAGTAGAATTATCAAAATGCCAAGTTACCGAATGTATTGGGCGGAAGGTACAAATATCCCTCAATCGCAGATGTGATGTCGCGTAATAGATTCGATAATTTCAGAAATATGATTTATTTCAATGATAATTCCCAAATGAAGCCTAGGGATAGTCCAGATTATGACAAATTGTTCAAGATTAGGCCGGTGATAGATGGGACAAGGTCTAACTTGGCGAAGCTGGAACCAGAAGAGTTCAATTCAATTGAAAAAATTATGATCCCCTTCAATGGGCGATCATCTTTGAAACAATTCATGAAAAATAAACTTCATGAATGGGAAATAAAAATGTTTGCCAGAGCAGGCAAAATGAAAATGTAATTTTTTTTTGTCAAATGAATGTTTATACTGTTGGAATATAAAAAAATTTAAATTTCTTCGATGTTTGTGTAACTCCCAATGATGCCATATGGCATCACGAGTCCTGCAAGGATCAGGACACTTCTTAACATAAATTACTCATATATTTGTGTTTTTGGAGCTTATCTGAACTTATTTCGGTAGGTAATTATTTTTTCTTTCTTAAATTGATAATTCGGGCTGGAAAGGGTTAAATGAAATTCGTTGGATATTGATTATCTTCAGGAATATTTTTAATGAAATTAATCTCATTTTTTCTTATTCCATTTGTAGATGAAATTAAATGAGACCCACCTGTTTTAACACTCATTTGACTGATAAGTATATAAATTTAAATATCGATTGTTTTGTGTCTTTTTTCTGAACACACCTGATTCTTCTTTGCCATGTTGTCAAATCAGGAAAACATTATCGTCATAACGTCACCAAGTCATTAGGCATTGCACCACAGATTTTTAGGAAAAAGAATAAAACGGTAAACAGAAAATTCTTTGCCTTTACGGAGGCTACACCGAAAACATTTTTGAAACATTGATTAATTCAAAATAGTAATCATCGAAATGAATACCATTTTCAATTCCCAGGCTCAGAGATCTTTTACCATGAGGTTGGAGAAATGATATTAGATTTTGTCACTGAGATGAGACATAATTTTTGAAACATAGATAATTGTACAATTTTCATCGAAACTAAATCGCGATGAATTTGTAGAAAAATCCAAATCCAAACGTAGGGATTCGAATGATCCGGGTATAAAAATTGAATCGCTGTCCAACAATAAAATATGCAAGACGGCCAAAGACCGAAATTTCAAGTTTACTTGGGTGCAAAATGGAAACATTCTGTCGAACGAGGTGAAGTAGATATAGCGGGATGAAGTGGATCAAACGAGCTTTTCTGCCTATTTTATCGCGCAAGTCATAGACAAGCACCTGCTCCTAACACCTCAGATTGATAACTCGTGCCTTGAATCCACTTATGCAGGATAAATTAAAAAAAAAATGTATAAACACTTTCTCGAATGAACAATCCTTCAATTATTCAAATTCAATTATATCTGTAGCGACAACTACGGCAGTTATTCCCACCTGAATTTTTTTAAGTCACGTATAAACTATTTGAAAATAATTCCCTATTATAAAATTTTTTGTACCTCAACTGTTTTTAAAGGAAAAAAATATATGTAGGTTCAACATGACTCAAAAGTAGGGGGTGAAGTGGATCACCAATAATTTAGACTATTCTACGGTTCGAGTTCTTATGATTGCAGGCATGTCAATATGAAAAAAAGTCCAAAGTAGTGCAACTACGATCTTCTTCACATGGAAAGAACAGATGCAGATGCAGCGGTGAAGGGAAGGGCCAATGGGTCTATTTTGTAAAAATTTCATAGCTACAGAGGATGTTTCTTTTATTTTGTTTTTATCCTATTTCGTTCAGAAACAGAACATGGTTGGATCGTTTGGTAAAAACTAATAGTTCGTCAAGAATTATGTGTTAATTTCCAATAATTATATGCAAGGTTTTTTCTCGGCTCTTTTCTGTATGAATGAATAAATAAATAAATTAATGATATTTTTTTCACCCATAACAATTTTTTTTAGATGGTTTCAGTTTCTCTTTAAGAGCACTTCTCATAGTTAAAAAAGATACTTTTCATTTCAAGTGATTCCCTTCACCCCTATAATGGTTAATGTTGATATTCATCGTTTTTGTAAGTGCGATCCACTTCACCCCAAAGTACGGGGAATTGGATTCAATTAAAGGTAATTGGGAAAACTCAATTCGTATTTGTGGGGACACAACTGTTCGTCGATAAGGTGGTCACCCCGAACACCTACAGAAAGGTATCCTCTTGAAGCCGAAGACGTTGGAAACCAGTATACTGATTTGATTGTCACTTTATCCTTCTGTGAATTTGAGCAGTTCAATCATTTACATAACCATCAAAACAGAACCCTCAACCTAATTCTGTTTAACAATCAACTCATAACTTTCTTAGGCAGGTGTGATCACCCTGTGGTACCAGAAGAAAATCATCATACTTGTGTCGAACTTTTATTTGGAATACAAAATCGCCTATTGAGAAATTATAATAAACGCACCACATTCAATTATAAAAAAGCTTATTATGACGCAATTAATCATCACCTTTCTTCTGTTGCGTGATCGACTCTTCTGATAAGCCGTGATGTCAATGAAGGTGTAGAAATAATGTATAATATCGTTAACAATGCTATCGATAGCTTTGTTCCAAGAAGAACAGTCGATGAAAAGTTTCCAAAATTGGAGGTGTGCAATTTATTTACGAGGTTTTTCCAGAACACCGTTGAAAAATCGACGGACACGTTATTTTCGAACGATTCTGACGGACGTCACTTACCCTCTTCAACTTCAATTATTTTGACGGCTGAGGAAATAAAAAATCCATGCGATCACTCGACCGACGTAAGGAATCGGATTCAGATGGTATCCCCTCTCAATTTGTGCGTGGTTGCCCCTCCCTCAGTATACCTAGAATATGGTAACTTCCCTTACATTTTAAAACGTGACAAATATTTTGTTTCCGAGTATCATCACATGATAGAACCAATTTTGGAAATTTGCACTCTTCGATCTTTTTGGACGTTGTCAAAACTTGCTGAATCTAATACTTTATAATAACTTTGACAGGGCGAGGCTTTCCACATGATGTGTTCTCTTCTTCCATACTGTATACCTTTTCTGTACAGAAAAATTTGATTCAGAACTGACGTCCATACCTTGAACACAAGGAATAACAGGCTCATATCATCTTCAAAACAAATTTCTACAAATCTATATGAAAATATTAAAATGAATGTATTTCATATCATGTATCATCGAAATCCATTTGAACTACGCCTTGACATTGTTTTGCTGACTTTGTTGCAGGTTTAAATAATCCAATATTAATTTCTAATAATAATTACGCATCTAGGTCCATGTGTTATTACACCTATCCTTCTTCCGAACACTACGCAAAATTTTATGATGAAATGTTTTGAACAAATCCTCATTCTACTATTATCGGCAATGTAAATAATTACTGTGTATTTTGAGTTGCCTATACGTGCCGATTTACAATGGACAATCAGCAATGTGCCCCATTTATTCTCGCATCCTCGGGAAAAAAAAAAACTAAAAATGTTGTTCATCACAAGATACTTCAATGATGGAATTGTAAAATATAAAAAAGTTACCTCTTTAGCTTTTCAATTAAAAGAATTCTTTTGATGTATGAATAACAATGAATAGGGGGATTGTTTATATTTTACTCAATAGCTATCTCAGTTGATATTGTTCGTACAAAAACGTTTGAGTGGGCAAATTTGTAGTGTTTGGAAAACATAGATTTTTTCGTCTTAATCTGAAGCAGCTGTGTAAGGTTCTATTCTATGGCCTGCTGATAGTCCCTACTTAACCTCCTTGGACACTTTTTTATGGGGATATTTGAAATATAAAGTGTATATGGCCCCTCCGCGAAATATTGAACAGCTTAATTTCAGAATAGAGGAAGAAATAATTGAAAACCTCAATATATTTCATAAATGGTAAGGAAAACCCTTAAAAAATAATTTAAAAGATATGGACTGTGTGTAGACGTATATGAGGGTAATTTGAACACTTAATTCAACTTTTAGCTAATATTTAAATAAAATAAATATCAGTTGTTATTTTATCCACGTTTCCTTTGATAAAAAGAAATCGCATCGTTATCGTATGACATTCCACAGCTGCCTCAGATTTAGAAGAAAATATCTATGTTTTTCAAAAACTGCCGATATTAACCTCAATGAAGTATATATATTTGAAATCAGAAGAAAGAGCTCTAACGATTAGAAAAATAAAAAACAGAGTGTACCGAACAATAGTTCACAACAAATTTATGAATTTCTTAGTACTGAATTCTGAATGCCCATAAAAAATACTTCAAATTTGCCCATTCAAACGTTCTTGTACGACCAATATTAACTGAGATAGCTATTGAGTAAAATATAAACAATCACCCTTTACATACCTATGTCAATGCAATTAAATTTTTTGTATACTTCTTGGCCAACATTCAAAAATATAACAGCTTCCAGACGACATCGTTTGGCGCACCACATATTGTACAGGATAATTTTATGTCCACTTTCAAGGTATTATACCATAATAGTTTATTATAATATTAAAGTTGCTTTTTTATTTATCGATTGAGGCAGTACGACGGAAATGACGTCAACTTCCGTTTTTCAAATTAGTACACCATTTTTTTATTGCAGAAATAGACTCCTTAGAAAATTTCAAGTTAATTTGATGTAACATTTTTCAGTTTTGGTTGGAAAATTCTCTCTGAGCGGGAAAATTCGAAAAAAAAATCGAAAATAGAGCTCCGCTGAAACAAGAATAACTTCGAGGTTTTTGGATGGAAAATTTTCATTTTTGGGATTTTTCAAGATGTATCCACTTTGAAAATCGAAATCGCGATTCATGATACAGGAGGTGAAAAAATCGCTTTCAAAGTTAGGGATGACAAAATCGTGAAAAATCATTTTTTTCAAATTAGAACCCCATTTTTTTATGGCAGATATTGAATCTACGTTGAAAAATAATGTGAGTGTATGCATCACACCCTTGCCCTAAAATGGATATTTTCTGAGTTATTAAAAAAAAACTGTTTTTCGTCTTGAATTTTCAGCTATTTCTTTTCCCTTCACGCCAAAAAGATGAAATTTTCAGGAACTGTTACTTAAACTATGTTTTAGATTTTACTACCCTAATATGCAAGAGAAAAAAGTTACAGGTTGTTCCTAAATAGATGGCGAATTTTGATTCGAATTTGTATCGGAAACCTCTTCATTTCAACTAATCGGCCATCGGTTTTCTCTCCAGTGATAAATAAATAATTCCTTATGAACCATATGCAAAAACTTACCATGTTTTACATTCTTTTTTTTTAATGATAGATATCATTAATTACATCTGCCAAATTCCTCTTTATTCAGTAGCATTTTGTGTTTACTATTAATTTGGTGATAATTCTATTAAGTTATAAAATCGATCACTATGCCTAATTTTACCAATGAAGATTATTCAAATCTCATTCTACTTCATGGAGAATGTAATAAAGTTGTAGATAGAACGATTCGACTGTTCATTGAGAGGTTTCCTGACCGACCCAGACCAACGAGAGATACCATTAACAGAACCATGACAAACTTGAGAAATGTCGGATCTTTCGTTGAGAAAACTATACACAGAGAAAAAAGTGTAGTAGAAGATGAGAACAACGAAATTACAGTTCTTGCATATTTTCGTGTGAATCCTCAAAATTCTCCCAAAGATGCCGAGATTAATCTGGGATTATCTCAATCGAGTGTTTGGAGAATATTAAAAAAACATAAAATGCACCCATATAAATTCAATAGGGTACAGCATTTGAAGGAAACTGATTTCGTCAGGAGAACAGAGTTTTGCGAAGCTATGATGATTCGATTTCAAGAGAATGAAATTTTTTTGGACTGTATAATTTGGACAGATGAATCTAAATTCACAAAGAATGGTTCTTTCAATAGGCATAACAGTCATTATTGGGATGAAGAGAACAACCACCACTTCAGACAATGGAACTTTCAAGAGACCTGGAGTTTCAATGTTTTTTGCGCCATCAAAAATAATGCAATTCTCGATGTTCACATTTATGATGGGACTTTAACTGGTAAGATAGAACACTACACATGTTTGCATTATTTAAAGAATGTTCTCCCTTAGGAGATAGATATCCTGACATATTGACTCAAATAATTGAGCCGCTAGTACAGAACCATAATGACTTATGGTATCAACAAGATGGCGCGCCTCCACACAATTCACTCAATGTGTCAAATATCCTCTACAGGCTATTTGAAGATCGATGGTTGGCGAACAATGGTCCACATCTATTATGTTTGGGGTAGGATAAAAAATATTGTCTACTCAACTCCTCTGACTGATAAAGAGGACTGCATAGAACGAGTCAGAAATGCGTTCAGGTTTGTTTAGATTTTTAGATTCATAGTTTTGAAACTCAATTTGGTTTTTAAACACTTTTGCAGATCTCTTCCTCCCGATGAAATAAGAAGAGCAACGCACGAAGCATTCCTGAGACGTATAAATAAATGTCTAGAAATTAACGGTCAAAACTTTGAGCATCTTCTCTAGTTATAACTGCGAGAGTTTGCCATGGTTCTCCTAATAGTAACTTGAAGTCGGTTTCAAGAAGGGGTGAAAAATCTACAGCATGGTTCAAATAACAGTTCCTGAAAATTTCATCTTTTTGGCGTGAAGGGAAAAGAAATAGCTGAAAATTCAAGACGAAAAACAGTTTTTTGTGAATAACTCAGAAAATATCCATTTTAGGGCAAGGGTGTGATGCATACACTCACATTATTTTTTAACGTAGATTTAATATCTGCCATAAAAAAATGGGGTTCTAATTTGAAAAAATTGATTTTTCACGATTTTGTCATCCCTAACTTTGAAAGCGATTTTTTCACTCCCTGTATCATGAATCGCGATTTCGATTTTTAAAGTGGATACATCAATCTTACATCTTGAAAAATTCCAAAAATGAAAATTTTCCATCCAAAAACCTCGAAGTTGTTCTTGTTTCAGCGGAGCTCTATTTTCGATTTTTTTTTTCGAATTTTCCCGCTCAGAGAGAATTTTCCAACCAAAACTGAAAAATGTTACATCAAAATAACTTGAAATTTTCTAAAGAATCTATTTCTGCAATTAAAAAATACGAAATACTTATAAGTGCTGAATTTCATGAAAATACGTTCAGTAGTTTCCCGTATAAATATGGGTGAGGTTCCTCGTGAAAGACCCTGTATAGGAAATAAACTGAACCTGTTTTTACCTCACAAATTAATATGTGTTCTAGAAGCCTCAATTCGTAGAGAATGATACGAACAATGAATGCGGCATTCGAAGATCTATCCGAAAATGTCATAATATACAGGGTGTTCCATTTGAAATAAGAAAGTTGATACCATTTCCGGTGAAAGCGGAAGTCATTGATATTCAAAAATATATAGTAAATTAAGGTCTTTTTGACTTATATCATCGCACAAAATTTGGAAGTGATCGAATTATTATTTACCCATAAACTTCTAATGGGCACTCCCGGTGGGACACCCTGTATATCTGGCAAGGCAGTTTAGGAGCTCGTTTGTTTGGACCAGTAGCTGAACTACCGAATTTAACAAGAGTCGCATGTCTTAAGTTTCTTCAAAATACCTTGTCCTATTTTCTAGACTTGGTACCATTTGATGAATATTTGGTATGCAAGATGGAGCACACCACATTATATACTTACAGTTACGGAACATTTAAATCAATTATTTCCCAGAAAATGAATAACACGAGGATGCCCAGTGCCATCCTTGATCTTCCGATTTGGAAAACTTTGAACTGTCGTATTTGAGGTTATTTCAAAAGTATTGTGTATGCCACGCCTGTGAATACAATCCAAGAGTTGCATAATGGGATTCAATTTTCCAGTCAAACGAACAGAACACAACCAGGTCTCTTCAAAAGAGTACGTATATCCTACTTCTGCGTATTCCTACTATCCCACTAATCCTAAGTTTGTGAGGATGTGAGTGTGGATGTTTGTTACTCTTTCACGAACTACCGAACGGATTCAGATGAAACTTCTCATCAATATAGTTTATCTATCAGAATAACACATAGGCCACTATTTATGAAGACTTTGTGCAACTTGACTAGAATACAACGACAAATTATCAAGCGAGTCGGAAAAATTCCTGCCTTCAATATAAAATCGTAGTAATAACAATTGTAATAAACGACTTGGGCAGGCGAAGTTTCACAGGCCACATTTTAGTTAATATTTTGAAAACCGATAATCGCTTATATCTCCAGAACACCTCATTTGCGGAGCAAGTTTATATAAGACTTTTCAATCATTTTGAGGTCTACAATTAGCTTTCAAAATATTGAAACGTTGTTTCTTAACACTCGGTATAAACAAAAACGAAATAGAAAAAACACTGGAATGATGTCGTTGTTCCAATGCAGAGCCTACTGCCTACTGCCCAGTCTACAATTTTGTCCTGATCTATTCTGTCCACTTGATTTATCACTAGTATAGGGTGTAAAGCTAGTTAGCCTCCTCGTGGTACACCCTGGATAACGCTAAATGAACTAGCAAATACTGGCGGTCAAACAAACCAGACGGTTCTCCTGACCACGCAAGACAATATCAATGATTTGGTTATAATTCAGGATGACACATTCCAGTAATAAGGAACAACTGCAAAACAGGTTCAGCCATCATACCTGGATACATTGTGGGAAAATGTTCTAAGTCAGCCTATGCAGAGACATATTGATTTTCTGATGGAATGTTTGATATGATATTATTATTAATTATTATTGTCTTGATGCCATACGCTAAATAAATAAATAAATAAATAAATAAAATAAATAAATAATCACTAGTATCTTCTGAAACGCATGTATGCCCAAAACTTGCAACGTTCATGGTATGACGAACTTCTGATGCAATTTCATGCCTTTGGCCTTTTGGTTTTCAACTTTCGTTTCTGATACACAGCTCAGAACTCGTCGTAGGAGGAGCTTGTGAATTCTTACATTGATTTCGATGAAGATAAAATTTATTCCTACAAACTTTTCGAAAACCTGGATTGCTTCTTGTCTTCACATTTTTCATCCTCGTTCCATCCATCAGACATTTGCTACTGAACTTTAGCGAGCCAATATAGTTGGTTTTCATCATTGATCAGTAATCTTATTCAGACGATTGCTCTAGATCTTATAAACATCTTTTGATATCGTATCAAAAAAGTAATGAATAAGGTCAGCGGCAATTCAAGAGATGAAATCAGTGGATATATGATTGATAATAACCATAAAAATAATAATAACAAATCGTCTTCATACCAAATTTCTCAACAAAAAAATCCTTCTTTGAACCAAATAAGAAAACTCCACATTTGTCAGCTGGAACGCTGAATATTCACATTACTCATTTCATCCATTCTGTTTCCTCATCAATATGTCCATTGTATGTAATATATCAATTTCACGAAATGGAATCCGAATAAAAACAGATGTCATGAGTCATTTCATCCCAACCCTCAAATCCTAGACTTAATGAAAGTTCGAATGCTGATTTTTTTTTCCGATTTGCGAATTGCGAAAAATTGCGATTATTCGCATTGTTCGTGCCGTAAATTCAGAACTTGCAATTATGTTTCACAAAGGTCAGGTATATTGATGATGAATAGTTTATATTGAAATTTGCAGATTCTACATATTTAAAGAATTCGAATAACAGAATGAGTAGATACCGAGGTAAATAATTGCTATTTTGAAAATAGCCATATCAGGTAAATACAGTGGCACCAATTTTTTTTATATTTCGGCTCTGTTGAAAACAACTTCGAAAATCCTCCCAAGCCAACCATTTAGCTGCCCATTACTCCTGGTAAGTTTGTTTTGTTATGTTCATTTCGAATTCGTACATTCTGGGTTCAGTGAAAAAAATATATACAGGGTGTCCCACCGGGAGTGCCCATCTAAAGTTTATGGAGAAATAATAATTCAATCAGTTTCATATTTTGTGTGAAGATATCAGCGAAGAAGACCTTCATTTATGATTTATTTTCAGATATCAATTACTTCCGCTTGCACCGGAAATGGTATCAACTTTCTTATTCCATATGGAACACCTTGTATATTATGACTTTTTCGAATAGATCTACGAATGCCACATTCATTTTATGTAGCATTCCCTATAGCCGTCTGGAGCCGATTTCGAGTCAATCCCTGTTTTTTGAAAAAAAAAATTACAAATTGAGGCTTGTAGAACCTCGTGTAGAACACTGAGAATTCAAAAAAAGCGCAATGCACAATCTCAGATCTGTTTTTTTAAATGGATTACCGAAAATATATTCGACGTCATTCTGTAGAGAAAATAACGTTTTGAATTAATTGGAGGGTAAAAGGGGAGTGTCAAAGTTTGAATTAAAAAAAAACGAACCGATTTTCTTCAAATGGAAACAGTATTTTTTTCCACATATATCAATTTGCGGGGTGAAAATAAGTGGATTCTTTCAAGAGTTTCCTATATTTAAAATGTACCATTCTCGAGATATTCAGGAAAAACTGTTAGGGTCGGTTTCAAAAAACTTTGTTTGTACCGTTTAATTGATTGGAGCCACCGCGATTCGTTGAAATTTCAAAACGAGTGATTCGATTGGTTCGCATTCACGTGAGGTTTTTAATAGCACAATTAAAGTTTTGTGAAACCGACCCCTAGATTATCAAAGTTTGAATTCAAAACAAGCCGAAAATTTGTGGGGTAAAAATAAGTGGAGTCTTTTAAATTTAGATATAGGGAATATTTAAATTTTCGAGATATTCAGAAATAACTGCTATCTCTAACTTTATTCAAAATATTTTTCCATTTTTATGTTTTTGAATTCCAACTTTGACTCTCTCATTTTACCTCCCAGTATATCAAAACGTTATTTTCTCTACAGATTGACGTCGAATATATTTTCGGTAACCCATTTGAAAAAACAGTGAATAATTCGAAATCCGCTCCAGATGGCTAAAGGGAATAATACATAAAATGAATGTGACATTCGAAGATCTACCCGAAAAAGTCATAATATACAGGGTGTTCCATTTGAAATGAGAAAGTTGATACCATTTCCGGGGGTTATAAATGAAGGTCAACTATATTTCCACACAAAATTTGAAATTGATCGAATTGTTCTTTCTCCACAAACTTCTAATGGGCCCTCCCGGAGGGATACCCTGTATATAAATGAAGAATTATTGCACGTTGATTAACTTTTGAAATTTTTAAAATACCCTCAAAAAACGTTCAGATGAACAAATTGATGATGTGTCTATGCTTAATCAGTAATAAACTAAGTAATAAACTTGTACAATATCAATTATATTTCAATACACTAAAACCAAGTATTCTTAAAGTACATTTGAATTTATGTTAATTCGAATTTGACACTTCAGCAACAGTTACTGCTTGATCGAACTCGTTTAATTCCACTATGCATATTTTTCACACTGAAGCTAGTATGTATGAATTCGAAATCCCAAGTTCTTTCAACATCTGCAAAAATATACAGGAGGTCCTATATAAAAAAAAAGGGAAGGTATTCCCGGAACACGGTAATGCTGTCCACTAGAGAGGAGACGAAGTTGGTCGGCAACAAGTTAGCTACCATACCATTCTTTGCAGTGGAGTGCCGTGTAAAAAGCTCAGATGAGCTACAGGAAATCCTGATTTGGTATCAGGCCTTTTATTAGAATTCTTTGATTCGGTTCTGGAAGCTGATAATAATAGCTCTAACAAGTAGTTGGAGAACAAAGAAAACCCTATTTCTGATTGAAACACCACTAGCTTGCAAACCCAATGTAAGCAGGAAAGTAATTGGAAAACCATGTAATTTTTGTATTTAAATAATATCTTCATTTTCAGGAGTCAATCTCCACTTTTTATGTTTTTCATACTGTAAATATTTTATCTAGAAACTCAACCTGGTACCACATTAATAATATCGCCTTATATTTTGTGAAAAGAATACTATTGTGAAAAAACGAGTAGGTAATTGGTGTGACTTGAAGTTATGTGAGTGAACTTGGCCCAGAACTTTTGGATTTTCGAAAAAAAAAATTTCTTGTGCTTAATCGTGCTAGCAGAGATCATAGAGAAGTAAAATTGGAAACGAAGCGATCCCACTGGCATCAGCGCCATCAAGTTTCTCCGAGTTCATTCAGGAAATATCTGAATACGCCAGATATTAACATGAGAAATAATGATGATTAAACGACACGTAGGTCAGCGGTTAAAGTGGTTGACTTGAGACCGCGGGGTCCGAGATCAATTCTGGACTAGTGTAGACATTTTCTAGTCAATGTGTTAATTTCTTTGACAAAATCAAAATTAACTGTCAGTAAGCATGATTTCAGCGTAATCTAAACTTTCAGAGTTCTTTACAAGGGTAAATCGTAGTCTGTTTTCAACATTGCTTATATATATGGCAGTTTCCGACCGGCATAAAACCGGCCGACCAAAACCGATATGTGTGAATTTTGTGTTACACGTCAAAACGGTGGGACAACTACATCTGATCATAACCTGATTCGGAGTTAAAATTTTTTTCTACAACGCAATACAGTAGGCGCTCGATAATCCGGCACCCAATTTTTTCCCGTCATGCCGGATTATCGAAAATGCCGGATTACCGAATGTGTTCAGGAAGTGAAAGCTTTTTACGCATGTACAATGTATGATAATGTCGTTATATCATAGATCCACTAAAAAAGACTACATCAATATGGTTAGACGAATTTATTACAAAAATAAAAATACGTATGTACTCCACTCAAAATAAACACAAATACATATGTTATTACAATACATTTAGATGATCTGCATTTGAAACTTAAAACTCGAAACAATATTCTTCAGAAACTAGCTGGTTCCTCATGGGGCGCTGATGCAACAATACTTCGAACAGCAGCGCTTGCTTTGGTTTATTCTGCTGCTGAATATTGTTGTCCTGTTTGGTTGAACAGTGTTCATGTAAAAAAAATTGATGCCCAACTAAATTTTTCTATGAGGATTATTACTGGTACTATCAAGTCTACACCTACTCCTTGGTTACCAGTCCTCTCAAATATTGTCCCCCCCCATATTCGCAGAGAGACAACAGCTTTGAATTTTTGGAAAAAATTCAATTCCTTTCCAAATTCATTTCCCATACTCACCTATATTCCAGATAATAGGGTCCCCAGATTGAAGTCGCGTAAACCTTTTTGGTCAAATTTTCTGACTAATATGAATAGAAGCGACAAAGAAATGTGGCAATCTGAATGGAATGTATCCAATTTTTTCAATAAAGATCTTATTTCTGATCCTTCCATCAGAGTTCCTGGTTTTGACCTTCCCAGGAGAATTTGGTCTGTTCTAAATCGCATTAGAACAGGCCATGGACGTTGCAATAGCATGCTCTTCCGATGGAATTCGGTTGAGAGTCCTAGTTGTGAGTGTGGGGAAAATGAGGAGACTATAGAACATCTTATAAATAGTTGTCCCATTTATAAATTTCAAGATGGTTTCGAGGCTATACATAAAGTAACGAATGCATTTCTAAAATGGGTGGTTAATTTCAAAATTATTTGATTTATTCTGAATATTCGGTTTCTTTTCTGCTTTTTTCTTTTTTCATTTCAGATTAAGAATCGTGAGCCGTTTTGGGAAGAATCTATCGACGGATAACATGAAGATGATCTCACACTGATGTCTTTCAAGATTTTTCCTGATATTTAATATTTTATGTTATTTTTTTTACGGGGTGGCAGGTTTTTTCGGCTGAGGTTTTTTTCCCTGGCTCTATAGTATCGTATGATACTAGTGATGATAGTATCGTATGATTCTATAGTATCATACGAAGAATGTTATGATACCCCGTTCTTTTTTTACCTCAGCTTAGGTACTTTTTGTTTCAACATTTATTGTATTATTTTAGCTCTCTATTTTCATAAGAATATATATATATTACAATACATTTCAATGTTATTACATAAGTTCAATATTTGTAAAGTTTCCAGTTGCGGAAGAGGAGGATGACGCTTTAATCAAATAAGTGTCAATTTTTGATTGCTTTTTGCCATAGAAAATTTTTTTAATTATCATTTCTCGTATTTTTCTCAAGTTAAGTAAAATATCGTTATTGGCGTCATTTTCCTCTGCCCAGCGGATACTGACATCTATTGATTTCAGTGCATCTTCTGCCTTCACAGAGGTGTTCGTGGGACTAACCAAGGTCATTTCCAAATCATCTTGTTCGTAGCTTGAAAGAGTATCATTAATTATTTCTTCATCGGTCATTGGAGGGTGAGAATCCGAGTTTTCCTCAAACCATTCGTCAATATCTTGTTCAGTTAACTCTGTCTGATGATTTTGAAACAACATTTGCTTAAGTTCCACAAGTCGTATGTCATCTTCTGAATTCCACTCGTCTTCAGGACTTTGGTTAAGTGAAGGCCATAATTTTTTCCAGGACGATTGAATTGCTTTTTGGGTTACCATGTTCCACGCTTCTGTAACGTTGAAGACCACATCTTTAAGGTTCATGTCCTTCAGTGTTTTAGTAACATCCTCATCCCGGATGACAGCATTCAACAAGAGTTTCTTCTTGTAGTTACACTTTATCATCCGTATTACATTCTGGTCCATAGGTTGAAGTAACGGTGTGCAATTAGGTGGCATAAAAAGTGTTTGAATCTTTCCATCCCTAGATGATAACTCATCATTTCGTCCATGAGCAGGTGCATTATCCAACAACAAAACAGCTTTAGGCGGAAGATTTTTACTTTTCAAAAATTTACGTACCGCAGGTACAAAATCTTTGTGGAACCAGTCGAAAAATAGCTCTTTAGTTACCCATGCCTTATTTTGATTTTTATACACAAGTGGAAGAGTAACATTTTTGAACGCTCTAGGATTCTTCGCTCTTCCAATAAACAACAGCTTAAGCTTATGAGTGCCACTAGCATTTGCACAGGGCATAATAGTGACCCTATCTTTCGACACTTTCCTGCCTGGAGCTTCTGACTCATTTCTGTTAACATAAGTTTTATTAGGTGAAACTCTCCAAAACAGGCCGCTTTCGTCAGCGTTATAAACTTGATGCGGTGTTAAACCAAGCTCGTCAACTTTTTTCCTGAATTTCTCTACAAATGGAGAGACAGCTGACGTGACCCTTGATAGTTTTTCGCCGGTCACAGTCAACAAACGTATTCCGTATCTAGATTTGAACTTCTGGAACCATCCATCACTAGCTTTGAAATTGGAATTTTTGTATAATTTTTGATAAAATATCAAAGCTTTTTGTCGAATAATGTCTCCAGTAAGAGGCGTATGACGGGCTCGTTCTTGAAGAAACCACGTATACAACGCATCCTCCATAAGGGGATACTCTCCAAACCTAATAGTCTGCCGTGAACTCGTCCCGGCGGCTGCAGTGTTGGCGAAGTTTTCAATGTTGTTTCGATTCTTTTTAATATCATAAATTGTAGCACGGCCTACACCATATTCACTAGCTAACTTGATCTGATTCTCGCCACCATCTAACTTTCGTAGAATTTCCATCTTTTTTACCAAACTCAGAGTTTCGTGTTTACGTTTATTGTCAGCCATTTCATTTAACGACGTTGCGAAGCATGAGAAAAACAAACATATGCCTTCAACATCCAAGGTAGGCCAGTACCTCCTCTAGTCTGTCTAGGTTAGGCCTGGACTGCCGAGCGCTCTGTAGTCCGGCGTAAGTGCCGGATTATAGAGCGGGCTACCCGAGTCCCAAAGTGCCGGATTACCGAGCGTGCCGGATTGGCGAGTGCCGGATTATCGAGCGCCTACTGTACTTCCAAACGTAGCCATTGTGTGATTAAATTTTGAAAAGTATACTGATTCTCTGGATTCAATTTATGTATGAAACACGTGATCTTTCGATTGGAAATTCCATACTCCTGTTGTCCCGAGGACCCAGGATAGCGATAGAAGACTATTTGTATAATAATTTTGACTACTAGCATAACTCCTCTTCTAGGCCACGACAGAGAAACTCCCGAAACTCAAAGTTGGCGATGAGAATAAGAGAAAGAAAGACGTTGAAATTTTTTCATTTGTGCCATTGACATCATCCACCAAATTCCTCAGATTTTCAGGAGAAATAATGAAAATTTAATTTTCCCTCCGAATGAAACAAATTAAATAATAAAACCAGTAGATTGTTGGACAACAGACTGAACAAAACAGAGAGACAACGGCGTGATGAATGGCGGGCGAAGTAGTACGATGTTGACGAAATTTACCATTGAGGAGGAGGGCGTTCTTCAGTCAGCTATGGTTTACTTACATGAGGAAACATGCCAGGAAAAGAAAAGATTTTCGCGAAGCAGAAACATGCTGTGATGCAAAACCAACAAATAGCTGCAGACCTCTGTTCGTTCAAGAAAAATTATTAACTCTGACATCACTCTTCATAATAGCCTGCAGAGGTTATATTCATGATACTAAAGAAAGTCTTCTCCGAAATAACTTCAAGCACACACATAATAACAGGAACGCAGGCGAATTCATCATTCCTCATCACAGGTTCTCAACCACCCAACTAAGTGTCAACCACCTAGCAATTAAAATATATAATAAATTACCAGAAGACTATAAAACCCTCAGTGGTAGAAAAATTAGGAAATCACTTAAAAGAAAATTGGTGCAGAAGACTTACTACAGCTTGGAGGAATATCTCAGAGTTACGATGTTTTGAATTGTTTGTCTCTTCTGTAAATATGTGCTATGTCATTTATGTATAAAATATTTTATACGTATACATACACTTATCTGTGTTATATATCCTTAGATAATACTTATAATATTTTGACTCCCCATGTAAGTCTTGATGGGTTGAATATTGTATGATCCTTGTGACCAATACAAATAAACAAATATTGGCAGAGCAATACCCACCTCTTAAGGATGATATCTCGGAAAGTGGTGGGCTGAAAAAATTTTGTTATATAACATACCCATCTTAATTTCCTACGAGAATTCACCTCCTGAATTTTGTCGCATTAGAATTAGACAGAAAAGCTTAGGGCACCTGAGAAATTTCGATATTCTCATTAATTAAATGAATTATCTAATGAATAAAACAAATTTATGGTCATACATCAACAATAAAAATTAAGATACCAGTATATTCTGATATTCAAAATTTTGCAAACTTTGAAAATTCTCGGGAATTTCGAAATGAACCGCTGTTTCGACATGAACCATTACAATCATACAAGCAAACGGATAATCCCGGAAATATTTGGACGGCAAAACCCGGCCCAACAAAAGCACACTTTATTTTAGCCTTTGAGATCCAGTTTTTACAATAGTTGAAATATAAAAATTCAGAAGGCAACATTTACGGAACCCTGTGGCGTTACGACCGGATTCGCCTCAAAATCGAGAAATTACAGACAGTCAGGCAAAATGAATGTGAATAGAATAGAATAGAATAGAATAGAATAACTTTATTCGCTCTGAAATATACACAGTACATAATTTCCCGTATAGTGGGCTTAGAGCCCGTCAAAAAAAAAACCTTAATAATAACACATTAGAAACCTAATTATATAACAATTATGTAAAACTTAATTTGAATATGAACATAAGATGAACAGAACAATTAGAAAACTATTTCATCATCCATGAATTCATGAATAGTATAATAGGCTTTGGAAATTAGAAATTTTTTCATTTTTTGTTTGAGCTTCTTAGCACTATCATTCAATCGATTTTGTAGCGGTATTTTATTGAAAATGGAGATAATCTGGTACTCAACGTTTTTTTGTAAATAGGAGAAATTAATTTTTGGTGGTTTCAAATCAATCAAGTTTACGCCTTGTGTTGTGTTCATGATCCCTTTGAAAATTAAAAAACAAATTTCTGTTATCGAGTACAAAAGAGATCGCTTCCAATATGTATATTGAAGGAAAGGTAAGTATATTGTATTTTATGAAAAATGGTTTACATGACGTAGTTTTCTGCAGTGCAAATATGTTACGTAAACATCTCTTTTGTAGAATAAAAATGCGGTAGGCCTCTACTGAATTTCCCCAGAAAATAACACCGTATTTCATCCTGGAATACCCATACCCATAGTAAACAGAGAGAGCAGTTGCCTCATTAACTAGTTGTGACAGAATTCTGGCAACATAACAACAACCTCCGAGTGATTTTGCGACTGAATCGACATGATTTCTCCAATCTAATCTGGAATCAATATGTACGCCCAGTAATTTTATTTCCCTCTTCGCCTGCAATGAGAAGTTATTCGAGCTAATCGTATTTTGCAATTGTTCCCTATATGAAAACTGTACCATTTGTGTTTTCTCTATGTTCAAAATAAGTCATTGTCCTTAAACCACTCGTTCAATAGATTTAAATTTCGTACGACTTCGTTATTTAAGTCGTTTTGATTATTTCCACATAGAACCAAAGACGTGTCATCTGCGTACATAGTTATTTCAGTGCTTAGTGTATTTGGTAACTCGTTGGTATAAATGATGTATAAAAAGGGTTAGATAGAAAAGAGCGTAGCAGATCTAAAGCTATCCCTCTTATTCCATACTTCTCCATTTTACTCAGAAGTATGTTATGGTTCACTCTATCGAATGCTTTCGACAAATCTAGGCACACAGCAGCAGTACATTGACCTCTATTCAATGTATCCATTATATGGGATAATAACCGAAATATTGCCCTCATCGCACTTCTACCTTTTCTAAATCCATTTTGTGCTTCCGTTAGAAGATGATGTTTTTCAAAAAAAGCAAACAATCTATTGAGTATAATTTTTTCGAATATTTTTCCTATATTCGATAATAAACTTATAGGACGGTAGTTATTCATATTTGTTTTCTCACCCCTTTTATGAATCGGTTTGATCAAAGAAATTTTCAATTTTTCAGGATAGATCCCTGTCAGCATCATAGTATTAGCGATATGACAAAGAGGATCTGCAATTAAATTAGAGATTTTTTTCAAGAGACACACCGGAATTTCATCCTCTCCAACAGATTTCACATTCCTAAGATCTTGTAGACATCCCTGTACCTCAATAGCGTCACAAGGATATAAAAATATTGAATCATTATTTGCTTTTATCAAATTAAGATCAACAAATCTACCGTTATCAGCCGTTTGGCAAATTTCAGAAAAAAATTTATTGAACCCATCAAGTAAAAGCTCCTCATTGTCGAACAGCCCCTCAAAAGAATCCATTAACTTATCGTTTTTTTCTGTTTCACTACCAGTTATCCTTTTTACTATTTTCCAGCTAGCTTTAGTTTTATTCTGTGCTGTATTGATGAAATTTTGATTGCTTAATTTTTTTGCTGCAGTTATGACTTTTCTCAGAATTTTCTTGTATACTTCGAAATATTGTGCTGAAATTATTCCCGCGATTTTTTGTTTGTACAAAATTCTCTTTTTTTTACATGATATCCGTATACCCTTAGTTATCCAATTATTTTTAGAAGTATATGGTAATATAGTTTTATGCCGAACAATTAAATCAACAGAGTTCATTAGTTTGTTAGAAAAATAATTATATGCCTCATTTGGATCAACGCAACTATATAAATATAACCAATTTTCCTCTGCTACAAGATCGTATACGTTTTGCAATTTATGTTTTGTGAATAATCTAAGTTTCATTTTTTGGACAGTTTTCGGGTTTCGTTTTAAGTTTATTGCAAGATATTGGCCATAGTGATCAGACAATGCTGTGTTTAATACTACTCCATCATCTGTTTCAAAATTGGTAAATATATTATCCAATAATGAGCAAGTTCTGGCTGTTTCTCTAGTGGCCTGAAATATTTTTTGTTTTAAACCAAAGGATGATAAAATATCAATGAAATTTCTTGTTTCTACTGAATCAATCAAAAGATTTATGTTAAAATCTCCACATAATATGATTTTGTAATTTTTGAAATACCTGAAGCTCAAATCCAAGATTTCATTGAGTTGGTTGAAAAATATTTGCAATTCACCATTAGTGGATCTATATACACATATGAGTAAGATGTGTCTTTGTTGGTCTTGTACACATGAACACTCCAAACTGAGTTCCACACTTTTTCGCACTATTTTCTCCACTTCACAAACTTTGTTGTCAGTTTTTGCGTATATCGCCGATCCTAGATGTTGATAAACAGCACGATAGAAGCACGAGACCATTTTGTATCCCTGGATAACGATTTTTTCATCTTGCCTGAGCCAGTGTTCGGTTATACACAAAAAATGTGGCATATTTGCAGAAATTTTATTCCTCAAACATTGCATATTTTGGTGGATTATAGAAACCTCTTCGTAATCTCCTGAGCCAGTCGGTTGTTCGTGACTGCACTCATTTATGCTAAAAAATTGTTTTCGACGAGATTTTTGTTGTATATACCAAAGTTGAATCTTCTGATCCCAATATTTTTTGGCCAAAAATCAGTATTATATAACTGATCTTTGCTTTCAAAGGGAACCTTTACCATGAAACTCTTTAGTTCGCCCTTTTTTATTTTGAATTGAAGTTCCTTCACTTCTATTTCCTGATTTTCAAAACCTTCTTTTTTTCTGATATAATTTTCCACTATTTTTTCAGAAACTTTAGGATTGACTCTTTTTATAAAAAACCAAGCTTTTTTTTCAGGTCCTTTGAACTCCTCCATTCCTTCCGAGTTGCCAGTTCCAAGCCGTTTTGTTTTCTTAGGATTACTTTCTAACTTGGATTTTTCATTTATTTTTACTACATCGGCATATTTGAGTTGGCGTTTATTTTTCCTCGACCGATTAACAGGCTGAAAATCTGAATTTGTATCATTATTCAAGTTTATTATTTCCTCCATTTTCCTTTCTTGTGCAATTTCCAAAGGATGTTTTTCATTCAATTTCTGTTTTAATAATCTCGAATCGGCCATTGTTGTTGTTGTGGATTGTAATTTATCAGTTGACGTATGAGCATCAGTTACAGCACTCTCATTTCTGCGACGTTCATGATTTTGTCTATTCATTTTATCTGTTGTTTGTTTATCTTTTTTTCCATTCGACTCGATTTGTTTTTCCAAATCCTACACTCGTTTTATCAGAAACGAATTATAGGATTGAAGTAATTCATTTTTCTCGTTCGCCGACTTCAATAACTGGACGAGGTAGTTTATTTTCAGTTCCATTATTTTCCCATCACTTTCACTTGACGTACTAATCGGCTTTTTTTCCGTCGATATTTCCGTGCAGCATATAAGTTGGGTTTCATTTAGAAATGGATATTTTTTAACTTGAGCACAAGATCTATGATATGTGCTATCACAGTTTATGCAAAATAGAGTTTTACACTCTCGTTTTTCACAACACTTGTAATAGTTTTTGTTATCGCTTGTTGAATTATCTTCTGCATCTCTGCGCGGAACGTCATCCTCACTCCGCAACATCTTGACTAAGACTTGAACATAGGGACTAGAACTTTGAAAAGAAAATGATACCCAAACAAAAAAAAATATTTGAAGAGTTTGTGCAAGTTGAAGATGAAGGTATGTTAAAAAGAAAATCAAGCAACAGAAAGATTTAATCCCGGAGGAAGAATAGGATTCAGAAATAAACTGGTAGCGGGGACTCCACAAGATGGCTTCAACAAATTATCATTTCATACCAAGAAATGGTCTAAAAAATATAAAGTGAATGGAAAATTCAAGACGAAATAGATTACTTAAGCGACAATACTTGAGCAACAGCTAGTCAAGTGACATTGCGAAAATAAGAAGAAACAACGCGAAGATTCTAAGCGGACGGTACGGCAATATCACCATGTGATAGAACTTTCCGATACTTGAGGAGTAGGTTAACTAGACATTTTTCCAAAGGTGAGACCTATACTTTCTTCATCCAGCACATGAACGGTACAACTGTCATTATTGAAGTTATTTCTGAAAAGTAAACTATTAAGTAACACACAAGTGCCTTATAATTCATAACTAACTAGCGTGTTATAATCGATGACCCACTAGTGTGTTATGGATTATAACTCACCTTCATATTCAAAGTAGTATTCTATTTTTTCATTACTATTACAAGCTGAATTCAAGTTGATATTGTATTTAAGGGAAAACGATAACGGTTCATTCAAATTTGAAGTTATTGTTAAATTCGTTGGTTCATTTGAATCTGACGCTCCTCTATCGTTACCTACTGCTGCTGATAATGCTGGAAAACATCGGCGCATTACGACTTTGTAATTTTTATGCAATTTGTATTTTGTTATGCACCTATTCTTGTAGGCATCCTTCTGCTACGGTCGAGGACTTTCATCCTCCATGACGTTTTACAGTAATCTAAGACCTTCTGAGGCAGTGACCGGAGTAGACCGCTTCGATGACAAAAACATTGCAATTTTTGAAAGTATTTTCGACAATTTAATCATTCCTACACCTTTTATTTTTGTAAGAAACAGAAAAGCGGCTCGAGTTTTCTTTGGTCTCAAAGACATGTATTATTATATACACATGTGGAAATCCTTCTTTAAGGGCCGTTTTAATCACCTACCGGTAAACTGTCTAGTGGTGTTACCGAAAGGCACGTCGTTGTTAAACGTATATTCACCTCCCTGTAGATCGAAGTCGTCTGGTAATCTTGGTTACCGAACAGGTAAATTTACAGACCACAACGACCTGTCAGAGGGATCTCTACCAAAGGGATCCTACCTCATAGTTTTGTTTGTGAACTTTGACTTCGGAGGTTTCGTATGGCAGTCGGCAGTAGCTCAAATTGTAGGTTAGGTCATACAGAGAAGAGAAAACACATAACCATGGGGATGAAATACAAACGTTTGCGCCTTGCGGCGTTTTCTAACAGCTTACCTGGCGGCCGACACAAATTGTCATCTATAGTCTATCTCTCTCTTACACGATCATTTTCAAATTCAAATTCTTTATTCAAGCAAAAGACATAGGTAACATGAATAAAATGTGTCCCATCAAAATTTACGTGGGGTGTCAATATAAAGCAATACAAAATAAGACCGGAAATTTACGGCTAAATTCTTTGACGGATCCTTACTGCAGATCGTCTGCCCAGAACTCTGCTAGACTGTAATAAGCTTTCTCCACTGGCCAAGCTTTCAGCTTCTTTTGAAGGGATTTTATGTCCAACCATTTGAGGTTGGGCTGCAGCGTGATACCAGGAAATTCAAGTCGAGCATCTTTTGAGGGTTTAGTTTCGAAAATTAATCTTTATGTTTTGTTCACATTCATTTTGAGTTTATTAATCTCGAACCAGATTTCTGCTTCCTCCAGGACTGAGCAAGATTTCTCTATCAACTCATGATGACCCTCTCCAGTGTTGGGAAAACTCGTATCATCTGCAAAGAGTATTGTGTTCTCCGATTCAACTGCATCAGGTAAGTTTATGTACAGAACAAATAATATGGGTGGGTCCTAGTATGGAACCTTGGGGGACCCCACACTTGGTTAGCCCCCAGTCTGATTCACCTCCTTCCACACATACCTTCTGGTAACTATCACTCAGGTAGCTTCCAATCAACTTCTCTGCTATCCCTCTTATGCCATAGCGAGAAAGCTTTTCCTGACGTATTTCGTGGTTGATGCTGTCAAAGGCCTTAGACAGGTCACATGTTAGAAGTTCGCATTTGCTTCCATTGTCGAATGCCTCGGTTACCACCTTCAGTAACCTTGTTAATGCGGTTGTAACAGACTTATTTTTCTGATAGCCTTGTTGTTCCTTGCATATTATATTGTGTTTTCTGAGAAATTTCATAAGTCTGTTCTTTATGACCTTTTCCATAATTTTTGAAAAAACAGGCAATATGGCTATGGTTCTGCAGCTGTTAGGGTCCAGTTTGTTTTATAAATCTATTCTTCGGTGCTCTATCAGCTGTGAAATTTGTCTCAGGGCAACATGCATCCAACACCTCCATTATTGCTGTTCAAAATTCCGCAAATTCTTGTTCCACTAGTTGTAATGAGTCGAGCATTTTCCACTCTTGAGAACCAAGCATCTTTTTTAACTTAGATTCTGTTTATTGTAGATTTTTTTTCTCTTATCTCTCCTGTTTCAGGGGGCAAGCTGTAGGTGACAGGGTAATCTAGTATCTGCGCCCTATGTTCGGAAAAATGTCCTTCCACTGTAGATCTTGTTACGTTACATATTTTGTTTGTAAATATATTATCACTCAGTGTTGCTGTTTTATTTGTCAGTCTTGATGGTTCCTTAAATTGTGGAAACAGTCCGAACTCCCCAAAAAGCTGAAGCAAGCTCGCCACTTGCTTGCTCTGGTCCAGTGTGTTAATATTGAAGTCACCCACTACATGTAGAAATTTGTAATTTAAGTTCATATTGAGGATTTCCTCCAAACAGTCCCTCAAGTTATCTAGGAATATCTCCACTGGACCACTTGGTGGTCTGTAAACAGCCACCACTATGCTTTTTAGTTTCTTATACCAAACCCCTGCTAACTCAATTGACCCTTCAACACAGTATTTTTCGATCCCTGATAATGCCGTTTCATATTGATCGTTTTTCGTAATGATGAGAACTCCTTCATAACCTTTTTTCCTGCTGAAGTGGGCAGACACTTTGTGATGTGGGAATGTCAATTACTCCGTATTTACTTTTGGCTGCCAGCGTTCTGTTATCACAGCCATATCGATTTTATTCACTCTCTTTTATCTCTTCAGTAGCTACCGAAAGGATAAATGAGAATGAATATACCCAAAATCACTTACAGGATATCTGCAAATTAGACGAAGAAGTAGTTAACGCATACTTTACAGGAAAGGTGAATAAATCGGCCCTAAGTACGGTGAAACTTCTCGATTTATAGGATTCAATATCTAGCAAAATTACGTGAAAATGAAGTCTCTTAATCTTGAATGTTTTCTATTTGCAAATTCATCGCATCTACAAGCACTGCTAATCGCCATTATCAAGGCAGATACTCGCCGTCAGAAGCTTCATTCAAAATCGAATGTCTTGGACTACTTTGTTTTGTGTCCCAGTTATTTGGTTTTTAGAAAGCTCTTTAGTTTGCCAGATTTTGAAAAAAATATAGTTGAATAGTCGAAAAAAGCATCGAGTATTTGGTGCATAGCGACGATGGGGCTAATTTTTTGCAAATGTAAAAATAAGAAAATAAAACATTTATTATTATCTGGCAAAATCTGCATCGCTTGTTCTTCCGCTTCAGTAAGGATGTTCTCGGGAAGGTAATTTTCATCAGTTTCTTTCATTTTTAAACTTTTTTTCTACAAAAAATTTTCCGTTTTCTAACGGGAAAATTGACCAATGTCAACATTTATTTAAACATTTCTTAACAATGTATCATGCTCTAGGCAACGAAACAAACAACAAACCAAAAAGTAAAAAGTCACTGTCAAGCAATTCAGACATTCATAGGGTACTGAGACGCAAGTAGCCTTGCTTCGATCGTGAAGTTTATTCATTATTATCTCATATAAAAAACTACTACAAGTTATTGGATAAAACATTGTATGCCACTCTCGTGTTATGTTCGCTATGTATTTAAAATTTTTTTTTTTAGATTTGAATTCTTCTATTCTTTTATGAGTAATGTGGAAATTAAAGGAAACACACTTGGGGCCTTATTCATAGTTCACCCTTGACAGTAAGTGTGGGTTTAGGTCGCCCTAAGGTACAGGTACATAAGAGCGATCTCAACTCACACTCGCCCTCAAAGGAGAACTATGAATACGCCTCTATATTAATTATTCTTAGGCTAATAGTAATGCCTTAAAAAAACCATGATGAAACAAAAAGTTGAATATTATTATAACAGAAAATGTATATATAATGAATAATGTGTATTTCAGCTGGCCTGATGATGGAATAGTCCCGAAATCGATAGCCTAAGAATGAATAATATAGTGTGTTTCCTTTAATTTCTACATTTGCTATACAGGGTGGCCATTTGAAAACGAAACAAACGAGATTACAGACGAAATAAATTTTTTCGATAGAAATGCTCGGACAGGTCGATTTCTGTTTCGAGGGGGACAACTTAAGATGTAGGTTACGGACGCATAGCGCTTCAACCCTTGCTACTACAATCCTCACCCCCAATTTTTGAATAGGGAAGATGGGGTGAGTGATACCTCATTTGAAAGGTATTTTTATACTGATTTCAGCACAGTAATTGTTTTTTCATAATATGCATTAGTTCTCGAAATACAGGTTGGCCATTTGAAAACGAAACAGACGAGATTACAGACGAAATAAATTTGTTCGATAGAAATGCTCGGACAGGTCGATTTCTGTTTCGAGGCGGACAACTTAATATGTAGGTTACGGACGCATAGCGCTTCAATCCTTGCTACTACAACCCTCATCCCAATTTTTGAATAGGGAAGATGGGGTGAGTGATACCTCATTTGAAAGGTTTTTCACAAAAAAAACACTACAAGTGCCATGAAAACACCATTTCATTTTCAAATGCTTAGTCAAGAATATTTCGAGAACTAATGCATAAGATGAAAAAACAATTACTGTGCTGAAATCAGTATAAAAATACCTTTCAAATGAGGTATCACTCACCTCATCTTCCCTATTCAAAAATTGGGGGTGAGGGTTGTAGTAGCAAGGGTTGAAGCGCTATGCGTCCGTAACCTACATCTTAAGTTATCCCCCTCGAAACAGAAATCGACCTGTCCGAGCATTTCTATCGAAAAAATTTATTTCGTCTGTAATCTCGTCTGTTTCGTTTTCAAATGGCCACCCTGTATATGTCTCTTAAAAATTTAGTCCATCCGGCTTGACAGCTTCGTGGTATAAATCTTCTCGCGTGACCCATTTTCCTAACACCTTAGTTACATAATTAACTATTTATTTGAATACACAGAAAAATAACTCACCTGGCATTTTCGAATGTTGCAGAAGGAGAACTACCAATAGCACCAAAATCCACCCCAACGGCCAAACCTTCTGGAATATTGTGAACTGTGATGGCGATCACCAAAAGGAGTATCCTCCTCCATTGCCCGTGTTGTATCTCTTCAATAACAGACGCGTCCTCGAAACTCTGTTCAGAAACCTCTTGGTCAATACTGCGAGACGTACTTTTCGGATTACCTACTGAAATAGAAAATTCATAATCAGTACAAAATATTATTGTTAATCGAATTAATGATTTTGAGATGTTGGTATATCAATTAAATTAGAATAGTATGGGCATTGAATGCAGTGTATTGGATCCATGGAAATAGATCGCAGCGAGCACTCTTATTAATTTTCACAAATCGTCAAAGACCCCGATGTATTGAAAATGTTTCCGCTTTTTCTAATATTTCTAGTATTTCCCTCGGTATTTCCCGAGCATTTCGGCCGTTGTCATTCATTCATTCTCGACTTTTCGCCAGAACGTCCGGCATCTTCTGAAGTTATTCTTTAATTAAGGAGTTTTTTTTAGCTGAAATGATCCAAGAGGCGGTTAAACGAGATGAAATTGACATTCAATACAAATATCCTTACTTTAGGTCGCTTTCTCAAAAATTTTTTGAAAAAACAAGATATTGGTATGTTATCTGTTCTTCAACTTGATTGAATTGTTCCTCAATTTTTGAAATATGTCAAAATCTATATACATAAAATAGACACTCCACTAACTTAAAAAATTAATTTAATTCACCTTAAACATATCGGAATATCTTTCCGGAAGTCTCGATCTAGTTAAACGGAAAATTCCAAATAACTAGGACGATGCTCGGCCGAGTTACCTCATCGCCTCCTAGAACATTTGTTCTGCCAAGTAGCGAATTCCAGCAATACCAATCGATCATACCACTATGATGAAATGCTTTGTCTTCAATTATTTTTTACATATAAACTCTACTGACAATTGTAATCTCAACATTAATTTCAACTTCTCTGTGTACTACACAATAAATACCTGCAAACAATATTGCGTGTTTCAATTCCATTCTAGTGGATTTACAACCCTCTACAATTAAGAACCAACCCTGAATTCAGTATCCTAGCTGGATTCTGCACTGCTACTTCATTGGACTTACAACCCAATGAAGAAAGCAGAAACGTCTTTTGAGAAATCTACATCTCAAAAGATACATGTATGTTGTTTGTTCTTCAACTTGATTGAATTGTTTCTCAATGTTTGAAATCTTTTACATTTATACTTTTCATCCTAGTACATAAATTTCACAATAATTATCAAAATATTCGGAGGAATAATGTCAAAATCAATATACATAAAATAGTCACTTCACTAACTTCGTGCACGGCAAGGGATCAACGAAAAGATATGGTCTATTTCTGCTTGTGACAACCAACCTCCCTTCCCAACCATTGATTTGACAGGTAATAGCAAATCGGTATCGTAGATCCGTTGCCTAATAGTATAAGAATGTTAGTGATATCAGAGACGTTATCTCGGAATGACAGTTAGTCAGCTATAAACTCGTATAAACCTTTTCCTTGACACCCTCAAACCCTACCTATCGTGGGGTTCCCACAACTACAGATATTCCTAGATCAAAAAATTGATTTTTGAGGCATTCTCTGCAAATCTCCTGATTCCAATCAGTTCAATGCCATTTGTATTTATTAGAATTATTTTGAACGATACTCTACAACTTTTGGTTAAACAATTGAAAACTGCTGCGAAATGTAAAAATCCAGGATGTTAATTCGAAATCAAATTTTATTGTGAAAAATGGCTTTGAAAACTTTCATTCAGGATTTATTTACAATGATGGTCATCTCATTGGATATATTTTTTTGTACTTTCCTTTGAGTAAAATTAAAAAAAAAGTTGTATGACGTTTTCAGTGTTTAATGAACAAAAATTCCCAAATTCAATCTTCGTATCACCTTTAATATGATGTCGGGACCCAGGAGGATATAACCTCGTATCGAAGGAGAGACAGGCACATGACTACGTGACAAAGCGATCTCGAGTAGATTTAATAATTTCTTGCTCAAATTTACATTCGTCAAACCTGCCGTCTCCATTATCAATTATCCAATATAAAGCTCTACTGTAAAAAGGAGTTTGCGTCAGGAATAAATGCCGCACATAACAGTCATATTCATTTTTATATGAATTCATTCCATGCCAGTCAAGAGCCCTCTTCAAATTGAACATTATTTTGGATTAAATTGAAAATGTTAAAAATGGTTATTGTGGATTGTCCTCAGCAGTTAGACATATGCCGTCTTGGACTTTTTTTATAGAATTTTTGAGCACTACAAAATTGTCCCTGATCATGTTTCTCCATCTCTTATAGTTTACCCAGCGTCGGCCGTAAAAGCCTGAAAAAACCGGGTTGATTGCCGACTTTTTCAAGAAAAATCGATATTTTTTCTCCTTTCTTCGTAATACCTGCAGGGCGTTTTACAAGCTCTATGACAAACATTCACAGATGGTAGCTGTGCTTATTTTGAACTTTTTTTTTTCTATGAACATACAAATATCCGATTCATTTTTGTTGAAAAATTATATTTTTATGTTGAAATTTTAATAATAAATGGAAATTTCGAGACTATAAAAATTGTTCAAAATGACCACTTGCGGCTTGAATGTAAGCTTGACATTGACGAACTGAAAATGCCGTTACTCGGCGGATGAGATTTGGATAGTTTCGTATTTGGTTCGCTGCGTCCTGAATTCTATCCAGTAATTTTTGATGAAATTGGATTTCAACATGACAAACAAGCTGCCCCATATGTCCCCATGAATCAAAATCTAAAGGATTTAGATCAGGCGAACGAGGTGGCCATTTTATTGGTCCTTCTTGACTTTCCATTTATGCCGGAAATGTTCATTCAGCCAACTGACTATTTGTCTCCCTCTATCTGGTGGTGCACTATCAAATGCTTCTAATTCCGAAATGAAAACGAATCAGACCTATATTCATAGGAACAAAAATGTGCAAAAGAAACACAGCTTCCTTCTGTCAAAGTTTGTCATAGAGCTTGTAGAACACCCTGTATAGGAATGAACTACATGACAACCTCTCTAAATAAATTCTCTACATCATAGCGAAAGTTTCATCAGAATCGGTCATCTGGTTCCTGAGTATAGATTGTCGTTGAATTTGGTCGTAGCCTATGCAATCAACAATGGAAATGTAAAAACTGAAATATGCTGCTCCAACAGTTTTGATAAATATTCCCGTTTTAAAACACACATATAATTGTTTCTGCAAGTCAAAATTGGCTGTGATGCAAATTCTGTGTTCTTTAGAAAAGAATAATAGTGGCGTAGCGCAAAATTCGCCTCCCCCCGCAAGTTTTTTGTCGGGGCCCCCGTCCATAGATATGTTATTTATGATAAGTTTCCCCTGACGTTTTTCAAAGAAAAATATCAAACAAAATGAAATAAAAATCTACTTTTCCACTACATCTTGTTCAAAGCTGGCGTAGACTCAAAGGTCTGATAGACGTGTTTGCGACATTAAATTCCTGAGATAATTTTTGATCATCTTAAGCCGAATTAAACGATTATTTGGCAATGTTTAGAGAAAGTCGAGAAAGGCTTGACGGTATAATTATAAATCTGTTGAAAACAGGTTAGCACAGGGAGTAATTGAGTGATAATTCGAATTGCGAATGGAATTATTAGAAACAATATATGTTTTTATACCATTTAGGAATATTTCTCTATTTTTCGGGACTGATAATTTTATCTTTTTTTTTTTAATTCTGTTCATTATATCATCAGAAAAATATAGCGAATCGGCAAGTTCAATAGAATGAAATCATTGGGGCCTCGTTCGAAGCCTGATGCGCCACTGTGCTGAATGATTGATTGGGACTCAGGTATTGGCTTATTAAAATAATGAAAAACCTTTCGTTGCTTAGAAAATGTTTCTTTTTTTTCTCTCTTTGGTTTTTTTTTTTGCAAGCTCTACCCAAATATTTAATTTTCCGCTCTGACATTTTTTCTAATGTCTGAAAAATTATAAAATATTCAAGCTGCCGTTTCTAATTTGCTCATTCAATAACTTTTCTTTTTTGTAATATTGAAAATGGAAAAATACGAGAAACGTTTCCTAACGGATAAATAAGCTACTCAATTAATTCTAGAACACAGCTTCAATGAAATTGTAATCCTGAAACCAAAGGCACTAAAAAAGTCAGAATATTGAAAACTCTGCTTTTGATTGTAAAAAAACTGACAACGTGGTTTCGTATTCGAACACTTGTTTCATCACTAGAACGGAAATGGAAATAAAAAGATTTCATAATATTTTCCCCTTCTTCATAAAAATATCCTGATTAGAGAATTGACATAATTTCTGCAATAACGGATAAGCCGCAAGCCGCCTGAAGAACAATACGTCAAATAAGATGCCGAGCGCACAATAAAACGAGAGAAAATGCCGAAAAGCTTGACGCTATATAAAAAACTCTTAAAAATTGGGTAGCACAGAGTTTGATTGGGTGATATGTCGAATCGAATTACTGTGAACCTCATGTTTCTTGAATATATTTCAGGAATATTTTTCAATTTTTCAAGAATAATAACTGTACCTTCATTGCGAATCAGCAAGTTCAATAGTTATTGGGGCTATATTCAAAGCTTTTCGATTGGCCCGAGGGCCCCCTTAGTGCCGGGGCCCTCTGCTACGCCACTATAAGAAATATATGTATAATGCTCCAAAATGCACAGTTCATCTAGTTGCAAAACAGAATAAACCTGTGCAGTTATGAAATCTTCCACAAACGAGTGCAGCAGCTCAACAACATTTCAACCGAGTTTATTATCAATATCAAGTTCAGACTTGGTTAAGGTTAAGGTAAGGTTATTTGATGATACGTGATAAATTCCTAAAACCTATTATGACAATTAATCCACCAGCTCCGGAGAAATTGCTTTCACATAATATTCTGCAACTGCAAGCTGGGTTGCAGTACTCTTTAGCTTGTCTTACGGCCAGAAGGACTTTACCCAAAGGAGCTTTTGCGCATGGATTATGGAACTGACCGTTAATGGTGTTATCAATTATGACGATACTTTCGACCCCGAAATCCTGGAAAAACTAGACACAAAGGTGGTAGAAGACGAGAAAACTGATGAACTTGAAATTTTAAATCGACTGGATTACGATAATCAAGTAGAAGATAATTTGTATAAATAAATTCAGAATTGAAAAATAACTGAAGTATTTGGCCTGAATAAATTTATAATTACAAGAGTAGTAAGGTGCTTCTGAATGAATAGATACCGATTAATTGAAAAATATATTAATAAATAAGTATTAATTGATGAAAAATGCTAATCATCCAGAATTATGTTAATATGTTATTTATAAACTTTATTTTTCTAATCTCGACTTGAATGATCCCTTAAGAGTTGAACAATACGGGCTCTCTGCCCTCTATTTAGAAATCGGATAAAGAAAGAAAGAAAAGTTAAAAAAAAGTTGTACAGAATTTAATCCTCTACAATATTTGTAATGTAAACAAGTAGCAAAATACCTATAGAAAATGATGAGATATTTGCAATAAATGTGAAAAACATAGGTTTTGAATCTGTAGTCTGGAGGTCCTGTGGTATGTCTCGGTTCACCAGTCGACTTCGTGTTGATTTGTCCATTCGACAAGGCGCATCACAGTTTCAGTCGAGAGTCAACTACATTTAAGTCTTTTCATAATCGCTTACAACCGAACTCTGGATATTTTTTAGATTAATTTAATTTGACTTAAATGAAGTACAGAAAAATGTATTATTCAGGTTTCATGAACTGGTTTCTTGTGAATAAAATGAAAAAAAAAACATTTGCTTATGCAAAATAGAACGTTGATAACCTACTTTATCGTAGCATATTTCAAATACGGTTATCTTTTCGAAGTTACTCTTTCTAGATGTAACGTTTCTAATAGCACCGAGTGTATTTCATTTAAGTTTCTTACAATAACAATAGGCGTTTTGTAATCAATTCCTTTTGAGGCAAGTTCATAATTTCCCTTGAAATTCTACTAATTTCATCTTCCTGATATTATGTTTTATTACAGGGAGATACCATTTCAGTAATCAACATGCCTTAGTCGGATGAAAACTGCGGTTGGCCACCCTAATTTTTTGTGAGAGGAAAGAATGTATTTTTTGTTGCCTAAGAATGATTTCATCATAATTGAGATTTTTTATAAACATTTTCGTTATATTATTTATTATATTATTCTATTTTATAGTATTGTCTCTATTTTAATAGTGGTAAGCCTTATTTTTTGGAAATCTGAGTATGTGTATATGTTCATTTTGTAGATAGGTAAAAGTGTAAGAATAGCTATAGCTAAACTTTCGCCTAATAAAGACGGTTATTATTATTATTATTATTTTAGTGAATTCGAATTTCAAATTTTTTCACGTATTGTTAAATCCTTAGCACACTTTTCCAGAGTTCGTATTTTCTCTGAGAAGTATCATTAATGAAAATTTCGAATGGGCCAAGTTCTCATTTCGGAAACCTATTGTATGCCTTCTAAACTATATTTTCTCAAGAAAAAAAAATATTCCCTCTATAATTTGCAAATAGAAATAAATGGTGAGGGTAACAATTTTTTTAATTGTGATACGATAAATTGTACATAGCGACACTGCAAGCTCAGCTTTTCGACCTTATGTTGGTAAAGAAATTTTTTTTAGTTTTATTAGGAATTCATTGAAAGAAATATTGGTTATCGAATATAATGCAGATTTCAATACTTCAAGAATACAAACGAGGTAACGAGGAGATGAAACACTTCATCTTTCCCACGTTAACCTTATCATTCGAATTATTTATGATGAGAAGTCGTTCATGAAATATGAAAGGAATGTCTTACAGATCAAAGTAGTAATTTGCGAAGAGGTTCTCTCCTCGGACAGAATAAATTTTGACATAGGCATCAACGGCACACCCAAGAATATCGAATAATAATCGAGAATTCCCAGAAGAAAGGTCGTTTCTTCATTATGTGATTTGCCAAGGTGAAATAGAGAATCTTCTGGTATAGAACTATCCCATATAGCTTCCTAACTATGTATATTTATTTATAGTTGAAACTAATACGAGTATCTCCTTTTGTGTGAGAGGAAGTTTACGTTGATAGAATGAGGTGACCTTTAATTTCACAAGGAAACCACAAGATTTTATCATGAATAATTTGACATTTACAGCAGCTATTTCCACAGTAGGTATACTTATATCAAAATTCAAAAAAATTAGTAGGAACGGATGAAATTGAAATGGTTCATATAAGTGTTGAATATTATTATACATAGAATTTTCATCGAATATTGATTATTTATAACAAGGAGTTCATGAGGAGGTAAGCAGCTTATACAATATGGTGCAAATATACTGCTCCACAAGAGTTAGGGATATCGTATTCAATCGTTTTGAAAAGTATGTAATCTTCGACAAAATCGCTGTAAAATCATTTAAAACTCAATAACAACTTGAATCGATCCAATAAAAATCAGTATGAGACATTTCGTCAATCTGGTCGCCTTTTTTCTGAAGTTTGGTTCTTTGCATATGTTTCATGAATGTTCTTATTTCGAAATGGAGTGAGTTCATCAACGGCTTCGATTTGAAACGAGTTTTCTGAAAATGCCAAGACGTAAATTAACAAACGCTGAGGCTAATTGGGCTATCGGAATGCTACAGGGTGGCCTAACTCAGGTAGTTGTAGCGGAAAGGCTGCAAGTCAGCCAAAGTGTGATATTTCGACTTTGGATTAGGTTCAGGGGGACAGGTTCCGTGTTGGAAAGACCAAGGCTTGGTGGGCGACGAAAAACAACACCTGCTCAGGATCGTTTCATCACCGTTTCGGCGAGAAGAAAGCCTACATCTACGTGTAGAATGTTACGAAATACTCTTCAAAATGCAGATGGGGTCCAAGTTTCTATTGAAACCATCAGACGACGTTTGAGAGAGATGAATCTAGGAGTTCCATTAACACGTGACCATAAGCTTCAAAGACTGGAATGGGCAAGGGTACATATCAATTGGAACGATCAATGGCGTACTGTCCTTTCCACTGATAAATCCAGATATGGATGATTTTCAGATTCTGGAAGAATAAGGGTATGGACAATCCCACGCATACCCCGTAATCGTCGTTAGGTCCAAGAAGTCCATCCATTCCGAGGGAGTAGTGTTATGGTATGGGCCGGGATATGTTTCAACGGGCGCACAGATCCACCCATTTCTCCTGGGAATATGACCGCCCTATACTATAGGGAACATGTCATTGACAATGTTTTGTCAAATTTTCACGCTGCTATTGATGAACCTTTCCATTTTCTAGACGATATCGCTAGATCGCACCGTGCAGTCATAATTAAGAATGCGAGCGAGGAGCTTGGTATTCCACATTTACCAATACCTCCGCACTCACCAGATTTAAATTGCATAGAACATGCATGGGATATGCTCCAAAGAAGATTAGATAATCATCAACCTACCCCAGAATCCTGAAATGATCTGAGAGACCTTCTGCCCCGTTTATGGAACCAAATTCCTCAAGAAATGTTCCACAACCTCGTGTGTAGTATGCAAAGAAGATATCAAGCTGTTATTGATGCCCATTGTATTGATAATCCGAAAATCCTTGATTTCTCTGGGAATAAAATTTCGTTATTTCACTCGATTTTTCTTAATCACCTGTATACGCTGCAGACCTACAGGCTAAAATTAATTTTATTTCCTGCAACTTGAAATCATATTAATATGAATTTTCATCACAAAATCTGATTTAGACTAAATTTTTGAGAATTTAAGTCAATATCCCTAACTCATGTGGAGCAGTTTATATGGGATCGATTCATATTTTCCCAAAAGAACAATTTTTGTACAACATTCAAAATACTAGACATTTCTGCATATTTATTGATGCGTAAATGTTTTTTTTTCATCGTAAAAAGTTTCAACAATTACTCCCAATTATTATATTCCATGTTGCTGCTGATCAGAAACATCAAATATTTCTAGGAGAGTTGATTCCAGAACTTTAGCAGATATTTCAATTCGTTTGGAAAAAGATTGGACAATTTAATATTTTGTGAATTCACCAGTTGTACAAAAAATGTTTGTATTTCGTGTATAAAATTGGTGTTTTCATGGCACATTCGAGAGAAATTAACAGTCTCTCATCTGCCGTTAAAATTTTACAAACTGAATACAAAAATAACTGTTTTATAAAAAATGCTGAAGCAGGTGGATTTTTCCAGGGTGTTGGTGAAAAAGTGCGACAAACTTCAGGAGGTGATTTTGCATAAAAAAAATAAAGACATAAATCCATATTACTTTTGTCCGCAAATGCTTCGGGATGTTTTAATTCACTTAAAAACTGACTATTTATTTATTGCTCTGAAACCAGTCAAGATATGCAAATGAAATTTATTGGGTTCAAAGAGGTAGTTACGCATTTTCTCACATGCCATTAAAAATTTTATGACAATTAGAGAGTCTTCCGGACTTATTGGCCGTGGCCTATTCTGCGGTAGGCATCTACAGAGGATCCTTGGTCTGAGATTGTAACTCGACCGATAAATATCTGACAGTGTTGCCGGGTTCAAGCTGGAGGTATTATTTATACCCCAGTGAATAGCGCCAGAGGATGATTGGCCCATGGAGGAAAAGAAAGTGGAGGGGGCATACCGTTTGAAAAGTGTCACCGAAACAAATCCGGATTTGGCACCCCAAGATGGCCAACTTCGAGGTATTTTAAACTGTAGGTTCTGCAATTTTGGCCTTATTCATTATTCGTTCGTTGGTTTTGGCAGTTGTATGTAGTGGAAAAACATATAAGAAATGGTTTCTTGTACAGCAAATGCTGATCTTACTCGCCAATTAATGGTGAAAAGCTAAATTTTTTGACGTTTGTAAATACATGGTTTAATTATTGTTGCATACAATTTTAATTGATAGGAATACACGAGAAAATTTACCTATTTGTTTCATTGCATATTATCTGACTTTGTATGTAGCTTAATTGAAAAAATAGAATGTATGATTAGTAACAGGAACAAATTATTCATTCCGTACGTAATTCAACTCACCAATTCATTAGAAGCAATTGTTTATGATATTTCGACTCCTTGATTTGTTTCGATCATTATTTATTCATCTTTTGGTCATTAAAAGAGAATCGAACAAACTTCGAATTGTAAAAATTCAAATATACAAAATTCCCGACATAAATTTGGCTCCGCAACATGGCGGATTTTTGGTGACACTTTCATAGCGAGGGAAACATAGGATATGCTACCTCCCCTTCTTCTACCTCCATGAATTGGCCCATCGCTCCCACTCCGTAGGTATCGGCTTTATTTTGGTTTTCCCTAAGACGGGCAACCATGCGCTATGTACCGAGGGCGTTTCCTCTTTTCTGTTAATGTTGTCTTCATGTTTTTAAATCTCAATCGCTTCCATGTTCATTCTAGGATGGTAATTTTCGATATTCGAGATAACCTCTGCTTGTGAGAAAACTATATTGTGTCCATCTATCAGAGCATGGTCCGCTAGTGTAGATTTTTCTGTCTGATTCAGTCGACAGCATCGTTCGTGCTCCTTAATTCTCGTTTTGATACTACGTTTTGTTGTACCAATGTACACTTTGCCAAAGTCACAAGGCATCCTGTAAATACCGGCTTGAGAAAGTGGGTCAACTTTGTCTTTGGTAATTCTGATCATTTGCCCAAGTTTTTGTGTGGGCTTACAACCGATCCCGATGTTGTGCCTCTGGGCCTCTGCAGTATTCTACCAATTCTATCTGTGACCTTAGAGATGTATGGTAAGATAGCTTTTCCAATGGGGATAATTTGTGATGTGTTATCATCACGTGTAGAATTTTTTGGTCTTATTGCCCTCTGAATTTCTTCAACACTATCATAATTCATACCTCGGAAAACAAAGAATATTATGCGGACATAAGTTATACAGGGTGTTGTGCAACCTTATGACAAACTTTGACAGATGGTAGTTGTGCTTATTCGGAACATTTTTTTCCTATGAACATATATCCTATTCGTTTTTGTTTAGAAGATACAAGCATCTGAAAAATTATATTTTTATGTTCGAATCATAATAATAAATGGAAATTTTGAGGCTATAAAAATTGTTCAAAATGTCCACCTTCGGCTTAAATGCAAGCTTGACATCGACGAAACTAAAGATGCCGTTACTCGGCGGATCAGATTTGGGTCGTTTCGTATATTTGGTTGGTTGCATCTTGAATTCTATCAAGTAATTTTTGATGAGATTGGCTTCAACATGACAAACAAGCTGCTCCAAATGTCCCCATGAATAAAAAGCTAAGGGATTTAGATGAGGCGAACGAGGTCCTCCTTGACATATCCATTTATTCGGGAAATGTCCATTCAGCAAACTAACTACTTGTCTCCCTCTATCTGGTGGTGCACCATCAAATGCTTGTAACTCCGAAACGAGAACGAATCGGAACTATGTTCATAGGAACAAAAATGTTCAAAAGAAGCACAGCTACCTTCTGCCAAAGTTTGTCATAGAGTTTGTAGAACACCCTGTATAGCATCACATCATTGCAGAATCACCTCCTAAAGTTAAGCAGATATTCACTTACACCCTATATTTCGGATTACCCGGTTTCGGATATTTTTGAGAAAGAGTAAGCGCGGTTTCACACGGTCCGGATATTTGTCCGTCCGGGTAATCGCCCGACCGGGCGGCACCCGGAAGCTCTCTTCACACGGGAACTGCGAAAATCCGGATTACTAGGTGCTAGGTACGAGTAGGTACTTCAGTTTGCCTCTGATTTCGGTGGACAGTAGACGAAAACATATTTTGATTGCTTTATTGAAACATCGGCGAAATAGGCAAATTTGGGTTCACCCTTTGCACTCAAATTTATACGAAATTTTCCCTCAACTTGGCACAAATATTTCTCTACGCTTCAGTTTTTTTAATTCGATTGTTGTAATCCTCCGCTCCTTTATCCGAGATTTCGGGTTTCTCCTGTACTAGAGTTATCAGGATTTCGGAATATATTTCTTCTAGTCTAGAACAATCAGACGACTAAACATCCGGATCGTGTGAACGCACTCATGGCACACTGTAGTCCGCTAGGGCATGGTCCGGGCGATTGCCCGTCCGGGCTCCGTGAGTTCTAGCGGGAACATCCGGGCGTTTTGTATGCCCGGACGGCGATTCACCCGTGTCCGGAAAGTGTGAAAGAACCTATGCTAAACTGCGTATTTCTACTTGTCCGGTTGACGGGCGAAAACCCGGACGGACATACACCCGGACCGTGTGAAACCGCGCTTAGGTCATTGGTATTACCGTCATCGATTATTTTTATTGATGGGGAAGTATGTGATGTGACACCTCAATTAGAAGGTTTTTCAACTACCTATTTAATGGTACAAATTACTGTAGGACATATGTATACAGAATAAATACAAACATGTTAATTTGTTGTAGTCTGATATTTTTTCATTAGATAGACTATTATTTTTCATGGTTATCGAAGAATTATTCGTGTGATCTCATGTCGATTTAGATGAAATTTTCTCATAAAGTTGTATAAAGAGGATAGGAACGATTGAATGGCCTCTAGGTCCCCAGATTTCACTCTGTTGTACTATTTCCTATAGCAATATTGTTATTTTAATAACCTTGATAAATAAAGTACTGTGTTAAAAAAAAGAGATTTGAAACAAATAAAAATTTTTGTATTCGCCCCTAGAATCCTACTGTTGAATTGGTAGTTGAAAGACCTTCAACTTAAGGTGTTACATCATATTATTCATTTTCAACAAAAATACTTCCCAATTAAAACAGAATGATTCAAAACTCGGCAGAAAATTAAAAACATAAATAACTTTTTCTCGGATGAGGCCTCTTGTAGCTATTGGAAGTTTCATCATGTCATCAATTTTCAACTTCAATATCTAATGAAAATAATAATTGAATCAAATGTTCATACAATATTTTAGCTCATTAAATGCTTCCTGATTGAAAGTTCAGCTCAATTGGGCATGAGATTATAATCATAATGGTGAAACAAATTTTTGAGTGCAAGTTGCTAGAAGTAAATTGAATTAGTTATTTCTCAGTCTATTCCTCAATTTGTTTTCACAGGTATTCATTGATGCACAAAGTTGCTCACACATACACATATGCTCAGAATCCATCAGGGATATCACAGTTAGTACAGATAGTTTCAAACTATCTAATATTCAAATATGACCTATCATTCCGTTTTCACATGAAAACAATAAATTTAGTTTCTCTATTTCAGTATCGTAATGAGTTCATTACAGTACTGAAAGTAGTGCTGTAATGAAACTCATTACAGCATTGTTTTCAGTTATATTTTTCGTTTTATGATTGTCAGTACTGACCTCCGATCGAATCAAGTTTCGAATCAAATCAATTCAAATTCCGTGATCTGTCAAATTTCGTATGTCACACCAACTGCCAAGATACAAAACAAAAGTCACTATTCTGAATTTTCATTTGAATTTCGAGAGGTTTTCACAAAAATTGACTGAAATAGAGAAAATACCGTCTAATACTCGTTGCAGAAGGCAATTCCAACACTCATGCTATCGAAAACTCGCTCCTTCGTCGCTCGTTTTCGAACTTCGCATTCGTGTTGGAATAGGAGCTCATTCTGCAACTTGTTTTAGAATATACTATTTCATTATTATTACATATTCAGGCTGAAGGACTTAGATCGATGGCCATTTGATGATATCAAGAAAGAACAGTTATCCATCTATCTATTACATATACTTAGCAAATATATTCTACTGGAATGTAGAATAAATGAAATGAAGTCTCACAAGAACCTGAAAGACACTTATGCATCTGATTTTGAAGCTTTCTTATCGTCAGAACTATAAACGTGGGGTGAACTTTTAAATATCATGGTGTAATGATGAGGGATATCAGCAACTGACTGTTTTCTGATAATCACCAAGTGGACTTTAGATATGTCTAAAAAATAATTTTTCCGTATAAGGTTGTTTTGATTCAATTATTGCAGGAACAGAGCATATGAAGTGCAATTCTCTTCGGTTATTCATATTAAGCAATCTTAACCAGTTAATGTAGCTTGAAGTTGGCACAGACCTTCTTAAATCTAGAAGAAGACTACAATATCGATACTGTACAGATTGAATTCAAAATTAATTGAACATATCGAGAAAAGGACATTACATTACATCACAATAATCAAAACAAGACAAAATGAGTCAATTGCATAGCATGACTCTCAAACCTCTATTGAAAAAGTGATACAAGCGATACAAAAATCTCAGAGACATAGTAACATGCTCTCTGAATACAGCCAGACAAGTGGCTTAAAAACTTCAATTGGCCATCTTCTCATATACCGAGGATTCTTACCATTTCTTGAGGCTGGAATTGTACCCATAAGGTATATTGAACTTATAAACAGCAGATTTGAAACCAAAAAAGAAGAGGCTCGACTTTTCGGGATTAATATGGAGATTGTAATATTTGGCAAAGTATGATCACTGTTCATAAGAGAGAATACAGCCTGGGACTTATTGAAATGAAAACCCAAATAAATTTGACTGTCATCAACAAATAAAGGGTATCCTCAGTTCTTGACAAAACTCAGAAATCCTTTCCTAGTAAGCGGAATTCGTTCAAAAATTAATATGTTATAGGAAAAATGTTAGTGAATGATCTTCCTTACTTAGTTTTTGAATTGCATGTTTAGGAACTATTAGACATTCACCTTCATAGCTCACGAAAATTTCAATACAATCTATCTCTGTTCATAAACTAAGAAGCAGACGATAAGTTTCACAGATTTCTTCATTCCACTCTATAACTGAACTTATTTTCAGGTTAACCATATAACACAAAACAAACTTATGACAAGAAAATTTTTTATCAAATTTATTATTCTGTTTTCAGCCATTAGTTTTCATTGTCAATTATGAAAGTAATGTTGATTTTTCCCTCTTGGACTATCAAGGATTTTTGTAGAAAGTGTTGTGACAAAATCCCTTATATTATAGTTTACATAAAAAGATTTGGAAAGCAGACTAGTTTTGATCGGTTATGGACTTAGGATTCATTTATTTATTTAAAATAAACAGGATCCTAACACAATGAGAACCCAACATGACTTCTTTTGGTCGATTCCTTAATGAATTGATTACAGACTCCTGAAAACAACCTCAATTTTCTTGAGAAGTCAATCAAAGTTCTTTATTTATCGCCTCAACATGTTGTATTTAGTTGGTATTTGGATTATTTGCAAAATGAAACAGATAAATATTGAGAAAATGCACATCGTAAGACGTTTTCAAAAACGTAATTCACTCAAAAATAAGTATAAACGACCTCAAACATTGGATAAATATCAGCACCCCAGAGGTAAAGTGTGTTAAGTCACAATATCAAAATAAGACAAAAGAAAGATTTTTTCAGTTCGATTTTCGTTTCAAAGAATGTATACTGCCGTTATTTGGCGACTTCATATACCTAGGGAGTCAAAAATGTGTTCCACTAGCTAGAATTTACTAATATGAATCCAATATTGTAGATAGGTCGTGTCTAAAAAAATGTGACTTAACACACTTTACCTCTGAGGTGCTGATATTTCTTGCTTCTAAGCATAAAATAATTTTTCATTTTTGGATCAATGTGGGATATTCAAGATAATTCAAAAAATCGAAATTGAGAAAAGATCCATGTTATGAGACATTTCAAAAACACATTACTATAAATCTGATCATCTATATAATATATGAATTCAAGTAATTTGGAAATATAAAACATTCATGAGATATGCTCCTTCTTTCATTTGAAATCTGATTGTAAGGGTGCTATCCTATTTGAAATACATTAGATAGTATACGCACAAACATGAATAAAGCAGGTTTCTGCGAGATCAAACAAACCATTCTATGGAGTTCTAATTTCATGACTCAGTAAATATCTGCTGACGCATAATAACTTTTCACTATCCTGAAATGTAATAGGACCACATCTTTTAAGTTTGCTTTTACTAAATATCAAATAGGTTGAAACAACATTTCTCAATTATAATGATTTACAAATATACAATAAAAAGAGAAAAGTTCTATCAAAAATCAGTCAGAAGGGGATGTATTCATAACATTTTACAAAAATCAGAAACATTTCTGATACAACAGAGCTGTCAACCCATGAATTATATCATTTCTTAAAAACTTTCGGGCTACTACATATTAATCCATTACCTACTCAAACATAAATAAATTATATCCGCAATGATGGAATGAAAATTTTATCAATATTAGTGTTTGATTGTTTATTATATTGAGGTGTCACAGCCAAAGTTGACCAACTGTGAATTCTAGAAGAGAGTAAAAGTTCTTCAATAATGAAGTTTAAGTTTTGTAAACTACTTACAATTATATAACAGATTCAGAATGAATAAATGAGAGATACAAATTTTTGCTTCGAGTAAAATGCAGACAGGTCTCATTCGATTTTGTTCTAGAATAACTAATTCACACTTCGATTTCTCAAAAAAGGTAGAATTGACTTTACCTAGTGTCCCTGAGCATGTCATAGAAGACAAGGAAATACTGAGAATATCAATTGTAATTCTAGGAATTCTCACTTTTACTCAGTTCTTAACATACAAACATAGGTAGATATGATATGCCAGATTAAATTGCATCACACCCCGAAGAACTTACACGCCTTGGGTTTCTCATGAATGGCGCATAACAATAACAATTAATACAAGAGAAAAGGATGTATATAAAATACCATTCCATTCGAATTGCTTGTTTATTTCTTAGCTTTTCTTGACTATTAGAAAGTTGAATCATTTTGAGTTGCATCAAATGAGGTCGATATAAGGCAATAATGACCAGAGATAAGGATCAGCATGAAACATAGGGAACTTACCCCTTCGTCGCTGATGTACTCCAGCTGTGTCTGGAAACCCGTCAATGGCAGTCGTGTCTGGTAAAACATAGTGTGCTTCCCTCCGTATACTATTTCTTCTATCTTTACGAGAAAGAGATGACGAGTTGAGCGCTACAAGAAGTTGGTGTTAGTTATTCATTGCACAGGATACTAATTATTTGTATTATGACATCATTTGATCTTGGAACTATATTCGGTATTTCTTTCTGGTTGACTAGGATAAGGACTCACCTAGCATTACATTGGGTGAACTTATTCCTAGGTACGTAATGAGAAGGTCTGTACTATAAACGAAAAGAGCTCCTAAGAGAAATCCCAAGCTTACAGGGGCAAAAGCATATTCCCCATTCAATCCATAATATTTTGAATCGACAGCCATTTCAATAGCAGGAGCGAGAAGTGACCAGAATGAGGCTGCTGTCATGACCCCAGCAGCAAATCCCAAACTGGCATCTAGCAGTTTCCGCTGAAAAGAAATTTTTTTATTGTTTACATGGCAAAGTTTGAGGTTATATCTTAATTACCTGCGAACCCTGAATGAATATCACAACAGCAGCACCTGCAGCAGTTAATCCCCAGGTAAAAAGGGTACCCAGGAATGCTTGCATAACAGGTCCATATCCCTGAATCATTTTATTTATTTATTTACCTAATGCTAGCGCTAACCTAATAAAATCGCGGACCGACACGGACTGCCATTAGACCGGGAATACTCAGAAGTTCAAATATTGTTCGTTTCCACCAGTTGACATGCGCAGCAGTTATTAAATTTAAAATTTTTCTTCACTCCGAATAAAAAAAGTATTCATAAGATACTCAATACAAACTGAAAGTAATGGTAGGAACTTACCTTGAATAAGTATAGCTCTTGTGGTGCAAGATCTCCAGCTTGGTTTCAGGCAAGAAAGTATGCATGCATAATTCAAGTATTTTGAAGAAACTGTTATAGAATTCGTCATATACGTGATCGAGGTGAAAGAATGTTTGAGTCGCCATCGAATTCTATACCTTGAAAAATTTCCCTTGAAGAATTTTCTTATATTAGCCACTACCTGCTGCTCCCATTTTCTTGTTTTTAAGTGTTCTTGAGGTAATGTATTTCCATGATAAGCATCTTATATATTGAATTATCGCAATAATGATTATATTATTTTATTACGATCATTTTCGTAGACTGGTTTTTATGAACAAATGAGTTAATAGTTTTCTCCAACTGTCTGTTTTGTTTTAAATTTGATACGTAATAAAGATTTTGGATCTTCATTCTAATCATTGTTCATGAAAGCTATTAGGAGAATGATTTTTAAATGTACCATAATACACCAACCTATTATATTTTCTCTATTTCAAGATCGTAATGAGTTCATTCTCGTACTAAGAATTTTTTGCTGATCTTGATTTGTCTCTCTTTTGTAAAAACTTTTCTCGGGAGTTATCACTTCGCACTAAATGTCGGTTGATTTCTGGTTGATCAGTGAAATCTCCCCTTCCAAGGGTTCCGTAGACATAGTTTCTTCCCAATGAGCAGAAATCTGAGGAGTTTTTGTAGATGTTTCGAAAATGTTGGCATCGGGATATCATTTAAGAACACTTTAATATCCATTCTCAAACAGAACGAACAATCATCATACACATACAGGGTGTTTCCTAATTGAGTGTCATTATTTTTATAAGGGTGATTTTTAGGCCCATTAAAAAAAAAACTTCATATGAACATATGTCCTAAACGTCTTACCTCTTGAGTACAGGTGGTAAAGTTGTCAAAAATAAATGATTTATTATCAATATCTACAATACCACTTCAGATATTTCAATTAAATTTGTCATACATATAGTATGAATCAAGTGGCATTTTTCGAAGAATCACTTTTCTTTCAAATTTCCACCAGTGGCGTTCGTACGTAATTTCACCTGCCTATTTTGGCAGACATTGATGGTACGCCACAAATTTTTCCTGAAATAAAAATTATTTTTTAAATTACCTATCATTTCTTGAAAAAGTTGATCACTTGACTTTTTTCAATCCGATGCACGGTTTTAGCTTAAAAAAATAAAAACCGTTCACCACCATCTATCTCCAGAGGTAAGATGTTTAGGACATGTTCATGAGGTTTATTTTTTTAAATGGGCCGAAAAATCACCCCTATAAATATTGATATTCAATAAGGAAACACCCTGTATAGATACCTACATATTCTAATAAGTAACTACTATTGATAATAAACTATTATACACTAGACTTATGGTCCCTATACACGATCCGATGGTCTGCAGTCCAGGACTGTCGATTTGAACTGACAGTCAAGGTCTGTAGCGCCACTACACACGATACAGTTAAATCGTAAGACTTGATTGCTCTACACACGGCAGTTTTTCAAACGATTTGCCGAAACTGTCGGCCGGGACGATTATCTGTGCATATGTAGTGATAACAAAACTGTCGATCCACGTTCCTGCAGTCCCGGACTGCAGTTCGCCGGCGCGTGTATATGTACTGTTAGGTTTTGGGTTTCTTATTAAGTTAACCGTTTTGTTTTTTCTCTTAGATATGGATCATTTCGCTTATCAACCTTTTTATTGTGATAGAGCCCGCGGTATCTAAGCTGCTGACGTTGAAGTCGAACACTTGTTACCCATAGATATATGATAGAGGTGCAAGTAATGTAGACAGCACTTACAGTCTCGAAAAAAATATAATGGCGGTAAGGGAGGATTATTAATAGGGAGCAACATGAGGGCTTCCAAATTTGGCAAGATGCAAAGTTATCCCATCTTGGTAGAAGAGAGTAGTTTAGCGTTACGATGTGTAAACTTGGACTAACACTTCTGCATTTTCGAAAAATTTTTTGTTTTGCTGAATTTTGCTAGGTTTGTGCTGCTGTGTGCCGTTGAATTTTTTTCTAAATTCTATATGGTTTCCAAAATATTTCAAAAACCGAAAAAATGGGTCAGCCCAGCAGTTTTCGTAAAATTGGATTCCAATGACTGAAAACAATTGTTACATATGTTCCGGGTTTTGCCATTTGAATTTGAAAGTTGGTCTAATTTCCCGGATAATCGAAATTGAAAGAAAAAAAAAGATAGCCCAGAACTTTCGTTTTTTCTGTTTCCAAATTAATGGAAAAATTTGGTCTACATTTGTGACGTGATTTTCCGCCAAATTACGAAAATGAAAAAAAGTCAGCCCAGCACTTTTCTTTTTATCCAAAGAAAATACTTTCAAAAAATTTGAGCTACCTGTAATTTTAACGAATATCTCGCTAATTAACCCAAAAAAATGTTAGAAAAGCCACCCTTGACATTCCTTCTCTTTTGACGAAAGATATGTGATTGTGCCGCAATTGTGCCAACTTTTGCCGATCAATTTTCAGACAAAATCAAGATTCACCCACTATATAAAGTTACGGATTTTTCCCTTATATCAGTTCTCGTTACTCTTGCTGTCACCACATTTGGTCATTGTATTTGAAGATGAGATTTTCTTTATATCTCCAGGGTTTTTCATTATTATATTCGTTTATGAATTGAACGACATGTACAGAAAAGATAAAGCCACATTGGTACATGGCGTATGGTTGCCAGTTTTAGACAGGACCCGAATTAAGCTGACACAGAGTATGATGAGCAATGGGCAAATCGACATCGCGCGGTAAGTATCTCAGCGATCGCATTACAATCTAAGACTGATCATCCTTAAGCTGCCAAGCGCAGATGTAGACGGAATCTTAGGTGAAATAATTCCTGATAGACCACGGCCAATGAGCCCGAAAGACTTCCTCGATGGCAATTCTCTTTTTGTTCGTTACAAGCAAGCGTGTAATAATGAATTCATATCATCGATTCGATTGAGTTCCCTTTTCTGCCAAGAAAATGCACATGAAATAAGAATTTATAATTCAGTTAAAGCAATGGTCAGAAGTGTTTCCCCCGTGCCCACGCCAAGATGAGCCAAGCGAAGCAAAGCGCCGGGGCACTACCTATATTTTCTCGAAATGTTTCGTCGTATTTTTAAACCCTCATAACTAGAGTTTGGCATATAGTAGATGAACAAAATTTTCAGGATATAATGCCAGTACTGAACTCAATAAACATGCAAAGGGCATAGCTCGTACACTTCAGATTTTATAGATATCTAAAAACCCCGATTTCGTCACTCACTCACTGCAAGAATTCTCAGTGAAAATTACCCCCACATTTTGAATAAGGGGATAAAATGAAGCGCTCGTAAAACACCTCATGTGTATTTACACCAAATACAATTTCCCTGTAATAATCTCAACCACAGTTTCCATTGTGCAATTTCCAGTTGTGATAATTTTATAATGATAGGATTCTTTATAAAATTGTTGTGATGGCAGCTCCCAACTACATCGCTATCGCAGCTTGAACCTAGGTGGGTAACGGTATATTTATTCTTCGTACATTGTTGATTTTGAACATGAATTGTGAATTAGTTTGACTTGAAATATATCTCGCAATGATTATATTTTATTTTATCATTATTGGGGAAAATGATTTTGTCATAAGCAACGTTCAAAAAGAATTGAAATCCAACCAAAAACATTTTCATGTAAAATATTGCCAAGACGAGGCCTTATATCTAACATTGTCCAAAATTTATCAGATCTCATGTAGAGCCAAGCTGCTAACTCTACACTCTTCATCTTCACAAGTCCTTATTTCACAATCTCTATGCCTTAGTCAAAATAAGTGACTTGGCCGTTTCGTAACTATAAGAACCCTACGCTCACGTGGCGAAAGAGAAACGGCCAAGTCACTCATTTTGACCAATGCATAGAGTTTGTGAATTGAGGACTTGTGAAGATGAAGAGTGTAGAGTTAGCAGCTTGGCTCTACATGAGATCTGATAAATTTTTGACAATGTTAAAAATACGGCCTCGTCTTGGCAATATTTTACATGAAAATGTTTTTGGTTGGATTAATTTATCCCGAAATAAGTTGTTGTCTATTAATTTCCCATTTCATTTTCATTTCTTGAAATCTATTTTTCCCTCTTCTTTTTTTTGGTGGGTTTGATGTTTAATGAAATGAATACTTTTAATCTAACATCAATATTTTTATTAGATGCGATGAATCCTTTCTAACACCGCTTGTTCACTCAAAAACATTTCACACATTTCGCCTTCACTCCTGCTGCAGTCGTACTAATTCAGAATCAATTTCTTTGCATGATGAAACAAAAAAAGTTTTGCACTTTGTTTGGATCAATTTGAAGTCCTTATCCGGAAGAGAAGGTTCCTTTTCTGCAACGAGGAGCTTACTTTTCAGTGTACAGTCCCGGACATCACGTCTATCTTGTGATGATGATACTGTTCGCCTTCTCTTCTTTTTGCTGCTTTTCGATACTTTTGTATTCCTGTGTTCCGATATCTCCGAATTATTCGACATCCGTAATATATTTTCAACGTCAGTGACTTGTTCACTGGGATTTTTTGGTGGAGTTTCAGCCTGCTCGAAACAAATGTCCCTCAAACTCTCTATTTTATTGGTACTATGGGACCAAGTTGCCGTACTAATCATCGATTTCATCCTGTTTTTCGGTATGTAGCTGAAGTAATGAGATATATCTTCCTGCTCGTACGACTTTTTGCCTTCTGCGATATCTGCTAGTCTGGTACGTATTTTTTGGCCATCTTCCTTATGTAATGTATTTAACTGTCTTGCGTTTTTTATTTCATACTTCCAAAATTGCCTTCTCTGTTTGTTTAAGACAGCAATTGGTGCCACTTCTTTCACCTGGAAGAATTTCGGATTTAATAATCGCGGATGGATATTTCGCAGTGAAGAGAGAAAGTTCGTTTCATTTCTTAACTTTGTAGATTTTTTTATGAAATCTGGTAGCGAAGGTAAGGCTCATTTTCATCAGAGGACATTTTTTTTTCTGAAAAATTGTTTTCTTAACATTCTGTGGAAAGGGTCAATGTTGGGAATGAGCAACTTCAATATGATGAATTTCAACAAAGTGGTGAGTAATCAACTTTGATTCTCCATTTATCCAACATTCAATTATGTAGGTTTTTTTATTGGAATCTGGTATCTTTTTTTATGATACCTGAGACTTTGAGACAACCTTTTTGTTTCACAGAAATCCAGAATGCATGGAAATACATACATACATATTTTTCTCTTGTTTAATTTAGTTCAATTCTTTGGTGGGTCTCAAATAAAGCATAATAAATCGAGATATTTTTTACAAAAAAAAAACAGATTCCACGAAATGAAGAAATTTACATTTTCATTGAATATATTGGGTAGATGGAAAATCAAAGTTAATTACTCACCACTTTGATGATATTTATAATATCGAAATAGTTCATTCCTAACATTTGCCGCTTTCTTAGAATAATAAAAACAACATTTTCAAATTTTTTTTGTATGTATTGATGGGAGATGTGTGAGAAATGAGCCCTTATCTTACACCTAGATTCCATAGAATAAAGAAAAGCTACATATAGCTGAAGAAAAAAACCGAGAATAGAACAAAAAGTGTGTTTCAAAGTTGCAAACATCATAAACTAAGCTACTTTTCCTGAAAAAAACAGATAACAGAAAAAAATGAAAAATATATAATTGAAGCTCGAAAAAATAGTTAATTCTTCAACACATTGATGAGATTCATCATATTGAAACTGCCCATTCCCAACATCTACCCCTCCCACTTGATCAGTGCTTCCGATATTTTCAAATGATACGCTGTCTAATGTCTGGATCCCAGTTTCTGAAGTTTGCGCAGGTCTTTCATAGTCTCATTTGGTTCAGCAAGGATGAAACAATCGATTTCTGCTTTTTCCTTATTCATAGTGTCTTCATTTGGACGGACTACATTCTAGATTATTTATATCATATATTACAAGATAACTTAACTGTGCACAGTTTTACTTATCTTAGAATCTGATTTGAAACAAAATATATGCATTATTTTCTCTTAGCTATCAATTTTTATGAATTTCTCCAGTTTTCACAATTCATTATCATAGGAACAAAATGAATTGATAATGAGATCATTGAATATAAATAAATTGAGTATTTTGAGCTTATGAACAGAGTAAAAAATTAATGAAATGCTCAAGATTTATTGAGGAAAGGAGTATGGTAGCTTATCAAACCAGTAATCTATCGAAATATTTAAAACGAAAATCTTACTTGAAAAGGAAGTGCCTATCCTTAATTTACATCTTTTAGACAAAGTGAAGGGATTGTCAGTATTGTCTCTACACATAACTTTCACTCAGACTTGTTGCCTTTTGTGTATTTTATGTTCATGAATTTTTTATAGTCATTATTGAATAATGTACCACTTAGAGTATACACTTCATTAATTCATTTATTTCCACGCTCGAAAAACTTTAACAATGATGAATCCTGAGAGAAACAGCTTGAATTTATGATACCAAATGGTTTTTTTATGACACATTCCATGAGACGTAACTGCAAAATCTACAACTGGGTACCTCTTGCGGTCTCATCTTTTCGAATACTTGGTGGTAACAATATCGGGACAAATACCATTTATTGCTGGCTATACAACATATCATTCTAAAAACCCTGAATATATGTCAAGACGAATCAAATATTTGTACAGTTGGCGTTATTCCATGTTATGCCGACACTGTTCTCTGCATGATTTTTTTAATGTTGTCTTGTCTTGCGGGTTTGACAAGTAGGAACTGACTGCAATTTTTTTTTTAAATTCCCTCATATTTTACAACTCTCCTAGAAGTATGTATTTCAACTCCATCCATTGAAATTTTCCAACTGCTTTGAAATATTTCCGACTGCTCTGAAATTTTCCCAACAGCTCTGAAATTTTTCCGACTGTTTCTGGACTCGACAAAGTCAAAATTCAATTTCAGTAACAATGATTTCAGCGCCATCTACACTTCCAGATCCCCTTACAATGGAAACTCGTATTCGGTTTTCAAACCTAGTGATGTTATGATGTATGGCGTTTCCTATCTTTATACTCTATAATCTTTGCCGTTGACTCCATTAGAGATTTGAAGTGCTTCCACGAACGTAGACGTAGACGTAATAATTGACATATACACATGCGCATTCGTCAGTTTTTAACGTCAACGTTAGAGTCAGCTTAACGGCCGACGTTAACTAGCGTCATCTTACATATACCTTAAATCTGCCCGATGAGTTGAGAACATTAGTTTATTGTAGAGCCTCAGGCTGAGTTCCATTAATAGTTCATTAAAATTCGAATGCTCCATCGAACAAGAAATTCTATTGGCGTTAGTCCTGGATACCCTTTTCAATGAAGTATTAAAATTTGATTAAACATTAAACTCTAATGGAAGTTTCTGAAAGTAGGGGTTAGTCACTGATCTTTTTCTATACTGTGATAACTCACCTTGAAAATGCAGATGGCGGATAAATATATACAGACAATATTCACCACGGTGAGGCAAATACTTATGAACCCTAAAGATAATAGTTCAATGAAATCGTTATCGAAATATTGCTTTTTGAAGTCCAATGAGTAGTAAGTCGTACTAGAATTGCTCTTCATATAGTACACAGACGCTATTGACCATAAAAGACCCTGAAACAAAAAAGAATTCGATAATCTTCGATGGAAATAGGTTCGTTAAAAACAGAATTAGGCCATGGAATTTCGAAAGTAGGATTCAGATTGTAGCACACGAATAATACTTGTTTTTGGTTACTCACTATAAATAACTTATGGCTTTCAGGACCGAATATACTGACATTGAGAGAGTCTTCTAGGCTTATTGGGCGTGGTCTATTAAGAATTATTTCACCTCACGTTTCACCCACAACTGCGGTAGGTATCTTCAGAGGATTGTTGGTCAAAGGTTATAACTCGACCGTTGAATTTCTCGGAAATGCAGCGCTATATTTTAATCTATTCGTATACCTTATATTTATAATATCAGTTTTTTTCCTAAACAGTAAATCGAATTATAGAAAAGAATTTGATCTTATTGATATATTATTTTATGGAGATGAATAAATTCTGAAAATTACTTTCGCAATTGAATCAATAACAGTGGGATGATTTTCAGCCACTCTTGTAATGAAAACGAAGTACTGTTCCAACATATGGAAGAGCTATGCCTTAATGTGGTTGTGAGGATTCAATCATATAGGTCGCAATTCCTTGCGTCGCTCACAGTTGTTAACCTGGGTAGCTTTTCCACAGTTGGAGACAAGGTTCGATTCAATCTGGGGTGGTAGCGATTGATAAAGTACTATTTCTTCCACTGAAGAGGAGCGACTTTGAGCTGAATAAATAAAACGCACTTCGACGAGACGTTGTCTCTGGTCCTGTCCAATATCCCCTAGACAGGCGCAAAAAAAAAACAGGACTGCGCAGGTCGGCGCGCCTGACAAAATGGAGTTCGAACGAACGTTGCGAAATTCGCTGGCCAGATGACAGCTACAGTGGGGAAATATAGGACAATTCACCCCTTTCCTCAAGGTTGAAGAGTCTGTCCATTGTTCCCGCGAAGGAGAGCCACAAGCAAGGAACCCTAGACCGACTCTACCTGAGGGGTGAAAGAGTATCAACTCAATGATACCTCTACCACCAGGGCCCAAACGTAGACTACGCGAATAAATGCTAGAAACACAATAATGAGGAGTATAAATCCGGATATCGCACCCCTGTCGAACAGTACAGGAAAACTTGCCGGCCACGTAGACAGGTGAATAAAGTGGGTCTTACCAATCCTGTGGATTTCTGGTCTCGACACAGCACTTGAGTCTTATTTCGCTCGTCGGAAACACCGAATATAAGGAATTAAAACAGCACAAAACCTTCGGTACTACCGACTCGAAAAAACTTTCGAAACTGAAATCCCGTCGTCGAAAAACTAAAAACTCGGAAAGCTGAAAACTCAAAACTTGACTATCGGAAAATTCGAAACTCTAAAAGCCGAAAACTCGAAAAACTGAGAACTCTGAAAACTGACCATCGGAAAAATAAAAACTGACTGTCCGCCTGAAAACCGCCGAATTTATAAGTTCGGTTGGAGGGGAAATATTTCGAGTCTCGGACTACGGCGAACGTAAGTTTTTCTACATAGGTAGGAATCTGAAATTGGCTTCTTAGATTTTCACGATATGAAACTCGAAATAATTTTATGTTTGAATTCAAAATTGTTGAAAATTATACAGGTTGATTACGGTAACGAAGTTCACCTCGTCACAATACGAAATTAGAAATAATTTTAATTTAGAAATAGTTGGAAATTATACATCCTGTTCTTAGGGACGAAGTTCGCTTCGTTACAAGACCATAATCTTGATATACAAAATTTAAAAATGACGAAATTCAAACGAGGCCGAATGTAAACAAGGCATTCTCATTCGAAATGAACCAAAAAAAAAGGTTTAGGAAGAAGCGCCTTTGTGCCTTCATTTCCGACAATATGAAAGTCTGCAAAGAAGTAGCTCAATTAGTTTCCCAATTAAACTTTTATGGTTTCTTTCATATTGGATGGAAATGGTTTCGAGAAGAAACATTACAACGTAACATCAATACCTTCTGTCGGAAGCGGAAAGAGAAAGGTCAGGGGTTAACATCCGCAGTTATAAATGTCATCCCATTTATATGGGGCTATGACGTGGATATTTTTGAATATCCAAACGTATGCCATAAAAGTCTTGACTTTTGAGATACACGGTGCTAGAGTTTTGAAGAAATCATAAGTTTTTAAGATACATCTGAGATATCTTTGTAGATATCTTCATGAAAATTGGTGCATGCGTATTCTATGCATCGAGTTGCACTTTGTGAAATTTTAACTTTCTCCAAGAGGAGTCACATCAAATTTATTTCAAAATGAATGAAGATCAAAAAAATATGCAGTCTTCTCAGTTTTTGATTAAAATATTCAAATTGAAATCGCTTCATCTATTATTTGAGAATTGGATCACGAAAGTTGTGACTTTTTGGACATCGAAGAATTAACCCCTTAAACATTTGCATATTTTTCAGGAACACCACGACATATTAGGTAGGTATATGTAAATATGAAGTATCACTTACTTTTGAGGGTATTCGGTGTAATAAATGGGTAAATATATCGAGAAATCTGTTGAAATAATCGGAAACGTTGAATTTTCTAGATCGTTCCTTTGAAACAAAGAACAAGAACACATGGCCATCGAACGGCCAAATAGGCGCCTGAAATCTGAGAATCCCTATGTTGGGATACAGTGTGTGGCATATTTATGCAAAGTTTCGAATGATAAGACGGGCGAAAATTAGACCACTCACGGTGACAAAAACCTCATGGTGTTAGTTATGGGGAGTTCGGCGCCAAAAGGTTAAACACGTGCAAGTACTTTGGGATATTCAGGATTGTTAAAAATCAAGTAGAGTATTGATTGATAGTTTTCAGGTTCGGGATAAGTTCTTGACATTAAACATAACAAAAAACGCAGATATTTGTGTTGTGGGTAGGAAACGCCCATAGATGTAGCAATTGGTCAATAGGAGGGTAAAAACAAAGATTTTCCTTGAAAGGATGCAATTTTTGAATTAGGTACGCCCAGAAGGTGGGGAAATAATTCACATTCGGTGTTACAAAGATCAAAATAAGTCAGTAACGTCCGGGGGATAAGAACAGGAAAGGTTCTTCGACGTGCTCGCGAAGTTCGGCTTGCTCGGTTTATTTTTTGGGGGTAAAATAGGAAATTTCACAGTTAGTTTTAAGTCACTTACTCGTCGGAATATCGCGAAACCGAGACGAAAGTGCGTACGAGAAAACGGTGTAAGTTGGGCGAAGGAAAAGGATCGCTTTGTGGAGTTAGTATAGGAAAGCAGATTATTGGAAAAAGGCAGAGTAAGAAGGTCAGATTTTTCCGTTGGCATGAGAAATTTTGAGCTTCAAGTTGTGAGCAGTCCAGAGTCCTGAATCCTCCCAAGAATAAGTTTCTTTGTTAATCCATGGAAAAATTATCCAACACATGAAGTCTCGTTCTTCGTGCAACGTGCCGATACTCACAAATTATATATTTTTTTTAACATCTCTAAATTAATGATAATCCATCTTTTAATCGAAGGAAAGCCGCTCTTCCAGAGATTCCAATAAAAAAGTGCCAGATTATTAGATCGGTAAGATGGTTAGAAAATTATTATGGAAGATATTTGCTATATGTCCGAAGGGAATGAATAAAGATATTATTCTTATTATAGTGGCGTAGCAGAGGGCCCCGCAGACCCTGTGACGCGGGGGGACCCCGGCACTAAGGGGGCCCCCGGGCCAATAGAAAAGCCTTGAACAGGGCCCCAATAACTATTGAACTTGCAGATTCGCTATGAAGGTACAGATATTATTCTCGACAAATAGAAAAATATTCCTGAAATATAATCAAGAAACATATCAGGTCCACAGTAATTAGATTCGACATATTACCCAATCACACTCTGTGCTACCCAATTTTTAAGAGTTTTTTATATAGCGTCAAGATTTTCGGCATTTCTCTTTGAACGTCACATGATCGTTTTATTGGAGGTTCGGCGGCTTATTTGACGTGTTGTTCTTCAGGCAGCTTGCGGCTCATCTGTTATTGCAGAAATTATTGTCAATTCCCTAATCAGGATATTTTTATGAAGAAGGGGAAAACATTATGAAATCTTTTTATTTCCAAAATATTTGAGTGGAGCTTGCAAAAGAAAACTCCAGAGAGAAAAAGAAGAAGCATTTTCTAAGCAACGAAAGGTTTTCCAATATTTTAATAAGCCAATGCCTAAGTCTCAATCAATCGTTCAGTACAGTGGCGTATCTTCGAATGGTGCCCCAATGATTTCATTCTATTGAACTTGCCGATTCGCTATATTTTCCTGATGATAGGTATAATGAAAAAAATTTGAAAAAAGAAGATACAATTATCAGTATCGAAAAACAGAGAAATATTCCTAAATGGTATAAAAAAACATATATTCTTTCCAATAATTCCATTCGCAATCGAATTATCACTCAATTACTCCCTGTGCTACCCTGTTTTTAACAGATTTATAATTATACCGTCAAGCTTTTCGCGACTTTCTTCAAACATTGCAAATGATCGTTTTATTGGGCTTAAGATAATTAAGAATTATCTTAGGAATTCAATGTCGCAAACTCGTCTATCAGACTTTTGAGCGTACGCCAGCTTGAAACAAGAAGTAGTAGAGAAGTAGATTTTCATCTCTTTTTGTTTGATACTTTTCTCTGAAAAACGTCAGGGTAACTCATAAATAACATATCTATGAAGGGGGCCCCGACTAAAATCTTGCGGGGGGGGGCGAATTTTGCGCTACGCCACTGTTGGAAGAATGCTGATAAGATTTTGTGACACATTACTGTGATAATTGCGTACCATATTAAGCTTTCATCTAAATGTTGCAATTATTTACATTTTACATTTATCAAATTCAAAATATAGATTTATGTCCTTGTAAAAAATGAAGAATTTGATTGAATTGAACAGAATGACTGTACCATTCAATCTTTGAATATTAATGTACTTGAATGAAGTACATTAATATGTCGGCACTGCATTGCCGACAGTTAATTCTTCTTCTCGACATTTGAATTTCAAAGAATGAAATATAAAGAGACGATCAGCCAATACCATCAGGATCATTGGCAATTTCACTGGTGAAATTCCTAATTCCTAAATTTCTACCTAAAATGTTCTGAATTGAGTTATTTGTTATTGATATCAGCGAAATCAAAATTATTCCTCAAATAAAGACTCCGATAAAAATAAAATCGTTTGAAAAATGTTATAAGTTCACGGAATTTGAATTTGGTAAGGGATAGTCCAATTTTATGGTGGAGAACTAAAAAGAATCTAATATGCAGATGACAGCTTTTCATGAAAAGTAACACGTTAAAGAATAAAAATAGTTAAGCATTAATATGCACATTTAAACGTTATTATTAATTCAGGATCTCATTGAAATTTTGATAACTGCATGAAAGGTTGTTTTTAGTGAAAATTTAAAAATTAGCTGCATTTTCAACCGATTCATGAAATCAGAACAAAATCGAAAAATATTCGTTTACCTTTCCATTGGTTGTTAGATCGAGAAAATTCTATTTTAGCAATTTTAAGAATAACAATCATTTTTTTTTCAGGAAAACCTACAAGAATTCACTCTCAGGAAACTATCGTTGAAATGAATCAAGAATCTGCTGCCGTTAACACTCTTATATATGCAACTTTAAGTCATTAATTACTCCTATCTGGATATACTTGATGTTTTTATTATCAGTCCAATCGAAAACTTACAGCATTTACTGCAGGTGGCATCAAGGATGTTGAAATGGCAACTCCGACAAGGGATGCAACGTTATCGCTCAAGATACCAAGTGCCACAGCTGCTCCTGAGAGTAAAGCTATTACGAATCCAATCCAGAGTGATCGCAGTTCCCCTCTGAAAACAGTCAAATGGTTATTACTGTGCATAAACCATTTTTCCTAGGAAACCACTTCATTTTGCAGATAAGATTAAGCCCAGTTGAAGGGCGTGATATTTACTTCAATATAATTTCTCACCTACACCTATGGGAAGTAAGGTTACTTCCGTTTCAATATTGCTACTGTGATCATTGACCTTTTGTAAAACAAATATGAAGAAATGTCGAGAAAAAATATTTCTCGAAAGCATATCTATTCATTTAATTCATTCTAAGATTCGTAAAAAATACGATTATATTATCCTTGAGGCAATTCTGAAAACTCATCTTGGCCCTACCAAATGTTGATAGACATAAAACAGATGAGGAATCTGATGAAAGTGCAAAGAATTATCTCAGAAGGAAGACAATTGCTAGTTAGCAAAGAACTAAATTTGAAATACATAGATGGATTGAGGAATAAAGATCAATACATAACTACATAGCAGAAAATGTGGAAGCGTTGAAATCCCAAAAAAAAAGAATAATTGGATTAACAGTGGCGTGACCTTGAGAAATAGAGAAACTACTCTAAATCATTTATTCATTTCACAATACATAGTTAGAATGAGGAGCTTTGACATGTACATTATGAACTGCAATTATTTCTTTTTTTCTCTCAAAATCACAATGTTTGAATTCTCGATTCAGTAGGTATATTGCAGACTTTGAATTCGTACGAATGAGGGATAGTTGAACAGACGTTCGGGGTATGAATACTTGGAACTCTATTAGTGTTGTATATATATATATATATATATATATATATATATATATATATATATATATATATATATATATATATATACAGGGTGAGTCGGGAGGAACGGACCAAACTTCAGGTGTGTATTCTGCAGGTCGAAATAATTTCAAAAAACTCATATGTTGTTATCCGATTCTCATTTGTTTTCAAACTATAGGGTAATTAGAATATTTCAAATAAATAATTTTTTTTGGTTTATCGCTTCTTATCACAAATGCTATAGGTGCTGACTTATTTTTTTTGCGAAATGAGTTAATAGTATTACTGGAGAACGTTCGTTTTAAAATCCGAATGCAAATGAATTTTCAGCACGATGGAGCTTCCGCACATTTCGCTCGTCAGGTCAAACAATATTTAGATGAAGAGTTTAGCGGACGATGGATTGGTCGTGGTGGTCCTATTAGTTGGCTTCCAAGATCTAGAGACCTCACACCACTGGACTATTGTTTGTGGGGCTGATTCAAGAACGAGGTATACAAAGTAAAAGTTAACACTCGGGATGCTCTTATTCGACGCATTAGAAATGCGGCATTGCTTATTAAAGAAAGACACGAATCAATCAGAAAAGCAACAAGAGCCCATCGCAGACGAAGTAGAATGTGTTTGGAGGTTAATGGCGGGATTTTTGAGCATTTATTAGAATAATGCTATAAATGAAACCATTTTAATGTAGAAAATGTTGTTTTTTTATAATGACGCCATAGTTTGAAAACAAATGAAAATCGGATAACAACATATGAGTTTTTGAAATTATTTCGACCTGCAGAATACACACCTGAAGTTTGGTCCGTTCCTCCCGACTCACCCTGTATATTCTTATGAAAAAGAGAGCTAAAATAATACAGCAAATGTTGAAACAAAAAGTACCTAAGCTGAGGTAAAAAAAGAACGGGGTATCATATCATCACTATCATCACTAGTATCATACGATACTATACAGCCAGGGGAAAAAACCTCAGCCGAAAAAACCTGTCTCCCCGTCAAAAAAATAACATAAAATATTAAATATCAGGAAAATCTTGAAAGACATCAGTGTGATCATCTTCGTGTTATCCGTCGATTCTTCCCAAAACGACTCGCAATTCTTAATCTCAAATGAAAAAAGACAAAAGCAGAAAAGAAATGTAAATACATAGTTGTTCAATAAGAGTCCTTTATTATTAATATTATAATCATCTGAGACCAAACCTGTTAACCTGACACCGCTGTCTCGCTATTCGTCTTAAAAAACCGTAATCTCTGAAGGCTCAGGGTGTGGGCTAGTGGAAAAATATTGGATTTCTGGTTGTTCCAAAGCCACGGAAAAACTGATAATGTTAAAAAAAAATCATTAATGTCTTAACTATCAACTATCGACAACTCATAATTTAAATTATCCAAAAATGTCTCACTACCGATAGTCTCGAAGAATGAGCTGAATTGACGAACTGTTTCTTAGACTTGCCTGGGCCAAACGGAGTCCGCTATAGAAATGAGCTGAGGCGTTGTAAGCTCAAAATCATCGTCCAATGCACGATCTCACAAGAATTACGTTTTGTCCTTCATTTGGGATGCGTTTGTTCTAATTTAGTTTAATAAGGGAAGCTGTGCTTGTACAGGGTGTTCCACCGGGAGTGCCCATTAGAAGATTATGGAGAAATAATTATTCGATCAATTTCAAGTTTTGTGCGGATATAATAAGCCAAGTAGACCTTCATTTATGATCTATTTTCAAATACCAATGACTTCCGCTTTCACCGGTAATGGTATCAACTTTCTTATTTCAAATGGTACACCCTGTATATTATGAGTTTTTTGGATAGATCTTCGGATGCCACATTCATTTTATGTATCATTCTCTATAGCCATCTAGAGCCGTTTTCGAGTTATTCACTGTTTTGTGAAAAAAAAATACAAATTAAGGCTTGTAGAATACTGAAAATTCAACAAAAGCGCAACGCACAATCTCAGATCTGTTTTTTGAAATGGGTTACTGAAAAGATATTTCACGTCACTCTGTAGAGAAAATAACGTTTTGATATACTGGGAGGTTAAATGAGACTGTCAAATTTGGAATTCCAAAAAAGTCAAAAACTCTATTTTTTCAAATGGAAACCATATTTTTTTCACTCACATATGGATTTGCGGGGTAAAAATAAGTGGAGTCTATTCAGCGTTCCCTATATCTAAAATGTACCATTTTCGAGATATCTAGAAATAACTGCTACGACCTTAATATTATTATAATATGATCTATGCTCGCCCTTTCATAAAAATCTTTAACTTTATTCAGAATATTTTTCCATGCTTCTGTTGTTGATATTCCCCAAAACTCATTTCATTGTTTGAAGAAAACGACCACTAACAAGTTATTTTTCGGAAAATATGACATACATATCGAAAGCTTAATTTATAATGCAAAACTTATAAAACAAGTCATGAAACTTCCCGAACTTTTATTCAGATATATCCGAATATAAAATTGAATCATAACACATTTTGAAAATTTCGTCCACCTACTTCAAAAAAGTTATCGTACCTTCTCAATATTTCTTGCCAATACATTGCAGGATAACTTCTTCAGTTGGAACAAACCTGGATTATTTTGAATAAAGTCATACAGATTCTAATGGGTGAGAGCACGCAGGAGGTTCTGGAGAGACCACGTGGAGAGAATGCCGGATGAGAGACTGGCCAAATGGGCGGAAGCACAAAAACCAAGCACACGCAGACCATTAGGGCGCCCTCCAAAGCGTTGGAAAGAGAGCTGGAACTCGATGTCCCATGAAACAAACCAATAACAGGCAGAAAGCAGAAAACACAGGACATAGTCCTATTCAAAAGTGGAAGAAGAAGATTCTTATGAAGGGTGAACATAGATCATAATTGATACCGCTCATATTATAATATGCTCGTTGCTAACAGTTATTTCTGAAAATTTCGAAAATGGTTCATTTTAGCTATAGGGAAACCTTAAAAAACTCTACTTATTTCTTCCTCACAAATTGAAATGGGAGTGAAAAAAATACGGTTTCCATTTGGAAAAATCGAATTTCTGCCTTTTTTGGAATTCAAACTTTGACAATCCAACAGTTTTTCCTGAATTTCACGAAAATGGTACATTTTGGATATAGGGAACCCTGGATAAACTCTACCTATTTTTACCTCACAAATTGATATGTGACTGAAAAAATATGATTTCCATTTGAAAAAATCGAGTTTTTAGCTTTTTTTGAATTTCAAATTTGACACTCTCATTTTACTTCCCAGTATATCATGAAGGTATTTTCTCTACGGAGTTGTGTTGAATATCTTGTCAGTAACCCATTTCAAAAAACAGATCTGAGATTGTGCGTTGTGCTTTCATTGAATACTCAGTGTTTTAAAAGCCTCAATTCGTAAATTTTTTCGAAAAACAGCGAAAAACTCGATAACGGCTCTAGATGGCTAAAGGGAGTGATGCATCAAATTAATGTGGCATTCGAAGATCTATCCAAAAAACTCATAATATACAGGGTGTTCCATTTGAAATAAGAAAGTTGATACCACTTCAGATGAAAGCGGAAGTCATTTATATTCAAACATATCTCATGAATGAAGGTCTTCTTGGCTTATTTCTTCACACAAAATTTGGAAATGATCGAATTATTATTTCTGCATAAACTTCTAATGGGTACTCTCGGTGGGACACCGTGTATATGGTAAACAAGCTACTAGATGAAAGGTAGGGGAATTTCGGATAATATAGCAGTTATAACACACCATCAGTATTTTTGGAAGTGAAACAAGAAATTTATGATTACAATAGTATATTCTAAAACAAGTTGCAGAATGAGCTCCGATTCCAACACGGAGTTCGAAAACGAGCGACGAAGGAGCGAGTTTTCGATAGCATGAGTAATGGAATTGCCTTCTGCAACGAGTATTAGACGATATTTTCTCTATTTCATTCAAGTTTTGTGGATTACTCTCGAAATTGAAATAAAAATTCAGGTGAGTGACTTTTATATTTCATCATAATATATCTTAGTCGTCAGCATGAACTTGAAAATGTTGAAAACGAAAGAAATTTTGAAATTTATGTTGAAATCTGTTTGGGGTACAATGTACATACACTGTATCCCAAATTGGGTGAGACTGCACTGTATCTCTGCTATTATTGAAGATAAAGACATACGGTTTTCCCTTTTTTGGGATGTAATTATTTCACTGGCACTGTATAAAATGAAAAAAAATGACAACTGCTTTTAATATAATATTTTTACGTGGAAGTCAGTGGCGTAGTTGAAAAAAATTTAAGAGCACTGTTTCTAGGATTGAGCACATTCGTAGAATTTTCAGATGGAACACCCTGTATATTTTAACCAAATTTTTTTGCATTTAAATTTTCTGAAGCATTGACGTATCACACTTCAATTTTAGCTTCAAAAACCAGAAGAATCCAAATTTGTTTGTTTTTTAATAGTAGGCCATGAATACTTTCACACATTTATTCAATATTTTTTCATAGCGTCATGTGACTTAAACCTATTTATGTCAAAATATTTAAGCATAAACTCATAATATATCTTAGTCGTCAACATGAACTTGAAAATGTTGAAAACGAAAGAAATTCTGAAATTTATGTTGAAATTTTTTTATTCATGTTGAACTTCCATGCATGTGTGGAAGAATTCATGTCTTACTATTAAAAAAAACCAACATGAATATGGATTTTCCTGATTTTTGAAATTTATTAAAGGTTAGGTTGTGAAACATCAATGTATTCAGAAAAATAAATGCGAAAATTTGACGTTAATATATACAAGATGTTCTTTATGAAAGCGTTTGTGCTCAATATCAGAAACAGTGCTCAAAAATATTTTTTAACTATGCCCTACACTACGCCACTGACTTCTACTTAAAAATATATAAAAAAGCACGTTTAATTTTTTCCATCTCATATAGTGCCTGAGAATTAATTACATCTCAGAAAAGTGAACATTTTCCATTCACCCTGTATTTCAGAAACAAAAGAAGTTTGAGTATTTCTGCTTGTGGACTTAAAAGTTCACAAAAAATCAATGCAGAGTCGTGAAAACCGCATGCCTTCATCTTCTGTGATACAATGCAGTCTTCATCTATTTGGGACACAGTCTATACTTCGATGGACCAATTTCTTTATTTCGCACCTCTCTCTTCTTGGTTTTATTGCACCTATGCAGTTTTTTTTTTAGGTAGTTTGCTATTTAGAAAAATATATTGCGCGTGGGCAATATATGTAGTCCATAGTGGTCACTATACTCAGTTCAAACCTAAGCGAGAGCAATAAAACGAGGGTCGCGCAGCGGTAGGAGGGCCTTCGGATAGTTACTTTCCGTCCAGAGTCGAATCGAGGAGATTTCATAAAATTCATTCAGTTTTAACTGGATGGAAAGGGCCCAAATCTGGTGTTTCACGGAATTACTTTGTCGAAGGAAGCGTTGTTATGACCGTTTGACCAATACGAGCTTTATTGTGCGCAAACCACACGATTCTGTTTGTATTTATTGCTCTCGCTTAGATTTGAACCATAGAGATAGTATACTATCTCTATGATTTGAACAGAGTATAACATAGTGAACCATAATGGCCGCAGTACTGTTTAGCTTACTTGCCATCAAACAACTTTGACTGTTTTGCAAAATAAATTTGTGTCATATTGGTGTAAACGTTATGTAGAGGTATCGAGTAGACAAATTTCGTTAATTTGAGGTATTCAGACTCTTCTTTGATTCTTGAAAATTCGTCATGAAGAGATTGTTTGCAAACAAATTTAGTAATGTAAAGGTATATTTTACATTGACTCTCATGGACAATTCAAGGAGATTAGGAAAAATATCGTTAAATCGAGGACATCGTTATATTGAGGTTCGTTATAGAGAGTTGAACAGCCAAATGGAATAAATTCGAAAACGAATAAATGAGAACGTGTTGGGAAAAACACTTGGACACGTCGATTTCAATTTTTAGATGCGCATTTTATTCAAAATAAAAATAATTATATAGGGTGTGTCATGTGACAGTGGCCGAAAGCAACTTTCTAATTTTTAATACAATCCCCTGTATATTATTAGTTTTTCGGATTCTTCAGAAAATTCTAGACACTATTCATTAACAATGTCTCATAACTATCTTCAACTGTTTCGGAAATATGAGTGTTTTCAGATGTCTTACAAAAATTAACATTGAAAAAAGAAAATTATTCTATTTCACGAATAATGTAAAATGATACAAAAAAACATTTATTTCAATGTAAGAGATGTTCAAAATATAGCGCATTTGTGAAATAAAATATTTTCCATTTTTAATGTTAATTTTTGTAATACATCTGCAAACACTTGATATTTCCGAAACAGTTGAAGATAGGTTGTAAATGAATTATGCCTAGAATTTTCTGAAAAATTAAAAAAACTAATAATATACAGGGGGTTTTATTAATAATAATAATAATAATAATAATTTCCTTTATTTCTCAAAGCAAAATATTATTTAAAATAAGAAAGTTGGAATCGGCCACAGTCACATGACACACCCTATATAATTATTTTTTTCGAAAAAAATGCGCATCTAAAAAATACAAATCGACGTGTCCAAGCGTTTTTCCCGAAACGCTCTCATTTTTTAAGCATGGATGAATTCAAAATAGTAATTATTGAAATGAATACCATTTTTAATTCCCAGGCTCAGAGATCTTTTATCATGAGGTTGGAGAAATGATATTACATTTTGTCACTGAGATGAGAGATATACCGATTTCAGCCTTGTTTGGCCTCATCAGTATCGCATACATCTCAGGGACAAAATCTTCATAAAAAAATTCGATATTTAAAGCCATCAGGTGCGATGTACTGAGCAGAAATTACAAAGCAGTAACATCCAATTGCGTCAAACTCAAGTTTCATATCTCCAATGACATGCGAAAAAAGAACTCTGTACATCCTCTTTCACTCAATGAGATTTTAGCAGTGGCCCTAAATCAGGGTCCTCATGCAGGTTTCTCCGAGTGATGGAAACGCCCAATTCTTTTCGGCACCGTGAAGTGTTTTTAAGAAAAAAATTGGGCGTTTCCATCACTCGGAGAAATCTGCGTAAAGGCAAAGAATTTTTTTGTTTACCATTTTATTTTTTTTCTCAAAAACGCTGTTTTAAGGTTGCACTGTATTTTCGATTACTTTCTGTGACGAACCGTGTAAAACTTCGTGGGGTGAAAATTATTTGTTTTTTTTCCACTTTTCAGACACTTTCGATGACAAATAAATGTTATTTATGTATGTAAGTAGCTCGTAGTTAAAATTTGGAGCTATACGGTCTCATCTTTTGTGTTGCTTGATTAATTTGTTCACAACAAATTAATATGCGACCAGACAACGAATGAATATTAAAATATTCGAGATCGTCACGAAGATATTGAAAAATTTGAGAAATTAAAAAGTGTACGATATTACCTGGATGTCATTTCATACGTTGGCCACTCTTGATTTCCATATTTGTCAGTTATGATGCACGTAATCGCTCCATAACAGAATCCTACCAGAGTAGCTACTCCTAAGCCGAGAAGTTCATTTTGTACACCAATCTTTTTTAGCTGAGTATTCCTTATAACATTTCCAAAAGTTGCTGCCATAACTGGCCCCTGAAACAAATAATACGAATATGAATTATATCATAGAAAATCTATACCTAAACGAACCATCATGGGCGACATAACCATACTCGACAGCAAACAGACGGTACTATTCTCCACCAAACCCAATGCACACATAGTTCTGGAAGGAAGACCGGTGTCGTGAAACTTACGATTTTTTTTTTTCATAAAAAGTACTAGCTGACCCGGCAGACTTCGAACTGCCTCAATTGATTAATTGAGAAGCAGATTATTTCTATTCAGATTGGTGAATATTATGTTTTGTCACAAATTAAATTTCCGGTACCCGCGCACATGCGATTTTCTGTCGGTCGATAGTTTAGTCGCAAGAATGAAACACATTCATTTAAATGGGAATGCAGGCACATGCGACTAAATAATTGCCTCGACTAAACAGTCGCATTTTTGAAGCCACGCGATTGTCCCAAATCAGAATAAGTCAATCTTGCGACAATTCAAGCGCAATTCAGTTGTTGCCGAAGTCCGAACTTCTTTCTGTTAGTGCGAATTCTTTTTTTTTTCGGGCGGGACTTTATAAGGTCCTATTGTTAATATTATTTGGCCCGTAACAGTAGAGCTACAACGCAATCGGTTTTCAGAAAAATCCATGTTATTACTGAATGTAGTTGCGATTTATTAGTCGCAAGTGGGCGAATTTCTTTTTTGGCGATTGCGATTATTCAGTCGCACGACAAGAAATCACGAGTGCGCGCCTTTCCTTACTTCTGTGGTCCTCCGTGATAGTGACATTAAATTTGTGACATAACATAATAATCATCAATCTGAATAGAAAGAATCTCCTCTTTTATCTATCGATTGAGGCAGTACGAAGTCTGCCGGATCAGCTGATTTCAATATAAAATTTAAGTCCACGATCTCAGTTCGGAAATGAATTTTTCCGAATTGTTACCGTTTTCTTGCATGAAATTTAATATTATAATAAATTATTATGGTTTAATACCTTGAAAGTGGGCTTTAAATTATTCTGTACAATATGTGTTGCGCCAAACTATGTCATTTGAAAGCAGCTGTTAATATTTTTGAATGCTGGCCAAGAAGTGTTTGGAATCATTTCCTATCCCAGAAACTAAATAACGTGAGGGATCTGGTTGTGGGACCAATTGTGGCAATTTTACTTTGCCGTCAGCACAACATAATCCAGTAGATTCACCTCTGTATTTCAACGCCTTACAATATTCACACATAAGTATCCGAGTAAGTATCTAACACGAAAGATCAATTGCGAAAAGGGGACGTAACTTGAAATGTCATTTTCACAAATAATCACCGGAGCCGATAATGACATAGATAATCGAACATGATGTTGATGGAATTATTAGTTAATTATTTATTATTAATTGATAACATTGGAGTTTTGTCCAAACTTTGCGTCGTCCTCACTCGGAGAAATTATTGAAATCGAGAAATAGATGTAATAATGCAAATGAATTTTAAAATATCCATGTTTAATTGTCAAAAATCTATGATCATCGAAAATCAATGATAATCGACCACCTCTACTTCTAAGGAAAAACCATATTAAATACCTTTCATTTTTATATTTTATCAACTTTTGAACCTTCCCTGGAATTCCACAAATAAGTCAAGACCAAAATTAGCCAAATTGGTCTAGCCGTTTTCAAGTTCAGCAATTCATTTTTATATATACAAAGAAAAAAGAATAGTCATGACTCTGGGGGGACAAGAACAATAATTCATGTGGTAATTGAACATTTGTAATAGAGAGTAAAACAAGCTTTTCACTCAGGTGAATCGTGTATCAGTTAATTCTATGGATTATTATTCTATGGATTAGTATTGGATGGATAAATTTCAGAAATTAATTTATTTCATAGTTGGAAGATGTGAAATGTTGATACTTACGTCGAGATCAGTAGCAGGCAGACAAAGTCGAAGGTTAATACTGCTTTATTATGAACAGTTTCCACAATCTGATCTACGGTCAACCTGGTGTTTCTTGATGAAATGAAATTGTTCCATGTGTTCATACCAGGATTGATTCCTCTGTGGAGATTTGAATCAGAATATTACGTCACAATATATCAGAAAATTTCAAGCAAAGATTAAACAGGGTGTGTCCCAGACTTGCAAATGTTCAATTATATTGGATGTTCCTAAATTCATGCGACAAAATTCGAGATGTGAAGACTGGTATGATTTTAAGATGGTTCTTTCCCATAACAAAACTTCCACAGCCCACCCCTTTCCCAGATATCACCCTTAAGAGGTGGTGACTGAAATTCAGTTTTTATTTTTCTTCTAAAATTTCAGTAGTTATCTATAAATTGAAATTTTTTTATTTTCGTGCACCAACCACGGGTATTTTTTCAATAATCCTGTTACATTATACGGGGATGAAATAAGCAACTCTTAGTTTAGAATTTTTCGTGAAATTTTTTACTTGAAAAATATTTCGAAATTAAAAATCTTTGCAACTTTCGCTCGAAATCTTTTTATCCAGGTTGAATCGAAAAACTTTCATGGGAAAAAATTGTTCTCTTAACCTCAAGCATCTATTGTTACAATATTTGTACAGGCTGGTCAGATTTCGACAATGTAGTACTACATCAACTAAATTCAAAGAAATGGAATTGAAGAAATAATATACAAGTCATGTTCTCTTTTCTAGAGAAGCATTAATTGCTGAATAGGTACTGCATATAGATACAGTGTCTAGTTTCCGTGCTGAGGGGTGATTTCGGAATTTGGACAATTATTATAATTCGTTATAACTTTCGCAGTATTGTGGCAACCCTCTCAAAATAATAACATCTCTAGGGTTCTTTTGGAATTCGGACAATTATTATAGTTTTATATGATTTCATATAACTTCCGCAGTATTGTGACTACGTGTTTAGAGCAGTTTTTTCAGTAATTTTTACCGATGCCTTCAAAATTTCAGTGCCGCTTCAAATGTCAGAGAAATAAAAAAATTTTTTTCAAATTGAAATCATAGTGTCCAATGATATTTTTTAATAAACTCGTCTTGGAAAATTTCAATAATATATATCATGATATACAGAGTAATTCCGAAAAAAAAGTTTCGCTCAACAATCTTGTTTCATTCTCACGTGTGTGAAGTATGTTCATCAGAACAAAGTGAAATTCCCAACAAATTCTGCTTTTCACAACTACAACACTCGACAAAAAATAATTTTAGTTTTCCATATTCCAGCATAAACAGGACGCAGCAGGTCCCAACTCAATTTGCCTGAAGCTTTATAATAAGTTGCCCGAAAATTTTAAACAGCTGAAAGAACACAGTTTCAACAAAAAAGTCAAAGAGCTGCTGCTACAGAAGTCCATTTACAGACTGGATGAATTTTAAATAGTTTTGTGGTTATTTTGACGGAGAATATCTATGGTGTACACTTGTATTGTAGGTACATTTATAAATAAATATTATTATTATTATTGGAATCTAAGGCGATTTGAATTATGATTCTTTTTCTTTAACTGAGGGGACCCTAGAACTTGATATTTCACGATTGTAGGTTGTCACATTGATTGACATACAGACTCCAGTAGTTTTTCTCGAAATTTTTCTGTTTCTTGTATGATATCTCTACATTATTAGAAAATGAACAGAATTTAAAAACAGAAATTATTTAATGATATCAATGTCACAGTTTTCACGAAAGCTAATGACAGCCCTTTTGAATATTGTTTACCAAAAAATATTTTTTCGATATAGTATGAAATAAAATAAAAAGTATATCACAAAATACATTTTTGAAATTGTGTCAAAAAAGTCTATTGAAAAATATCTTTCTATGGTTTCCATTTAAAAAATGGAAGCTACAATAATTGTCTTAATTCCAAAATCACGCTGTAGCACCGAATCTATAAAAGACGCTGTAGCTATACTTGACGTGTTCAGCATTTTATGTTTCTCGAGAAATGGGAACATACGAATATAACATGTATATTACTTTTTTCTATCCCTTTCAATTTAGGAGATGTATTACTTCATCATCGAAATCTGACCAATCTGTACAATTGAAAGACTTACCATCTTGGTAGAAAAATTCTGAAAATTCAAGAATAAATATCCAGAAAAACTAAGAGATATCTCAATGGTTCAAGTGGTGGTTGCTGATTTAGGCAATGAAAAACCAAATGACTAACGGTATTGAAAGAGTCTTCCAATCTTAGTAGCCATGATCCATTTGGAATAATTTCAACTAACGTTTCGCCTACAACTAGGAGGATTCTTGGTCTAAGATTGTACCTCGAACGCAGAGTTTCTGAAATTATTCCTTATAGACCACAGCCAATAAGCCCAGAAGACTGTTTCAATATTGGTATATCCGGTCGTGAAAGCCTCAAACTATTTATCAAATGACTAACTTTTCCTCGACTTTGGCGTCTAACATACAAAATTACAGGATCAGTTGGACACTAGGTTGTTGACCAAAAACCTCCATTCTCCATTCCTTAGGAAAATTTTTTCGATCAATTCACCAATGAAGAATTATTGAATGTGCATAAGTTTGAAGGTCTGAACATATCACTCACCCAGGCTTTACAGTTGAATCCTTTTTATCCTCATGTCCGAAGTAATGTATACAACATGGTAAGACACTAACAGCCGAATCGTAAGCTTTACCAATGTCGTTCTCATTCAATTTATGCAGAATCGATTCACACTGTTTCTGGGACTCCAGAGGAAACATAACTTGGACATAATTTCCCTGCCCTGACCAAACCGCATTTGTGATGTTGGAAGAATCGAGGATCTCCTCCAAGATCTATCAGTTCGTGAAAATTATAAGTTAGGATTATGTAAATTAAAAATTCTATACCTTGAATACCTCAAGAATGATTTGTAATCTCAATAGAATGATCCAGTTTGAGAGGTAGGAAATCAAAATCTAGGACACGATAGAGAATCCAGAAACAAATCTACTTCATGAACTATATTGAGGGAATGCCTAGTAAACAAAATACAGAGGGGTTTTGCATTTGATCAGAAAAAATCATATATCTCAGATCAAGAGTACTCTGAAGTTGCCTACCGCAGAAATAGGCCAATAAGCCCGGAAGAGTCTCTCAATATCGGAGTATATGTATAACTGAATGATTGAGGGAGGCTTGAAATTTCGCACAATTTGAAATTGGCAGTGAGCAATAATGAACTAAATTGTCAAATGAAATCCGAAATTCATGTATCATTGAACAAAGATATTCAAAGTAACGAATGATCAGAGAAGTGATTAAGCATCCGGAACTGGCCGTCTCATTAGGGTTGTTTTGCAGAAGAATCGTACAAGAGGAGAGTACCAAATTGATGATATTCAAGTGATAAACTAGAAAAAAAATAACAAGGGTTTGTAGTTATGTTATTTCTGAGACAATGAAGGATTATCATAAAACTGCGGATAATTTGAGGAAATATAATTGTGTGGAATATTTACTAATTTACTATTGATACGAATATTGAGATTTTTCAAGAAAATGTTGAGAATTATACATATATTGGAATATAATAATAATTTTTGGAGTCAATGAACACTTTTACTGCCATAACATAATTCGTTTCGTACAATAACATTACCCCTAAGCTTGATTAATATTTACTTTGAAAATTTAGTTCATATTCAAAAAGGAATTCCTTTCAAAATAAATGAAAATCAATAATATATGATAGGGCGGAATACTCACTCTTATCATAGGAATTCTTGTAGTAGATGAGAGGTTAAGAGAATCTTCATTTTTTCCATCCTCATTTGTTGTAAAGGAACAGTTCTTGTTTGATTCAAAACATTTTCTGGGTGAAATAATTCTAACTTTTTTATTCGAAATGAATTCATTCTCCTTGAGTTCTGTTGGAACACATACCATAACAACAACTCCTGACATCTCAAACGTTTGTCTTTCAGTCCACCTGTTTTCTTCAAGTGGGGACAAAACTCGCTACATATGCAAGTTGTGTTCCAAATTGAGTTTTTTCCATTTTACAGTGTCGACCCTCACGAGGAAGTCAGAGCACGTTGCCTAACAGAATTTCATTTCAAATGGATCGAAGGAAATATCAGGAATATTGTGATCTCCAAATAAACCAGGAACAATAGCTTTTTCTTCGACGTCTACTTGAGTAATAATTGGATTTGAATGTTAAATTTCAATAACTAAATTATAGATAAAAATATATCCTCACAAAATACAAATGGTGAGCATTTCAAATATATTCCTTCTAGGAATATATGAGCAGAAGGCAGAAGGCAATGATATTATTACACGAGTTCGAAATTCAAGAACGAGGCACGAAGTAGAGATTTTTTGAATGAATGAACACTCGTTCATTCAAAAAATCTCTATGAGCCTTTTGTACGTGTATCTTATATTATTTTCTCTAATTCGCTGAATTTTTATCGAAATTAATGAAATATTGCTGTAAATATCGTTTAGTGATTTCTGCACCGAAAAATATTGATTGGCAGATCTGTTTTCTATCTCATAAGTTTGACAAACATTAAGTAAATCCGTGGCGGGTGCCAACGTATTAATCAATAAATATCATCATGAAAATTGTGTCAGAATAAAATAGTCTCACACGATTTTGTTCTATAAGATGTTTGGTAGAATGAACGGATTTGACAAGACTTAGAGAAAATATATGATGAATAGTAAAACAATAAATTATCAGATCCACATATATTTAGATAAATAATTCTGGAGAAAACCATTTTTCAAACTTAAAATGGAATTCTCACCGAACAAACATCATTTTTATTGTGGAATCGATTTTGAAGCTTTCATAACTTATAAAATTCAACATAGTATGATATCAGATTGACGACCAACAGTGGCGTAGCTCAAAATTTAGAGCACCCCCTCGAGATTTTAGTCGCGGGGTTAGTTATGATAAGATTCGCTTGAAGTTTTTCAAAGAAAAATAATAAAGAAGAAGGGATAAATATATATATATATATATATATATATATATATATATATATGAAATAACAAAAATATCTGAAGAAAATAATATAATTATTATTATATTATTATCATATAAAAACAACTAGAAAGAAATAAATGTGATATACCATTTGAAGAATTATTTAACAAAAATGCATTAAGCTTTTTTTCTTTTTTTTGCAAACATATATCGCACCCACGCTACAAAAGTGACACAATTCAAAATCAAAAGTCGAAAATATTCAAGTGGAAACATGAAATAGACACTAATTTTGATATGTAGGTATCTATATGATATATGGAGGACTCACTGATGTGGGTAAAAATTGTCCATGATTTAATCTAGGCTCGTTTTCTGATCTTATTCATAGCATAAACCGAAAAAAGTTAATTTTGAATTGTGTCACTTTTGTAGCGGGGGTGCGATATATTAACCTGTCGATTTACAAGTTTTTGGCCACTTTTTGTTTAATACTGAGTAGGCTCAATTCTGATAGAAGTGTTTTCGACATTGAATTCTTAAGATAATTAGTGATTATCTTAAGTTTGAGAAAGATGTTCCCGCACAGATGTAAAAATTTTTAGAGCTACGAGTGATAATATGAATTGGAGGTGACTCAGCAATTGGCTTATTGAAATATGAGGAAACCTCCAAAATGCTCACAAAATACCTTTCTTTTTTTTTAACGCTCTAACATAATTTCTAAAATCTGAAAAATGATTAGATATTCACACTGCCATTTCTAATTTGCGCATTTAATAAGTTTTTTTACATTCAAAATGAAAAATTTGAGAGGATAGGCAATTAATCCTAGAACTAACTTTCAATAACATGGAAACCCTGCAACCAAAGGTACATAGTGAAAAGAGTCAGAATATCGAAAACTTTGGTTTTAATTTATGAAAAAAATCACGACGTGGTTTCGTATTGGAACTCTTCTTACACTTGTTTCTCTTACTATAATGAAGATTCCATAGTATTTCCCCCTTCTTCAAAAAATATCCTGATTCGAGAATTGACCATCATTTATGAAATATCAGATGAGCCGCAAACAGCCTTAAGAACAACACATCAAATAAGCCGCCGAGACCCCAATAGAACGATCATCTGGCGGCATTCAGAGAGAATGCCGAAAAGCTTGACGGTATATAAAAAACTCTGAAAAATAGGGTAGCTCAGGGGTGATTGAGTGATATGTCGAATGGAATAACTGGAAACCCTATATATTTTTTTAATAAAATTCAGGAATATTTCTCTCTATTTCGGGAATAACAATTGAACCTGCATTGTTCAGATTTTATTCATTATATCATCAGGAAAATATCGCGAATCAGCAAGCTCAATAATTATTGGGACCCCATTAAAAGCTTTTCGTTTTGTTCGAGAGCCGATCTCACCGACTTCGAAAGAAAAGCATAACATTTGCTATATATAACTAGAGAAGATAATATTCCAAAGAGAATTGTATGGATATTTTCGGTTTGAAAAAATAGATAACTATATGCGAATATCAGATATTGTAGTCGAGAATGAATAATAATAATAATAATAATAATACTTTATTTTCCTCAGCGACAATAATACAATTGTATAAGGAATAGTCAATTCAGCAATAGTATTAACAAGAAAGACAACACATATCCCCAAATTTACCCCGAAAAATCATTCAAACTATATAAACACTTCAAAAGAAGATAATTCCTAAGTTTCTTCTCAAAACTAAACAATGGTAAACTTTTGATATCACTCGGCAGCATATTGTAAAAACGAGGACCCGCAAAATTTGGTGATCTATAGGCTAATACATGTTTTGTAAAAGGAAAATGTAAATTATTTTTATTTTTTTGCCTGGTATTGACTTCATGATATGAATCAACTTGAATGAAAGTATTCAAATTTTTATAAACATATACAAACATCTCAAATATATACAGACCATATATATATATATATATATTCTTATGAAAAAGAGAGCTAAAATAATACATTAAATGTTGAAACAAAAAGTACCTAAGCTGAGGTAAAAAAAGAACGGGGTATCATAACATTCTTTGTATGATACTATAGAATCCTACGATACTATCAACACTAGTATCATACGATACTATACAGCCAGGGGAAAAAACCTCAGCCGAAAAAACCTGCCTCCCCGTAAACAAAATAACATAAAATATCAGGAAAATCTTGAAAGACATCAGTGTGATCATCTTCATGTTTTCCGTCGATGGGCTCGGATACACAGATTCTTCCCAAAACGACTCGTAGTTCTTAATCTGAAATGAAAAAAGACAAAAGCAGAAAAGGAACAGATTATTCAGAATCTGAAATGAAAAAAGACAAAAGCAGAAAAGGAACAGATTATTCAGAATAAATCGAATGCATTTTGGAAATGCATTTGCTACTTTAAAAAACATCAACATTAAGATTTCTTGGCCAAATAATGTTCGGAGGTTTATAAATATTTATGACAGAAATGTCACAAAATTTGAAAGAAATGAAAAATTAAACTCCATCAATTTCCCCTTTCCGAATCTGTTGAATGTTACGAAACTGATAATTTTTCAACATAACATGCTAAACTTGTAAAAAATCAATTAATACATAACCTTTCAACTGTCCTCTTTCACGAGGATTTTTTTTCTGTTGCCGTGTGGGTTTCTTGCAGAAGAATCTTTTTGATACCATGTTCATCAGCTAATTTGGAGACGTAATCACACTTTCCTTTCGAAATTCCTTCGATATTCAAACTCAAAATCCACAAATTGTTGCTCTCTGGCCGTGAGGGTTTTTTCAAACCAGATACGACCTTCCAGGTGATGATTTTTCGGCACTTCAGATGTTTGAAGACCGCTACGGGACCCCAATGAAAGGCAATCATCTCCCATAGATAAACCAAACATGTTATAACACAAGAAAACAGAATATTTTTCAGGAGCAAAAACTAAGACATATTACGAGAATTGTCATGTTTGACAATTTATATATATAGTGAGGATACCATATTTCGAAAAATATTGTGCACAAGATGTTCTAGCACTTATCCCAGCAATACTTCTAATTACGCGCTTTTGGGCTAGGAATACCTCCCCTATATTGGTGGACCAACCCCACAAGCATAAACCATAACTCAAACGAGATTGAACATCTGCATAATATATCATGATCATCTGTTCTGTGGAAAGAATATAACGCAAATTTTTAAATTTGAAACAAATTGAATGTAACTTTGACACTAATATTTCACAGTGGTATTTCCAGTTCATATGTTTATCAATATGTACACCCAAAAATTTCGTTTGATCAACTTGGTTACAAAGTTCCTGATCAACCGTAACATCCAGAAGATCCAACTTTTTTTGTGGGTTATGAAATTGAACCAATAGCGTTTTTTCCATGTTGAAATGAAGTGAATTATCAGCGAACCAAGACCCCAAATTAATTAAAGCTGTAGACAACCTATCTTTGATTTCTCGCTGTGATTTGCCCGACACAATAACTGACTTATCGTCTGCATACTTGACAATGAACTCACGGGATACTCATTGAAAATTATGTTCACGGAAAATTATTTAAACAACACATACGGTACATAGGGTACTATGAAACGATAAGTTCCCATGATCATGAAGAACACTGTTGTTCTTTCCTCTGTAGGAAGGACAATGTCTTTCTTAGGAGCTACCACAATACTACTAGGCCATATACAATAAATATCTGCTGAAGTCATATCATCCACTGGATAATCTTGTTCGAGCTTATGTCATGAAAAATCCTCTGGGTCTTCTGAGTCAATAACGGGTTTCATCTGAGAAAAAAGTAGGCCAGGTAACTCCTAATATTTCTAAGAGTAATGAAGTTTATCTAGATACAAATCAAAAACTCGAAAGAATCGTGTGGAGCAGATTGGATTTCCCTGTTGCTCCTAAGGTTTTTTATTGTTTCTGAATGGACCATTAAATAAAAGAATCTGGGGGTACGGTAGGCATCTAGACATTCCATACCCGCATTTGGCACCTTGCGCGAATAGCGTTACGCCATTGGTCGACTCGAAACATTTTCTGTTCCAGTGCGAGTGAACGTATCTAACCTAAACCTTGTACGTGTTTATCCTCCTAAGTCGTAATTTTTGCCTATATTAACTGAACTCATTATTTGATAATTCACTTTTTATAACACACATTTGAACCTACAAATAGGTACAACAGAGAAAAAATAGAAAAAATGTTCGCATTCGAAGTACCTAATGTAATATCAAAAGCAAAATCAAATAAATCTCTTGAAAAAAATTGAAATAAAGTTATATTGGAAAAGGATCTGTGGAAGATTTTGTTTTATTCACTATTATTTATGTTACTTTTTGAATGTATGTGAAATATTGAGTGGATATTATCCTTCAGCCTGGAAAAATTCAATAGTTTTACCAATACCGAAGAGACGGAATGTAGAAAATTTTGGTGATTTACGTCCAATCAGCATTTTGCCTGCCGTCTCTAAGATATTCGAAAAGGTTCTCTATCACCAGATTATTGAACATCTAAATGAGTTTGAGGTGCTTCCGGAATGTCAATCAGGTTTTCGTCGTGGATTCAGTTGCATGACTGCTCCTCTCCAAATAAGTGATGATATCATAGAGAATTCGGATAGAGGACTTGTAACAGCGTTAGTCTTATTGGATTATTCAAAGGCATTTGATACGATCTCCCACAAGTTATTACTTGCTGTGTTGTCTTACGTAGGATTCTCTGATGACGCGGTGTCATTGTTTCGGAGCTACCTTTCATTCAGAAGTCAGCGTGTCAAAATCAATGGTTCTCTGTCTGATCCTTTGCCTATATCAATAGGTGTGCCACAAGGGTCCCTTCTGGGTCCCCTGCCTTTCATCACTTATACCCACATGTTTCGGAGGTTCCTTCAATACTGTAATGCCCATTTTTATGCTGATGACACTCAGTTCTATCTTAGTTTTGATGTTGGTGATGTTGACGAAGGGGTAAGAAAGTTGAACCATGATCTTGCAACCATCCAGGAGATATCTGAGCAACACAACCTATCGATCAACCCCAATAAATCTTGTGCGATACTTTTCGGCAATCAGTCTGTATGCGATGGGTTAGGTGAGGTGATCCACTTTTTCATTGGTGGTGATGAGATTCCTATTGTAAAGAGTGTTCGTAACTTGGGTCTGATAATGGACAATTCTTTCCTTTGAACTCGATCCAAAAAATTTAAAATTCTTGCTTGAGATTTATTTTTGGAATTCGAAAGTTTGATCGTATAAGCCATAAATTGGTGGATGTCAGGTGGTTGAACATGCGTAACAGGTTTTTGGTGGCAGCCTTAGTTTGTTACCACCGTATCTAGAATACCATCGTATCTGTATCGAAAGATAACATTCAGGTCTGACGTGCATAATCTAAACACACGTAGTAGAGGACTTATATCCCCTCCTCCTCATAGGCTGTCACTATTCGAAAGATCTTTTAGTTTTTCCATCTATAGATTTTATAATAGATTTATTAGTAATTCTTTTGTAAGTCTGTCTGTATCATCCTTCAAAGCTAGGGTCTGGGGATTGGTGTATGGGGATCAGTGCGGGTTGAGTAATCAGTAATCTGTTTTTTTTGTCGTTATATGACACTTTCAAATGTTCCAACTCAAAGCTGGAAAGTTCATTTAATTTTTCGTACTGTTTTTTTGTCATTCTTATCTCGAGATGTATTTCTCCAGCTTCATGATTAAATATGAATTTAAGATGATATTCATTTCGTTTCGATCATAACTATTTTTAAATCATTTATGTTTTAGAAATCTCAGTGTGGCCTCCGTAAAGGCTTTTGTTATATAACACGTGCAATTACAATCAGTGTTTCAGCTGCAATTCAATGTTCTACCCAGACTATGAGAATTCTGAATTCATTCATAAAATTATAAAGGAAAAAAGAAAAATCTAATAGACCCAGGTTATTGTTCACCTTTATTTCATCCGTGCGAACTAACGAGATTAATTGTGGTAATGCTAGACATAAATTTTCTGAGATGAATATCAATGGTGACATCGAATATGAGAAGGACTCTAGCCATTATAACCTCATAATATGAGGTTATAACTCAATATTATTGAGTTCGAGTATACTTCATTGATAAATTGTAACATAAAAGTTCAGAAAGAGCCAAGATCATTATTGGATCATATTTAAAGAACCAGAACGTCTCCCCTACTATAAGTCCTTTGTGCTACATTTTAACGTCACTGGCCATTTTCCAAGTAATAGTCCCACTGACAACTGGAAAAAGCTTAATGCTTCCACAGCAGATATTGGTTTACTGAATAAGGAGGCCCTCCATGAAAAATGCGGAATGATGATTGACAGGCAATCTATCAGCTCAACGGGGTGAACGCTATTGCAAGAGATTCCAAGTCGTTGAACTGAGGGCTTTTTATCTTGCTTTTCCAGAATCACACCTTCAATATTGAATATGACCACGAAGAGGAGAATATAGAATTCATACATTCGAAAATGCTTCGTAAAAATCAAATAGGGTGAAGAACAATTTACACCACTAAGAAACTTTTTGAAAAAGTACCTGTTTCGAGCTGAAAAATATCTGTCAATCGAGTTTCAATCCTGAAGTTCGAAAAAAAATGACTCTTGATTTGGTCTTGGAATTTTGTGATACAAGGTATCGAACTCTTCGTAAATTCTATACCATGAAAACTTCGAGTGTTTTGTTTTGTTTCTCCGAGCGTCACTGAGCAGAAAAGCCAATATTGAATAGAAATTGGCCATTCTCAAGAGTTAACAAAAGTGTTTTTTTTTTTCAATATGTTTGTCGGAATGTCTTACATTGAATGAGATAGGCTGGTAAGCATTTCACTCATTTTTAGAAAAAGGCTTACAATATCAACTCTATCAGCAACAGTGGAAAGGGTGGGCAAAATTCGTTTTCTACTGAGGGGATTTTCGTAAACTATGGCAGCTAGAAGAAAGCGATGGCACATTCTGTAGCTTTTATTCACTGACTGAGTGACTAATCAAAATCGAGAACAGAATCGGCCTATCATTTTTAAATTTCAAGAAACTGCTTTTTTTAATAATGGCATTTTTTGATTCAGCCTTTTTCCAGATATATTAGGAAATTCTGATTTTTCAAATGCAAACTACATTGTTTGCGATATGTTTTGTTTTTCAGAAAAGAATCATATGTACTATAAGTATTTACCTAAATATTTGATAAGAAAAAATACAAACCTTGAAGCTTCACTGTCGATTGATAAAAAGGAAGGCGTTACCATAATGGTTATTGAATTTGCATTCATCATTCGTGAACTGTGTGTATTCAGAATCACCGAATGAGTCATCCGTTTTCTTCTAGCTGCTATAGTTACCGGGATAGTTAGTTTGCTCCACACGCCGCCTACCTATCATAATGTCGAAAAAATCACCTGAATATTACAAGAAGAATATGTTTTTAAATTAGTTCAATATCGAACCAAAAATAATAAAAGCTCGTCTGGTTCGAATTTTCGTACATTACTCATTTCAAATTTCTTGAAGCATCAATAATAATTCATGGAATTTATATTTTCTTCATCTTTCTTCATGCTCAAATTAGAATTACTTCCGGAAATATCCGGAATATAAAATGGAAATTAGAGCGAAAATTGTTACATTCTGTGGCACAGTTTGACAATTTTTGTTGAATTAAACTATTAAACTTTTCAGGACACTGCAACGATTTATCGTTCGAGCCATCCTCCCTTATAGGATGACTCCTAGTTAATATGACACTGATATTTTAAAGACTAATTATTATCATATGAATTCACCATAATTTCGATAACTTGTCAGGTTGAAATTATCACTTGGTATAATTAAAAATTGTAAAGGGCGAGAAAAACTCACTAAATATCTGATTTTTGTTCGAATGGCACCTTTTTTGTATGGTTTTCATGATGTTTTGATATTTGAATATTACGATATTCACATATCCACTTGATGAAATTACATTTTTGATAAAAACAATCACAGTGGTTATGTTTTGATTTTTCTGCATGTTTTCGTTATTCTATTTTTTGAATGTTCACTAGTATAATGAATTTAAATGAATTTATGAATAAACATTATTATTATTTATACTAAAGGTATATTGATCTGGAGATGACAAAGTATCCATTAGAAAACTGTACGGCAAAAAGCATTTTTCATCAGGAATAAATGCTGCTTCTTCGTTTTATAGGAATGAATTCCACACGACAACCTACTCGGACAAATGTTCTACCCTATCGTGAAATTTTCATCAAAAGTGGCCAGCCGGCTCCCGAGTTCTGTGAAGACAAATGAACACACTGACACACGGACTTTCACATTTATAATATTAGTATGGATAAAATGAATGAAAAATATATTTTGAAGCAATTCTAGATGATAATTTACATTTCAAAATTTATTCTTGTTTTCTCTATTACATTTTTTGTCTCAAATTCAAAGCCTTGCTTGGGCCTATGACTTTATTTATCTTACTTTATTCATTCGTTAATATACGAATATATTCTAAATATAATATCATATGCTCATATGTTTCCGATTGGTGGACGGAGGGGCGCTAAAAAGTTATCTTGCCCCGGGCGCTCGAGTTAAGCTCGCTGCGCCAATGATATAATTGATATAAAAATGAAATATTGGATTTATTTAGTACATCAAAAACTTTTATAGGACAATCGTAACTCTTGTGAGCAATTTGTGAATCAGTTGAAGGTGTGAAATGCTATATTAAAAAATCACAAATCAGTATTCATTAATACTTTTCGATTTCGAGCTTATTAAATTATATAATCGAATTTGACTTTGATTGTAACTAAGATATTTTTAGGCACTTCAGATAAAACTTGCTTATCAAGGCTTATTATATTATCGATGAATTCGTGGAAGATACCATTACCACCATGATCTGATGTAAATGTGTTTATTATTATTGGTTACAGTTTGTGTTTTTTATCTGTTCCTTATGTTCTGTTATTTAATTGTATTTTTCTTTGTTTTTTTTTAAGTTCATATTGAATTACCTGCTTGACTTGTCCTGTACATTAGTGAAGATTGTGTCTTCTAGATCAATAAACACTATTCTATTCTATTCTATATATTCTTTCTGAAGGTATTATCATGTGTAATATGTATGGAATAGGTTTCCTTCCACCGCTAAATCCTGGCTGTACAAGGTGGGCAAAATTGCATTAAGTACAACTTTTTAACCCAACGAGACAGAAGAAAATAAATGCCACATAACCGTCGTCTATTTTAGGGAAACGGATAATGCCATCAACTGCATTCCTCTATCTTCTTTTTTTTTCGAGTTATAGGCCGAAATTGAAATTTTTTCGATTTCAACTTGGGTCGTTATCTCCATTTCTGTTTGTGCTAGGATGTTGAAATGAAAACAATATATTTCATGGCAATTCAGTATCGTACTACTTTTTTCCCAAGAGGTTTTATTGTTGAGCTATAACATAAAGTTTTTCGTTTCAAAAACTTTTGACCAAAATTTACGCACATAAGTCATAGAAAATGCTTGGAAGGGTAAATCTTTCGACGCCTTTTGACTAATCGGGGTGGCAGTCCCTTCAAGATTGAAAACTGTATTGGGTTCGAGTGACACATCATTGCCAAGGTTTTGAAATTCTATTTAAGATTAAGATTAAGATTAATCTGTCGAAGCATTTTCTGGAGATTACTTAGAAATACTTAGGGCTGAACTGTTTTACGTGCCTCACCCTATATAATGTGTTATATATTTTTGAAACGGAAAAAATGATGATTCTTTCTGAATCATAATAAACTACTATACTTCATATTATAGCTCAGCAAGAAAAAATTAGTGAAACGCGATAGTAGCTAAAATACCTGATAAATTCCACCTTTTTTCAATTCGGTAAGAATTGAGAATTAAGAAATACTCAAATCCAAAAATTAGTTGTCGATTAAATCAATAACATACACATAGGGTCAGTTTCACAAAACTTTGATTGCACTGTTAAATAAATTGGAGCCACCGCGATTCTTTGAAATTTCAAAACGAGTGATTTCGATTGGTTCGAATTCACTTAAGGTTTTTTAATCGTACAATTAAAGCTTTGTGAAACCCGCCCATACAGAAATGAATTCCAAATATATTCAGTAGGTCAACTCAAACATGAAAAAGTTATGAGTTAGTGTTTTCCATCGATAGAAACCTAAATCCTTCAAGTCAAAAGTTACTGATGGGATACTACAAATATGATTTCGAGTTTCCATAGCCGCCCGAGATGACAATAAGTCTGAAACGGACTATATTTTTGTTACTCTGGGAAAAGTCCTATGTTCAGGAAATTTTATAATTGGTGCAAGTCTTGGATAAGAAGAACCACATATGTGCTTTCTCGAAATATTTGGTAGCATGAGTGGTGGTCTGACTCACTGCATTGAAATTTTTTTGGGTTTGCAAGAGGAAACGAGTTTGAAGAAATCAGGGATAGCAATTTCTACGAAACATGTTCAGAAATATAAATATTTTTCAGATATGTAGACAACCCTGATATATTCATCTGCGGAACCCCTTAAAGTGTTACCACCTACAAGCACCTGGTTAGTGATTATTAACAAGTCTACCAATATCTAGGTCATGAGATGTTCTCAACTCCGACAGAGTAATAAAAATCGAAATGAAGCGTGTATGATATATTTATGCGGAGATCCTAACACGGCAAATTGTTACCGCGCAACTTCATTAAAAATGTAGGTATATTCGATAATGCAGTGGTGAAGTTTCAGTCCCCCAAACCCTATAAAAAATAATGTTTCAATTTCCTCCCTCAAACTTCATATCACTGAACTAACGGACATGTGCAATGCTTTCGATGAAAAACATGGTTACGATGAATTTTATCGGAGACGCCCTGCGCCGACGTTATCGGAAGACGCCATCAGCTGGGGTCTGACGCCCCAGTCTCACGGTACACATGGCTGAAACCGGTGGACTTCGTCTCTCCTAGCCTAGGCCTATATGTGATGTATTTGCTGTGTTACAGCGCCATCGTCTCCAGAAGGGCCTGTAGAAAAGGACTGTTCTCATTCTTGGTGTTTTGGTTGTTGCCCTTCTGTCTATCCAAACCTCCCAATCATGCTTCGGACACGTACAAACACGAGTCCGTCAGCTTCGATTCAAAGAACCAGGACGTTGATGTGTTGTATAAAGCAATCTCGACCGATGTTCCCAAGATGCCAGCCCCTGTTTCGGATGCAGGTGAAGCTTTTGGAATTACTGATACACCTGTGGAAAAAACAACGCAAGATTCATCTCCCTACCTGGATAGATATCACGTGATAAAAGTTTCGTTCGATAGGGTTCAAACGCCGTTCATAATAGGACTGTGGATATTTTGCGCTAGCTTGGCAAAAATTGGTAAGTTTCAGTTTTTGGAAATGGTTGATTTTTAGCGAAATATTGCTATGCCAGGTTTTTCAACTGAGCTCTTTCTGAATGAAATAGCAAAAGTTTCATTTGTGAATCCGATAAAAAATACCACCAGGAAAAAAACATTCAAATTCACTTGAAGAAACCTGATACTCATAACTCAAAACAAGTAGGGGTTCGAAATGTTTTGTTTGGAAACGAAATCGATAAGTTGTTGCATAATGTGTATCTTCTGAAGGTTGTGCTTAATTCCAGAATTCTTCCTCGACAATACCGTGAATAACTATGATAATAAACGGCTTTTATCGTAAAAATACAATTGGCCATCGACCTAGGGTCCTTCAGCTTTTAACTATAAATATTCAATGATGATAATGAAGTCTTTTTCATTTTTAATGAGTATGAAAAATTATTCAGCAATGAATTGAATGAATTGAAGAAGCTTGAGCTCCGTCAGTGAAAAAATAAATATTCCTCATTAAAGATTAACGGATTTGGTAACAGGTATCTACTTAATGAGAAACTTTCCTTCATGATGAAATACTTCACCTGAAATACTGCTAGGTACTAAATTTCATACAAATGTAATATTGGATTATTAAGGTGATTGCTTCAATGATAAAAAACTGTCTATACTATCAAACTAATAATGAAATACTCTAGGATATACCTAACCATTTTGCACTTTGGTTTTGATTTTTCCGTTATAATTTTAATTGGAATTTAGTAGCAGAATTTTAGTTGTTAAGAATTATTATTTTCGAGATGAAATTTCTGAATGAATTGCTTTGAAGAATGTGCAAAAGTAAATCGAAGGTATACGAAATGTATCCGAGCATATCAAAATCCTTTTATAAATCGTCGATAATATGATTTCAAAATAGTAATCATCTAAATGAATGCCATTTTCAATTCCTGGGCTCACAGATTTTTCATCATGAGGTTGGAAAAATGATATTAGATTTTGTCACTGAGATGAGAGATATACCAGTTTCAGCCTTATTTGGCATCATCAGTATCCCATACACCTCAAGGACAAAATCTTCATAAAAACTTCGATATTTAAAGCAATCAGGTGTGATGTACTTCGTAGAAATTACAGAGCAGTGACATAAAATCGCGTCAAAATGAAGTTCTACATCTCCAATCACATGCTCTCATCACTCGGAGAAACTTACATGAGAACCCTGATTTATCGCCACTGCCAAAATCTCATTGAGTGTACAGAGTTTTTTTAGCATGTTATTGGAAATGTGGAACTTCATTTTGAGGCAATTGGGTGTCACTGCTTTGTAATTTCTACTCAGTACATCCCACGTAATTGCTTTAAATATCGAAGTTTTTTATGAAGATGTTGTCCCTGAGGTTTGGGATACTGATGATGCCAAATAAGGCTGAAACCGGTATATCTTTCATCTTAGTGACGAAATCTAATATCATTTCTCCAACCTCATGATAAAAGATCTGCGAGCCTGGGAATTGAAAATGGTTATCATTTCGATGATAACTATTTTGAATTCATCTATGTTTCGAAAAATATTACATTCTCTTGCATATTCATTCCATATTTTCTATATATTTATTTAGATTTTATATAGATTTTACCGCCTCCTTTATCTGACAAAGTTTTTATCTTCAATAGATTAAACTCCTTCATCATTTTGAATGATTAAGAGAAACACAATAGAAATCGTCTGTTGAGTATGAACAATTTATTCATTTTCTTCTTGTTCTGCAATCAGGATTGAAACGCCAGCCAATTACAATTCCACAGTCACAAGGTATACAATATATGCCCGCCAGTTGGAGTAGATCCATTTCTTCCTTCGTATTCCTAACACTCCTTCCCCTTTTCGTGCGAAAGAAACAATTACTCCACTTTCACAGTTGTGAGAGTGTATAAGGAATACATTGCGATTGTGGTAGGGTCCCCACCGGAACTACAAAGCAAAGTATTCATAGAATGAAAAATTCACCGATTTGATCAGATTGAGAAATCTGCATTCCAAGTGGAATAATTCAAATGTACAAACAAAATGTATTATAAACAATCGGATATCCAAAATGTCGAAAGAATAATGCACAAGTTCGAATATTGAAGCTCTTGAAAATAATAAGAATCTGTACTCCCTTTCCATTTGAAAGAATCAAGTCGACCTTGAAATAACCTTGAAGCGAAAGTCAAGGTTAAAACAAAATATAACCATTTTCTTTCTCCCTTGATACCCAACTATTTTGATTAGTAATTTTTGTTCTCATACATAATTGTCATGTATATACTTAGATTAATGTTCAGCATTGGAGAAAAAGCTGTGCATATCAATCAAAACGTAATGTACTATAGTCTATTTATATCCGTTGGGCCATAAGTCAGAGATAAAAAAGAAAACATTTCTGTCAGACTTTTCTTTTTAAAAAACACTCCTGTTCTATGGGAGTGAAAATTTAAGATTCTATTCCGTATGATTTATTATGTCTTAAGAAAAGAAATATTTGCGCATTGTGCAATGGTTCGCTTTTCTAAGATATAAAGAGTTCACAATACTGCTCCTCAATGTGTGACGTCATGTCATTGCCTCGGTCAATCAACTGTGCACCTCTAGAAAATCGATGAAGTTACGGTCTGTTGATGTTATGATCGCCCCTTTTTTCATCAACAATGTGAATATACAGAACACTTGCAATATTCTTCAATACCACTCTTCTTAATTTCTGAAGGCCACTTCAAAAAGTGACTTGAATTTTTCGAAATTTAGAATATATTTGTAGAAAATCTTGTTATATTCAGAGGGTAAAATAAGTCTATCCATTCTCGATATCGGTGGTGATTTGGGTGCAAGTGAATGAATTGTACGATCTTTACACATTTCGTGACACCCACAGAAATCGCTAGGAATGTATTCTTCCTAATGCTGCACAGTGCACAACACAGAGTAATTCTGAAGAAGGTGGTAAAAATTTCATAGCATGAATAAGGCAATTTAAAATACATATGACCAAAATATTAATTAAATTTTTTCCCCTACGAAATTTCAACCTTCCAGACAAAATTTCTCAAAGAAAAAGTGGAAATTTCCTAACGATTAGGAAATGTTAATTTCAATACTGTAGGGAAATGATATTTCTTTACAGGTACTGGTTAGTGTTCTACAAAAATGTTCGAATATGTTGAAATATATAATATATTGTGTTTAATCGAAAAGGTTGACTCCAACATTGAATAATTAGTGCACAATATCGAAGACCTAATCTTTAAACGAAGATCTTAGAGGTGTTGGAACTGTGTCATTACAGCATCTTTCGAGAAAGTACTTGTGTTTTTACTCTTGCGATTTCCCATAAATCGTTTATAGGCATATTCGTACTTTTCTCTCGATTTCTTAGTCAATAATTCCAATGAAACAGTATTCACTGCCTCAACTGGGGGCGTTCAAGAAATGGAAAATTCACTAATCATTTTACAGTTTTATTTCAAAAACACCAGCAATTTGATATATATGCATCAAGTTTGATAATTTAAGGTTAATACGTTTCCATTAAGATGTCTGAATACAATATGGTGTATGCAGTGATTCGATTTTGTTTCGCCAATTTGAGAATTTAAGGAATATTCGTTTAATCAACTGTAGGTGGTACTATTTTCAAATCATGATAAATTCTTAATAATTTATTGAAATATCGGAACATATTCTGGTGATAATCGTTTTGCGAACAATAATTAATGGTATTTTTGACATTATCATTTTCATGAGTTTGGCGGTAATTATCATTCCTACATTCATTTCGTCGGGAAAACATACAGTTTAGGAGTAACCCAAAAATATGTATTTTTCTGATACAGAACGTGAGTTATATGTATTTTCGACCAAGAAATTAATTGAGTACTATAATGATATTTCATTGGAATGAGTTTCGATATCAAATGAGCCTTGGAAATACATTTTTCAATCGGGATGATCGCATCTTGTCCTTTACTCAACATTAGTAGTCGGTTCATTCTTTCATAGTTCATATATCCCTTTGGCTCTTTTATCTTTTTGATATTGAAAATATAAAATGTAGTCCAACTAGTTATCTCATACCAACTAGATTAAATGAAATGAAGATTCCCCTAATCATAATGGTGGTCCGAGGAGTGATCCAAACTTTTCTCTTCGTTAAATAAATATTTACTCCTTTGACAAAATATTTCGTTCGAAATATATATTTGACTGGTGGCGTAAGGGACAACAGCTCAGTGGAGATAACCTGAATAAGGAATGGGGCTTTAAATATCCCTTAAGGATATAGGTTCCAGAGATATAGGATGGGATAGGGTGATTTATAAGAAATGCCGAAACTTTGAACTCCCATATCTTTGTTGATAGCGCAAATTTGTCGATTATGAACTACTCCACATGAGTCAGGAATATTGACTTAAATTGCAAAAAAATATAGTTAAAATGAGATTTTGTGATGAAACTTCATATTAATATGATTTCAAGTTGCAGGAAATAAAATTTATTTTAGTCGGTAGGTATGCAGCGTATACATGGTGGTTGAGAAAAATCGAGTAAAATAAATTTTATTCCCAGAGAATTCAAGCATTTTAAGACTATCAATACAATGTATGGCTTCCACGGGCATCAATGACATCATGAAATTTTCTTTGCATAATATACACGAGCTTGTGGAACATTTCTTGAGGAATTTGGTTCCATAAACGGGGCAGAAGCTCTTTCAGATCATTTAAGGATTCTGGGGCGCACCTTGGGATAGACTATACCTGTCTACTATAGGCCTTTGGTCAGGGTATACAATTAACGTACTAGTGCTAGTTAAGGATTACTATCTTACTCCTCCGGTACGTATTCAACTATTATGTCATGCTACGTGATTTATATCCTTTTCGAATTCTGAAAGGGTATGAAAAAACTTATGTGGTCGAATTTTTAAACCAAACCAAAGTCAATCAATTAACAAAAGCTGGCCATCAAAGAAAGTGATTGTAATATAATATTTTGCGCAACCTGTGTTGAATTAATCCCAAGGATTCATGAACTTTTTTGCGACTAAAAAAAATTCTCGGAATCATGTTTCTGTCATATTCAGATTGTCATATTTTGTGAAATATTGTCAGAGAGGGGAACAAAATGAAAAAAGTTTTTTGAAAAATTCATTTCTTTGCTGTTTCAGCGTTCCATTACTTTCATATGATGTAATGAATTTACCTACATTCAAATATGTTTTTAGTACAGTGATACGAAAACATCTGACTGATAAAATCGAGCGATTTCAGGCATCAATCATAATTTCTGACATAGTACTGCAATAATTGTCAAATATTTGCGCGAACTTGGTTACCCTCATTCAAACAACATCGTTCAATCATCCACTTTTGTATAAATACTTCATTTAATCAATACAATTTCGTTCCCTGAAGTTTCAATATATTCGATATTTGGTGCGCGAATCATTTCACTTGATGTTGATTCACCACTTCATATCCAATATTCCACTAATTGGAATCCAGGACAAAATCTGAAACAGGCCACTTTGATTTTCAGAATAGACAGTATACTGGATAATTAAAATTCAGGGAGAACCTCGGGAAGAAGCTGATCATAAAATTTTGCATCCAAAGCCACTACCAGGACAAGGGTATAAAATGACAAATGAAGTGGTATGTTACTAATATGAATTTGTGAGAAAAGTAGATTGTAGTAAGGTTGACATTTTCAATGGAAGCTAGTTTAATAATTCAACTTGGGGAATTGAACAGATCGAATTATTGACCTAGCTTCCATTGAAAAGTGCCAGTTAACTTTACTAAAATGTGTACAATCTATTTTTCTGACCAACTCAGATTTGCAACATAACCCCTTCTTCCACTTGCCCCTTCGAATAACAATTAGTAAGCAAAAAAGGACCACATGTCCTTTTCCCCATTGACATATTTACTTTTATCTTTCGAATAATTTTTTTCAATGACATGAAGTTGGAGGCTTTCTGTCAAGAAAATGTAACTTCTTGCAATTTGATTATATATTTTTGCTGTGGAGAACATTCAAATAAGAGGAATATCATCATAGGAACTCTTTATAGACCCCCAGGTGGAAGCTTTCCGACATTTTTGGAATCATTCGAGGATACTGTTTCTTCATTCATAGCGGAATGTGATGAGTTAATCTGCGGGGGAGATATGAATGTTGATTTTTTGAAGCGAGATGACTACAGGATGTTGGGATTTGAGCGGTCAATTTCCATTTTTGATTTAGTTCAGGTTGTGGAGAGCCCCACACGTTTTGGCTGTCTGTCTGCTACTTTGCTGGATGTAATAATTGTTGAGGCGAAAATGCGGGAAAGGTATAAAATCGATACAATAAACATGGATATGATATCGGATCATTGTTTAGTTTTCGGTGAATCTATTGCTGAGAATATTGATGCGGCTGCAGGAGTTCTCAAAACCAGATGTATGCGTTGTGTGGATCAGGATGTTCTGGGAGATTACTTGGTTGCGACTCCTTTTGATAACATCATATACATAGGTGACATAGACAATAAAGTGAGTCATTTCAATCGCTTGATTTTAGGTATTTTCGATGAATTGGCGCCTATAAAAACTATAAATATTAGGAAAAACGTCAAGCCTTGGTTCACTTCAACGATTAAGATCATGACCCGTCTCAAACATAAAGCGCTCAATAAGTTTCAAAGGGATAAGTCATCTGAGAACTGGGAATATTATAAAAAAAATCGTAACGAAACATCGGCTGCGATAAATCGAGAGAAAAAGGCATTTCTAGAGTATTCAAGTAAGAATGAAAAGGATGCCAAGTTACTGTGGAGAAGAATCCCAGAACTGAATATACATAATAGGTCATCAAATAAAAAATTGCCTTCAAACATTGATCTACCGGAGGAACTGAACCAATATTTCGCTCAGGATGAGGTCGTAAATGATGTGTCGCTAATCGATTATTACAACTCAAACAATTTTGAATCAATGGACGAAAAATTATTTTTTTCTTTGACAGATGAGGAGGAAGTTTCAGAAATTATAAGATCTATTTAATCCAATGCAATGGGTCCAGATGGTCTAAATGTAGAAATGATAATGCGTTGTATTCCGCATATTTCAAAATTTTTGGTCAATATTTTTAATAGTTGTATTCTGGACTCGAGATTCCCTAAAGATTGGAAGATATCGAGGATTTTACCCCTTCCAAAAGTGTCTAACCCTATCGCTTTTAGCAATATTCGTCCAATATCGATTTTGTCTCCGTGTGCAAAGATTTTTGAAAAAGTGTTAGTAAATAGAATAAGGTCTCATCTGGTGAAATATGATGTCTTATCATCTCGACAGTCCGGTTTCAGGAAAGGATTTGGTTGTTGCACGGCTCTTCTTGATGTGGTTGACTCTGTCATTTCAAGGGTAGACTCTGGGAAGGTTTGTGTGTTGACATTATTGGATTATTCCAGGGCATTTGATAGAGTAAATCATGTAATACTGATTGCAATTCTGGGACACATTGGGTTCTCTACATCTGCTATTGGGTTGATGATGGATTACCTTAGGAATCGGTTTCAATATGTAGAGTTATCTTCGGGAAGATCTGAAACTGGCGCTGTAAAGTGTGGGGTCCCGCAGGGTTCTGTGCTGGCACCTATTCTTTTTTGTATTTATACAATCTTCATTGCGGATGGACTAAAGTTCTGCACAGATTTTCGATACGCCGATGACACACAACTGTTGTATCCTTTTTTTGCTGCAGATATCATTAGAGCAAATGATGAAATAAAACTGATCTTGATCGCTTGGTGGCAGATTCGTTGAAACACAATTTAGTATTGAATCCTGATAAAACGAAGGTTCTCGTATTTGGCAGTAGAGCTGCTGACGTCGTTGAGGCGCTAGATTTGAGGGTCAACGGAATTAAGGTTGCCACTGTTAAGTCGGCTAGGAATTTGGGAATCATTTTAGATGTTAACCTTCGATACACTGAACATGTATCATTATGTGTTCAGAAAGCCTATACTCCACTAAGAAGGCTTTATCCCCATAGACACTTCCTGTCGCAGAGATTGAAGATTTGGCTTACTGACTCGCTAGTCTTAAGTCATTTTAATTTTTGTGATACAGTGTATGGTCCATGTCTAGGCCTGGATGATAAGGTAAGGATCCAACGAGTCCAACGTGCATGTTTGCGGTTCATCTATGGCATCAGAAAGTATGAACCAGTTATTCATAAATTGAGAAGTTGTAATTGGTTGAATATGGAGCAGAGACGTGAGCTCCACTCTATGGCTCTGTTCCACTCGATCATATGGTTCAAATCGCCTCCATATTTGTATAACAAAATACGTTTTAGATCTGATGTCCATAATGTGAATGTGAGGTTCAGGGGCATGCTGTCTCCATCGGTGTTCAGGACTGCCTTGTTTCGACGTTCTTTCTCCTTCAACATATATTCTGTATATAACCGCTTACCAGTCCATCTACAAATCTGCAAACCAGGGGCTTTCAAAGCCAATTATCGGGGTCTACTTTTGGGTGCATGAAATGTTCTGGATCATTGGAGGACTGAGGTCATTTGGTGATGGCTATTATTTTATATTGTTCTCCTTATGGTGTTCAGAGTTGAATTCAAACTTCGTGATGTATGGAACGTGAATGAAACTTTTTTTTTTGCATCATAGTATTGGTGTGGAACTTGCGTGAGATTTGATTTTTTTGTTTTAAATTAATTTGATAGTTTTGGTACCACAGTAATATCAGTTATACTGATGTGGGACCGATTGCAATGTACGATTTAATTGTTTTCTGGGTTAACTGGAAATTATACTAGTTATTAATTTTGTTATAATTATTGTTGCAATAAACGTATTATTATTATTATTATTATCATTATTATTATTTTTAAGTTATATGTTTTATTTTTTGGCACCAGAAAAATATGAGAATTTCTGGTTCCATATTCACGATAACTTGAGACATTATCCCATCTGGATCCATTCTCTTTGGCATAAACTAGGAATTCCAAAACATTAATACATGGCAGTGGTAGTATTTTATTTAATACAAATATGGGTTTCGCCTGCACGATGTAACTGGTGTCAAATTGCAAATTAACCTTATAATTATTTTTTGTGCAATAAACACTCTTGAAACAGTAGCTCTGATGCCTCAGAGCAAGAAATTGTAAGAGAGGTAACTGTAAAAAGGACTATAATAATATCAATAAGATAACTACGAGGCGGAGTGTTTTCAAGCCTATTTCTTGCAAAAAATGAACTGTTGATTTTTCTGCACACAATGTCAACATCGGATGACCAACTAAGATTTCCGTCAATATGGACTCAAAGAAAGAAAAAGAAAGTTTATTCAGGTCGAAAGGCAGACAAACGGTCTTTCCGACATTTAAAATTACGACACCATCTGAAAAACTCCCATCCGATGAATCATCAGCAATAAGTATGAAAACAGAAGACAAGCCAGATGATAGGGCAAATCATTCATTTAAAAGAAAAAGAACAATGGATCCAACACAGAAAAACAATTTTTCAGATTACCGGTGGCCATGAAATCATCGGATAAAGCACGAAGGTTCGAGGAATTTCTGAGAACAAGCACTTGGATTTCGATCAGTATGAAATTTTGATTTTCAATACAGTGACTAGACATCGAGATTGAGATTGAGGAAAATTTAATTCTGTTCCGATTCATGCTTTTTTGGAATGGGCTACTCTTAGGAAGGCAAAATTGTCGGTTTGATTTAAATATAAAAGACACCTTCGAGCAAATATTTTTCATGTTAAAAAAATTATAAGAATGTGACATCATTCGATGACTTATTTTCGAATATGCAAATGAAGGATTATCAGTGAATTATGAAAGGTAGTAGTGAACAAGTTTCTGTTAACATGTATGCTCGCCGCAAAAATTAAACTCTTTATATGGCACAAGCTGATTTTAAGATATTTTAAGAAAAATGTGAAAAATGAATCTACCAATCATATTTTAGACAAAAATGTCCTTTTTCTATATTTCCAAAGAAGAAACAGCTAGATATCCATTTTCTGGGATTCTAGAGGAGACAACAGTTCGACAAATGGTCTCAGATACATGATTTTATTGCTCCTAATTCTAGTGACGAAAGTAGGTACGATTAAAATCGGTTGGAAATCTTTGGTGATGAATTCAACTAGACTGATCATGTAAATAAAGGAAAATAATTGTAAAATAAATATTAGTGTTCGTTTGATCCTGCAAGAGAGTTCAAAACAGTTAAAAGTATAGATTCTGTAACATCCCCCAATTTCGTTGAAACATCAGAAAAAAGATTTTCCCATGTGAGGTTGATGGGAATTTTGAATTCAAATATCTGAGACCATTTATTTCAATGGTTTAATCTCTAGAAAAAATTGTAAAATGGTTGATTACTTTTCGTCCACATATAAAAAACCACTATATGATCAAAAATTCGAATTTTTTCATCAATTTTCTCAAAAGCTAAGCCTCAAATTCCATCTCAGTGAAAACTTCATAGTGATAGGGATATCATGCAAAAGGTTCGACCATTCTATTACTCTCCTCTCAAAAGTTATGAGCTTTGCAAATACAGGACTTCATTGTGAATCACCCTGTATTAATATTTAAAGACAAATCTTCACAGAAGGAGAACGTTCAATAAACTTAACATTTTTGGAACTGCGCACTGACGTAACACACAAATGTGCGATTTTTATCACTCACCTGAGCATCAAGGTCTCAAGGGGTCGGGCTCGATCGCATAAATTCGTGGTACAAGATAAGACAAGTGCTTGGTGCTTAGTAATCCCCAAAGTGCACTAAGCCTTTTGATGTGCTTCATCAATTAAGCAATAAGCACTGCTTTTAAAAAGGGCTAGGGAGCACAGTGCTCGGGAGCACAACAGGTCTGATCTGGTTGAACGATCGAAAATAAAATAAGAACGTCTAATGAAAGTTTAACGTGAGAATATGAAAACTTTTGCGATAAAAACAAAACAATATACCTATCTACACCAATGTCGGACCTTATTCATTGAAAAAACTTTTAATATTTTCAATGGAAACAATTTGGAAACTGATCATTAAAAATTTTCATTTTATTCTTCCAGGATTCCATATGGCACCCAAGCTCAGCAAGAAGTTTCCAGAATCCTGTCTTTTGATATTCGTTGGAGTTGTCATTGGAGTTATTCTAGTCCACGTTACTGACAGCGTTCACTTAACAGACAGCGCTCACGTTTCACCGTTAACACCAGATACATTCTTCTTCTATATGCTTCCACCGATCATCTTAGATGCTGGGTATTTCATGCCCAATAGACTTTTTTTCGACCACCTTGGGACTATTTTGTTATTCGCCGTTATTGGAACCATTTTCAATACATTAACAATAGGTGAGTTCGATAGATTTTGACCTTTTTCGTGCTCACATAATCAGTGTACATATAATTAATTTGGAACTGACGATTCAGTTGTCTCTAGCTGTATAGAGTGTCCGGTGAATATTTCAGGTTTTTCAACGCATATGAAAAAAGAACATATTAATAGATCACCAAGTTCGGGGATTGCTCAGTGAAAATGGCGCAGTAGGACCCCATGAAGCATTTTTCGTAATAATAATTATATAATAGTGCCACTTGCGCCGTTTCCACTTAAGACAGACTTTCCCAAGACGCTATTAAATTTGGAGACGGTTCTACTTCCATTTCGTGGACCTTACCTTGCACCGCGTAATGGAGACGGCTTTGTTGAGGATAGTTCAGCGTTTTTTTTCTTTGGCATTGAAATGGTTCCGTTTCACTGCCAAGCCCAGTTGTATAAGAAGGACACGCGGTTTCATAGAATCATGGATATTTTGTCTATGCATGAATTATTAAAATCGTCTTCCTAATTTATGTCATCGATTTAATTAAAAAAATTCAGTGAGATCCATATAACTATCGATGCAAGAACTATCACAAATCACTTCCTTTTGGAAGAAGTTTTCTTGTTACAGTTTACTAATTAGTAAATGAGTTCACAGTAGTGAACTCATTTTTGGAACCTTCAACTATCTTTCCACTTGAATGGCCACTCAAATCGACAGAAATGGGCGTTGTGAGCCCGTCATAGACGAAAACTGAGATTGAATTATCAGAGACTACCCTTACTTTGCCCAAGGGTACAGTATGACGCTCCATTTCATTATGAACTATTCTATATGTGAGACAAAATGAGTGTCGTCATAAACTTGTTAGGTAGTGAATTCCGAGATGAATGCCGCATCCTCTTTTTTTACATAGTACAATGAACAATGTTTTTAATGATCGTTGTTTGGATACGATGTTCGAAACATGAATTATCAACGGAACAAACTGTACCGAATCATTGTGAAATATAGATGCCGAATCAGAAATCTCCTTCTTTTGTGACATACATTCCAAAAATTCGATTTATTTTTTGATCATTGATTTGCGGGAAACATATGATAGTTAATGGAAGTCTGAACTCGTATTGTTCAAAAACTTAGTAGTCGACGATATAGTTCGGTTTTGAAATCATTTTTATTTTTCCATCTATTTCTTAGCTATCCAATTTATACAAGTAACGGTAATAGGATGCTGAAGGGTATTTAATGATGGTCTTTTATCTCTCAGATCCGCCATTTCAAATCCTTTTCTTTTTAAATTTTTTTTTGAACAACTGATTATTTTTGTCAATGAATAATTATGACTGAGGCTGATAGTTGCTGAGTCGACAGAATCTCCGAAAAAAATTCGACATTTCTTCGCGTTTAGGTACATAAAAACAGGGTGGAGTTATTAGCATGATCCATTTCATAGAACTGTTCTCTTTTTTGATTGGATTGTCATCTATTGAACACCCCGACAGACTTGTAAATTGATCGTAATCAAAATAACCGTAAAAATAGCGTTTCAATCGATCAGTGTTCCAGATTTTCCTAGAATTATCTCGGATTCGATTGATTTTACATTTGGTAGTGTGCAAACAAACATACAGAATGGGCCGGGCCATCCATAACTTTCTATTTTGAGCTTTGGGGTGGAATAACGAAAAAACACTCGGACAGCTCAAATTTAGTTGGAAAGGGGACAAATAAGGGTGTTCAAATGAGTTTGATATCAGTACCCCTCTAGCCTCTAGCTCTCATTTTTCAATAGAGAAAAGCGGTCGAGCAGCACCTTGTTGGAAAGGTAATTCAATTTCCAGCACGAGTGTATTTTCTTTCCATCGCATTATTATTATACAGAGTGACTCAGTATTCCATCAAGAACTTTCACACGCCGAATTTGGATATTTGAGATGGAAAAAATGCTTGGACGGGTCAAAAAATGAATTCGATATCACTTGTTGTTAGGGTAGCGACTAGAGAGGTAGTGATATCGAATTAATTTTTTGATCCGTCATAGCGTTTTTTCCATCTCAAAAATCCAAATTAAGCGTGTGAAAGTTATGGATGGAATGCTCTGTCACTCTGTTTAATAATAAAGTGATGAAAAAAATACACTCATGCAGGAAACCTTCCCAACAAGGTTATGCTCGACCCCTTTCCCCTTTTCAAAAATGAGAGCTGTTAGGGGTTGTGGCTAGAGAGGTAATGATATCAAACTCATTTGAACACCCTTATTTGTCCCCCTTCAACAAAATTTGACCTGTCCGAGAGGTTTTTCGTTATTCTATCGCAAAGCTCAAAATTCGGGGTGGAAAATTATGGATGGAACACCCTGTATATTTGATTCGTCTGCATACGTAGGAGAACATATTTTTCTAAAAATAACGACTCTGCTAGGCTTGCAAATTTTAAAGTTTGCTGGGAACATCGAGAACTATTCCCCGGGGCTTATTCTTTCATATCCTAATTATTTTGTTACACACACCCCAATATTTATTATTCAAACAGAAATAGGATGTTTTCGATTCATAATTTGGCCGAAAATATTAACACTGTTGTTTCGATGGAATGATGAGAGAGAATCCCAAAACTGCAGAGTTCTAAATTGATATATTAACTTTAACGTCGAACTCAGTTCTGATATTTTTTTCATCACTCCCAAATATTCCTGTAACTTTGTCGCCTGAATGTATGAGGTGGTTGCGTTAAATCCATTAGTTCTGATTTTCTGCAGACTTGTTTACTATGTTGGCCTTATAGTTGGCCAAGTTTGCGACCCCGAGCGTTAAACGCAACTACAAAAATCGAAAAAAACCCGAAAAAATCCTGATTTTTTTTCTTAATTTATGCAATTATCGTCGAAGAGGACTACACCATTTCATAGTGTAAATCAGAAACCGTCGAGTGTATTTCACATAAGTCACTTCAATTTCAGAAAGCGTCAATAGAATTTCAGATTAATCAATTGAATTTCAGAAAACGGTAAATGTAATTCGGATAAGTTAATGGCATTTCATTTGATATTTTCTTAAATTAATTTGATTTATTTGAATTACATTTCATCATGTTTTCTGAAATACATTTGACTAATTTGAAATTCAAGTGATTTGTTCAAATTTTTAGGGAAGATAAACTTCAATCACGTTGATATGGAAATATGTATTGGGACATGGGAGTGATTCATCATGAATTTTGATTACAGGTGCTTCCTTGTGGGCAGTTGGTCTAACAGGAATATTCTCCTGCGACACACCCCTGCTAGACATGTTCCTGTTTGGATCCCTGATATCCGCAGTGGATCCTGTGGCTGTGCTTGCTGTCTTTGAAGAAATACACGTGAACGAAATTTTGTACATTGTTGTTTTCGGAGAGTCACTCCTCAACGATGCTGTTACTGTTGTTCTTTATCATCTTTTCGAATCGTACAAGCTCATTGGTATCAAGGAAGTCGCCTATACGGACGTTGTGATAGGTTTCGCAAACTTTTTCGTCGTTGCCATCGGCGGTACTGTGATAGGGGTTTTATGGGGTTTCGCTACGGGTTTTGTGACGAGGTTTACGAATGAAGTGCGTGTAATTGAACCTATTTTTATATTCGTGATGGCTTACTTAGCCTACCTGAACGCTGAGATATTCCATATGTCCGGAATACTTTCGTAAGTATAATCATATTATATTCTGATTGAAATAATAGTAGGTATTATGAAATGTGTTTAACCTTCCAGCGGGCGCGCTGTGTAATTTTTCTTGAGCGGGCGCTTGTCGTAAATTTTACGTCATCGGGTTTTTTTCATGTAGATGGTGTTTTCTATATATGAATATCAGGGAATTGCTCTAAGGTTATGAAAAATGATATATGACAATATTTAAAAAAAAATTTATCTAACTTTCTTGAACAAAAAACCAAGCAACACTCTAAATATGTTATTATTTCAAAACAAAACATTTTATCGACCTATGAGTCAGAATCAATCTTCTCAAACCACGTCAACTGCAGATTGGTTGTTGCATGTAAAGGACTGGCAACGGCAACACTTCATTGATGCTGAGGATCTTTTCTTCTCCAGTGCACATGACCGACAAACACCTCGTTTTGGGGGGCTTTTTCTTTCTTCTGTTATCGGTTGAACTTCCCGACCGTAATTCGCTTTTAGAAAAGTATTTGCTTCTCTCCTTCAGATTCGTCTGAAGTGTTTTCTTGTTCGGTAGCACTTTCTTCAGCTTGCTGCTCTACTTCTCCTACCAAAAAATCGCTGTCACTCGAAAAAAAGTAAGTCTCATCATCTTGCTCTGACTCTTCGAAAAATCTTGAGCAATTTTTTCTAGCTCATGTTGTGTAAGCGGCCTACGGGACATATTGGAACACGTCTAAAACAAAAACAAAAATATAATAAACTACATAAATGAGAAAATATTGAATAGAGCAGTTGAGCAGTTTATACTTACACCTTAACCCAGATATGCCTATTGTCCTTTAAAAAGGACAGTCGATAGTTCCATGTCAATCGTGTGGCTATGGAATTTTGAACATTCCTCCATAGGTGTCTTCACTGTAGGAACTCTGCCTAGAGTATTCTTTAAAGTTATGAAGCCGTTGTAGCCAATTAAATTGTGTTGTTTACTTGTGAGAAATTGTTTCAGGAATGTCTACTAATGGTAGGCAGTATGCGCAATGCTTGAAATTAGCAAAGTGATTTTTATTTCATATTGGACAATAATATTTATCAGATAGAGGTTGAACTGCATTAACAAAGCCCTGAGAGTTACGATCGAATCAACTTGAAAACATTATTACCTATAAGGATTTCAAAATTCATGTTTGAACATGGCTGTCCTTTTAAAAGGACGATAGGAATATGAGTATTGAATTTCGTCTTCTCGGATTTCCAGGGGCGTAACACTTCATGCGGTTTAGTCTTCTGTAGAAGATGATGCCGATGAAAAAATTTTGCAGGAATCTCAAATTACCATACTTTCTCCTCTGAACTGCAATAATGACCTCACCGATGAAGATTCTGGCGAAGAAAATGAAGTTTCAATTGACAACCTTCCAGGTAGTCGACTTGTGACAGAAGCGGAATTTGAGTCGATACATTAGTTCATATAGAACCAACATCCGCGGCAAAAAGTGGTATTTCACCATTATTTGCTATTGTTTGGACATCATGGCACAAAATGCATGGCAACTACATGGGTTGCCGAATGGTGAATTGGAACAACTGGCCTTTCGCAGAAGGATTGTACTGGCACTTCTGGAATCTTACTCTGAATCCAGAAAACGTGGCAGGCCATCCAGTCTTGAGAACGTCGATTCACGATTTGATAGGATTGATCACCTCGTGAGTTCCCAAGAGATGCCGTGTGTGTCATAAAAAAGTCAAAACAAAATGTGTCAAATGTGATGTGGCACTCCATATTGAATGTTTTATAAGATATCACAAGCAACAATCATAAACACATTCATTATAGAATGTTTTATGTTATTTTTTCGAAATATATTTTATTTTGGTTCCAATAAAAATTTTGCAATATGTGTTCATATTTATATCGCATTTTCCTATTGTCCTTTTAAAAGGACACCCTATCTAATCTATATTTTGCTATTTTTGAAGAAAGTTGCAGAACTAATTCATCAGACTGATGCATTTAAAACATGTTTCCTTAAAAAAATTACCCTATTTCGAAAAAAAAAAATTCAGGCATATCTGGGTTAAGGCGCGTGTCGTAAAATTTACACTCAATGGAAATTTCCAGAAGTCAATGAATAACAAAGACTTCTGAGCACGTCTGTAGTTAAGAGAGTTACTGAGCGACACATAGCTCAGAGCTCGATGCTTAAAATTGAGTGGTGAAAGTGGGGGAAGCGATAAGGCTCATTTGTCGTAAATTTTACGACAGCGCGCCCGCTGGAAGGTTAATCTCGACAAATAATCTGGTACCCCACTGACTCTTGGTTTTTGTCAAATGCAATTTAATATCGGATCCCATCGAGCTGTCAGCTTTACCCGTTTGTTTCTATGAACAAGAATGTTATTAATTTCTCCAAATGGCAATCACCTGTCAACAAATATATATTTTAAAGATCTGAATGATAAATATCTGTAAAGTGTATCTGAGGTGATTCAAAAGATTCAATTAATCAAAGTTTTTCGATATTTCGAAATTCGGAAAATTGATCCAAGGGAACAAAATACAATACGCATTATCGCATCTCCTTTTTTTTTTATTTTTCAGTTAATCGTAAATCAATTATTTTTTCATTTGAATTCAGAGTTGCTTTTTGTTAGGAAAACGAACTAGCATGTTGTCGTATCTTATTGTTATGACAAATATTATTAGTTATAGTATTAGCATTACTTATAGTTATTACAAACATTACAAACTCTATGGCTTGGTAAAAATAAGCGACTTGGCCGTTTCTTTGTCGCCACGTGAGCGTAAGGTGAAAAATTCATTCGCTTTTCATAACTTTTCTGTTATACAATAGTTCTTATAGTTACGAAACAGCCAATTCACTTATTTTTACCAAGGCATAGAGTTCGTGAAGTAAGGACTTGTGAAGATGAAGAGGTTTTATGTCACCTTTTTTTCTGGTGTAATAAGAATAAAAATCGCTGTTTGTAAGCTTTTCATGTGCACACATTTAGCATTAAAAAATGTATATGGATAGAGAAGTTAACACATTCGGTGCAATGAATGCTCTCTCGCCGTCTTCACGATCCTGCAACCAATCTATTCTAAATACTCTTTACGAACTAGAGCCATTTCCCCACAACACAACACAATATCTCATATGTGTTTCTATCAGTGAGTGCCATTCAATTTTCAAGATTTTTCTGGATACTGAGGCAACTAAATTACGTAGTGAAAATGTGTTTTTTTCTAGTTTTTGAGCCACCCAGTCGACATGCATGCTTCATTTGACTAACTTTCTCAAAAGGTTCACCGGAGGTCAAACGCCTTGCTGAGATCTGAAAATGTAGATTAAAAAGATTTACCATCCTCAAATATATTCCATACTTCACAAAGCGCATTATTGTAGCATCACTGGTTCTTCTATTCTTTTTGAATCCATATTGGTTCTCAAATAGTAAATTGTTTTTTCCGAAGTATTACATCAGGTGACATTAGATAACATTTTCAAATATCTTTGAAAAAACAGGGAGCAATGAAATCAGGTGGTAATTTTCAGTGAAATCCTGATTTCTTTTCTCATATTTACAGTATTTTAGCTATTCTAAGGCAGTTGGGAAAAATTCCGACCTAATCCATTTGTTAATTAAGTTAGTCAGTAAAATAATTTAATCATTATCGATTTTCAATAGGGTAACCGAGAGTCAAAACAATCCCTTGATGTGTTATTTTCAAGACGGAAAATTATTTCTCTGATTTGATTATGAGTGACTTCGAAAAATTTGAAACTCACATCACCAGGTAAATGTATGTAGTCTTCAGGAACCCATGAATGTTTCCTGGTAGAGTTTTCTTAATGTTTGAAGGTTCTGAAACAAAATTATCATTAAATTCGTCCGCTGTTATATTGGTCATGACATCATTTTTATATCTTTTTGAGTTTTTTCTCCTTCACATACTTTCAGAAGGGTTTGAAAAATTCTTAATAATTTCATCATTTACACGCATTCCTCATTTTGTTCCTATCTTAGTTCGAATCAACTTCCAGTTTTCAGTTCTATAGGTTTGATCGCAAAATTTTGGAAAATCTCGTCAATATCAGTAGATTGAATAGGTAATCATCAGAGCGGTCCAATTCGACGTGTTCAGAATCTTATTGTAACGGAATGATAATAGCACTTACCTGTTCATCATTCAAGAAGTTCTGACTCAGAGAAGTCATACTCAGGAATGCGGTATCAGTCCTAATATTTGAAGATTTAGGGTATCTCTTGCTGAAGATAATTTCTTTAAAACCACGTCTAACCAATTAGATTCCTTGTCTCGAATTTTTACATTAGGAAAATCAAATCTATGCTTTGTCTCAAGTGCATGCATGGACAAGGCTGTTGTATTTTTATTAGTAACACAATCACGAATGTTGGTTGACGACTGTACTTTATGATGAAGAAATCAATGATTACATATAAGATGATGATGAAGATAAATAATAAAACTTATTTCTTCATTCCCTCAGGGGGTGTACCAAGTTCAACGGCTTATTAGGCGTTTCTGGAGAACTGGACCTATTTGAAATCTGAAAATTGGGATTATAATATTATTTGACATTATCTACTGAGCTAAAATATTCTTGCAGACTGACCACTTTCAGTTATACAGGGAATGAAAAAAAAATTCAAAATTTTTTTCTTTTTTTTCTTTACGCATTCGATAAAGTTTTCAATTGTGAATACATTAGTATTGAAATCGTTGCATTCGTCATAATACTTTCCAAAATATCGAGAAAGAACTGAAAAAAAGGGAGATGAGAGTATTCGGTATTATGTTTGTTATTTCTAATCTAGATATCTAAAGCACAAACCATTTTCACATTTTTGTAGTCGAAGACAGTGGAAATATTGTACATTTTTGGAATTTTGAAAAAATCGTCACAGGGTGATCCAAATGTTGGGTCAAAAATTGGGATCAAGATTGTCCCATAACTTTTGTTTTTCAAATTAAAACCCTATTTTTTATGATTGCGTTGGATTGTACGAAGAAAAGTTATGATAATGTTTCAACATGTTAATGCTCCTAAAACTAATAATTCTTGAGGTATTCAGGATTTCCTGATTCAATGTCGTATAGCGCCAAATTCATAGAATCTGTTTCATATCAATAATGACCTTGGTCATACAAGATTAATTATTCCAATAACCCACTAGTGACACACCTCTTTTCTGACTTCATTTATCATTGTTGATTTGGAACAGAGTTCATTAATTTGACGCTTCGTTCGACATAAAATGAAAAAATCCTAAATAACTCAAGAATTATTAATTTTAGGAGCATCAACATGTTAGAACATTTTCGTCACTTTTCTTCGCAAAATCCAACGCAATCATGAAAAAATAGGCTTCTAATTTGAAATACGAAAGTTATTTACCAATCTTGATCCCATTTTTTGACCCAACATTTGGAACACCCTGTGACGAGTTTCTCAAAATTCTAAAAATGTACAATATTTCCACTGTCTTCGACTACAAAAAGGTGAAAACGGTTTTTGCTTAAGATATCTAGATTAGAAATAACAAACATAATACCGAATACTCTTATCTCCCCTTTGTCTTCAGTTTTTTTTTGATATTTTGGAAATTATTTTGACGAATGCAACGATTTGAGTACGAATGTATTCATAATTGCATACTCTATCAAATTCAAAAACAAAAAAACAGAAAAAAAAATTTTCTCTCCCTGTATAGCTGAAAGTGGTCAGGATCCAAAGATATTTTAGCTCGGTAGATAATGTCACAAAATAACACAATCCCAATTTTCAGATTTCAACTAGGTCCAGTTCTCCTGAAACGCCTAATAGGCCGTCGAACTTGGTACACCCTGCATATAAATTTCAGCCTTACAGAAAAAAGTTCATATTTGTTCGTATTTTTCACGCTTTTCTAGTCCTCGGCAGGTACTTGTGCTCGCCTGTCAATTTTTTTTTAACTTTACAATGAATAAACGAAATCGTATGAAAGTTTCAAGCTCACAGGAACAAGTTTATGTTTTAAATTTTTTTAACACATTCAAAGATATAGGGGTTGATGACGTGCAGGGGTGAGGGGCGCAGGCGATGATTTCCGACATCAGCAGGCTATGAACTACCACTATAAGAATTTCTAGCCTTACGGACAGAACGTTACTCGGAGGGATCACTAGCTCTCTTACTATTATCAAGTACGAATCCAATCATAGCATCCATTACTATTTCTGCTATTACGGACGAAGCAGCATTACCCATCACTGTGCCATCAACCTGGCTGTACCATTCACCATCATACTGACAAAAGCTGTTATAGAGAACGAATTGTACTAATACAACAAGTAATTCCTTTCATAAATCGACATGTAATTCTAATTCATTTTTTCAATACGCCTCCACCAGATCCAGTACCAGATCATGAGGTATACACCATAGATATAGATACATATATGGACCCATCATTTGAATGAAATTGAAAATCAGATATATTCCGAGAAGTTTGTTTTTGTTTTGAATTTTGACAGGTCGATGTAAAAAAACGGCAGTGTTGTGTATTTTTTAGGGGTACTTGAACGAAATGAATATAACTTCATAAACTGAGATTAATGGGATTTTTTTAAAGAAATGAATCGGTTCCACCTTATATTTATTATCGACAGTACATTATAACTTATTATAGGTTTACAGAGTAAGAAAGACATGATTATGGAATCATACGATCTCGTATCTCTCGAATTAAATTAATTTCGTTAAGATAATTCTAAAGAAATCACATAATATCTTATTAGAATTCAAGGTCCTGTGGCAAGTTGTGTATACTTCGAAAATGTGTAGATATATTTTTCAGTCTATGATAAAATTTGAAGCCCTCTAATGTGATTGGAATCACATTAGAGGGCTTCATTTTGTCTCAACAAATGTTCGTGGATTATTTTAGTGTGTCCAAGTCGAAGTCTTCAAAAAATATTGCATTTTGATTTTAACTGTATTATTGTATATTTCCACGCCTTCTAGGTTTCTTTGAAACCCCTCAGAAGCTACTTGAAGAGTAATGAAATATTCTATTGTGTAAGATGGATAATACTTTTTCATGTTCGAGAATAGCCTTGATGAATGAAGGAAAAAGTTATGTTCGTATATTTGTTTTCAATAAAAAATATTCTAATCTAAGCTGAGGAAAAGCTGATACGTACATACTGAAAGACTATAGATTTTGGTCAATATTTCATTTTTGTACAAATTGTTCACAATTTGCGATGAGAAACAAATATATAACAAACATGACATGATGTATTCATCAACATACGATATTAACACATACGCTCTGAATCTCACTTAATTGTTCAAACGGGGCCAATGGATATGATGCATAAAATAAAAGAATTCAGTTTTTGAAAGAAATTTATTTATTTCAAAATTTATTATTATTATTTTTATTATTCCAGAAGTTTTATTGGTTTTTGAATAGTATTGTTTTTGTCAGACACGATCTCACTCTCTCAAAATTTTCTTCCATTCTGTTGGATAATTCATGATAAATTCTTTTTTTCAAATATGCCTGCAGTAGTGCAGTATTAATTTGGCAAGAGCATAGCCATGATTCAAGAGTGGTTCCTCGTCAAAGAAATGATCCCCATAATTTAGAAAAGTGTCTTCAGTCAAATCATTCGTTGTTCTCATTATCATCAATTTCACAGCATTGTTATTATTTGAAAACAAATGACCCTGAATGATTTTTCACCTTGCTTGCAAATATGTTACCACAAATACTGAGCCCTTCGTCAAATATCCGTACATTTTTCTAATTTGGAGTTTGCAATGTATCTGGTCATTTCTCAATTATTCCATACATTTCGACTTGAGCTTTTTCACCACAAAACCAGAAATATATTTGACAACTTCCTTTGTACAGTCAGTCGAGTCCCAAATATTCGAATTTAGGTATTCCTCATTAAGGATAAATGCCTCCATGTCAGTTAACTCCTGATTTGGTTCATATTTCAACAGCTGACTGCTTGAACATGTAAGATGGAAGTGGAATCTAGTGAGTTGGCATTTGCTGTTTCGGATCCTTTTATGTCTCCATATATTATCAGACGTCTAATTGTTTAAATTATGAAAAAAATTTCCAGGTGATCATGAGACAATTTATATTATTATGTCAGGAGATATTTCAATCGTCTAGAAGTCAATACACAATTTGAGTAAAAGCTTTTCAAACTTTCAATACAAGTCACTAAACCCAAGAATCCTATCTTCATCCTGCTTGTAATCAATAACTCTCCATGTTGGCGTTTTACCATATTTAATACTTAGAGCTAGTTTGGACTGTATATTTTGTATGGATGTTGCTTAAGCAGACACAATCACAGATCTCAGATCAGTAAGAGACTGAATACGACATGTCTTACCGATAGCCGATGATTTTGGGAGCTTCCTTGATTGTGCTGGCCTGGAGGGATCCCTCAAAGTTGACCATTCACTTTCCATACACTGAACGAAGTCTTAACACTCTAATCGAAGTCAGTAACTAATTCTAAGGCACTGTCTCTTTCAGTATCTAACAATTAACAAATGCGGAATAATCATATTTAGCGAAAATATCGAATTTGCGAAAGTCACTTTCTGAGGGATCAAGAATGCGGATAATGCGGCGATAATTCTCAAAACACACTCTTCAGTTTCTTAGGATGAATTGTTTCTTTTTCACATCACATCTGGGAGCGTATTTATTCCATGGAGGTAAAGAAAGTGGAGGAGGCATAACGTTTGAAAAGTGTCCCCAAAACAAATCCGGATTTGGCAAACCAAGATGGCCGACTTCAAGGTATTTTAAACTGTAGATTCTGCAATTTTGGCCTTATTTATTATTCGTTCGTTGGTTTTTGCAGTTATATGCAGTGAAAAAACATATAAGAAATGGTTTCTTGTACAGCATATGCTGATCTTACTCGAAAATTAATGGTGAAAAGCTGAATTTTTTGACGTTTGTGAATATATGGTTTAATTATTGTTGCATACAACTTTAATTGATAGGGGTACACGAGATAATTTACCTATTTGTTTCATTGCATATTATCTGAATTTGTATGTACCTTAATTGAAAAAATAGGATGTATAATTAGTTACAGGAACATTCCGTACGTAATTCAACTCACCAATTCATAAAAAGCAATTAATAATAATAATAATAATAATAATAATATTCATTTATTTACAAAGATAACCTCTTACAATCATTAAAAAAACAATAAAGGGCCATAGTGCAAACTTGTCATAAAAAAGGAAAAACAACAGCAGACTAGAAACTATGTCTGAAAAATTCTGATACTGTGTATGGTTCTAAATTGAGTAAAATTTCGTTTATATTTCTCCTGAAACTTGCTTCATTCGTGATATTTTGGATAGCATATGGAAGATGATTATACATTTTCAAAGACATATATAAAAAGTTTTTCTGAGTTGTTGTAAGGTTATGCTTCGGAAGCATGTAATTTCTACCTCTTGTCCTGTCTGAAGACTTGCTGAATAATTGAAATAAGTGCTTGTTTTTAAAATTGAAAACGAGGCTTTCTCTTATATAGAGTCCGGACACGGTTAAGATTCCATGAGCCTTAAATTTTCCCCTGCAACTCTCACGGAAACGCAGACCCAACATAGTTCTGAGCATCATTTTCTGGCAGCGGAATATTCTGTCAATGTCGCTTGCCCCTCCCCAGAAAATAATTCCAAAACTGAGCAACGACTGAAAATTAGAAAAGTATAATGCTGTCAGAGATTTTAAGTTCAGCAAATTCTTGGCGACACGAAAATTGTATATGACATAGTTCAGTTTCCAGTTCAGATATAGAACATGCTCGCTCCAGTTCAAAGATTTATCTAGTTTGATTCCTAAACATTTAGTGACTTCATCTATCTTCACGTTTTGACTTTGGTATTCTATGAACTCGGGAATAGGACGCCGGGAGTGGCTCGTACTAAATATTACGCACTTTGTCTTGTTGAGATTCAGGAATAAATTATTTTTGCCTAGCCATGTTTGTATCCGTGGCATATAAGAATTTAGCGATTCTATCACGTCTTGCGTGTTCTTCCCCTTAAATACGATAGAACTGTCATCAGCATATTGAACAAGATGATGCTCAGATCCTTCAAAAATATCCGCGAAGTCATTGAAATAAATAATGAACAGCAATGGTCCCAGAATACTTCCCTGGGGGACACCTGTCTCTATTTTGAGTGGGTCTGATCTATAAGTTATTCCATTGTGTTCGATCTTCACATGCTGTGTGCGGTCAGACAAGTAACTACCGAACCAGTCCAAAACATTATCTCTTATTCCGTATACACGCAGTTTCTCCAACAATATGCCCGAGTCCACGCAATCGAAGGCCTTTGACAGATCAAGAAACATTCCGAGAGGAACGTCCCCGTTTTCCAAGCCATTCAAAATCGACACCGTTAGCTCAAACATTGCAGAATTGATACCCCTTCCTTTCAAGAATCCATGTTGCTTGGATGTAAAAAGGCGAAATTTGAGGAAAAAGCTCAGTAACCTCCGGCACATTATCTTCTCGAAAATCTTCGAGAAAGCGGGTAAAATGCTTATAGGCCGATAATTTTGTGGCATAGTCATGTTGCCATTTTTAAAAATGGGAATGACCAGAGATGTCTTCAACTGTTCAGGGAAAACACCGAATCGGAAAGAACAGTTTATTATAAGTTTTAGGGGTTTCAGCAAATGCGGAATAGCCTGCTTCATGATGCTAGTTGGAATGCCGTCATAGCCACAAGTGAATTTATTTTTTATGGACCTCAAAACAATTTGGATTTCATCATCTGTTACCTCAAAAAGATACATCGACTTTTCATTCCTGGCTACTTCACATGAAAAGGGTTCTCTCCGAAGAGTTCGCAACAGACTTGGTGCCGCGGTTACAAAATAGGTATTGAAATCATTTACTAATTTTATGAAATCATCACAAAAGTCAAAATTACATTTTTTGTTATTTATTTTAATATTTGTATTTTCTTCAACTATTTTATGGAGAGTGCGAGTTTTGTTTTCTGAATCTATGATGCGATGTTCATTCAACAGATGATTTGAGACCGGTGGACGACAGACAGATAATATCACTATTTTTGAATTACATATAAAAATTTCCATTGCGGCACATTCGAAAACCCGCGGTATTGAATACCGCGCGATGTCATCACGGGCACTATGTCGGATATCACTCGAACAGTGCACAGCAGCGCCACCATGTTCGTTCTCCCGTCTACAAAAAGACGATGCAAGCGAAAAACCAGGTATTACGTATGCCGGCAATTGGTCCGCACTTTTCCAATGTTCTGTCAAAGCTATGAATTGACAATCATTTTTATAAACTACAGATTCGACCTCATTTAAGCAATTCCCTATCGATTGGACATTCTGGTGCAGTACATTAAATGTAATGAGATTAAGATGTTTTTTGTTATTTACTTTGGGCTGAGGCTTCTTTGAGGCCTCATAAGCCGAGCTAAAAAAGGATTAATTCCTACCCCTTCTGGCCAATTTCCAGGGTCTGTGATCTTCTCCCTGTCATTATAATTTACCGACACTTTAAAAGAAGAATATTCTTCAGGTCGTTTCGAAATTACTTTCAAACATGTGACACTTGTAATTCCCTTACATGTGAGATAGTCGGTCAGTTCTTGCGGACTCGTATCGGTATGCAAACCAAATACGTGGAAATGAGCGTATCTGTCGGCCACCTTTATTCCTGTAGTTTTTTTATCTGTTCCTCTGATAATATTTCGTTTACGCGATTTTCTTGGAAAGATGAAACCTTCCTTTGTATCAGCGTTTTCATTTTGTTTTTGTGAATTTTGAATTTTAGATTGTTCAGATTTTGTGTTCACTTTTTCAGTGCTCTCGGCCTTAGATTTTGTAGTTTCGAATTTAGTATCTTGGTTTTGTCGAGGTTTTGGAATTGCTCCTTTGCTCGTATCGGGACGATACGGGATAATATTATTCATGACTTCCAAATTTGCTGGATTTCTAGGAGACTCCCCACTTTGAAGAACTGTACTGTAAGTTGCTTTAGTTGAGGACAGTTTGGCAACTTCTTTACGAAGGATAATATTTTGATTTTTTAAATTTTCGATTTCATTTTTGAATTGCTTGATTATTTCGGGAATGATAGTTGCCATTGCAGATTTTATTCCATTATGAATAATTTCAGTTATTTGAGTTCCCAAATTTGGTGGCAAATTCAAAATTTGCGAGTCCGTTTGTTCACTCATATTCGAGGTTATGTTCGAATTACAATCGACACACTTCCATAACTTGAAACTTGAGGATTCTTTCAATTTAATGAAATCTTCCACAGATATTTCCAAACACTTTATATGAAAGGAGTTTCCACATTTACCGTTACACGATAAATTGTCATCATATCTACCGATTTTTTCAGAGCAAGTAAAACACTTCATCATTCACCAGCGTTACATACTCGTGGGTTGTTTATGATATTTTGCCTCCTTGATTTGTTTCGATCATTATTTATTCCTTTTTAGGTCATTAAAAGAGAATCGAACAAATTCCAAATTGTAAAAATTCAAATATACAAAATTCCCGCCACAAATTTGGCTCAGCAACATGGCGGATTTTTGGTGACACTTTCATAGCAAGGGAAACATAGGATATGCTACCTCCCCTTCTTCTACCTCCATGATTTCTTCCATGAAAGGGACATTTATAATTCAGCAACTCACATTGCGGAAATCTGCACCGTGTGTTGCCGACTCCATACTCCAATTATCTTTAACTCAGAAATATATTTAACGGCCACATCTAGAAACTCAAAATATTTAGATTCTGAAGTTGCAGAGAGCTCTCTCTAAAGTTTTTCGAATGGTTTTTTCGCCAAGGACCGTAATCTAGACTGGGACGGGGATACGAGATGCGTCGTCGATAGAAAAGACGATATGATATAATTTATAATACAAGAACGATTTTTTTTTGTGCAGGGAAATGAATACTTAACTTCTGCAGCCGGTCTTATCATTCTGTGGGATTAAATGAGGAGTAGATCGATGAAATTTAAATTTTTCATGGAATGAACTCTTGTAGCCAGTGATTTTTAAATAAGAATCATGCTGAGTGCAGAAAAATTTGAATATTAAAATTTTTTTTCTATGAATGTGTTCTCTGAATGGTCCTCTTCATCATCCAATCACTGGCTACAAGAGTTCATTCCATGAAAAATTTAAATTTCATTGATCTACTCCTCATTTAATCCCACAGAATGATGAGACCGGCTGCAGAAGTTAAGTATTCATTTCCCTGCACAAAAAAAAATCGTTCTTGTATTATAAATTATATCATATCGTCTTTTCTATCGACGACGCATCTCGTATCCCCGTCTCAGTCTAGATTACGGTCCTTGGCGAGCGCGCCAACTCGTGGCTGGAACTCGTGGCTGCTTTCACACCGGTCATTTTTCTGTATGTTTACTAGTTTTTCAATGAAGCTCCAACATATTTTTCGGCCTGTACTATTTTCTAGCACTTCATTACTGCCAAAAGAATTCCCCACCAATTTGATCATGGGGCTAGGTTCAAGAAATATATATATTCAAATTCACACTCGTTCAACCTACTGTAACTTTCAAAGTATTCATTAGAAAACTATAGTGTAAGGAGCATTTTTCATCAGGAATAAATGCCGCAGAAAACGGTCACATTCATTTTTATATTGATTCATTCCATGCTAGTCAAAAGCCCTCTTTAAATAGACCATTATTTTGGATCGAATTGAAAATGTTAAAAATGGCTATCGTGGGTTGTCTTCGACAGTAAGACATATGCCGTCGCGGACTTTTTTATAGAACTTTTCGGGCACTACAAAATTGTCTTTGACCATGTTTCGCTATCTCTTATAGTTCACGCAGCGTCGCCCGTAAAAGCCGGAAAGTACCAGGTATTTTTCATGAAAACTCGATATTTTTTCTTATTTCTTCGTTATATAGGGATGAACCCTACATGAAAACCTCCCAAAAAAAATTCTCTACAATATAGGGAAAGTTTAATCAAAATCGGTCATTTAGTTCCTGAGTCCATAGAGGACAAACAAACACACAAACAAACACACGGACATTCACATTTATAATATTAGTATGGATTAGTATGGAAAGTATGGATTATGTTTAGTAATGGGATGCAGGAAATATGTTCTCGAGTATGTCGCAGATAGATCAGCTCCTGATTTACTTAACTTAACTGAAGTTACAATCACACCAGTTCCTCGAATTAATTCCAAGCATCTTAGTAGTAGATTTGCTTTTTCATTGCTATTTAAGGCATTCACAAAGAAATGGGCTATTGGTATTTTCCAACGCTGATTCAAAGCAACCAACATAAACACAATAGCTTTTTTTGCTTCCTCCAAATTATCTGAATCCATTATAGTGCCAAGATCAACAAAGCCATAATATTTTTTTCCATCCCATTTAATTTGTCTTCTAAAAGGCATTCCATCAAATACAACATTGCTCATCAATTTATATCCCTGAGATTCAGCTTCCGTTAATTTCTTCCTTAGTGCTTCCAATGCCTCCTTAGAGAAACCTGGGAAAGCATCTATGGTTTCATACCACTTTCCCAACGTTCTTGAGTGAGGCAGAATTTATTGAATTTTTCCCTCACATAGGTATTCATAAGCCTTTTTCGAATATAAACTCAGGATTAGAGCAAATTTATACTTCAAGTTGTATTCAGGATATGTGAATTTATTTTATCGAAATAAACATTTAATTATTTTTTGTTTTACCATTTTCAAGTAATCATATATCTTATTTGTAAAAATACTTACATTGATTATGCTTCCAGCACTTTCAGAAATCATTCTCTTATTCTTCTAATGATTAAGAGGAAATTTCAATTAATTAATTTTGTCTCTCAATCTCTTTTCCCGCTGCTACGAAATTTTACATCTTTTTTCTTGCAATTTCACATTCTTTTTGATGATCCTCATACACTTCTTTCTTGTACCATGTCTCAGCATATCATCTATGGTAATATCACCCAAATAGCTCAGCCTTTTTCGTTTTATAAAGGTAAGAATTGTAGAATATGTTTTCTTGATTCAATTCTATTCTAATTTAAAATATTACCTTATACCTTGGATTTGAATTTTGAATCTTGTTTGTTTTCATAACACTGGACACATAAGCAGGAGATCTGAATATTGCTGAAGAATTTATTGATGTGGATGATACAGGTGATCTAAAATGAGAAAATAATAAATAATTCAGTTCACATCTTTTATGAATTTTTCCTGAAATGGTTTTTGTATATCTTGGAAAATCATCGCTATTATATTAATTGAGATAAATATTTCTAAACAAGAGCATATGACCTTCATTATTTAATAATGGGAAAACATTCAATATGCTTTCATTCAATACATCTTATTGAATGATACCCTGTATCATGTACAATGTACGATAATCTCTGATTTGTAGATTTCAAAAGATATACAATATTAATAATATATACTTACGCCCTAGAGGAAAAACTACCACTGACATTCATTAGGGCCTTTTTCGTCTCTGATGCTGTCAATATGAGGGAAGAATAGGCCCGCCGCTAGCTGTTTGTGCGACAGTGTGCAATTGCTGTTATACCGCCCTATAAATACTTATGTGTTCTGTCAAAAAAGGGCTAATTGATAATTCCTCATCAGGGGTGGAAAAAATGAAAAAAAACCAATTGAAGAAAAAAACATTTATTTAGGTACGCTATTATTTTGTTTCAGCAAAGTGTTAAATAATATACATACTTGAGTATTTATCTGAAAAAATTCTCTCTTCTTACCTTCATATTAGCTAGACTGCTATGACCTTTCTTATATCCAAGCTGTCCAAAATTTCCTGGTCAATGGAAATTATAGCTGAATAACTAAGTCTTTGCTACTGCATTGTTGATCTCAAATAATTTTTGATGATTCTCAATTTAGAAAAAATCTTGCACCAGATGCAATTGAAAACGAAAGTGTTAATAATATTATCAGTACTATTTCTGTTTTCGGAAATGTGTAAATTAAGTCAGTAAGAGATGGAATTGGTGGAATAATGAAGAGAGACAACATCGAGACTGTTCATAAACCGACACAGAAAATTGGCCAAATGATCAGAACTACCTGAGATAAAATCGACCGTTTACATTGGTACAACAAAACGAAATATCAATAAGAGAATTGAGGATCACGAAATATGCTGTCGACTCAATCAGACAGAAAAATCTGCATTACAATCTCATATTAGGAATCCGCCGAAGATACCTACCACAGGTGTCGGCGAAACGTTTGGCATGACAATTTCTAATACATAATACAAAAAACCCGGAAAAATCCCACAATGTAGTTATGTCATGTCCGAAAAGATATTGTTATGATGTTTGTGAATCATTAGACTGGTCTTCTGCAAAATGTGACTTCAAAGGAATAATTTCTTTTAACAAATCAATAGCATCAATGTCTGATTCACTAGCTTTCCTAAAAAGTTCATATTGTATATAATAATAAGGTATCATGAACTCTATAAAATCGGCCTTATTCTAGTTCAAAATATGCGAATTGTATATAATATTTAAATAAATGTGTGTGTTTCTACCCCCCTCAGTACAAAAAAAAAATAATTACCTCTGTAAAGGAAAGTCACCGCTGACTTCAATCATAGCTTTTTCTGCCTCCGATGCTGTCAATGTTTTAGAAGAAGTAGGTCTGAAAAAGAATTAAATAAACTGCCTTTTCACGAGTTCAATACATTTCCTGTTTTTCTAGAATAGTTAATAATAACTATTAGACTGTATAAAAAAAGAGGAAAAATCAGCCTCATTCTAGTTCATGATATGTGAGTTATGCATAAAATATAAATCAAGGAGGAATAATTAACATGATGGGCCTTGATGAATACAAATAGGGAATGGATTAGTGGAGATCTCGTTTGCATATTCATCCAAGATGAGAAAATGCTGTCATCGAAGCTCAGCAGAGACAGACCGGTTTCGTCCTTCTCAGGACTCATCAGCCAGCAAGCAGTATTTGAGCCATGCAAGAAGATAAACTCAGTGCTATACAAAGGTTTGCCATGTAGCGGGGCGTAGCTAAAACTCCTCTCTCAGAACTCCTGAACAAACAGAAATCTCCACTTACTTTCACAGCATTTAAAAAAAAAAAACTACACCTACTTCGAAACAACGAAAACGCTGATTTGAATTCAATATTTGAAATTATTGAAATTGAAATTATTTCGATGATTTGACCGTGAAGGATAGAATCTCTAGGACAGCAGTCCATTACTCTGTGATTTTGGAGAAATGAAATAAAGAGCATATAAATGAAGAAAACTATTGGAATAGGACTGCAGTAATTGAAATATGCTGAATTTTTCAGTGCTTATCAAAAAAGGAAATCATATATATATATATATATATATATATATATATATATATATAGTATAAAACATTTAAGGGTTGTCGATCAAAACACTGATTGAATAATAAAAACCTTCTATTTTACACCAAGCTTTCGGAATAATTCATTCCATCAGCAGGGCTACTACAAGAAAAATACTACATTAAACCAAAACAACGAGCTGAACCTTTCATGATACTTACTGAATCTTACGGTTATCAGTACAATTTTAAGCATTAATTAAAAGGTCTATTAATTTGTTGGGAAAATAAGACAGAAAGCATTATACTTCGTTTCGTCGTAACTATAAAATAATAACAATCCACAATAGTCCAGTCTAATATTTGAATCAACATACGTTACATATTGACGAACAGAAACCAACAGATACAGAACATGATACATACAGCCACGAAACAATTCAAATGATTTTTGTTGTTTTTAATTTTTTCATTTTTAATTCATATATTTAATTATTCATCTACCGGACCATCATAAAAATCCGCACTAGATCGTGACAACAGATAGCAGTAAATATTGCTCAAATTTTGTGTGTCTGTTTTCCTATTTAAGGGATTTTCCTGTCCATTGATATGAATCATTTCCAATATTTTTCTTTTGTTGTACATTATATCCCTATCTAATATTTCACATTTATCATAATCAATCCCTTAAACGTTTTACACAATACATTAGTACGATCATTAAAATATCTAATATACAGGGTGAGTCGGGAGGAACGGACCAAACTTCAGGTGTGTATTCTGCAGGACGAAATAATTCCAGAAAACTCATATGTTGTTATCCGATTCTCATTTGTTTTAAAACTATAGGGTAATTAAAATATTTAAATAAGGTCAACCAATATTCAGATCAAGAGTTTCTCGGACTTTGGATTGGTCGCTGTGGTCGTATTAGTTGGCCTCCAAGATCTCCAAACCTCACACCATTGAACTATTGTTTGTGGGGCTGGTTCAAGAACGAGGTATACAAAGTTAAAGTTGACACTCGGGATGCTCTAATTCGACGCATTAGAAATACGGCATTGCTTATTGAAGAAGAGCACGAATCAATCAGAAAAGTATCGAGAGCTCTTCGCAGACGAATGTGTTTCGAGGTTAATAATGCTATAAATGAAACCATTTTAATATAGAAAATGTTGTTTTTTATAATGACGCTATAGCCTGAGAACAAATGAAAATCGGATAACAACATATGAGTTTTTTCATATTATTTCGAGCTATAGAATACACACCTGAAGTTTGGTCCGTTCCTCCCGACTCACCCTGTATATATATATATATATATATATATATATATATATATATATATATATATATATATATATATATATATATAATGTCCTATAGCTAAATAACTGAAACTATATCAAATAATCAGTCAACCCCTTCAATGCATGGGCCCTCCCGTGACGTGGTTTCTTACGTCAGGTCTTCTTCTTCTCGGCATCGCAAATTAAAATTAACCAAGTCGACAAAAAAGTTCACGCACTCCTTGAGGTAAGTTGTATCTATCACAAAAGATCAACTGCAAAAAGGGGACGTAACTTGAACTGTCACTTTCACAATTGATCACCGAAGCCCATAATGACATAGATAACCGAACATAATACTCGATGTTTATCGAATTTTTAATTAATTATTTATTCTTAATCGATAACATTGGTGTTTTGTGCAAACTTCGTGCCGTCCCCACTTGAAGAAAATATTGAAATCGAGAAAAAGATATAACGATGTTATAAATAAAGCAAAAGCAATTTTAAAACACCGATCTTTAATTGTGAAACATCGATGATCATCGAAAATCAATGATAATCGATCACCTCTATTTCTAACCATATTAAATACCTTGCATTTTTATATTTTCTCACCTTTTAAACCTTTCCTGGAATTCCACGAATAAGTCAACACCAAAAATAGCCAAATTGGTCCAGCCGTTTTCAAGTTTTAGCGTACCTAACGCACAGCAATTCATTTTTATATATACAGATAAAAATAAAAACCATAAAATATCATTGTCGAAATCAGTAGAAATCAAGCCTCCAAAGAATGGCACGGACATCTGGTGTTCCTATTAAAAAAACATTACTTCGAAACATAGCTTCGTAATTAAAAATCCTGTTGAAAATACTAGCAAACCACTGGATTCTAAATGAAAAAGTGCATGTTTAATGTTTTAATTTCGGGTGCTTATTATCAATAATAGCGCAGATATAAAATTTTTTCGATATCGCCACTTTTCCAATTTTCGAAAAGCAAAAACAAAATGCCAAAAATTAATACTGCTCCTGTTTGTTCTTCAGAAAAAGAAAACGAGAATGGAGTATCCGACTTTGTCTATTTACTCTGATTCAGAACTTTTTTTTGCAGTGATGGTTTTTATTCAGGGAATGGAAATATATACATAATCTCCCTTCAGTCAACCTTCTATCCACTTATTCTAAAATAGAGTTTTCGAGTCGAAGCGCTCTGAGCTGAAAATATGGAATTTTTCGTACGGTTCTACTTGATATTGATATTCCCTCCTTTTTTATGAAAGAATGATACGAACAACAAATACATATTCACTGGAAATTCTATTTCTAGAAGTTTTGAAGGGCTTTTCAGCATTCAGCTCCATTGAATTGATCCAAGCAGGGTAGTTTATTCACGTGCAATCTAGCGTGCACGTGTCGAGAACTTGACGTCGATACACCCACACAAGCGACATCTCGAGACAAAAGCTATTCGTCAATTTAGTCGAACGTGGAATTCTATTCGTGGCTGGCTTTCCAGATGCCTGACGAAATATATTTCAATTACGAAACAGAAAAACGAAATGTAATAATGTCCTCTATCAATATTACAATCTGCGATAGAAGGAAATCAAAATTTTGTGTATTAATGGAAAAAAGCTGTTGGAAATGCAATCATGACAACAATTATTACTGATGTAGACGGATGGATCACCTTCAGTGCAGTATTAGTCCAGCTTCTCCCAGAATTTTGTCTCTTAAAGCTTTCATAATGTGTAATATATAATATATTGTCAAAAATCCCAATTACCATACGAATGGTGTAGGGTGATAATAATAGCCTTACTCTTTGTAAAATTTTGAGAACTCTTTGTAACAGTAAGGAAATGAATTCCAATTTTTCATTTTATTGGCTAGAGTATGAGCTCCATGTTTCGTAGAATATTTTGGCTTATTTGAAAATGTCAAATAGATAACATTGCAATGTAGTACCTACTGACATCAGTCCTTAGGTCATACAGCTTTTCTGTCATCCTCCAAACGAAGTGTACGAATTGTAAATCATGAATTTTTAATTCAGACTTTTCGGAATTCCGGTGAAGGTTTTCCGTTCTCTTCCAAATTTTTACTTTTCGCTGAACTCAAACTGATCCGGTCTCCCTTTTATGTTTCATTACTCACAGCTCCCATAATCCCATAACGCTCTCTATAATTATATTCGAGGATTTTTTCTCACAAAGTGTGATTATACTATTTCTTGGAGTTCTATCCATGATGCCACAAATACGAAGAAAAGGAAATAAAAAGTACTTCCTAGCCACAATATCGATCAAAACGACAATATCAAAAACTTGAAACAGAATGAATTGGAATAAAAAGTTATGGAATATTTCTGAAAGAAGTATTAGTGTTGCCACTTAAAAAAATTCAGAAATTCTCCGTGTTGATATTAGTTTGCACAATACTCAGATGTTCAAAACCATGGTTCAATCACTGATTAGATTTTCTTCCGTCAGTTTAAATAATATGGACGTTAAATCAACTTAAAGAGACGATATTAAAAAATTATGATAGTGTAAGAAAACGAACTACCACTCCATGGTTGAGGACCTGGTGACGAGGTTAGAGGAATTCGCCTGCCAGTGCTAGAGCAGTAGCAGTCGAGTTGAGTTCGATCTTACGTTATGTCATGTTGTGTTAGAGTCGGTCACAGACTTAATTGTTAAATTTGTAACGTGAGGATAGTAAGAGACAATACACAGTTAAAGTTGTTCGGTGTTTTAATAAAGAAGGGGGATATAATTCCTTAAAATAGATTCCGTATAATGTGTTCGAATATATTCTGTTGTATGAATTATATGAATTGTTTTTCAAGCAATAATTAATGACATTCTTGACATTTTCATTTGTATTATGAAAATGGCGGAAAGATATCACATATTAATTCAGCTAGAGTACTGAGTTTCTTGTTTGGCCAGTCTCGAAGTGCAGATGAAAATCCGTGTTTTGCTGGTAGAATATAATATAATTTCTAAATAATAGGTATATGAGCAGAGAATAAATTGATTTAGTATTTTAGGAATATCAAAATTAAAATCAGTTTTTCTCTCAATATTAGTGGTCAGGTCATTCTAAGGTCATTCTAGTTTATATATTCCTTTGGCTCTAACCTTGCAGCACAAGAGAGAAACATGGGAAAAGCACAACTTTATGATATAGCTCAATAAGGAAACCTCTTGGGAAAAAACATAGTACGCTACTGGATTGCCATGAAAAAGTGTTTTGATAATGTTTCCATTTCAACATTCTAACGCAAACAGAAACGGAGATAATGAACAGAGTTGACATATCCCAAATTTCAATTTTGGCCTATAACGCGAAAACAAAAGAAGATTGAGGAATGCAGTTGATGGCATTATCAGTTTCCTCAAAAAGACGACCGTAATGTGTTATTCGTTTTCCTCCATCTCCTTCGGTTGGAAAGTTAAAGTTCAGGTATCACCCATTTTGCCCACCCTATACTTTCTCGACTATCCTTGAAGACTATTCCTGTTTCGCCTTCTTGCCACTTCGTAGTACTTTTCTATACTTTTCAGAGTTATCTGCAGGACTTTTCTGTTCCGTGTCCCCAGATCTACTAACTTACTGTTAAACGATGAAATAGACTGGTTACCTTCTTGCGGTTGGATCTTCCCTCTTAAAATTTTGGCATCACCAATTAGATTTTTCTTCACTCGTTTTTCTCCTTCCCTTCTAAGTGTACCCGAACAACCTGCAAGATGGCGTTTTGAGTTCCAGAGTTTTCGGAACCTCCCTTCGTGAAACAAACAATGGATAATTTCGTTTTTTTCGAGGTGTTAAGTTTTATGCGCTCAAACATTACCGAGTCTGGATGTAGTATTTCTCTCATTTTCAGGAATAACCTTTTTTATACGCGCTGACTAAATGTTATCGCGTCCGAAGCCCTGAGGCACCAAATTCAATTAACTCTTTGAGATCCCGATATGAGTTTCTAAGTTTTCTGATCTAGTTTCTCTAGCTGCGACATATTATACACTTTTCAGTGTTGAATATGTGATTTAGGGAATTACTAATTGCTTCGTTCATTACACTGCAGCATATTTCTTATTTCCATATAAATTTACATTAATCGATATAGTGTTTGATGAGTGTATTGTATATTGTATTTAGCGAGGTTTTCTAGTCAGAAGAGCTCTTGTTTGAAGTGGCAAAGTGCTATTATTTTAATAGCGAATCCGACCTCTTCTTCATTCAAATTTCAATCTGTTTTTCTGGGATCAGATGCCTACTCTAAATATTGAGCATATTCAACAAACGATCGGCTATTCGGCGTAGCCGATGAACAGTTATCAATTCCGATGATAAATGATATAAAAAAAGGAAAATTATTTGAATTCCAAAAATTTCAATTGAGTTTTCAAGTAGGATAATGAAATTCTGATATGTTTGTTTACTGTTAGCAGTGCACCCAACAGCAATCAGATTGCCCAATATATGGAAACATCTGGTATTTTCCTCCCTCGTTTTAATGAATTCAAAAATTTCAACATTAATTTCCTCATAATATGAATTCAGAAAAATTATAGAATGGCGTTTTAAATATCTCCAATGTTGTGTCCAATCTGCTCAAATCGTGCGAGAATATATCAGTTACACACAGATTTCATGTTGATATTTCCTTATTGTTTGCACTCCGTACTCATCTGTCGCGGATTTTTCTAGGCTTATTATAACACTCGGTCATTCAAACACCCGCCACTTCATGGCTCATTTTTTTATTTTGAATTCGGGAGAGAATATGAATGCCTTCTGCACTTGTATTATGAATAGCTCTCCTGAATAATATTCTCATATATGAACGAATTTATATGAACAAAATTTCATTTAAGGAATTGAATCGATCGGCTTTACGGTTGTAGCTAGCGTTACCTGATGACATTGTAAGTATCCATGGAAATTAGATACTTTTTTACGGAATTCAATAAAATTAATGGTGGTACTCCGCTTTCTTTCCTAAGCCAGTCTACAGCTTTTCATAAACTCACAGAAAATTGCTATTTTGAAAGTTTTTCAAAAATCTGTATCTCTGAATATTTACGAATAAATATTCAATTGCTTTTAATCAACCACCCATTTTAACACAAATCGAAAAAGTAGGCACTAAATTTGACTAAGCAAAATATCTTCATCACTTTTCAATGAAATGAATTAGAAAAAATAATGTTATATGCTGTTATAAGACAGCCCTTTGATAATTGAAGACAATAAACAAATTAATTCTTGATATCAAAAAAGTCTTCCGAGCTTATTGGCCGTGGTCCATTAGGAAGAATTTCTCCTAACGTTTCGCTTACAAATTCGATAGACATCTTCAGAGAATTCTCGGTCTAAGATTCTACCTCGAACGCTGAATTTTTGGCACAGTCAGTGTCAGAAATTCGAGGGGGCCGATGCCATGAAAACCGGTAGGTATCCTTGATCCTTGATCGACAATAGAAAGATCGGTCGTCAATAATCACTCTTTAGTCAAATACGATATGATAAATACTTGTTTATATATGCAATTTTACAGCACCCAAATGATTATTTTAGCCTACAACTTAATTATATTCAGAAAAATCTCACACAGGATTCAAAATTAAATAAAATGTACCTATATTTGCATGGCAGTCTTATATCTCCTAGCATCCTAAGAGAATAATAAGAATGTTTAGTTTTTTATCCTTCATTAAATTTTTTTTTAATGTTGTCTGATAATCAGTAAGGGTTGCCATATCGGCATGAGTGGTTTAACATTATCACAACGCTCCAAATATTTTATCAAAATTAAATAAGTTATGTTGCTACTCAAATGCATTTCGTCATAGAGCAACCACCTGTATCGCTATACGCCTGACACTTTTTTCCGTGAGGGAATGTGAAATCTTAGATGTACGCAAAATTAACCAGCAACCATTTAAGAGCTCGAAAACCATATTTGTGCCATTGTGCCATATCAGCAGAAATGGTGCTCAGAGTCATGGACTTTTCGAGTTCACAAGTGCAGAAAAACACGTTGCGGTCATTTGAGCGATATTTTTTTTGTAATCATGAAATTTCAAAATCAAAAGTCAGTGGCACGGAATTGGATTATTTTTCTTGATGTACATTTCAATATCAAAATATATCGAGGACATATTACATCAAATTCAAAATCTGTTTTTTGTTACAGCATAACATTCTGTGGAATCACCATGAAAAACTACGTAGAGGCGAACATATCTCATAAATCCCATACAACAATAAAGTATACAATGAAAATGTTGAGTAGTTCATCAGAAACTATCATTTTCATGTTGTTAGGAGTAGCAACTGTTAGTAATACCCACGACTGGAATACCTGGTTTGTCGTGCTCACAATAATATTCTGCTCAGTTTATAGAGTGTTAGGTGAGTAGGTGAAACTCAGAGTGCATTCAAGAAAAGTATTCGAAAGAAGAAATTTACATATGGTGATATTCCGAATGTTTGACATGTCCGTGAAATTAGCTTCAGATTAGTCACTTCAATTTCAGAAAGCGTCAATTGGATTTCAGATTAGTCAACTGAATATCAGAAAACATCAAAATGTAATTCAGATTAGTCAATTGTTGTTCAGTATTTTTAATTTGTAATTTAGAAGGTTCTAATATTATTTGAATTCATGTCGGATTTTGAGGCATATATTACTCATTTTTATAATGGTTTATCATATCGTCAATCATATATCATCTTATCCAATCAGGTATGTTTCCATGTATGAAGAAAACCAATATAATCTGGTAAATGCTCTTGGTGCTGGCTCTTTCTTTCCTTCAACACTGGATTTTAGTAAAAATATGCTAAACCTTTTCAATTCATTCCTCACCTAACACCGTAGCTTCAGGAAGCACATAACACCTAATGGAAAATAGTCAAATTCAGTTCCTTCATATTTAATTGGAGATGCGATTGACAACAGTGTCTGCAGCTGCTGCATTAGCCATGGAGAGACTACAAGGTTCATTCACAGCGCTTTCAACAAATGAATGGGTTGAGGGTTGGTTGCAACAGTGGAAATATATGAGGAACCAGTTATCAAATTGAGTGATCGTCTGTGATAATGCTGCAAGCCATTCGAGATTGGAGACCGTAATCACTCGTACAATAGCAGTGCTGCTGCGGATGAGCCCTTATTCTCCCATGCTCAATCCAATTGAAATTTTATGGTCGAAAATACGAACTTACGTGAAATAGTCCACTGAAATTAGACTTTTGCTTCGGACCAATTCATACAAAAGCAAATGAAGGCTTTTCGGGTAGGTCTCGGTGTCCCAGATGATGTCCCAAAAGTCCCCTAGGCGGGAGTGACCCCATAACATTTGGCAACGCTGTAAAGGGCTAAAATCCTGCCCAAATGTGAATTATCGAGAATATCTCGGTCCCTATCAAACTTACGACAAAAATGCATTAGAGCAAAAAGAAAGCTGATAAAATTTCCCAGAAAAAGGTCTCGGGTAGTTTTTTTATATAACCAACGGTTTCGTCACAACCTTGTCTTCAATTTGAAGGAGTATGTGATATTCTAGATAATCTACACCACCTTCAAGGATGACTGGAGGGCGCGTTTTTTTCAAAGTGGTATCCCCTAATGGGCCTAATCCACGACCTCTTCGTTTTTTTGGAAAGGTTTTCGAACGTTAATTTTCTTCTCCTTCGTCTTCTCCTTCTATGAATGCATGTATATTTTCTTTGATGACATCCGTGGAGTCAATCTCAGAGTTTTGGATCGGTCACATTTTATTTTTCTGACGAATCTTCAAATGGTTCGGCATTCAGGCAGAATTTTCCATGGCAATTGCCACAAACCGGTGGGCAACGAAGCCCAAACTCCGATAGCCTCACATTGGTCCACAACCTTTCGTACAGTTGCAATCAGGCGCAGGAAGTTGGGATGTCTTTTTTGGTTACAACATTGTCTTTTTACATCCATCCCCACTCCTCAGGATTCTAATTGTAACCAAGCCATTGTTGTACTTGATAGTACACCCGAAACAGATTTTGTTGTGCTGCGTCAAGAGTTGAAGGTAAAAGATTCAGTCTCACTGGTCTGCTTCTGATAACATCTTTAATAAAGCAAGAATACCGGTAGTCATTGATGGAGAGTTTTTGAATGGGGGCAACATAGATTTAGAGGAAAAGCTTCATTCTGTTTAAAGGTTATTTGTAGTATTATTTTTGTTGAAGATTCCAGCTGCTTTTTTTAAGTCCTGCCGTTCCTTATCCATTTTCAAAGCTGCGGTCTTTCCTTTATTGAACAGAGCAGATGTTGTGTCGCTTTGTGGATAGAAACTAGTTTAACAAATTCCAGTGCTTATGTCCTTGCGCAAAATTTCTGCTGAAGTACCGATATCCTGTTTTCCTTTGAGGTGATAACAATACGGTCTTCATCGAGGTCTCCATACTTCTCTTCGAGTTTCCTCTTAATTGTCTCGTCATCAAGTATGCATTCTGTCAGTACTGCTTTCAATCCAGTCAATTTAAACTGAGAGTCTTCAAGTTTTCAATGAAAGAAAAAATGTCCTTCATTGCGTTTAGAACATTTTCATACGCAGGTTGATCAACCTTCATTTTCTCGGAGACTGGCAAGTTAAATTTAGCTTCAGCTGCAACTATATCTGTGTCAAACGTTGCACGGTTTTTAACAGATTTTGCCCAATCATCTCTTCTTTTTTCGGCAAGTGCTATAAAATTTTCTTTGAAAATGGGGGTTGAAACATGACAAAATATTTTACGCTTGTCCTTTTGTGCTATTTTCTCTTTCTTCTCGTCAGCCTCGTTGCCGCATCAATAAATATCGGTATTCTTGCTTGATTAGAGCTGTGAGCAGAAGCAGACCAGTGAGATTGAATCTTTTACCTCCAACTCTTGACGCAGCACAACAACATATGTGAACATCTGTTTCGGGTGTACTATCAAGAGTATCAAGTACAACAACGGCTTGGTAACAATTTGTATCCTGAGGAGTGGGGATGGGTGTTAAAAGACAATATATTGTAACCAAAAACATCCCAACTTCCTGTGCCTGATTGTCTTTTGAAAATGATATTTTGCATCTGTACGAAAGGTTGTGGACCAATGTGTGGCTGTCTGAGTTTGGGACTTCGTTGCTCACCGGTTTGTCACAATTGCCATGGAAAATCCTGCCTAAATGCCGAATCATTTGAAGATACTGTCACCGATGCATGACTCCAAAACTCTGAGATTGACTCCACGGATGTCATCGAAGAAAATATACATGCATTTATGGAAGGAGAAGACGAAGGAGAAGAAAATCAGCTTTCGAACACCTTTCCAAAAAACATGGAGGTCGTAGATTAGGCCTATTAGGAGATACCACTGTAATAAACGCGCTGCACTCATCCTCAAAGGTGGTGTGGAATAGAGTACCTAAATTATCCATAATATCACATACGTTCAAATTGAAGGCAAGATTGTGACGAAATGGTTGATTATATCAAAAAATGAGTAGAAACCGTTTCTCTAGGAAATTTCATCAGTTTTTTTTTGCTCGAATGTTTTTTTGTCGTAAGTTCGATAGGGACCAGGATATTCACGAAAATTCACATTGGTGCAAGATTTTAGCCCTTTACAGCGTTGCCAAATGTTATGCAGTCACTCCCGCCTAGGGAACTTTTGGGACATCATTTGGGACACCAGACGTACCCGAAAAACCTTCATTTGCTTTTGTATGAATTGGTCCGAAGTTTGGGCCTATTTCGACCTAAATGCAGTGGACTTAAAACAAACCTCAGAATTCCAAACAGTGTGCCACCGGGGGTTATTAAAAAAAGACTAACATACCTGGAAAATATTATTGACCGAGCTAAGAAGCAATTGCGATGGCAGGCATGCCTGTATGGCTTCAAATTTTTTCAGTTTTGTGTTAAAGATTAAATGTTTCACGTGAAAATTAAAGTTCATTCATTATCATTGTTTTATTTCTGAATCACCTACAATTGATATTTTCTGAAATGCAATCTGTTATCAATGTGCGTATGAAATGAATCTCAAATTGCCATTTCTGAAATTTGATGACGATATCTCAAATTCAATTGAGTGTGTTATCTGAATTACATTTGATGTTTTCTGGAAAGCAATTCATTATTTTGACAATTCAAATGACTAATCTGAAATACATTTGATGTTTTCTGAAATTAAATTGACTAATCTGAATTACATTTGAGGTTTTCTGAAATAGAGTTGACTAATCTGAAATACAAGTTCTGAATGTCAATTGACATTTTTTGAATTTCGGTTGGAAATGGTTAGTAAAGCTACATGATTTCATCTGTTCTGGAAACAATACACTCTGAAAGTTATGCCACAGCCGCAGATAAAACATGTCTTACACCACATTTTGTAGAGGCTGTTCACAAAACTCAATGATTTCGAATTGAAATACATTTAAGTTGTCATTCAAATTATTTGAAACAACCAACCTCAGATAGAGATGATTTGTTTCTTTGATGCATCAATGTTGAATGAGATTATTTGAAAATTTTCAAAAGAAATAAGAAGGGATAGATAGAATAAGCGAAATCACGAATGAACGTTTTGATGAAAACCAACGGATTGAAATTTCACATCCATTTAAATTCTCAACTTGAACAATTATTATATTGAATCATATATCTTTTTCTCGAGATTCCTTAGTAGTTGAATGATTTCTGAAATCTTCCCTACAAGATTATTTTCTTCAATTGGACTGTAAGACTTGTGATGAAGGTTGAAGCGTTTTTTTTTCATGAATATCAGTAGCCAAGATACCTACTGTCCTCGTACTCATTCAGTTGAAATTTCAGGAGTAATTATTTTCACTGCGGTAGCAAATCGTTTCCGCCTCCATCAGCTGGACATGGTGGAGAAGTTTGTATTATCTTATGGAGGCCTAAGAGGGGCAGTAGCTTTCGCCCTAGCCCTTCTTATAAAGGAAGATGCAGTGCCACACAAGTCCATGTACATAACGACTACGATAGCGGTTGTATACTTCACTGTTTTCTTCCAGGGTATGACAATTAAGCCTTTAGTTAAGATTTTGAATGTAAAAACTGCCGAAAAACGCAAACCTACAATGAACGAGAGGATTCACGAGAGGGTGAGCTGCAGTTGTAGATTGTTGACATTGTCTATGAATTTTCCTTTCAACAATTTCATTAAACACTCCTTTGCAACTTGCAGTTGATGGATCATACTATGGCTGCTATTGAGGATATTCTGGGACAACATGGAAACTATCATATCCGAGACAGGTGAGTACCTACCTTCCATAATCTAGCTGCTTTTGTAATCCCATGATAAAATCGAGTTTCAACTCTTTTTGTTATGTCGTGGAATTGAAAAAATCAATTGCAAGAAAATCGTTCGTATATAACAGCAGTAATAAGAGATAAAATATGAAGGCGAAATCTATCAAAGCGAGTAGAAAAATGTTTGAATATAATCTCGAAATGATTCATGAAGAACATAAGCCAATAAACAATTGTTCAATTAATAAGTATTTGAACATAAAATTGTACTGTCTAAATAAATATTCGCCTTCGAAATCATGCAGCTTTGTTCGTCATACGCTAAGTTTCCATGAAACAAACCTACACAAAATTTCAGATCATGTCTAACAGTCGATCATTATTCGATCAAAACACTCCCTTGCCATATCCTTAGAACGATACGCAAGTTCAATTGATCGTAGCGGGAATCGTTCTGGGAGAATAACGATACATTAGTTCACCTGGATAACAACGGTCATCAAGATGGGAGAAATTTGAGAATGAATTATCTTGTCTCCTGATCATTTTTAGGCCAAATGACTGCTTAGCTTAGAAAAGAGATAATACTCAATAAATCAGAACAAATACTTCCTCCTCATTTCCTTTGAACGATACATAAGTTTGATGGTACGCAACAGGCATTGTCCTGAAAGAAATAAGAAAAAGGATTATCTTGTCGGCTGAGCTTTTTCAGGAAAAAGATTTTGTATAGTGAAAAAAGAACGATCATCAGTCAATCAGAACAAATGCTTCTTCGCCTTGTCCTTTGAATAATACGCAAGATAAATTAATCGTGTCGTGGAGAATTCTGTAAGTTTGACTTTTATCCTCTGAGAAGTTTTCAGAAAAATTATTTTTATAGTTGAGGTCTAACCATTAATCACTCAGGAAAAATACTTCCTCTCCATTTCCCAAGAACGATACATGAGTTTGATGGATCACAACGGTCATCAAGCCGGGAGAAATTTGAAAATGAATTTTCTTGTCTTCTGAGCATTTTTGAGCGAAATTATCCCTAGGGATAACCTGATCAAGCAATGTCGAATTGATTGGGGCCACCGAGAATCGTTGAAATTTCAAATCAAGTGATTGGATTAGTTCGAACTCAAGTAAGGTTGTGAGTGCGCAATCGAAGTTTTCTTCATTCTAGACCGAACAATCAACTTGTAGAAGCATATCGAATACGAGACCATTTTTGTTTGATCGAAATGCGCTGTTTCAAGTTGCAAACTTTGTTATAGAAATCTGATATACCTGCAAATAGTTGGTTGCGGATACTGCACAACCCAGTAAAGCGAATCTCGTTATGATATTCGAAGTTCCTGAAAATGCACTATTCCCAAATTATCAACATTGAAATGTATCGAAGAAAGCTTATTTGAAAAAAATTGGTTGAGAATATCAATAGGTATAATTTCAATTACTTCCTGTAAGCTAAATAGCTGAACTTCAGTATCGTTATTATTTGTCTTATTATGAGCATTATGAAAAAATTCTTCCTCTTAACTATGGGACAAAAAATGAAGGTACGCTTGTCAGTTACTAAAAATTTTTTTAAAATATAACATTCTAGACATTTTAAATATATGTTGATTGCAAGTTAACAGTTGAAATATCATTCTTGTTCCCAAAAAATAAATTTTTTTCAATTTGAATTTCGTAAAATTGATGACAGTCTAAATGTACTTTTTAGAAGGAACTGTCATGACCGATATTCAAAGACTTATTTTCTCCTCTAATTCAGATGCTAGACTGCTAGAAGCAACGTTTTATTCTCTTTGATATTCACATGCTCAAACATTTTTTCAAATAGTTTTCTTGATGTGAGGATCCTGGCCTTGAGCTCTTGAGAATATTTTGTGATTCTCAAAATTGTACGAACTGAACATTTTCGTTGACCTCCACAGTATGAATGTCTTTCGAATGAAAATTTTATGTTTTATATTCATTTTCACACTACTGAATATTATAAGTTGAGGGAAATCGATCAGCAATGCTTCTTTTTAGATTTTCTGTAGCATTGTAAACTCGCTCAGAATTTACCAACAAAAAAAGGGAAACGGAGCGAATTCCATAAAGTGTTCAGCTTATGCAGCCTTCCGAAAGAAATTATCCGGATCTACTTTACCACTATCGAATGATGAAATCCATGCTATTCACAATAATAATTTTTATTTATAACAGGTTTATCTAGCTTTTCGTGGTTGCGTAACTAGCCTTATTAGGTAAGAATTTGAATGCAGGTTTATATTTTATCGACCTCGTGAGTTTAGGCGGTTTTCCGGATGCGGCCAAATTTGATGAAGCTACAAGAATTATTGATGCATAATGGATTTTCTCTATCTCAGTATCGTAATGAGTTCATTACAGTACTGAAAGTAGTGCTGTAATGAAAACTCATTACAGCATTGTTTTCAGTTATATTTTTCGTTTTATGGTTGTCAGTACTGACCTATGATCGAATCAAGTTTCGAATTAAATCAATTCAAATTCCGTGATCTGTCAAATTTCGTATGTAACACCAACTGCCAAGATACAATACAAAAGTCACTAATCTGAATTTTCATTTGAATTTCGAGAGTATTTCACAAAAATTGACTGAAATAGAGAAAATACCGTCTAATACTCGTTGCAGAAGGCAATTCCAACACTCATGCTATCGAAAACTCGCTCCTTCGTCGCTCGTTTTCGAACTTCGCATTCGTGTTGGAATAGGAGCTCATTCTGCAACTTGTTTTAGAATATACTATTATTGAATTGAAGACTAACCGTCAATATTTCGACCATTTGTTATATGACACCTTTTGTTGCTTGATATGACATTCGATCACGAGAATTCTTCTTAGGCTCTTTTATTATTGACAATCGTTTACTCGTGAACTGCTGCCTCTCCATGACACTTATACATGTTTTCAGTCAATGAATTTCATTTTCATCACTTTTCCTATGATTTTGTCGACATAAAATCATGGAATTTGGTAGAAGTGCTGAACGGCTTAAATACTGTTTTTCTCAGATCGCAGCTTTCTCTTATAATTTCACCCTCATTTTGCATATACATACCTACTTTTGAAATGTGACTAAAGTATTTCCCATTATGTTTTGGCAAAGAACTTTTTTCAGACGATAATTATTTTTATATTTTCAAGCCGAAATTCCGGATTGTAATATTCTTCAAAAAGACACTTTTCCTCATAAGGGAACACTTGACGTCGGTTCATTCTTTTACAGATTGTATTTAAAGATTATGAGAAATGATATTATCCATTGATTGAAAATAGAGAGTTTTTGTTAACATCATCTTTCTCATCATATTTCTCAAAATTGGTAATATCATGCATTTTTCTTCACTACGCAAGTCTCGTCTGTTTGGTTTATTTTCATTCACATAAATAATTTTTTTCTCAAATCTTTTATTTCCTTTTTTGAAACATAGATGAATTCAAAATAGTAATCATCGAAATGAATACCATTTTCAATTCCCAGGCTCAGAGATCTTTTATCATGAGGTTGAAGAAATGATATTAGATTTTTTCACTGAGATGAGCGATATACCGGTTTCGTCCTTGTTTGGCCTCATCAGTATCGCATACATGTCAGAGACAAAATCTTCATAAAAAACTTCGATATTTATAGCAATCGGGTGCGATGTACTGAGCAGAAATTACACAGCAGTGACATCCAATTGCGTCAAACTCCAATGACATGCGAAAAAAGAACTCTGTACATCCTCTTTCACTCAATGAGATTTTAGCAGTGGCCCTAAATCAGGGCCCTCATGCAGGTTTCTTCGAGTGATGGAAACGCCCAATTCTTTTCGCGACTGTGAAGCCAAGTGTTTTCTAAGAAAAAGAATAAAACGGTAAACAAAAAAAAAATTCTTTGCCTTTACGGCATGGTATTTATTTCGATGATTACTATTTTGAATTCATCTATGTTTCAAAAATGTTTTCGGTGTTGGCCTCCGTAAAGGCAAAGATTTTTTGTTTTTGTTTACCGTTTTATTCTTTTTCTTAAAAAACACTTTTATTTCCTCAATTGAAAAATATTTCTGAATAGTCTGATTTAGTAATTGAATCTTGAAATTCAGCAGTTTAATGTTAACGAAGCCATTATTCAGCCAATGCATGGCTCCACTTCTATTGTATTTTCAATAAAGTAAGTGATTCATGATTCACGCTCAATTTTATATTGACATTGAGAAAGTCTTCCGGGCTTATTGGCAGTGTTTCATTATTAATTCACCTCACTTTTGGTCTACATCTGCGGTAGACATCTTCAGAGGATCCTTGTTCTGGAATTGTACCTCGATCGCTGAATTGTTTGTGAGTTTATAGGCTTGTCCTCAACTCTTCCCTTGGATATAATAATAATAATAATTATCTACACCTCGGTTAATGGCGGGAGAAGGTGGTGAGTTCACGTGCTCGATGTTGATTGGCCCATCGCTCCTGCTCCGCATTGTCTTGATCTTGGTTTTTCCTTAAATCGGCAGCCATGCTCTATTAAACAAAGGAATTTCTCCTTTTCTGTTTTTATGTCCATGAATCTCAATTATTTAATGTATGATATTCGAAATGACCTCTGCCTTTGAGGAAACTATATTGTTAGATCATGTTTCGCTAGTGCGGATGTTTTTGTTTAATCCAGTCGACAGCATCGTCCGTGCTCCTTAATCCTGGTATTAATACTCCGTTTTGTTGTACCAATGTAGACTTTGCCGCAGTCGCAAGGTATCTTATAAATACTTGCTTGTGAAAGTGGGTCGACTTTGTATTGGGTAGTTCTAATCATTTAGCCAAGTTTTCGGGTCGGTTTATTAACGGTCTTTATGTTGTGCCTTTTCAGTACTCTACCAATTATTGTATCTATGACCTCAGGGATGTATGGTAAGATAACTCTCCCATTTTGACTGAATTGTGATGTGTTACTTGTGGAAATTTTTGGTTAAGCCGCCATCTCTCGCCATTAACTGTGGTGTAGATAACAGAAATTCAGCGTTCGAGATACAATCTCTGACCAAGTATCCTCTGATGATGCCTACCACAGATGTAGAAAACGTTAGGTGAAATAATTCCTAATGGGCCACGGCCAATAAGCCCGGATGCCTCTCTCATTGTTAGTATATCCGGTCAGTCATGAAAGCCTTGAACAATTATAATATACTGTTTCAAAATATCAATCATGGGACTTGACCGCATGTACTTTAATTGAACTGAAATATGCGCATAGTATCTCCCTATTATTCTTGTTCTTAGATATTTTTAAAATAAAATCAAATTCATGATTAGAGTATACTTCATATGTTGGTAAGTCTTCAAAACAAAACAAAAAATTCATCACCCCCATATCAGATTTTCAGGCACACCAACTTTCTAGTTTTGAACAAATGAGTCTCGTGAGATGAAACTTCATCTGCTGTAATGAAAATAATTCCTATCTCACTTAAACTTCCTCCGATAGGTTTCAACGCTGATAGCTTGACAAAAGTGCATTTTCAGGAAGTTCAAATATCATAGCAAGATTCACTTTACTGGATAGTGCAGTATCCGTTTAGAATTATCTGCAAGAATATCAGGTTTCCAGACATCCGAAGTACGTAACTTGAAACAGCGTATTTCGATCAAACAAAAATGCTTTAGACAGAATCAGCTGAGGCCTCATAATCAATACATTGAAATTTTATTTTCATAAGAATTTCAGTGAAGTCCAGGGTTTCAAATGATAATCTAGGCACTGGCGTCGCTACGGGGGGGGGGGGTAATGGGGGTAATTACCCTCCCAGGAAAATATTTTCTTCTGAAAAATAAGACAATCATGAAATCCGTGCACCTCGGATTCAATTCTTTCATTACAAAATATGAAAATATATCGGTACAAGGGTTTTAGCTGGCTCTTTTGCTCATAGGTTACATAGGATAGTTTGAATTACAATTTGATAAATATTGAATGAAAAAATGCCTAATATACAGGGTGTTTCCTTAACATGCGGCAAAAATTCAGGGGGCTGTTCCTTGGACTATTCTAAGAATATTTTGTCCTTTGATGATTTTTGAAAAACCTCTTTGTTTCGAAGATACAGGGCAAACAAAATTTTAGATAATAACATTTTATTATGAAAAATTACATGAAAATTTAACTTAACCTACAAAAACTGTTGAAAATGACCACCTCCAGCCAGCATACAAGCATCCAATCTTCTCCTCATTGACTGCCGAACCCTTTCAAAAACACCAGGATCATTTCTTATTAAGTTACACCCAGCAATGATCCGATTTCGCAACTCTTCCACATTTTCTACTGGAGTGTTATAAACTAATGATTTTAGATGGCCCCATAGGAAATAATCTAAGGGGTTTAAGTCCGGCGAACAAGCAGGCGGTACGCATTTTTATTTATACTATTATCAATTTTAAAAATATGAAAAATGTTGTTCGCCCTGTATCTTCGAAACAAAGAGGTTTTTCCAAAAACATCAAAGGACAAAATATTCTTAGAATAGTCCAAGTAACAGCTCCCTGAATTTTTGCCGCATGTTTAGGAAACACCCTGTATATGAGTCCCAAACAAAACACAGCTTACCAGCTCAAGTAGAATAAACTGTTACTTGAAGTTATAAAGATATAAAGAGAAGCAACAACAGAAAATGGAAACGAAAAAATATTGAACTGAAATTGGTAGATTAATTGCTCAGACGTTACAATAACTTTTTTGCGCTCAGCGAATATGGTTAAAATTCATTAACATGTTCATTGATTTATTTTGTTTCAGGTTCAAACGTTTCGATAACAAATTCATAAGGCCACTCCTTCTGAGGAATCATCAGGGAGCTGAACCAAAAATTCTAGAAACTTATTCTAAATTGGCGATGCGGGATGCAATGGATTATATGCGTAGGAATGCATCAACAATTGGAAATATATCGGGAACTGAGAGCATGTCTGCAATATTCAAGAATTATACAGCGAATAACTTGAATGGAAGGTAGGTCTCTGATAATTTGGTTATCCTTAAGCCTCGTGAAACTTCAAGTATGGATTCATAACGATCAATATCTCAGCACGTTGAATAATTCAAAAATCAGCCACTTCTGTAGAACTCTACCTATTTATTAAAATAACTCATGTGTTCAACATATGCAAAAACATTTCCTAGAGTAACTTAATTACTCGATTTGATTCTGAACAGAATACGTTCGAAAAAAATCTGATCTGAGTATTTGGCAATCATATCAGCAATAATTGCTTTGTTGGTAGCAGTTCGAAATAACTCTGCTGACCTTTGCCCAAACCAAGTTCTCAGGTTCCACAACCATGATATTCTTCTTCTTCCGGATCCTCTCTTACCAAGTACACTCCCCTGAATTATATTCTGCAGTAGGAAGTATCCGTTTTTATTTCTCATAACATTCCCCAGGTTTTCAAGCTTTCTTCTCTTCACTGTATAAAGGATTTCTAGTTCATTTCTCATTCTCTCTAGGACTAGCCCTACTACCCTCCATATTGTAAACAGTGAGGCGTTATTCTGGAGTAACTGAAAGAATCATATTATCATATATTATGTACTTACTGAATACTTTGCAAGAAAAATTTCGAATTTTTCCTTGTATTTATTTCCTAAAATGGGTACACGCTCGTGACACGTGGTATTATAACCAACAAAATTGAGTGCTGCCTGCGTTAGTTCAGATTCAAATTTCTTTTTTTCTTACGAGAAGCTAGTTCTAACGAACAATTTTCAAAAGTTTCACAGTAAAATCTCCTAAAGTAACGCCCAAGCCATACGAAAAACACTTTTCAGCCATTTTCTATCACAACAATACAGAATAACACGATGCAATATAAATTTATAAGGCATTAACATTAACCACTCCTCAATAACGTCTTACTGTTGACCATATACAGGGTAGTGTGGGTTACCTCTTCCCCATAGTTTACGTACCGAGCATTCGCACTGTCTTACATTTAGGGTCCCATCAGATACGACTGCGATGTTCGGTCGTTCAGCCTAAGTGCGCAGTTGCGATTTCTTGTCGCCCGACTGAGACATCGCAATTGCCAAGAAAGCAATTAGGAAATGTTTCGTGCGCGCACTTGCAACTAATTAATCGCAACTATATTCAGTATAATCACGGATTATCCTGACAACCGCTTGCCTTATAGCTTTACTTTTCTAAGTCAAATAATATTAACAATTGAACCACATAAAGTCCGAAAAGAGAAAAAGAATTCACACTCGCACAAAGAAATTCTGTCTTCGGCAGCAACAGAATTGCGATTGAATTGTCTCAAGTTTGACTCATTCTGATTTGGAACAATCGCGATTATTTAGTTTAACTGTATGTGTGTGTGTATATGTTTTGCGACAGAAAATCTCATGTGCGCGGCTATCCTTATTTTTACAAGGTATACTTTTTTTGGTCCTCTATACCACTTATTTTCACACGCTTCGAAATTTCAACCTTTAAAACTCGCCAACCTCTATTAGGACCAAATTTTGATCAGACAATCCTATATCAGCATGTCCACAATAAAACAGCGCTCGTGATGATATAAATTTTTCCCATTATCACTCTAAAGTGCCGTTTACATTGGTAGAGTAAACTTGCCTACTTTTTCACGGATTCACTCTACTCTACTAATTTCTAGTAGTGCTAGTAATTTGAGAGGTTAGTTCGATTTCATGCGCGTAATTTAAAGAATTATTTCAGTAACGAAGGTGCTGTTTCTTGGCAGTACCAGAATATATTCTTAATTAAAATATGGAATTTTCACAATTCGGACATAATGTCATTTTTGTTATATGGTGGATAATAATGGAAAAGTTATAAACATTATAGTCCACACCTCATATAAACAAATGAAAATGTTTACTTACTTGACTTTCTGTGGTGCCTATATTGTCACGTGTAGTACTGTTGTCTTTTACAGTTTTTATGAAAGAATCCATTAAATGAAACCATTTAATATTCGGTACATAGACGTAATTTACACCTGCACTTGATTATTTTGATTATTTTATTTTCTCAACTTCTTTATTGTAGGAACATCTTAAATTTTGATCTTTTGTTTTAATTCGGCCATGTATTTGACAATTTCCTCGTAGGCGACCGATCTCATCGCCCTATTTCTATAATCAGGACTGCTAATATTTCAAATACATTCATAATTTCTGTACAATGTAACTAATTTCAATGTTTAATTTTCCGTCCACTTCATTTTCGTTTGTACGTTACCGTTTGAATTGAAAATTCAACTAAAAATAGATCGAATTACTCGCTACACCTGGAAGGCCGGTAGGCGCACTATCCTGTATCAAAACCGGGCAAGGGTCTGTTCACATTGGTATAGTAAAGTAATAAACCAGTAGAGTGAGAATTTGGAGGTGGGGATGGGATAGTCGAGTGTACTATTCCACATGTTCTATCCACTCTACTCTACGGTTTACTATCTTTAGTACTCTACCGTTACTTGCCCGACCTGTTTACATTGTGCTAGTAGGAGGATAGTTAGTACTCGACCACTCTACTCTACCGTTTGCTCTACCAATGTAAACGGCACTTAAAGAAAGTAAGTGGTATCAACATAACGGTTTGTTCCTGGCAACCCATTAGTTCGTCCAGGTAAATAATAGACACATTTGCACATTTAGCATATTTCATACTTCAAGTCCAGAATAGAATTTTCTTGTTATCTTGATGTTTCAAAACTTCATGACAAATAATTTTTTCTAAATTAAATAAAAATGTTCTGTCCAGGATTTATTCAGACAATTTTTAATATAGGAAATTTTGTTATAAAATAGGTTGCATTCTATTATCAGCTCGGTGAAGGTCGATTTAGGTTCAGATTTTATATTATAACTAGACTAGAGACTAAAAAGGTCTCTTCAGATTTATCCAAAACAAGTTTTTGATAGTTTATGCATGGATTGATTGCCACATCATTACATACATGGGTATGCAAAGTTTGCAATTTCAATATGACCTAATCGTCTATCGAGAGTATGGTGGTGAATACAGAATAAAATGAAGAACCTAAACTACCCTGGTTACGTATTTTTAATCACTGAGTTTACGGTAAAGAGACTTCATCCGAATGAAACCGTTACACATCGCTGTTCATTATATTCAAATTGAACATTCTTGATCATCAGAATAAATCATTCATGAATTATCGTTTGCTGCTAGTTCTACTTATAGAGAAATACGAACTTCCACTCACTTTAGTTTGAGCTGAAGAATAGATGCTCAATTGCACAGAATTGAAAAACATTCGAACCCCCGCATTTCCTACAGAAAAAAATTGAACGGTATTTCAACAAGAGAGATTTATATAGGATGATCCTAAATTCATGCGAAAAAATTCAGGAGGTTAGGGCTAAGTTCACATGATCGATCGACAACGCACGTTTGTAGCTCGTTAACACGCGTTGTATATTCAGATGGTCGCGCGTTGATAGCGCGACAGCCCGCGACTACTGTCATCTTCTTCTTCTATCCTTTACAATGTGCTGTGGCGATTTTTTGAATCCGAGCACAGAAAAAGTCATTGAAATCTCTGTCAATATTTCAGCTTTGTACGTCTAATCGCGCGAATCATCTGAACACGTCTATGCCTGACAGTTGTACTTCAATACGCACGATGTCGCGCGAAACAAGATACTGGCGACATAGCAAAGTCGATCGCGCGACCATACAAACATTTCTATGAGTCTACTCAGTATCTCTAGTTGCGCTTTTGGGAATCGCGAGTAATCGCGCGATCATCTGAACTAAGCCAAATGCTCGTATGAAATTAAGATGAGTCTTTCCTATAACTGAATTTCCACATCTTATCACTTTTCCTTAAAATGGGGTGGCTAAAATTCAGTCTTTATTTATTCTTAATTTAAAAAATGCTAGAATATTGAAATTCTGTAATTTTTGTGCCCTCGCAAAGAACTAACTTTTATCTCATTAGCTTTTTTCATAGAAGCAAATATGAGTAAAATTTCGGAGTGGAACATATAACCCCGCTTTTGGGCGAGTTGTGAAACCTTTGGGGTAAATTGTTCGGATTAGATTTTCACAAAATTCTTTTAGAATGATGGAGGTTGTTCAGAATAAAACGATTATTTCGTCCAACAATATGTATGTGCAGTTTTGGTATGCTCGATTTTATACACATTAATACTAAAAACTGCAACAAAATATTTCTCCTATCAGCAAGTGGTTTATTGAGATCAAATGTAAAACATAAATCTTATGTGAAATTGCACATTATATATTCATAATCAAACGTAACTGGTAACTGCTAGATAAACTCTTCAATCACATCAATTTTAAATATCACCCTATTCATCACTCATCTCTTAATTTTTTTCTGGCGTGTCCGTCAAAATAGTACATTTTTCGCAAAACGTTATCTTTTGCAAGCCTTTGACCGTAGAGGTGACTTAGGTAAAGGTTCCACAGTTTCAGGGTTGAATACAGCTTCTGTAGGCATTCCCGAAGGAACCTTGAATAGGGTAAGTAGTTCCTGGGAACAATCCCGTCAGTGAGGAACTTTTTACCCCAAATTACTTTCATTGACGACTACTGACATATTGGCAAACTAACAAAACAAAACTCTAGCAATCAGGTTCCTTACTTATGTCACTCCAATTTAGGAAATTTACGCAGGAATGGGTTCAGAATTAACAGAGATAGACCAAAAAGTTAGAACACGAAAATATTTACTTATGTGATATTTCGAGAGCCTCGTGCTCACATTCACCCAACCGCCGCAGCAAGAGTCACTTGAATGACTGTCTACGTGGCGCTCCTGTAGATGCTTTGAAAGCATATCTTCTATGTCTTGCTATCTTTTTTTCTTGAAAAGTTATTACTGACGGAACAACTTACTCCGGAAACTTCCAGCTCTCCCGCTCTCCCCTGTTGCAATAATCCTCAATTTTATAGTGACTATATTGTCCTTCACGTGACAACCTAAATTCTGTGCAATTCCTGTACCGGCTTCCGTTGATTCTGAGAAGAAAAATATTTTCGTTTCTTTCAGCACAAGCTTCAGTCAATTGGACTCCAGTACTTGGAACATTGATATGCAGGAATTAGAATATAATCCATCCAGAAAGGATTTGACAGACGCAAGAATTCATCACTTATTGGCTGAAGAATTAGTGAAGCCTTACAGAAGGGTTCGTATTATTTATATAATCACACATTCTGAATGAACTTGTATAAAAAACAGTTTTTCAAACACCATGTTAGCTTGTAATGTTTCGAAGATTCATCATACATCAATGAAATAATCTTATTCTCGTCTTCTTAGAGCAAAATTCATCGAAGAGCTTTTACCAAATATAAAATACACGCAGTTATAATATTTTTAAGAAAAAGAATGAATCGAAAAACAAAAAATTCTTGGTTTTCACAGGATCAACCCAAATTTAATTTTTGCAAAATACATTAATTCAAAATAGTAATAATCGAAATGAATACCATTTTCAATTCCTGGGCTCTTGAGGTTGTAGAACTGATATAAGACATTAATTCAAATTAGTAATAATCGAAATGAATACCATTTTCAATTTCTGGGCTCTTGAGGTTGTAGAACTGATATAAGAGAAATGAGAAGAGAAATATACCGGTTTCAGCCTTATTTCTCATTATCAGTATCCCACACCACTCAGGGACAAAATCTTCATAAAAAGTTTTGACGTACTGTGTGAAATATTACAAAGCTGTGCACTGTGAAGCTAGTAGATGTTACTTCTTTTTAATATCTTAGTCAGTACGTCACAACTAATTGCTTCAAATATTTCATGAAAATGTTGTCCCTGAGTGGTATGAGATACTGATGATGCCAAATAAGGCTGAAGCCGGTATATCTCTCCTCTCAGAGAAAAAAAATATAATATCATTTCTCCAACCTCATGATAAAAGATCCGTGGGCCTAGGAATTGAAAATAATATTCATTTCAATGACTATCTTGAATTCAAAATAGGTACATATTGTCCATTTATTACGTCACACTCTGTATATAGAGCAACAGTTACAACAATCATTCTTAACCTATAGCTTGTTCGAAGTGAAGTTATGATATAGTAAATAGTTCTTTTCGAATGTAGTGAATGCATTTGGAACATTGTCATATCATGTCTACGAAAAATACATAAATATCCTTCTTCCCGAATTTTCTGATTGTTGTTGCCTATTCTAGAATAGTTTTTTCTCATCAAGTTTCCATCATTACTACTAATTGGTCCAGGTCTTGTTGCAGCACCGAAGACTGAGCTATAGCCGACATGCTGTGAACGATAGGGATTTATCGACGCAAGTCAATTATAAAATGCACTACAATATGAGGAGGATAGTTGCTGATAGAAAGCATCATCATAGTAAACGACATAGCAAAAAATTGCATAAGGTAAATGATTTATATAAGCATCATTTCCACGTAGGTATATTTTTACTCCACTAACGGGGGTCCCTAAAATAAAATTTTCTTTTGAATATGAAATATCTCACATGGCCGTTGTCATTTGGTACTTTAAACTAAAAAGATTTCCAGAAGTTTTGGAAATTATTGACTTCTTCATAGATTTTGATGTCCTCTCTGAATTTCGACTTTGCCAACTCGTATTTCTGCTGCTCGAAACCACCATTGGAAAAATGGCACCTAATATAAATTTTTCGGTAATATTTCTTTTCCGACTCATTTTATGATGAATTAGTTATAAACTAAATGTCCTCACGGATAGAAAAATAAAACACAATTTCCCAAACCACAAGATTTACTTTATATAGATGAAAAAAGAGTAATATTCATCGTCGTGGCGATCCAGAGTAACAACAATTTACAACGATGTTATTTCAAGAAATTATCATCATGTCGATAGATTGAAATCGACTAAAACAAAAACCTTCATCTTGCCCTTTAGATCAATAAATAACATAACGTTGTAACGAAATATTGAAATCGATAATCATTAAAATTATATATTTCAGGATGGTAAACACAATCATGTTAGTTTCCCGGAATTTCAACAGAATGGAACAGCCAAGCAGTTTTCACATGGTAAGTACGTTATTATTACATTGTTACTGTTTTCATTAGATTTCAAACATAAAAACGCTCATTTGCCTAACAGTAGGAGAGCTCCATCAGAGATTGGGATTTGCTGGGAGTGCGGAGGCAGATTAGAAAATATCTTGCACCCTTTAGAATACTGTCACCAGTATGTGAAGGATAAAAAAAGAGTATATCCCCTAGGTATACATTCCTGAGGTCAAGTCAAAAGAAACACCTTTTGTCCAATTTTTTTTCCTATTTGGCTCGGTTGAGAAAATACAGGCTGTTGAAATTCCAAAAATGATATCATTTTTGAAAATATTTTGTTGCTTAATGATTTCATCGAATGAATTGATTTTCGGAATATGGGTTCTCGTTGATGTGTTGAATCTCCACGGATACAAAATTCCACTCACATGTTTTATTTCTTTCGGGAAATTGTCTCTTGAAAATGACATCTTCAAGAATCAAGATGGTGCCTATTCGGGCTTCTCCTTGATGATAATGTTGGTCTTTTGCGAACAGATTATCTTGATGTCTAGGTTCTCTCGTTTAATCTTATATATTATGATTCAATTGGTGGAAATCGTATCCTCTCTGAAGAAGACATAGTAACATCACTTAGTAATCATTCTCTAGATACAAAAAACACGTTTGTGGGGTTGTCAAGCAACTCATTGAACATGAGGATGTATGGTTGATTGCATATTATGTTTATCAATAGCTGAAATCCTCTCACATATTGGGGATATGTGATATGATACACATATTGGGTCGGTTTCACGAAACTTTATTTGTGCCGTTAAATTAATTGGAGCCACCGCGATTCGTTGACATTTCAAAACCAGTGATTCGATTGGTTCGAATTTACGTAAAGTTTTTTAATCGCACCATTAAAGTTTTGTGAAACCGACCCTTAGTATGGTACCGGCAGTGGACAGTCGATCGACAACTGTGTTGAAATGAGATTGTAGGGTTTTCAAAATGAAAACAAAAAGTGGTGAGTGTTTTTTTCGAGCAGAGTATATCGTTTGATACCTCATGATTAACAAGTTATCTTCCCAAGAATGGTGCATGATGTTGCAATTCGTAGACAGAGCTGGACCGAGCAGAGAATGAAAGTACTTCGAGCACTAAGCACTAAGCACCAATTTCCACAAAAAGCTCGCGATTACTAAGCACTTTGTAAATGTAATTCGATATTTCGGAAACTAAGCCCAAATCACTGTTTTAAAAACTGTGGAATGGAGGTCATTTGAATCGGAATAAAAATTGTACTTTTTCAGCTAAGCTCAGAAAGAATAATTTGATGCTCACTTTGAGCTATGAGCATGTCGAACTGTGAGTGTTGAAAAAAACTCGAGGACTCTGCTGGATAGCTTTGGTTGAAATAATATGTAGAAATATGTAGATTCGATTTCGAGTTGCAGGTATTTCTGTTCCAGGGTATTTCTCTCTCGAATATTTCGCTATTTTTCGGTTTGTGTATGAGATATCTCGAGAATTTCTCAAGTTTTTTATGAAAGATGAGCTTTTATCTTTTGAAATAATCATAAAAAAATTGGTATGTAGGTGTAATATTTTCTAGGACTTCAAAAATATCACGATGTTGTCGAAAATTAAAATTTTCTCATCCATATCTCAAAAGCTTAGGCTTATTCCTTGTCTCAGTAAAAACCTGAACCTGAGTATGAAAGGAATAACATCTAAGAGGTTTGATCACTCATTTATAACTATTAAAAGTTATAACTTCGCAAATATGGGACCACAGTGTGAACCACCCTGTTCAAATAATTCAAATTAGGATATAAATCTCGGAGCACTTTGGGGAATAATAAGCACTAAGCCTTTCGATGAAGTGCTTCAATTACTAAGCTCTGGAGGTAGATTCGTTTTCTCAGAGATTTCTATACATACTAAATACATCCCCATTTTCATAGGTTCAAAATTTCCTGATCACGTCGACAAAAAACCGACACTTGGAACTCAGATAACCTAAATTCACTGTTCGCATCCCATATACAGTTACCTATATTGAAAAATCTAAAGATTTTCTAAGTGAAAGAACTACATCACTTTCTACGTAATTGAAATCAGTTGAATTTGTTTACTCAGAAATGGTTTCTGCAGGTGATTTCAACAATATTGACACAATAAGATTTTTGAGTACTCCTTAAATAAAGCACCTTTTGCTTAAAAATAATGCTAGTTTTGCAGCTCTGCAGTACATGCATTGACTCCGTACGAAAATTAATCAGCTTTTTATCACTGGACATGGGCGCTTGCAGGGGAGAGGTTAGGGGGAAAAATCATGAGAAATTCTGATTAAATTTGCAGGTTGTAAAAACACTCTGGACAATTCGTTTTCAAAAATTCGATACCTGTTTTAGATTCTACCATAATGTTACATTTCTGAAGCTTTTGATTTCTTTTATCACACCTCCAGTTTTCCTAGAAAAAAATTCTGAAGAAACACAATATTGTGATTTCGCACCAAAGCAGTGAGAATACGCTTAACTAGATAGTAAAACTGTATCATCCAATGATGCGAATTTCGATGTTTATATTAAATATAAAGCGCCCATATCCTGATGTATAAAATGGTTCAATTCAGAAAATATTTTCATACGAACAAGAACCAAAAAATCTACATATACAGGGTGTCCGGGGAATAACTGTACATACTCTTACCAGAGATAGAGTTGGACACGGTGATTACTGATTGACTTTAAAAAATTAATTTCTGGATTTCCCTAGAAAGCTACAGGGTGATTTTCCAACTTCATGGAAATACTTAGACCATCATAAAATCCAAACTTATTGACGGATATTATTGAAACTTGGGAGGTTATTGGCACATGCTAAGGTCGAGTCAGAAAGATATCAATTGTTTCATTATTCCAGGGCCGGACTCATTAGTCTTCATTTTAAGTGTTCGGGGCGAAACAAACACTTTGTATTTCGAATTACAAATAATTGATTCGCAGTTTAGAAAGAGGCTGAATTGTGCTTAAATTTGTGATATCGCTTAAAGTTGTCACATCAACAATTACTTTTTTATGAATTTTTGAGTTTGGATAAAGTTCGAAAAATTGAATTTTTCACCATGAAGAGAACTGAAAATCTCATGTTTGAATATAAAATGCGTAAGTATTAGTAGAAAATTTTCAAAAGAGTTCAGAGCTTTGATAAGCACATTCCATAAGGAAATAATAACAAATGAAAGAAACTATAATACAGTAAAAAATACCTAATAAAAATGAAAATAGGAACGAGTGAATTGCTGAGTCAACGTTATTTCAGAAGTGGTTCGAAATGAAAACCATTAGCTTGTATACATTTATCTTGCCGAATGTTCAAATTGGATACAGTCTTGCGAATCATATCGCCATTTTTTCTTGAATATCGCAAAAGTTGATAATTCTGTTCATCAGCTGTTCTCTTGACTGGATTTCTTCAGAATACACCATATCCTTCAATTTTCTCCATAAAAAATAATCTAGCGGGTTGAACTCTGGAGATACTCCTCGATTCATTAATTCAGTTAGAGGGTTTTACATTGGAAGAAGTGTCACTTTGGTGTGTCTCTTTGTTGTCGAACACCCGGTATACATACGAATAATTTTGAAATATGCTTATGTATACCCTATACACTTCACCAATTTTTTTTTCGAAATATACTTTAATTTACTCCATCGCAATGAGATCCTCGACTGGGGTGGCCACCCAGTATATCAACAAATTATTATAGTCTTCCTCACCTTCAGTAACTTTTTTAAGAAAATTTATCATTTATTTTTGACCTCTACAAGATGACTAAGTCCTGTTCAGGTAAATAAATTCAATTTTTCGAACCTTATCCAAATTCAAAAATTCATAAAAAAATGATTGTTGATGTGACAACTTTAAGCGATATCACAAATTGAAGCATAATTCAGCTTCTTTCTAAAAACCAATTCAATTATTTGTAATTCGAAATACAAAGTGTTTGTTTCACCCTGAACACTTTGAATGAAGATTAATGAGCCCGGCCCTGGAATAATGAAATAATTGATATCTTTCTGACACGACCTTAGCATGTGCCAATAACCTCCTAAGTTTCAATAATATCCGTCAATAAGTTTGGATTTCATGATGGTCTGAGTATTTCCATGAAGTTGGAAAATCACCCTGTAGCTTTCTAGGGAAATCCGGAAATTAAATTTTTATAGTCAATCAGTAATCACCTAGTCCACCTCTATCTCTGGTAAGAGTATGTACAGTTATTCCCCGGACACCCTGTATGAAAACAAGTACCTACTGAATAAATATACGAAACATATGGAAGGCAAAACAAAGGATCAACACAAAATTTACATAGAATTTCCGAAAGGGTTTCCTCAGAGCGTTTGATTTTGCTTCAAGGAGAAAAATTTTTACAATTAGATTTTCTCTACTTCTAATTCCAATTTTATAAACTTTTGTTTTCAGATGTCTCACACAAAAAAGTCTAGAGAGTTCAAAGCAGGCGATCTTTGTGTTCGGATAATTTATATTCGGGTGATTTCTCACATCAATGCGAAGGGGGTGGTGCTCTGTCATGCTGTAAGCAAACAGATATGTACATTTTCCAATAGATTTGGTAAAATGTTTTCAAATAAAACGAGGTAAATTTCACCATTTGGTCTTTCTGCAAAAATGTATGGGCCAACTAAATATTGACAGAAAACCTGTGTTGTGTATTATTAGAAGCTCAATTGAAAATTTTATGAGAAGGTCGCGAATGTGTGTTTGAAAAAAAAACCATTTCGATAATTTTATGTAAATTTTGAGTTGATCATAGCTTTTTCCCAATATATGTTCTGAACGATTGTTCTGTATAAGTGTTCATTTAAGTGAACTTTTTTGGCTTCTAAGAACGAGTTTATGCTATCAGAAAATAACAGGTTAAATTCTAATGTATCAGTGGAGTAGGTACGAAAACATTTTGGTCGGAAGAACAAATGTGAATTTTCATGTATCCAACGACCATTCAATAATATTTTCTAACTATAATATCATTTGAATGCTCTAAGTTCATTGACATCGGACTATATATTATTTCGGTGTTTCTGATGAATTGTTGCTTTCAACATTGGTGAATATGAATATTTCTTTTGATCAGATTACATAAACGAGGTACTTCAAGAAGCTAATACAGACTCTAAAGTTGATAAGGAAGACTGGGATAGTCCTATAACATTTACAGCAAAATCTTCACGTGAGTATTTCATGCTGAAATCACCTGGATGTATATCAAGGCTTTGCTTCATCCATTTGTTCACATCACTTAAACATACTAATGATTCATCTAATAATAAATTCAATGTATTTAATTCGATGGCATTTTCTGAAATGTATTCTGGATATCTAAAGAGCTGTTTCGATTTCTGTATAAAATGATATGTTTACTCAGAAAGAGAAACAAAATTAATGCCTTTATTTTTTTAGCATAATTAAAAAAAAATATCAAGGTATGTACTGAAATGATCATTCAGCAGAAAGCACTCTGAAAAAAAATACCGATTGTGAGTAACTTCAGCACTTCAGAATTAACTACATCAGTATTTTTGATATGAGTTCCTCTTTTTTCACAGAACGTCATGAAGTGAAATCAAAAACACATAATCTTTACAGTTTTTTTTTTCATATTCGGACGAACTCATTCGTTATACAATTTTGAAATATTGATTCCGATATGGTTGAATTCGAATGGTTTTTCTTCAATATATGAGAGACGTAACTGGATTAGAACCGATAACTCACGGCTCTGTTGCCTGTTAAAAGAGCTTCAGCCTCGGCTTCAGCAGATATTCAACATGAATTTCCTATATATGGCTAGTGCTTGGAAGGGTTATACATTGAACTAATTTTACTGTCGTTGCTTATAGTAAGAGATTTCGAAACATTGGACATCCACTGTGATGTTCTGTTTCCACATGAATTGAACTTTTATAGAACATCCAATTCCGTCGCAGGCGGCTATTGTAAGGATGCCCCTGGGATGTCACAAAAAGAAGTTTTCTGGGATGTCACAAAAAAAACTTTTCTGGGAAGTCACAAAAAGAACTTCCGTCACAAGAAAACTTCCTGAGAAATCACATAGCGCACTTCTTCGAAGTTTCGGTAGTAGCCTTTTCATGCACGAAATAGAATATTTTCAAAGCATTTTGCGCACATTGAATCTGTTAATTAAAATTTTGAGCACTTTTTTTCTGAATTTTATGTTAAAGTATGAAAGAAAATAAATGAAGAAATTAAAACGGAAAATTGAAAATACATAGTAATAATCAAAATGAATATCATCTCTAAATTTCAGGTTAGCAGAATCGTTACCTTCAACAGACGGACTGAGATGATGAATCAGAATAATCAGATGTTATCAATGAGGATGATAGAGGCCGATTCCGACTTCCCACTTTTCTTTAAGAAAATATCCTGATGAAAAACCCCTTCCCTTAAACCTAATATAGAAAGAATATTTCGATTAACCTATTGCAAATGGAGATATCTAACAGCGTCAAAAGAGTTCCTTCTTCACAGCCCGAATAAACCTCTGAAGGCAATATATGTGAGGTCTGGAAAAGATATCCACACGTAACCATTTCGCCAATATATCTCAGTAAGCACAGAAAGAATCAAGGGCGGATATAGCTTTTTTCGTGAGGGGTGGCGGATAATAACCATTGAGAACGAATTACTATAGAGACTCCCGGTTTTGCTCACCACATATTTAGAAAGTTTTCATTGCTAATATACTCCACGAAATAATTGAAGGAACAGAAAAATTTCCGAAATTTTTTTTTCAATAGGCTGTATCTCAGTGAAAAACGGTCGTATAGAAAATAAAAAGCCAACTTCTGCAGCTAGAAGACTCTAGTTTCTGAAATTATTGATTAACAATTTTTCAGAGTACCGGTGGCCATGCAATAATCGGATAAAGCCAAAAAAAATGTTTCAAAATTTATTATTTTGCTCGATGCAAATGTCGCATGACCTGTCCATTCAGCTCTAATTTGCTTTTTACGACTCTTGAGATATTCAATGTAAAAGGATCCTTTTTCACTCAACTGCTGATATCTCCGGAAATACTGGTCTCCTAGCGAGCCGAAAGGCGATTTCTTTTTCTTCAGAAAATATTCTACAAAAATCTCTTTTCAATTAAAAAGAAATTTTTTTCAACTGTCACTTAAATGTGGAGAAATAGTACAAAAATGTCATTTTGCCATTTTTTGGTTAATGAACTGTATCATCTTCAATATTGATGGGACAGCTTAGGTTAAAAAAAAAATTTGGTAGCCTGATGTTCCCCAAAGTCCCGCCCAAATCGGTAGATCGATCGGTTCAGGGATTTTCTTGAACTGATTGATTGAACATTTGAAAAAGTTAAGAGAACAAGGTTTTTTTCCTTAAACTCGACCTAATCTTTTTAAATCGGTTTTTCTACCGAATGAGTCGAAATGTTTTCAAAAAAACTGTTTTTTAAAACGTGGTGTCAGAAAACGGAAAAATTCTGTCGCTCAGAATTTCGCTTAACGATTGCCGTCTCTTGTTTTTAATTAATTAAAAATTTTTATTCTTATTTCACTTTTAGAAAAAAATTGAACGAAAAATTTCGGAAATTTTTGAAAATTAAGAAAAAAATCTTTATGATTTATTTTGAAAAAATTTTCCACGTTTATGTGACAGGTGAAGGAAAAATTTCTTCTGAATTGAACGAAACAGTATTTGTAGGAAATTTTCTGTAGAAAAAGACATCGTCTTTCGGCTCGCTAGGCGATCAGTAGTTCCGGACGTATGAGTGAAAAAGGATCATTTTGCATTCAAAACAGGATATCTCGAAGACAAATGGTTGTATCTGAAAGTCATGGAAAACAAATTAGAGCTGAATAAATAGGTTATGTGACACATTTGAGAATTTTGAAAATTTTGTCTTGCTTTACCGATGATTGCATGTCTACCGGTACTCCTAAAAATTGTAAAGAAATAAATTCAGAAACAAAATTCTTCAAGCTTAAAAATTAAATTTTTTATTTTCTATAAGACTCTTTTTCACTGAGATACAGCCTCTTAAAAATCACCAAAAAATGTTGAATATTTTTCTGTTCCTTTGATTGTTGCTCGGAGTATATATTGACATTATTTGAGAAATTTAAAGAATTTAAAATTATTATATGAAATTTTTTAGGTGCATCACGTTGCGTAGCTACCTTTTTTCAGGTTTTCGATACTCATGGGGGGGGAGGGGGTAATTAACCCCCCCCCCCCCGTGAATCTGCCCTTGCAAAGAATTGCCATAGATGGCACAGATTAGAACAAATAAACATTTCCAATAGATTTCGGAGACCTCTCTGGGAAGTACATATTACGTCTAAAAAAAAAAAAAATCCCCATGCCAGCATTTTCAAAACATCGCAAAATATCCCAGGGATGTTTGTACACGCTGGGTTATGAATAAACAATCACCCACAAAACAAACGAAATGAAAATGATACGATAAAAATATATGAGCATCTAAAAGAGAATAAGAATATTTAGTCTGCATAGAGATGCACCAAATTCGACTGACCTATATACATGTATACAAGAAATTTCAAGCAAACATTTGTCTCACTACTGAATATTCTCAGCTGGGCAAACATTTCGATTATACTTCTATCAATTATGCACAGTTTTTTCAGATCAAGAATTTCTGCTAATTAAAAGTCAATGATCATTTCAATACTACTTCATCAATCTTCAGAAAATGAAGGATGTAAACTTTCGATCAAATGTCTTGAAGAGATTCATTAATTTTTAGCCAGTACAGAAACTGACGTGAGCGGTAGTTTCACAAATCAGCAAGTCCCACTGATGACAACGAAAAATAAAAAATGCACGATATCTGAAGCAGTACTCCCTTGGAAAAGAGAACGGCTTACTCTCCTGAATGGTATGGTGTTTCGATGGATCTCACACATTAGAAATGTAGTATCTACTTCTACCTGTAGATGAGTTAGCGTTATCAGATCTAGAGTGTATGCCTGTCAGTTGAACGCAATGGTAGTTTGCTCTTAATTATATTCAACAAAACACAACTGTCAATTCATTTCTAAATTCGATCATATATTGATAAAAATGCATATATGACATGGAGTACCTAACAACAGAATTATAATTACACTGTGAAAGTACAAACTGCACTTTGAGAAAAATCGTATGTTTATTTTTCACAGATGCAAAATCATTTCATAACACATCAATGTTTTACACTCACATTAGGAGAAAACTGCAGAATCATCTCACAGAAATCAACTACCCTTGAATAACAAATCACACAGAATTCGCACAAGCTTCAAGCAGCTTCTGAAGGGTTTCACAGAAATCCTAGAAGGCATGGCGAATAAAAAAAGTACAATTACAAATTTTCTTCATACTTGTCCTTATCATTCTCGAACAAACTTGAGGGGGTTTTCACGAAATTTTGATTGTCCGACCACGAAAAGTCACGTAAATTCAAACCAATCTAATCACTGGATTTGAAATTTAAAGGCTCTAATCAACTTTACAGTTCTTAATCAGGAAATCAAAATTTTGTAAAACTCACCTGTTTTGTAAATTGTGTGAGCCTTCGTAAACTCCCTTAGGGATATATGAAAAACAAACGAACATGATCAATGAATAAAAGAAAAAATTCTGTAATTGAATTTGAAGAAAATATTCATATCCCCCACAATGCAGGTAAATCATTTTTTTTATCCAGAAACCATGAAACAAACTCGATTCCTCCCTAGCCAGTTTGGAGCAGACCAGCTAATTTCCTCCAATAATAGTGATGGACCATCTTGTAGTATAAACAACGATTTCAATCAAATCACTCTGACGAGCTATATCAAACTAATTTTCCTTCTCTTTTCAAAGATTCGTACTACTTCTCTGATGTGTGTATAAATCAGTACATTTCCCCATAAGAATTCGGGAGGCAAAATTGAGATTGTCACTTTTTTTTTCAAGTCCATAAACTTTAAATTCATTACAATATGTGGAGTTGAATTGAATTGACTCCGTAGAAATATCACTTATGTTCAACACGATTTTTGAATTTCAGATGATGGATTTCTTCTTTTATCTTGTAATTAATAAATGTGAGCTTCAATGTTTTTCTGGATATATTTTGTACCCATTGATGATTATGTTCACCTAATGTCAGAAATAATTTCATCCCAAACCACCCCATGCTTCAGATTTCTCGTCCTCAATCAATAATAAGTCTTTTATTGCTCAGCTGCTCGTTAGTGTTTCACCCAATAAACTTTCTGATAGGTTGAACAGTCGGATGCCTGATGTTTCTTCAGATACTTCATAACCAGCCAACCTATACAAATTGAATCACTCAAACTTAATATCATCTATGCTTCTAGAAACATTTTTGTCGACTGCAATATTCAACCTCATTGTCTTTTATGCATAGGTACATAGCTCATTAGTTGCTTTCGAATCAATCATCCTTTGAAAGATATTTCATGTTTTTCTCCATTTCAAGTTTCAGGTGAAAACGTGAATTCGAGCTCGGGAAAACGATCGTCACGAAGTTCAATTGATGGTAAGTCATATATTACCGAGAAAAATGATTTTCCGAAAAAATTCAGAATAAGAAAGTTTGAAGTATTTACTCGTATAGACATTAGTCACCCTAAAAAGTTATAGGGTATTCTACAGAAAAAAAATTTTTTCTGGTAGGGTATTTATTCACTTTAGATCATGATAGGTGATGATAAGATGGGATTTTTCTAAGAGATATAAAATAATCTTCCGAATAAATTACAGCATTAGAAGCTTCCGAGTTTTTACTCGTACAGCCTCAATCTACCCTTATACGTTTAAGGTCATTCTACATGAAATACATAATTTTCATCTTATAAGATATAACTAATATTCTTTCACTCTACTATACGTTTGTCTTGATGGTGGGGCATATTCCCTAAAAAACACAATTTTTCGAAAAAGTCACATCATTTGGAGAGTTCGACCTAACAATTTATTAAAGTTTGTTCAAACATGAGAAATAGCATGGTAAAGGGGGGGCTACGGGTTGTCCGTCCATATTCAAATCTAGGATAATTCGCTTCTACAGCTTCAACTCGAAACTATTCTCTGAATATAATCAATACAACACTTTTACGTAAAATGTTTGAATTTTTGACAAGATTTCCGATGAAACTAGAAATTGAAAACTGACACTTCCAGATTCAAATGATTCTATCATTACGTTTCAGTGCTATCGACATTCCGTCGCAAGTACGATGCTTTTTTTGAATGGGATATTTCAGGCCCGGATCTACGATTTTTTCTGACCGGGGTAAAAATTCATGATGGCGCCCCCCCTATAAAGTGGTATTAAAATTGAAAGCTTCAAAAATTAATATCCACACTATTGAAATAAATAAAAGGATCTAACTGAAATCGATATTTTTTGAGCAATTTTCAATAGGCAATAACTTCGAGAGAATTGGTCGTACAAGAAAAAATAAAAAAACAAATTGTGCCTCGTGTATCTTGTTTTTGGATTATTACTTTGAAATCTTGTAACGTCATAAGTTTTCGAGTGATATTAGTAAAACCAACAACAACAAAATTTTCAATTTAATTTTTTAGTCTACTTTTTTTAACAAACACTATAATATTCGGATACTTCATTAATTAAGCTTCAATTTGTTTTTTCTTTAGATCTTGATACGTCTACTCATCATGGAGATATCGACCCTCAAATAAAAATGTATCGTTTTGTCTTTGACTTTCGTTATCTCAGCCATCAATAAACAAGCAAAAAGTTAACGGTGGGTTTCGAGAACCTGAATGATTTTCCTTCAAAGGCTGTGCTTTTAAAAAAAAAAATTTTTTTCTCCTTGTCACATGAATTTGAAAATGAAACGAGAAGAGGGCTTCTGGTTTTGGAACATCAAGCGCTGGATCAAACAAAAACTAGGAATGTTAAGTGTGCGTTTTATAGTTCAATATGAGCACATAAACCCTACGAAAAGCCAAATCAATCCAGCCAGCCGTTTTTTTGTTTTACTCGATCGAGTTTTTGAGTTGTTGCTCTGAAAAGCTCATTACCCTTTAAACACGAGAAAAAAAATTTTTTCGAGCTTTTCCACAATTTCATTGCAGATGTTGCACGAATATTCCAAAAAAAAATATTAAAAAAAAATTCAAAAAATTATTTTTACTTTTCATTTATTCCAAAAAAACTATAGAAATTTTGAAAAATCACCGCCTAATAATTTTTAATGCATTAATTTTTCAAACTGATCCTTCGTCCAAATAAATTCTAAACAAAAGTTAATACCTCTAACTGAATATCGTCCTTTTTCACTTGTTCGGAGATTGCTTCTGAATACATAGGAAATCGCATAATAAAACAGATTTTTTTGTAATTTTCGATTAAAAACACACACACGCAAACAAAGAACCGAAAATCCGACCTCTACGTGGTAGGTTCGCTTAACGCTTTGGATAATGCTAATGCTGGCTAATCAAAGTTTGAAAAAAGTTCGTCAAAATTTTGAAATTTCACCAACAAATTTTGTAACTGATGATACGTTCACACAGAAAGACATACAAAAACTTATTGTAATTCGAATGAAACCGCAATTATTGCCATTCCTGTGGTATTAAGGGCCGGTAGCACCAACTTCCCCAAAATATTTAAATGACGTTTCGATGTTTAAGCCTAACCTCAAATTTAAGCCTTCCTTAGAATGGGATTATAACCTAAAATAATTTGTCAAATTCTGACTGCAGAATATTCGTTGATTTCTATAAAATTATAACACAAAATTTTAAATTTGAAAAAGCAGGAAATCGTCAAAATGACAGTAAAGATAAGTTAAGGAAATGACAACTATCATCTGTAGCCTACCAGCCAATGAAATGCCTTCATTGAACTAGGATGAAGTTCAACAACATGAAAAACTGAAATATCACTAAGGGTCCCTTACGTAACAATTCTGTTTGAGTGACAATGAGAATAACAGCTTTCTGGAGCAGTGTGAAAACATTGTTTTTTATTTTGATGATTGACAAACTTTTGTGTAGTTAATTAGGGATCACACCTTCTGCAGAGATGACAATTATTGGCACTATGGTGACTTTATCGAGTTCCCACATCTTTTTGATTTCATCTGCAAAGAATATATATTTCCTCTTCTTTTCTTTGTGTTGGTGATAAGGGTGTTTGGGATGGCTATATCCATTATGTATGCTTCTTTCTTCTGTTTGTCCCATATAACAATGTCAGGCTTATTGCAGGGAATAGTGTGGTCAGTAGTGACAGACCTATCATAGTAGATTGTGATATCTTGAGTTTGTGCAATAGCCTGTGGTTCATATTTATAGTATGGAGTTTTCCGACTCTCGCTGTTTGGGTTTAGCCTCCTCCATATATTTTGATGTATGATTGCTGCAATTTTATTATGACGATGTAAATACTCTATTTGTGATAGTGCACTACATGCTGACATAACATGCTGTATCATTTCTGCCTTTTCACCGCATTTTCTGCATCTATGATCTGCTTATGCTCAGGTCTTCAACAATATGTTTGAGATAGTGTCGTGCGTTTACCACCTGATCTCGAATAGCGATTATAAAGCCCTCTGTCTCTGGAAACAACTAACCACGCTCCAACCACTCGTTCGATGCTTGGAGGGTGCAATTTCGAGTAGGACAACCTGTTTATGAATTGCAAATATTGTTCCGTTTGAGAAACATATAATGATATAACCTTGAGTGAGGAAGTAGGAGAAGTCTATATTTCCACGACTTCTTTTTGAAAGTTTGCAAAAATCTTTCATGAAGTTGTTTCGATTGTCATTTTGGTCTGGGGTCATGCATCATGTTTTTTGTTACATTTCGGTAGTGACCACAAATGAAAAAACGAGAGTTATTGCAGCTAACGATAAGCTCGATCAATGTGAAAATAAGATTTTCAAAAATCAGTATTGAAAAAATTTTTTCCTTGCAGGTGGAGACTTGATGCGAGTGACAACTCCTACTGCCACGGAGACGATGCTTCCTTGGAAACGTGGCGAAGAAGAAAACTCAGCACCACTACAACAATGCGAGTTTCCAGCATGGGCATCTAACAAAGAATATCTAGCTTATAACTCCCCATCAGCAACTTTCTTAGGTGAGTTGTCGGGCAGATTCGTTAAATCATGATATTCCGAAAGTAATGCAGATGAATTCAAACTAATTTGTGCCTGATTATTCTATTCAGAAGTAAAAATTTTTTCCACTGCTACTCGGAATATGAAAGTAGATTCACCAACAAAGCATGCACCTTCCATGGGACTGGGTTTGAGAACTAAAACTCTTTTTCAACACCCTGCTAAATCTGCTTAATTAATATCGTAATCTTTTCCTTTGGCGCCATAATTAACAGCGCTGATTTGTTATCTTTCACATGATGTTGAAGACTTCTTGCCGTTACCTACAATCCTTCAAAAACGAGGAATTTGAATTAAAAAAAAATTTCTAATAGAAATGCTCTCACGTTATTTCTCAATCCCCCTCCCATTAGGCCAAGCAAATTAGCTTCAAAAAGTGGTGTACCTATAAATAATTGGGGGAGTTCGGGAAACTATTTTAATCATTCTTTTAGGCCACTTATAAGAATCGCTTGAGTTCTGCCCCAATTTGCCAGTGGAGCGTATGTCGTGACGTTCGAAAAACCTCGAAATTTTCGAACTACTTTAGGCTCCTAAACGAAGCACTTTATCAAGAACTTTGTGATATTTAAAAGTGTAAAGCATTGAATTCTGCTTCTAAAAAGTACTACGGCTTTATATTTTAAACAAATAACTTTATAGAAATCATACGTCGAAATATCGCAAATTTTTACACTTTTCAAAAAACATATTTTTCACCTACAATAAAACGTAAAATACCTATGAAACTACGAACTTCAGAACGGAATGTCATAGAATGAGAGTGGTAGACAGTCATATTGTGATGAAAACGTAATAATATAACCTCACCTCTCCAAACTACAATGTTAAATCGCGCATTTCATCGTAGCTAGTGCTGTTGAATTTGCTCAGCAGTCTGTGTGTGGATAATGTTAGGTAGGACACTGATCTAAGAATTTCGATGGTTCCAGCCCATATGTGTACTAACATTTTATTTCATCATTGTTTCAATGGCTGCGACACGTCATAATTTCTCGGTGAAAGAAAAATGAAATATCTAAAGACGTTTGAAATCAACACAAAGCTGATGAAATCAGCAGAATTGTTTTGCAAATCTAATGCTTGTGCCTACAAGTTCGACGAGGCAGCATGGCAGCTCTTGATAAAAATTATTTCAAGCGATTAAATGTATTATGATACGAGATGTTTGAAAAATTGTTGAGCCAATCCTCATTTAAACTTGCCTCTGTGCCTCCAACTGAAGTAGCACTTCGACAACATCCGCTAAGGACTTATTTACAGGTAATAGAAATATGTAATATATTGTTTCTATTAATGAGTTATATTGATAGTTTATGAGTCCCACGTTTATTATTATAACTGATTCAGTTCATTTTCAACGTCTCCAGGAATTTCAGTTGTCCTAAGAAGCCACTAAAAATATGAAAGAATTATATGTTATTTTTCGAAACAGAGAAGAACTTGTAGTGCTAGGGAGAATAGACAATTCATCGTCTTCCTTACCTTTGCCAGGCTTTAGTAAAAAAATTTTGGTGCGCGTAGGAATTACGTCAAATTTACAGGAAAGTGAGCATGGGACTGCTGAGCAACATTACAGCATTAGCTACGATTAAATGATCAGCATCCTCAGTAGGATGATCTACTGCGAGGATTTCACATTATGGATAGGAGCAGGCCGATTACGTTTTTATCACAATTTGGTAGTCTACAACTCTCATCCTATAATATTTCGTTCTAAAGCAAGCAGTGCCAAAAATATTTTACGTTCAATAATGAAAGAATGTGTTTTTTCGAAAAGACGTAATGATTTCTATAAAACTACTCGTTCAAATCGTAATAATTTTTAGAAGCCGAATTTAATGCTGAACACTTTTGAATACAAGGATGTTTTTGATTAAGCGCTCAGTTTAGGAGCTATTCGAAAAAAACCTAAAATTGTCAAAAAATGTCGGGGTTTTTCGAACGTCACGACATACGCTCCACTGAGAATTTGGGGCAAAACTGAAACTACTCTTATCAGAGCCCTAAATAAATGATTAAAAGAGTTTCCAGAACTCCTCCAATTATTTCCAGGCAAAAGTCTAATTTGCTTGGCCTACATGACATAAATAGATAATATTCCAAGATCATAGTTCCGATGTGACAATTCAATGAAACGCGCTTCTATTAAAAATTATCTTTTGGTTGAATTTTGCCAAAAAATGTGTGAACTGAAAACAAAAATTCTCTATCTGAAAATAATCACAAGAGATTTGATATTTCAGGAGGGATAGAGAATCATCGGTCATCAGTAATTGGGCTGTTCAGGAGGGAAAGCATTGGATCCGAGCACTATAATAGTAGTAGTGATTCAACTCCCAGGAAGGAGCGACGTGAATCGTCAGGTACTTATCATACCGCGACCCCGTTGGTGGACGACGGGAATCCAGATCCGCTAGGGGTCATCCAAAAGAACCTGTCAACTAACACCATTCCACCATTGCCACAACCCCCCCAAACACCCGGACAACGAAGGCAAAATAGAAGAGGTTCGATGCTCGAGCTCACTGGGTGCGTTGATGATTAAGAAACGATGAAAACTATAAAAAAATTTTTAAGAGTTTCATTTGTGCAATTTCGCAGTTTTTACACTTGGAGCTCGAGAGATAATAGTATCATCAATACATACAATTTTTTGTATCCGGTATCTCAGAAATACTTCATGATAGACATGCGATCTGTTATTCTATGGACAGTAGTTTTTTTCGAATATAATTTTTCATTGATGTGATAAATCTTTCTTCTCCGAATACAAAATCAACATATTGCTCATTTTCCTTCACTATGATCATTACAATTCAAAAATATACGAAAAATTCAAACTACCCAACACTAAGAAGTAAGTGTGATATTTAGTCACTTCGGCAATTTTCAGGATATTTCCAAGTAGAATGTTTCGTTTCAGAGTAATTTGATATTGAACTGAAATATAAATCTGTGACATTGACAAAAAATTGGTACATCGGCTGAATGCAACTTTTGTTTGAAAGATAAGCCGAATTATAATTTCCAAGGTTCAGATGGGGATCTAATGCTTGAGAGATTTTTACTGGACAGGATTCCAGGGGTAGCATAGCTCACCAAAAAAATTATCCCAAAATCTGCATTTCATGAAAAAATTGCGAATTTTTCATTGGAATGCTGCCTAACGCTTTAACAATTTTCAAGGAATTCAAATGAACGGTTGATATTCAGTGAAACCAAAGACATTATGGCCCAGTAAAAGCGTCGTAAGGAGCACCAAAGAGAAGGCAAAAACAAAAAATGAAGGGTATCCTCATCTCATAATACGAATCTGTGAACCAATTTCTTGCAATAATTTTGGGACGTTTTTATAATATAACCGGCCCGATGTGGACTAGTAGATATTTCCGAAAAAACGAATACATACGTGGTGGTAGCAGGACAAACGTAACTAATTTTTGGGGTGTTTGACTTCCTATCTCCGTCTATGTTGAATTATTACTGAAAATTGTTTGTTGTTTCCACAGTTTTTTTTCAATCTGTTTCAGATTGAGGGATGTTTAATTTATGGGTACCCTCTGGAATTTATTTTTGAACATTCTTAATTAATTCAGTTTTCTGTATTTAGAAGAAATAGATACGATCATCAACCCTCTATTTGGGTGAGTAGGTTGATCGGAAAGCTACAGAGTTTCTGAAAATTTTGTACCATTCCACTCGCTTTGATGATTTTCACACCTAACATATGACTGCCGCAAGGAGAAACCAGAACGGTCGAGAGAAGTTGGAATTGAATTAGTATTATTAAAAAAAAAATCGGACCCCTTAACCAGGTGTACTCCTTATTTTATGTTTTCAAAATGAATAATGTATCAATCCGAAAAGGGGTAGATGAAGTTGCGTGAATAAGGAATCAAAATACTTCAAATGATACTCAGGACACCTCCCATAATTTTGAAAACCCTTCACGATTATTCATTGACAAGAGTTTTTTAATTTCATGCTTTTTAGGTATGGAAAATCGGTTATTATCGTGTTAGTAAGATTGACGTGACATTGAATTTGTTTCTTGGAAATATCAATCAGAAGAAATCTTCGATCTGATCGGAAGGATGTTCAGAAATAATTTTCATCGTTTGGTAAAATTATGTAGACAGAAAAATAGTGTATTTCAAGGCGACAAATGGTTAAGAATCCCGAAAGCAGTTGCGTTTTGCGTTAGATGTATACCGGATGTCCCACAAACACCGTTCGTTGGAATTCAATGGAAGTGACATCAACATTGGTTTTTCAAATAGGACGCCCCATGTATTATGATAAAGTAGATTCCTCAGACAGTTTTCACTTATCCCAATGCTAAATTTTCGAATTCCCCTCAGAATTGTTACTTACCGTGAAATGACGAAAAAACCTCTATCGCTGGGTTACCTTCGAAGGCATTTTTTCTCAGTAAAATATAAATTTGCAGAAAGTGTAAAAATTTTAGCTGTATAAATTCGAATTTCGTTCCTCCTTGGTATTGAATAGACACTTCCTGTCAGGGGTTGTTGCAGGCGTTGGACGGTCCGATCAATTTTGTGTTCTTCTTTATAATACTAAACAAAAATGGAATGACCTTTTTTCGAAAACTGACCCTGATTTGTTTTTTATCACCTATGAACAGACAATAAAACATGGTAATAACTTATTTATGAAAACATAACCAACTGGAGACATACTCAAACCTACGATACAGTACCCCTGATTATCATTTCACGTTGGGGTAATACAGTGTATCGATAAATAATGCGAGAAAATTCATAACTGCGTTATTGAATATTTTTGAGGAAAATTTTTGGATATATCAATTCTTGTTTTGTTTTTAATTAATCACTTCATGGCATACGAATTTCAATTTTGACGTAGGCGGTACGTAAAATAATTCCTAATAGACCACGGCCAATAATGCCGGAAAACTCTCAATGTCATACCCATAAAATTGTTTGCTGCTTCATGGAATGAAGAAATTTACACTAATGATGGTGTTAAAACTTTGTAGCGAACATCCAAAAATTTTAAATATGAAAAATTAAAATGAAACTCTCACTCCTGAAGGAAATGGATAGGACGTCGAGAACCTTTTGCATACCCACGGTGTTCTCCACCCTTGACTCGCTTAAATTTTTGTCTGGACTCATTCGAAATTGAAGGTTTATATTAATAATAATTAAAAAGAGTTACAGCAAAAAATAACCCAGATCGGTCTTGTCGAATCGAATTTCAAAGTCACACCCTACACTATACAAAACAGCCAGTTATTACATCTCCTTCTTTCACAGAAATCATAGTGATTTTTACTGAGGGGCAAGAGCCTTCGAATCAAGGAGATGCAAACTTCAAACCTTCAATTGATTGGAGATTTTGATGTGATGAATCTACTTATACTCCTTTGAAGTAAAGGTTTAAGAGAATAGGAGTTTTTTAACTTCGATGATTCTTATTTTTCTCCCGTTATTCTAAAGTATCAACCACCCTTTTATTCGTATTCCGTTTCATGAAGGCTTAATAAATTAACCAGAATATGAAAAATATCTACGTTCTCAAACCTTTTTCATATTCGAGGCGCAGAGTTGGCTGCAACAGATTCGAAAACGAAAACCCGCAATGCATCGAATACTTTCAAAATCAATAATACTATGCGCTTGCGACGTATTCGTTGAGTCGATCAGTAGAGGTCCAAGAAAACGTATAATACAGGTTCAATTGAAGATTTTTTTATGGAAGTAAGAAGGTATAATTGACAAATTAAATTGTCAAATTTCTAGACTTATTTTTTGATCTGATGATTTATTTCTTGTATTGGGAAAAAGCTTTCATGTGAAATTTCCTCGTTTCGTGTTATGGCGGCTTTTATGTCAAGAATATAGAATAGATGTCAAATGTTTTCCCCGAATGTCCGTGGAAAAGTGAAATATTCAATTGATTGACATTGAATCAAAATTCACTTCGAGTCAATCGATACCAATAATGTGAGCATAGAATTTCATGCATTAAAATGATTGTAGAGAATTTGAAGCATAGTAAAAATTGTTTCCCATCTACACTGAGGATCGGTCCTTTTCATTTGATTTGGTTTGGTAAGTTATATTTTTGGGATAGCGCCTTCTTTCAATTTTGAAAATCTCAAAGAGAGTAAATAGTTTATGGGTTCCACCTGCTTGCAAATATTCATCGAACTCAATTATAACTTCGGAATCAAAATGTTTCTCGCAAACAAAAGTATTATTCATTGCAATAAAATTTCTCGGTATGACCATATCCATTAAAGCTGACGCTTTAGGAGAACTACTGAAATATCCTTCATGTTTGGTAGACGAATATTCACTTCTTTACGATGAAATACAATACGTTTCGATCATTTTTCAAAACATATTACCTCAAGTCCGAAGTTGAATTCATAGATTAGAGTTAGATATTAGATAGATGGATAGAGCAATTATTTTTCGCATAGATGAACCGAATAAACATTAAACTAAGCGGAGGCTACAACAAAATCAAGGACCTTGACGTTTCTTGTTTCTATAGCTCTGCCGCGATATGTCGAGTGGCTATCCCTCAGTGCAGCGTTGCCGCTCTTGGCAATGATGTGGGTTTACGCGCGCGATGTGGATTGGCCCATCGTTCATAGTACTCCGTATTGGCTTGATCTTGGATTTTTCCAATACTGGCAACCAAGGGAGTTTCTTCCTTTCTCTTCATGTTTTCATGTATATATGTTTATAAATATCAATGGCATTCATGGTCATCCTAGGATGGTAACTTTTAATGTTTGAAATAACCTCTGACTTTGAGAAAACTATATTGTGTCCATCTGTTAATTTACATTTACATTTTCAGTGATATTTCAGAAAAGATTATCAAAATTTCAATTATGAAGTGTTAACTGTTCAAATGTTGATATAGATATTTTTGGTGATAGCCTAAAAGTACCATGTATGATTTTTATGAAGGCAAGAACTTTTCATTCATAATTTCCTGAGTGACCTCTGTACATGAAAAAATATGTTCAGTTCCTCGTGACTCATCCTGAATACACCATGATTATCTGCTTTCTCGATTGAATAATTTTTTTTTCAGATCAATAACACAAGTAACAATACCTGAAGAAAGTGGCAACCGGAACGGTGCAATCCGAAAATCCAGTTGGTTACAACCGAATGCCTGCAGTAGAATGAAACCAAGTGCTAGTAAACAACCCAGTTTCGGAGCCCAGTTGATCGGAAATGTCTCATCACCTTCCCTGTCGGAAACGGAAAGTGACCATTCTGATGCCGATATCGAATGTCTAATGAAAGCTGGATTGTAAATGGATATTGTATGGATCACTCTTTACCACAACATACGTTGATAGAGAAGTATCAGATACCAGAGGGGATGAATGAACATGTAACTCCCCTTTAGATGATCTTCAAAATTTTCGAACGGATGAATCCAAAACCGAAAGAAAAAGATCTGCTTTATTCGCGAGAATTTTAAAGGAAGATAGATATTTAAATATGATCATTTTGAAATTACCCAGAAATTGGTACATACCTACCAACAATAATTGTGACTATCTTCATTAGGAATATGGACCTCATAGTTTTAGTTATAATTAAGACTGGACGATATGATAAAAACAATATAATATAACACCAATGACTCTGAGAAAAGTAACTGAAACGAGACTAGATTTCTTGAGTTGTTATACAGAAAATCAATGAAGAAAAAGGGAAATGCTTGAAATGATTATGTATTGAAAAATTTATTCAGTTCCAAATTAATCATCGCAAAAATTTATTTGTTCGAAATTTAATTCATGAAAACTGAAATCCACTATATGTGTTATATCAGGAAAATCCTTTGGATAACACATAAGACGAGTTTCACAAAACCTTCATCTTTCACCTTATATGAATTGATATCAATACAATCAGTTGCAAGGGCGTCGCTAGGAATTTTTTCTGGGGCGGGGGTAAGAAAATTCAGGATGTAGTATACAGGCTGTACCTAGTTCGACGGCCTATTAGACGTTTCTGGAGACCTGGAACTGGAGCCTGACCACTTTCACTACAGGGTATGAAAAAAAGTTTTTCAAAAATTTTTAAATTCTATTTTTTCGTCTTAAATTTTGATAGAGTATTCAATTGTGAATACATTCCTCGGAGTACTTTTCAAAATATGAAGAAAACACTGAAAAAAAAGGAAGATGAGAGTATTCGGTATTATGTTTGTTATTCCTATTTTAAATATTTTATGCACAAACCGTTTTCACAATTTTGAAGTCGAAGACTGTGGGAATATTGTAAATTTCTAGAGTTTTGAAAAACCCGTCACAGGGAGTTCCAAATGTTGGGTCAAAAATTGGGATCGAGTGTGGCTCATATTATTTCTATTCTAAATATCATAGGCAGGAACCGTTTTCACACTTTTGAAGTCGAAGACTGGAAATATTGTGAATTTCTTGAACTCTGGAAAATTCGTCACAAGGTGTTTCAAATTTTGGGTCCAAAATTGTTATCAAGATTGGCCCACAACTTTTGTTTTTCGAACTTGAACCCTATTTTTTCATGTTTGCGTTCGATTCTGCAAAGAAAAATAATGATAGTGTTCAAACAAGTCAATGCGCCTAAAATGAAAATTTCTTGAGTTATTTAGGATTTTTTGATTTTATGTCGTACCTAGAGTAATGTTCATAAAATCTGATTCATACAAACAATGATAAATGAATTCACAAAAAGGTCTATCACTAGTGAATTATTGAAATCATTCATCTTCTATGAACATAAATCATTGTTGATATAAAACAGATTTTATGAATATGACTTCACGTACGACATAAAATCAGAAAATCCTAAATACCTCAAGAAGTATTCATTTTGGGAGCGTTAACATGTTAGAACACTATCATCATTTTTCTTCGCAGAATCAAACGCAATCATAGAAATATAGGGTTCGTATTCGAAAAACGAAAGTTATGGGTCAATTTTGATCCCAATTTTTGATCCAACATTTGGAACACCCTGTGACGAGTTTTTCAAAATGTGAAAACGGTTCGTGAATAAGATATATAGAATAGGAATAACAAACATAATACCGAATACTCTCATCTTTCGCTCACCTTTTTTTCAGTGTTTTCTTGATATTTTAAAAAATATTTCGATGAATTCAACGATTTTTAAAAATTTGAGAGGAAAAACCAGAAAAAAAATTAGAATATATAATGAAAGATATATAAATGAAAGTGGTCAGGCTTCAAGAATATTTTAGCTCGGTGGATGATGTCGAACAATATCCTAATACCAATTTTCAGATTTCAAATTGGTCCCGGTCTCCAGAAACGCCTAATAGGTCGTCGAACTTGGTACACCCTGTATTGTCATGATATGTTCCTATGTAATGATTGTATGACTTATTTTCTAAATTTTTTGAAAGTCATTATTTTCCTGGGGGGGGGTAACTACCTCCATTACCATCATTTCATTCTGAAATGCAGTGTCGTAGAAAGTATCACCCTAAATAACTCAGGTTCAAAAAAACTCAAAGATAACGAGAAATACATTAAACTGATATATAAGTGTGACACAATTCGGATGCAACTAGATTACATCAAGCTTTTTTCAAGCGGGGATGAAAATAGGGTATATAATCTCATATGAAGGCCATATCAGAAACTTTTCAGATGTTTAATATGATATATTTAGAAAATACCCAAGATTTCCAGGTTTATGGACTAATCAATAAAAAAAAAATATTTATAATCAATATTATCGCCACTGTGAAGCCAAGATTTTTTTCAGGAAAAGAATAAATGAAAAAAATTTGGCTTCACAGTCGCGAAAAGAATTAGGTGTATTCATTCATAAAAACATGCAAGGGGGCAACCTTAACTTAGTATCACTATTGAAATCTCAAAGAGGTAAAAAGGATGTAAGCATATATCGAAACCATTTTTTAAATGTTTTTTCCTTGCATACAACTGCCAGAACGGAAGAACGCATACTAATAAATAGGGCAAACTCTGCAGAAACTACATTTTCAAATCCCTCGAGGTCGGCCATCATGGGAGGCTATATCCAGATTTGTTTAGGTGACACTTTTCAAACGTTATGCCCCCTTCTTTTTTTATACCTCCATGGTCAAGTCACAGTGTAAAACCATTCCTTAACTGGAGAAAATATATTCAATATTATGTAATTCCCTATTTCAGTATCGTAATGAGTTCATTACAGTACTGAAAGTAGTGCTGTAATGAAACTCATTATAGCATTGTTTTCAGTTATATTTTTCATTTGGTGGTTGTCAGTACTGACCTCCGATCCAATCAATTTTCGAATCAATTCAATTCTAATTCTGTGATCTGTCAAATTTCGTAAGTCACTCCAACTACCAAGCTAAAATACAAAAGTCACTAATCTGAATTTTCATTTGAATTTCGAGAGTATTTCAAGAAATTTGACTGGAATAGAGAAAATATCGTCTAATACTCGTTGCAGAAGGTAATTCCAACACTCATGCTTCGAATTTCGCATTCGTGTTGAAAAAGGAGCTCATTCTGCAACTAGTTCAGAATATACTATTACTGATCAGTCAATATTCACTAAGACCTAAAACAATGATTCCTTTTTGTGAAATATGAACTGATAAGGAAAGAGAATTCCCCTCAACTTTTTGCGTGAAGTTGATTCTTAAGATTTTGAAGTTTCTTCACGTAACTTTTCATTACAGAATCGAAAGAATAAATCGATCAAAGAACAAGATGACAAATTTAAAAAAAATCGGTTAGACTTTTTCATTGAGAGTGGGAAATTCAGGGTGGTACATTTTCAACTGAGCACACTGCAATTTTCAGTTTGATATTTTATTTAGTGTGAGCATTTCGAAGCAATTCCTGGAGAAAAAAAGGTTCACTTTCTGTTATTTGGAAAAATAATTATTACCTCATCTATCGGTAGTAAAAACTGCACTTAAGAGTAAATGAAGTTGATGTTCGGTGTAGAAATGAATGAAAAGTCAATATTCAAAGTTTGAGAAATGAAAACACTTTTATATAACATTCATATTTCGAGTTGTTTCCTGTAGCTATATATCTCTTCAACTAATACGTAACAACTATATCTTATAAACACCAAACTGTCATTATGCTCTACATATCTAAAGTTCAGAATTTCAACTCACTTACCTCTATTTTCGATGTTTTGAGCAATATTCAATAATGTAGTGAATACCTTTGATAAATTTCAGATAGTCCAAACACCTCCAGTCAAGGAATGTCATCAACTATTATTCTGCTAAAATAATGTGGAATATCTTTGATTCTTTGCAGAATTCGACTCAAGATTGAATAATTCTGTCATGAATAAACAATAATTTTTATCCTTCAGAGGAACAACCCTGTACATACAGTAGGAATCAGGAGGTTCATGAAAAAGTAAGCATAAGATGCTTTTATTATTTATGAGAGAACTTGAAATCCAAATAATTTCTGTTAAAGTGCCTTACATGTAAAATTCAATAAGATGGTTGAGTATTGCAAGACTTAAATAAAGAAAACAGGGTTGGTTCCGACAAAAGACAAGAGATCGATTTTAACGTCCCTCGAGTTATTTTTTCATGTTGAATTCATAGAATACATATTATATTGAAAACAAAAATGATATTGGAGACTTATATAAAAGTACCCGAAGCCGTTCAATGAAGTGAATGAGCATTTTGATCGAAGTAATAATATATTTAATTCAATAGGATAAAAACTCAATGAAAAAAATATGCCAAGTCAGCTTTCGTAGCAGGTTTTGAGCGTTTACTGAGTAATATTGCTTAACTTGGAAGTAGGAAAAAAATGTACTTATATATTTTGTAGAATCTAGAAACCTAGGGGTTATTATTAATTCAGAAGATTGAGAGCCAATTACCAATGTAAAATTCATAACCTAGTCGACCATTTTATACTCACCACTTAAATTATATTCTTACTAATAGAAAATGATAAAAAAACCCCATCTATATAAAACATTCCATTGGCAATCGACTAGTGAACTAGAACGTACTTATGGAAGCATTCATTGCTGATATTCCTATAAAATTTGCATTGGATTATATTTTCACAATGGTACTGATCTATGTGTTACACTTTTTCTGCATTTATTAGTACCTAGGTAGGTGGTATCGTAATTTGAATATTTTCAATAATCTGACAACTTATTTGACGACTACATAGAACTAAGCAAATAAGTCTTTTGAAAGTACCATAGCTTTAAGTATCAACAGTTCCCAACATTCACTCTATAATTGAAGATTTACATTGAATGATGTATAATCACATGTCAGAAATTTTCTTCTTCAATTTTGCATTTGTATAACCCAAACCGCTCTGTTTGAAAAAAATCAGATATTTTCTTGAGCATACGATGCAATGAATATAAGAATTCCTTCAATATTCATTTATTTCATACATCAGATCTGAATTGATCATGAAAATATAATCATTTTCGTTGGCAGTTTTTTAAGACACCATTTTCTATTGTACTGTTATCTATTTTTCCATTTATTTTCAGGTATATATGATGGACTTTTTCAATGTGATTTCTTTCCTGTTCAACTTTCTAAGATTATGGTATTCAATCACCCCTTTCTTATGTCCCAACAGGATCTCAAGGATCTAGTTTAACCCGTAACTGGTGACCTGGGGTTTGACAAACCCACGCAGAATAAAAATTGCGTTTGAGAAGTTTTGGGTTGGCCGTAGTCAGTGAGATTCCATATAGCTTTCAATCAGAACAATATCTATGACCTAAGATTACGCACTTAACGATATAACTTTTCTGCTCGGTGAAATTTAAGTTTTAGTTGTATTTGGGGTTTGTGAAACCCTAGGTAGGGACATGGCTTCTACATGTTCTAATGATAAAATGAAATTAGACGATCCCTGTTTTCAAGAAAGGGGTAAAAATTGTTTGGATTGATTATAGAGTGAGGTGAGAGGTAATGATGATGATGTTGGACCTGAGTTTCGATGCAGCTATGAGAATCTTCAGACGAGAACCTTTCTGACAAAGGAAATGAACTAGTGATTTTGGAGCAGGAGGTAGATAGCTCATTTGCAGATAAAGATTCACCATTGTAAAAAATAAGAATGTCGAAAAATACAACTATAAGAAAAATTACTACGAATGGTCCCCAGTCCCGGCAAATTCCAACGTTAGAACAAGAAAAAATTTTCACATCTTATAGTTGTGATTAGCCCAGCAAAACATATAAACGACATACTGTCATGGGCGCCCTTCGAATTTTTTCACAGGAGGGGCAAAATAAAAATTTGATAAGACAGTATACCTACCAATTTGCTCAAAAAAATGAAGGGATCAAGAACTCACCACGGCCCCTCCTGCCCCCTCTGTGGGCTCCCATGTTTACTGCAGTCACCTTTTTTCCTGGAAATCGTCAAATAAGAACGCTAGATATACGTGTGCTCATTGTCTGTCTCCTATTTGCCGTAGCTGTTCTGTGTACCACTGTCATGATTGTGCCTTCTTGAGGCGTATCGAAAATTGCCTTCCCAGAATTGTTTTTCATTCTTTTATATTACTCGTTTTTCCTGTCTGATGGTTCAATGGCTTATTTGTAATATTCATATAATTTTTTTTTTAAGTCCGAAAATGTATGATTATGTTATTTCGCTCAATTTTTTTCAACACTTTGAATTCAAGTTGACTAAACAACCATATTTATTATTTCAATGATATACTGTTTATAAACGAAAGAAGCTACCTAAAACTGGCTTGCAATTAATTATTTTTCATATGTATCAAAAATTAGGGGGTTTTCAATTTGAGGTTTGTCAAACCCCACCTTACCAGTTATGTGACTGAAATTTCAACTCACCAGTTACGGGTTAATGAAAGATTAGCGCATCCGCCATTTCTAAACGCAATCGAATCTCATGAAGAAGATATTACGTACTACAATACATATTAGCTTCAGTCCCATTCACCGGCGATGTCCAAAATGAATAAACAATTTACTAAATGCTTAAAAATCGAATTGATAACCTGCAGTCACAATTAAATATGATATGCCAATGCCAAACATCTTGATCGTAAATATGTTGAGTTTGCCAGTTGCCTGTAGCGTTGTGTGTTTCCATGACTACTGCTTATTTCGAAAAATGAAATATTGGAAGAATAAGGTACTTTTTCATAAGAAGATGTGGAGATCTATTAACTATAACAACAAAATCATAACGAAACTGCCTCATAGGCGTTTTAAACATTTTTTGATGTCAATTATTTCGAATTAACGATTTCTTTGATATTGAAATACATATTTCATTTCAAAAAAATAATTAATTACTTGATGATAGAACCAGTTAGCTTTACATATTGCACTCCCCTCATTTTAAAACTACATATTTGGTTCACTTCGAGTAACGGAAACATCCATTCATATCTAAATAATCCATTTTGAATTCTTTGAGTCTATTATACTTATTCTTATAATTGTAAATTTTTTCATTAATTTTCCAAGGAATCTATATGTTTATCGCCAAATTTCCGTTCCAGCAGTAGGAACTATAGAGTTCATAACGGAGGTTGATCGTATCAGACATGTAGTATAAGAAAATTATAATTGAATAGTTAGTCAGTTACCCATTCTGGAAAAATGAATAATGAATAGGGGTTTATATTGAAATCGAACCAGTTTTAGTAATTCCTCTATCGATATCAGATATCAAATCTACTATTCTGCTTTTCTCATAGAAGCCCACAAGTTGATGAGAATAAAAATAATTGATAGTTGAGATATAATTAAAGCATAGGTATATAAATAGCCCTTTCGAAAAAAGTGTCGCATTCTCGGAGATAGATATTCATTGAAGTTGACGAGAGTTGAGGTTATTATTGTAACATTTGCAGAAAAAGGTAGTAACTCTCGAAGGATATATTTTGTATAGTGCTGAAAGATTTGTTATTAATCATTAATCCCTCAAATTAAAATTAAGTTTTGCCAGTAAATGTTTCATTACTTCCCTTTTCGAATATAGATCTTTATCAAGAATCCTTTTTTGTATATTCAGGAATAATACACATACAAAAAATTTTTAGATTTCTGAAGCAATCAAAGTTATATTTTTGTCAGTACAGGGCAGAAAGTCAGCTAAATATACTTTACTTGGGTAAACGAATTATATATATGAAATTGATTCTGTGAAAGATTTATATCCTTGGAGATGCCAGAGAAAACGAATACTTAATTTCACACAAACATTTTCTATGATAACGGCTTCCTACTTTATGATCCGATAGTGAAAAACGAAGCAAAAAAAGTTCATATCTTTTTCTCAAGGAATATTCAGGTTACAATATATATTTATCAAATTTCAAACAACAAATTTGTAGCAAGATGAGAGAGTACTCTTTCATCTATAGTTTACATTTTGAAACTCAGAAATGCCTTTCATATCTTCGAGATGGCTAGTTCGAAACATTTAATTATATCATATTGCAATCACTCATACAAAAAAGTGCCTATAAAACAATCAGGGCTGTAGAGAGCGGAAAAACCAGTAGGGAAAGAAAATCCAAATTTTTCAAATGCACCAGCCAAATTTCCCAAATATCAAAAAATTTAAGTCAAGGAATTATTTCCTACTGAAACATTTATTATCCTACTTTTCTATCCAGAAATAAAAAGAATAAAAATGATAATTATTATTTCTTGGATCAATGTCCTTGGTTTTCTACCATATCCACCATGATTAGGAATATTCGATCCAAATGCAACGAAACAACACAAATAATATTGTGCTCATTAAGAAATACAAAAGAATTGAAATGCGAATAAAGTACCTATACAATACAATAAGACTGTGAATAAACCCTTCATTTGAATGAATAAAGGAACTTTTTCAATGAAAACGTGAATACATTTTTTGTTTAAACGCAGAAAGGAACTTCGAAGATAGAAACAAAGAATGATATTATATAATATAAAGGTGAAAGATCTAGAGAACAACAAAGAATAAATAAGTTTTATCCTTCGGTTCCTTAGTTTTGTTCAAGCTTTTTGGGGGTTTTCATGTGGGGTTCATTCCTATATCCTATATCACGAAGCAATGAGAAAAAATATCGAGTTTTCATGAAAAAGTTGGTAATCAACCCGGTTTTTCAGGCTTTTACGTAATGAGAGAAAGAGAAACATAGTCAGAGACATTTTGTAGTGCGTAGTGCTCAAAAAGTTTTATGAAAAAGTCCGCGACGTCATTCGTCTAATTGCTGGGGACAACCCACGATAACCATTTTTAACATTTTCAGTGTAATTGAATTAAGGTTCAATTTGAAAAGAGCTCCCAACTGAAATGGAATGAGTTCATTTAAAAATGGATGTGCTTGTTATCTGCGGCCTTTATTCCTCATGAAAAATGCTTGTTATAGAATAGTTTTCTAACGAATACTTTAAAAGTTACCCCGGATTGAACGAAAGCGAATTTGAGCAAGGAATTATTGAATCTAGGCGAGATCGCTTCGGCACGTAGTCACGTGCCTCTCTCGCCTTCGATACGAGATACGAGATTATGAAAGTGGGATTGCAAACCTATCAGTACCGTTGTGAGCTAGTAATCTAAATAAACAAAGACTAAAGTTTTTATTTTCATAATCGGAATTACATTCAAAATGTTCAAGTACAGAAAGTATTATGATACTAACAAACCCAACGAAATGAGAAAGCTACTGAAAACAAAATGTTGAAGGAAATTTAATTCGACAAAACCGATTATCAGGTAGTCGTATAATAGATAATCCTGTTGTTCAATGGTGTTTTGATTCGTAAGTAATGCATTTCGATAAAAATCAGACAATATTAACATAAATTTTATCCATTACTTATTGGTCTCCAAACACGAAACAGGTTCCCGAACTTGTTGAAGATGGAACTTTTTCTATCTGGGAAATCCAACATGAGATGACGAAATTGCCCCCAATGGGAGTTCGGAACTCCGAAAATTGTAACAAAGTCTTACTTCCTTTAATTTCTCTTTCTTTTATTCTCTTCACAGCCCAAAATTTTCCAACTTTTGTTACCTACTCGAAAAAATAGAGAATCGTCCTGAATTTCGAAAAATTGTCACTTAATTTGAATTAATTCACGTTGCAATAAAACAAGCAGGATGTTTCGTTACTTCGAATCCTTATTTGGAAGGAATCAAAGTTTTTTGAACTTTCAAAAAAACCAATTTCACAGTATGGGAACACCCAGTTATGCATGTTGGGAAATGCGAAACATTCTCCTGATCCTTTCCTTTTTGTTATTGTCTCTTTTTTTCTTTTTTATTCATTTTTTCACTATTATTGTTTTCCATTTTCACGATCCTGAATGTATCAACTTCTCCAAGTTGAAAAAGCAGAGAAAAGTTCTGCATTTTGAAAAGTTGAAAGTTTATAATTTGGGTTAATTCAGTTTGGGATAGTACAAGCAGAACTATTCCTTTAATTGAGGAAAATTGAACTTTTTAAAATCCTTGTTTGGTGGTTATCAAACTTTTTTGAACCTCTAAAGAAATTCAGGATTTCAGAGTATGAGAACTCCTAGTTATGCATGTTGGTTCTTTTCCTTGTCTTATTCCCTATGAAAAATTTCTCAGATGAAAAAGCATGGGCGGCTCAACCCACAAAACTAAGGAAGCTTTAAATTCAATGGACGTTCCTGCAACTCAGGGTATGAAAGTTAAAACAATACAATACATGTTGAAACCAAAGAGTACCTAGCTGGGGTTAGTGCAACACAGAAAAACCAGGTCTGTAGTATGATGAAATGAGGAAAGGGAAACAACCCCAGCAGAAAAAAATCTCTCACCCCGCCCTTATTAAATCTGAAATAAAAAAAAAAGCAGACAAAACAAGTTATTCATAATGAATGAAATTGTTTTCATTGCAGAAATTTGTTCTCCATAAATTGATTATGCCAGAAATGTCAAAAAATTTGCAGGAAATGAAAAACCCTAGCACATTAGAAAACTGATAACACAACAAGATGAACCGTATATCAGACTAAGTAAAAAAACAATGAGTAGGTACATAGCCTTTCAATAATTATTGTCCTCGTTCACGAAGAAGTTTCTCTGTTGCCGTGTGGGTTTCTTAGAAGGCCTCAATACCATGATCAGTGGCTAATTTCAAAACGTAATCACTCTTGTCCTTCGAATTCCTTCAATATTTAAATTTATATATCATATCATTCTTGCTCTCTGCTCCGCTCGTGAGCGTTTCGTCGAACCAGGTACGACATCCAAGAGATTTTTTTTTCGGAACATATGTTTGAAGACCGCTACAGGATTCTAATGAAATTAAATCATCTTCACTATACAGGGTGCTCAATCCATTACTTTCCACCCCGAATTTTGAGCTTGTTGGAAAGGCAATTCAATATCCCGCATGGGTGTATTTCTTTCCTTGCTTTATTATTATACAGAGTGACTCAGTATTCCATCAATAACTTTCACAAGCCGAATTTGGATCTTTGAGATGAAAAAAATACTCGGACGGGTCAAAAAATGAATTCGATATCACTAGCCCTCTAGCCGCTACCCTTACAGCAAGTGATATGAAATTCATTTTTTGACCCGTTCGAGCGTTTTTTCCATCTCAAAGATCCAAATTCGGCGTGTGAAAGTTATTGATGGAATACTGAGTCACTCTGTATATTAATAAAGCGATGAAAAAAATACACCCATGAATTGCTTTTCCAACAAGGTGCTGCTCGACCCCTTTTCCCTATTCAAAAATAAGAGCTGTTAGGGGTTGCAACTAGAGGGGTGGTGATATCAAACTCATTTGAACACTCTTATTTGCCCCCCTTTCAACAAAATTTGACCTGCCAGAGCGTTTTTTCGTTATTTCATCCCAAAGCTCAAAATTCGGGGTGGAAAGTTATGGATGGCCCATCCTGTGTAAACCAAACATCTTATAACACAAAAAATCAGAATATTTTCCGAGACCAAAAATTACCACATATTCCGAAAATTGTCAATATAATTCGTCGTACGAAAAAAAAAGCTTGTGTTGAGTTGTGAAGTGATAATACTGTTTACCAAATTAGGTGAAATATTGAATAGTATCGAAGGAATAAATCAGAGTGCGGCTTCAACGGGTTACCCGGAAAATTTTGATTTTTCGTCAAGGGGAAACAAAATAATAGTCTTATTTGCATATGGAAGGGTAACCAATGAAGAGAATTAAGGGAAAAGACAGTTGTATATTATATAATTTGGCGGTATACTTTATTCGAGGACACTCCAGAACTTCCCCGTACATGTTGATTGCGTGCTTGTCGAGTGACACGGACTTCAAGAGATCAGTTAGAGACCGATGACTGCGAGTTCTTCTAAATGGTAAACATTACAGAAACAGTAAGTTTGAGTGTGACAAATATTCTCGTGTACTTAAAGACCTCATAATTAAGATTTCAGAAAAAGACTGGATAATTTCAAAGGCAGATAAAAGCAATTGTTTGGTGATTCTGAAAAGAGTGATTGTGTTAGTAAGGTAGAGACATCAATGGAGGATAACGGTCAAAAGAAACACATATTATTATTCTTACAGCAACGTTTCGTCTAATATGTAGCCTTTATCAAGCCCCAGAATAGATATTAAATTAAAAATATGTATATTGTAGAACAATATAGTAATCATAAGAAATAAAAACAAAGTCAGAAAACAGAGGAATTCAATACAACGTTCGATGTGGTGCGATTGTCAATGATTATTTTTTGGCTTCCTTGACTTCAAAATATATAAGAAGCCTACACAAACAGACCACATCATTCTTGAACATTCTCATCACCCTAATGGTCATAAATTAGCATCTCTGCGCTGTTACATTCACAGAGCCCTCAATGTGCCCCTTTCTGAGAAAAACCGACTAAAAGAACTCAATATTATAAAACAAATTGCTCACAACAACGGTTACAACCCAATTCCAGTAGATAGGCTTAGCAATAGTATATTGTCTAGAAGAAGAAGCCGAGATGTGGCTTATTGTTCGAACCATCTCGACTCAAATAGCAGGCATTTTTCCCTCCCTTACTTGGGTCATTTTTCTAATGCCATTCTACGTATTCTTGAGAATTCTTTCAAGGATGTGAAGATCTCTTATTCCAATTCTTCCTCCTTAAGTAACAACTTACTATGCAATTCGAAAGATAGGGTGAATATTTTATATTATAGTGGAATATATAAGTTAGAATGTAACGATTATGAGGCCTCATACGTTGGACAGATTAGAAGAAGCCTGGATTTCAGAATAAAAGAATATTTGAACAGACCCCATTCATCAGCATTCGGCCATCACCTGAAGTTTACGGGTCACTCATTCAGCCCCAACTGCAACTCCAAGATCCTCCATAGGATTGTAACGAATAGATACAAAATAAGGATGAACCTCTTGGAAGATATTGAAGTAGTTCGGGAACTACGCTCAAACGAAAATTGTGTCAACACCCAGGTGAACTCAAATTTAAATAAAAGTTTCACTCCGTTATTTGAGAACTTGATTCGACTCAATGTCCCTGCTCTGTATGTATTTCTTTTCCTTTTCGTTTTTATTTCTTTCTTAAACATATAAAAGAATTTTGATATGTGATATAACTTCGAGATCTCATTATGTCACTACGCCCATGAATTTCCATTTCAATTTGACCTCGCTGTCGTCACATTCAACAAAGCGTTGATAGTTGGGAAATTAATTTCTTGTTTCTACAGGGTTCCCGAGGTTATGAATCTGTGTTGTTTCCGCTTGTTTATATTCGAACCGATGATTTTTAGAATGTTTCAAATTCACCTTTTTGTGAATTTTGCCGTTCAATGCTATGATGCCCACTTTCGCCTATATGTTTGTGATGGCTTTCTGGACGGGTAATTTCTCTTCATTTAACTGTTTACCTAATAAAACTCACATATACCCTTCCAGGAAAACCCTGACGATGGCCTTTTAATTAGGCCGAAAACGCTCGGTTTTCGACAAATAAAATGAGTTCACACCGAAGTACTCTAATTTATTAATTCAGTTTTATAGACGTTTCACAAGACATGTTTCGAGTCGAGTTTAATGAGACTCGAACTGGAATTGAATTCAAAAGGCGCCAAATTATACTTTCCGATTACACATCAGGGAAAATTTTTCATGATTCACGTCACAATTGTCTGATCTTATCACAGGTGACTTCGGTATGTTACATGAAAATTTCACAACTCCCAACTATAATGAAAATTTCAAATATTCTCGAACGAAATAATCGACAAGTCTGAAAATATACTGTAGAGATTCATTTCTGATATCTAAGATAGATAGATAGATAATTTATTGGTAATTGTTGCAAAAATACACGTCATCAAAGCAATGAATGAATCTGCCTATAGAAAATCTAGGATTTGTTGTCTAATCGATTTACCCAATTGAGAACCCTGACATTGGAGTATCGTATCGAAAGCTTGAAACATATGCAAATACTTTAGCCCACTAAAGCGAATTATGAAATTTAAGCTCACGCCTCTCAGAAATTATTCATGGGCAGACCAAATGATGTGGTCGGACTTTTCTTTTATTTAACCTGACTATTTTATTTTCTGGTCAATCTGAAACATAGGGTCCTACAACTCAAGTTCGGGTCAAAAAACTTTCATTGGCGATCGTTGCCTCTGATAGGATAGGAGTAAAATCAGTCAATTACATTCAATCCACAGTTTATTCACATCTTTGTGTATATAGAACACCATGCATTTCATCAAGAAGGTAGGTAATACATTCATTAATATAAATTGATTTCAAGATGTGAAAAAAATGGAAACCCACCAAAGTAGCACTGGCTTACCGCGTGATCTGGCGATGCATGATACTTCAATTAGAACCAATGACAAACGGTGAATCAACGCACGAATAGCGCTGTCACGTCATCTACATGCTTCAGAATTTGAAATTGATCAACTTTTTTAAATATGATAGTAGACTCTTCGCGAAATTTCATGGAAATGAAGGATGATTCAAATTTCAATATAAATAGCTAAACCATAATACGACTCGCATCAAACGATTATGCCAACAGATTTAATCAAGACTTGGCGTGGAAAGTAATTGCAAAGGAAGTGAATGTAACATGTCAGTGCTACGCTGCTTTGGTGAGCGCTATCTGGAAATTATTAGACGTGTTTGCCACGTATGTGTCATGAATGTGCTACGTATGTGCCACTCTACTCTACTCCCTCTTATATTTGAAATGAATCAGATTTACATTCAGCACTTCGAACAGAGTGTTTTTGTTTTATCAGTATCATCAAACGGAACCCTTTCTTCAATGACAGCTTACAGTGGTATTTTAACAATAAATTTTCATATGATGAAATCAGACAAAATTATAAAAATAATTTCAGGAATGGCAAATTTTTATTATCAATATTAAACAATCACTACTCATGATTCTTCATCGTACGACAATACTATTTCAACTTTTCATTAAGATCTGAAAATCAAAGTCAAAATAAACATATTCAAATTGGTAATAATTAAAATTATTATAAGCGGGTAGAGATTAAATATTGATATTGAGGTGACAGAGAAGCAGGTTTTGATTATATAGACTATAGAGATACAATGGTCTACTGTTACATTTCCCAATTTTTACATTTGTCTCAGTCTACCATATGCTAATTACTCTTTGAAATTCACACTGAATTCATGTTATGTCAAACGTATATATACTAAACGAAAAATTGACAAAGTTTTTCTCTGAAACATCTCCTATATGAAGAAACAAGCTGCAGAATAAGAAAGAAGGCAAATTATTGCCAGGCATTTCTATAAGCAATAAAATGATCAACATAGCCCTTGGCTACCGGGGTAGACGTCCATCCACCATGTTTCTTTATTTCCGTAATATTTACTCCCGCTCCTGATAGCGGAAGATATACAAAAACAGTGATCTGTATATTGCTTGGCTTTTGGCAATTCGAGAAATTCGGCTACAAAAGACGGCATTTTTCAAAATCTATTTCAACTAACTAGATAAGAAGTTCATTTATTATTCATCTATTTCAAGAAAAAATGATTATATTTGATAGCAGAAAAGCGCAGTGCAATGTATATGGAGAGAGTCAACATACTGATAATACAGAAAAAACTACTGACATTCGTTCTTGTTTTTATAAGTTTCATGACCAATTATTTATTTGTTGTTTCGATATTCCCTATAAAGAAATTACATAATTCTTCACGCCGACATGCTCCAACTAATCCGAAAATAGTTGCAACCTCAATCGTCCCGTATTTGTCATCTAGTGCATCGTTCATGCAGTTTTCCACTTGTTCATGAGTGGGAATTTTAAAAATATTATACTTTTCTGAAAAATTAATAATTTCTTCAAAATTATCAAATTTTTTTTCGAATGAGTTATTCATAATGAATGCTCGAATCATCATTCATGATGCTGATGATGGAAATGCTCGAAATGATATCCAGCCTGAGCTTTGCTATATCTCAGTTGATCATAAAATTCTGCCGAACATTCGATGGAATCTGTGCTGACGTCGAACTTGCAATATCGAATATTTTCATTGTCGACTCTTCAAAAATTTTTTTACGCTGTTATGAGGATCCTGTAAATTTAGCTGAACCTAGCCACAACGACCCTCGTTCAGAATAATAACAATAAGACCTGTAAATTTCTTGATTGGTACCGAGCATATATTACATGTAGTGCCCCGTGGTCACTGTTTTGTACGTATTTACAATACAATACAATACAATGAAATACAATCCAAAAAAATTTTATTCGCATAAGTCAGAAAAGTTTACAATCTACAAATGACACCCCGTAAAAACATGCAAAAGCGGACTGTGCAGCGACTATGTAAAGCGGATCACAGCATATGCCAGGGCATCTACTGTGTAGTACAGATGCATGGGAATGAATAATTTATTGTTGAATGAATAATGATTATGATTTAATCATGCTATCAGACGAATGTTTCCATAGTCAAATATAAAAAAGAGAAAAAAGAAAGATTAAATTCACAGGATATCCATAATATTATCTAAGAGAAACTCACTCAGTGAATAGTAACATTTTTTGCTAAAATAATCTTCAATCTTACGCTTAAACTCTTTTATAGGCAAAACCCTCACAGTGGTTGGCAACTTATTGAATAGCTTCTGACCGAACAATGTCACACCACACTTCATCCTGTCTATACGATGAAAATCAGTATAAACATGATCCTTGTGGCGAGTATTATGTTGATGTACCTCCTCGTGCGTTAGGTATTCCCCCACATGCATTCTAATGTACAATAGACAGTGTAACATAAATATTCAGGGGACAGTTAATAACTTCTTTTCAATGAAGGAAAATTTGCAATCATCTCTATAATAATAATAATATTAATGATAATAATAATAACATTTATTTTCAGAATTATCATCATACAGATTACAAAGTGAAAACATGTCAGAAAAAACAAATCATTTAACCCTTAAACATGTACTCTACAAGTCTCTTTGAATTCAGTTAGAGAGTATGGTTCACAGTTCAATATAAACAAATATATTGCCTTACGATATGGATCATACATTATAATATTTCTGATGGACTTAGGAAGTAAATTGTACAACTTGATTCCCATGCATATAGTGTGCCACGTTCTGTATTAGAGTACTCATGAATTGGATAAAAATATTCATTTATTCTTCTTGTTACATTCTCATTTTTGTAATCTTCAAAATAATGGGGATATTTACGAAAAAACAATAAAACTCTATAAATATATAAACCCGGCACTGTTGAAATGTTATTTGTTCTAAAAAGCCTCTACATGATGATCGGTATTTAATATTGAATATTGTTCTCATTGCAAATTTTTGAGTAATAAAAATATGTTCAGCCTGTGAACTAGAGATCCCAAAAAGAATACCATAGGCTAAGATTAATTGGAAGTTAGCATAATAAATGGTCTTCAATACATTAATATCTACACAGTTTCAGATAGCTTCAAGAGAATATATCACTGAGTTGAATATTGGTACCACTGTTTCTCAGTGTAGTCCCCAATTTAAATGTCTGTCAACTGATATTTCGAGAAGTCTTATATATGAGTTTCTACTTATAGAATCATCATCCACTCTGATACTTTCGGGGCACGTGATGCTGGACCTAGCACTGAAGAAAAATACTACATTTCTTTTTCCAGAGTTTAAAGTGAGTGTATTGTGACAAGGCGAATGCTTTATTGTCGACGCAGCAGTTTTTAGGCCAACTGTCAACTGTTCAGCATGAAACAAGAACATTAGTGTCATCAGCATACAAGAAGATATCCATTTCTAAATGTATCGAGGTCTTATTTCGCTCTAGAGTATTCGGACGGAAGGTCATCACTATATACGACAAACATTATCGAGCCGACAATTGTTACTTCAGATGAGAAGAGCACTTGATCCTCCACATCCAACATAACCATCTGTTTTCTCTCTGTCAGGTAACTTGAAATTAACTTCAATGGACTACCCCTGATTCCCTTTTCTTCCAATTTCTGAAGTAGTATTGTGTAATTAACACAATCGAATGCCTTCGAAAGATCGACGAATAGTCCAGCCGGAATATTATCCTGTTCAAACACCGCTGTTCCTGTACTTTTACCACTCATTACTTATTACTTATTCAGATTACCTATTATAAGCAATCTGAAGTTTTTAAGAAAGTTCAACCTCTTGTCTGATAGACAATTCGGATTCACCAGTGGTAAAAGTACAGAAACAGCGGTGTTTGAATTTACACAGAAGATTTTCTATTCCCTTGAACAGGATAATATGACCGATTTTCTTTGCAAATTAAAGATATGTTTCGCATTAGGGTCATGACTTACATATCTTATCTATATGAGAAACCCAAGACATCTTAGAATCAACAGATACACCCAGAAGATCTATCGAGTCAGAAGAGTTCAGACTCATTAAGGTTCAGTTGATTACTGAAAAACCATTCAGAAATCGATGAAAGAGTATCTCTCATCATACACTCTAAACGGTCTTTACATGCTGCTCTCTTCAAAACTGTGGTGTCGTCACAGAAAAGCACAAGATCAGCATTTGGATCACAACTGTTAACGTCATTGACTTATATAAGAAATAGAAATGGCCCAAGAACGGAACCCTGAGGTACGCCAAATACAACATCTAATAAATTGGACAAAACACCATCAAAATCAACAAATTGTTTTCTGTTGCATAAATAAGAACCAATCAGATCAATTGCTTCCTGATGAAAATTATATCGTTCTAGTTTGTGAAGAAGAATGTCACCCGAAACACAATCGAAAGCTTTGCTCAAATCGCAAAATAACGCACCAACAAACTGTTCGTCTTCAAACCCTTTATTTGTAGTTTTCATTAGTTCTATTATGGCAGAGGCAGTTCTTAAAGCCAAATTGCGATTTATTTAAAAGAACATTTTTATCAAAGTACGAGCATTTGACAATTTTACTAGAAAAGCCTTAATAATCACGACTCACCGTATTTTTCAATTTTCCTATAATGTCTCTCACAGATGCTTCCGATACTGGAGAAAATCTAAGTTGTAATCCATTCAGATCAGTTACAATTATGGAGCAATAGTCATCCATAAAATCGGCCGAAGACTTATTAGTTGGCGGTATATTATCTACAATGTTACGTGGTATATCTACGAAAAAGTTGTTGAATGCACTATGACAAATTTAATTTAATTATAATAGTCATGAAGCAAAACCTTAATAAATTAAGAAAAACAAAGAAAGAATATTGATATTCTTAGTAAACCCTTAATCTGCAGAGACTTTTTATCAACTGCCGGGTACAATACTGGTGTCGGGTGTCGGGTGTCGCGTACAGTAGGTACCAGGTATTTAGTTTGTCACCGACATTAGAACTCCCAGTTTTTATCCCTCCAATTTTGTCTCACGGCAATTTATCTTGGCTGTTTATAAGTGGCTCTGCTAATTTAAGTCCACTGCATTTAGGTCGAAATAGGCCCAATTCATACAAAAGCAAATAAAAGCTTTTCGGGTAGGTCTCGGTGTCCCAAATGATATCCCAAAAGTCCCCTATGCGGGAGTGACCGCATAAAATTTGGAAACGCTGTAAAGGGCTAAAATCCTGCCTCAATGTGAATTTTCGTGAATATCTCGGTCCCTATGGAACCTACGACAAAAATACATCAGAGCAAAAAGAAAGCTGGTGAAATTTTCTAGAAAAAAGGTTTCGGGTTGTTTTTTGATATAATCAACGGTTTCGTCACAATCTCGCCTTCAATTTGAACGTATGTGATATTCTGAATAATGGAGGTACTCTATTCCACAACACCTTTGAGGATGACTACAGGGTGCGTTTTTCTCAAAGTTGTATCCCCTAATAGGCCTAATTAACGACTTTTTTGTTTTTTGGAAAGGCGTTCGAACGCAAATTTTCTTAGATTGACTCCACGGATGTCATGCAAGAAAATATACATGCATTCATAGCAAGGAGAAGACGAAGGAGAAGAAAATTAGCGTTCGAATGCCTTCCCAAAAAACAAAAAAGGCGTGGATTAGGCCTATTAGGGGATACAACTTTGAGAAAAACGCACCTGGAAGAGAAACTTTCAGAAAAGGTCCACTCTCGGAACAATCGACCTAGGTAAGGCTATAGTCTTTAACGTCCAAGTCTCTTTCCAAAACATTATTCGAACCACCTTTTTCAGTTGTTTCCGAGATTTCTTCCAGAGCTTCATCTTGTTCCAAAAATTCTTTTTCATTCTCAGTTTCACAAAGGTCAACGAAGTCTACTGCAGTTTCGTTATTAACTTCAAAATTATCTTGTTGATCGACATTTAAGTATAGCTCTGCTAATGGATGGGGGGAGCGTGGGTTGGTGTGTCCGATGGCCAATCGTTTCCACTCCATATCGGTTTCAATCGAGTTTTTTCTAAGAATGGTAACGATGCATCAATTACCAAGTGACATAGACCTCTATGTCCTACATGTTCATCCTTGGATAGAAACTTTTTATATTCCACAGCCACAGGTGCAGATTTTTCTGACTGCTTGAGTCAATAAAAACTTTTATGCTTTTCGATTCTCGTATTGATACGTTTTTTATTACCATTGTAGACTTTGTCGCAGTCGCAAGGTATCCAGTAAATTCCGACTTTTGAACTTGGTTCGCCTTTGTCCTGGGTTTTTCTGATCATTCGGTAGATCACAAAGTCGAACCATGTTCACAAGTCGGTATTTACTGGATACCTTGTGACTGTGGCAAAGTCTACCTTAGTACTACCAAGCTAAGAAACAATAGGAGTAAGAAGGTCGCTATCGCCTCAAACAAACAGAAAAATCTGCACTGAAGGAACATGCTCTAACCGAGGGACACAATATACTTTTTTTTCAAATACAGAGGTCATTTCAAACAACGAAAGTTACTATCCCAGGATGAACATAAGAGCCATAGAAATCTTTAAATATGAAAAACAGAAAAAATTTACCTATAGTATGAAGCGCATGGTTGCCAGTCTTGGCAGGTTCCGCTGAAACCCGTACGGAGTGTGACGATGAGCCGATGAGCCAATGAATATCAGACACATCAACACACGCCTTTCTACATTAGCGGAGCTAAAATTACTGGCTCCAAATTGAACTAGACAACAAAGCGGTGATTCTACAGTCAATTTACATTCTAAGACCAAGGATTCTCTGAAGATGATTACCACAGATGCAGGCGAAACGTAAGGTGAAATTATTCTGACTAGACCATTGAGTTACAATCTTAGACCAAGAATCCTCTGAAGATGCCTATCGCAGATGTGTGCGAAACGTTAGGTGGAATAATTCCTAATAGACCACGGCCAATAAGACCGAAAGACTCCTTCAATGTCATTATATCCGTTCGTGAAAGGCTCAACCAATCTAAGAATGACATTACAAGAATAAAATGTAATGATAGCCATTCATGAATCACTTTTTGTGTAATTATTACCTAGTGTAATTCATGAGTTCAACTGAAAATCTACCCACCGCTTCACCCATTTTGAAGCTGATTATAAGCTATAAAAGATTCTTTCTGAATGAAATGCGTACATACGTTGAAAACAAATCTGATCTACTACAATTGTTGTAAAAGTGTTATACATCGCAAAACATTATATAATAAATTGAAACACAAAGTTGAAATGGAGAAATTCAGGAGCTCGAGATGAAGAATATATACTTACTGTCTATACAATGATATTTAGCATTATCTTGTGGGTATAACGTGAACGCTATTTTAAATGTCTAGAATAACACTTATTCGGTAGCTTCAGTGATAAATTGCTCGAAACACAAATAGATAAAGCACGAAGTGAACTTTTGGCAAGCACTATAAAATGACACTTGATTGTTGAAATACAAGTATGTTAGGCTATGACTAATACGCATGCGCACACGTCACATAATTTCAAATAATTCCAAATAATTCTAAATAATTCCTAATAATTCCAAATAATTCCTAATAATTCCTAATAATTCTAATAATTCCAAATAATTCCAGGTAATTCGAAAAAATTCCGAATAATTCCAAATAATTCTAAAAATTTCCAAATAATTCCCAATGACTCCGAATTTTGTACACTAAAATTCCAAGGTGAAACACCCCTCGACTACAACACTCAAGTACCTAAGCTGTACTATCAATTCACGATGTTTCTGATGATAAATCTTGTTACAATTCGCGCGTTTTATATTCCCATCAAATCAGCCAATATTAATTGTATGTATGTATGCATTCTGGATTTCTGTGAAACCCCTCATAAGCTACCGAAAGCTTGCGCGAGTTAGAATGATGGGTGTGTTCTGTGGGTGTGTTAAAACTGACTTGGGAGAGACGGAGAAAACTAAGTTCTCTTTAATTTGGGTTCCCTGTCATTAGGGAATCAAGGGAAACAAGGAGGCCAATTCACTTGCCAGAGAGGATACACGGAATCCGCTCACTGGCCCAGAACCTTTTTGTGGTACAGCTACAAGGAGGAATTTCTGAAGATGGAGAAAGCCGAAAGGGAAACACTCTAATGGGATCGATCACTCCAAAAAGTTCCTTCGGAACTTTGAAACTACTGGATCTTAGTAAGAACGAACAAAACCTCCTCACCAGCTTCCTTACGGGACTTTGTCGCCTCAAAAAGCATCTGTTGAGAATGGTCTTATCAGGCACTGACTAGTATTGATTCTTTGGGGAGGAGCAAAAAAACTGCTTTTCACCTAGGCAAAGGAAACAATGCCTTGGTCAAGGAACTTGTAGAAGTGAGGAATTAGCCTCGCTGAAAATTTCCAGATATTGGATTATAAGATCTGTGGAAATGCAAGGCGAGCTGTAAATGTTGTGGAGAGAACAGATTTGTCAGGGTAACGATAGACCATCAGGTTGCAGTGGATTGAAACCTCTTTTAAACTAACTAACTGAGCCACGCATGGAGGGCTCATCTCCAATAACATGGCAGGCATCTTAATCTGTGGTTTGGAGAAAATAAAATTGAGAGATATTAAAGAAGCCGCCAGTCACACCAAGAACGTGCCAAAATTTTAGTTGCAGCATCAATAAAGTCGTGAATAAGGGCAAGTTGCTACTACTGTGAGGGTATATGGCGATATTTATGAGTATAATGAGGTCTTACTGGATTTCGGCTTTCCATCTTTTCCTCTTGTTTTAACTTCTGCATTCTCGATGAGTTTTAACATATTTTTTCGCTAAGCGTAAATCCCTCAATCGCCTACCCCGCTTACCCCTATGCCCTGCCCCTAGCGACGTCCCTAGTTCTGGATTCATATAAGAAATATGATTCAATAACATCGACTTTTTTTCAAGTTGTTCATCTTATCGTGCAAATCATTTTTTATTGCGAAATCTGGGGGTTGCCTTCGGAAGTTCCTCCGAAAGTTAGGCAGGATGTTGGCTTATGGTTGCCTTGGTTCATCTCACCTTATGGAAAATTGTACCAGAGGTAATTCCTAACAAAGGATGATTCCTAATAATCGTAATTGTTTTAATAATATACCATTGAAACATTCATTGATTCTTCTTCAGCGAATAACTATTCTTAATTATTTTAAATGAATATGCTTTCAATTAGCACACCTTATCTCGATTCAAGAAGCGATGTAGTCCTTCGGAAGATCCGAAGATACCAAAAAGCATCGCCGATTCTTATGCGATAAGACCAAGAGGATATCCGGCGATGGTCAGCGCTGGTGTTGGTTGTCCCTCCTGCAGCCTGCAGAACGGTGCTCAAGAGTCACGTGACTGCGAAGTCGCGGACGCCGCTTTCTTCATTCTTCACTCTCTTGCCAGCTTTCTCGAGGCGCGATCCAACGGGAAATAAGCGCGGTGAGTTGAATGCCTGGTGAACAACGTTCTCTCGCACGATATTCTGTCGCTCTTTTCGCCTATTTTTTGTGACTTTGTGACTGTGACTCGATTTTTTGATGATATTTTGAGTGGTTCAGTTTAGTGCCTTGGATAATTTTGGATACACACGTACTTTAGGAGAGAATCGAGGTAAGGTAACTGCGATCAGATCGGATGGTTCTATTCAAGAATAGATGGGTACTCAAGTTATGTCTCAAGGCGCATTAGGACCGTTAGCTCAAGATGATGGTAACCCCGGCCTTTAAAGTTGTTCAAACGTGCATTTGCCTTATGTTGTAATACGGTGTTCTTAATCGAATTTCTGCTGAGATCTGAATTTGACGGCTCACAACGTGAGCGTTTAGGCTAACAGTAAATGAATGACTCATTACCCTAGGTACCAGGTTCCCCAAAAATTGACAAAAAAAAGTCCTTGAAACACCTAGTTTAATCCTCATTTTTCTCACTTCCTTTAAGCATATATACATATACCTAAATATTTTTTCAAGTTATCTGCAATCTCCCAGAAATAAACCTGGATTCCACGAAAAATTCTCTGAGGACTAATTAATTTCGGGTGGGAAAATTTGACATCTGATGAAACCTGCCGAAAATCCTATTCCTTCATTATGCTTATTTCAGTTGAAAATAAAATTTGAGGGCATGAAAGCTATGAATTCCTTCGGTATAACAAGACGATTTAAAGGTTATAGCCTAAAGGACTCAATGTAAATATTCATGAATCATCAGAAGGCCCTTGGATCAAACGATATACCAAATATAACTAACGTTCATCCTATTTATTGATATCTCCAATAATATGAATATTCATAGTACAATCATTACAAATGTGAATAACATATTCAACATTCGGAAAAATGCTCATTCGCTTTTTTCTCAATATATAATTATATTTTTCTCTTCTCTCTCTTGAAGTACTGCAGGAGACTTCTGGCTTCGTATTATTGTATAAAATTTTATTTGCAACTACCATTTCGTTGTCAATGACCTCTGCTACATAATTTTCAGCAATAGTTGCAGATTTCCATCTGCCATGTCGCTTTAGGACTAAGACATCAATTCCAGTAGTCGCTAACGTTATTCTAGGGGACCCTCCTGTATCTCATTTCATAAATTCAGCAATTTTACTTGGAACTGGACTGGCTGGTTCAAACGAGGATTTGATAAATTTCAGTTTTGATATCGCATGAAGGAGCGAGGATCAAAATTCTTCTTTTGAAACAACAAACACTTTCATCGTTACTTTTAGTCACAATAAATACACTATCCCTTCCATTTTTGCAATCAAAAATAGTGACAATTCTTAATTCAAAATTGTCCATTCTCGTTGCTCTAGCTATTTAATTCAAGATGGCAATCTTCATTATTAAATATATATAATTGGGGTCTGCTAACACGAATTTATTTACATATTTCCTGTTAAAATATCACATTTTTTGGGTTAATATCCGTCATTTATTCTTTTAGAAAATGCTCGAAGTTAGGATATTCGAAGATTATGTTTGTGTTACTTCATGACAAATGTGGCCTTCAGCATAGAATATTTAAAAAAGCTTGATGGAGACAGCAGATTTTTCGTGAGTTAGCCAACAGCACGGTTTCATAAATTGCACTAGGAGTCTTTATTCAGTAAACTTTCTTGAAGTATTAATACAGTATAATTCGATTCGACAAATAAATGTTGCTCACATCCCTCCAAGTTTAAATAAATCTCTTTGAAGTAAATGAGACAATAAATGTTATTTTGAGACCAGGAATCAGATTTACGATATCCAACTCGAGACTCAACTGTATTTGAAATGGAAAAGCGCTGCAATCATGCAGGACGTTTCTTTATTGCCTCTTAATTTCTTCCCGTTTCTTCCTCATCCGTATTATAGCTTCTCCCATACCTCTTCTATATAGCCATTCGTTATAGTCGAGGTTATCATTCGTATATTTTTTTTATTTGGACATAACTGATTAACATTTTTCAAATTGAAGCTCAGCGAAATCACCACTTTTCAAATATTATCTGTACTCAGCGAAGCGATTCTTAAGGTACTAAGTCGATAACAACAAGGAAAAGATTACTCATTTATTTTATAGGAAAAAAAGTTATTATTATTTTTTCTTATGATCGAAAATTTATAACTATTTTTCGCGGATTCGCAGGAGAAATTCAGAGAAAAGACCTAAGCGGTGATTCGAAACCATTTTTCAAAGAATATATAATTATTTGCTGAAACTTTTTCTGGTTTTCGCTACTGAGTGATCTATGGCTATGAGTTTTTCCTTCATCGTCAGGAATGTGTAATAAACGAAGTACAGTGGAACCTCGATATAACGAATCGGAAGGGAACAAGTGAAGTGAGATTGGTCTAAAATTTGTTATATCGAGGTTTCCCTAAAGTTTTATTCACCTCAACATTACGTACTCATCTTGTTATAGCAAACTATTGCTACTTATGAATGAGATCACATTTTTACCAAAAATTTGAATGTTTTACGAAAAAAAACGTGTCGAATCCTGTTCCGACAGAATCACATATTATAAGATCAAGGGTCATATCGGTGGAGACGATATATAGAGGTTTTGAGTTGACAAAATTCGTTAATTAGAGATATTTACACTGTTTTTGTTAGTTGAAAACTCCTTATAAAGAGGTTGTTCGCGAAAAATTTTTGTAATGTAGAGGTATATTTTACATTGACTCTTAAGGACGATTCTAGGGAGACTAGATAAGTAAATATTCATTGACACTAAAGACTTGGTGGCAATATATTGATGATATTTTTCTGATATGGCAACATGACAGGCAAAAGCTAATAAATATTTCGGATCATAATAATAGAGAACTTGCAATGAAATTCAGAGTCAACTATAAACGAGACTAGAGAAGATATTTCCTAAATTTGACGTACAAAAAGGGATATTTAAGTTTTCATTCTCATCAGTGATATAATTTTTTTTATTATGACAGAAGTGAAAGTAACTGATTTCGATATACCTGTTTGAACCTGGCAAACCAGTACTTCGTCCTGGTAAATAATAGGCAACCCAATGTCTGATGCATATTCTACAAGTTTCATACCTCGTTTCATACTAAAATTCCAGAATGAAATTTTCCTATCACTTTGTTGCAGAATGTCATGAAACATCATTTTTCAAAAAATAATTGAAAATAATCTGTCCAGGATTTTTCTAGGCAATTTATGTTTTCTTACATGGGAGGTAGGTTCGGATCTTAGACTTCATTTTTGTTCTTCTTTAAGAGATATTAAACAATCCGGGCCATCCTGTTAAACGTCTACACAATATGGAAATTGAGTACCAAACGACAATACTTTAGTTGAATTGATATGTGCGTTCATCAGTTATTTCAATTTTCTGATTTTCAATGGATTTTGCATTAATTATACTCAGAGTATATATTCTTTGTGATATACCATTTTAGAGTGCAAGCATTGAATCAGATATTTGATGGCACCCTTTTTTTAGTATTTCATGAGAAGTTAATTACCTCTTTCCATTCGAGAGCTTGAAACACCTGGGCTTGACGCACTGATGCTTCACTATATGGCAGGAACACGTCAAGCAAGCTGAACTGACAATTTGAATTAATATTACTTGTTTATATATTATATTTGTCAAATATAACTGTTTATATCTATTAACTTTCAATGTCGTAGATTATGAAAGCAAAACTATTGATATTGATAATTAAATCAGAATGAAAAAAAAATCCACCCTCAAATCAATCTTAAAGAAAATAAGCAAACCAGCATATTCGTTTCACAGCTGTGGGTGCATGAAGCCCCGTAAATTCGGGCGGTGCTTCATATCAGGGAAAAGGGAAAGGTAGCGCGAGTGCGTAACGCACCGCTGCCTGGAACGGTCAAAATAAAAACAGTGCGACTCTGGCGCATCCCACCTCTTCACTGAAAAGCCCCTGTTGTATCAATCACAACTAATAACGTTATCGTTTGTGGTTACAAATGACCGAATGGATGTTGAAAGTTAGTTTCAATTCATCGTCATATTGAGTTATTTGTTGATTTTTTCCATATTGTACCAAGTCTTTCAATAACACACACTTCTTCAATTATATAGACAGAGTCTGATTACTTTGCCCGTGCTCATCTCCTGAATTTCGAAGAGTGAAAAATTTGCAGAAATCCTTTCTCTCAATTCATTAAGAATTCATGCTGATTCGATTAATGTCATGGAATCTCAAATGACACGTACCGCCATTGTCATGAGTTGCAGTCCCGTCAACTTTTCAGGGGAATAATGCAGCAGTCAGTATAAATATTGAGTTTCTTTACGAATATTTGCATATTATCTTTCATATTTTGTCTGATTCGAATGCGCGCAATCGACTCAATGCTGGAAAATAATTTCTCATAACGACTTCAACATTGGCATTGAAAGGACGTTATGATGAAGAATTTCATGTATGATAATTATTATTATTTGTTTTACCGTTTCAAACAGTTATCACATCATTATAATTCCAATTGTCGACTACATGTTTATTAGTAATAGTAACTTAATTAAATTGTTTCTAGTTATGCAATTACTCATTTCATTGCATACTAACTTGATATAACGTTATCTATCGGGAACCAATCTGTCCAATTATTCGAAAGTTTTGTCAAATACTTTTATTTATTTTGTCGTCATTCGGGAGTAGTGCAGCTTCCATGAACCTCCACAATTTCCAGGAAAATATGGATATCTGACATGAAACAGTATGTTGAATACTTAGTACAATGAAAACCCCATTTAAATCAAATTAAATTTGAGAATGCTCAAACAAAAGTAACAAATTTAAAACATCAAATGAAATCATAATATTTTCAAGATCAAATCGTGAAAAAAAAAGGTTATTTTCTTTGCCTTTACATAGGCCACACTGAAAATATATAGACAATTTAAAAATAGTAATAATCGATATGTATACCATTTTCAATTCACAGTTTTGTCACTGAGAGGAGAGATATACTTGGATTCACAATCGCAAAAAAACTCGGTGACACTTGCATGGGGGCCCTGCTAAAATCTCATGGATTGAAAGACGAAGTACGCAGTGCTTTTCAGAATGTGACTGGAGATGTGGAACTTCTCTTTTGACGCTACTGGATGTCGCCACTTGTAATATTTTACTAATCAGGCTTGAACTATTGTTTCAAAAGTAGAATGAAGATTGTGTCTCTGAGCGATACGGGATAGTAATGAGACCAAAGAAGACTGAAATCGGTATATTTCATCTCTCAGTTACAAAATCTGATATCATCCTTCCAACCTCATAATGAAAGATCTGTGAGCCACGGAATGGTAATTGTTACTCATTTCGATGATTACCATTTTGAATTTATCTATGTTTTATAAACCAAAATATCCTCATGATAATATCAGCTTATTCTAGAAAAATTCCAAGGATACAAAGGAGTGAAATCTCCTTATGAAAAATGGAAATGAAACAAAAGAAAACTTTCAATCGAAATATGTAAACGCGTTTCCATTAACTTCACATTAGACTTCAAAAAGTTCGGTATAATAGTATTCAACAGAAGTTTTGAAACTTCGATTGGTTCTGTATATCAAGACCTTCATCCTCTTTTATTGTATGAACCAATAAACTATCAGCGAATCCTAGTAACCTAAAAAACCCAGAGAAGTTTGAATGGTATCACTGCAATCTTGATTCCCTTTTTGCCAGTTTTTTTTAGACCAAAACTGTGTTTGTAGCTACCAGTGATAGTCATCGCGATAGAGTAGGATATATTTATGACTAGCTGACCCGGCAGACTTTGTACTGCCTCAATCGATAAATAAAAAAGCAACTTTAATATTATGATAAACAATTATTGTATAATACCTTGAAAGGAGACATAAAATTGTCCTGTACAATATTTTTGTGTTGCGCCAAATGATGTCGTCTGGAAACAGCTGTTATATGCTTATGCCTGCGGCTTCGCCCGCGTAAACTGTTGAAAGTAGCCTTTATCATTGCTTGGTATTTAGGATATCAAATTTCATCAAGATAGGTTATATATATATTAGTCCAGCAATAGAAATTAACACAAAAAATGGAGAGACAATTAGAAGTTACTGTAGAAATTATGTCAGATGAGGATTAGTCTTCATAGGTATTTTGAAATTTATTGAAATCCGGATCAACAAAAAACAAAATAAAACGGATTAGAGGAAATGACATTCGTTGTTTATCGGTTTTCTCCACCTACTGTTATATACTTCTGTAAACAATGTTGCGTGATTTGTTTTGTTCAGCGAAAACAGGAAGATTTTCTGATGAAGAAACACGTGAGCAAGCTACGTAAAGTTGTGCGTGGGAAAAGCATAGTGTACCTAAATGTATCCCGGCCACTTTTATAGTTTGCCCTTGCTATTTATTGATCGTCATTAAAAATGCTACTTTCAGTGGGAAGTGCAAACGTTTAAAATTGAAGGATAAGTTATTGGGTATTATTGGGATACGTGGTATAAGCACATTGTCACCTCTACCTTCTCCAGTTAAAATTGTGGCCTTTACAATATGCCTCCCTAGTTCTGTCACTCGCAATCTAGTACCATTGCATAATCTTGGTCCATCCAAGTTACGCATTAACAAAACGGGTACGCCTACCTTCAATTCCAGCTTATGGGATGGCACTCCGGATAGCTCTGAAGAGTTCAGAAACTCCACGGGGTAGTTCTTACAGTCTTCGGATGACATAACTGTGTCGATAGAGATGAACGTTGATGTTTCGCTGGTTATTTCGTTCAGAATTTTTTTATTTAATTTTGCAACTGTCTCATTTGTCGGTGCCAATGTGGTTCTTCACAAAACTAATTTTCATCTTGGATATTTTGTAGTAAATTGGGAAAAAAATTAGCAATCAGTGGGTTTTCCGAATCTACAACATAACAAAATTGGTTTGTGAATAGAAACATACCTTCTTGGTCAGTTTCTATTCGATCTTCACCTATCTCGAGCAGTTTCTCAGCGTATGCTCCTGACTCCATATCACTAAATAACTGGACACGCATGTTTGTGGTGAGATGCAGCTTTTCAACTTTAGTCCATACATATCATGACTTCAGACATGCGTTTATTTCATCTGCTGCAGTGCCCCGCTCGATAACAGGCAGAGTCTGCCGGAAGTCCCCAGCCAATAAAACTACCACACCCCTCATTAACGTTTTTTTTGGAGTGAATGTATTGTAGACAGCGATCAAGAGCTTAAATGGCGCGTTTGTGTGACATACTGCACTCGTCCCACACGATCAGCTTACACTGTTGCAACAGGATGCCACGGCCGCTACTCTTACTGATGTTGCACGTTGGGGTTTCTTCGCTCGCCAGATTGAGAGGTAATTTGAATACCGAATGTGCCGTCCGTCCACCGCTCAGCAATGTTGCAGCGATACCAGAGGAAGCCACAGCTAATGCAACATCATGAGCCTTGCGAATTATTGCTAGAAGCAAATTAAGCAAGAAAGTTTTTCCTGTACCGCCCGGAAAATCAAGGAAAAAAAGGCCACCTTCGCCATTCTCTACTCGTTCTTATATTTTATTATATATATATCTCTTTGCTCAGGTAGTAGAAATGGCTCAGTTTCGCGCACGTGAGAGCCTAATTCGGCGGTATCATAGCTCAGCTCTCTTATCAAATCGTTCGACAGCTCTCCTCTACGTTGTGGTGAGGGCATACCAAAATCGGACAATTTCTTTCCAGAAATTGATATTATTTTGTCCTCGATAATCCCTAATACCTCATCGAAACAAACATCATCGTTGACCTGATCCATTCTTTCAAATCTGTGAATGGTATCTTCTGATAACGCAGTTCTGTACTTGTGCCATAGTTGCAGGTAAACCACATGTGCATACCATTATGACAAATAGCTCTCTAACGTGTGCCGGTGATCGACACAGCACGGCCTCTTCTATAGTGTCGTCCCAGTGGTTGTCATCTTCCAACAACCCCATTTTCTCACACGTCTGACGAAAAGTGGCAAATTCCTGACCGTCAATTGATTTCAAATCCAAGAAACTGGTGGGACCCCTCCTTACATTCATCAGCATTCGTAAACAATAACATTCAAAGTTGTTGACATGCACAGTGTAAATGCGCCCTAGAGCGTCTCCTCCCTTCACCCCTTGACAGGTGTTCCTTGTAAACGACGTTTTCATTCCTTTCTTCCCGAATTCCAAGTATAGTAGCGAGGCATGTCAATGTATAGTAAGGATTGCGCAAACGGGTCAGTTTGGCACAACAGGAAAAACGAAGTCAGTGTTGTTTTAGATGGTGCTGCTAATCTCTCTCTTTATTTCTGTGAAATAAACCCTCTCACCATTAGGTAAATGAATCGCGAGATGACTGACGGGACGGCTGAGTGTCTTCCGTGCAGAGGCATACCTAAGATCAGGGTTCCACCGATATATATCGCGGATATTTCTCCTGATATATATGTATCGATATTTATAAGGATTGATATATATCAAGGATATTTATAAATTTACTAAAATTTGCGAATGTGCTTAAAAATCACTGAAATATAAAAGGATATCTTCTCTAAGACAATTTAATTCATCCGCTATCCATGTGTCCCCTCTCCACATCGAGCAATATGCGCGATTCGTGTCAGGCTGTCAGACACTCGTATTCAACTCCCCTTCATTCCGTCTTTGCAACACACGCTCTTGATTCGGATTTCGGATCGATCTTATATTTATTGTGATAACTTTTTAACTATGCGTCCAAATTAATTTGTGTAAAAGACAAAGTTCATCTACATTTAGAACTGAAAACGATAAAAGAATCAATTTTGCTGTAAGTCATCAGTTCGACAGCTGACAAAGGATAATCGGTAGAACCGCCAGGCCTAAGGGTCATTTTTGCATATCACCGTAAGAATAACATGGGTGATTCGCGACTACGCGACGTATCGATGATACGAAACGGATAAATATCAGGCATTTTCCGACTCGCTTGATATTTTCTCATTGTTTTTTTCTGAAATACCACAAAATTTTTGAAAATTATGTTATTCGGATAGATAAACTATATTGATGTGAAACTTCATCTGAATCCGTTGGGTAGTTCTCACGTGAAAGAGTAACAAACATCTTCACATCCTCACAAACTTTCGCATTTATAATATTAGTAGGATTAGTAGGATAAATGAATAAACAAATGATATCTATTTATCCTTTGAGACAATCATGAATAGGACAGGTCACGATAAGGCAAAAATAAAGAAAATTTAACACAACATTCAAATAAATTTGGCTTGTTGAGGAAGCAATATTGAACTCAAAAATGACAAGAATGAGAAAAAATATCGGATTCGTAAAACAAAATCGGATGTACGGTGTACAACTCCCTATTGTTTTTCATTCCAACCAATCGGTTTGATTTGAAAGGTTTTTTTTCTGTTGATTATCTAGTTTCAGCTTGGCTTGTCTTCTGATGATTTACGAAGAAGCTGGAAGGAGGGAAGGTTAACTAGCGAGTTGAGATATCCTCTAACTTTGACAATTACCACAAAAAAAATAAGATAACGTGAACCAAAATTCACAAATCTTCATCAACTTGTTATTAGATTCAGGTTCACACGTCTTCAGGAAAGTCTCGGAGAAGGCTTGGTTATGCTTCTCGAGATTCCGACTACACTGATCCAACTTTTCATACTCGATGACGTTCAGATGGAAGAAGTAAAAGCATGATCCTTACGTTCAGATAATTCCTTGACATTTACAACCAGATCGAACGATCATGTTCAATATATAACGGCTAAGGAATGCACTTTGTAGGAGGTGTATGGTGATCGATTGTAGGTTTCAGAGCATTAACAGTGAATATATTCGAGATTATATGGAGCATGAATAATGAGAAGAAAATACATAGACGATATGCAGAATATTGATGTTAAGTTCCAAACGATATTTCTGCGGAATAAGAAACCATTCGAAGAAGGTTATTATGGGAGGAGGATTCTCACATTTGGATTAGTACATTTATGGTCTGCTCATCATCATCTGAGATTCTAAGCGAAGCCATTTCTTTCTTTACTTCTCAGTTTAATGTTAATTTTTTTCGCACCACATTTATTACCTGTCATTACTGGCCTTCTTGAAATTTTTTCATTTTTTCACATTCGTGAAGTTCTGGATTCCGGAAATGCCACACCAGAATGTCTAGTTCTCAAAATCCAATTCACATTTAGTTGGAGACAGATGATTGAGAACCATTATGTATTTCATTTAAAGAGCTACTGAGGTCCGGAGATTGTAGTGGGGAGATTGGGCGCCACTGGGCTCTCGTTTATATAAGAATATATATAGCACTCATCAATTATATTGAACAGGAGTTACATATAATGAATTAATATAAAAATTATCTGGAAAATTCACAGACACCATTATGGCGAATTATGTAAATGACTACACAATATTTGTAGAAAAATTATGAAACATGTACTTCAAAATGAAATGCCTACTGCTTCAACATGCATTTCACAATACAACAACAGTCGGCTTATTACCTGAGAGCCTGCCTATTCAGTCGTGACCATTAAATTGCAACTTATGTTACAACTGTAATGATATCCTACCTACTTTCACCAAAATGTCCTTAATGTTCCAATTTTCGTTCTTTTTGCATTAATTATAAAACAAATGTTGTTCACTTGTGACCACAAATATTGCATGATTCATTGGAGTTTGTAACCGTCTGTTACGATTGTAAGTGGTCTCTGGATTTTGTGGGACATTATTATGAATTGGATTATGCTATTACTAAAGACAGAAATAACTTCAAACTGACTTTCTTTATCCCCCAGTGCTTTTGTTCGTGAATTGATGTTATGTATTCTCCATTTTGTTCCAATCAGCATTGTTTCAAGTACATTAACATTTTGCCACATCTTGTAGAACATTCTCGCAGAGCTTTCATAGTTACATTTATTAATTCATGTTGTCCTCCTGCCACGGATTTAATTATCATCTGTCAAATTTATGAGAGGGAAAAAAGTTTTGCCAATAAATATTTTTCAATGCAAAAAATACCAAACAATATTTGTGGGAATATTCCATCAAGTCAATGAAAATTAAATGAATAAGAGACACTAACTCTTAAAGAAGGCTCATTCTAAAACTCGTTCGGTCAAACACAATTTTGAACTCGTGAAAAAATATGTCGAGATGATTGTAGTCTTTTCCTCAAAGCTTGGAACTATTTCTCATATGAATATGAATAATACTGAACAATTTTTTTGATTTTCATAAATTTTTTATTTATATATTTATTCATAGTGCTCGCTATTGATCATCATTGATGATATCGCATATCATGTAATTAAAAGTCGCTAAAAGTCAATATCGAGGTCAACATTCATGTTACATTCTAAGTAGGGTTGGCATAGATTTTCCCCATCTTATAAAACCCGGTGGGGGTTTTCAAGTTTTTGTGGTTTATTTAAAAATTTGTAATGAATATACAGGGTGAGTCGGAAGGAATGTCCCAAACATCAGGTGTGTATTCTGCAGGTCGAAATAATTTAAAAAAACTCAAATGTTGTTATCCGATTCTCATTTATTTTTTTGAAACTATAGGGTAAGTAGAATATTTAAGTAAGGTCAAACAATATTCAGATCAAGAGTTTCTCGGACTATGGATTGGTCACTGTGGTCCTATTAGTTGGCCTCCAAAATCTCCAGACCTCACACCACTGGACTATTGTTTGTTGGGCTGGCTCAAGAACGAGGTATACAAAGTTGAAGTTGACACTCGGGATGCTCTGATTAGACGCATTAGAAATATGGCATTGCTTATTAAAGAAAGAACGAATCAATCAGAAAAACAACGAGAGCCCTTCGCAGACGAAGTCGAATGTAATTGGAGGTTAATGGCGGGATTTTTGAGCGTTTATTGAAATAATGCTATAATTAAAACCATTTTGATATAGAAAATGTTGTTTTTTATAATGACGCTATAGTTTGAGAACAAATGAAAATCGGACAACAACATATGAGTTTTTTTTAAATTATTTCGACCTATAGAATACACAAGTGAAGTTTGGGCCGTTCCTCCCGACTCACCCTGTATATTCAATCAGTATAATCTCTCTCACTGAAGTAATTGATAAAGAAAATGCAGTATTTTTCATTTTTGATAAAAAAACGTGCATTTTTGTACAGGGAAAGTTGGAAATACACAAGATTAGACATTTCTAACAACTTATGTCTATTAAAAAACTAGAGGAACACCAGTTGAAACTCGAACTAACCTTTCCTTCCAAAAGCAAAATTTACCTTTTTTCTAACTAGAGGGATTGACGAATTCTCGTTTGAATTTTCGTAATCTGGGACCCCGAATCAGTAAGTGAAATTTTTTTCATAGCACCGACACAGTTCTTTTATTTCTGCATAATAACCGAAACTGATATAAAATCTAAAGAAACAATTGAAAATCCTCATAAAGACCCGAAAAAAACCTTAAAAACCCATAAAAAAATAAGCCCGCCGGCTTTGGCTTTTTCAAAAACAAACCCCGGGTTTTTTCCAACTCTGATTCTAAGTGAGATAATATACTATTATACCCATCACTTTATTCACTCCTTCGTTGCCTGAATGATATGACATTAATATCGACATAAATGATTTTCGATTTCGAAATTTTAACTGCAAATACCTACAGTTTTGATCGTTGAAAGTTGTGAACATAAGAAAATTTGTCGAATATCTGATATAGGTATGGTCCCGTAATATCCATAATTCAACGAAGCTAATTTGTTTTTATTCAATGAAAATATATCATGCTTAAGGTGTAATGTAGTTCTTTGATTCACCCATTCCAAAAAATCTAGTTCGTGTAACTTTTGGAATAGGTTTACTTACTTTACCTAAAAGCTTTGATTATATGTTTTTTAATTGAACGTGTATTTTTCAAATAATGAAATAATTATTAACAATCTGTGAATTTAGAGAAGTATTAAAAAACTCATTGCTAAATTTTAAGATTTTCAATTTATTGGTTGCCCACAAATTTCTCTTCTAATGAGTTTATTCCCCCTTATAAGTGCAAAAAACACTGGCATCTAACTGTTTGAGCAATTCTTTGCATGTGCATCAACTTCAAAACTTATTGGGAACTGAACTTTAACACCCGTCCTAACCTTGGTCTCCTATGAGAGGGACGTCAACTTTCTAATGCATAATGGCTGCAGGTGAAATCTCGGGTCGATTTTTTATATAACTCCATCGGAATCATTATCGGTAACCTTAACCTACTTGTTACACATCATCTTCTGTTCGCGAATTCATAAGGATACAATTATCTAGAACAATTGATTGAGAATTTTCAGCATTGCTGTGAATAGATCTATGAATAATATGATGTTCCTTTTTGGTACTACCATTATTCCTCAATATAACCTTGTCCGAAGAATGCGAGTGAAATAAAAAGTTGAAATAGCAAAAACGTGAAACTTGAAAGGATCTACTCGTCATACGTTATATTTCTCATATTTGATACCTCTAATGTAGAGTTTATACAAATAATTTGTGATTGATAACTAGTGATGTCGCATTTGGTATGTGTTTCTTGAAATTTAATTCATTTGTACAATTCTTTGTTCTCATTTCTGCGGAACCTCGCTGTACTAGTAGTGAAGCCTCAACCTATTCTCTTCTTTATTCTATAACCTGATTTAATTGAATATAATAATGAGTATTTTAGAGTTTGCCAACCCCCTGGGTCTCAAGACCTTTAATTTCTCAATGAATCATGAATCATTCGAAAGGAAGATATGCTAGTTTTTTTATTGAGGACCAATTCACTTGATATTTGAAATATACAGGGTTGGGATAAAGTATGAAACCAAGTAAATATCTTTTAAACTAAAAGAACGATATTTATGAAAATTTGCAGATGAGTGCAATGGAACAAAACGCATCTGATGTACATTTTTTTGATAATAATATACTTCCGGTTTAACCGGAAATGCCATCAACTTATTTAATTTAAATGGGACACCCTATATATTTTTACAGATTTTGAAAGAGCTTGTTATTTTGAATTCATACATACTGAGTTTAGTGTAAAAAAAAATTGTAAAAACGGGGAATAACTCACTGTTAGTAGTACAATAGATGTACATTTCATTATTTTAGAATAATGAGAAACAAAATTACTTCAAATGTTCAAAATGCTCGCCGTTCACTTGCTGACAATATGCCATCCTATTAACAAATTCTTGAGTCACTCTTTCCAAGACTTCTCCACGTATTAGTTCACATTCATCAATAATTCTTTGTCTCAATTCCTGTAAATTTGTTGGTCGTCTAACGTAAACACGTGATTTTAGATAACCCCAAAGAAAAAAATCTAACGGGCTAAGATCCGGAGAACGAGCAGGCCACTCTATGAATTCTCTACGTCCAATCCATCGATTTGGAAAATTCGCATCCAGAAAATCCCTAACCCGTCTATCATAGTGGGGAGGTGCTCCATCTTGTTGAAACCAAATATTTTGTGGTAATTGCCCATTCTGTTGAAGTGCAGGAATAATTTCGTTATTTAGTAGATCCAAATACTTGTCACCATTCAAGTTTCCGTCGATAAAAAATAGTTTTTTGCTCTAATGCAAAAAACTCAAAGGAGGTTGGTTAAAGTGCTATATTCCTCGTTTTTACAAATTTTTTTACACTAAACTCAGTATGTATGAATTCAAAATAACAAGCTCTTTCAAAATCTGTAAAAATATATAGGGTGTCCCATTTAAATTAAAGAAGATGATGGCATTTCCGGTTAAACCGGAAGTATATTATTATCAAAAAAATGTACATCAGATGCGTTTTGTTCCATTGCACTTACCTGCAAATTTTCATAAATATCGTTTTTTTCTTTTAAAAGATATTTACTTGGTTCCATACTTTATCCCAATCCTGTATGTAATTGTGAGTTTCGAAATTTCTATATCAATCTTTTTGAAAAGTACCGAATTGAATGCAAAATATAAAAAAAAAAAATTCTCGCATATAATTCTTATTATATGCATATTATATGCATAGCAAACTGCTGATACTTGTTAACTGTCTGTTTCGAAAGTTGGTTGAAGAAATTAGAGTGTATTCGTCCAAGATCAATAACTTTCTCCGATCGTGATGATGTTCCTCCGTTTTCTTTAAGATGGAGTGATAGTTACGCACATCTCCTCAACAAATATACACATTCTTTTCCTGTTCTTTCAGATGCGTAGTTATTAGACATGCAACATTATAATGAAATGTGTTGGATTTCAGAGAACATGAAATGATTTATATCGTCGGTAGGAAAAACTTCAGGATTTACTGCAACTCCACATCCTTCTTTTGCATGAATCTTGTCGTTGTTATACATTTGAAAGCAATTATCTGAAATGCCTTCTGATATTGATATATCTGTCTATATGTATATTCAAGACTGAATAATGTATAGTGGGAATTCATAAGAATATGAAATTTAGTTCACTTGTTGGGTGCAAATTAGTTAAATTGGCTCTATTATATTCCGAAAAAAGCTATTGAAACAATGAGACGGAAATATCACTTTTTTTTAAATCACAACTTTCAGGTTCGGGGAGCTCAAAAAAGTCTAGAAAAGTTTATTTTATGTTGTATTTTGATATCTTTGTGATTTCAATACAATGGCCAATAACGAAAATCAAGTCAATGGACCTATATACAAGGTGAGTCAGTAGTGCTGGATCGGTTGATAACTCTTAGAAATTGCTAGGAAAATTATTCAGATTATTATTATTATTATTTCGATGGAGTGTGCAGTAAGTACTTGGCGCATAAGCTCGAGTTATTTTTGATTCTACAGGCTGGTCTGATAAGGGTGTGCTTTTTTTTGACGTAGGCCACTTTTTTCGACAAATTTCATAGTTATTATGGTTCTAATGAGAGAAAATATCTCGAAAATTCTTCGAATTATATGACTTTCTTTTAATGAATACCCGGTTTTCTTGGTTTCTGCAAATTTACGGATCACTTTAGAGGTGGTGCAAAAAGCACTGCGAGTTTATTAAAATGACATTTGAAAAATGGCAGATACCGTAGTCGGTAGTCTTCATTTGTTGTTGAGATATGTTGTGCCTGAAATGAATAGCTTTTTAAATAATATTACACGCGTTTTCTTCGGCTTATTGGCCGATCTATCTCAAGCTACCCGTACTTGTCTCAGAGGGTTGTAGTAGCAAGGGTTGAAGCGCTATGCGTCCGTAACCTACATCTTAAGTTGTCCCCCTCGAAACAGAAATCGACCTGTCCGAGCATTTCTATCGAAAAAATTTATTTCGTCTGTAATCTCGTCTGTTTCGTTTTCAAATGGTCACCCTGTATTTCGAGAACTAATGCATAAAATGAAAAAACAATTACTGTGCTGAAATCAGTATAAAAATACCTTTCAAATGAGGTATCACTCACCTCATCTTCCCTATTCAAAAATTGGGGGTGAGGGTTGTAGTAGCAAGGGTTGAAGCGCTATGCGTCCGTAACCTACATCTTAAGTTGTCCCCCTCGAAACAGAAATCGACCTGTCCGAGCATTTCTATCGAAAAAATTTATTTCGTCTGTAATCTCGTTTGTTTCGTTTTCAAATGGCCACTCTGTATATAGATCGAAAAATGTGACCTACGTCAAAAAGTACCGCAGGCCAATGATGACTCGTGGAGTATTTCGAAATCAGAGTTCCATGGAGATTATGAATTTGAAATAAAATTTGGCCGGTAGAGTCACAAATTATTCAAGCTTTTGTGCTGAGTAGGTACTGCCGATTCTATCAAAATCTGAATCATTATCCAAGAACAAAATTTCCAGAAGTAATCGAGCGATCGAGCACTATTGACACAACCTGTTCATATAATATAATCTCAAAAAAAAAAGAGGAACTAGACCTAGGTATACATATATGCAGAGTGTTTTCTAAACATGGGGAATAAATTCATTTTCTGAGTGATTTGGAATCGGAAGTTCCTGAAGACTTCTGGAAATGTTTTCTTTCCAAAATATAGATCGTTTGATAGTCCCGAATAGGTTATGAATTTCTCGGTCCTTTCAAATCGGCCTGGGATATTCTATCGAAACTTGGTGGAAAGAGACGCCTTGGATACTTGTTTTGCGTTGAATTCCTCATCTTCAACTGCAGTTCTAATAACTCATGCTATTACCGATGATAATTCACAATCTCCGTTATTCAACCAATTGCTAACAACATAAACGATTTACACAATCAGTTCCTACGAAGTCCGCCACAATGGGTTTGATAATAACATCCAATTATAGCCTTTTATTAGAAAAACTTCGTAAAAATATAAGGTTACATGTTGCCATAAACGAGAACTCCATGCAACATGATGAAGAGTGGACTAACTACATGAAGAAATTTCAAAGTTACTCTTGGACGCCTGCAACCAATTCTACTCTATTTTGGGTTGTTTTTTCGTGGTTGAATTTAAAAAAACCTTTCATGAACTAGCGTAACGTTAACTCCACACTTTGAATTATTTTCATCTGAACTCTCATTTTCCCTAAAATCGTCGTCATAATTGACTCTTAACTCTGCGTGAATCGTGAAACACAGTTTGGTTCGGGTGCTTCGATATGTCTCATGTCCTCTCAAAGCAGAACAGACGCCTGACTAATTACATCTGGGGTTAACTGACCTCGTTCCATTATGAACAATGATTGCAAACAAATTGATTCCGCAAGTAAGCGTCCTGAAGTCACATTAAAATTGATGGACTCTCTCCAGGCATATTGCAATTTTTATTCTGCATTACTTTTTCGAAATCCCATTTGAGTTTATTCCTTATTTCTGTCCAAATTTCTGATATGAATACATTCAGACGATCTCAGGTCGATTTTCGCAAGATATTCCCTTTATTATCATTATTATTCTGAACAGGGGCCATTGTGGCTACGTTCAGCCTTCCGGGAACTTCGACCGCAAGGATCTTTTGTCCTTTACCCAACTCGTACATTTGAATTCCAAGTAGGCCGTCAATGGCATTGATAAGAAATGCCACTAAAAAAAAACAAAAAACTGAGCGCATATGACACCTTCTCATCCTAAAGTGCTCGTGAATAGAATCCTACCTAGTATCTTTTGAACGGCTATACCTAATGATTAAATCTGTTGGTTATTGGTTGCCAATAACTGGAATGAAGGAGGATTCTCATCAAAAACTTGTTCAACTATTAACATGGAATTTCCTTACAAATTTCATAACTATAGATGTGATGATATCCTGAGTTGCAGGAACGTCAATTAAAATATAATGCTCCTTTATTCTCTTTTAAACGGATAATCCATAGACGGTAGCCATGGATACTCCATTTAATGGAGAATTAAGGGAACTTCAAATTTAATTGACGTTCCTGTAACTCAGGGTGGAACTCATAAATATGGGAATCCAGGGCATATGGGGTACCTAACTTCAAGATCCTGATTTTTGCTTAAAACATAGTAACTCAACATAGCCATTTTGAATTCAGCTAGCTGAATAAGTTTTCTTTTGACTCAAGCTAACTAAATAACGAACTAAAAATTTTTACGTTGTTTTGTGTCTGGCTTCGTGTATTAGGTTCGTGTTGGTCAAATAACATATTTTATTAACACAAAAACTCTTAATTATATGATCTCCATTATATATTTCACAATCTGTAACTCTTTCTGGCGCTTCTTTCATCTTGTCGAGTTGTCTTTCTAGCGTATTGTCGTACCATCTGAAACCAATACAAAAACATAATAAATCTCAATACTTCACATGGGGCCACACATGTTCCACAAAGATCAAAACCCTATTTTGCCCCGAAGGACCTGCTTGAATAAAACAAGAAAAAACAATTAGTGTAAAAGGATTTTTGAAGCCATGCGTTTGATAAAGTATCTATATGAGGGCAATATCAATATGACATAAGCAAAACATCAATAAATTTTCGAAAAAGTTACATACCTTAAGAAAATATATATTCTACTTTCACAATATAAGACATTCACAGTTAATAGTTTGAAAGGGGTTACAGTCCACTGCAACCTTATGGTCTATTGTACCCCCTGACAAAGCTGTTCTCACCACGCAATTTACAGCTCGCCTTCCAGTCCCAGAGATCTTGATGAAATATCGTTCATAACACGAAGGCGTAAAAAATCAGAATTACGTCCACCCGATTCGTACTGTTTCTATTGCGGGGAAAAGTATTGGTAGTGGAGATAATGTTTTTGAGATTTGGGGGGTTTAGACGAATGAAATTCACGTAAAATGGTGGTACCCCGTTTTGCCCCAATACCCCGTTGTTCCCCGAATTTCCCTAAAAGTTACTATTCAGAGGAGCATCGGATGCATCACTTACATCTGACATAATCAAAGTCCTGCAAATATTCTTCGCTTTAACGAAAAATTCAGTTTTCATCATTGTGATTCACGACCACAAAACTCTTAGTAGATTTTTCTTTTTCGTTTTTGTAATCAAAAACACAGTTCATCCTACATGCAAAATTTTTTTTCTTTAATTCTGTGCCAAATCCATACATTCTGCCACATTCTGTAGAACCTAATCTCGCGATATTTTATTCTTGCACAGTTTCATGGTGATATTTAGATCACATGTTGCCCTCGTGCCCCAAATTTATTATTATTATCGGTCGTAGTTATGAGAGAAAAGACGGTTCTCAAAATCAATATTTTTCAATGCAAAAATCACTAAACAATACTCATAGAAACAATCCGTTCATTCAAATACAAATTCAATGAATTAGAGGAAATAACGTAATACTCGTTACCAAAGGCCCATTTTGACACTCGTTCATTCGAAAACACGCCACTTCGATTGAGATTATTATCACTTGTTCTCTTCACATATTTTTGCACTTCCTCTGTAGTATTTTATATGATCTGATTTCAGTCGAAATCGAACTAGTATTAGTTTGTTATTTTTCTATTCGAATATGAAATAGAAAACATAACAATATCAAAATGATCGGTGAATTATGTTTGGAAATCATGATCTGTTCACTGTTCAACAATACAGTTTACTTAAGTTTTCTACCTGAAAAAGCTATTATTCTAAAAATGAAATCATTTTAATTCACCAAATCTCTGCAGGGATCCAAGAATTGAGTGTGAAAGTTAAAATTCGCCTTCTCTATTTTCATTATGAAGTATCCAGTCGCATAAAGTACCAGATCGGAGATCTATTGTTACATTCACAAGTCAATCTGATCTCATCAGGGATCTCTTGAAGTGAATGTGTTGACCGGAAACTTAACACTTTGGATTCCAACTCAAATATCTAGAATTCGGCATCCGGTCTGTGAAACTCCGAACAAACGATTGGAAGGCCACCAATGTTCATCTTCTAGGTCATCGGCTACATGTACCTAATTCATTTTTTGCTACTGTTGGAATTGGCAGTTTATCATCATTTTCAGTTTTTCAGCTTCCTGTAAGTGATGATTTATGTCTTCAATTTATTATTGATTTAATTCATTCAAATTGAATTATAGAGTAGGTACTCACGCGTATCATCTGAGACTTTTTCATATTTAATTTTATGTTGGCAATTATCTATTATGGTTGATATAAGATATCATGAATTCTGCTTATATATTAGCATATTCTTCACAAATACTTTTTGCGTGCGTATTTCTATGAAAAGGTGCTATCACTTTGGCAAATGCTGTCCGTAGGTACCGAAACGCAATAACATTGGAAAATAAAATTTTAGAAGGGGTGATTTTGGTTTGGAACTGCGCGTTGAGTTCATCGATGGGCAATATATGCAAAAAGATTTAGTTGTCTATAGTCTTATTTCCAACTACCCCAATTATTCAAAAAAAATCGTTTAGACAACAATGACAAAAGGAGACTCGCCTTCTGGAAATTCATAGCTTATGCTCAAGAAGCTGAATCCAAAAGATTATAAAGTATGTATTGTTCATGATGAATATATTATCATCGTTACTCCAATTTTAATTTTGTATTTGTATTTGTATTTTCTATGCATTCTGGGTTTCTCTGAAACCCCTCATAAGCTACTTAAAGCTTGTGCTAGTTAGAATGATGGGTGTGTTCTGTGTAGGCTTTGTTACTGTGTCCTTTGCTTCTGTGTAGGCTTTGTTAACAGTGCTGTGTCGCCTTAATTGTTTACCCAACAGTGAATGGTTCGGCGAGTTCTCCATACCAGAAAATTTCTTCCCTGGCGGAGACTCGAACCCCGACTTGCCGGGTCGGAGTCCAGAGCCATATCCACTAGGCTACCCGCAATAGTAAATTCAAATTTCTGGATATGTTTAACCTCCATATTTCTTTATATTCAAACATTGCCCGCAACAGACATTGAATCTGAGAAATTCCGCATCGTTGGATAGTATTATAGACATCCGGTGAGCTAAAGAAGTGAAGAATACAACCGTGAAGGTCCGATCCTTCGAATCGAGATTTTCTGGCTGGAACGTACAATTTTAGATTTATTCCCATACGAAGACCGGCCAGTTGAAATTCGAGCTTGATGTCACGTGGCGGCGGCAGCTTTCCTCGAAGCAAACCTAGCCGAAACCGCACGTGCTGAATGGGGGATCTCTATCGACTGAATTAGATCAACGATAGGATCGGATATTGTTTGTTGTTTTTATTTCTATTCCATCGTTGTCAGTCAGTATCGAAGGGTTATTTACCGTGGTGTTTGTGATTTCGCGTTGAGATTGTGCGGCAAAATTTGTAGGTAAAAAATAACATTGGCTGGAAATTCGGATTAATATATTTTATCGAGAAAAATGAAAACGGAAAAAATAATTGAAAATTACAATGTAAGTAGAGAACATAGGGAAACAGACAATATTTTTTATTTCATTCTGATTAACCAGTTCAGCCAAATGCCGTTCGATGACAAATACAATAAAGACACCTCCGCCTGCTATGCAAAATTTAATTCTTAATGCCAGACATCATCGTTCCTTCAGTGTACAATGGTACAACAAATGCGATTGGCAGACATGAAGTACCATTCGAAATAAATTATTTTGTTGGTTTTGCTTACTTTCATTCGAAGATCCAGAAGAAAATGTGTCTATGGTATGCATCTTGCTGGCTCAGTAGATACACTAGTGGCATATGTACCTCTATTTTTTGCTCGGCCTGTGATAGCATCCTCTGATTGAAAACTTACGAGCCATCACGGCTTTACAGTACTTTGCTACTAGACTAAACTGTGGGGTAATATTGTGGGGAAATTGTAGGTACCCAACGTAAATCCGTCTTTAGACTATAGAGAAGTGCAGTTAAGATTCTAGGGGAATATGATAAGGAGAAGTTGCAAACAAGTTGAACTACTTACATTTCCAGCGATCCTCATACTTGAAAACTTATTGTACATTCATGGTAGTGATAAAAACTATGGTTTGCAATCTGACATACACATGATATTAGAGATAAATACCATATCATACAAAATTTTCTGAGATTGGAAAAATCTCAAAAGAGTCCAGAATACCAAGCGATGTCTCCTTATAATGAACTACCTCTTAGGCTTAGGATCTGCCAGAAGCCATATTTCAGAAAGAATTGAAGGACATATTAGTCGCAATGTATTTTATTCGGTAAAAGAGTTCGTCTCCTTGTGGAACACATGATTTCTTTTCTGGCTTTCTCAGGTTGATTTTCATTCAGTTGCATATTCTTCATATATGTCAGCACCTCAGAGGTAAAGTGTGTTAAGTCACATTTTGTCAAACACGCGTTATCTACAATATTGGACTTAGTGAATTTTAGCTAGTGTAACACATTTTTAACTTCCAAGGTACATCATTTCGCCTAATAATGGCAGTAAACATTCTTTCGAACAATAATCGAACTGAAAAATCTCTCTTATGACTAATTTTGATTTTGTGAACTTAGCACACCTTACCTCTGGGGTGCTGATATGTTACCACGTTTGTGCATAATGTCCTTTCCTTCTTTATACATGTTAACTTGTAAATAATATTCAGTTTTATCTGTTTCATCTCTTTACATTAAATCTATTACACTTAATTAATTATCTCATGTTTACACTTAATCCATTATTTCATATAAATATACATTTAGTTTATTCTTTCATCTAGGTATTATCGTGTTACGTATGTGCTGTTTTGTATATACACCTGATCTATTATTATTTCATCTTTTCATACTGCGCTTCCAACAAAACTGCCTATTTATTTCTGTCAGTAGATATAGGTTTCTGTTTTATGTACAAGTCAAATACTCACTCTGAGAGTGAAAAAGAAAATATTGAAGGGTTATCGGGGTACGATTGTATGGCTGTATGTGAATTGTAATGAAGATTATCATCCATGTATAATATTCCTTATTTTGTCACGTATCATTCTTCTGAATTTAATGTTATATGGGTTCAAACCTTAAAATTTCATAATGAAATATGAGAAAGAAACCGAAGATTCCGAAACATTGGCCTAGTTTTTAATTGATTGTCCAACTCCGAGTGACAAACCTCCATTATACTACTTTAGTTCTCAATCTCTTCGCTTTTCAACTGATTTTATTTCAACACTCTATGCTACTCACACTCACCAAGTCATAATTGTTGGCCACTTGGATAGAAACATTGGTTGTGATGGGTTTTTTTTCTGAAAGAATGAATAAAACGTTGGACCAAATTTTTAGAACGATATTTCTGATGATTTCAAATCAATCTGATCGGAATTCAAGACAAGATCGAAGGCTGCAGGCATTCAGAACTCATTGTTGTAACAGAATATCATAGCTCAACATCATGAAGGCTATGAAATCAGCTCAATCGCACCAACCGAGGAGATACTTATCTCCATAACAATCATACAGACCGTGAGCCGAATTTTATCACGTCATCGCCACTCCGATTCAAATGTGATTTACAGTTAGCTCAATAATATTCTGTGATCACGAAAACTGAGTCAATATTGTAGATCCAGTACGTATCGTCTCATGGCTGGGAATGGCGAAAGGATGTTCGGCGATCTTCTATGACTTTATCTAGATTAGAAACTCTGGAATTAATGAGCCGATTATGAAAAGGTCAACTGCTGGAATTTCGTGTTCTGACCTAACGTTATTAAGGTATTAAAAAAATGGTTATGTATCTCAGACCGTAAAAAGTCACCTGAATAGTTACCACTGATTTTATTTCGCGAAGCCAATAAACAACTCGATATGCCTTTTCTATCAATTAAATTGATGTGGGTTATTAAAAAAGAGGTTTTTTAAATTTAAATAACTAACAAATATGTATAGGAGCCATTTATTCGTTTTATTTTTATTTCCAAATGTTATGGAAGAGATTTTCAAATTGATTCAGGTCGACCATTCTTGTTTGGGTGAATATCAATGTGAACACGTACATCTACTTAACCTTATGATATGACAATAGCTCCATCTTGAAGCAACAGAAAATAATTCGATAGCAGTGAGATTTGATTTTCTGAGATATTCTTATCACATTCTACCATTTTTCTGAAATTGTTCAAAGTACCTATTTCCTCTCAGTCTTTTAAATAATAGACGAAATGCCCAAGCGCTAAAATGTGTGCACGAATATTCGTCCCTTTAAAAAAACTTCTGCCCAACAATGAAAAAAATAACACTTTAATACGTTTTGAATCCATATCGGACTCCTTCATGAGACAAATTGTTAAATTCATGAAAATCGTAATGAATCGTTGAAACTGTTTTATTTATTTATTGACATTTTAATGTGGAATTTAAGACCAAGTGGGTAGACTTTTTCCCTGATAAAATTAGTAAGCTAATTCGATTTCTAAATAATCATATTTATTGATACCTTGTGTCCTACTTCTCAATATGCGTGCAGAATCGTATTATATAAGAGTGAGATCATCATCAAACACCAATAAGCAAGTGGGACAAGTAATTCCAAACGCCAAGAAATGCACAACAATAAAAATGAATATTACGCCAACAATTGCAAGCTGCAGAAAATAATCTCTATTAGATGGATGGTCCGTTATCCCAAATGATGGGACAATGTTAAAGGTTACTGACTTATTGCATTCCTTATAGCGTTATTATCTTCGTTCAGAAGAATAAGGAAGGCGAAAAATAAACGATGTGAATTTTGAAGGAACTGCAAATTAGTTCGCAATAGCCAATTGCTTTTTAGTTTAGCAGTAATATGTAATGAAAGCTAGTTACCCTGATTAGGATTTCCTGAGGATTGTTTTCATACGGTTTTTTCCTGATCACTAACTGCTGAAAAATAGAATACCTCTAACTTGAACTCAGGAGCCGGACTCATCAACGAATGATAGGGATAAGAGAAGATTATTAAAGCAGGATCTCTGAGAAAGATATGAAAATGCACATCAAGCCACACAAAAAGGAATATTCTGAAGACCGGTGTTCACTATTGAAAATAATTTGGCAACTTATTTTCAACTGAAGAGATCCAAGTGCAGATTCATGAAAGTTTTCATTTATAATTGAATTAATTGTATACTAATAGATGTTGATTCATTGATTTCATAAATTTGGGTTGAAACCAGATCTGATGATACAAAAACAATTAACATAGTGATAACTTCAGGAAAAAAAAAACGAAAAAATTTGCAATTTTGTGGCATTCTGCCCTATAAATTGAAGATATGTCATGATGATTATTTTTTTCTCTCTATTTGGGATTAACGTGACATACGATATATTTGTCATGGTAACATATTCGAGTTTCAACCTCCAGTTCATTGGTTCACCTCCAGTAGATTCAACATTCAAGTTGGGTTGAGCAAATTAATTGCTGACGTTGACCAAATATTTCAAGGCAAACCTGATGCCAATATGAAAAAAGTTAAATGTGAAAGTAGAATCAACGAATTAAGTTCAGTTGATATTTGTACAGAATGCTGGAAGAATATTTTCTCAGATCGTCCGTAAAATTAGTTATTTAATAAGAAATATGATACATATCATAAGATTCAATGAATAGCAATAGAAGATCGACCTTGAGATCGATTGAGAATTTGTGATAATAATTTATCTGCCATCTAAACAAAGGAACGAATGAAAAATAATTTTCAGGATTTCAGAATAGAAGTTGCGAATGCAAATGATGATATGGATTTTCAATTGAAAATCGAATGAAGAAAAGAAGAATAACTTACAAAACTTATCTTGTTCGATAGTTTCGAATTCCTTCAAGAAAGTTCACATGATAGTCAGTGGAAATAATCCTTCACATGTACAAGCCACTCCAACCAATCCTTGTATTCATTGTTCAATTAGTATCAATCATTATTGTTATCAAATGAAGGCATTGTATTAAGATTTTCAAAATGTGGTATTAATGAATAATTAGAATGGTACCAAGAGCCATATTAAGTTGACAATCGCTTGTCTAGCATGGGAAACAGAACTTTTTTTTTTGATTTTGTGGATTGGCAACCTGAGCAACATAGTGTTCCTAGACCATTTCAGAAGAATTCATAATCATTATAGTTGTCTGTATAATTGGTCTTCTAATTAATTGAGTATCCTTAAAGAAAAGAGTTATGGCAGATGAAGTCAGCTCAATTAGTGATCATTGAAAAAGTATCCGTAGAATCCATGTCAGAGAGCATCTAGTGTCGGCTTCATATTGATCCATGAAATTGGATCATTGTGTTTATTTAAGTCCCTATATCCTTGGTCCTATGTAGAACGTGATCCTGATAAGTACTACAAAAGTTTTTAAAATTCTGAACTTGCTCATCACCGAAATAAAATCAAAATGTATACCGTTGTGTGAATACTGATCGGATATTTTTTGTTGATGGTGCAATTTTGCTGATTGCTCGAATTTCGATACTTTTATTGTACTCTTTTTTGTCTCGAAGAATCAAGAAAGAAAAAACCTTCAAGCAATAATTTTCAGTGAGGTTGAATTCCACAGGACAGTATTTACTGTCATAGTTATGATATAAAATCTGAAATCTACCGTTGCATCATTTCAGGTGGTCTTCCTCTGATACGTGACGGCATAGCTCAAAATATCCATGACGATTAATCAGTTCTAGATAAATATGAAGTGTGAATTAGATATATAACTGACATCACTGGTTAATGGATCACATATTGTGTAATGGCATCGAATATTGCTGAGAAGGCGATGAACGATATGATGAATATAAGCAAAACCAGTTGTGGTGCTGCTTGGTATTTGAATATCATCACTCTTGAGGTTTGAGACATTTTTATCTTCACTTGCCAAGGAATCCCAAGACCGTTTCAACTTGCCATGACATTGATGATTCCCGCCTGGAAACCTTGGTTTGCCTCACTTATTTATAAGAATAATCTTCACTATGAAACGTTGAGAAACAAAAATTCCTTGGTCAAGAACATGAAAACCAGATTTCCACATGGCTGTATTCAGAAATTTTTGTTTACCAAAAAAAGAGAAAATATTATATTTATATCTATCTTTTTTGATTTGGGTGATGTAGTACTGAATTAAATAATCGTATCCGGACCACCCTTTCAATCAAGTCTGAGCTGCGTTAGATATTCAACTGCGCACCCGAATAGTGCTATTGAAATATTCTTTCTACTAAAACTGAAAATTTTTCTATTCTCCACTCCGTCTGTATTCGTATGAAACATTCCCTAATTCTGAATAATCACATCGATCTCATTTCGTATTGCATGTCACAATGTACTTTCTTTCATATAATATTCTGCATTTAGATCATTTATGTTTCTGAATAATTCCTGAAAACATGCCATAGTGTAATCAACGCATTGAGATCTGTTGACATGGAAACGTTCGTGTCATCAATTTATGATGTTTTCCTCAAAAGTAACAATCTAACTATTTTATTTCATATGTTATAATGGGGACCTACAAACTTCGTTCATTTCCATACGTTCGAATCGCCACGATTTGAATCGTCGTTCCAAATATCAAGCGCCGACAGGTATTTTAATTTTTAACCGACGACGGTTTTCGCCACACACCTCGGTTTATTTTGGAACGATTTAAATTGCGGCGATAGGAACGGATGAAAATGAAAGAAGTCTGTGGGCGCCATGAGAGCTGGCAATGTTTAAGAAAGAGCATTTTAGGTCGGCCAGTTTTTAGATTTCCCTCAACATCCCGTACATGAAGCGGGCTATCTGGCAGGCGGTAGTGGTTGCGTTCATCAGTAGGAGTCTTTGCTGGTTAAATGGTGATTTTTCAAATCATTTTGGAAAGGTTTATTTTTTCTTCCTCAAATCAGAGTATTTGAGATATGGATCTATCATATCCAAGAATTTTGAAAGTTTCTTACACTGTGCCAGATGCTGATTTCAGTCGACTTTTTTTTTCGAATCATTTCCATACAACTAACATTTTGATAAAATGTTTGTTCGGTATTAACAAACCCAGAATGAATTTGCTAGAAAAAATCAGATTGTTAACTATTAGCCCAACTAATTCAAAGTTGGAAAGTTATACAGTGCTTGGTCCAGAAAAAGTTGCAGGATCTAGGAAGAAAGGAAGGTGATTTTGTTTAAATTGAGCAAACAGAATACCAACAAATTTACTTGAAGATGCAATAGTATATTCTTAATCACGTTGCAGAATGGGCTCGTATTCTAACACAAAAGTGAAGTTAGCATAAGTGTTCGAATCACCTTCAAGTTTTGTGAAACACTGTCAAAAATCGATGAAAAATTTTGATTATAGATCCTAGTGACTTTTGAATTGTATCTTGGCAGTTGCTCAATTTAAATTGGCGTGTGTTAAAGATTGATAGAATCGGGTGACAACCACGAAACGAAAAATATAATTAAAAAAATTGCTGTAATGGGTTCATTACAGTTCTGCTCTGAGTACTATAATGGACTCATTTCGATAGGTACTGAAATAGGGAAAAAACTTCTTCACAGTAGTTTCAGATTACTACCTGCCAAACTTTATCTTAATTCAAACAAAAACTAATTGTGGAATCGAAATAAACCAGCACCCCACAATCAAAAGAGGTTCACACTATATAGGCGCAATAAAATTCAAGATATCTATCCTTTTTCTCTGCAAACAATGGACAATCAACTCGATAGTCTAATCTGTAACAATTCACGACCCAGAGGTAGTATAAACCGTTTTTCCTGCCTAATCGTCTCCAACTGATTCAGATATTTCACACTTTGTCAAGCATTACGAGGATCTGACTAACTGTGACTCGAAACCGAAACATTGACAATCATTAATGTAGCCGTTTCAGTCCCGGTGCTATGCAGATATAGTTACGGGAATCATTCAAACGTTTGAGGAGCAATTCCGTTGACTTGAGACGACAGTTAGCATCATTAACGTTTTTGGCATTTTTAATGTAAGTATTAAACTTACCTACTAAGATTGAAAATGTCCTGGAAATGGTTGATGAGACAATGATTATTATAATGGAATATCATTATGCTTGGAGAATAATTTGGAACATAAATGTGTGCTATTGTTATGAAAAGTATGACATATTTATCTTGTAGTCTTCGCTGTTTCATTGGAGTGAAAATATCTTGGAATTTACTGAAAATTTTCAACATTTGTGAAAAAAATTATTAATCTGAAGATCATTGAACGCGTTTCTGTGAATCAGTTTTCGTAAAATTAATTCGTCTCAAAATCTTGTTTCAACCTCTGGACTAACTTTCGTCTATCGTGCTAAGTCTGAGAATCTCATTTCAAGATAACCTCACTTGGTGGAAAATTCACGTCTTATCGGTCTAATTCTTGTTTACGTTGTGACAGTCTACCGTCTCGTTTCCTACTCCTCTTTTCTCTCCTTGCTCTCTTTTTTCCGCGTGTCCATGCAACCCTTACGTTATTACTTTTTCATAATTCTCGACTTTTTCGACTGGAAAATTTCGAACACTTGAAAAGTGTCGCGTTTACTTCGAAGTGTCTGATAGATTCATGGTGTGCTTTTGTGTTCAGTGATTTGATTCACAATGAACTAACTTAATTCTAAATGAAATCGCGGTTTCCACATCATATATACTGCCTCACAATATATAAAATGAGTCTTATATATATATATATATATATATATAATATATATTATATATTATATATTTATATTTACTTTATAAGACATAACATTTTTGTTATATTCTAGTTTTTCCAACTAGAAAATTTTGAAGCTCATACTGGGTTCTGGCACCTCTGTAGTAGTAGTTTTCAGCATGTACTGAAAGTTTTTCCCAACTTTTTCAATTGAGGTTTTACGGCCGCATTCAAGTTATCACAATGTGCTGGATATCGATATCTAAAATTTGTACCTCAGGAACTCCAAAAATCCTCCAAAAGTAATAAGGTGGTATTTTTTTAAACTTGAAATTATTTTTGTGCCTTCTTTTAAAATTTTGACATATCGACTGAACTATACTATGAACCTACCCTACTATGGCTGATCCAAAGATTAACAAACTTTAATTTTTGATACATTATTCCAATGATATATCTAATGCTCAGAAGTACTTCACAGGTTTGATTCCATGATGCGGCACGGCTCATTATGAAAATTTTAAATGGATTATTTTTTATATAGGCTAAAGGAGTTTCTTGTTACTTCAGGAAGGAACTGTCGAAGTACCTATTTATATATAATTTGAAGACTCACCTTCTATAATTCTTAGAATTATATTATACTGAATTTAACGAAATACGATAGTGCAGGTTGTAGAAAATATCTGAAAATTTGAAAACTATCGAAGAATCAAGTACTATGGCTCATGTTCATTTTGAGAATTCTCATCTTCTGGTTTAGTCCGTAAGGCGGAAAATTCTCATTCAGAATATTCGATCTGACAATTTCGTATCGCAGCTTTTCTGGTTCCACCACAAACTATCGCATTCAAGCTAGACAACGTAGGTGATAAATGGTAATGTAATGGAGGAGATAGAGTGCATGGGTCAACGTTCTCGCTGACTTCTTCAGTATATCACAAGAGCAGTATATTCCAGGTGTGTCTAATCAACGAGATTAGGAAGTTTGAGTTTCTGGTGAGCGGATGTGGTTGAGATTTCATCGGGAACATAAACATTCTTGAAAAATTTATTCATACTTTATTAAAGTACCTTGAAAAACGAAGCAGAAGTTCTCATTCTTTATTCTACAATGGATCGTGAAATCCATCGGACAGAAAAAATTCGTCTGAATCTTGAATGATTTCTTGAGTCTCCACTAATAGGCCAAGAAAATTAAACTTTTTTATGGAAATAATTAGTAGAGTTCGGGAAACTGCTTCAAGCATTTATTTAGGCCTTCAATATGAGTAGTTTGAGTTTTGTCTCAATTTCTCGGTGGAGCGTATGTCGTGATGTTCGAAAAACCTATATGGTCATCTGGGGCAATATGCCTACATTTTCGGATTATTATTGGTTTTTCTCGAATAGCTCCTAAACTAAGCATTTTATCAGAATCCACGTTCTGTTCAAAAGTGTTCGGTATTAAAGTCTGCTTCTAAAAGGTACTAGTACTTTATATTTTGAACAAGTAGTTCTATAGAAATAATAAGTCGAAATATGTCAAATTTTCACACGTTTTGAAAAATAGATATTTATTATAAAAGGAAAAAAAGTATTAGATTTTAGCTCGAGGTTGTGCGAAGCGGAGGGGGACAAAAAGCTAGAGCTAAAATCTAACATTTTTTCCGTGTATAATTAACAATTTTTTTCTGTGACGGGAAAAACGACTTTTCAATACAACAATATATCTAAGCTTGAAAATTATCACTGTGAAATTAAATTTTTCTGCTGGTAGGCTTTTGACAATTGAACTTGCGTGGCTAAGGAAACCTTCATATATCCGGGTAAAGAGAACTCACTTATTTCCCCAGGAAAAAGTACTCACATTTTACCAGGGGAAAAATTATTTCACAAAAAGTAATTTGTTACCTGTCAACAAAGAGAAAATGTCAAATTATTTCTCGTCACAGAAAAAACATATTTTTAATATAAAACTTCAAATATCTATGGAACTACAAGCTTTAGAACGAAATCCCATAGAATTAGAGTTGTAGACCATCATATTGTGGTAAAAACGTAACCACTACCCCCTCCCAACCACAATATAAAATCGCGCAGTAGCTCATCCTGCTGAGGATGCTGATCTTTTCATCGTAGCATTTGAAGATAGTAAAAAAATGTTATTTTTTCAAAAAGTGTAAAAATTTAATCATATTGTGACGTATGATTTTTATGAAATCACTCGCTCAAAATATGATGTCGTAGTACTTTTTGGAAGCAGAATTTAATACTTGACACTCTTGTACATGACAAAGTTTTTGATAAAGTGCTCATTTTGGGACCTATTCGTGAAAAATCTGAAAAAGTCAGAAAATTTCGAGGTTTTTCAAACGTTACGACATACGCTCCACTGGAGAATTCAAACTATGTACTACTATTAGAGGCATGAATAAAAGTTAAAACAGTTTCCTGAACTCCACCAATTATTTCCAGGAACACGATTAGTTGGAGATAATTTGCTAAGCCAACAACTAAATTTTTTTGACCAGTAACAAACGTTTCCATCTTCATGGATCTGTTGAGATACATAAAAGAAAATGTGCTCTGAAATCAATTGCTTACTTTAATCGAATGTACTAACTAAAAACAGAATTCGAAATGCTACATTATTGAGATTAGTGATCATCCTTAGATAGTTGGTTCAAATCATAGTTATCGAATTATATTTGAGGCTTGACACTGAATGATTTCTTCATTCCAAGAGCAATCAGCCTCAATACTAAATTATGGCAAGTTCCTACACAACAGGATAAATCTTGGGATAAATTAAATGACTGATGCCATTTATCATTATCGGGAATAAGGTACAGTATACACATCGATACATAGCACAAATTTACTTCGAAACAAATTAATAAGATCCAAACGGATCTATTGAATCTGATCGCAAAGAGAGAAATTCCCGCATTCGTGAAGTTTGTTGAGAATTTCTACATTCGCATGGGAGATTATGCATAAATCCATATTCGTTCATGTGAGGTCAGATCCGTCAGTTGTTCACGCTCTATCATATCTGTGAGAATTTCTAGGAAGCTGTACATCCAGGTAATAACGCTAATCAAATATTTTCCAGAATATTTAAATATTTGCAATATACTATTACACAGGTACATATAATCGAGTGAGCACATATCGTTATGCTTGGGGGATGGTATGCATCCAAGAAGATATCCCCTGGGTTGAAAAAATCAAGGGCTTCTATAATTTCAATATCGAAGTAGAGATTGGGTGTTGAATAGATAAGTGAATCAGTCAGGTGTTTCGAAATGATAACTTGATTCAGTTTACATTTGTCATGCATTTTTTCAACTCAATTTAAATACGATGTTTTCTCATTTCAGATTAACTGAAAATTGGCGTTCTGTTAAAGGTGAGTACATTATGTTAAACGACCTTGATTGTACGATATCTCTTTCGTCCGCAACTTTTATCAAAGTACAAGTTCAAGTAGCCAACGTACAAAGCACTAGATGCAGAAATATCATTGGTTTGTTTTGTTCTTATACAGCCTTCCAGAAGAATTTTAAGATCTCAGAAGGGCTTTGCTGTTTTGTGAAATTGTCTTTAGGGAATGATTCACCTTATTAAGGTTCCATCCTGTTCAATAGCCTCAGCTGATTTTGTTATATGAAGTTTCTTTGCTATTTTATTTCTTATTCCCTTTTGTTTCTGACGTAAATGTAGAACTTACGGAAACGCTTCAATGAAATTCTGTTTGTTATTCGAAAAATCCAGCACTTTGGAAGAGCTCATTAGTGCATATCGACGTGTCAAAAAATATCGATTATTTTTGTATTGAACCGATCTGGCAAACTTATTGCTCTGCGAAATATGCGAAACGTATAAAGTCAGCAGGTGAAAAATTCACATATTTTCTGGAGCAACTGAAAAAGTAAACGAAAACTGCTAAAAAAAACTTATATTCGAAAAATTCGTATATCAACACAAACTATCAAAAGCAAAATTCATTTTGAAAAAAACAAATCGGCATTATCATTATAATATAAAATAAATAATGTTCAAGCATTCAAGAAATAAGTTGAAAGTATAATGACTTGTTGGATCAAATTTTTGTCCCTCCTGAAAACATGGAATTTTGGGGATAAGACATAGTCCTGTTTCCACGACGATATGTAGCGAGTTATCAGTACAAAATTTTAATTTTGATGTAGAACATGCGCGAACGCTTGATTGAAATTTCATTTCATTACTATTCGGATACTCGAGTAATTTAGAAATCTATATGGCGCCTCATTTCCGTAGGTATGATATGTTTGAAACATAGATTAATTCAAAATAGAAACCATCGAAATGAATACACAAAATAAATTTCACCAACATGATACTTCTCAAGAACGAGAACCCAACAATAATTCAAGTCTTGCTCAAATTTCTTCTTCATCTGAAAGTGCCTATCCTTTCCAGGGACCCGTAACACAAACCATACAGTGTAACAAGTCTACAAGTTACAAGTGTATCTACAAGTCCAACTTAATTCGCTATCACAATGCGAATGGCTACATTGTAGAAATCAAATAATTTTCAGTTACGAGTATAAGATAGGTATATTCTTACAATTGTAAGTTTTGAGAAAATGGTAATATGTAGGTAGTGATGTGTTGGGAGGATAAATATTGCTCTAACTGTAAGACATTGCTCTGTTGTCACAGGAGGATAATTACGTGTGGAGTTTGACCGGCATTATTTATATTGTGAGCAAGCTATGCCTAGTGTGACTAAAAATAATATAGAAGATATTGTTCAGTGTTACACTCTACGACTCTACTACTCCTTCCAAAGGGTAGCCTTTTCGAGAAGGCCGAAAATGTAACCACTACTCACCGTTCCTAAGAAAGAGAGTGGTAGTGACAACGTTGCACAAAATTCCTTCCTTCTTCTTTTCGGCCTTCAACGGACAATGCAGCCTTATAAGTTTTACATCTGTCACTAAATAACACTGTTCACTAAGGTCGATATTAATTTCCAATATAACAACAACTTTTTTAGAAATATTCCACATGAAGGAGGGTTGTGGTTGATTTCTCTTACAAGTAGTCATGAGGATCTCGTGAATGAACAGCAATTGAAGTTTTTCAATAAAGCTTGAATAAATAGATGGATAACAACATTATATACGGAATATCAGCTGCTCCTAATGTTCGGCCATCGGTGCGGGCCAATCGAACAAAGCAAGCTTGTTCAACAGTTCAGAAAAGACCAGTGGCGTAGCGCAAAATTCGGGGGCCCCCCCGTAAGATTTTCGTCGGGGGCCTCCTCCATAGATCCATGTTATTTATTATGAGTTTTTGAAGAAAAATGTGATAAAAATAATATATATTATATTGAATAACAAGAATTTCTAAACAAAATAATAAAGACTCTGATATAAAAATAATAGAAAGAAATCAATGTGATGGAAAAATTTAAAAATTATCTGACAAAACTGCATTAATCCTTTCTAATTTTTTTGTTCAAAGCTGCAGTAGTCTCAAAAATCTGATAGCTATCACTCGTCTAGACGTGTTTGCGACATTGAATTCTCAAGATAATTCTTGATTATCGCAATAAAACGATCATTTGGCGATGTTTAAAGAGAGTCCCGAAAAGCTTGACTGTTGAAAACATGGTAGTATAGAGGAGTACTAATTCGAATTCCGAATGGAATTATTGGAAACCTTATATGTTTTTTTTATACCATTTAGGAGTATTTCTCTATTTTGCGGGAGTGATAATTGTATCTCCATTGATTTAGTTTTGTTCATTTCATCATCAGAAAAATATGGAGAACCAGCAAGTTCAACAGAATGAAATTATTGGGGTCCCATTTGGAGCTTTTCGTTTGTCTTGGGGGCACCTATAGTGCCGAGGCCCTCTGCTACGAAACTGTGCTGAATAATTGATTGTGACTCAGGCATTGGCTCATTAGAATATTAAAAAACCTTTCGTTTTGTTTTTCGCTCTGGAGTTTTGTTTTGCGAGCTCCACTCAAATATTTTATTTTCCGCTATGACCTCTGTTCTAATATCTGAAAAATTATAAGATATTCGAACTACCGTTTCTAATTGGTGCATTTAATAGCTTTTCTACGAAAGAAGTTTCTTAACGGATGAATAAACTACGCAATCAATTCTAGAACTAAACCAAAGTCACTGGAAAATTCCGAATATTAAAAACTTTGTCTTTGATTGTAAACGAAACCTCAAGGGGGTTTCGTATTCAAAGACTTGTTTTTCTCACTACTACAAGGAAAATGGAAATAAAAAGATTTCATTTTATCTACCCCTTCTTCATAATAATATCCTGATTAGAGAATTGACAATAATTTCTGCAATAACAGATAAGCCACAAGTCGCCTGAAGAACAACACGTCAAATAAGCCGCCGAGCCCCCAATAAAACGATCATGTTCAAAAGGAATACCAGCTTGACCCTATATGAAAAACTCTTAAATATAGGGTAGCACAGGGCGTGATTGAGTGATATGTCGGATCGAATTACTGTAAACCTTATATTTATGTGTTTTGAATATTATTCAGGAATATTTCTCTACTTCAGGAGAATAATAACTGTACCTTCATTGTTTGGGTTTTGTTCGTTATATCATCAGAAAAATATCGCGAATCGGCAAGTTCAACAGTTGGGGCCCCATTCGAAGTTTTCGTTTGACTCGGGGGCCCCCTTAGTGCCGGGGCCCTCTGCTACGTCACTGCAAAAGACATTTGTAATAAAATACTTCCATCGAAAATACACTCGTTTGAAATTTCTGACATATTAGACATATTTCAAATCGATAATACATCAAAATTACAACAACAAAAAATAAAGTTATCGTGGAACGGTTTTCACTAATGGTGTTTTCACGTTAATCGAGCCCAAGACTCCTTTTAATGTTTCTACCTATCTAGTCCAGAAGTACCAGAAACAGTCAAAATCAAGCAATTTGGGATACCCTGTACAGGGGTGATTCACTTATCTTGGTAACCCAAATTTTCTCGAAAACATCCGAATATTTTTTCATTCTGTGAATGGCGTTTTGAACAAGTCAATGTCGACTTGAGATGCGCATGAAAATCTGAGGAATAAATAAAGATACCAGGCGTCGCGGCGCTGTCAAAATTTTTTTCTCCAGGGACATACCATTTTTATCATGTCGTTCGAAAGATAATTTCATTCTGAACTTTTTTTTCAAATACAATTTTTATCCATTTTCAACCGTCAGCGATCTGCAGCGTGTTTTATGTTAATTGTATTCCATTTATTTTTTTCTGTATTGTGGTAGTATGTATTTATTTGGAGACATAGATATGATTTTGTGCCTTGAATTCAAAAAGGCTAGTTTTCTAGTCAATGTGCCTCTTCAAATAAGTTGAAATATGTGGCTACAGCAAGATGGTGCTCCATGTAACAACGCTGCCATTGTGGAGAGATATTTAGATCAAGAATTCGAAAATAAATGGATTGGAACCAATAGACCCATCAGATATCTCCAACACTTTGTGAGGGGTACCCTGAAAAATATGTTATACCAAACTGATTCTAATAACTTGAACCATATGAAAATGAAGATAAGAAACGCCCAAGTAGACCCTTATATTTTGACCAAAGTAACTTATAATGAAATAGGGGAATGATATAACTTCTGGATGGGTCATATGGCCGGTATATAGAACATATGATTCCAAATGTTTCGTTTGTTATTAAATAAAATGTTTATTGTCATAAGATATAATATTTAAAGGATATAATAATAGAGAAATGGTTTGTTACAAAGCCTCCGTCATTTTAGGAAATAAAATCATATCTAGGTCATCTAGCCTTTATGATCCATACATGAGTTATATCATTTCCTCATTTCATTGTAAGTTACTTTCGTCAAAATATAAGGGTCCAGTTATTTTCGAATTCTTGATCTCAATATCTCTTCAAAATGGCGGCGATGTGACATGGAGTCCCATCTTGCTGTGTCCACATATTTAATCTTATTTAAAGGAGCAGATTGTTTATCAAACAAGCCTTCCTGAATTCAAGGCCCAAAATCATATCTATGTCTCTAAATCAAAGCATACTACCACAATACAGAATAATATAAATGGAATAGAATTAACATAAAACATGCTGCAGATCGCTGACGGTTAGAAATGGATGAAAATTGTATTCCAAAAAAAGTTCCGAATGAAATTATCTTTCGAATGACATGGTAAAAAAGGTATGTCCCTGAAGAAAAAATTTTTGATAGCTCCGCGACGCCTGGCGTCTTTATTTATTCTGCAGATTTTCATGCGCATCTCAAGTTGAAATTGACTTGTTCAAAACGTCATTCACAGAATGAAAAAATATTCCGAAGTTCTCGAGAAAATCGGGGTTACCCAGATAAGTGAATCACCCTGTACTTATTTCCCCTCAATCGCTTCTGAGCTCAATCATTAACATTAGCTATATGTAAATAATTAATAGTTTCTAAGTTATATATTATAGATATCAATTAGTCAGTTGAGTGCGTGAATGCTTATAATCTGCAGGGTTTTCTTTAGATCTAGCTAACTGAATGTGTTTCCTAAATTATACATAAAATTCCGATCAGCCGGAAGGAACTTTTTAGTTCAATGTTGCACTACAACAATAATGTTAAGATGAAATTTAGTTACTGATGTTGTTGGAAGAAGGCAAAATATTTCTTCGAAAACCTTTTTCCGCCCAATTTTCTTTGCGGCGTAAGTTGCATCAATGACATTTTAGGACACGATCAGAAAGTGGACGGAAAATCGAAAAACCACCCAGCGAACAACCAATGTAGACCATCTGGATCAACCGATATTCATTCCAAGAGGTCAAGAGGCTTAAACCACAGCCGTCTATAGAGATAGCCTGGAACTAAGTCTGGCAACGCCGTATGAGAAGGCAAACCGTAGGTATACTCGTCCGATGCGGTAGCGCGGGATATCATGTTATTTCGAATTCAAATCATTTGCAAATTCATCAAATGAATTTTTTGCTAGAAGAAATAAGAACATAAGACCCTACTTAGTCAAAAAATTGAATATCTTAATTACTCCTATTAAAAAATCTCACGATTGTGTTTGAATCTTGGTTGAAATTAAAAGGTAATTCTCTGAATTGAAAGTTAGGAAGAGAATTGGATATTCAATTCATTGTTCAGCAAGAACCACGGGAAGGTGTAGGGCCAACTCTTGCCAAAAAAAAATTAAATCATATTCTCTACGTGAACAAAACAAGTATTCTTAACATTCTCATATAACTCAATATATGTAGACATCCAAGTAAATGTGAAAATAAATGGATATAAGATGTTTACACAACAAATATTGAAATTTTCAACATAAAAATGATATGCAATAGAAACGGAAATGCATATATTTATGAAAAGTTAGACAGTTTCATTCTAAGGATGATAATTTTCTATCTTTGGGTAATGGTAACTTTTTCCTATCTCCCAAGTGTTTTTTCTTCTCCGTTTGCTCGACATAAATCATATTATTGTTATTATTTACGAAATTGTTCAAGAGTAAATTTGCAAAATCCGAACAAAGTGAATTTGAAATTGATTTCGCATTAGTTCCACATCTGCAAGTCTCAGCTGCTGCTCCAAGGAGCTACATATTCTGAAACATACATTTTGGCGGAGTTATCCATGTCGCTATTTTGCAAATAATATGAATCTGAAATGAACAAACCTTTGAAATTAATTTCCTATGATTATCGGAACTATTTTCATCGCAATTGAAATCCTAACCTAACCTCCAACCTATCCAGTAGATGATCCCAAGTTAGTAAAGAAAATCAGACGAAACTTTCATTGCACTTCACTTAAAACATTTCTTTTGTTCTCTTAAAGTGCACTTATTTCCAGTCGTTCATTCACTAAAACACTACGATTTTTCAACACAATCCAAACACGTACCTACACTATAAACAAAACTCTTTACTGAATATATCAATTTTCCAGTACGCATCACGAGTCTCCGTGGGTAGGCCTACGTGCGACGTTGCCGAATTTCCTTGTTCCTGGCTTGTACTTTAGAAGGCTGTGCTTAAACCTAATAGCTTGCAGTTGTGAAGATTGGGTAGTTCCAGTATGTCGAGAGGTGGTGGATTAGTTCTCGACGTTTGGCCAGTTCGAGTGCCTTGCATCTTCAGGAGTTATATTTCAGGAGATATTCCCTCTGAATTAAGCTGTCTGAGCGTCACTCAGTGCACTCAGCTTATATTTGAGGCAGTTATATTTCGGGAGATGTCTCCTCTGAATTAAACTGCCTGAGTGTCACTCAGTGCACTCAGGCAGTGCACTGATTGAGAGGGGTCATCTCCTGAAATATAACTCCTGAAGATGCCAGGCACTCTAACTGGCGAAACTTCGAGAAGTAATCCACGACGACGGCTGAAATGCTCGAAAGAACAGGTTACAGGTATGAATTTGATCAACCGCGCATAAGATCCTGATATCAAGTTCTGACCTGAATTATTGAAAGATTGTAACAATGAATGAAAAATCCAGTAATTTTTTTATGGGTATATCGAGCTTCCTGAACTGTTGTGGGTACCGATTTTTCTTTATTCTGAGTGGTCAATCAATACAATGGTAATAAACTTTAAATGATACTCAGTATGTTAATGAGGGACCGTATATATCTGAAATTATGATAATGAGCTGTTCTTTCTGAATTCGATTAGCAAATCCTCCGACAGATATCTCTTCAGTTTCCTAGTTATGTTGATTTGCCGTCAGAGTATAGTTAATGGGTTTCTTCTGATTCATATTTTCCCAGAGAAAGTGAAACTCTATTTTATGATAAGCATCTGAAAAAGACCATGATAATCGTTGCGATACATCGTTGTTTGTTTTATGTGAAAATTTAGGAGAAATTACTCAGGACAATGGATTTCGCAGTACTTTCCGAAATTAAAAGTGAAATAATGGATTACCATAGGATGGCCGGGGAAATTCATTCAACTTGTGAGTGAGTGAAGTGTGAAAGTTTCGTGGGAGCTCTATAAATGAGAAAACCTAACATGAAGTCTTTCTGAAATTTTTACATCTTTAATTTTTTGGAGGTTGAATACAAGATACAGGAACTTGACTTAAAAATTCTGAATTCTCCCACACATCGTTTTGTTCATTCTATACGGAAAAAAGGATGAAGGTGGAATTTTCATGAAATTTCCAATTGAAAACTCATGGGTAAAGCTTCTCACTCGAACAACTTTTAAGTAGCTTCTGAAAGGTTGTACAGAAACCTAGAAGGCATGACGAATACAAAAACAAGAACGAATGACCCCCAATAACCCGTAGTTCACAGTTTTCATTATGAAACCATCTTCAAGGCATCCAGAGATAGAAACATACGTAACAAATCGCAAGGTGTTTCAGTAGCATTAGTTGATAGAATAGGAAAAAAGCGACCTACATTTTGTTAATGATCGATTGAACTGTTGCACGAGAGTGCTATTAGTATTTATCGTAATTATGTTATAGGTACGACTGGCTTGATACATACCGTTATCCTTTTTGTAAAACAGTCAGCGTTGGTTTCAGGTGATTTTGTTTTCGAACATTCATAGCCCTCCTATTTAGGTTAAATACAAATTGGGTGGAAAGCCTGTTGAATTTGAATATAGCTTTTCGTGGAAAAAAATTTGATTCTGAATTTATATATTTTCTTATGATTCATGAATCTGTTCTAGCAAAAAATTCTCAATCAATTGCCATGTACAATAAATTTGGTGATAGTGTTCCGAGGTTAGGACCTCGGAGTAATAGGTTACTCTCATCCCCACATCTTGCAACGGAATAATATAGTAGATAAAGAAGCTATAGTCTTGGTTCCCAGCTGGTTTTTATTGTGGTACGGCATCTGAGAGATCTGGAACTGTTCGAGAAGAAGAAGAAGCCATATGTAAAGAACGTTCCGTACTTACGGATTGTCGAGTATTCTTCAGAGTGTAAAACTGATGAGTTTTCAGTGTTGTTGATTCAAGGCTGATTCATTGAAAACTATTTCTATTCATTTGGATAATCATCCTTTGTTCTCCCAAACTTTTCAAAAAAATATTCCGGATGCCTACTATCAGGTTGCAAGTCTTGCAACTTAATAAACAAATATATCTCAATTGAATGTCTTGAGGACATGCCTTCAGGGTTGTGCTGCATCTTATTTCACCCGAATACGCAGATTCAGGATTTTTTTTCACATAACCCAAAATGGTTTGTAGCAGAAAATATTTCCTGAGTTCAGAAGCAAGCTTCGAAGAAAAACTTGCAATAACGAATTATTCATCTTCAAAAATTCTTTTTTCGAAGAACTGAAACATAAATTATGCAAAAACTCGAATATTCATTTCACATTGGAGTAAACTCATTATAAAATGGAATAAAGAAATGAAAATGAATCTAAAGAACATATGAAGTGAAAACAAATTAGGCAATAAATAGGAAGAAGAATCAAAAATTGTTTTTGAAAATTCCCCTTTTTTTTCTTAGCACTTTCTCTCCCCTTCAAGCAAATGTGCTACAGCATCCTTCATCATTTCTGGTCCAATATCTATCCAAATACAGCTTGAATTCGATTTATCATTTGTTCCCTTATCTAGGCTTTTTGTCGGAGTGAATTGTATTTTTCAAGTGTGGCCATAAGAAATGATCTCAAGACCTTACAGGCCAGTCATAAGGTTCTCCTCTACCAAACTATATTTAAATGAGCTGCAATTTCACGCGTGAAATGTGCCGGAGCCACATCATGTTGTCCATTACCCTCAGAATATTGCTTCCGTCATTCAAAAGCACTGGAATATGCTCTATTAACAATTGTAGATTGGTCAGATCATATGGCCAGTGAGGCAGAATATTGGTAGAATTATTCGATTACTGTGAATTCCGCACCAAATATTGACCTAAATGGATGTTGAAAATTGCGTTTCCTAATTTTTCTAGATTTTATCCTAGACCAAATATGGAAATTTCGAGAATTGAAACTGTTCTTGGTTCCGCAAATTTTGTTGTTGTTGCAGATCTCTCATGGAGTCATGTTAAAAGAAATCCTTAAATTTGTGTATTGAGAAAATGATGCTTTTCTGAAGACATGCTTTTCAGAAATTCAATTTATCCAATATGTATTAGCGCATTCTTCGGAGATTCACTGACCGGTGTTGAATGAAAATTGAAAATTTCCGATATTCAATGATACATAAAAAATGGATACTAAGTGTTCCATAATTCCAATTAGCTTTTTTGATAGGATATTCAGTGTGAAGACAATTCCACACTTGTAATTTTTAACCAATCAAAACGTGTATTCTCGAAAGATCGCCTTCGTAAAGGATCAATTTTAGTGGAAATTTTTTCCTCATGGATAATGACAAAATATTTTTTGACAATCTAGTTTTCCTATGTTCACCTGATTATTTTGATACATTTCAATTACAAGTTTAGATGTTTTTCATAATAACAATTATGAATACTGTTCAAATGGTGTGAAATATTCTTGCCGAATACCACACGAGGTCAAATGAAATCCAGATATTATTCCTTGTTCTTCAATATACCTTGAAAATTAATTTTCAGAATATTCATGTACTCCAAAAATTTTCGGAAATAATTTGACTTCTAGTTGTATTACTAGCAAAAATTTCGCTTCTTGGAAATTTTATGTACAGGATCTTTTCTAAGATTCGAAATGAACGATACAATTTTTTGCCCCTGCAATGATTAGTGAAACACCCTGTTTATTATTCGTGGTGATTTCTCTTCGTGTATTATCGTTTCCGTGAATTGAAGCTTTGCATATGCCTTGCTTTTAAACTTATTCAAAATAAATTATTAATGATATTGATTCGAACATGAAGTAATTCCCTTCACCTTAACATTAAAAAAAATCGAATTTGTATGAATATTGCGAAATTCAGGAATATCCTTCAAGCCAGTCGACCTCCAATTGAAAAATGTATAATACCAAGTCAAAAACCTCGCCTTCTCCAGTTCGATGACTGAATATCTTCAATTATAGGCTACAATTGTGCAACTGACAAGGGATTATTGCGTTATTAATAGCAGCGTTCATTGATTCAGGATATACGCTACAAGTTTGCAAGGATTCTCAATGCATAGATATAGATTATAATGATCTTCTATGTCAGACGTTTAATTCCGCTGAGAACTGCAGTCTATTACTGCGGAAAGTTCGGTCTTTGCTGATCCTCAGAGGGTAATTGTTGCCATTACGTTGAATTATATAGATCCAGAGATCCATTATTCGTATACTCCGTATAAATTCTTTCATTATGGTGCAGGTACAAAAGTGAAAATATAATGTAATCTAATGAATGCTTTCAATTACTCAATATAACAGCAAATTTGCCTTCTATAAAAAGTACTTACAGGTACCTAATAAGAAATAAAGAGAATGAATCCAATATCAAGCACCGCCATGCAGGGCCGTCGCTAGGGGGTAGGCACGGTAGGCCACCGCCCAGGGCGTCAAGATTTCAAGGGCGACAATTCAAGCTGGGTCCAAAAAATCGTCCCATGTGTAAAAACTGTAAGTACCCGAATGAGAATGAAATTCAGTCCGCAACAGAAGTGTTTACAAATGTAACATCGGAAATAATCAGAGATCAGTGGTGGCTTTAGGGGGTCGCGCGCAACAACCCGAACAAATTTTGATATTGATTTGGATACATAAGGGTTTATTCAAAAAAAGTTTGTTAACCAATACATTCATTCGAAACAAAATCGATTATCGTACTTCAATTAAATATTTAAGTCTTAGAAAGACGCCGCAAAAATGAATTTTAAATTTATCATTTCTGTATTTGTTAATTCTTTCAATGTTATATCATATTTATAAATATGTTATACTATATAATTATATTTTAATCAGAACTGAAATTTTATATCTTTACAAAACTTAAGCATTTTCTGACAAACATGACAGGAATCAATTTCAGTTGATTCGAAAATGAATTCAAGGAAAAAATGAAGTGGGTTTTCTTTCCGAAAAAAGAAAGCGGAGAAAAAAAGCGTTAGCCAAACTCAAGGAGTCATTTCGAAGAAAACTGAAGGATTCTTGCTCAAAAATCAGTTGGAGGAAGCATTTCCAAATTTAAGCATCGTCCTCAGAATTTTTTCAACTCTGCCTATGTCCGTGGCTAGCGCACAGCGTAGTTTTTCGAAATTGAAATTGATCAAATCGTACGTGAGAAATTGTATGTCACTAGACCGCCATGGCATTTCTTGCCATTGAATCTGGCAGAATTGTTAGATATCAAAAATCTCGTCAGCAAAATTTACGAAAATGAAAGCTCGATAAATTACTTTCTGAAGAACTCGTTGAGACTTCGTGATAAATAATTTTGATATGTATGCCTTGATCTCATCTCATAATATTATCATTATCTACTGCACATTACTTTTTTTGTTCTAGTCGTATATGCGTGCGTATATATTAGGTATATTATTAGTAATAATAGAATGTTTTTTAACTTTTATTCAAGTTCAAGATTATTTATTTCATTTTTAACGAATATTTCCCATTTGTTTTTAATAAAATTTTTCGAGGTGATTTTTGTTAGGGCGGTAAAATGAGTCTCTGTCTAGAGCGGCAGTTTGGATAGCTAGGTCCCTGCCGCTCTTCAGATAGAATAAACTGAAAAACTCAAATCAGTTCGCCTTGACAAGGCGTTTTCAATACAGGAAGTTTGTATATCGTATGTCAGACTTCTTGTGAATAGCATAATAAACTAACTTATGAGGGTTTCATTTTTTTTCAAATCTCTAATGAAAAAACGTTTTCGAAAAAAATTCACTGGGGGCGATTACTTCAAAGTTTTCTGTCGTTAGCATTACTTTTTATAGTAAACAAGAATAGTTCAGTTTGTCCATTAATTAAGGCATTATTTTTCCTTCATTGGTTCTGCTACTTCTTTAATATTAGTGTCATTAGTATTGTTGTTTATATGTTATAAGTTTACATATGTATATATTCTGTTTTGTTCATTTCAACCATCTTAGAAACCTGTCCTATACAAATGTATTTCTTCTCAAAGGATGAATAAATTTTTCGTTATCATTATTATTATATTCATTCATATCTTCCGAAAAACCATTTTAATTACATTCATGTTGATGACGGGATAAGTAAGGATTTGTGCTCGGACAGACAGGATGAAGTTATTAAATCTGAAATAGCAGTATTCTTAACTTAATCCTTCGTGAATAAATCTTCTTCATAGTAGCTAATTTTCAACAAGTGATATCTTTACCACTTAATATTATCGAAGGAAAGACAGCAAGAAAGCTGAAACATGAACGAGCCATATAAATTTATTGCGAGAACAAATTTACTTCTTCATTCTATGGAGAATATCCCATTTGTTTCTGCTTGAATTATGGACGACTAGACTATAAAAGTGAAAATAATTGTTATTATGTTGAAACTTTCCGCTATACGGTTCAACTGTTGCATCTTGTTTTGTGCCTACTGAACTCTGCCGCTCTGAAAAGCCAATTATTTGTCGGTAAAGTTTTATGAGCATCGAAAACAGCATGATTTCGTTCCTATTGAGTGAAATTTCAAATGGTTTCATACAGCTCGCACATCGCCTGTAAAAGGAATATCACTGGGATCATTTCTGTGTTTACCTTATTCTATTTAAAATTTTCAGATTTGGTTCTTTTTAAAGAATGATGGGCTCAGATATTGTATGTTTATGTGTGTCGAAGGAAAATTAAATTTTTCAAACTGATACACAGCAAAGGCTCCGTCTTTCGCCTAAAATGACGAAGTTTTTTTTTATCAAACCGTGTTTCTGAGGGAATCAATTTTTTCATCAGTGCAAAATTAAAGCAAAATTTTCGAGTAATATCAATATCTCATGTTGATTGCATTTAGAGCCAGAATTAAAAGAAACATAACATTTTTCACGTTCTGTGGCACCCTCTCCGAGAGATTTCTGTTGAAGGAAACTATGTCTTTATCCACTATAATGCACAGTCTACATTGCCCGAGGGTAACACCAGGTTCGCCATTTCGACGAACAGAATTGGCGGCTCCTATGTCTCTATGATCATGTCATAAGGTTTTTTTCGCGTTTTTGTTCTTATCTTGCTTTTATCCATGTTGTCAATTCAGGTGATACGTAGGTTTCTGGAGTGTGTTTTTGGGTGACCTAAAGCGAACTTCAATTACTCTGGCTACGATGGCATAAATTTTTCCAGATTTGTAAGAATTTCTCATTTCTTTTCTACGCTTTTCAGACAGAAGACATCTTTTATTATATCCAGAAGCAGACGCACTCAATGAGGATTCTTAATTGCTAGAATATTTTAGTGGAAATCTTGTTGAGTTTTGAACCAATGTTTCGTTCCTTCTTTATAATAATACTAGGGCACCCCAAGGCTGTCTTCAAGATCGTTTCTAATTTCAGTGCCTTCTATCGCCAGACGGGCCATTGACGTTCGTTTCGAATAACCTACCTCAAAAGTCAGTAGGCATTAAATTGAAACATTTAATTTCTATCATTCGACAGTGGTGTATGGATCGATTATTGAAAGCGGCATTACCTAAGTACTTGAAAATACATTTTTAACAAGCAAGATCACTGTCCAGTTTGTTATGCTCTCGATTAGGCCTGCTTAGTTAAATGGGATTTTGTTAAGCGGTGTTGAATTCAAGTGGGTTCTCGGGAAGGTTTTATCCTGCTATATCTTTTCATCATTCTAATTCTCAGACAATAGAATGTACCCTTCAAGCAGATTTGAAAATCATGAACAATTATTTTTCAAAACGGCGTTTGTGCCACATGATAATACAACCAAAGTTTCATGTTTTCATTCAAATGATGATCAGAAATATGGAAAATTGAGTGTTAATTTCTGTTATTCTTCATTGAAACAGAATCCAACCAAAAACATTTTCATGTAAAATATTTCCAAGGCGAGGCCGTATTTCTAACATTGTCAAAAAGTTATCAGATCTCATGTAGAGCCAAGCTGCTAACTCTACACTCTTTATCTTCACAAGTCCTCATTTCACAATCTCTATGCCTTGGTCGAAATGAGTGACTTGGACGTTACTCTTTCACCACGTGAGCGTAAGATGAAAAATTCATTGACTGCTCATAACTGTAACATAACTCTGTTATTTAATAGTTTTTTTAGTTACGGAACTACCAAGTCACTTATTTTGAACGAGTCATAGAGTTTGTGAAATAAGTTTGTGAGGATAAAGATTGTAGAGTTAGCAGCTTGACTCTACATGAGATCTGATAACATTTTGACAATGTTAGAAATACGGTTTCGTCTTAGCAATATTTTACATGAAATGTTTTTGGTTGGATTTCAATTCTTTTTGTACGTTGCTTATGACAAAATTCTTTCATTTTGTTCATTTCTCCCCGAATAATAATAAAATAGAACATAATTCAAAATATAATTTAAGTCAAACTAATCCACAATTGGTATGAAAAGAGTCTTCCGGGCTTATTGGCCGTGGTCCATTAGGAATAATTTCACCTAACGTTTCGCCTACAACTTCGGTAGGCATGCCCAAATGAATTTTGCTATGAGGATTATCACTGGTACAAATCCGATCTTCATCTACCCTTTGGTTAACAGTCCTCTCATGTATCCGTTCCACTCAGTGCTGAGTTGGAACAAACCATTCAAATAATATCCTTCAATATTTGCAAAACATGCCATCGACAAACTCTGCAAAGCAAATATAGAAGAAATAAATGTTTTTCATCAAATCATCGAGCATTTTGGGTTATCGATCCCTTCAGTAGATAAAAGTAGGACAGAGAAAACGATTTTAATCCTTCATCAGATAGAAGACACCTGAGATGATGACAAATAATCAGAATACTTTTCGTCAGTGAAATGCCAAAGCTTTCTATTTCATCTCACTAGCTAATTAGTTCATGAATATATCATCTCATTATTGATGATTTCAACGAATCCTAATTAGTTATGTAAATTGATAGACGATCAATAAAACAAATAACCAGACTGATGGGAAGAAGATGAAGAATAATTGCAGAATAATCGCTTTGGAGCACCTATCCTGTTCGAATAAGGAAACTGAAGAATAAAATCCGAGTCAAACACACAAAAGTCAAATGATTCAAATATTCGTGATATTTTTTTAAAATTAACGACAACTGCGTGAAAAGGAGGCAGATTGGTGAAATAAATCTGAATCACATTTCGTTTAATTAATAGGGTAGTTAATAGTTAATAGTTTAAAAGGGGTTACAGTCCACTACGATCTGATGGTCTATTGTGCCCCCTGACAAAGCTTTACAGCTCGCCTTCCAGTCCTAGAGACCAAAAAAAAAAAAAATAATAGGGTAATTATTCCATATTTTTATTTAGGATCGCATTCAATTGTTTAGCATCAATATTTTTCTGTTTTATATAGTTATATCGTTATAAGAATTCACAATGTGATGAGAATACAAAATTCCCGGCTGAAGAATTGAAAAGGGGAATTCATGACTGAATGAAATCCATCTTTTTGATATACCTTTTATTTGTGAGAACGAGACTAAAGCACAAAATGAAAGGAGAATTTGGTATGATTCTCCCAATTTTCCAAGAAAAGATTCATTTTAATGAATTACCCCTGTGAAAGGTTCATCTCATTTAGTGATTATGTGAATTATTGTTTCGATCAGTAAATTTGTATTCATCTACCCCATCTTTCTCTATCGAATTTTTCGATTGGTTTGGTTGAGTTTCTATACAATTCGCATGTGTCCTACTTCCTTTAGAACATATTAGCACGTTAACTAGTTTCAATGTCATTTCAAGAACTGTAAAAATGCTCAATTTGTCCCAGACAAATAACGGCATCTCATCAGAGAATTCGGTTCGACTAGTAATCAGGTGACCCGAAATTCTAAGTCGTTCTTAATAACAATGACAAATATGTATGTCGGCTGGCTTTTTATTTGAGTTTGTCTGAGACACATACATATTATTATATCAACGACAGAGTCTCTATCCGCTGTTTGTTTCTCTGAACAACAGCGTTATTATTTTGCATGAATACTCTCATTTTTGAATTTAGAGCCGGACATGCACTACAACAGTAGTTAGATTGATTGACTGCGAAACTGTACGAGCCACTAACAGATAGTAATATAATATCGATATAAAAATACCTATATTGAAAAATCGGTCCTCATCTTCAACATCTCTTCATAATGAGCTATGCCACCCCTGGAAATATGACACTTAAATTTTTCCGAGCATTAGATCTACCACCTGAACCTTTGAGAAAATGTATCAGAAATTTAATTCTGCGAATCTTCTGAATAGAATTATATTCAGCCAAATTAACCAATTTTTTTAATTTCGCTGATATAGATTTTTTTCAATCATTAATTACTCGAAGAGTGCGCATTTCACGAGATTCCACGAAAATTACAATTGTTTTCCAAAATGGCCAAATATTCATTAAATGACATTCAACTCACTTCCAAGGGTCGGGATCATAGAATTTCTGCTATAATTATGGAATGGAATGGTATATATTGGTCATAACGAAAAAAATGAAACATGTGAGTTGAATTTTGTATTCGTAAAAGATTTGCCACATTAATGAGAATCTATATTCTTAAAATCCTTTCATTCGATGACATCGTTCACGAGATATATTCGAAAATTATATTTTTTTATGGATTTTCAACAGCCTGTAAGTATCTTTCTAACCGAGCCGAATCTGAAGAAATGGTAGAGACAAAAAGTGTTTCTTTTGACCTCAGGAATGTCCCGTTAAAATATATGTACAAGTCAAAGACTCACCCTGTATACAAACGGAACTGGTAGAATCCTCGGTGCATTTGAGCATCTGTCGTAAGATGATCTTTAATCTTTTCATCACGAAGTTCTCATGCACTTGTTTCCGAATGGGAGAACCCTGATAGTTTATCAAAATATTTAAGTTTCATCGAAACGTAAACAAAAGTACGTCTCAGAATACTGATTTATTTTCTGATACCATGTCAGAATCAGGTTGTCAGGTTTTAAGTGAATCGAATGCTCAATTATAACAGTGCCAAATTGATTCTTTATCAAGATGAAACAATTGATTTACAGAGAAGTAGAACCAAATGTTACAAACAAGTAGTGTATACCTTGTAGAATTGCTGTTAAAATAAGCCTTCTGTATCATACGTTATATCTTGTAATTCATTAAATTCTTGTTGAAATTAATGGAATATTTCCATGAATATAATATTTATCCTCCTATCGTTTTCCAGTATGTACAACGGAATACTGATGTCTATTGATCCTCATCGTTTTTCGAGAATTTTCATTTTCGTCCCCCTGAGAAATAATTCTGCAGGCTCCGATGTTTGAAAAATATTGATTGGCAGAATTTTTTTCTCTTGAATTTGACAGAAAATAATAAACACTTGGCAGGGGGCCAATATATACTCAATAAATACTACCATGAAAACTGTGTGAGGATCAGATATTCAAGGACGATTTTGTTCTACAAGATGTGGCATAATGGGCAAATTTGACAAAGAATTAGAGAAAAATAATTAAAGTTGGGCTGCTTAGTTTTATCGTCTACCCATATTTGAAATTCCAGTTGCCTAGAGAAATGAAATGCTTAAATAGTCTGAAAAATTCATTATTTTCAAAAAGGAAAAGCTTTGTGTTAGATAATCGTATTAGATTACATAGAGTAAACGTCTCTTTGGAAAAGTTTTAATGTCATCAGTTGTACTAACTATCTATCCTCTTACTTATTTCATATGCAGAACTATAATGTAGCTATCTGACAATGTAAGTTCAAACTAACGAGTTTGCAATTTTATAATTCTCAGTTACTAGGTCCGTCTTTCTTAACTTTTTCGACCAGATAGCGACAGTCGGTTTCTCGAAGGTGAAAATTCTCGAGATGCGATCACGTTATATACTTTCACTCTCCGAACAACAATACTTGTCGAAAACAATATTCATTCTGACACGTATTAACAAAAACTCCCACAATTACATCTTTATTTTACTTCTACGAGGATGAACTCTAGCTTCGCGATTAATTTTGTGTTTCTCATTTCGTGGGACATAATGCTTTCAACAGTTAGTTATATCATGGGTATCAATATTCATGCTGTATGTTTAGAGATTCGAGACAAGCTTGCGTCTATTTTTCGTGGGGTTTTCATTGCGGTATTTCTCCAAATCTTCTGATCCACATAATTTCATTCGAAGCAGTTTTTTCTTCATAAGCGTTGAACTCGCAGCTGATTCCAAGAAGTGAATTCACAATTCTGTTTGGAATAGTTATCTACAGAGATGGAACGTTATGAAAAAATATAAATGCAACTTCTCCGAACTATCTGACGAAAATTTGCTCATAGTTTGTGACTTGACTCATTATACAGAGTGTATCACGGTCAATGATACGTTAGACATTTACGGAGAACAGAAAGCAAGAATTCATTGAAAATCTGGTTTCTTAAACAAGAACAGCAGCTATATAATAATAATAATAATGATAATATATATATAATATAATATATATATATATATATATATATATATATATATATTATATATATATATATATATATTATATATATATATATATATATATATATATATATTGATGTTCTTATTGACCGGTCCAAATTATACAAATTATATATATATTTATATTATATATATATATATATATATATATATTATATATATATATATATATAATATATATATATATATATATATATATATATATATATATATATATATATAAATATATATATAATTTGTATAATTAAATGGAGCCAAACAGACCTGGATAATTTGGACCGGTCAATAAGAACATCACTAACAAAGAATCGACTTCATCATCCAAATGCATCTGTCAACAGACTATACTTACCTCGAAATAGGGGGGGAAGAGGACTGCGAAGTCTCAAGGAGACACATAACAAGGAATGCCAGGATCTATTTGCTTACCTGAAATCGAAAAGTCATCCAATTTATTCGGCAATCTCCTCTTTGGACTTCACGCTGACCCCTTTGAGATTGGCAAATCAGGACCCACCTGTAACAGGAAACAGCAATTACTATGATGATGAGCTTGTGAGTAGTTGGAGGGGCAAGGAGCTGCATGGACGATACGCAGCCACACTTAGTAGTCAAGATGTGGACAGAGAGCTATCTGTACTTTTTCTCACTAGAGGAGTACTCACGATGAAAACAGAAGGTTTCCAACTGGCCATACAAGATCAGGTTATTTCTACTAGAAACTACAGGCGATTTATATTACACCAGGAGATACCTTCAAACTTGTGCAGACTTTGTGGGGAAAAGACGGAAACCATCCAGCACCTGTCTTCAGGATGTACTTACTTGGCGCCTCGTGACCACAAGAAGAGGCATGATGATGTCGCTAAGGTTTTCCATCAAGCTTTCTGTAAACAGCACCAACTCATTAATAACGGTGAGGCCTATTACAAATATAATCCAAAAGAACTGATGGAAAATACAGCAACTAAAATATATTGGGATAAGTCTATAATAACAGACCGTGAGATAGGGCATAATAAACCTGATATCTTTGTGTTAGAGAAGGGAGAAAAGAGAGCCAGAATAATTGATATTACCATACCATGCGACCACAATCTTCGCGAAGCAAGAAATCAGAAGGTCAGTAAATACATCGACTTGGCTTTCGAAGTGAAAACAATTTACCAACTAGACGAGGTCACCATACATCCACTGGTAATATCATCAAATGGTCTTGTCGAGCGCCACCTGAAAGACGAATTGATAAAGATAGGAATAAAGGAAACAAAAAATTTGATACTCACCGCCCAGAAAGCCGCAATATTAGGAACATGTAGAACTGTCCGAAGGGTACTCACACATGATTGAGCCGTTGATAAATATCCCGACTTAGTTATGCCAAACCAGGAAATTCCTGTGAAAAAAAAATAATAATAATAATAATAATAATAATAATAATAATAATAACTTTATTGAACAAAATAAACTCAACTTACAATTCCAATAAATCATATCATATGGAGCGAAATCCAGAGGTCCACATACAGAACTCTGCTCATTTAACTCCATCCTCGATCAAAAATATTTTCAGTGCAGCGTTGTTTCCGCTTATGTCAAAAAGTAGTAACCACTTTGTTATTTCAAATGACACACCCTGCATATTATTGCACTCGATGAAAAATTCATTAATAATTTTATACTCAGTTTTGGGAATTTATATTTCCGAAAACCGTTTCCATGAAAAGAAACAATGAACTGTGAATTTTCATTGAGACGAATCACACGCTACTAAATTTTCTATATAAATGTTTTTTTAACCTGCATTAAAATTAATGCTGCCTAAAGAAATTTTTAATTTGGAATGTAAAAATATTACAGAAACAGCATTGGATTTGGAAAGAAACAAGATATCTTTTTGTTTGATTTTCAGCCCTTCTGAACTGAATTAGGCATTTTATGGCGGTGGTGCAAGGTTCTCAGGAAATTCACGTGAACAAAACGAAATCTTTGTTTGGCTGTAAATTTGTGAGATCACAGCAATCTTCAGAAATCGTATAGAAAAGAATATATGTGTTTCCTTCTTTTTCAAGGATAATACGATTTGTCCGTCTTATTCGCAGAAAAGTGAAAGTATTATAATAGTCTGTCACCCACAATGGGAAAAAATATTGTTGTTCCTCAGCATTTTTTTTATAGAGTGAGCAACTCAAACGAGTTATGTCCCAACTAGTTCTTGAACTCACAAAGTTGAATATTCAGGTATTAAAAGTAAGAGTTTTATAATAGGTTACAACATTTACAGGGTCATTCTATCTTAACCTCACCCAGAGAGATATTTAGAGAACTATTATTATTATTCGGAATAGTGCAAACGATATATTCATGAAATTTTAATTTATCCAGGATATAGGAGAACTATAATATAGATGCTGGAATTTTAATCTTTTTCTTATATTCATAGCTTAGTTTACCTATGGGAGAATTCAGAATAAGACTGATATACCCACACAAAACATTTCAAACTTTGTACAACGCAATTTCTGTAGGCGAACGGTCATTAAAAATTAAAGTAAATGATTCTGAGTTTACAAAACATCAGATGTAAGATTTACAAAATTTAGCATTCTGAAAATTCATAGATTGGGTCTGATCAAAAAGTCTGATATAGTTCGACTGCTAAAAAAATTGTACAAGATTTCACGTAGAACCATTCTTGATTCTTGATATTGGTTATGTGAGTGACTGTCCAGAAAAAGTTTCGGAAAATGCAGAATAATTTCAGAAATAATTTCAATCGATATCTATCGAAGAATATCTCATTCCATCAGACAGTAAGCCTTCAGCATCAGCCAGCCAGTCTTTCTATCTGTATGGGATGTATATGTTATTTTCAGGCACTCGATTGGACATTTGCTTTTCAATATTTTCATTTTATCTGCAGTTTCAGGGACTATTCGAATTTAACACATTCGTAGTTTTCTCTTATTCTGTGTCAAATCTGTTAATTCTGCAACATCTCGTAGAACAAAATCGTGATAGAATATTTCTTTCTCTATTTCAGTATCGTAATGAGTTCATTGCAGTACTAAAAGTAGTGCTGTAATGAAACTCATTACAGCATTGTTTTCAGTTATATTTTTCGTTTTTTGGTTGTCAGTACCGACCTCCGATCCAATTAAGTTTCGAATCAAATTAATTCAAATTTTCATTTGGATTTCGGGAGTATTTCACAAAACTTGACTGAAATAGAGAAAATATCGTCTAATACTCGTTGCAGAAGGAAATTCCAACACTCATGCTTTCGAATTTCGCATTCGTGTTGGAATAGGAGCTCATTCTGCAACTTGTTTTAGAATATACTATTCTCTATTTCAGGATCGTAATGAGTTTATTACAGTACTAAAATAGTGCTGTTATGAAACTCATTACAGCATTGTGTTCAGTTATATTTTTCGTTTTGTGGTTGTCAGTACTGACCTCAGATCATCTCAATTTTCTAATCAAATCAATTCAAATTCCGTAATCTGTCAAAGTCACACCAACTGCCAAGATACAATACAAAAGTCACTAATCTGTATTTTTATTAGAATTTCGTGGGTATTTCAAAACACTTGAGTGAAATAGAGAAAATATCGTCTAATATTCGTTGCAGAAGGCAATTCCAACAATCATGCTTCCGAAAACTCGCCCCTTCGTCGCTCGTTTTCGAATTTCGGATTCGTGTTGGAATAAGAGCTAATTCTGTAACTTATTTTAGAAAACACTATTGTAGCATAGTTTTTCTGGTAATATTAATTCATTATCTGTCAAAGTATGACAGGGAATACAGTTCTGCCAATCAATATTTTTCAATCAAATCATTAAACGATATTAATGGAAATATTTTATTAATTTCGATAAAAATGCAACGAATTAGATAAATAATGTATTATTCTCGTACAGAAGGCACATTCTAAAGCTCGTTCAATAAAAAACTCGCTACTTTTTGTCTCATTTTTGAATTTTTAACTAGTGTAAGAATATCGTTTCCTCTGCACTTGCATCCTGAATAAATATTCTTGCATGCTCTCGATGTGGAAAGTGAGATTCAGAACGAAATAGTTGCTATCTCCAATTATTGTTTTATGGACTCCTTTTAGGGTGACAGTCGAGAATGTCTCTCTGAAAATATTCCCACAAATGTTGATAATAAGATCTCAAGAACATGGACACATCTCAGAGACCATAATTGTTTCGCGTTACACTCACGATGTACATATTCTCACATAATGTGAAGAAAAATCCAAGATTTCCTGAAGGCAGAGGTAGTGCTCTTGGTCGTGACAATGAATGTAATTTTTAGGAATGCTTAACTGATGCTCTTTATGTCTATTTCAGATCTTTCATCGTAGCCGTTCGTAAAGAACGCAACTCACGTTTACGAGTCGGATCACTCGACCAGATAATGAAAGAGTTCCATACTGTGAATTACAATAAAGTTTCATTCATGCTATTACGAAATTGAATTTGTATCGGACGTCGAATTGCGGTTGCAGTTCCATTTTCAGTGTTGTGTTCCGTTGGAATGCTCTTTATAGTTTCTTATTATTTTTCTCATTTCATATCGAGTGCTATGTTGCCGAATAGGAAAACCGAAACCATTGTCAACGACTAGTAAGTTGTTGTGTGTTGTCGTTTCTCATGATAATGAGACTTGTAATAAGTTTCCACTAAGACGAGGTTGAGTTGTCGCCTCTCATCATAATGATAAAGGGATTCTCTTTGAAGCGAAGATACTTAAGAAAAAGCGGGCTGGGTGAATTTTCCCCATTTTTGCATATTATATTTAGATACACCTCAGGAAAAATATATCAAATTTTGACGAGATTTCAACAACTGGTTTGTTCTATGGGGCATTCGAAAATTATAGCTCCGAAAAAATTTATTCTTAAATTTTGATGATAATTCTACTAATTTTCCGAATTTTTCATTTTGCCTTGGGATCTGAATACCAAGAGATCACAGATATCCTAACACCTCCCACCACATTAACTTTCGTTATACAGGCTGTTTCATAAAACTGTGTAAGTAACTGAATGTAACTTTGTTAGTAACTTTGGGACCACCCAGAGTTTTTCGAAGTATGATACCATGAAGTATATAGAATTTTCATTAATGTATAAAGGAACAGTTGCAAAATTATTACGGTTTAAATTCGGATTTCATACAATTTTTCTTTGAAACTTATATGTTAAGTTTACTTTATTATCAGAATTAGCTTAGGTACTTGGGTTATGTTGTTAGCATTGATGTCAAGTAATATAGGTTTTCTCATTCAGTATGAATATTAAGATAGCGATTGACGGTCGGTCGGAAAGTGATTTTATTTGGGAATGTATAGGGTGATCCACTTATTTTCGTCACCCCAAATTCCTCGAAAACGTCCAAATATTTTTTCATTCTATGAGTTATGAACAAGTCAAAGTTGTCTTGGGAAGCACGTAAAAATCTGCGGAAAAAATAAAGACGGCAGGCGTCGCAGCGGTATCAATTTTTCCACAAACATACCTTTTCCATCGTGTCATTCGAAAGATAATTTCATTCTGATTTTTTGTCCGACTACAATTTTTTTAATTTCGATCCGTCAATGCCCTGCAGCGTGATTTATGTTGATTCTATTCCATTTATTTTTTTCTGTATTGTGATAGTATGCCTTCATTTTGAGACATAGATATGATTATAGAAGAATTATTATTAAAATTCAAATATCCATTTTTTCGGAGCTGTAATTCTCGAACTCCCTATAGAACGAACCTGATGTAAGAATCTCGTGAAAATCTGATATATTGTTCCTGAGGTTAATATAAATGTAACAGGTAAAATTGAGGTAAAGTCACTGGGCCCGATTTTCCTAAGTGAACTTTTATCACTTTTCCGACCTTTCGTGTATATTATTTCATTTCCTACGAAGTGAAATTTACATTTAATAAATTGACAACATCGTTCGAAATCATGATTAAAAAATATCAAAAACAGGGGAATGCCTTAAAAGTAACCAACATGACGGCACATTCAACATAAAACCAAAACATTTTTGTACACATTCGAAGACTCAAGAAATCACATAACAGAGAACTTCTTCATCCTCTTATTCAGTGCTTCCTCTTTATTGTTGGAATAAGTTATGAAAGTGTTTCAATCATCACAATTTTGTGTAAATGAAAATGGCTAGAATTGATACTCAGATGAGGTGAATAAACCATTTTAAAATATTCATAAAATAAATCGAATCTAAATCAATCAGAATAATATTCCAATTATATTTTTTTCGAAATGCCATTGAAGCTGACACTTTTAATGACAGCCAACACTGGTAAAAGTAATTATTTACATTGAAGCGTCTTAAGAATATTTTTAATAATTAATTTTAATATGATGGAATCAAATAGAATCATAATGACAGGTTTAGGAATTGCAAATTTTTATTATCAATATTTAAGAATCATACCTCATGAAATATCAATATAGTCCTCAGCTACCGTCGTAGACTTCCATACACCATGTTTCTTCACCTCCGTAATATTTGCTTTTGATTCTGCTGGCAAAGAAGCGGAGGATCTATGGAAACAGTGGCCTGTATATTGTTGTAGTTTTTATTCTGGCAGTTCCAGAGATTCGGAAACAATAGACTGCATTTTCCCATATATATTTAAACCAACTGGATTGGCAGTGCATTCATTATTTATTATTTTGTGGTTTTCAGGAAAGACGGCGATGTTTTGAGAACAGAAAGGTGCAGTGCATTCTACTTACGGAAATATTCAACTAACTTCCCAATAATGCAGAAAGAACGACTGACCTCACTCTGTCCGTTTGGGAATTGTATGACCAATGATTTATTTGTGATGTCGATTTCTTCTACTGATGAATACCACAATTCTTGAAGCCCACAACCTCCAAATATTTCGAAATTAGTTGCAAAATTAACCATCAACTATTTCCCATCTGGTGATGCGTTTATAAACTTTTTAAGATGTTAATGTATGAGAATTTACTTGTCCTTTATTTTCTACATATACACTAGGGCAGGAAATTGATAAATGCAATGTGGTACTACTAAGCTGATTTTTAAGGTAGGAGTTCCAAAGTTGCTGTTCTTGCAGACTCTTCAAGATCCACAGGAACAGCAAAATCGACAATTTTATTAATTCTTTCACTATAGACAAACTTATTCATCAGTCAATATCAAAAAAAAGCTGCGACTGGACTTTTAAAGCCTTTTCAGATGACAATAGAGAGTTCTCGAAACGCAAATAGAGAAATAACTTAAATCAAAGGTTCCTTATTTTGACCTTCTTTGTTAAATGACTTTTCACAACTGTCAAAATGAAGGAAATGTCATTATAGTTGACAAGATATAAATCAATTCGATAGCTTGAATATGCGACCAACTTCAAGGGATCTTTTACTACAGGATCCCTTAATAACTATCTAATAACTATTAAACGTACTATACCAGGCATTAATTGCTAATTGATGATTCACTTAACTTATTTTGAGACAGTCGTAAGTTATCGAATTCGGACCATTCTTGGTCAAGGCGTCTGAAATACTAAAATTTAAAGTTATCGTCACCCACTATTGTTCCTATACGAATTTCTCGAAGTTTTGATACCTTCTAGATTTTGCTCAAGAAGTGCTGATAGTTGACTGCATCTAGGGATCATTGAAAAATTACTTTTCATTCCTACTGTCGATGTCGGACAACCAGAGTTTATTCTTGGAATTTTTTTTTTACTGAAATAGCGATCTGAATAGGAATTTATTCCGAATAGTTTCTTGAAACAAAACTTTTAGAGAAATTTCCTTCTTATTGGAAATTTCTCAATACATAATATTTTTCTGGGTAGCTGAAGGCAACAATAGTCCTTAGACTATTGTAGAGATTGAGAGACTCATATCAATCCGTTCGTTGATAATTCTTTATTGTTTGCAAATCTGTTTCTATTTTTTCATATGCGACAGGAGAGTACAATTTTTGTTAGTGGAACAAAAATGGCAACTCTTTTCCGATACCAAATTAATACAGTACATTTTATTCCAACCGGTGAAAGACATTTCGAGATTGTCTATCTCATGTGTAATAACTGAAAGTATGCCTATATAAACATTTTTAATTGCACGCAGCCCGTATCAATACTCCATACAGATTTCGTTTCTGTGCTGGAGTTAACGCTTCATTGAAATGCATACTTGCAACGATCTCTTTACGCATTGATCCACGTTGATTGTCAGTCAAGAGTTGATGACACTTTTGAGCAGCAAGAGCGAACAAGGCTAATCAAGCGTGTTGTATGAGCTATTTTCCCAGGTGCAAGTTTACTGTTGCATGAATTATCGCCAATAAAGCATGGTGGATCAGGTAATCAGGCAATGGCGGATATTAGGTACAGTTATTTTTCAAACTGATAAATCCTTTGTTGCTTGACTGATTTGATGCATATTATAGGTGCTTGAGCCGGATATAACACCTATTATATTTTACTCCTCCGATTTAATATGTTGAAGTTCAAGTTGTACCGATTCAACAAGGGAGTGGTATTCTGTAGAGACACGGGGAACTGTGTTTAGAGTATCCGATGTGTATTATCTTCTTGTTGATCGCATTTATCTGTTAGTTTTGGTATCGATGATGAACCTATTCATGAAAATCCGATCAGAATGATAATAAATAATAAATCTCGCAAATGATTTGTAATTTAGGACTGAAAATGTTACTAAACATTGTTCATCACAATTTAACCTAAGGACTTGAGTTTTGTTCTGAACATTTTCTAGAGGTAGTCAAATCAAGATGTTAATGAATTGGTTGAGGTTTTCGCGACCAAAGTTCAATGTCACTTGTTGTCTCGAGGATTTCGACATCCTGAAACGGTTTCCACCACTGATGTTTTCATGAAAATCGAGCCCATGACTCCTCTCAACGTATTTACCTATTTAGTCTAGAAGTTCCAGAAACAGGTGAAATAAAACAATTATGGAGACACTGTACAATCGAAAAAAATTTTTTTTTTTATAACTCTGAAAAAATCTTGTGGACAATGTGATCACTCATTTTTTTTAATGTTATCTCTAACAGTGCTGAATGACAGGCTTCATCCATGCTAGGTAAATCTTATTCTAACTAACATTTTCATCATTAAGTGTACGAACAAAACTTCCCATATGATAGTTATGTGAGCAAAAATCATACATGATAGTAGTAGAGATTATGAAATATATCGTGCTGTGTCATAAGCCCTACTCATTGATTATTTTTTTTTCAGTTATACGGTTCAAGCCGAAGAGATCAACTTGACTCACTGGTAAGTTTTAAATGATCCGGACTATCTATTGTTGCAATGAGATCATCCTTATCCAACGTTTCTAACGGAGATCTATTTCAATAGTTCATTAGTAAATGTAATGATAATTAAAAATCTCAAGCAGAAGGTTATATAATACTGTTGTTGAGGTATTTGATCTATGTGAACGGTAACATAATCATGGGGGATACGAAACATTAGAGCTCGAAATAAAAGAAACCTCTCGCTTACGGTGTAAAGCATACCACTGGCCTTGATGGTGTTCCTTCGTTCGGAATGGAAGATAGAATTCGATGAAATCGTGTCGGAAATCACAGTAGTTACCTCGGTCGAAATAATATGTTACATTTCGCGAAACCGTTGAAATATTCCAGTTTGGTAAGCGTCGTCGACAGCTGTATCGCACGACTGCCGTGATTGTTTCAGGCTTAAACATATCGTATGAACAATCCCACAGTTTTTATTAGCTTCTTAGAAGTCGATATTATAAATTTTTATCGCTGTCAGTTTTCAATCTTCTCCTCGATGAATGCAATATGAACCAACATCAAGAATGAAGATATCTACACCACGAAAAATTATTCAGGTCAGCCGTGTTTTATTTTTTCATTAATGTTTTTTAGGGGGTCTCGAATGATATTTTACTCTATTCTGTATTGTAATCGGTCCAATTATACTTTGTGTGTACAGACAGAAAAAACGGTAAAACTTGATTATTTTCAGTTACCTGGACAGAAGCACTATGTTCAGCACGATATAATCACAACATATCCCTAAACCAGGATATAGTTCAATTGTGGTCCATGCTTAAAAAATAAAACTCCAGTCTCTTTTGCTTGTTTTTCAAGAACTATCTACGTGTCCCATACAATAATTACGAATATCCTTTATTCGCTGATGACCCTTCAGTACAATTTCAGTGCTAATTTTTTGATGTTTGCCAATTTTCGGACCAAATATGATACTTGAAGTTTTTGAGAACTATGGTTATATCAGACTCCTTTATCACAAGAAATTGAAGATTTTCAGAATCATTGATTTTTAAATTTTCCGTTTATTTAATAACAAAGGTCTTGATTGATTTCTTCGTGTGAAGAACCTAAAAAATTTTCGAATATGCAGAATTCTCGTAGATTAGATTTCAATCGACTTTATTACAACGAATTAGCGAATCGCTATTCAGAGGCTATCTTCCTATCTGAATAATAGTGATGGAGTTTGCATATTGATGTAGTATGTAAAAAACTGAATAGGCAATTAGTGGGTTAAAAAATTACTGCCTTCAGAATCCCATTTCAATATTTATTAGTGTTCAGCTTATATGACTTTGAATGTTATATTTATTTAAAAAAACAACACAGACAAATGAACGTTTGTCATATGAAATTTCACTGTGCGTTGGGCCCTATACAGTAACTTTTGCGGAAATTCATGAAATACAGTCTTTTTTCTCTTAAAAACAGTTTTTGTTGAAAATGCTGATAGGGGTCGATGTATATTTCTGTGTACCCATTTCTTGATGATCATGTGGAGTTTTTCTTGTATCGATAAATTTGGCGGTTCACTTGACCGCCCGAGGGAAAGGAAAAATATAGCTTCGAAAATTTTCATTTCTATAATTCTGGCAGACTTATATTTTTCTGTCAAATTCATGTCTTGCACCAGATTCACCTTGTGAAGATGAAGCTTTGATTGATGTAGATTCTAAACGCTGTAGAATGATGTGAATCATCATCCAGTAATTCCTGTCTTGAACTGGTATGAGGATATTCTTTAACTGCAAGAATAACAACGAGGAATTGTCTTTCAGTCACTGTAAGGGAGAAATATCTTACATCATCCGTTTTTCTAAAGGTTTTCTCCATTCTTGAAAGATTTCACTTTGAAAAAATGTCATGTATCACAACTGAAACAGGTGAGAAGCGAGGGTATAAACATAATGGAAGTTATCATCTTTTACAAACCCGACCTAAATTAGATAAGAAACATCTCAATATATTAAGTTATGAATAAATTGCTTTTATATGATTGAATTTTTCTGCTCTTTCGACTATCTCCCCAACGGGTATTGAATTTAAAATGGCAGCTATTAAATTACTGGAAATAGAAGAATTCATGGAACAAAAAAATATCGATAATATATAGTTTGTGAGGAATGTCTTCCGTGATGTCTCTTAGAACTCGTTATCTTGCCATCAGGTCCTTAGTACTCATAAGATTGAACTATTCCATGGAATAAACTAACACTTGATGTCTATATGTATCAATCACCTTCGCCATCAAGAAATAACTGGACGTAATTAGCATTTCATCTAAACTAATGACATTTATGAATAAAAAGATCACTGTGGATTAACAAGGTGTAAATGGAATTTCTTGATTTGCATCTAATCGAAGTAATAATGTTTTATCGTTAATTGAATATTCAAATAACTCTCACTTGCTGAAGTGCAGTTATTTCATTGAAGATACTAAGTAATTCAATATGCTGTAGAATTCACTATTTTCTTGGATAATGACAAATAACAACATTTAATCATGTTTCGAAACTGATTTTTCATATGAATTTCGTAATTAATTGAAGGAACCAAGATAAAAAACATTCAAATAGAAATAATTCAATATTTTTATTTCAATAAGGGACATCATACCCTGTATAATGTGTTATAAAGGGAATCAAATTTAATTAAATTGGTTGTTCGTGACCGTTGTTCAGAAAAAACTCCACACACCAATCGATATCTGAATTTTTATTCTTATCATCAAATGTGTGTTAAAACAGGTGTTATGAAAACACTATAATATAATATAACTTGTAAGGATAGGAAGAGCTTCTCAAGAAAACGTTGAACACAAATTTATTAAAGAATTATTGAAATATATATAAAGAAATTCACACTTCGATTTATTCGTACTTAGCTTATTTATCTACAACTAACTGACTACTGCGCATGAAGAACGAAACTGACTTGTGTCAAAAGTATGCAGTCATAGAATAAGGTTTGACCACTGACATATATATTAACACTATCCCTCAAACCTTACTACAGAGATTTAACATTTGAACAAATCTGAAAAACTTTACATAATCAAGACTCTTAGTCAAAATATCAGCTACCTGTTCATTAGTGTTAACATAAGTAACATTCATGAGTTTCTCAACTATTAAATCTATTACAAAATGATATTTCATTTCAATATGCTTACACCTTCTATTATTTTCAAAATTTTGAAGTAGTTTGATGGTACTCTGATTATCTTCATATAGTGTTACGTGTTACTGGTATATCATATACAATTTTCAAATCATCGAGAATATTTCTGATATATAAGAGTTCACAACTTGCCATACATAATGCCACAAATTCAGATTCAGTGCTTGAAAGTTTAAAGATCGATTGCTTTTGCGAATTCCAAGACACTAAATTATCAAAAAGTTTGAAATAAAAACCACTAGTGGACTTTCTATCCTCATTATCGTTAGCCCAATCAGCATCTGTATATCCTTCCAAATTTCGATTAGATGATTGAAATTTCAATTTAAAATCTATAGTGAACTTCAAATATTTCAAAACTCTTAGTAAATGATCGAAATGCTCATTTCGTCGGCTTAAAGTGTTAACCTGCTAAGTCCACTTTTGGGTAAATTGCATTTTTGTATTCTAGAAATTGTTCTCAATGTTCTCCACATGTGGGTTGAACCGCTAAGAAACCTAATGTGATAAAATTCGATAAAACTTTTGATGTGAAAACCTTCTAAGTCCATTCGATCTATTTCGCGCCATAAACACAGCCAAGTCCGCGTCAATCAATGCATTCTTGTAGTGACAAGCTCGAAGCGGTAATAAACGGTAGTTTCTTGCCGAATATTGCAGTTTTTTTGAATTGTGCAGGTGATTCAATAAAAGTGAGTAACCTTGTCATTGAAATATAATATAAAATATGAAATTTATTCATGTTTCATTGCACAAGAAAGAAATGAATTTCACATTGCATTCTGTGCTGTTCAATTTATACTTAGCAGTTTTTATCTCGAACAAGACGTACATTTAGCAGCTTCTCATTCGTGATATAATTTTCACAAGAAATATTTTCATTACTTTATATCTCTTGGAAAAATTTCTAATTGTTAGTGCAATTAGCACCACATTCACAAATTTCATTTTATTGTTTGATGTGATGCAGAATAAACGATTATTGAAATGCAGTTTCGTGTAGTATTCTGTGAGGCCTACTTGAAATTTTCATTCGTATGCCCGTTTTTTCGTACATATTTAAATTATCGGATATTTTTTGAATAAGTATATTTGAAGATTGATGTATTCTGCAGAATCATATGTGGAGCTTTCACTATACAAAATATCATAAATTGAATATTGAGCAAAAATACTTGGAACCTGGACATACCCAAATGGAAGTTGATTCAATACACGCGACCATTGAAAAAAAATTGAGAAATACAATCATCAACCTCCCTGTGGAAGTATGCCAGAAGGCAAGGAAAAAACCTTCGCCCAGGAAAAACCAAGGGAGATCATAAAGTCACTGATATACGGGCTCTGAAATATACTCCCGAAGGAGAAATATTTTATAAAATAGAATTTTCTGATGAGTGGACCAGTATTCCTCAAAGAAAGAATACGAAAATAGAAAAACATGACTGGTATCAGCTAGATCAACTCTATACTGAAAGACTTAAAATTACAGCCAAAAAATTTGCAGATCTTCAAGCGATAAAGAAAACTCTAAGTGTTGACTACCACAAGTTTTATGATGATCTTCCGCATGAATAGTGTTGTAATGACATGTATTTTTTCTGTTACTTTTCATGAATATTATGTCAAAAATAATAAAGAATTTATTTTGTGTTTAACCTGCTTACTCCACTTTTGTGTTAATTCTTGAAAGAGTTAAACTGCTATCTCCATTAAATCATTAAAAAATACAATATTGAACATTGCAATTCCCTTATATTTCTGTGAGACAGCTTGCGGTTATTGTTTAATGGGTTTTTGGATTCAAGTTGGTTCAACGAGTTATTATCTGAAAAAAAAACGTTTTTTGTGTCTCCTGTAAAATTCGTTAAAGGTGACTTAGCAGGTTAACACTTTAGACCGACGATTTGTTGCATTATCTTGAAATTTAGAAAAATATACAACACAATAGCATATATCAGGTCTAGTACCCATCATTATGTACATCAATGAACCTGATAATTCTCTATAAGGTAACTTTGTTTTCAGCTTACTATCACAATTTCTTTTTAAAGTGAGGTTTTTCTCAATAGGTATTTTAAAATTTTTACAATTTTCAACATTGAACTTTCTTAAAATATTTCTGATTGATTGGCTTCGATCAATAAAAATTAATTTCCTTTGAAATTCTCTCACAACATGAATACCCAAGAAATCTTTAACATCACCGAAATCCTTCATTCGGAAATTGTTACATAGTTTAGCCTTTACATTAGTCAGAAAAAGTTCATCATTGCATGCCAACAAAATATCATCTACATAGAGCATGCTCCATGAATGTGAATAAACAAAAATCAGATTTGAAACATTCAAACCCTGAAGTTGCCATAAGTGAATTAAAATGATCGTTCCATACCTTCGGTGCCTGTTTTAAACCATATATTGATTTATTCAAAAGACTTTCTTTTCATCAATTTTATCAATGGTTAGCCCTTCTGGTATCACCATATATACCTCTTCAGGTACCATTTAAAAACGCATTTTTGACATCTAGCTGTTGCAGATATAAATCATAATTAACACAAATTGACAGTAGTATTCTAAAAGTTGATAACTTGGCTACTGAGGCACGTGTATACAAATCTTCTATTTCTTGTTCAAAACCTCGAGCCACTAGTCTAGCTTTATAGAATACCCTACCTTCATTATCGATTTTTGTTTTGAAAACCCATTTGTTACTAATGATTTTCTTACCTTCAGGCTCATCAACTAATTGCCATGTTTTGTTTTGTTCTAAAGCCTTCAATTAATCATTAATGGCTTCTCTCCATTGATTCCAGTTTGTACTTCTTTTGACTTCTTGATACGATTTGGGATTGTTTTGTGACTCGCACAATAGAGCCAAACACTCAAAATCAACTTCATAATCTTGAAGGTGAGATGGCAGTTGTTTATTTCTTCTGGGTCTTGTCCCTCTCCCTTCTTAGATTCTTTTTGTTCCCTTTCATCATTACTACTTATAGTATTTTCTTCAATCAAATTTTCATCGACTTCTTCAGACTCAAAATATTTTACTCTGTCCACATCACAAAATTTATCTTCATTGAATACTATGCAAAATTGAATTTTTGTTTTTATTCCATAGCCTGTTACCATTTTCAGCATAACCTACAAACCTACATTTAATAGCTTTTTGATCTAATTTTGTTTTTAAACTATCAGGGACTCTAGCATGACATAGACAACCAAATATACGCATGTTAGAAACATTAGGTTTTCTTCCCGACCACAACTCAAAAGGAGTTTTGTCTTTGAAGTGATGCGATTGTGTTCTATAAGTGATATAAGCAGCAGTTAAAACTGCTGCTCCCCAAAATATTGTACTCATGTTCGATTGTATAATCATGGCCCTCGCTTTGTCCATTAAAGTATGATTCATGCGCTCTGCGACTCCATTACATTGAGGAGAGTATGGAGGGGTATAAAGTATTTCTATACCTATCTTTGAACAGAAATTTTTGAATGCATTTGAGGTCTATTCACCTCCGTTGTCACTGTCACATCTGATTCTTGCTATTCTTTTACCACTGAACAATGATGCCACCCTTGACTCATAATTTTTTAAACAATTTAGTACCTACCTCATCTTCACTTTTAATAACATATACCATCAGATATCTGGAAAAGTCATCAATAAAAGTAACAAAGTATCGATTATTGTGGTGATAACTTGGTGTGATAGGACCACAAACATCAGTGTGGATTAATTCTAAAACTCTAGATGATTTTACCGTTCTAGAATGAAATGGCAAAGTTTTCTGTTTAGAAATTACACAAACTTCACAAATACTTTCATTTATATTACCTTTGATTTCTAACCCATTCACTTAATTCTTATTATTAATTTTGACTAATGAATCATAATTTAAATGACCATATCTCCTGTGCCATAGTTTAAAATCATCAGATACAGATAAATTTGCTGTGTTGGTGGTATCATCAATAATTTTAAATAATAGTCTATATAAGTTACCAATTCACTTACCTTTCACATAAATCTTTTCATCTCTCTCTATTGTGATAGCACCACCATCACATACAATCTTAAAGCCTACCTTCTCTATGGTTGATATTGATAACAAGTTAACCCTTAAATCAGGAATACATTAAACATTTTTCAAGGTGATTGGAATCTCTCGGTTTCCCACAATACTTAGTACCTTAACGTCGCCACTGCACTTAGCTTCCATCTCTTTTCCTTTCTCTGCTAATTTAACCATATTTGGTGGATTGAAGATTACTTTATTTACCATAGCTTCTTCTGAATTGATGTAGTGGTGTGTAGCTCCGGAATCAGCATACCAATAAGTAATTTCAGCTTCTCCGACGATTGTCTTTGACTCTGACAGGAAAGCTACTTCCCCAGAACTGTTGTTCGCATCTTTATTATTGTTGTCCTTGTTTGAAGAAAAGTGGGCTCGAGCTTTATGTTCTTGAGATTTACTAGTTTTGCAGTTACTTGCTTTATGTCCTAGCTTGTTGCGTTTATAACATTTTATGCCACAAACTTCTTGTAGGTGACCTAATTTTTCACAACGATTACATTTCTTTACTGTTTTTGTAGCATAGAATGATGCTGATACTTCATGTTTCACTGTTCCATTTTTTTGTTGATTTTGTATTCGAGAAACTTCTTCTTTCTCAGTTTAGGTCGTCTTCTGAAAATGTTCGTACCGCTGTCACAATGTTTTCATATTCTCTAGGCATTGATAAAAGAAGGAAACACCCCATATCTGACTCTGAGAAATTTGCTCCTAATGATTTCAATTCTAGCAGGATTTTATCATATTTCGAGAAATGATGTTGAATATCTTCATTGGTATTGTATTCCAAATCTACTAATTCTTTTAGGAGATAGAACTTCGAACAAATTCCCTTCTTAGCAAAGACAGATTCTAATTTTTCCAGCATTCCTTTTGCGGTCTTAATATTTTTGATATATTCTAAGTGTGAATCAGCACCACATTGTACGATAATATTTCTAGCCTTATGGTCCATTTTGATCCAATTTGCTTCAGTTTCCTTGACCTCATTCAAAACAGAATGAACATCCATTGATTCTAACACTGTTTCGAGTCGAAATTTCCAGTTATCTAAGTTATCACCCTTGAATGGAATGATTCCATATTTATTTTGCATATTGACACTGTTAAAATCCATTTTATCTTAATTTCTTATATATCGGCAGATTCCGCGTTTTGTCTTAACCTCTTAAATTTTCCTCTTTCGTTCCACGTTTCAAGATCAGCTAAAATACTGGGCCCATAACCATGTAAGGATAGGAAGAGCTTCTCAAGAAAACGTTGAACACAAATTTATTAAAGGATTATTGGAATATACAGGGTGAGTCGGGAGGAACGGACCAAACTTCAGGTGTGTATTCTATAGCTCGAAATAATATAAAAAACTCTTATGTTGTTATCCGATTTTCATTTGTTCTCAAACTATAGCGTCATTATAAGAAACAACATTTTCTATATTAAAATGGTTTCATTTATAGCATTATTTTAATAAATGCTCGAAAATCCCGCAATTAACCTCGAAACACATTCATCTGCGAAGGGTTCTCGATCCTTTTCTGATTGATTCGTGCTTTTCTTTAATAAGCAATGCCGTATTTCTAATGCGTCGAATTAGACCATCCGAGTGTCAACTTTAACTTTGTATACCTCGTTCTTGAACCAGCCCCACAAACAATAGTTCAATGGTGTGAGGTTTGGAGATCTTGGAGGCCAACTAATACGACCAATCCATAGTCCGAGAAACTCTTGATCTGAATATTGGTTGACCTTATTTAAATATTCTAATTACCCTATAGTTTGAAAACAAATGAGAATCGGATAACAACATATGAGTTTTTTGGAATTATTTCGTCCTGCAGAATACACACCTGAAGTTTGGTCCTTTCCTCCCGACTCACCCTGTAAGTATATAAAGAAATTCACACTTCGATTTATTCGTACTTAGCTTGTTCATCTACAACTAACTGACTACTGCGCATGAAGAACAAAACTGACTTGTGTCAAAAGTGTGCAGTCATAGAATAAGGTTTTACCACTGACATATATATTAACACAACTGAAATGAGAAATAATGAAATTAATTTCATTAGAAATATATTCTTCGGAGTACAGTGAATAAAGTTAAAATAGACATGTTAATCGTCAATGTCCGCAAAGCATATGGCACCACAAGAAGATGAGGTATAAATATAGAATGATCAAAATCCAACGAATTTAATAGGAATTTCTACGCGGAAAGGATTTTACTACGTAAAAAGGGTAAGCTCAACAAGCGTGCACGCGCTACACTTGCTACAGACAGATCCTATTTCGGATCGAGCATCGAGCGGCGAAGCTTGTAGCCGCTCGTATACGCCCGCTCAAAGTGTCCCTATAGTGAACGCAGATGCATTGGAATACATTCGTTTTGATTTGTAACAACTTGCCGCTCGTATACGCTCGTTTCGCGAGAGGTAATAGCCGCTTGAAAACGCTTCCAGTGGACGACCGGGCTGACCGTGCTTTATACTCGAAATGAGAAGAAGATTCAGCAATTGCGCTTTTTTTCCTAATACTAAGACTCCATTACATTTGATCTTGTTCTTCTTAGAGTTTATTATGTAGTTAGAGTAGTGATTCTGATGAGTTATAATAAGAACGAAACCGGTCGCTCGCTAATATGTGCGGGGACAGCATGTTTTCGCTTTGGACTAATTCGGAAGCTAGGTCTCCACTTATCCGTTGCGGGAATTTATAGATCCATATGGTGATACCGTCAAATAACGAAAATAATACGTTATAAAAGATTTTGCAGGAAGATAGTTATCATTCAACGAAACAGGAAACGAGAGCACCTGTCACGTCTACTGAAGACTTTGAAATTCAACAGAGGGGTGAATGTGTAATTTAAACTCACGCATGTTTCAACTCATTTCCTACGCTCAAACCGATTGGCGATCTGATGGATATAACTACTTTTACCGCATACCAACAACAGCCATCTACACACAGTTCGAAAGTAGCTGTTACACATTGGCGCAAAAACCTTATTAAATTAATGTGTCCTTGCTCTATAGTTGGACGTCGGCGGACAACCCGTCACCATTAGAAGTTGGATAGCCTCGAATCGCTAAAGATGGCATTTCAGTAGGTGTGTCAATACGTACGTTTTTCAGAACAATCCAATTCTTCAAGCTCGGAGTGCAGTCTTGAAGGCTGACGTTGGAGCTGTATTACAGAACATGTCAATTTCTTTCAACAATGAGGATTATTCAAGTGCTTCTAGTTGGAAACTTCGTCCCAAGTGGACAATTACGTGTGAAAAGTGACTAGATTTTTCGTTCACCTGTTCAATTATTTATCTGACCTCCCGATGCCAAAAATATCCATTGTTCTGAATGACAGCATTGCACATAACAGAGTTCACAAGCTTTTTCACTTTGATGTCTTGATGAGACTTATAGACACATTGTTTTTTAATTACATAGGTATTTAATTAAACATTTTACTCAACTAGCAAATAATTTCTGTATCTACGACGTATCCCAAATTGCTTGATTTTGGCTGTTTCTGGTACTTCTAGACTAGATAGGTAAAAACGATGAAACGAGTCCTGGGCTCGATTTTCGTGAAAACACCAGTAGTGAAAACTGTTTCACGATATCTTTATTCGTTTTGAAAAATTTTGATATTTTATCGATTTCAAAGATGAGCTATAACTTATTCATTTCCGAAAATATCTGAAAAGATTCAAACTTTCAACAAGCACTTTTTCAATGGGACTGAGACACCATTATCAATGGTGAGGCACTTTTTCACTGGAAATAAGACACTATATTCAATTTCTTCCATCTCGTGTAGGTACTGAGGGGAGAAACACCACTTTTTTATTTTACATACGAGCGCATTCCTTTTCATTTTATATGATACAAAAAAAAATTAAAAATAAAAATCAATATTCTTTATTTTTAATTTTATTTGTATTATATAAAATGAAAAAGAATGAGCTTACTACACGAGATGGAAGAAATTGAATATAGTGTCTTATTTCCATCACTGGAAATAAAGTGCTTCTAGAAATTTTTAATCTTTTCAGATATTCTTGTGAATAAAAAGTTGTGGCACATTTTCGAAATCGATAATATATCAAAATTAAAAAAAAAATAAAGATATCGTCAAACGATTTCCACTAATCTTGTTTTCACGAAAACCGAGCCCCGGATTCGTTTCAACGTTTTTACCTATCTAGTCCACCTACCAGACACAGTCAAAATCAAACAGGTACAGAATGAAGTTTAATACCGTTTGATTCATTTTGTCCACCTTATCACTTTCACTCTTTAGAAAAGGTTGAATTTTTTTTCCTATTTTTCGCAAACGAACACTTTCATTTATATTATCAAGGTGCATCCAATGAGAGCTACTCTGAACTGACTGAGACCAAGAGTTATGTATTAGAAAAAATTTTGCTTTCTCAAATATTTATCTAAATCTCAGTTTCTGTATGCGATATCATATCTTCAAAAAGTTATTTTCGCTGTTTTTGGTCATTCATGAGGTAAATAAGAACAAAAGCGGATACTATTAAACAGCACTGAAGAAAAATAGCTATTTGTGCAAAGGGTGCCTTATACTTTCCAATAAGTATAATTGCTTCCAAAATGATAATTTTGCAATCCCATTCAAATATTCTCTATCGTTGAGAGAACACTTGACAACAAGAACACTAATGGCTAAGTAGCAGTAGATCACGGAGGCTATAAGACAGAACGGTTGGTCCCAATTCACTGATCACGTGAGAAGTTATTAGAAAATTATCGGTCATGCACACATTTTTTTAAATTTTATTTGTCTAACTAGAAGTATTTTATTTTTAATCAGAAAAGGGTTAACGCTTCATGGAGTCCACGGTCGCAATTCGGAAATTAATTTTTCGAATTGTGACCGTATTATTGTATTTTATATTTATTTCATATATAATTTTCAGTTAATTAGACACATTTTGAACGAAATGACTAATGTAATATGGAATGACCCAGTCGGACTGGGTATCGCATTTAAAAAACAATCAACATATTAAATTACCCCAGAAGAGATAACTTCCTTGAAGATGAGCCAAACAAATTTTGAAAAAAAATGCAAGTTCAAGAGATATTTTTTGAATATTCCTCAAGCAACACGGTATTAAATTCAAAAACCATATTTTTCGGAAAAATGTTCGAAATAATTTCTAGAAATTTAAAAAAAACACAAATTTTCTATGAGTTCAACAGACCATTTTTCGAATTCATTCTCAACTATCGCGAAAGACATTATACGGTTCTGTATTTTTTTCTGTAACCTTCAAGAACATCTTCTGTATGAAAATTTGAAGAATTTGCCACATAATTGGCATCAACGTTTTATGGCATTCCGTTTGGCGAAGATTGAGTAATATGGAAATTGAAATCAAGTGTATGATGGATAGATTATTTCTTAGTGCTTTTTCTTTGAAAATTTATGTTTGACCTCATGTAAAATATTTCACTTAACAGTTTCTGAAAGGTATTTATGGAGCTATCTTCTATAGGAGAATTTAGTCATCACATAGCCTTTCAATAAATACTCCAGACAATTTCCATAATTTAATGCATTTATTCGACGTTAAAGATTGTCGTTAATCACAAAGTTTATGGATATGAATGAATCCGCAAAATCAATTTAATCAAGCAGATGAATTCGAACTAGTATCGATTCAGATTTTTAACTCTTTTCAACGTACGAATTATTTAAGATGATCTGAATATTCATAATTAAATTAGATTTTTGGGTCATAATGAATTGAAAATTTCACCTCCTTACTTCTAAGTAATGATGCAGATTTCCTTAATTGATCGCATAAGAAATTAAATGTCCAACTTAAAGACAAAAAATTTAATGTTGAGTGAGAACGATTAGAAAAAAATTGCAATCTACCTTTTTTTTTGATAAGCAAATAATTGATACCGAAAGGGCACCACTGATGCTTCATTTTAAGAAAACTGTTCTTAGAAAGAAGTCAATTCCAAAGGATATAGAGCAAATTATAAAATATTCTTATTTTTTCATATTTTCAACGTGAAGAAGCCTCTCAACTCATATACAGGGTGTACCAAGTTCGACGGCCTATTAGGCGTTTCTGGAGGACTAGACTTATTTGAAATCTGAAAATTGGGATTATGATATTGTTTGACATTATCTACCGAGCTAAAATATTCTTGGAGCCTGACTACTTTCAGTTATACAGGGAGCGAAAAAAAAATTTTCAAAATTTTATCTTTCTGTTATTTTCTTTTTGAATTTGATAAAGTATGCAATTCTGAATACATTCGTACTCGAATCGTTGCATTCGTCGAAATACTTTCAGAAATATCGAGAAAAATCTGAAGAAAAAGAGAAAAAAGGGTATTCAGTATTATGATTGTTATTCCTAATCTACATATCTTAAGCACAAACCGTTTTCACATTTTTGAAGTCAAAGACTGTGGAAATATTGTACATTTTTAAAATTTTGAAAAACTCATCACAGGGTGTTCCAAATGTTGGGTCAAAAATTGGCCCATAACTTTCGTTTTTCAAATTAGAACCCTATTTTTTTATGATTGCGTTGGATTTTATGAAGAAAAATGATGATAATGTTCTAACATGTTAGTGCTCCTAAAATTGATAATTCTTGAGTTATTTAGGATTTTCTGAATTTATGTGGTACGTAGCGTCAAATTCATTTAATCTGTTTCATTTCAACTTTGACCTGGGTCATAGAAGATGAATTATTCCACTAATGATATACACTTGAATACATTCGTACTGAAATCGTTGCATTCGTCAAAATACTTTCCGAAATATAAAAAAAAACTGAACAAAAAAAGAGAAAATAAGAGTATTCGGTATAATGTTTGCTATTTCTAATCTAGATATCTTGACCACAAACCGTTTTCACGTTTTTGTAGTCGAAGACAAAGGAAATATTTTACATATTTAGAATATTGAAAAACTCGTCACAGGGTGTTCTAAATGTTCGGTCAAAAATTGGGATCAAGATTGGCCCATAACTTTCGTTGTACAAATTAGAACCCTATTTTTTTATGATTGTGTTGGATTCTGCGGAGAAAGATGATGATAATGTTCTATCATGTTGATACTTCCAAAATTAATATTTCTTGAGTTATTCAGTATTTTCTGATTCCATGTCGTACATTGCGTCAAATTCATAAAATCTGTTCCATAACAACAATGATGAATGAATTGAACAAAAAGGTGTGTCACTAGTGAGTTATTGAAATAATTTATCTTCTATGACCAAGGTCATAGTTGATATGAAACAGATTTAATGAATTTGACGCTACATACGACATAAAATCAGAAAATCCTAAATAACTTAAGAATTATCAATTTTAGGAGCATGAACATGTTGAAACATTATCATCATTTTTCTTTGTACAATCCAACGCAATCATAAAAAAATAGGGTTCTAATTTGAAAAACGAAAGTTATGGGCCAATCTTGATCCCAATTTTTGACCTGATATTTGGAACACCCTGTGATGAGTTTTTCTAAATTCTAGAAATGTACAATATTTCCACATTCTTCGACTTCAAAAATGTGAAAACGGTTTATGCTTAAGATATCTAGATTAGGAATAACAAACATAATACCGAATACTCTTTTCTCTCTTTTTCTTCAGGTTTTTCTCGATATTTTTGAAAGTATTTCGACGAATGCAACGATTTGAGTACGAATGTATTCAGAATTGCATACTCTATCAAATTCAAAAAGAAAAAAACAGAAAAATACAATTTTGAAAATTTTTTTTTCTCTCCCTGTATAACTAAAAGTGGTCAGGCTCCAAGAATATTTTAGCTCGGTAGATAATGTCAAACAATATCATAATCCCAATTTTCAGATTTCAAATAAGTCTAGTTCTCCAGAAACGCCTAATAGGCCGTCGAACTTGGTACACCCTGTATAGTTGAGTTCTACGTGAATTGTTTCTTCATTGTGAAGTATGTATCAAGCTATGACAGGAGAAAAGTGAAGTTACTACTTTTTCACCACTCGATTAGTTTATATTTTTCTGAGGAATAAATAAATGAACAAGGGTATTTTCAGAAGAAGAAGCTTGCTCTGCAGTTTTCGTGACAGTTTAAGACTTGAGTGTGAGTGATTTTATTTCATGAATCGTTTTTCGGTACAGAGATGACATTTTCAACGATGCAGATGAACAAAGACTAACAGAAGAAAGCTAGATAGGTAAATAATTGTGGTTAACCAAAAATCCCCATAATTAAAAAAATCATTTTCATGACAAATATAATTCTTTTTGCAGAAGTGTTGCATTCTTTACCATATTCAACCAAAAGTTAACTGATGAAAATAACTAAACACATTTTCATTCTCTTGGGTAAATCAAGTGATGTTTATAAGCCAGAAACTGTCGTGATTTCTCAGGATGTCAATTCAAATTATTCTCCACAAAGTCGAACAAGTATGATTTTCGATGTAACGACTTATTTCCAAATCGTCATCCACTCTCCATAAATTTTATGCAACGAGAACCTGGTTTCTTTGTTTTTCGACTCATCAAGGCTGACTTGTTGCATGATATTTCAGCGACACAAGACCTTTGACCTTTTTTTTTGTCGAATAACCCTGTTATTATTAATGCTGTCGTCATCGGACAGCTTATGGAACTGTGTTAATTAATAACCCCGGCTTCTTTTATATTCACGAATTCACAGTCGGTGTTGAATACTATCGCTATTCTTATTGTATTGATGTCACATATTTATTGGCGATATATTTGAAATTTCCGTAACAGGTAAATAAGTTGAAAATAGTTTCCCCAAAATCGTTTTAATGAGGTGAATAATTCCAACAAAACGTTCATGACAGTCATTTGTGTACAGGGTAGTTCATGAAGACCGTTTGTTAAAATATTTTAAAGAAAGACTCGAGATAAATAAACACTTGAAATTTCATACTTAATCTTCGATAAGAGAGATTAATTCTTGGAAATATTTCATATTTGTTTGATTTCCTTCCCGTTTTTAAACGTTTAACTCAGTTTTTTTGTTGAAAATATGATGACCCAATGTTTTCATGTGGCAGTTACATATAATTTTCAGACAATTCTCCTGAATCTGAAAAAAAATTCTCTAGTAGAGCTTCTTCTGATGTTATTAATATGAAGATTTTCATAAGAAAATTCCTCATTTTCTAGCTTTAATCAGGAAACATACATTACATCTGTAAGTTCTTAATTCAGAAACTAGGCCAAATTGGTTTTTGTGTTTTTGTTTTGCTTAGTTTCCATCTGTCATCAGTGATTCATACATCCGAAGAGGGGAGGTACTGAGGTCCAAAAACCAAAGCTCCCATTAACAAGCTCACAGCCTTGCACCATTCACGCGGTATTGCAGAGCTATTGAGCAGAAGAATTTTTCGTAAAAATTTCCAGATGTGAGAAAATTGGTTGAAAATATCACTTGTTGAGTGATTTCTTCAAAGCCTTTCTGACAACTTTTATTTATTCTGCATGGAAAATTATTGCCAGATGTCTATTTCAAATCTCGAGGGGTTCTAGATTTTTTGGAAAGCATTTTCGGATTTATTGTTTTTTCACTCTTAATGAAATATACGAAGGACTTTCCCCCACAACCTGAATAAGGTGGTTATGAAGAGTTTGTGAGTCCTAAAAAGAAATTAAATGACAAAAAATTTCATTTCGAAAAGAACATGAGTGATCGTTTTGAACCACTTTTGATCAGTCTGAATTTTCTAATTTTTTTTTTCAGAATGTGTTTTTCTTTAATTAATGGTTTGCTCGGAATACTTATGTATGTCGTGCATTCAACATTGGCAAAAAAAATTTGTTAATCTCAAGATCTTTTCAGGACTTATTTTTTTTTTTAAGTCTTCAAGGAATTCTCTGGTACACCTCATCGATGGGAAAAAATGTATGTATTTTACTTTAAATCCTGCGGTATACTTTGTAGTAGAGGATCTCAAGTGAGAGTGACAATGTGCAAAAAACCCTCGGTTACTGAGGTTCCTGTGTAGGTGCGTGTAAAAGGAGTGTGATATTGCAGTGAACGCAAAAGAAAACTTCTCTTTCATATATGTCACATATTCAACCTTGAGAGGCGTGTTCAGTTGCAAAAAAACTAGAACTATCTGATACCCTCTCACAGTTTCATATGCAATTCGAGTAACAATCGAGGGAACAACTGCTGAATGTATCATTATACTCGCCTTGATCTGAAATGCAAAATTTCATGACTAACACTGAGCTTCATGTCGTAAATAAGGCAGCACCCGCCTTCATGTCCCATTCCAACTGGTAGATCTGGTCTCGTAGCGAAACAAAAGTTGAGACAACGAGGACACACAATTTGCAAAAATGACTGATTATAAGACAAGGTGTTTCGACATCTCGTGTCTCACCCCTGCAGTTGTCGAGTTGGCGTTAGACCTGAAGGAACTGATGAGAAAGCTTGAGCACAAATGAAACGAATTTTACGAAGCCCATCATCATAAAAAATTCTTGGCTTCAACTTACTCTTACAATCGAAGAATAGAAAATAATAAGTCATACCTACTCTTCAAAATGGCATTATATAGAAAACAGGAGATTTCACCCTCAACTCTTTTGTTATCCTGAAATAATTATTGCCTCTCAATGATCCTCCCCAATGTTGAACGAAGTTGGCAAATTTTCAAAGCAGTCGGAAAATTTTCAAAGTAGTTGGAAAAATTTCAAAGCACTTGGAAATATTTCAAGGCAGTTGGAACAATTTCAAAGCAGTTAGAAAAATTTCAAAGCCGTTGGAAAAAATTTCAAAAGGGTTGTAAAAATTACAAAGTAGTTGGCAAAATTTCAAATCAGTTGGAAAAAATTCCTAAGCAGTTGGAAAAAGTTCAAAGCAGTTGGTAAAATTTCAAAGCAGTTGAAATACATAATTCCGAGAGAGTTATGAAATACGAAGGAATCTGAATTAGAAAAAACAAGTTTGCAATCAGTGCTTGACAATATATGTATCGCCGGCAATAAATTGTATTTATCCCAAAATTTTAACCATCAAGTGTTTGAAGAGATGCGGCCTCAAGAAGAAGGTACCTAGTTGTAAATTTTTCAGTTACGTCGCATGGACTGTGTCATAAAAAAAAAGTGATATCATAAATTTAAGCTGTTACTATCAGATAAGCAGAATTATCATTAGGTACGCTCTTCGTACATTGTGTTATAGTTTTGCGAATAAACAATAGGGTAACAGGTATAGTGATCGACACCTTAAGCGCATAGAAACTTTCAATTAATGATTTCAGTTTGTAATTTTCTTACAACAAGGTGAAGACCCTGACAATATTACAGTTCAATTATGCTTCTTCGGTAAACACTCAGAACTTTTGGTATATGTTGTTTGAAAACTGAAAGAGAATGATTTTTTTTCGAAGTGTCAAATTTGATAGTGATTGACATACTTCGATAATCATTGACATACAAAATGATAGTCATTGACATCTTTCATATCATTCACTTACACTCTTATACAGGGGGTAGAACGAACGATTAATGAAAATGTTGATAATGTCATTCACTATATTCAATAATAAAGATAGAAGCATAGATACACATTCACATGGGTTGTGTATTTTCGTGTTCTTTTTTCCATGTAGAACAAGTAACAATTTTTTCATTTGGGTAAGTTTCCAGCAGGTATGTTATATCGTCGGTACAATGCCAAAGTCACGAATGTGCTTTTCGCATATGTGCACTATATCGCGATTATGATCATGGTGTCAATGCCAAAACCGCTTATCCCTCTCTCCTTCTTCTAGCCTAGTAGAACGAAAAGAAATCTATGTTTATAGTACTGTCTTCAATTTTTGAAACACGTTTTTCCCAGAACATCAAAAAAGTACATTCGTGAATTTGGCATTGGACCAACGATATGGTATTCTCTTTAACATGATGATACACATCGTTTGCAACTATAATTTTGGTAATCTTGTTGCAGCAGATGAAGGAACATCAGGAAAATACAGAAATGTTCTCTTTAAAAACATATTACTCACGATACAAATTTGCAGCAATCGATTATTTTCTATTTTCTTCCAATTCCACTCCGGCATTTTCTTTACACAGTATCTGTGGATGTGCTCGGTTTGATAAATAACTGATGAAATAATGTTGACTTCACAAATCGATTCATTTTCAGGTTCCCTTCTTTACCTCCAGTCAATTTTTTCAGTTTTCTCTTTTCTTCGGCGTCAGTTTTGGCTTTGAGCCTTGGTCTTTTCTTCCCCCCTGCAGCTGGCTATATTTCCTTCTTTTCTATATTTTTTTGTCATTTCTTTCCAGGTGGAAGATATTTTCACGAATAGCAGTTTCCTCGAACTGGAGTCTGTGGCCATTGTAATATATTGTGGAGTAAATTGGGATCATGTTGATGATCTAGGATATTTCTATTATCATTGTTGTTAGCCAAAGAAACAGGTAAAAAAGAACAAACGACACAATGTACTTCGGTAATAATATATGAAGGTATGAGAATTTATGATATTCTCACTTTTTCGGACGACGAAAGAACAAAATCAATCACTTCTTCTTCTTCTTCGTGAGGTGCCTTTTCCAGGCTGATTTGAGGCCTAGTGTTCAACCGTATACAGGATAAGAAAGTCAAACTTCAAGACATGCTGTCAAAAATGTCGCGAGTAGACAAGGAAGTCCTTCTCTCGCCATAGGAATGGGAGGAAGTGGGTATTGGGTTTTCCAGATGTGTTGTCTTCAACTCATAAAGGTTTCCACAGGTAAACAGGGTATGTTCAACAGCAATATTTGTGTTCCTTCACCAACGGTACAGAGGCCAGCCAGAGACTAGCGATTTTAATGTTTATTAAACAGGTGATCACTCAAAACACCACTCACCAGTCGCAGCTGTTTCCCCTCAAGGTTCAGGAGTTGTTCGACCCCAGACCCAGAGGAAAATCTTCCAATGAGAAACCTTGACTGCCTAAGATCACTTCCCGTGCTCCATTCAGAGAAAAATTTTCTGTCCCCCTGAAGAACTCCTGAAAGTTGTACGGTATATGTGAAGCGTCGACTCCCAACCAATGAAAGCTGATTGTGTCCCTGCTCATCCATACATCTGCCCTCTCATAGCCAGATCTCAGCGTGAGCCGGAAACCAAATAACTTTCAGAAAGTTTCAGGAGCCCAGCTCACATAGAGATTCCTAGTAAGTAGTATTTGACCTCTGTCATAGCGAGGGATTTTAGTGTTCACTGACTGTCACAACATGAGTTTCTCGGAGTACCATCTACGGATATTTGGATATTCTCCATCGTGCAGACAAGAACAAGATACAGTTCAACCTGTACTACAGAATAGTTCTTCTCTAGAGGGATGGTCAGTTTGAAACAAGGCCCACAATCCTGACAGCAGTCCCGTGGACTCCACAAAATCGGCAGTGAACCAAGTAAAGCCTTTAGGAACAAATAGCCGATTTTGACCATATGCCTCTATCAGGAACACTCTGTAAGATAGTTTACTAGGGATATTTAGTGATTGACACCCTCCTAGAAAATAGTTATTGACATGGTGTCAACCAATGTTTATCTGATCCGGAAGAAAGAGAACACAATAAAAAGTTAATCAGTTATATTCCAACTTTTCAAATAGGCAATGAACTCGAATATCAAAATGTGATACTTTCAGACAATGATAGATACCCTATGTCAATCACTGTTCCGATGTAATATAAACAAGACAGTCATTGACATGCGATTTATTCTGAAAGTAAATCCAATGAAGGGTACGTTTATATACAATATCCAATCTTTAAAATCTTTCAAACACTAAAAAATTTCTTCCATATATCTCAGATACCCCAATCTAAAGAAATTCACGAATATTTGCAGTCACTTTCCTTAACAAAACGTCAACGATTGAACCGATTGACATTATTACACAATTTCGCGACAAATATCTCATTGCGATCTGAGCGCTGGGCCAAATTACTGAACTAAAACATGAATCTGGACCTTCTAGCATACGTGTGTAGAAGAAAAAAGTCGCTGGTAAATACCAAAATGTTATTACGACGGATTAAGTGTGTAGAGTGTCAATCACTATCGGGGTGTCAACGACTACACCGCTTACCCTATGTGTGAATAAATTCAAATAATGAACCGAAATGGACCCATGTTAGGGATGAGCAGTTTCAATATTATGAATCTCATCGAAGTAGTAAGTAATTAACTTTGATTTTTCATCTACCCAACATTCAATCATGTATATTTCTTTATTTGATGGAATCTGCGTTTTTTGTGAAGAATATCTTGTTTTATGATGCTTGAAATTTTGAGATACACCAAAGAATGAAACTGAACGTAATCAAAGGATGAAACAAAAAGTGTGTCTCAAAGTTACTTCAAGGTACTCGTCACAAAAAAAATTATTGCATTAAATAAAAAAACTAACATTATTGAATATTGGGTTATTAGAAAATCAACGTTAATTTCTCATCACTCTGACTCCCAATATTTACTCCTTTCACAGAATAGATTTCTCAGAAAAAATATTTTCTCTGATGAAAATGATCCGTGCCTCCGCTTCCAGATTTCATGAAATAAAGAAAAGCTACAAAACTGAAAAACAAACAAGTAGGGTTTCTCAAAGTTTCAAGCAACTTCAAGATACTCATCATGAAAAAAAAAAACGGACTCCATAAAATATACTTAATTGAATGTTCGGTGGATGGAAAAAAAGTTAATTACTCCTCACTCTGTTGAAATTCATCATTTTGAATATTTTTTTACGGAAACAAATATTATACCATAATATGTATAACAGTAAGTGTTAATTCAATGTACAGTTGGAAAATTTTCGATGGATCCCCCCAAAATTTGGCTTCGGCCCGTCCCTGTCAACAACCAGCTGTTGCCAGATTCTCATACGATACTAGGGCTGTATGCACATCTCTGAGCATTTCAATGAATTATTCCGTGTTTTTTTATCATAGTATACACCAAATCTTCAACAATTTCAGACTAGACTAAAAAAAGACATTCAACATTCTGTTCAAGATACTTCCTAGGTGATCTAGATTTTCCTTGTAATCTAGCTGGTAAACTTGACAACAATATATCGTTCCTACTGATAATAGACTCCAATCAATACAATGAGCAATTCTTAATATTTTTATACATATGGTAGGTAACAATTTTTTGTTAGATCAATCGGTAAAGGTACGGTTTCGCTTGTGCGTCGGACGCATGCAGTGAATGCGAGCAGCTACTGCTCGCGTCCGCTGTGACGTCGGAGTGGTTTCCTTATCTGCAGCCAAACTACTTGGCCGACAGTCGGCAGTGAGAATTCGAAGATGGATTTTACTTGCACTTCATATTTTGGAAGAAGAGGAGAATGAAATTATTTTGAAATATATGAAAAGAAAAAATAAGAAAAGGCGTGCTGTGCATTTGATGTATAAGAGCAGATGGATTCGCAGTCCGAGGGTCAAATTGCCTGGCAAGAAAAAATAGTTACAGGAACGTAGGGTTCGGAATAATTAATATTCAATTGTATGAAACTGTTTTATATACACAGGAGTTCAAATTATAAATGATAAAGAAAAAATTTCCTTTCACTTGTTTTTCCTTCTATTTCTGTCGCGATCTTTCTCCTTAAAATGTCTTTCAGGATGAGATGCATCATACAAACATCTACTCTCCCCGTCAATATATTCCGGAAAGGCAAAATTTTTGTCAAATTCAACACCCTATATCTTTTTTCTTGGTTCTCCGATTTTGTTGAAATTTTCACCAGGTATATGTTATATTAAAATGAAATTTACTTTGCGAAAATACGTGTGATTCATCCCTTATACAGGGTGAAACAAAACCTTGTTCTATACCCTTCATTTCTAAACAGCCCAAGGTGAATTTGTGGCGGAAAATTGGATATCATTCAGTTTTAATTTGAAGTGTGACCCTTTCTTAACAAAATGTTTTGTGATTTACGTCAGTATCTGCTTTAAAAAAAAGATACACATTTTCAAAGAAAGTGTTAAATTTTTTCAATTTTTATAACAATTTAAAACATTACAATACTATCAACTAGTGAAGATAAACAAACATCTGGAAATTAATAGCGTGTATTTCCACTTCGCTTTCTCATCACTTCTATCATACGACGAGGCATACTATCAATGCATTTCCGAATTGCTTGTGGGGGAATATTTTCCCGTTTTGGGCTGTTCGTAAGTCGGTCAAGGCGTTGGGCTGCCGATTTCGAACATGTCTACCTAGCATATCCCATACATGTTCAATTGGATTTAAACCCGGACTTCTGGCTGGCCACATGAATCGTTGAATATTCGCCTCTTCAAAGTATTCTGTTACAACCCGTGCAACGTGAGGCCTAGCAAGCATTGTTCTGCATTAACAGAAATTATTGCTTTCCTCAGAAACAATTCGTAAATGCATTGAAAGTATGCCACGTCGTATGATAAAAGTGATGAGAAAGCGAGGGGAAATACACGCTATTAATTTTCAGACGTTTGTTTATGTTTACTAGTCGATAAGGTATTGTAATGTTTTGAATCGTTATAAAAATTGAAAAAATGCAACACTTTCTTTGAAAATGTGTTTCTTTTTTTTAAAGCAGATACTAACGTAAATCAAAAAAAATTTAGTTAAGAAAGGATCACACTTCAAATTAAAACTGAATGATATCAAATTTTCCGTCTCAAATTCACCACAGGGTGTTTAGAAATGAAGGATATGAAACAAGGTTCTGTTTCACCCTGTATAACGGATGAACTACAGGTATTTTCGCAAAGTAAATTTCAGATTAATATAACAAGACCTAATACTATAAGTGGTGGAAATTTCAACAAAATCGGAGAACCATGAAGAAAGATACAGGGTGTTGAATTTGACAAAATGTCTGTCCGGAATTTATTGACGGGGAGTATATTTGTGGAAACTAATTCAATTAGTTTCATTTCTTCATCCGTCGAAAAGTTTTCAACTCTCATTTTCTATAATTTCGATGAATAATAACAATTTAAACCTCTATATAAACGAATTCACGCTGCAGCGACGTCACACAGACTGGTACCGCAAGCAGTGGGCCGTTTGGATGCTGCAGCAACTGCTGCGTTGACTGCATAAGCGGAACCGCTGCTTCGCTATTCCCTATGAACAGTCTATACAACAATCGCAGCAGCCACTTTCGGCGGTCGCTGCATGCGTCCGACGCACAAGCGAAACCGTACCTTAACTCAGGGAAAGTATTCTACTACATGTTCTCTACACAGAGAAGCATAACGAATAATTTTAATTTCAGAATAATTTCTTGTAGAAGGGTTTTCAAAAAACATTATGAAATACCATTATTTGGAACATACGTCCCAAATATTGTCATGTGGTCCCAATATTGGGAACATAGTAATAAACACTGTAATAAGCATACTAAATATCAAAAATATAATTTCATTATAAAACTTTAATCTCATTGTTATCATATTGTGCAAAATGAATGGAATATTTCTAAGAAAAACTGTATTAAATAAGAAGGAACAACATCAAAATTCCACAGTCCGGACAAACAAATATCTCTTTGTCGGTCCTGGTAAGACCAACACATTTTTCGTGACATCATATCTTGTACAAATAGAGCACATCTTCACATCAATTTTTCTGTCCCTGCTGCAAAAGAAGTAAAACCAATACTCAGTCTCAAGCGACCATTTCCAAGCCTCAGATTTTCTTTTACAACTTTTTGGAGCATATTCAGCTTTTTTATCCTTTTTTAGAGCCCTTTTATTTGACATCTGTTATAAAATAGAACTCGTTAAAGCAAAAATTCATCTTAATTACTGTAAACTTTTTCAGGTTCCTAATATTGCCATCATTCAGCAACTACAAACATTTAGCTTGTGTGAATGAGGTATCATCAATTTTATTACTGATCACATAGTTTTGTTTATAAGCATAAATTTATTCACATAAATATATAAGACAATATATTATGTTTCACATGTTACCATGTCAATATTTAGTCCATATATGACCATAATAGGCAATAATTGGCACCCGTGAATCCACTGAAGAACTGCCGATTTCAAGGAACAGCCTCATATTGAATATAAAATCTGTAAAAACAAAACATGTGCTTCGTGACTTTACCTTATATAATTTTTTGCACAACTTATATCTACTTGTAAGTCGATACGGTCTCGATGTCCCGTGAAGATTTGCATAGCTAGATTAAAAACAAACAGTCATTCTCAGTCTGGCGATTCGGGCCGACTGCGCACTTTTGCATTGCGTTGGATTGGTTGATCTGAGCACGTTGAATGGGAGTATGATCCCACGGCGATCTGATGTAACTTATTTTCACATGTCTGATTTTTATATATGTTTTGTAGAATATTATTTCTAAAATAGTATCATAAGTGTCAGACACTTTCATGGGCGCCCGCAGAATTTTTTCTCAGGGGGGCAAAAAAACTTTGTCGAAAAACGATAAGGCTCATGCGACATCAGTATTCCACTTCTTTTTTATATTTATGCATGAGCGCCCGCAGAATTCGTTAAAAATAATTAAGTTGTCCACCTCAACATTTTAACATCAACAATATAAGGTGATATGTATAAATTAATACGGTAACTGTTTTCTAAACAAATCACAATCCATGAAAGAATATTAACAGGAAAATGAAATAAAGATAATATGGAGAAAGGAATGAAATAAATTTCATGATTGCTAATAACTTAAGACAAATCAACCAGTAATGAGGAAATGAAAACAAATATACATATACGCTCGATAAAATGATATTCATGAAAACCATATATGAATAATAATGAAATATGAAATATAGATTAAATGAAACAAACTATAAATTCAAAACTAGAAACTCAAAGATTATTCGAAATAACACAACATGAATATATTATCAAAATATATACATTATAAAAAAATAAATAAAAAAAGACACACAAAAATGATAATAATAATTCTGAAAATAAAATACCTAAATCGTTATACCACGAGTAGGCATATTTTATTCTGAACTAAAAACCAGCCTTCTGTTAGTCTAAAGAAATTCAATAGGAAGTTAATTCCCATATTTTTCTTGGATTGTTCTTTATCAGTACACGAGGAATGAGTCTGCAGTGATGTATAAAGGTTTGTTTTTTGGGTGTCTTATAGCGATCGACATCGGCATTCGATCTCCTTTGGAAAAATTTTAGAATATCCATGTTTTTCAAAGGTGAATTCATCATATCATAAAAATATATGAAATATATCTAGAAACATAGGTAAAATTTACTCTCAACAAACAAAAAAAAAGCAGTCTTCCGGGACTGCCGATAGAAGTGAAATTTGAGCAACTTGTAAACTGTATCGTCGAACTATTCGGTTATCATTTTTGAATTAATTTTGATTTACTAACAAGTGTTTATGATCAGGGATCAAGGAAGTTCAAATTAGTCATCAACACTCCCTTACAAATAAAAAATTATTCGGAATTCGGAAATAATAATCTAATAGATCGACGCTCTACGATACAATTCACGAGTTACTTTGTTTTCACTTCTATCCGCAGACCCCAAAGACTACCACATTTCGGATTTTTTACACTTCTAATCAATAATCTACAATTATAAAAGTTGAAACTTCACATTGAGAGGCGCCTAACGAAAAAATCAGCTACGTAAATAATTAAAGAAGTTACCCTCAATAACACAATTTGGAGTCGGACATTAAATACTAAGAATACTCTCTGAATACACTCTCAACGTGGTTTCGATTGTTTCGAATTCATCTTTCTCTAGAATGAAAATACTAATGAAAAGATTCTATATTTCCGCCTTCTCGAAAAAAAAATATTCTGATTGGAGAATGAACAATAGTAGTTATTGAAATATGAGAGTAGTGCCACTTGTCGCATGAAGAATTCCTCATCAAAAAAGCCGCCAAAAAAAACCGGTTATAAAACGAACATCTGGTAGGGATTGAAGAGAATGCCGATAAGCATGGGGTAGTTTATGAATTGATAACTTCGTTTTGGGTAAACAAAAACATAGAATTTCATCGTCTTCGAAAACTTTCCATGATTTTTGTTCACCCAGGCGCCCATGGACACTTTTCATGGACCAAAACTTTTGTCAGACGCTTTAAAGCTCCACAAAAAATGAATGGACATATTCACATGTCTGGTTTTAAATTATGTTATTGAGGTAACTATCAAATTATATTTCATCAGTTAGACAAATCGTAGTATAGTGTATTGACCCTAAACACACACAAAATTATTCACTCAATAATTTTTGTGATCAAGGAAGGTTTAGGGTCTACAATTTGTCAAAGTAATAAAATATAATTTGATAGTAACCTCAATAACATATTTTAAAATCAGACATGTGGAGCTTCAAAGCGTTTGACCAAAGTAGTTTTGGTCCATGGAAAGTGTCTGACACTATTTTAGAAATAATATTCTACAAAACATATATCATTATTCTGAACGGGGGTCGTTGTGGCTAAGTTCAGCCTTCCGGGAACTTCGACCGCAAGGATCTTTTGTTCTTTACCCGACTCGTTCTTTTAAATCCCAATGAGGCCATCAATGGCATTGATGAATCCAACGACATCCTTAGGAGCCTTAGCTGTTACTTCATGTGGATCCAGAACCGACTTCCCCATGTGAATGGTTCTCAGTTCCGCCAGCTCTGGTGTAGGTCGGCGAGCATTCCACAAATCTCTTGGCTTGCGCAAGTCTAGGAGTATTTCTCCAAAGCGTTATTTTGTTTGCCGCTTTCTTGTATTGGTCTTTTCCAAGCCCACAGAAAGGTTCAGGTCCAACAGGCTTCAGCCTTGAAGCCTTCTTCGCGAGTTCGTCGACTGTTTCGTTTCCTTCAATACCACAATGTCCTGGTATCCATAGTAGAGTCACCTTGTTGCCTCTGGCCAGTTGCTTTATGGTATTACGGCATTTCCATGTCAGCCGAGATTCCTGGCTGTATGATTTCAGTGGTCTCAAAGTGGCCTGACTCTCCGTCATAATATATCAGCACCTCAGAGGTAAAGTGTGTTAAGTCACATTTTTTCAGACACGAACTATCTAAAATATTGGATTCACATTAGTGAATTCTAGCTAGTGGAACACATTTTTGACTCCCTAGATATATCAAGTCGCCAAATAATGGCAGTGAACATTCTTTGAAACAATAATCGAACTGAAAAATCTCTATTTTGTCCAATTTTGAAATTGTGACTTATCACACTTTACCTCTGGGGTGCTGATATATATATATATATATATATATATATATATATATATATGGTAGTATGGATACCGGCCGCCAGAGTACTAATGTCAGAATTTTGGAACGGATGGCATTATTAAGAACATGGTAATATTTAGCTTTGGTACCGCATTTGTTTCTCTTCCAATTATTGTAAGTTAATCCTTTTTTGGTAAACAACTCTTTATGTAAAAATCAAAGTTCTTTCATACTACACAGGTCTACCGGAGTCTAGTTTGTGCAGGTACTAACTGATGTTTGTCAAACCTGTCGAACTGACGCAACACCTCATACTTTCATACCCAGGCCAAATCACGGAAATATGGTCAATTATTGAATTCAGTAAAGGTCAGCCTCATTACATCGAACGTGCGCCTATCAAGGAAAAACGCCGTCGGAGAACCACAAAACAAAGTATCGGAGATAACTCGCCGTCAGTTAAATGCCAGACTAGCGTCGGCGGGGCCGCACCTTTCCGAATATTTACATATTGCCCGACTTGCCCCACTGACGTTACATAACTGTACTCCCGATACTCTTGGAACGATTGACTTATGACTTATAGGCTCCATTGGTGGCACGAACACGAAGATATTTTCTTAATCATTCTGCATTTTTGCTACCGGAAGAATGTCATGTAGGATGAGCGACTACCGTTAAGTCATTCTGGAAGGCAGTATGTAAACTAATTGCGATCGAAAGTTTCGAGATTCCGTTTTTATACGAAGATTAGCATGTTTGGAAAAATGGAAAATCGAAATTGAAACGTGATGAATGACAGTTATGACAAGTGGTTATTACGATGAGGGCACGAAGTTTTTTTTTAATTTATGATAAAGCCCCAGCACAATGAAGAAGAATTTAAAATCCATGAAGGCGATTATGTTTGGGTTCACCAGTAATATTTTTTTAATGACTTAATTTTTCACTGATTAAATTCTCATCTACAAGGTGTTTTTCTTACAGATGACGGAACTTGTACAGAATACATAATTTCAACGTATGTTGGACATCATCAAATATTCAAAATGAAAAATGTGAAAGAAATTTTGAGCACTAACACCTTCATACTTCCTTGATCTGCATCTCTCTGTATGACCTGTATCCATGTCACCAGCAATTAAAAGCAAATCAATAATTTACTATTTCAAAAAATCATCGGCATTTTGCAAATAATATCTATTGAAATATTTCTTGAGAGGTCTCAGCCGTTTTCTGAAATTTCTTCAGGAATTTGTATTCCAGGCTCCAAAACAAGAAATAATTATAAAAATCTTTCAATAATAGCAGAAAAGCCCCTGTGTGAAATTTGTGCTTTAATTTGTGAATGGCTAATTCATTTCGAAAAATTTTTGGCTAACAATGTGAAAAGAAATAACACTACGAATTTTTAAGAAAGCCTCTGGACATTTTTAAAGAGGCAGTACGGAATTTCGAATATCCCAAAAAACTCTATTTACTGATTAATCATTTACTTCAGACAAAATTAGTTGAATTGTACTCGAAGGCCGTGTTGACGTTGACATTGACGTTACTATGTGAGAATGGAATATTCTTCTGATACTTTTCTCAAGTGCGTGGAAGTTGCGCTATTTCCAAATATGGGCATTTGTCTGTTACTGGTTACTGCGGAATATCTTGTGAACTGAGAAGACCCATTTTAATATATATATATATATATATATATATATATATATATATATATAAACCAACCATCAAGTATTCTCAACCTTATTTTAGGAGAAATTATTACATTCTATTAAATTCTAACACTAGCACATATTTATAGAGTATGCCTATTATATACACCGTGTCCCATTTCGGGGCTATTATAAAAGATGAAGACATACGATTTTGGCGACACAGTATCACTTTTTTGTGAAACTTTTGAATCCACAAACAGAAATATTTCTGAAATACTGGACGAAAACGAAAATTTTCACTTTTGGAGATATCCTGTATAAGATAGAAAAAAAATTATAATTTTTATGATATTTTTGCTTGAAAGTCAGTGGAGTAGTTGAAATTTTTCTTTAAAGCTCTGTTTGTTAGATTGAGCGCAAACTATTTTTCAAATTTCTGCAATTATTATTCTGAATACATTAATTGATAACAACTTAATCTTCAATAAATTTCAGCTTCAAAAATCAGATAAATCCATTTACACGTTTTCTTTGTGTTAGTAGGCCATGGATTCGTCCACACATGCATTAAAGTTGAACATGAAAAATTAATATGAATATTGATATTAAATTTTTTTTCTTTTGAATATATTTGAGTTCATCCTGAAGAGTGATATTTTGAATATATGTTCGAAACATAATTGAATAAAGAGATTTGAATCACATGGCCTTTTCAAAAAGTGATGCATGGGTGAAAAATTTATGGCCTTCTATTAAAAAAACGAACATATATATGGTTTTTTCGAGGGGTTCTGATACATCAATGTATTCAGAAATGTAAATTCAAAAATTTGAGGTTGTAATATACAGGGTGTTCTATTTGAGAAATAGCAAGTTTGTGAACATTCTCAAGAACAGTTTTTGAAGAAAAATTTTCAACTACGCCACTGACTTTTATGTTCATCTATATTATTATAGATAGTTTTCATCATTATGCAGGGCCTGCGAATATCATCTCCAAAAGTCAACATTTTCGTTTCCGCCCTATATTTAAGGAACAAAAGTAGTAGGAATATTTCTGTTTGTGGTTTCAAAAGTATCACAAAAAAGTGATACAGAGTCGCGAAAACCCCTCTTTCTTTAATAATAGCTGGGATACAGACCGTCTCAACCAAAATGGGACAGAGCATACAAAGTGACTGAGGAGTTCTTTTTTACAACAGGAATTCTAACTGTCGTCGTCATTTTTCTTTGCCATTCGCACCGGAGTAACAGCTGATCCGTGAAACCAGATCAATAGGAACAAATAGGTGAAATTTCAACATGCTGCTGTACGTGTACGACGAAAATTGCGTGACATGAAATATTGTAGCTTAGCTAATAGCGTCCATGATCCTGAACTCTATTGTAAACAATCTTGTCATTCTCGAAACGGCATTGATGTCACCGTCCTACGTGTGCGGAATTTAAGTATCCTTATATGTAGAGGAGGTGGGCTTCGTGACAGTGACATCAACGGAGCAGATAGCCTAACGCTGCATGGGAAGATGATTGGAAGGAATTGAGTTTTAAGGAAATATCTTATGATGCAGGGGAGATTAATTTATTGAAATATCTGCAATTTAACATTGACGCATTTGGACAGTCACTCCTGAATCGAGGATCTCATAATCGAGAGGCACAAAACGTAACAACCCGATATCGTCATCTTCTGACCATCTGCCACTGTCATTGTGTCATTTCCCTCGGAGACTATTATGACCCTTGACCTGCACGATTTAACTGCTGACTGTTGTTTCATATTCGATGAACTTTCCTTTTATGGAATTTGGTATGTGAAATTCATCCTATTTTTGTGAAATTAAGGAAGGAACAACTTTGGATTTCATCCTCGGTTTCATCTGAATGATTCAAATAGGAGTCTTAGTTGACGAATGTAATTGACATAGAAAGATGAAATTTCCTTGAAAATCTGGACACCTGGACAACATTAATTGTTAAATATTTCCAATATTGTTTCGACACAATACACACCGTATTCCTTGAACTGATAGTGCAATCATTGAAGCTAATGCGCGGAGAAGTATGAATCTCCATTCCTGGGGGGAAGTGAAGACCACAAATATGCTCATACACGGTCCGTCATAAAGGACGCATGATTTTCAAATGAGAAGAAAGTAGAACAGTCAAAATAAGCCGCCAACGTTATCATTAATCTTGAGTATTAGTTTCCTATTTTTCTTAAACACGTAGTATATACAGTATACAGGGTGAGTCGGGAGGAACGGACCAAACTTCAGGTGTGTATTCTATAGCTCGAAATAATATAAAAAAACTCATATGTTGTTATCCGATTTTCATTTGTTCTCAAACTATAGCGTCATTATAAAAAACAACATTTTCTATAGTAAAATGGTTTCATTTATAGCATTATTTTAATAAATGCACGAAAATCCCGCCATTAACCTCGAAACACATTCGTCTGCTAAGGGCTCTCGATGCTTTTCTGATTGATTCGTGGCTTTCTTTAAAAAGCAATGCCGTATTTCTAATGCGTCGAATTAGAGCATCCCGAGTGTCAACCTTAACTTTGTATACCTCGTTCTTGAACCAGCCCCACAAACACTAGTTCAATGGTGTGAGGTTTGGAGATCTTGGAAGTCAACTAATACGACCACAGCGACCAATCCATAGTCCGAGAAACTCTTGATCTGAATATTGGTTGACCTTATTTAAATATTCTAATTACCCTATAGTTTGAAAACAAATGAGAATCGGATAACAACATATGAGTTTTTTAGAATTATTCCGACCTGCAGAATACACACCTGAAGTTTGGTCCGTTCCTCCCGACTCACCCTGTATATATTATATTTTTATGTATATGATGTTTTAATGAGTTGACACCATTTTATTTATACATTTTATCATTGCTGTTAGTTGTCATCCTAATTGTTGCTTTGTATGTGCTATACTGATAAGAATTTTAATTGTACATCTTTTGTGTTCAGCCTTGAAAAAGTTCGAATATACGGACGAAACGTCGGCATAAGTTCAACGTAGTCTTGTTCTACACCACCTGTCCTAGCTCCTGTTAAAACACCCAGTATGTACAACCAAGGACGTGACTCTAACTTCATTCATATATACAGGGTGTTTACCCAAGGGGAGATTATTCAAGTCATTTGCAACAAAAAATGTCATATATAACACATGGTCGAAATCTTGATGGATATTCTTCAATTTAACATTTCTTGTTTCCACGAAATATTTCAAGTTTTTCCATGAAATCAATTATACTTCAGTTATCTTGGTAGCTTCATCAAATTCGATTACATATCTGGAAATGGCATTAAATTTTCTACAAGATGAGAATTTCAGTGTGCCATAATACGTTTTATAGCGGGCATGGTAAGGAGATGAATATCAAGATATTGACCTTAACAAAGTCAGTCATATTTTTCCGAAGGCTTTATCGTTGGAAAATTATTCATTATTGACATGTTTTTTTTCAGCAAAAACTACCTTAGGTATTTGGTGTGCTTTCGAATGACACATCAACTTTTGGGCAAACTGCTTGTCTTCTGCTATAATATCATGGCTAACAAGGTAACAACCAAAAAGTTGAAAAATGATTTTAGTAGTAATCGAGAAAATAATGCCAGTTTTTTCGAACATAGAATATCGCATTGAAAAGTTTTTTAGCGTCTGAACTCAAATATACTGAGGAAAACTTTTGTTGGCATGCAGACGATTGAATTCTGGAAAAATGTACCATCTCGAACAGGACTCGAACCTGCGAGCTGATTTTACCAGAATTCAATCGTCTGCACGCCAACAAAAATTTTCCTCGGTATAGAATATCGCAATATGTTGTTCATATATGGATTTGCGAATGGAAATGGCAACGCAGCTCTTCGAGAGTATGGTTTACGTTTCTCAATAGACGACAACCAGATAGAAATACATTCGTGGACACCCGCAGAATTTTTTCTCAGGGGGGGGGGGCAAATAATGATTCGAACCGAGAAGAAGTCGCTATTGAAGCAGAGTAGATACAAATCGGTTAATAAAAATCAGGATCATCTCTGCCCCTCAGCATGCCTTAAAGTCTCCGTTAGATGGAACTCCTCTATTGTAATACTCAGATATATCTTCTCTCATGGCATTAAGTAATGGCTTCCGGGTTGTCCTTCGTTGTGGCTGATTTTAAATCTACTGATGAGCCCCAATAAGAACGAAACGATCCCTGCTTCAGTGGCGGAATATTCTAGCTTTCGATAAATCATGAATCTGTAAACTTTATCTCCTCTTGTCCATTATTGAAATTAGGGATAATGAACTGAAATCGAATATTGCCAATGTGAAACATTTATTTATCAAGAACTGAATGAATTGAATTCAATGTAAATGATTTTCTCTTAATTCCATCTCTTCATTAAATATTAAATAACTGAGAACCCTTCAATTCTATAATTATAACAACGTATACAGGGTGTTCCAAAAAAAGGTGACCCCCTCTCTAGGATAGATAGAAAACTTAAAAATAATAGGGGTTTGTTCAGTAAAAAATTTTCGTAACGCCATTCGTATTCAAGATACAGGGCGTTGAAAAAGAAAAAAATATACACATTTTTTACGATTGTGCCGAAACTACTGGCAACATTGTAATGAAATTTTATACGAATATGTTTTGGAAGCTGATACATCTAATGAATGTGTTTTAATGTCTGATTCTCATAGAGAGTTCTAGTTACACTGTTCGTACAAAGTTGTTTTGAACGTAACTTTTTTTAATATCAAATTTATTAAGCTCAATTTTAAGAGGATTGATAGATTCCTTAGAAAAAGGACTCTACTTTGATTTTTTTTATGTTATTCCTTTTTTTATTCTCTTGTGATTTTTTGTTCAATTAATACATTCATCATTACTTTATACCAGCATCGATTATTACTTCATTATTTTCAAAGGAAAATATTCCGAAAATGGTGCATAGTATAGAGTTTCTTCAAGAGAATCTCTTTGGTGTAAAACTGAATGATGTTTGATATCGCTCAAAATTTAGCTCAATGAATGTAAATCAAAAAAGTTTTGTTCAAAACAACTTGGTACGAACCGTGTAACTAGCGCCCTCTATGAGAGTCAGACATCAAAACACATTCATTAGTTGTATCGGCTTCCAAAACATATTCGTATATAATTTCATTACAATGTTGCCAGTAGTTTCGGCACAATCGTAAAAAATGTGTATATTTTTTTTCTTTTTCAACGCCCTGTATCTTGAATACGGATGGCATTACGAAAATTTTTTACTGAACAAACCCCTAATATTATTCAGTTTTCTATCTATCCTAGAGAGGGGGTCACCTTTTTTTGAAACACCCTGTATAATATAGAGCTGTGTCCAATTAACTCAAATGGAAGAGAAGAAAAATAATGATCTTATCCGATACCAACTAGTTATGGAAGTCAAATAAACGTGATTGTGAAATCCTATTAAATATACGACAAATAATTTTCTCAATCCTCATTCTGATTTCTGATAATATACTTCTGGTTTAGGTGATGAAAAATAACTGAAAAGTAATAAAATAAAAATTTGAATATAGTTATTAAATCTTTTATTTCAGATACATTATAGTCTATTGAGTATTCAGAGACAGTACCAGGTTCATTTAAATTTCAATGAGAAATCATACTTGGCTAAATATATTCATATTTACTCGAATTACTTTTTTTGTAGATAGGTATATCGACATTGGTATATGATGATGGACATTCGAATTCTTCTTCCCCTCCCTAAGTGAAATACCATTGATGGGTCACATTGGCACGCACGGAAGTTGGGATTCGTCAGGACCGAATAACGTTATGGACATGGGCATGCTTCGCAAAAAAATGCTGTCACCAAAACTTATTCTTAGATTTCGAAAAATGAGATATCAATAATATCTGGGTATGCATTGATGTTCCCTTGTCGAATCTTGGAAAAGCTTTCATCGGCCTTGAACTCAGAATGAGTATTGCATTCACAACAGCAGCGGTCTGCGTCGACAATCAGAATTCCAGACGTACATTGCCTACGTATCTTCCTTGGCTCCGTAGGATTTATGGAATTACTGTAGGACTTAACGCGGATGTTGCAATTGCGTTTAATTACTCCTGAATGACCTGTGAGAGGACGCCGAATAATTAAATCGACGAGACTGTTCAGATCGATTTGACATAATGAACAATCGCTTCTAGTTTGGAGTAAATTGATGGTGGTATTTCTGCTTCCTCCTGACTATCAGTCTAATTATCGTTTCATTGTTATTACGACTGACCTGAACGCTATCAAACTGAACCTGAAATTTTGCGCAAAATAGATTTCATACCTAATTCCATGCAGATTCTTCTAAGAGTATAATGACTTTATGGAAGTTTACGGAATTGTTCCTGAAGAGGGTAGCCATACAAAATCATAATTGGAAAAGATTTTTTCATCATGATAGGAAATATTAATAGATGGAAAATGCAGCAAGGAAAAAGACAAAATTTTGTGATCTTTAACATGAAAATGGCTTAAATTTCAATTTGATATCGCAAAATCCCAAAACAGAAAATCAACTTTTTGTTTCTATAACGCAAGGGCGGATTTACGAGGGGGTAATGGGGGTAATAACCCCCCCATGAGTATCGAAAACCTGAAAAAAAGGTTCCTACGCAACGTGATGCACATAAAAAAATTTCATACAATTATTTTAAATTCGTGATTTCTCAAATATTGTCAATATATACTTCGAGCAACAATTAAAGGAACAGAAAAATATTCAAAATTTTCTGATGATTTTCAACAGGCTGTATCTCAGTGAAAAATGGTCTTATAGAAAATGAAAAAACTAAAATATGAAGCTAGAAGACTTTTGTTTATGAATTTATTGGTTCACAGTTTTTCGAAGTATCGGTATAAAGAAGTACTCGGATAAAGAACGAAGAAAAAATTTTCCAAATATTTCAAATTTTTGTTCCTCTACGTGAATGGAAAAATTTTCTCAAGCAAATGTCACATAACCCATTCATTCAGCTTTAATTTGCTCTTTATGACTTTCAGTGTATAACCATTTTTCTTCGAGATATCCTGTTTTGAATGCAAAATGATCCTTTTTTACTCAACTGCCGATATCTCCGGAATTACTGATCGAATAACGAGCCAAAAAGCGATTTTTTTCTACAAAAAAATTCCTACAAAAATCTGTTTTGTTAAATTTGAAAGAAACTTCATTTCACCTGTCACATAAACGTGGAAAAAGAGCAAAAAAATGCCATTTTACTATTCTTCGTCAATATTGGCGGGAAAGCTTAGGTTATGAAAAAATTGTACAGCCTGATGTTCCTCGAAGTTCCTCCTCAATCGGTAGATCGATCGATTCAGCAGTTTTCTTGAACCTATCGATTGAAATTTTGAAAAAAAATTAAGGGAACATGATTTTGTTCCTTAAACTTGACCTAACTTTCCTAATCAATCATTAATTACATTATTTATTCCCTTTTCACTCGAATTATTTAAAAAAAAATCATAAATTTCCGAAAATTTCCGAAATTTTGGAAAAAAAAAATTACATTCGAAGAATTTCGTTGAATTTTGTTCTAAAAATAAAATAAGAATAAAAAAAATTTCTTTGAAAAAAAAACAAGAGACCATTTCTGATTCACATCCACTGGAGCTATAGAGACACTGGATACATTTAAACCTTCATTTTCCTCAGAAAAAAAACATGGAATGAATTCAAAGTTGATACTCCTAACTTGCCCACGGTACTCGTTCAGCGAAATTCTGAGAGACAGAATTTTTCCGTTTTCTGACATCAAGTTTTATTGAAAACCTTTCGACTCATTCGGTAAAAAAACCGATTTAAAAAGATTGAGGAAAAAAACCTTGTTCTCTTAGTTTTTTCAAATGTTCAATCAATCGGTCTAAGAACACTGCTGAACCGATGGATTCACTGATTTAGGGGGGACTTTGGGGAACATCAGGCTGCCAAATTTTTTTATAACATAAGCTTTCCCATCAATATTGAAGATGATAAAGTCCATTAAACAAAAAATGACAAAATGACATTTTTGTGCTCTTTTTCCAGGTTTATGTGAAAGGTGAACAAAATTTCTTTTTAATTGAACAAAACAGATTTTTGTAGAAAATATTCTGTAGAGAACGAAATCGCCTTTAGGCTCGTTAGGCGACCAGTATTTTCCTGCTATCAGCAGTTGAGTAAAAGAAGATCTTTTCACATTCAAAACTGATTATCTCGAAAATCGTAAAAAGCAAACTAGAAAAAATTCTCCGTCAGCGTAGAACAAAAAAAAAATTTCAAAATTTGTTCTTCGTGCTTTATCCGATGATTGATTGCATGGCCACGGGTACTCTGAAAAATTGTAAACCAATATTTTCAAAAACTAGAGTCGTCAAGCTTCAGAAGTTGATTTTTTATTTTCTATACGACCATTTTTCACTGTTTACAGCCTGCTAAAAAAAAATTTTGAAAATTTGTCTGTTTCTTTAATTCTTTCGCGAAGTGTATTAGTAATGAAAACTTTTTAAATATGTGGCAAGCAAATACCTTTCGAGCTCAAAAAACCGGAAGTCTCTAGTTATTCGTTCCCAATAGTAATTACCCCCCCACGAAAAAAAGCTATATCCGCCCTTGAGTATAACGTTATATTCTGTCGTTGATCTTATCTTTTGTTCAGCTGTAAATATATTTCGTACATCCGTATTTCTTCAATATAGACTAGATGTCAAGGCATGTCAATCCTACCGAATAAAAAATAAATACCTACTTTTATATTGAAATAATCTCTATTCGACTTCTCTGCTAAAAATCTTGAAATGTCTCCTCTTTCTGAAGTCAATTATTTCTTTAGAGCATGCTGTTTTCTTGAGGAGGGCAACTTCTCACGGAGACTAGATTTCTAAATTTGTTTCTTATGTTTATTACCGACCTGACCATGTTATATTTGCTTCATGATGTCGTTGATTTCAATACTTCTGCATGCTGCGCAACATATACTTGGATAGAATTTTCAGAAACAATTCTTTGAATGAGCTATATTCTTTTCATGTCATAGGCGCCAGATTAATAGACATTTGTTTCGCCTCTTTGGCGAGATTTTTCATCTTCCCTTCATCCTCTCTAGAACTAATAGTCGCAAAAGAAAACACATATAAATTCGCAAAGTAAAGAACGTGACAGTTCTGCTTATTTGTATTGTGGGTATTGTCAAAGTAACCAAGGGACCAAGGGATATATGAAACACGATGCCAACGCATCACTTACTTGATAATTTTACATCTGGGATGTCCATGCATCATATACAAGGTATCCCAAATTGCTAGATTTTGGCTGTTTCTGGTACATCTAGACTAGATAGGGAAAACGTTCAGAGGAGTGCTGGGCTCGATTAACGTGAAAACACCAGTAGTGAAAACCGCTTCACGATATCTTCATTTGTTTTGAAGATATAACAAAATTTAGAAATTCTTTCGATCTATAAGATGTGCCTTTACCTTTTCACTTTCGAAAATATCTGAAAAAGATAAAAACTTTGAACACGTACTTTCACACTGGGAATAATACATTATTTAAAAATATTTTTATGATATAAGATTAAAAAAATGCGTTCGTATTTAAAATAAAAAAGTGTTTTTTTTTTCCAGGTCAAAAGACCTTTGAATAATATAGTTTCTTATTTCCTGTGAAATAGGCGCTTCTAGAAGGTTTTAATCGTTTTCAGATATTTTCGTAAATATAAAAATATGGCACATTTTCGAAATTGATAATATATCAAAATTAAAAAAAAAGATATAATGAAACGGTTTTCACTAATCGTGTTTATACGAAAATCGAGCCCAGTGCACCTTTCGAAGTTTTTACGTATCTAGTTCAGAAGTACCTAAAACAGTCAAAATCAAGCAAAAATACATTTCCCCCACCATAATTCTATGGAAAGAAAAACATAATTTTTTTCTTAGTGTGTGAATAGCTATTTTTCGAGCCATATATATATTATGGTTGATTTCTATCAAGAGGTTGCCATTTATTCAGGTTATTCAAGTAAAATATCTCTACCTAGGTATACAAAATTGCAAATATAAAAAGTCTGACGTCTGAATATGAAACGGCATACTGAAAATAAAAGCTCAGAATCATTCAAGAAGACCTTGTATTTTTATCCTCATTAGAAGTTAAGCCGGCCGTACCCTTAGACATGGTCGACGAGTTCTCGGCACGGAGCACTCTACTGGAACTCGAAGCACAGGGTCGATTTTCGTGTTCCTCATTGCAATCGTGCCATTAATTACGATCTAGTTATATTTTGCTTCATATTCTAGTCTGTTTGGTATCTTGCTATGTATTTCTTCCTTATATTCTAATAATCAGTTCGAATCAAGTGGGAAATGTTTGGTAGATTGAAAAACTGCAAACAGCTAAAGATCAATATTCGTTGAAAAATGAAAACTCATTCTTGAGATATTGAAATCGTGGAGGCAAATAATCCAAGAATTGTTATTTAATTCAATAAAAACAAATGATTGGTTGCATTGAATAATGACAATAATGTTGAATACTTTTTTTAGGGAAGTTATATACTGCACAGTGGTTAGTTTTTTCTGTCTTACTCATTACACTATTATCGGTGATTTTTATCTATTTGTGATCCAATTTGATTGGGTCTTCCTGTATGCGTCGTATGGATGTTCATATGAGTGGACTCCTACAGCAACTATAAAATTCCATGAGAAGCTATGTATGGAACAAATGGATAAAATATGCTGATTAATAATTGAACTACCATTAGATTTTAGCAATGCGCAGACAAATTTTCACCCCATTTCAAAAAAAAATATTTATTAGAATTCTGCATGAATATTTTTTCAGTGTATGGTTCACCTCTGGGGGCAAGCTAGTGCAGAGTTATAACATAATTATCTTCGCAATATGAGGAAGAACGACCAAAAATTCTTCATATTACGGGATATTTTCCTTCCACTAAACTATCTTTCGTGACAAAATCCTCTTTGATTTCGAATAAATATCAAGAGAATAATGATGTGATGTCCCAAAATTTATTATCAAGTAACCCAGGTTCACAGTACTCGAATCTGAATAGCGCCTAAACTGCGAGGAAGACACTATTCGTGAGGAACACATTTGATAAAATCTTACGTCCAATGTGGAGAGTCTAAGTATCCACGCACAAGAAAAGTTGGATAGCACGCACTATTATGGGAACCAGGAATAGGCACAAACCATTGTTTCCTGCATAATGACTCATGAATTTGAATTGAAGATCTTACGAACGGTGCAATGAATTATTCATGCGGATTGTTGTACCGTACGACAGAATTCGTTCCTCTTTCTGATATAAAGATGAATTGCTGTAAGATATTCTAGTTATTTGTGTTTTATTGTTGGGAGGATGGAGTTCAAAGAACCACATTCTCGGTACCTTGATTATTCAATGCATTAGAGTATCGTTCAATATTAAAGTCATGGACATATTATTGTTCGTGTTTTTTAATGCTTGATTATATTAGTTAAATTAAGAACGAATGAGAATATATTCGAAATATTCAAATGCTACATGCTACTTCTATAATCTTCTCAAAAATGTCATCAACATCAGTAGTTCTTGGAATCTTCTCATTGTAGTAGTAAGAATCCACTTATATTTGTTCAATCTTGGTCAGGAGGTATCTTTCAAATAGTATGGACATAACGTAATGAAGCGAAACAAGAAATTTAGGACTGGTGTTTTGAAAAAAATTCAATAACAAAACACAGGAATTTTCAAATGGGGAAGATTGATTGCATCGACTTTGTGTAAATAATATAAAAATATATAACACTTGAAATTCAGTCGACTCTTTCGGAAAGGCAAACATTATTTCAACAAACCCCCAACTTTTTTTTATTAGTCGTATTTAACTGAGAAAATTTGTCATTCTGAAACAACTCTCAAGAACTAGATAAATATTTTTTTCATTTCAAAACTATTATTGTTCTAGAGTACCTTCCTACCTGAAAGTCGATGAAGGTTATGATAAAGTTAAAAAAAAGACATATTACTTTATGAAAAATACAGTATGGGAATGTGATGATTTAAGATTAATTTGGCAGGTTGAAAAAATACCCCGACCATTCCAATTTCAAAAAACTCTATTTCAGATTCTATTATAATGTAGCATGACTTACGTGTTTTTATATCTATTGGCACACCTTAGGTTTTTTCAGAAACAATTTCTAAAAGAGAACAATATCGTAATTTCGCTCCAGGGCAGTGAGAAAATTCTGAACTGTATATAGGTATAGTAATACTATATCGTCCAATGACGAAAAGCGTTCTAAGTTGATTTTTGCAAATTCGATATTCATTTTTGAGAGTTCATATTCTGATGTTTAAAATCATTCCATACCGAAAATATATTCATACATACGGAAAACAAAAAAATTACCTACTTAAAAGAAATCTAATTTATAATATTAGGAAGGTAAAACAAAGGATCAACTCAAGATTAACATAGAATTTTTGAAATGGTTCTCCCTTTTTTAAATACACAAATGATTTACCACAACTCTTTGAAAAACCTTTCAAAATATCTATTGGAAAATGTATTTATTCGCTCTATGTACTTACAGCATGACAGTGGACCACCCCGCTTCGCATTGAATTTGAGAAATCAGTGGAATATGAATTATCCTAACAGATGGATTGGTCGTGGAGGCCTTATTGCGCGGTCACAAAGATCGCCTGATTTGAACCCTCTGGATTATTTTGTGTGAAACGTTTAAAAACAAAAGTTTGTAACATTAATTAGAAATAGAGAACATATAATTAAAATAAATTTATATCTTGAAGCAAAATTAACCGCTCAAAGGAAAATTCCATGCAAATTTTGTGTTACCTAATTCTTAGTTTTGCTTTTTATATGTTTCGTTAGTTTATTCAGTAGGTATTTATTTTCATTTATGCGATTTTTTTTGTTTTACGTGTATCTGAAAATATTTCCTGATTTGAACGATTTTATACACCAGATCCATTCAAACAGAGAGTACGGAATTGCGAGTTGCGAGTACACCTGGGGCCGGATTTTTGAAAACGAGAGAGTAGAAGAGAACAGCATCCCGGGGAACGTCGGGGAGTAGTATTTGTGATAGAACAAACTAGGGAACGCTCCCTCTAGTCTCTCTCAGGTTATGTTTTTGGCATTTTGCGATATATTTATGAGAATATTTACTACTCGAATTCAAAATGAAATGAATTATTTTTGATTTCGTCAGTTCATTGAAGATACCGAGGTGCAAAATATTGGTGTGGATTTTCTTCCTAAATAAAATTCTGATCTGTCGGTTCAGAAATTCATGAAAATATAAGCAAAAATGAGAAAATTCTGATAACGTGCGATATCATGTACAAGCACCCTCAAAAGTAAAACTTTTCAGTAGGTAAGTCAAAATAAAACACTCTATTCGTATAACATATAAAATAATGATAATATATTATTTTATAATATATCCTCAAGATTTTGGCTACTGGTATTTACTAAGGTACCAAGAAATAAATGGCAGGAATAATCAGTCTAGCAAGCGATTGAAGTTCTCCAAGAGAAATAACCAAATTTGAATCGCTTTATAGGAAATCGAAGAACTATGGAAAGTATCAGAAAGAGGTTGAATGAGTTCTAAATAGAGCTGAAACAAAAAATAACTTTATAAAGTTTTCATGAAAGATATATGAAGAATTTAATACATGTATAATGAGGAACGTCTCAGAATACCTATGTCAATAATAAAAATCATTATTCTCCTAACATTCAGTGGGTAATATCTTTTGTTACTCAGCTCAGTTAATTTTGGAATCTAAATCTCTAAAGCTATTTATTTCTTCTATATTTGAAGAAATACCTTGAGGATATCGAATGCTATATTTCCGAGAAGTATTCAGGATGCCTTCATTTTATCTCAGTGTTAAGTTCCTATGACATCGTAAAGAATTTATTCTGCAAATACCGTTTTAGAATAGGTACATAATTTTTGGTAAAAATGAATAATATGAGTATCCTACAACACTGTGGATATTGACACTTGTTCCTGAACTAGTGATGTTAAACGAAAGATTCTTTAAAATATGTAGTGGTATTCAACATTGCATGTATGTGATTCAAAATTATTTTCAGTGCTTGTTGTAGGCCTTCACTACTACAGACGCTGGTTTACCTGATCCACACGAGGAGTTTTAAAATATTGACTAGGGCATTCATGCAGGCATGCCTTCAGAAATAATTCAAAGGTCAATCATGCTGCAAGATGTTTGAGATGGAATTTTATTAATAATCACATTATTGCTTGAATATTATAATGCTTAATAGGTTGTAACTGTTAAAATAGATGAAATATTGGATGTTATATTTTGAATAAACCAGGAAAGTAAATTTATTGCTTTTTGATTATTTGGAAATGAACGTCATTTCAGTGATTTCACAATTTGACCTTACACCTTGTCCTTATGTTTATTTCATTAATTGATTAAACGAATCTTTTTATCATCTAATATTGGCGATTTATATAAAATTTCAATATTCAGCAAGTTTTTCCGATATAATTATTAAATATGGGGATGATAGAAATTCGGCAACAATGCACATCGAGGAGCTCTCGTTTCTCTAGCTCCCTGACGGTCAAGAATACCGTGTTCTCTTTTTTAAACTAGGGAGTAGAAACGAATCAGGGAACGATCGCCGGGGAACATTCCCTTCTATCGCCGTCAAGAATCGGACCCCTGACAGGACCATGGATTCCTGGAGTATGCCGGGAGGCATAACTACCGATCATGGCTTTTTTTTTCTCATATTATAATAGTTAGTTGACTGATGTCTAACTTCAGATCGGTAAAGTTTGTTGAATCGATTTAATAAACACAATCATTTCAATAAGAGTTTCCATTATTATTGTAATAGATAACTCTTAAAAAGACAAAATCTATCCGAAATCTAAGATTATCATGATTTCGACCCCGTATTTTTGAGTCTAGTTCGAAAAACGCTTCAGCCTGTCAAATAATATTTTCAGTTTTTTACCGTATATTTTCAAAATCTGATGTGACATGTAATAAGTATCAATATAAACTCCCGGTTCCTGAGTTGATTATGGGTGTGTATATCTCCTGATATAACAGATAATTACATTAAAATTGTATATTTGATGTTTTACACTGATTTTTGGATGTAGAGAAAATACCATCATAACTACAAACTACAATATAGTAAAAAACTTTCCCAGGGTCCTTATGTTAAATATTTATTCTATATTATTGATATATAATTAATTTTCTAGTTCTCGTAGCTTGTTTAAAAATAAAACTTCATTCTTCAATTTATATCAGTATTGCTGAAATATATAATAATACATGTTGCATTCTGAATAAAAAATTCTATATTGAAAATATTTTTAGGGAGACGTTCTCAAATTGATTCATTATCAAGTTTGTTCCATAGAGCTTATGAAATTCTGATTGCCCCCAGCTTGGATATTTTCCTTCTTCAAACTATTGATTCTTACTGTATTTTTTCATACTCACAACGTCTATTCTGTCATAATTTGAATTTAAATTATTATATTGATAAATGGTTCGTGAAATAGCAGAGTTGGTATACCTACTTCCTCCAATACATTAGTCTCGGAAGACTACCTATCATAACAAAATTAGCATACGTATACACTGAATTCTACGTCATGTTGATTCCATTTATTCTACATTGACGAAGTACCTGATATTTTTCAGAATTCCCAGTATCCAACAGGGATTAGAATCATGTGAAGAAAGGATTCCTCGCAGTTTCATTTGATTGATAACAATTTCTGATTATCCAGTAAATACTGGAGACTTAGACGTCTGATAATAAATTCTGTCATGGGTGTAGGCAGTGAGTAATGCGTATATAGACCTTGTAATATTGTAATAGATATTATCTCCTCTTGGGATCCTGGAGAGTGTTTATTAGTTGTACCTACTTATATATTTCAAGTGTTCACGGAATTTAATGAAGAAATAATATACCGGCTGTTAAATGGAAAAAGGTCCTCTCATTAAAATCAATTCAATTTGGGGACAATAACTGATAATTTCCAGTTTGAAATATTTCTCTATGAGGTTCTCAGAAGGAGGTCATTAGATTTTCAGTTGGAATGAGTGAGTTTTTTGTTGTTGGAATCATTGATCTATTTTATCCAGTTCCACTAAATACCTACTGTAGGAACCTAGCTATAATTCCAGTGAATACAATTGCCAAGCGACATTGCCCATATATATAATAAAAACGAGATTTTCAAATTATCTGGATTACTTACTTCCAGGGCTCAATCAGAATTTACCAATTATAAGTAGAAGCATTAAACAATTGATTTATATTTCCATCTGAAGATATCAAGGTTTTCAAATACGCTTTTTTTGTTAAAAATCTTTGTCATACATATTATGGTGGTATCTGGTTCACACTGCAAATCAGCTACTCCCGCAAGACTGCCGTTGAAAAAGTACACCAATTGAACGAGAGAGATTAGAAATAAAAATTTTGCACTCAAGAAGGCCAAACCACAACAATTTTTTAAGACATAGAAAAATTGTACATTGTGTTCTAAATTCGGTGAGATTGCACTGTATCTTATCTGTTATCGAAGATAGAGGTACGCGGTTTTCGCGACCATGTATAAATTTTTTTTTTTACTTTCAAATCCACAAATAGAAATATTTCAACTTCTTTTGTTCCTGAAGAACAGGGCGAAAACGAGAAATGTGCTTTTTTTGGAGTTGTAACTTTTTCTCTAGCGCTGTATGAGATGAAAAAATAAAACTGCTTTTAAAAGAAATTTTCACATAGAATTTCAGAGCTCTATTTTTGAGATTAACCACAAACGAGAAATTTTTCAGATTGAACACCCTGTATATTTTAACGTCAAAATTTTGCATTTATTCTTCTGAATACATTGATGTATCTCAACCTTACTTTCAGTAAATTTGAAAAATCAGGAAATTTCATATATATGTTTGCTTTTTCTTTAAATGTAAGACATGAATTCTCCCATACATGCATGAAAGTGAAAAAAAATATTTCATTATTAATATTAAAATTTGTTTCGTTTTCAACATTTTCAAGTTTCTGTTGAAGAGTGATATTTTGAGTTTATTTCAGAATATAATAAAATAAAAAGCTTTATGTCACATGTGGTTTTGAAAATATTAATTAAATGCATGTGTCAAACAATTCGTGGCCTACTACTGAAAAAACAAACGAATATGGATTCTTCTGATTTTTTTTGTTAAAATTTACATATAATACATCAATGTATTCAAAAGAATAGTTGCAGAAATTTGATGTTGAAATATACAGGGAGTTCCATCTGAAAAATTTCATAGTTGTGCAGGCAACACCGAGAGAACATTGAATGAAAATTTAACAACAATTTACTCGTACCAATCATCCTTTTTTCTGTGTTTATTGCGATTGGGTTCGAGGGTAGAAGGAGAGGTAGAGTGAATCGAATCATAAGATATTTAACGCTTCGGTATAGCATGATAAAAACAGTTCTGAAAATTGCTACGTTGAACGAAATTGGAAATATCCGAGTATTTCATTCATGGGTACTGTACAAAATCGGGGTTGTTCTGATTTTGGAAAATAAAGTTTAGGACTGTATCCAGATAATTGAGTTAGAGATGGTATTGTAAAAACATTTATTGACATCATTCACAATCATAAAATGAATAAGTCACCCGCATGAAGTTAATACAGTAAAAAATACAATATTAAAGTCATCTTTAAACTCAGAGTGATTATTCAACTAAAAACAGAGGTAATCTAGAGAAGTTCAAAATGAGAGGTCAGATGAAGTCAGACTTAGACTTTGAGAGAGTTCCATTAATTCAAAATCAAACACAGAATTTACAGTGATGATGCAAATGAAATTTATTGCGACAGCCTCTTTATTTCATCAGAAAAACAAAAGGTTGAATAATGAATTGTTAGAGTAGACTGAGTTGTAATAAAAGTGAGATTAGGCCTTAGAGGGGTACTTGTATTGAAAACTTAATAGTCTAAGCCTGGTCTTCATTGAGATCATTACAATATGGGAATATCATGGTTGAGAAATCAATAATTATGATCTATAACGTAGTTCTGTAAAGAGAAGGCTAATTAATCAATTGAGACAAAATTTACAGTGACAAACTACTTTTAGTAAGCAGGGTTAGTGTTCATCAGAAAAATAAGAGTTACAATTGACAATTATGAGAATGACAATATGAGAGTACATTGTATGAGTGCAAAAAATCACCAACCCTTTGATTTGTTTGAAGCTTAAGGCTTGAGGTTCCACTTGCTAAGTGTTTCCGATGAATGAACTTGAGAATTTCTTAGTTATAATGAGGAAATCATTCCAATTTAATTATGTGAGCAATATTTGAGGGGACCGCTCAAGGTGAAGCAGGGATTGAGACTGTCAATCAGGTTCAATGTGTGAATTACTTGATCGTTCAAATACTTCAGAAAAGTTCACTTGATTTTATCATTGTTTATGTAACTCTAGTTATTCAGAGGACAGTAGTTGGGGGAGTTAGATGATAGAGGGCGCTATAGTTTGAGATGCTTATTCAATGAATTCAATTCAAATTGGACACTGAATTCGACTCTTCAAAATCCAATGTTACATATGTTGTAGATTAGAATAGACAAATATGAGATTTTATCACGACAAATATAATAATAGAGGAGTTGAATAAAGCGCCCTCTATCAACTAACTCCCCCAACTACACTTCATTGAATAACTAGAGATTTATAAACAAATATTTTATTGAGAGAGAAGACTGATTCCATGATTCACCCTTACGCTTGAGATCGTTCATTCATCTGAAACTCGAGAACAATGATTAGCAAGTGTAATGAGAAGTGCATAATTGAGAAATGAGATGATTACATTGAGATAATGAGGTGCACATGAGAATATAATGAATCAAAATTCATTACCACAAATAATGTTCATTTCGGGAGCAATCAATTATTTCCAATGTGAAAAGTCTAGAGAAATCTGAAAAATCATGAGAATAGCAAAATATATCAAAATATATATCTTAGAGGAGTCAATTCCATTAGTTAAATGCAATAGAGATTTTCTGAGAATAAAGTGGGAGAGGATTACCAGTATTTTTATAGATTTTTATGATCTAAAACGTGGACACATTTTCAAACTTTATAAAAAGCAGGAAAATAACATTAAATATGCATTAACCCATTAGCGCCGGAATTAATTTTTTTTCGATTTTTGAAATTTTTTTGATAAAAGCTGGTCCGAAACGCTCTGTAGAGACGGAAAAATAATATAAAAATTTTATACGCCCTCTAGTTTTTTCAAAATTGACGGTTGCCATATGGCAATCCTAGGCGCTTGTGATCACTCATCGGGAATATTTTCATTTTTAGAGGAAATACTATTTTACTGATAAGATATATGAAATTTTTCGACATTTTGATAGTTTCAAAACATTTTATCCATTTATAAAATATTTTCAATGTGATGAAACAAATATTATGCGGTATGAAACGGAAAAAAACAATCTATGCAAAGTCCAACATCGAATTTTCAACACATTGTTCTCATGATCGACTTATATCCACGTCCAGCGCACTCTTTTTGTCTTCTGTGTATTTCACAAGATTATTGAGTTCATTGAATCTTACAGAATTGGAAATTCGACTATCCCTGGAAGAAGAACAAGAGGATGAGCGGTTTCCTTGTCCTTTCACTGTTACACCATACTTTTTCAAATAGCTGTTGACCACTTCTCGTTTGAATTCGAGTTGCGAATTTATTGGTGTTCCTGTTTTATTGTACAGAATCCAGATATTTTGCATAGCTACGTCTAGCAACTATGAAAAAATCGGCCAATACCATTTCTTACTACTCCTATCCGGTCAGCATTATCACTGAGTATAAGCGCCTGGGGTTGCCATATGGCAACCCACGAAATCAACTGAAAATTTTTCCTACTAATATTTTCTTGTGATTATATTTAGCCTGTTAGGATCATGAATTGAAGTTTCAAGATTCATATAAAAAAAATTATGACAATACCAGGGCGCAAATAGAAAATATTTCACTTACACGAACTTAGGTTCCATGTTTTTACTGAATCACGAAGAACTCAAAGTTTCACAACTTCTGGAGGCGGAATGAGTCAGTTTACAGAAAAAATTCTTGTTACTGGTGAAATAAGGAACATTTGTGTATCAAGTAAACCAACCGCCAACTTTCTAGCTACAAATCTGCGCATCTGAGAACCATTTGAAAAACACCCCTAAAGCGTTGCCATAAGATTCTGAACAGAAATGACTTTATTCCTTTACCACCACATTCTTCGCTTTTTTTTACTGTATGTACTGATGAAAGCTAGTCTATGACTAATAATTATCTACATTCCTTTCACTCCATAAATCGTTGAAGTTCCAAATTTCGATTTTAAAATATATTATGGAAAAAAAATTGAGATATGAAAGGAGACATATCGCAGGTAAAAAGTATGAGAATATTTGTTAAAATGTGGTCGGAAATACTATGCTCTGCCCCGTTATCCAAGTCATACTATCATGACACATCAGACACAACGGCACCACGGCTAATATTTACTTTGTTCAGTATGAATCTTCATACCGTCAAAGATGTTGAAGTATGAAGGGATAAATTTCGCTCTAAAATTCAAAGAATTGGTATTACTTCTCAAGGAGAGAAGATGTGGATTGATGCTATTCCTGATAATTTTTCCCATGTTTCATAACACGATACCTGAGACAATTAATTCCATTACATGAACAACCATTTGTTAACCTCATTCCGTTCGGAGTTAACGAGAAGACTTCTAATGAAGTAACACCTGTCTTGAAGAAGTTACAATGGTTGCAATGAATCTGAAGAACGGGTACGCCAATGGTTAAAAAATGTATTTGTGTATCATTTCCTTATCTGTAGTGAGAAACATGGGCGCCCGCAGGAGAGGCCGTGGATTGTAGATTGTAGATTTGAGGGAAAAAGTCTTTTATGAGGTTAACTAGAAAAACTCAATAATAGAAAACATACATTACTGTGGAAAATGCAGATTTCTTCATACCGCGAAAGGCCAAATCAAGATCAAGATCAAGATCAGGATGTGAGATATGGAATACTGTGAAAAGGTGGAAATCTCTTATCAGTGACAAGATGTTATTTACTTAAATGCTGACAAAATTCAATTAATGTTGCAGAATGAGCTCCTATTCCAACACGAATGCGAAGTTCGAAAACGAGCGACGAAGGAGCGAGCATGAGTGTTGGAATTGCCTTCTGCAACGAGTATTAGACGATATTTTTTCTATTTCAGTCAAGTTTTGTTAAATAATCTCGAAATTCAAATAAAAATTCAGGTTTGTGACTCTTATATTTCATCTTGGCAGTTGGTGGGACTTACGAAATTTGACAGATAAAGGAATTTGAATTGATTTGATTCGAAACTTGATTCGATCGGAGGTCAGTACTGACAACTACAAAACGAAGAATATAACTGAAACAATGCTGTAATGAGTTTCATTACAGCACTACTTTTAGTACTGTAATGAACTCATTACGATACTGAAATAGAGATAATATTTAATTAACAGCGCTTCAGTGTGCGCAGAACGCTTTGAAAATATTTTATTGCATTCATGAGAAGAGTATGAAAAAACATTGAAGAATTTTTTCCTGTTAAATACTCATATGTATACAGATTATTGCAGTGTATGTTCAATGTCTCGTTACCCCTACTTTTGAATTGTCAGTTGGAGATGTTTTCGTGCTCGCTGGGTATTTGTACCGGTAATATTACCTACTTTCTTTCATTACGGCATCACAAAATTTCACATTTATAGATATCATGAAAACAATCTCCGTGGTTATGTTCTCTAACCTCTGCTTCATGTGTAGGTGCATTTCATGATTTAATGACCTAATAATTATATGAATCCCATCAGGTGTTAGCAAAGTAGTGAAGACTTACTGTAATTGTGAATGGGTAAAATACTGAAACTATATCCGAGATACTGCAATGAATACTTCGATTTATTAATTTCTATATTTTCACTGGATCTCTACTGAGTTGAGACTTCGATTTTATTAAAATTAATTTTTTTCAAACAATTTTTCGCCGGTATAATTTCAAAGAAAGACTCTGTTTGGATAACATAAAGAGAATTCCAGTTAGATGGGTTGAAACTTTATTTCAATATCCACACTTCATTGATAATCTTTTAGGAATAAGATGATTATATTTCCACGTTATTCGACATGTAGTGTCAGACAAACCGGAAACTTTGAAAAATTAATCGAAATAACCTAAAAGATTTTTTAATTGAAATGGGTGTTTTTTAAGTGCTTGAGAATATTAAATATTAATTCAAGATATAAATATTGTTGCCATGAATTTCATTTGATTATAATCTGGTAGATAATTTCCTGGCACTTCAGGAAAGAAAATTAAATCAGAATACAGTATTGTATATTATGATTAAAGTTTTTTTCCTCGAAATCCTTTTGCTGAGATTTAATGCACCTAACTGATGGAAAGGATTCACTTTTTTTATATGGAGCGTACGAAATTTCGATTAAAATTTCTGCCTGAATTAATACGATTATAATCTGAAAAATTTTCCCCCCGAAATAATGGCCACATTATTGGTTTTCTGGATGTTCATCTTTTCGGCCAGATATTAATCCTGCAGAGAGAGGCTTGTACAGTCGTACTTCATCACCTATTTCATCAAAAGTTTCGCCTACAACCGGGGTGAATAATTCAGATGAATTTGAGATTGAGATTGTATCTTGTCAGATTGTTACATCGATCTCTTTTTCATAAATAGTATTGATATTTGCACCTTGGATCGGTCAACCTTTTCAGTGTAATCTCGACCTAAACTCGGATTCTTACTGCGATCTGCGATCGAAGTTACCGAATTTGGGCAACCATCCGACAAGGTTTAGTCTTAGGCCGAACCTCCTCTGATTCCTACCGCAATTCTGGGCCATAAAATGCCAAGGTTAACCCCGATTGTTTATTAATTATATTCTCTATTCTATTCTTTTATGTATTCCCTCTTGGTGGTCAATGGTCAGAATCCCTGAAACTGTCAAAAATATACTTTTTCTTCAATTTTCAACGCTAAAAATCAAATTTTTATTTCAGATAATAATCGATGTGGGAGAACACGATCCATATACAGGATTAAAAGGTGAGTTTTTTCCATCTCAGTATATATGAGTTGATCATTAAGTTAAGGATTCAGGAAATATCTACTCATGAAACTCCAATCAGAACATTTTTATAGAAGAGGATGGATTTGTGATTCTAGAAACTAATCAACAGCTGAAATTGTTGTTCCAAATGTGAAACTTGGTGATCGAGAAATCCCCATCTCGAATTACATAAGTCCTACTAAACCAATATTGTGTATTGTTTTCAGTTGGCAAATACTTATAACAAAATATTGACCAACAATTAAAGCTCTGAACAGTTCGGAGTTCGGATTTCAAGCAACTGCTGCCAAACAGAAAGCAATAGAAAATATAATAAATTTTGTGATCACTTGTACAAATTCAAACAGAAAATTCATTATTTTTTGACCTTTTTCTTTGGAGAATTTGAAGGGGTGGAAATCACAGGCAAACGCTCAGAGTAGTTCAAGGAGCGAAGTATCAGAGAATTAAATTGAGCAAAAAATTCAGTCAGAGGAGTATTGTCGGGTTGAGAATACCGCAGGGCACAACACTAGGAAAAATATATTTTCAGACCTCTGCAACTTTCGGTTATACCGGAAACAGCCTGCTACTTTTTATGTTAAATGTCACACCCAGTATATTATTGCATTGTTAGGTAGATAATTAAAAGACATTTTCTCCAAAATGCCATACCTTGGAAAAAACTGTACGGTTCATGAATTATTAAGTCTCTAATGACAAAAATGGTGAAAACAATTTTCGTTTCATTTTTCAGCTCTATATCCTGAAATAAAATATTATGGACTCTTTCTATCCAGGGTTGTTTGATGCAAAAACGAATAAGCAGACATATTTGAATTCGAATTTTTAGCCAATTCAAAATGCAACTACATTACCCTATATTCCGTAATCGGTGAAGATGTTGGGCTCAGTGTATTACGTAAAAAAATTATCGTTTTCAGGCTCGTTCTTCCATGACAGTGATCCAGTACCGTCACTTTCTACAGCATTATTTCACAGCTTGTGCGGATAATGCAAACCGCGCAATTAAATACTACCCTGAAAGCGAAAATGCACAAAGGTCAATCAGAAATTGTCAGAATTATTATATGAAAATAAATAAATGTACTGTTTTTTACTGATGATATTTTTCCGCTAGTCGATGATGTGACAGCTCAGTGGTTTAGTTGTCGCCTGATCATCAGAATATATCTCTCATCTCTCTACCACATATCTTTTGGTATGGCTTTAAAGTACCTTAGCGTCTAAGTTTCTCATGCACTTTTATTTAGGGGTATTTCTGAACTACTTTTCTTCAGAAATTATTTTTATTCTATTAGTCGCAAAGGGAATGTATGTGACGAAATTTGGGAACAACCTTTGTTGTGCCCTGTCATCGTGTTGTTTTGGTTGTGTTGCTCTTTGGATTATATCAGCACCTCAGAGGTAAAGTGTGTTAAGTCACATTTTTTCAGACACGAACTATCTACAATATTGGATTCACATTAGTAAATTCTAGCTAGTGGAACACATTTCTGACTACCCAGGTATATCAAGTCGCCAAATAATGGCAGTACAAATTCTTTGAAACATTAATCGAACTGAAAAATCTCTCTATTGTCTAATTTTCATATTGTGACACACTTTACCTCTGGGGTGCTGATATGGAAACTATACCCAATGCTAATTTAATTTAGTTTAGAACAAAATTTTGGAAGATTTATGAGATATTTGTAATCAACTAAGTTTATTCAAGAAATCAAGAAAATGAGATTGTTTGGCGTTATGAAATAGACAAATTCCTGTCCGAACCACGTGCTGCCAGTTCTGAAGATATTTTGGATTAGTGTAAAAGGCACGAAAACGTTTTTTCAAACTTGACCAAAATGGCCAAAGACTTTTTATTAAGGCCAGCATCCTCAGCTCCAGTTGAAAGACAGTTTTCCAGAGCTGCTCTGACAGTTACAAAAAAGGGTGTCCAAGATCCTGGATGGAAAATGATGTTATCAAACATTATACAGCTTTATAATTTGTGTTTCCATTTTGAAATGAATAATATTTTTATTTTTTTTTACACAATAATATCGATGAATAAAACTTTTTCTCATAGGATTCATTCTCATTTTATAATTTATTGATGTGCTCACTACACAATAAAAAAAAATTAAAAATGAAGTATCTTGATAGAAGGACTTAATATTTCAAGTACTTGATTAATAAATACTTGAATTGACTTGACATTGAAAAACTACTACTTGACTTGATTTCAAGAGTCAAGTCAAGTAGCTTGCATATCAAGTCAAACCGTGAATCTCTAGGGATGCAATTGTTCCTGGAATTAAACGTCACACATCGAACTTCAAAAATGATACTTACGTCTATATAATGTCGTTCCGAACATGCAAATGTACCATTTCAATGGCCATGTCCTACTCAACTGTATATAATAATAATAATAATAAGGCCTTTATTTCTTTAACAGAAATCTCAAGGGGAAGTTCACCCATGGGTGTTCTACCACTTAACCCTTGTTGTGACATAAGAAAAAAAATTATAATAATGAACACACTGTGTGCAATCTAACTTAAACAATAACAAAGTATGAAATAACAACATATTCTTTCTTTTTCTTACTCTCCCGGAGATTAAAGAGAACTAAGCAAGTATTCCCTGATTTTATTTTTGAATTTGCAATCTGCAAGTTGTTTTATTTCATTGGGTATCATGTTGTACAATTTACAGATGTTGTATCTGAAACTTCTCTCAAAGGTTGAGGTTCTATGATGCGGGCATGTAAGTATATTTCTATATCTAATATTTACGTTGTGAACATCAGCTCTAAGTTGCAACTTATTGAAGAGATAAGGTGGTCTTCTCTTCACTATTATTTTATGGAATGCACAGAGAGCATGATAATTAAAACGAAGTCTCATAGGAAGCCAACCCAACTCCACCAGCTTATGAGATACATGTTCAAATTTTCTAATTCCGAAGATAAACCTTATACAGTTGTTCTGTACACGTTGAATTCGATTGAGAGAGTCCTGATCCAGACAAAAGCTATACACAGGAGAGCAGTAGTTGAATTTAGACAGAATTAGACTTTCGCACAAGAGTTTTTTTGTGTAGATGGGTAAGTAAGATCTATGCGGATATAACACTCTTAAAGCACCATAAGCTCTTCCAACAGTATTCTCCACATGCTCGCGAAACCTCAGCGAATCATCCATAATCAATCCCAAATTTCGGGCACTATCGACGAAACCGATAACATCATTCGCAACAGTCAGCCTGAGATTGTCCTTGACGAGCTGTCTGCTGTTTTTAGAACCGAAGGCAAGGGCGAATGATTTTTTTGCATTCAAAGACAGACCATGTCTTCCAGCAATCTCCCATAACCGATGTAAGTCCTCATTGAGTTCGATAGCTGCATTATTCATTTCAGAAACAGAGAAATCGATATAGAGCTGAAAGTCATCAGCATACATATGAACCTTGCAGTGACGAATGAATTTCACAAATTGGCTGGTATACAATATGAAGAGAAGTGGGCCAAGAACTGAACCCTGAGGAACCCCATTCGGTACGATCTTTGCTTCAGACATTCTTGCACCCAACCTAACAGTTTGCGACCGACCACTCAGATACGACTCGAAAAGATTGAGCGCTCCCTCACACATTCCACAAGACCTCAATATTGCAAGGAGAATGCCATGCCTAACCGTGTCGAATGCTTTGCTGAAATCAAGAAGCAGTAAAGCTACACATTTTGATTCATCGATATATCCAAGAATATCATCGGTAACATCCTGAAGAGTGCTAGTAGTACTATAACCCGGTCGGAACCCGGATTGAACATCAGGTATGATACTATTTGATTCCAGAAATTCTTGAAGTTGTTCCGCTATTATTTTTTCCATTAATTTGGACAACCCTGATAAAACACTAATCGGTCTGAAATCTGATAGTTCCATAGGCATACTGCATTTTGGAATGGGGGTGACCAGAGAGTATTTCCACAAACTGGGAAATTTTGAATCTAATATGATGGTATTAAAAATATTTACAATGAAGGGAAGAATATGAGGACAACAAATTTTGATGAAGGAAATTGAAAGGTTATCATAACCTGCCGCACTGTTCTTGATTTTTGTCAGATGTTTTATCTTGATCTACTTAGTTATGATATACTCTAAGCATTCTTACGCAAAGACCTGATATTTTTGTGTGATGGTTATGGTCTAGCAAGCTGACGTAGGTATACGTTTACAAAATCACATAGAATGTAAAATGAAACCTGGTGGAATCGTGAATAGGTGGCGATGTGAAAATTTTTTATTTCCTTATGTCGTCCAGATCTATTATTCATCTTGATATCGCACAATGGCTTCCTGCGTGTGTTCCAATTAAAAAACTAATTATTTTTTGTCGATTTCGACATGAATTCTTGCGTCAAATGCGTATTGGAGTCTGATGTGCAATAGCTATATTGTTCGTTTCGTTATCTGATGGGTCATGGTGTAGAGATTCATTTCAGGGAATTAATTTTTCTCACCTCATTCGAACATGAAGGAAGTAGCTAATATATCTATTATTTTGATTTCTCATCTAATCTATGTACGAAACGGTTAATATATCTGACTGTCCCTGTGTTGCAACAACGTCAAGTTAAATTTAAAGGTTTTTTGAAAGTTTAATTCTCCTTTAAACGGAGAATCCATGGCTACCGTCTATGGAATGTTTTATTTAATGAAGGATTCAAATTGATTTTCATTTGACGTTGCTACAACTCACTTAATTCTTAGCAAAAGCAAGGTTCACCCTCAATATATGAATCACATAAGGGATCCAATGGGTACAGATTTTTCATTTCTCAAATAACACATTCGTTTTACCAAAGCAGAAAAACTTGAATTTCTTTCATTTCATCAGGATATAAGGACGTTTTTGAATTATCTATCTATGTATCTAATATAGTTGAACGAGCAATTCTTGTGTATATATAATCAGGATATAAAATCAGACATGCAATGACAATCAGAGCGACTCGCAAATAGATTTCATTTTCTATGTTTTCGAAATTCACTCAGAGCTCAAGTTGGTTATATGTGGTTAGTCCTAAACGGCAAAAATCAAGGAACAGACGGAACAATAAACGCACTCATTACTTATTTGAAGTTGATTCTGGTGTTTTAGAATGAATATCACATATCAAGTGATGGAATACTGTCATTCTGTGGTCAAATTCGATGTTTGAAGAGGTATATGTTAGGCCCATTTAAGTTTGTTTTTGGTGCACGGAGCGTATTGACCGTCAACTCAAACAGGCCTATCAAAGCAGCCATGGAAAATATCAATCAAAATTGTGACATTTCAACTCAAATTATAGAAAATTTTGCGCGTTGATATAGAGCAACGTAATTTTGCTAATTATTTACTAAAATAAGGCAAAATAATATAGTTGAAATTGAATTGAATTAATAACAGAATTTCTTGATAGTATCAACATTTCAGACTTTCTACCACATGAACAGAGATTGAAAATAACTGTTGAAATTTTTCCCTTCAAATACTTCCTCTCATGCCATCGGTACAATTTAATACTTTTCGAATCAGTTGTTTTGTGTGAATGATTTCTGAAGGGGGTTATCACCTGTATTTTACCTTTTCGAATTCCCCACAACAGACATAGGAAGACCGAGGAAAAGATTGTTGGAGAGCTGGGTATCCACTTCAGTAGAGTTAAGAAGAACAGGTTACGACCTAAATAAGAGAGGAAGAAGAAGAAGAATTCCTTACAGAATATCCAACTTTTCAACGTATTTTTCCGGAAACGTCTAGTGCTTCTTTTACACCACCTCAGATAGAATTCGGAACAAAAAAACACTTTCTCCATAACGTGAATTAATTTTTTTTCTTTTTCTCTGCATGAGATTTCATACTTTTTCTGAGTGCATGAATTGAAACAATAATTCAACAATATTCAAGCAAAGAAACTTAATCGAAAAGTATAAAATTATACCTATGACATGAGAGAAAGTATTTGAAGTGAAAAAAATTCAACATTCCCATAAAACATCAAATATCTCGAAAACAGTGAAATTTTCATATGAATGATTTTCTCACATCAGGTAGAGCACATTCTAATCAAATTAACATTCCGTTTTCGTTTGACATGGTCTTTTCTGGACACCCTGTATATTCCAGATAAACCTTGAGGGCTTTAATCGTCAAAAAGACCCTTTGCAGCAGCGTCACCAATTGCCCGTTATTTTTGCATTTGCCATGACTATGCATAAATCTCAAGGGAAAAGTCTGTCTTCATGCATGGCATTTTATACATCGCCATTTTGAGAGTCAAGCGACCAACTTCGTCAAATGTCAACCCATCAAATAAAAATCCTCATTTCATCCCACACTAAATATAATTTTCAAGAAAAACGTTCGCCTAAAAACAAAGAATAGAGGAAGCTCTGTCAAACCTGGTAGTTATACGATCAAAAAACTATGAACTTCCACATAAATTATAGTATTTTCTCTTCTTGTTCGAGCACGAAGATTTGTTGAATCGGTTCGTTTGTTTGTTTGTATTGGAATGAGAAAAACTCAGATGCCAAGATCACCGAGTCGAAGGAGATTTTAAAACTTTTCCTCTGATTAGATCTGGGTCGTTCCTGGCCACTCACGCTTTAGGTATGTATTTTCGCCGAACTGGCTTCAACAGGTAATTTCGAGATCGTGTGCAAGATGATGATTCGAATGAGTGAAATTGTGAAAGATCGGGATCTCTGAAAGCGTTGCGAGTTCCACAGTGTGAATACTATCAGATAATGGAAGAAGCAATATTTCACATTGTACATAACAAACGAAAACGCAAACGAAGGAACGGAGTGATGATGAAATTGGCATGATTTTCGAACTCAACGGAAACATCATCAGTTTGGGAAATCGCAAAAGTACGCAACAGTTGTAGAAGTGGATATTCTATTTCAGTTTGGTCACACTCATATGCACCATAAAGAATAGTTTTTCAGAAAAAATATACATTTGCTGTAAAACTGTATTATTTATGCCCTATGACTCATTCACATCTAGAAATGAGGTTATTTCATTTTTAATCACATAATCAAAAAAAGTGTTCTGGGCTCTACAAAGTCGAAATTCAGTAAGCATGATTTCAGCGCCTAGGATAACTTTCAGAGTTTCTAACAACGGAAAATCGCAGTTGGTTTTTAACACTACTGATAGATGGACGGTTCCTATCTTTGTATTTTATATTCTTGGTTTTTTTATAAGCATATAATGAAATAAATATCATTAGGAGGGTCTTCCGGACTTATTGGCCATGGTCTATTAGAAATTATAATTTCAATCGCATTCGCAGAGAGAGCCCTTCGTTCCTTCGAACCAGAATTTCTAGAGGATGAACTTGAACATCTACACTACAGCATGCATTTATCGCCAATGGATTTAATTCCAAAGATATTCAGACGTTAATCAGAACTACCAAAGAAAAAGCCGACCCAATTTCGCAAGCCGGTGTTTAGAGGATACCTTGCCACAGAGGCAATGTTTACATTGGTACCACAAAAACAACAATAAAAGAGCACGGACGATACTGTCGAATCAATCTGCACTAGCAGGAGATAAATAGTTGAAGGCTTTCACGACCGGATAAACTGTCATTGAGAGCTTATTGGCCGTGGTCTACTAAAAATTATTTCACCTAACGTTTCGCCCACAACTGCGGTAGGCATCTTCAGAGGATTCTTGGAATGTTGAATTTTATTGGAGTTTTATAACTCTGATGTCTCTGAACAAAACATTTGATAAATGAAGACACACCCTGTAGATTACTGAAGAAGCTGAAATAAGGTTCATCTAGGAGGCACACGGATTTGCATCACCTTCTAGCATTACATATACGGGGTAATGCATTCATTTTGAGCTATTGCTCAGAAAAAAGGATCAATTTATATTTAAAATGATCCTTTTTTCTTATATTTTATCCATGGAAAGTGATATTAGTATCCATAATATTGCTATAATCATGTAGAATGAATGATATTTGTGTTACAAAATGTTAAAAGTATTTTGTGTGGCTGAACTAAGAAATTTCTGAGAATAAGCGTTATATCGAAAGTACTAGGAAAATCTGACAAATTTTGAAGTCCGGGAATCTTCTCAGAAATCTTAGGAAGTATGAACCCATCTTAGAAAGTCTGAGGAGGTCTCAGGAGGCCTGAGTCTGTCCGAGAATATCTCATTGAATGAGAGAGACGCCTGGTTGTCTTTTTCATCAGAAAAAAAAGCTCACAGTTACCTCTATTATTGTCAATGCCATAGTGTCGATTAGTCAAATTGGAGGTACTTTTTTGTTTCAATATGTAATGTATTATTTTAGCTCTCTCAATCAAAAGAATATATATATATATATTGAAGGTTGGAAAAAAAAGTTATTCTTTTTAATATGGTTCAATATTGAAACTGAAATTTAAACAGCTGGAGAAGATTGTTCGGGATGCGTATGAAAACACCGGTTCTGGTTCAACTTCTTGCATCTAAATCTCTGATTGACATGCGGAAATCGTGCGAATGAAGAGGAACAAAATTCATGCACTTCGTGGATGTTGACAAAACTCAATTTGAGCATTTGTTAGTAAGGTTGAACTATTCAGAATACTCATTTCGTATCATCAAATTTCACTCTCCTGTGTTGTTCCATTGACATTGATGGTGATTGTGGTTCTGAGATTGGAATATATTAGAAGGAACATCTATGTTCTCTATGAGTAATTTCATTGATGAACCAGAATATCATGCAAACGAATATTTTTTTTCTTCCCACAAACATCCACCATTATATTCAGGGGGTAATACCGCTTCAACAAGGTGTCATATGAGGCAGCTTCCCTATTTCAATTTGAGGGGTTGGCGTTGTCTCGTAGAGGGATGAAGAATGGATTAACCCTTAACTGGTATGGCAGGGTCAAAATTGACCCTACTCAAATCAAATTGTATCATAGCCAGATACGGAGTGATTCTAATTCCTCCCCCTTCCAGCTATTCTCCTAGTGTATTGATATGACTGATATACGCTAGTAATTTTTATGTTAGCGACTGGCATAAAACCGTGACAGCGGGCTTGGGGTCAAATTTGACCCTGCCATACCATTAACGTCATGAAGTCAATGGAACCAACCGAAGATTCTATTAGACTCCAAAACGAAAATAGGTGTTTTTATGTCCCTACAACGATAATAAACCTTGCAATTCTTGTGCTGAATGTGAAAAAAATTGTTTGCAACAACCAATGTTCGGTCAGAACACTGTGCCAAAGTTGTGATCAAAATAAACTGTAAGAAAATAGTGCCATATAAAACATGTGGAATATTATTATCTTCGTGGTTGTTTTTTCTCGAAGATATGTCATATTATTTTTTGAAACTTCCCGAAAAATTTATTATTTATTCATTCTACATGTTTGGAATAAAATAAAGTCATTTTCACTGTGTGATTTGATTACCAAAGTGAAATTCTTGATGTAGAAAAGACTATATTTTTCTGAAGTTGAGGGAAAAAATACACAGGGTCAAAAATGACCCTACCATACCCTGAACGTAAATTCAAAGCACCATACCAGTTAAGGATTAAGAAAGGGGATGAAAAAAGAACTCTATTTCCTTATTCGTCATCGATTTCAAATTCTTGATACTTGAAACCGATACATTGCAACTCTGTCTCGATTGCGGAATGGCTTGCTCAATTCGAATGTCTTACTGATATTTTCCAGTCGAACATTTGTTTCATGAATAAGATTATATTGACCAAGGCCCTATTTGTCTAATGTATCTGAAACAAATAATTGAGAATGAAAGAGCTAAAATCTTTCAATTGATTTGCAATTTTCCCATTTTTTTTTCGATGATTTTCTAATGTCATGAGAATTCTCGTTGTGAAGGTTATGGATGTTGCCTCACCATTGGTTTTGTCTGTGATGGACTCATTAGAAAAATAAACCAAAGTACAGTTGCGAATAGGTTTTGCTTTTATATGGATTACATAATATCCCACGAGGGGAGCTAAGAGAACTATAAACTTCAGAAAAAGATATTGCCTTTCCTAATGTTCACGTTTCACGAACAAATGAAATAAAATTTTTGTCATCAATTTAATAAACCTCAATATCACAATATTTTTTCCTTTGTTCCTCCAATTTTAGAAATGATATATCTGTCAATAATTTTCATGAAAAAAATAGGAAAATTCATATAGCGTGAACAGGTCGAATGGGATGATGATAATACGATTCTGGCTTCGTAAAACCATTCGGGGTGATTCTGAGTGGAATAAATCCATTTCAATCTTTCATCTTGTATATGGTTTAAAAAGCGTTTCCTTCCTCCTGTTTGCATTTAAGAGCGAAATCATATTTTTTAGTTGAATTTCGAAGATGAATCCATAAACAGTTTCATTCACGATATTCTATAGAATTGATGGAATAGAAATCTATAATATGTCATCGCTACCGGATGGAAAACAAGGTTAATGATTCGGAATTCTTCCATCGAGTCTATCCCGAATAACCAGATAAAAATAAATATCAAGCATCATTAAAAATCGGAAATTGTTATTTTATTTATTCCCATTAATAGAAAAAACATCAGCAATGGGAAGTGATGAATATGAATATGATATGCATAATGCTTGAAATGATATGCATGCAAAAAATGCTCTGGAACTTCTTCACAGATGTTAATAATCTTGATGTTCAGATAGGTTGAACTGATTTTTTTACTAGGAATTATATAAGCTATTTCATCAAGTGTCAACAGGGCTCTAGTCCAGACAAACAGTCTGGAGTCAGTGGCACTCACTCTTACTCTTCGGGGTTATGGTTGTATTTAATTATTTATTTATTAATCTTCATTGGATCACTCCAATTGGCCAACGACCAGAGTCTTCCAGCCTGTTTCAAACAAAACTAACAATGAAAATTAAATATAACTACAATAAAAATTAACAAAAAATTCAGATGGTACGAAAGATTATGATTTAAAATTATCGCAATCGACATTCATTCACCAAGTAAAGCGGTTTTTCAGGCATTTTTCTTTTGGTTGCATGGTTTTCTCTGAATTCGAGAAGTAGTGGCTGGATAATTTCCTTATTGTCGCTTTTTTTCATGAATATCCTATTGAGTCGTTCGATTCTTGCTTCTATTGGTTCAACCTTTGTTCTTTGGTAGAGCATCTCATTTGTAGGGTTGTCTAATCTTAGTAATTCTTCTCAGGCTTATTCTTTGTCCAGTCATTATTCCTTTCCAGGTAGTATTGTTATGGTTGTATTTTTTAGATATATCACTTAGAGAATTCCATTTAGAATTCACTCAGATAAATAACTCCAAGTTTCTAGCCATTTCTTGAGCACAGGTTAAGCTTCTGAATGAGTCAAAAACGACCAACAATCTGGTTCTGGTGATGGAAAGATTAAATTCATCAAATCGATATAAATGTAAGTATCTATTCGATAACAATGAAATATGTATTTGTTCTTTCATCCAAAAAATTTTGAGATCTTTGTGAACTTGTAAGTGTATCCTATGATTCAAAGTTTTCCTCCATCGACTCCGGGCTATTCTTCTTCACGAATATCCACTCCTTCATGAATATCATAAACAATAGACCAGGAAATCAATATGAATATAGAGCGTTCGAATTACGGATCCATGATGGCCAAACACTTGAAGGTCAGCCCAAGTATACATTATCGTCCACCCACTATTGGAATAACGAAATTTATGCAAATTTCAACATTTTCTCTTTGTGACTGATAGTGTTTATCGACCAAATTAATTAGTTTCCATTAGAAATCTGAACCGTCGATTGGTATTTTTTCAACAAAACAATTTTATATATGCTACATATGTCAGGTAACATTTATCACCAATCGCTAGTATTTAAGTGCAATACCCAGGTACTTTGTTCTGTTCCTATTTGTCTGAAAATTCCCGAATAATTGCGTGAGAAATATTGTGTGCACCATTTTTACCGTTTCACAAGCCTGTTAATCGGTTTCTTTTGACAGATCTCAACTGACGTGACGCCTTCAGATCACACAGATACTTCAAACTTCTAAAAAAATTTGAGTTTAGGGCCATGGATATTAACGGATATATTCCCATTTGACAATTATTTCTTTACGAGCGAGTCAAACCTAATTATTTGAGACCATTTCTTGCTGAAAATTCACCTTTCACACAAATGATTATGAACTTTTTCAAACGAACAAGCTCGGAAGAAAAACAAAAATCATTTCAATGATTTCATTGTGTCAATGTCGTGAAGCTACTGTATGGACTACTATGCAACTTTTGAAGTTTCTGCGAGAAAATTCAAGTTTCAGAATTGGGATGACATCCACAGTGACAAATCATCTGATCTATTCGATATAATAACAACAAACTCTACAAATACATATGAGATGAGATTGTTTTAATCAGAAAAAACATCAAATAAAAAATAAGCAAACTCGGAAAAACAAAATTGTGCTGAATTCGGATAACTATTTTTTCAAATACGGCATAGACTACTCATAAGCCCCATCCTTTGTTCATTTAGAAGTACTGCAGCCCCTGTTAATGGAAATTAACTGGGGCGGCCTGGTAGGTGACCTATTGGATTTTGATCGTTTCTGAAAATATATTTATGGCTCATATTATGAATAATTTTCAGCCTTTCAACTTTCTTACTGAATGAAACTTCATTTTTCTGAAAATTGGAAAACGACCGTATCAAGAATGTTTTTCTTCCAAGCTTATGACATTTTTGAAACAAAGAAAAATTCAAAATGGGGATCATCGAGAGGAATACAACCATAATTTACAGGCTCTCATCATGGGGACTAGAGAAACGAAATTAGATTTTGTTACTGAGAGAAGAGACCATTTTTCGGAATTATTTGGCCTCACAGTATTAATCGAAATGAATACCATCTTCAATTTATAGGCTCAAAGGCATTTCATCATGACGACTGGAAAAATTAAATCAGATCTCGTTTCTGAGAAAAGAGAATGACCACTTTCGGCCTCATATGGCCTCATCAGTATAATTGATAGTAGATCATCTTTTTCGTTTTGATAAAATTCTGGCTTTTTTATTTCTCATAAATTATATTCAAATTAGAAACCTTTAGAGGGAAGAAACTCACACATACCTACCATCTACGTGGTAAGTCCGGCAAAGCTCTGAAATAAGTTGAACCGTTGAATATTCTAGTCAAACCATGCCGAGCATCTACATGTCAACTACATATGAAATAAAAAAATTATTTCTCAACGAACTATTCTCGTAAAATTCTCGTGGAAAAACAATAAAACAAAAAATATTTTTTTAAATTTTTTATGGGTTAACAAGATCTCTCTTACTTAAGCTAAATCCTATCATAGTTTCAGCCTTCCTACTTCAGACGGAGCATTCATTATAACCCAATCTATAACACTTCCAATGTCACGAACGTCCCTCAATTTGATTTCTGTTAATAATATCATGTGAGGTCTCAGCATTTTTCTGGAGTGTTTTCAGGGTTTTTTCTCCTTACTGGGAGAAAAAACTCTAGAAAAAATTCAGAAGAAAGTTAATTAATCATTACAATTCAATGCTCACTGTACAGCGTATACATGAAGATATGTCTATCGGTAAACTCTTTGACTTGGGATTGAAATTTGGTTGAGTTTTAATGGACGTTCCTGAAACTGTTACAAGATTACGGAGAACCGACCTAAAAGAGTGATGTCTGACCTTATCACTTAATTTTTATTATTGTAAAAAGATCTCAAACTCCTCTCGTCATTCCTCTTCCTGAAGAAAATATGAAAACATTAAACTTTCGTTTCACATCTGTCAATTTGAACAACTATTGATCATCCACCTCTACCCGAATATTGGAGACAAAAGTGAATTTATTAAGAAGCAAATGGGGTGTAAGCCTTTTTTTATTTCTGAAAATTCTCCTGATTTGAAATAATAATTGACTCCTACAGAGCAAATGGAAGCAGATTGTTTTATCCATATCTCGATCTACCACGCTTGAGTACTAGTTTTCTCAATACCCATTTAATTATGACAATAAAACTGTAGTAATTACTCGATCAAGAACTGTTGATTAGAGCCACTGAGATCCGTTGAACTTTCAAATCAAGTAATTCGATTGGTTCGAATCAAAATTCGATTTTTGATTGGACATACAAAGTTTGGCGAAACCCACCTTTACACTAAATTTTTTCAAAGAAGGGAAGAAAAGGTGTGGGTTATTCATAGTTCATAACGTTCTGATATATTTATTGAAAATCTTCTTGGTTAAATCTTTTATCGAAACAATCACTACCTCTCGGGCAATATCCATGGGCGCCCGTAGGGGGAGATTTCCATTCTCCTATCGTTTTTCAGCACAACGGAATACTGATGTCGACTGCGCCTCATCGTTTTTCTAAAATTTTTATTATACCATCCCTGAGAAAAAATTCTGCGAGCTCCCAATGGCTATATCTTCCATGTGATTGTATTGTGGTTACAAAAATCTTCATATATGATTCCTTCAAACAATTGTGAAAGTCAACCTATTTCAGGTTTAAGAGTACTCGAGGTGTTAACTGAGCTATTCTGTAATTGACACTTGCAACGGAGCGCTCATGCAGTCTTATTTCTAATAGATTCCGCATTCTTACCATCGATCAGGTTGAGTGCTGGGGTGTCATAAAAACAAGGTCAATATTCATAACATGATCATATGTCATGTTGATGTGAGATCATTTCAACTCCTCAAGAAATGCTCAAGGTAAACAATGTGATGTCCTTATGTTCAACTCCACCCCAAATGTGTACTGATAATCTCCATTTCAGCAACCAACTTAGAATTAAGAATGTGTTGACACCATTGACACTATTGTTCTCACTCCATTTCTTTCATTCTGGAAGAATAAGGACTTCACACGGGTAATTTCTCTGTACACCCATTACTAGAATTAATATCCTGTTTTTGCTAACACGAATGTGTAGTTTTCGATGATTTCATTCTTGAAACTGTACCTTCTAGAATTTATTTTGATCAAGAGGAATATTTTGCTGGATCAGCTTTTCATTGAAATATTTAGAATTCACCCACTCGATGATCGAATACCTTTCTTTATTCAATAAATAGGAAAGAGTGGTGAGACGCACGTTTTTTCTTTTCCTCAAAAATATATTTCAGATCGTACGTTTATGGTAATTGGAATGAAGCTAATACATTATCAATTTTATTATTCATCAATAAATTTCGCTTTGTTAGAGAAAATTTCTTTGGCCCTCTTAAATTTGAACTGATGAAAATACGAAGGACAAAAGCAATTCAGGTTCAGAATTTGCCAGCAAGCCTGGTATGCGGACGATTATTCTTCTGAACACTGAATACTGAAACAGACGATCCTTTATGAAACAAGGTCATGTTCTAATTGATTTTCTCTTTAGTCGACAATCGACTTTTTCTGGTCCATTCATAAAGTGCGTTCTAGAATAATTTTCATCGAAAGCTGCTCCGAGAAATGTTCCCCATACCCCATATCCCATCAGCTGAGGGTTGGTGTTGATTAAAGGCTCTGACTTTGGCGTCTTCAAGTTTGAGTTAGCAAACGAAAAATTCCTTGAATTTGGGAACGTAGTCGAACTCCCAATTTGGGCATTTCTTTGGTTATGTGCAATTAAAAATGGCGAGAACTGATCACCAAACGAACTGAATGAATCACATAGAAGTTGAGCTGTAGGGTCCCTTTTTATATATTTATTATGTTTGATTGAAATAAAACACAAGAAAAAATAACAGAGAGGCGGAGATTCTGAAAACTGATTCCATAAGAATTTGTTTCATAAGATACATAAATATACAAACTATCGAAAATAATTGAAATTGTGTTTTTCCATTGGGATAAAAAATTTATTTCGATATCGAATAATTATAACTAATTCATAATGATCCCGTGAAAATTGTATGTAGCTAATCTTTAAATAAAGCATATGCTTCTGGAACTTCGTTTACTGAAAATTCGAATTCATTTGCAGAATAGAACTTTTGAAAAAATAATAAATATTTCTGAGGATACATTTTGTGTGATATTTAAAAAACAAGCAGCGACAGAACTTTCAAGGCCTGCTCAGATCACAATATATTCTTGAAGAGAGTATTTATTAATAGTTTTTGAATATTTGTAAGTTAAACCTCTATTGAAGGGCCAAGATCGAACGAATCGTATAGTTTTAAACTTCGTTAATTTCTCGACTTTCATCTATTTCATTAGTGAGATTCGAGTGACATATATATTCTCATACTATACATCCAGATCAACAATATATCATTCAATCATGGGCTATAACACTTACTGTATCTTTCAACAGTAGTTTCTTAAAAGGACAGTTGACTTTCAATTCTGAGTACTGCAGCTTATTTAAATTTCATTACTTCAAACATCATGAAACACTTGACAACCCAAGCTTTTTCATCATACGATCTTATCACCAGATTAGGTATAACCTAACCTCTGCGAAATCTCGGATACAGATATCATATGAATTTTCTATCGTTGAATAATTACGAGAGATTTTTTGATTGGAATAGTCATCGACTATCATGAAACCTATAGGATTCGGATCTTCTTATATGCAGCCGAATGCTTTAACATGACTGCTCTTCTGCTGTTTTATCTTTTCTCATTCTTTTACGAAACTTTCTGCTACCACTATTGCAGTTGCTCAAATTGAATTATAATTGAATAAATTGTTTGTAGACTTAGACATAAATAAATTGTTCGTAGATATAGTTTCATGTACTCATATTCCACGTGACAATTGGAAGAATTTTGTGTTTTGTATCAAAGTGAGATAATTTATCAGGTTTTATTCAGTCTTTCAGTATGCCATGGTAAATTCGACGATAAAATTTTGTGTAACTACATTTAAAACATTTAAGCTCTCTCAGAGTGCCTTCAGATTACATATTCTATCCAGAAAAATAGTTCTATATTTCATGTCCAATACGACACTTTGTGATCTATAAATGTTGTAATATTGTTGCAGAATACAATAGCAAACTGAAAGCTACTACTGTTTAATTCATTCGTTTAATACCAACGTTTAAGAGCCCAATTTGCAATTTCCTGAAAAGATAACAGAGACACCAGCGAACAATTCATCCAAATTATAAGTTCAAAACCAATATGAACACCAGTGTTGTTACCTGATGACAATGAAAAAACACAAATATCATAAAATATTGAATTTTTCAGAATCAAAAAATGAGGCACGAAATAAAATTAATCATTTTTAATTTGTTGAGGGGCAAGAGGGATTTGCTATGAGAACCAACAAGCCCGCAGAGCTAAATGAATGTTTTCATCATCCTATTCCACACGTATGTCCAAATTATATGTTTACTTTTTTGTGTCTTCAGTGTAATGCATCATTGTACCATTCTATTCAATAGATGACCCACATGAGATATACTCGATCGCTAACTGAAAACAGGAGAAAGTTGTTCTGTTCTTTATTGAGATGAATGTGAATTCACAATTCATTAATCTACGTACATTCAACACATGTCGTTAACGAAAGCGCCATAAATATTCCTCAATTCGGTATGCAGTTATGAGATTTGATATTTTTTTCGTTCCAAAATATTTGTATCATCATCAGAAAATTTGTTCCAAATCAACCCATGGAGTGTCTAGACAAGACCAGGATAAAGACTGTTGGAAATGCTGACAATTTCAAAAACGTGATAAGTACATGGATATCGCAAATTTTCTTCAGAAAATGTTAAAATCTCTTTTCGAATCGAACAGCAAGTAAAAAATAAAAATATGCGGATTTATAAATTAATACTGTTACTCAATCACACCAGAACTGATTGGAGTCTGGAGTTGACAAGCTTAATTTTCATTCTAGAAACATCAAATTTACCATTGGAGTGATATTGCGGTCACAAGAGACGGAATTATGAGTAATGAAAAGAAAAATATCATTATAAAACATATATTACTGACTTCTCCAGGTAAAGGATCATGAAGAAAAGGTTCGACTGAATAAAAACGACTCCAGTTTCAATTGAAACAGAATATATTTCATCGATCTATTTCTTCTGCCCCCGCATAACATTCCTATCAGAGATGCAATATATTAGGCCTCATGAGAACGTAGTCGAGGACAATATTATCTATTTGGTCATAGTTATTGATTTTTTTTTAATTGAAGTTTTTATCAGGCAGGCATCCTCCATGATCATACTACTAGCACCAATTTGTGAGTTTTTCGATATACGGTCGCACTGGGGGTGCATAAAAAATTGATTCAAGCATGCATTATCAAGCTAAGATTTTTTTTGGGAATTGTATTTTGAATGAAGGTTCAAATGAAGAAAACACTCTTGAAAAATGAAATACGCGTGAATTCGCTCTGATCCACAAAAAAATTTGACTGTTTCCGCAAGAAATATGGCTTTTTTCAATTATTGAATGTTTGTGTGTTGTTGATTTCAAGAGAAGATGTTCTATGCTTCCCATATAGCTGTCCAAATCAGAGGTAGTCCAATTTCATTCGAAATCAGAAGTATTTCGATATGATATTCGTGTATAGTTTTTGCAATGGCAATTCCAGAGCAGCAGTGACAGAATATCGTCAGAGATTTCGCAATAGAAAAATACTTAATAAAGGAACGTTCGCAAATGTGAGTAATTACCTGCGACAATGTGGAAGAGTCCGTCGCTCCATACTACAGTCTTCCGAACTTGAAAACAAACAAAAATTAAATTCTTTTCATTACCAAGACGTCCGAAAATTAGAACAAGGAAACGAAGAACTCAGGAGAAGTTTCTGTTGATGGATAATGGAAGAACGATTACTCGTATTCTGTTCACTGACAAGTCCATATTCACAAGTGATTACTATATATTCCTGTTCATGGCGACGAATTCTGCTATTAAAAAATTCGCTTCCACAGGGGCTTGTGAAAATCGGCTGTCTCAATTTTCTGCCAATAGGGACTAGGGTTTATATCGGAATGGTCTAATGATATTACCTTCAACATGCCAACAGGTTATCGAACAAAAGGCAGCATATTTGACCTTAATCGGATCATTCTAACTATTAAATTAAATTAAATTAAAGCCTTGTTTTTCATGCAGAAATACTGGATTTTTTTCTTTATCTACACCTTAGTATAAGCTGCGTTTGTGTGTAGGTATGTATTGGTGAAACACGATATTGGTTGGTTGGTACATTCTGCTAGATGACGCCTTCCAAGCACTTACTCCAGGTTTGTTATTATACAGCGTATCGAAACGAAGAGATCCATGAAATCACTTAATAAATTATTTAGTATTGTAAGATACTGTATTTCATCTAAAAATTGATGTAAATGAAAGACCATTTTCTCCTCTCAGTAGTACCTACCTATACTCAATACCCAGAGATATATCAAGAACCAATAATCAACGTAAAAACGTACTACCTATTCAAGATAGTATTCAAGAAAATACTGTGGCACCACAATTCGGTCACGAATTGAAAGGAAAGTGAATGGCGAGGACACGCTTTGATGCCTTACCCAACAAAGGAACAACGTACAATGTAAAAGATCGAAAGGAGATATTTCACAAACTTTCTTCAAAGATTAGGCCATATTTATTTTTTATGATTTTGGGGCGTATAGGAATTCTATTGGCTCTATAGTTATTATTCCGGCTAGGAGAATCATTGAAATCCTTATTGAATTTTTGTGACAATATGCTAAAGAAATCAGTCCTCGTGACGAATGCTTTCAATGTATTTGAGGCATCGTCTTGGTGAAAGATTGTCGAAGCCATATTTTTTCTTATGATTGAACAATTGCCTGTATTTAATCCTAGAAAAGCAATTTGAAATTGATTTTTCGAATGAACGATAATAATCGGTTGAAAAAATTCCGAACGAATGTGCCTAATTTGAAGATTTTATACACAAAATTTTCATAAGATCATTATGAAATATAGGAATCTTTGTTCGATATCGAAAATATACATTTATTTATATGAGTTCAAATTTACAATTTCATTCAATTTTTGATGATTTGTCTCTTTTTCAGTCTGGTCCTTTCCTTCGAAAAACTCAAAAACGATTCAATTTCTTGTATTTGGGTGATACTTTTTCATGTAATTTTCTTTCATTGCTATTTGCTATTTTCTTGTGCTATTTTTTCTCACAAAAACGAATACAACGAAAGACGTTGTCCCAAAAACTTATGACTCTCCCTCAGAAAACATCCCTTATAACACCCAGTATACGTTTTCGGTCATGAGTTTATTTATCGATTTATACTTATTTTTCAATGTACCTATTATCACCCTGAGAAAGCTCGGTAAACATTTTTGACTCATACAGGACATATAGGGTCGGTTTCACAAAACTTCGATTGTATCGTTAAATTAATTGGAGATACGGCGATTCGTTTAAATTTCAAAACGAGTGATTCGATTGGTTCGAATTTACGTAAGGTTTTTTAATCGTATAATTAAAGATATGTGAAACCCGTCCATAGTGTAATAATATATTTACGCGTTTATTTGTTGAATATTTTACCTGGTGATGAGGGAACTAGCAAGTTAGATATAAATTATTCCAATGCCCTTTGATAATTTTATTTTTCATAGATAAAGGTAATTTATATCTATAATGTTGTAAAAATCTGATAAACTGGCAATATGCATTATGCGTTTTTCTATCAATAAATGATTCTACTATAATGAATTGTATCTATTCTATATTCTCTATCCGATATTTACTTGTTTATGTGGATATAAAATTTTAAGGAGATATCGTCTTTTGTTTATATCTTCATTTTGTCGTTTTTCTTCATTATCATTATAAATTATTCTTATTATGCAGATGAAGTACATGCATGAAATATTTTTTTTAAACAAATTTTTTCTGAAATTCAAATGTATCATCATTTGTGTTCACCTGGCTGTCATATTCTATGAATTGAACCTCTAAATAGAGACAAACAATAACATGTTCAAGAAAGAGTTGATCAAGTTTTTGGTGAATACAGAACCTTACAATATTGAGGAATTTTTTGAGTCATGTAGTTCTCAGAGAATTTGACCTATCACATTTTTGAGTTTCTTTTTGTTTAAAATGACGTCAATCTTTTGCAGAATATATTGTGTATACTTTATAATTTTGCTTTGAGAAATAAAGGAAATTATTATTATTATTATTATTATAAATACAAGAATATTATGTTTCTTTTAAGATTATCATCTAGTCCTGAAGTTTTTCGACTTCATCGACTTCAGATGAATTCTATTGCACCCGAATCGCAAGAGTAGCCAGACAAAGCTCGCGGACACTACCTATCTCGAAGTACATCGTCTCTTTTTTTGTGAAACCTCTTATCTTGAATCTGATGAACAAAATATTCGTATACTTATGACAATGATCAAATCATCAAATATACAATCGCATAGCTTCTTCACTTAAGATTACATTGTTACTGATCAAAAAACTCCTATTTCGTCACCGACTCACTCACTCATTCACTTCCTTACTAACCGATGATCATCAAAACTGTTAGGGTGTTTCCGGCTAGATCATCCTTTTCCAATTAGCCTCATACTCATCACATATGTGATAACCCCATGTCATATTCTCCGATGCAAGGTCAGTGCTAAAGATCATAGAACCTCAGGCAAGAGTGAAAATTCGATGTGAATCGTCACACAAGAAATTACGCTTTGAAGACACTCCCATATGCAATTCGGATGAGATCAAGAGTGAAGATGTGAATATGAACTTGGCCTACTTCTTGTGAAGGCAAACCTTTCACTTTCTCTTTCGTTTGTCGGTTCGGATATGAAATAAAGAGATATGCATACAAAATGTTTCCGACATCAATTTTGATATTGACATTCGAAGACGATTGAAATATCATTCAGATATAATGCTACCAAAAACGTCTAATGTGGGTAATTCAGGGAATTTATATAGAGTGAAGGGCGCAATTAGGATGACATTTCGGGGGAGCGGTTCCATCAATAGGCATCTTTGACGTATGATCACAAGTTTTAATTTTGTTTAAACAAAAGTCAATCTACGGAGGGCTGCAGCCCCATGACTCCCCCTCTGGGTGCGCCACTGTATTGAGTATGTAAGAAAAGATGCTATTTTGGCGGACTTTAACAAACCATAGGTATTTATAAGAAGAATCGTCATCAACATATTCTCGCCTTTCATGAATAACTTGTTTTTCCCATAATAGACAGATACGTCAAATGTTGAAGTAAGTTTTTCTATTCAGGCTCTTCTGGCTGCAACTAAATTAATGATTCTCTCTGACGTCATGATTGGCCTTAAAACCAGTTATTACCACAGCTCGGTGACGTCAAGAACATCATGTCAACAATTAATTGAGGACGTGTCAACTACAGTGTTAACTTACTTACTCAGTGATGTCCATTATGACAATGTCGACATAGTAGACATCTGCTTTAGCATAAAAACTATAACTACATTCAAGGTTGAATATTATTATTGTGTTAATGAAATTTTGAAAAATTAAATCAATAGTCACTGCTAAGCACATAACACAAAATTTCTTTTATTATACAATGTATGTGGTCAATTTAGTCGCTCGATTTGACAAGATGATGCTGGGACATCATATTTTTTTTTTCATCAGATCTAACTGGGGTCGTGAAAGATTTTATGACACTATCTGCCAATCGTCAGTGTATTTCGAGTATTGACTATAGTTAACTATAAAGCTTCTTCCCTCCACAGGATAGATAAAAAGTAATAAGAACATTAGTTGAAATAACAATTCATAGACCTTACCTCAAACTTTGGACTTGTCATCAAAATTGTTGTCATTTGCGACATTGTTAACACTTACTTCATAGTCGACCTAGGTAGTATCAACTCCTCTAGGTCTACAATAAAAGTCGACGCGTCGCGACGCCCAATTCTGTTAATGATCTTATTCAGCAAAACTGGATCTCCATTAACCTTATTCATAAACTAATGAGCAGTGTTCCCTCGATGGTTCGTCTCTTCGAAATTTAACAATGTCAAAACGAACTAAGCTGCCACACGTTTCATATCCAAAACAGCCATGAAACTTTCATGGCAAGAGTAAACTGACATTGTAAGCAACTTCTTTGATAAAAATGATTCTTATGTTTGTGCCCCTCACTTTTGGATTTTCGAAAAAAATATTTGTTGTGCTGAATTGTGCTAGGTTAGTGCAGCTATGTGTCGTTGATTTTTTGTTTCGTTTCCCAGGTGGGTCTGTCAGATATGTCAAAAATAAAAAAAAAATTGAGCAGCCTAGCACTGTTCAAAAACTGAAAACAATTATGCAACACATGTTCTCACTTGTATGGTTCATTTTTTTCTAGAAATCTGTCTAAATTCCCTAAAATTTTTAATCGGAGAAAAAGCTATACAATTACATAAAATTATTTTCGTCGAAAAAAGGAAGTGTTTTTGAACATGTATCGTGTTTTTTTGCATTTTCTTTATTTGCTGGAGTATCCGTAAACTTTCTTGGGAATATTTACTGTACAGGACACCACAAATGTAACACAAATTTTCTATTCATTTATGAGAAGAGCAAAGTGTCAGGCTATCTTTTCTTTTCTCAATTTCTTATTTTCGGGTTATTAGACAAACTTTCGGAAGAATTCGAACGGCTCTACCCATTCAATGTGTTGCACAGTTTTTTCAGTCATTGAAACCGAAATTTCTGAAAATGCCTATTTCATCTCGACGACCACAATGAATGAAAAAAAAATTATTCACAAACCTAGCACAATTCATCTTATGAAATTTTTCTGCAATAATACAAATTCACATACATATTATGATTTTCTTCTAGACTAGGGTTCACGTATCAGAGAGCCCCAGCACTGAAGGAGCCCCAATAATTATTGAACCTGCCGATTCCCGATATTTTTCTGATGATATTATGAACAAATCCTGAACAATGAAGGATCAATTGATATTTCCGAAAAATAGAGAAATATTCCTGAATTTTATTCAAAAAAGATAATATAGGTGAGGTTTCCAATAATTCCATTCGATATATCACTCAATCACTCTATGTACTGTACAACCCTATTCCAAAGAGTTTTTTATATGCTCTCAAGCTTTTCAGCATTCTCTTTGATAGTTAATTGGGGGCTCAGCGGCTTATTTGATGTGTTGTTCTCCAGTCGGCTTGCGGTTTATCTGATTATTGTCAATTGTCCAATCCTGATATTTTTATGAAGAAGGGAAAAATATTATGGAATCTTTTCATTATTTCATTTTCATTTTCATTCTAGTAAGAGAAACAAGTGTAACAAGTGTCCGAATACGAAACCACGTTGTGAGTTTGTTTAGAAATCAAAGTCAGATAACTTGTTTTTCCCATGATTGACAGATACATCAAATGCTACAATAATCGTCTTCTTCGAAGCATCTTATTAAATATTCCAAAAACTCATTGAAAATTCTTTGATCCAAGTCAACATTATCAAGCTCACAATTATCAATGTAGTTCCGATTATATAGTATGGAATATCTCGGACTTCAACCCGGTATCTCAGTTATATCAATGTAACTTTTCCCATGTTTTTTTTTATTCTGGGAGAATTTGAAATTATTTATGCAAATCATTCCACAAATACTTCACCTTTTTATTTTTTTCGAAACACCTATCGAATTGTGTTGTTCATACGTTCTCCAGCTCTCTAGCTCCAAAACAGCATTTCTCTCCGATTATTAAGTTTAAAATAATTTCATATGAATCTTAAAAACGATATTATGAGCACCGTGAATTGTTGATTCTTCAGTTGAGTCCATAATCTATTCATTTTTTTTCAGTATCTTACAGGATCATTTCATATTTCAGTGTTAATATATTGGTTCATGAAGGACCCTTACCCCCCATATTGGCCTCAAAGTCTTTGAATGAACATTTAACATGCAGACAGACGCATGAAATAAATAAATATGATGGCTCCTTTTTCCAGTTGGATTAAGAGCGTTGAAATCAACATGTAAATACAAAAATACCAAAATACAAATAACATCGATTGATCCCGTATTCGTATTTTTTCAATTAACAGACCCCTCAATTCACTCCTCCACTCAGTTCTTCTATTCCTGTTTCATCACTGATTATTATGTTCATCACTGGTTACGATTGTTCATCAATTGTTTTTGCCATTGGATTGTGCATCGAATGTATGTCAATAAAAACCAATGGCTAATGGTGAGTTGTATCACGTTGCATTCTTCGTTCCAATGCGTCCTTATCTCTAGGAAATCCGTCTGGGTCAATCTTACCATTGACCGACTGACAGATCGACCGTTATCTGGTGAGAAACATAAATATATCGAAGAATTGCGTGTAATGAATAGCATTCAATGTATATCATGTGTCACGCTTCGAATAGACGCATAGAGATCTCAATAAGCTATTGGTAAAGTTCAAAATAATAATTCCAGAGAAGCGAAGCAGCGCTTTATGCGATTAGTAGTCATTTCGGCCCAAATAATGATGTACCTAAATAGGCAACTTTACTCAGATTAAAGTCTCCAGATCAATAATCTCAGAGATTAATAGTGTTATTCTGCTTTCATCTGTAAGCCACTCTATAGCTTTTCATAAGCTTATAGGGCAATTGCGAGGACTCTTTTTAAAGATCTGCGTCTTTGAATATTTACGAGTTCTCGAGAGGAGATCGGAAAATATATTGTGAGGGGTTATGTTGAATGGCTTGTTTTTGTTCATTTTCGGTTATGAATAATAGTAATATGGTTTTTTTTTTGGGATATTACCAGAGGAAAATCAGAACAGGTAGTATTTCTTGTCCGTTTCTTTTTTTTGTCTCACAAAATATGAACGCTGAAATTTAAAAATAGTAATGAAGATAGCATATTTATAACTAATTCATTATGTTATCACGAAGTAGACATTTTCTTCCTTTTCTCGTTAAAACGAACACAAATTCAAATAAATATTCCCAATAATTTACACAAACGATTAAAGATTACGGAATAGTAGATTCGATTCTATAATCTTCGCCTATACAGTTTTCGATAAGTTCAAAATTAGCACTGTAAATAAGATGGTACGAGAAATTATTCGGGAATACAAGTATTCACGAATCTGTGAGTCTGCTCCAAACAGATCAATGGTACGCTATAGATCGTTGCCTGTAGATGAAAAGAAGAATACCACCTATAACAAAAAATATGGTAAAATATGGGCTATTTTTTTATTTCGATATTTGGTATAAATCTTAGAAGAACTAGCCGAGGTTGTACTGGAATAAAATTTTACGGGCTTGTCTAGTCTTTTAAAAAAAATCAAGCCAGAAAATTTTTATTTTTGTGTTTCCAGAGAGAAAATATAGAGGGTGTACCAAGTTCGACGGCCTATTAGGCGTTTCTGGAGAACTAGACCTATTTGAAATCTGAAAATTGTGTTTATGTTATTGTTTGACATTATCTACGGATCTAAAATATTCTTGGAGCCAGACCACTTTCAGTTATACAGGGAATGAAAAAAAATTTACAAAAATTTTTTTTTCTGTTTTTTCGTTTTCGAATTTGATAGAGTATGCAATTCTGAATACAGTTGTGCTCAAATCGTTACATTCGTCGAAATATTTTCCAAAATATCGAGAAAAACCTTAAGAAAAAAAGGAGATGAAAGTATTCGGTATTATATTTGTTATTCCTAGCCTAGATATCGTAAGCAAAAACAGTTTTCCCATTTTTGAAGGCGAAGACTGTGGAAATATTGTACATTTTCAGAATTTTGAAAAAAACCCGTCACTGGGTGTTCCAAATGGTGATTCAAAAATTGGGATCAAGGTTGGCCCATAACTTTCGTTTTTCAAATTAGAACCCTATTTTTTCAAGATTGGGTTGGATTGTGCGAAGAAAAATGATGGTAATGTTCCAACATGTTAATGTTACTAATTCTTGAGTTATTCAGGATTTACTGATTTCATGTCGTACGTACCGTCAAATTCATAGAATCTGTTTCATATCAACAATGACTTTGGTCAGTAAAGATAAATTATTCAAATAACTCACTAGTGACTACCTCTTTTCTGAATTCGTTTATCATTGTGGATAAGGAACAGATTTCATGAATTTGACGCTACGTACGACATAAATACAGAAAATCCTAAATAACTCAAGAATTATTAATTTTAGGGGCATCAACATGTTAGAACATTACCATCATTTTTCTTCGCAATAAAAAAAATAGGGTTCTAATTTGAAAAGCGAAAGTTATGAGCCAATCTTGATCCCAATTTTGGAACCAACATTCGAATTTCAGAAAACATCAAATGTATTTCGGATCACTCAATTGAATTTCATTCGATATTTTCTGAAATTCAATTGACAAATCTGAATAACATTTCATGTTTTCTGAAATACAAGTGATGTGTTCTGAATGTCAATTGACGATTTCTGAATTACAATTGGAAATGGTGTAGAGTAGTATAGAGAAGGTGTTCACAGGGTGTTTCCTTAGCTGATATATTGTCGAGAGGGATTTGAAGATGAGGTCATTATGAACGAACGAATCGATCGTTATTCTGAAATTGAAAGTTTGAATCTTTTCGAAGTGAAGTCGTTTTTACACATCTCTCCAAATTTGCTGTTCTCATTCAAAATAGTGTGAAAGTTGGATCTTACACTGACTGTTTCAAAAATTTTTATTTAATGGACAGGTTAACTATAGTTAACAGAACTCGAACTCTGGTCTTTCTGATTCCAAAATTTACCAAAAGTCTACAATTTTCAATTTCTAGGTGAAAGGAATTATGGGAAAAACTTTTAAAATTACCTTAAGACTATCTCTGACAATTGCTCTTCCGAAGTGCCGCAATGTTGCTTAAGCCCCCCAAAGTGTCCCATGTCATCTGAATAAAAAAGTGGATAGAAAAAATGAGATGGCTTCGATATCAAATTTCTTTCTTGTTATTTTTTCGTAAAACATGATAATCTACTGAACCCAGCAGGGATCTGCAATCATAACAAATAATCGCGAAAAATATGTTCAGTGTAGGTATATACACTTAAACTGTATTTATCCACACACCTTTTAGCAATGGGTGATCAGGCTCTCTGTTTCTATTCTTCATTAATTTTACATCGAATGCGTTTTACCGGAATTTGACTAAATCTCCAATGGTTTAAATCATTGGAGAAAGACCAATTAAATGCTGTGAACAAGCATTCATTGAAAATAATTACACTGTATTGATCCATGAGCAATAAATCAATTTTATGTACCGACACATGTAGACGATTACAAACCTAGCTAGTCTCTGATTCCTGTAAGTTTATATGAAAGAAAATCAAGTGGATATTACAATAAATAAAAATATATGTTGATCTTCTTCCCTAAAAACCTTGCTATGTGCCAATTTCTGTACCCTTCGAGATTTGTTTTTTAAACAAGTATAACAAATCTTGCAAGAATGTTTTTCTATTGAATTCTTCTATTAATGACTTTCTCATTCTTCTGAAACAATGATTATTGAAACTCTTCCTTGTTATTCAATTCTCTTTCATTTTAATTTTTTTTTATTAAGTCTTCAGTAGTTCTTTGATTTCCCAAAAAAGTCTTTCTCACTCATTTTGATAATTTTTAAAATCTTATGGACATTATCAAAAGAGCCAAAAGTACAGCATTTCTGGAAAGGCAATCTGCTTTCAATTCTCCTGATGCAGGATTTTATATTCAAATCTTCAAGAAGTTTATGATCCAAAAAAACAGTGAATTCGAAGCCAATCAACCAGTATTGCCAAAAGCCTTCTTTTATTGCCAGAAATTCTAAATATATGTATTTCTTTCGATTTTCACTTGTATCCACCTCTTTCGTGAAATGTGGCACTGGCACAATCTCTCGATTTTTGTATTTTGTTTTTATATTTTCACACTTTTTTATATACCCAATACCGCCTGTATAAATGAACATATTGGTAACCTTTCATGAAAAATTCTAAATAGTATTTCATCTCGTCGTCCTATTCTTCTTAAGGGCAAATCATCATTTCAAATTTTTCTAATAAGTTCGATCTAACATCATTCTGAAAAATAATGATTTCTGCTCCTACATCTTGAGGCACTTCATCCAAAATATCGGGTTATTAGTACTTCGTTATTTCTCATTGGAAAATAACTGGGTACTGAAAAGTGGCAAAGTACTGAGATCCCAACAAATTAAAATTTTCCCTGTTTTTTCATTCTAATCAAAACGTTTTGTAATGAGCTTTCGATTCAAAATTCGGAAATACTGACATAATGTAATGATATAAAATCCATCTCGGTTTGGAAAATAACTGAAGCCAAATATTTCCGGAAAATTGGATTTCAGTACCAAAATGCTGAATTCTCTTTTCGCAATTCGTGTCAAATCCATTCATCCTGCCACTTTTTGTAGAATAAAATCATGTGAGAATATTGAAATACTCTCACACTAGCACAACTTTCATGGTAATAGTTATTGATGAAATGTTGGCATCCAGCCACGGATTTATTTATTATCTGTCAAATTTATGAGAGAAAAAACAGTTATGCCAATCAATATTTTTCAAGGGTAAATCACAAAACGATATTTATGGAAATATTTCATCAATTTCGAATAAAATTTGAACGAGAAAAGAATGTATTATACTCGTAAAGAAGGTTCATTCAAACACTAGTTCATTCAAAAACTCGCCACTTCGTGGCTACTACTTGAATTTTGAACTCGTGTAAGAATATCAAGGCCTTCTACACTTGTATAATATTTTCTCTGTTTCTTTTAGTTCAATCTCAAGGTTTGACAACTAATTCGAGGAGGTGTATGAACAACTCCAAGAGATGTGCTCCACTTCTAAATATGGTGTGAATTCGGTTGCTCACCTTCCCTTTTACTTTCGCTGAAACCCGTGTAATTGAACGAGTAACTTTCGGATAAAAATAATTCAATGAAAGTAAAATGAATGGATCAGACGAGTATACTCCCATGATAAAATGTTTTTGTTTATATGCTACTACAACACAAGTGGATCGGGAAAAATGATTATGCTCTACCCCAGGCTAAATCGATTCACTTTCGCCTGCTTGGGTTCCATCATATTGATATTTACTTTCAGCACGCAGAACCGTCTCTAGAAAGGGAAATATGATACTATCGGAGTATCATTAATAATAGTGAGTTGATTTTTCAGTCTGTACCTATGTGTTACTTGATATATATATTCTTATGAAAAAGAGAGCTAAAATAATACAATAAATGTTGAAACAAAAAGTACCTAAGCTGAGGTAAAAAAAGAACGGGGTATCATAACATTCTTTGTATGATACTATAGAATCATACGATACTATCAACACTAGTATCATACGATACTATACAGCCAGGGGAAAAACCTCAGCCGAAAAAACCTTCCTCCCCGTAAACAAAATAACATAAAATATCAATTAGCAGGAAAATCTTGAAAGACATCAGTGTGATCATCTTCATGTTATCCGTCGATGGGCTCGGATACACAGATTCTTCCCAAAACGACTCGTAATTCTTAATCTGAAATGGAAAAAGACAAAAGCAGAAAAGAAACCGATTATTCAGAATAAATCGAATGCATTTTGGGAATGCATTTGCTACTTTAAAAAACATCAACATTAAGATTTCTTGGCCAAATGATGTTCGGAGGTTTATAAATATTTATGACAGAAATGTCACAAAATTTGAAAGAAATGAAAAAAAAAACTCCATCAATTTCCCCTTTCCGAATCTGTTGAAAGTTACGAAACTGATAATTTTTCAACATAACAAGCTAAACTTGTAAGAAATCAATTAATACATGACCTTTCAACTGTCCTCTTTCACGAGGATTTTTTTTCTGTTGCCGTGTGGGTTTCTTGCAGAAGAATCTCTTTGATACCATGTTCATCAGCTAATTTGGAGACGTAATCACACTTGTCTTTCGAAATTCCTTCGATATTCAAATTCAAAATCCACAAATTGTTGCTCTCTGGTCGTGAGGGTTTTTTCAAACCGGATACGAACTTCCAGGTGATGATTTTTCGGCACTTCAGATGTTTGAAGACCGCTACGGGACCCCAATGAAAGGCAATCATCTCCCATAGATAAACCAAACATGTTACTTGATATTCTCTCGGAACTCATTGATTTGATTGATTTTGAATTATTTCCTGATGATGTGATCAAAATCAAAAACAAAACCTACAGATTGGGGTTTGTTATTGTTGAATTCATCTATGTTCTAAATGTTTTCGGTGTGACTTTCGTGAAGGTAATAAATTTTTTGTTTTTCGATTTATTCTTTTTTTTTTAAAGAACCATAGCTTCCTAGTTTGAGGTATTACCCTATAGCGATAAATGTAAAAATCTCCAGATTGCCAGGAAAATATTACCTAATTTATGTGTACGTTCCTTGTTAGTACCTATTCACTCACCATGAAAATTCAATACGTCTCTGCAAAAGAAAGGTACGTTCATTTCTTTTCTGCTACTTCCTTCCAGTTTCCGACGCACTTCCATCCTCAAGCGAATGATCTCTCCAATCGTCGACCTAGTTACCCACATCTGGGATGCGAATCAATTAAATTATGGTTGACAGGGAAAATTATTTGTTATTATCAATATTATCTCCATTCCTACACCATAAGAAGTCGATGATTCACTGAAAAATTGCGACTGGAAGTACTGTTGTTCTACGTTTAACCGCAATATCCATGTGGAGGGACATAAATAGATGAAAAACGGAGAAACATAATGGCCTTCCCATAAATGCAAACACGATTTGGAATCGTAGTCAACTAGAATCAGCACGATCGTGTGAAAGTTTTCGAAACCTCATAATTAATTTGGCTGATGCTCATCCCATGAGTTTTTCAACTCACGATTCAGTCGACAGTAGACCTGTTGATATCATCAACGCCTCTTCATTTTTACGAATTCACATACTTTATTCACCGAACCTCCAAGAATTCTGAAACTTTCAAAACTAAATTTTGTATCGAACAGAAGGAAAGAAAGCGATTTTAGCAGTCAAGCTCGTAGTAGGTCAGTTTCACAAAATTTGGATTGTCCGATTGGAAAACCTTACGTGAATTCGAACCAATCGAATCACTTGATTTGAAATTCCAACGAATCTGGATTATTCTAATCAACTTGATACTTTGTGATAGGGCAATTAAAGTTTTGGGAAACTCACCTCAAGTCTCGTTGTAGGTCCGGTTCAAGATTTTTTTCAGATTCTGGGCGCAAAATTTCTACACACTCTTGGATATGAATCTTAAAAACTCACAGATACAACGAAATTTCAATGTAAAAATAAATACGGAAGAATAAAAACAGCTTTCCTAGAAAAATAAACGTTTTGAAATAACAGATTTGATAATATCACAATGAATAAAAACTACATTCAAGATTATAAATTTCCTCTCGCAATTTACTTCTGACAAACTGCTGTTATGATCGAGTTTTTGTTTCGAAACTTTTTAAGAGTTTTCACTTCCAGTGTCTCAATTAAAAACATTTAAAAACTGCTATAAATGAAAGAAGGAAGGCTCCTGCCTTAACTCATCCACTAATTTTTCAGAAGCTAAGCTGTTGCCTACCAATGAAACAACTTTTTAAAGATTCATCGGAGTTTCCTCTTGTTTCTTCAATGAAAGTCAACAGAAACGTCATCATTTCTACTTCGAATTAACGTTCAAGCCTTTTGTTGCTAAGGTTTTGCTTATTGCATTAGGCCATTCCAATTATTTGTAGAGATTGAAAGAGCATCGGGATTTACCGTTAAATTATTTTGTGAATAATTTTACTGGCTTCTGGCTTGTATTGAACTCTGATTCCCACAATAAATTCATTTGCTGGAAAAAGAATTGAAATATTAGATAATCGCCCTTACGTCATGTGATGAAGCTGTAGTGTTCACTATCACTTTAAATAATTCCAGTGCGAAGAAACTCAATCTTTTAATTAAGCCGAAACTACTCGATCTTTGAAGCAATAGAGAAATTCACTGCAAGGTTGCAGTAAGCGAATAATAAAGATTAAGCAAATAATTTGTTGATAAATAATTTTCATAGCGAAATTTTTTTTTGGTATATTATGAGACGGCTGTTCTGTAAAACAAACCTTGATATTAGAAATCAATTGGTAATATATTGCTGAAGATATCGATTAATTGTCAGGATTCTGTATTTTCTGAAACCTTCCTTAGTATTGCACTTTTTAAAACACAATCAAACACTTTTTAAATCATCGAAATTCTAGCACTAATTTCATCAACGATTTGAATCTACGTATTATCTGTTCGAAATGAAATTTGAAGAATAAATATTAATTTTTTTCCAGTGATGGTGAACTCATTGGACATTCATGGCTGCATTAGTTAGCCATGCGATGCGACGATATCCTTTGTCACCACCAGATGGCGTGTTCTCCTATAATTTAAGAGTGAGTTTTTCCGGTGTGATTATAGCTTTAAATTATTATTTTGCTCTGCGCAATTATTCGAGTCAGTTTTATAGTCTTAATCATCAATGAAATGCATAGAGCTGAGTGCGTTCACCATATAATGGTTCTGATGTAAATAGCTTTACTTCAATACGAAGGATTATGAGGTTTTTCATGAAAAAAACACCTAAAAAGTTTGTTTACGAATATTTTGATGAAATGCTTCAAGAAGTAATAAATCAGTTGAAGGAAAATAATTTTTGGGAAGAAGTATTTAATTTAACTTTCGAAGAATGGAGATCGCTGAAAAACCATCGCTTCATGAACGTAAATGTTCATACAAAGGATGACTTTTGAAACCTAGGATAAGGAGAATTTAAATAAATAGCTTAGTAAGTAAGTTTCAACTCAGTTTTATAATAGTTCAATAATGGTAATAACTTCCACCCTACAGTCAGTTTTGACACTTTTTTCGTAGGTACCTGTTTTATCATTGTTACCTCATATTTTTGGGTTTTTTTCGTCTTCTGACAAGTTTTTTATTCTTTAACCGTTTTGGTTATTTTATGTTTGAGTATACCGTTCGAAGTTCTAAAACTAAATGAATTAAATATATCAAGTAAAATTATTACATACAAAAATTGCTGTATCTATGTGTGTTCAGAATCAATACTAGAAATGACTTGCAATTAGGAAAAGATTACCTCATTCTGTGCAAATGATTGGATAAATATTGTTGGATGTTTCAGAACGATAACTCTCCTTGGTCGCCAACGTCAGAAGAGGGTGAAAGCGCTCTATCTCGTTCGATGCGTTATGCAGATCCATGGCTCTATGGCAGCGTTCGAGGAGCTCCCCCAGGGGCACTGGTACTAACGCCAGCATTTGTTTTATGCTCATGTTCCGATTATTTGAGCGGAACAAAGAGAAATGGAACGAAGAAAGGGCCGACAATATGCAAAAAGTGCAAAGGTAGGTGATCAACGAGATTTCTGTAATTGGATAATGAGTCGAAAGGAAATATCTAAACTCCATCATTCACATATTTATAATGAGTTGAAGATACGCCTTTGGTTCACCTGCCAGAGGTTAGCTTTTCTGTAATGCGCATTAGTCACCCTTGAAAATATTCAAAACATGAGAACGAAATTATATTCTACCCATTTTCATCAACACACTGTAACTTAAGAGTTGTGCAAAGAATTTGGAAATGGCTTGAGATCGAAATATTCTACTTGAAAACCAATCAACCAAGAAATACAATTTTATATCAACACCATTGAAGGTTTCCTTTCGTTGGGAAATTATCGTAGGTAATGGCTGAAGCATGGGACGGGCAATTTGAAGATTCCTGGTAGATATAGATCCTATAAAAGTTATGCAATATCGAAGATTCAGCAATGATCTTGAGGAAATGCACATATACAAAAGCAATGGTGTGTTAATTGTGAATGCAATGATCAAATATCAATCATTCTCTGAAAAGAATAACTCAAAATTATGCATTTCGACCTTTTCATTACAACATTTCATGATCAGATTACATTAAAAGAGAGAAAAGGGAGATCTAATAGCGTATTTTTCAAGCCAATTTTTTGTATTCCATTTTCGACAGATTATTTCGAATATGCTATTCGGTCAATCCTCTCTTCCTGAATGCTCAAAAAGAAGCTATTTTCATTAATGAATTCATCATTAATATTCTCGACCTAATATTGTTTGATATAATTCACTTGAAATTTCGAGATATGAACATATTTTTTCTAAATTTGTTGATGTTTTTTTTAAATGTCCCATATTTATGATGAGTTCAATTTTTTTTCACGTAAACAAAAGAAATCTGGATATGAACCTCAAAATTCAGCGAAAGTGCTTTTGAAAAATTCCCAGAAGGTATAAGGCAGAAAAATAAAAATAATAATAACTTTATTTCCATTATTATTATTATTATAATAATAATATAATATAATTATAATAATAACTTTATTTCCAAGAAGAAAAAGTTATTTGTCAAATTTACGGACTGAACGTCATTTCTTTGAGGTCCACTTCTTTTATCGCTGGACATCGTTTGTGTTATCTGATGGGTGAATTGAGTAACTCATTAAGGACTACTGCCGGTTCTGAACTAGTATAAAAGAACAGAATTGAAACGAGGGGTTAGCAACTCCTCTTTCATTACACAAATAACTGCTGAAAATTTCGATCAAATGCTTCGAAATAACGATGCAAATAGAAGACGACGACTAGAACGACCGTCGTAGAATTGACGCTCTAGAGATGTGGTGCTATAGAAGAATGCTCCGGATTCCATGGTCAGCTCACCGCACCAACGAATCAATTCTGAGACAACTGCGAATCAAAACCAGACTGTCCACATATGTAAACCAGCAGTATTTAAAATACTTTGGACACATTGCCAGGAGATCAGAGGCAATGGAGAAGCTGATTATAGAAGGAAAAGTAAATGGACGAAGACCAAGAGGACGTCCACCGTCGCGATGGGTAGACCAAATGAAAAATCTGATAGGAGAGAGCCTGAAAGATGCAATACACCACGCCCAAGATAGAGAAGCCTGGAGGCAAACGATTGATGGACTTACTACATGATGCCACCACATCCCTCCGAGGGATTTAAGGACGACGACGACGACGAGAACGAAAGAGGACGATGAGATGGGCTACATGGAATGTTCAAGGAATAAGAACTAAAGATGAAGTTTTTCAAGAACTGAAACGACAGAGAATAGACATATGTGTTCTAACAGAGACAAAGAAGAAAGGTAAAGGAAATGAGGTGAAGGATGACTATATTCATTTTTATAGTGGTGTAGATAAAAGCGAAAGAGCCAAGAGAGGGGTATCTATTGCCATACACAAAAAATTCAAGAAAATAATCAAAAGCTGGGAAGAGATAGATGAACAGATTATCACTATGCAAATAGAAAAATATGGAGAAGAAATAGTTATAATAGGAATATACGCGCCCAGTGATGATGCTGAAGTGAAAGTAAAAGATGAGTTTTTCAACAAACTTAGAGATGTCTTAATCAATATCAAACCTTCTAAAGAAATTTGTCTTTGTGGCGATTTTAATGCAAGAGTGGGTAAAGCACAAAGTGGAGGAGTTATAGGGAGACATGGAGAAGAACGAGTAAACAATAACGGGGATCGACTTATTAAGTTGTGTCAGAGCTTAGATCTGAAAATAATGAATGGTTTTTTTCAGCACAAGAACATTCATAAATTTACTTGGGAACAACCTACAAGGAACTTACGATCTGTAATTGATTATTTCATCCAACCACAAAATACAAGACTCAGAACAAAAGACGTAAGGGTATATCGAGGAGCTGAATGTGGGTCAGACCATTATTTATTGGTAGCAACAATAACCTTTAATTATAGAAGAAGGCAGATCCTAGGAAGTAATGAAGAACAAGGTCCAATTATCAGAAAATATAATCTGGAAAGTTTAAAACAAGAATCAGTACAATATCTTTACAAAATAAGGTTAACATCTAAACTTGTCTGCACAAATGAAAAAGGAACAACTCAGGAAGAATATCAAGACTTGAAAGAATGTATTCACCAAGCCGCCAGAGAAGCTTTAGGATTTAATGAAGAGAATGAACAAAGGAATCCGGAATGGTGGTCGAAAGAAACAGAAGAGATAGTTAACAGAAAGAAAAGAGCGTATTACAAATGGTTGAATACAAAAGATACACAAGATCGGGACATTTATGTACGTCTGAATAGAAAAGCAAAAAAAACAGTCGCTAAGAAAAAAAATGAAATGTGGGAAAAAAAATGTGAAGAGGTCGAAAGAAATTTAGGAGGATCTAGAGTGTCGCAGGCTTGGAAATTCATAAGAAATTTGAGGAAAGATAGAAAAGATAATGGATAAATAAACCTTATTCCGAATGAAAAATGGGAAGAACATTATAGATTATTACTAACAGAAAATAGAATGAACTTCCTGGGAGATTTGGAGGACATCAATGTGATGGATTCCAAGATACGTGAAATAAGTAAAGAAGAGCTAAGGAAGGAATTAAAAGGGATGAAGAACGGAAAAGCTTCAGGTCCAGGAGATATTCCTATTGAACTGGTCAAATACGGACCAGATGATCTATTGGATGCTTTAAAACATTTATTCAATAGATGTTTGATTGAAGGCCAAAATATTCCTTCAGATTGTAACCTAGCCCATATAAGTTCAATTTTTAAAAAAGGAGATAGGAGAATGTGCGGAAATTACAGAGGAATAAGTGTGACCAGCTCTATAGGAAGATTATACGGTCGTATATTGAAGAAAAGGATTGAGGAGGAATATAATGACATGGAAGAACAAGGTGGTTTTCGAGCAGGAAGATCTTGTATGGACAATATTTTCACTCTCCAACAGATAATAGAAAAAAGAACAGCCAGAAATTTAGCAACTCATTTAGTGTTCATTGATCTCGAGAAGGCCTATGATACAATACCCTTAAAACTTTTATTTGATATTTTAAAAAAAATTGAAATGAATAAACACCTCACAAGAGCGCTGTATAACATTTATAAAGATCCCCAAAGTATGGTGAAGACAGGAAATACTTTCTCAAATATATTCAAGGTTACGAAGGGTTTGAAACAAGGATGCTGTCTTTCACCTACTCTATTTAAGATATATATCCAGGAGGCTCTTCATAATTGGCGTGAAAAATGCTCAGGAATGGGAATCGAAATCAACTATCTGGCCACCCTATTTTTTGCAGACAATCAGTTGCAGTAATAGTTGCAAGTTGTGAAGAAGATGCAGATTACATGCTCAGAAAACTTGAGGATGAGTATGAAAAGTGGGGAATGAAGATGAATATGACGAAAACTCAATACATGAAGATTGGTGAGGAGGATGAAGACCCGGATTTGGAAATAAGAATGTTAAATAAATGTGAACAATATAAATACCTTGGCAGTATAATTTCAAACGAAGGAACAACAAAGAGGGATATTAAACACAAAATTCAACAAGGTCAGAAAACGGTTAAGATACTAAATTCACTTCTTTGGTCTAATCAAATCTCTTTAAAGAACAAATTAACCTTGTACAAATCCATAGTAGAACCTATTCAAACTTATGGTTCGGAGTGTTGGCAAATGACCAAGAAAATAAAAGAAAACATAGATACCGTTGAAATGGATTATTTGAGGAGGTCATGTCGAATATCCAGAATTGAACATATAACGAATGATGAAATAAGACGAAGGACAAATAGAATACTAAGAACATCTGAAAGAATAGAAACCCGACAGTTGATATTGTATGGTCACGTGCAACGAATGGAGGATAATAGATGGCCGAAACGAGCATTCCAGTACAATATAAACAGAAAACAAAAACGAGGAAGACCTGCTACAACTTGGTTGAAGAATGTTTTTGAAATTATGAGGGATAGAGCAATTCATGAGGATGATTGGAGAAATCGACAAGTATGGAGATCGAAATGCGAGATGCGACAGAAGCTGTAGGATCCTCGCTAATATAATAAAAAAATATTTCCAAGAATAACATTATATTCAACTGTGAGAAATGAATTGAAATAACGAATAAGAAAAAAGCAGGATAAACGAACTGTTGATAAGTTTAATTCTTTAGGCGATCTGAAACGCATTATCTTCAGGCTCTATTCCATATGAATCAAAGCAAATAATACAGAGTATGAAGATAGGAAGCGTCCATATATCAGTTATGTTAAAAACCGACTACGATTTTATGTTGTTAAGAACTGTGAAAGTTTAGATGGCGCCACAATAATGCTTCCTGAAATGGAATTTCGATTTTGTCGGGCCCAGAAAATAAAATCTTGTTCAACAAAACCGCAGTATTGACTAGAAATTTCCTCCTTCTGCACGGAATTGAACACGGTCCCAAGTCAACCGCTCTAACAACTGAGCTACACTACTTGTTTCTTAATCATTATATTTAGCGTATTAATATCGGGTGCAGTCGGATATTTCTCAAATGAACTCAGCATAACTAGATGGCGCCGACGTGAGTGTAGTCGCTTTGTTTCCAATCTTTCTTCTTTATTCATATCAACTGTCCACGTGATCTCGATTTGAGCAAAAAACATTTGCAAAATATTGCAATATTCATTTCTCGGAGAAACTTGCTACTCTGAAAGTGATGGAAAATGTGAGCATTTTTTCTTAGCACGATAGCTGGTGTCATTGAACTTCTGTTTTGGCGCTGATTGATGTCGCAATTTGTATTAAGTTACTCAAAACAAGCTGCACGTCTAAGATTTTGTCTCTTAGAGGTCTAATTTTTCTCTTGGTGACGAAATCTTATATCATCTCTCCAGTCTTCATGATAAAACATTTATGAGCCTATAAATTGAAGGTGATATTCATTTCGATTAAATTTTTTTTTCAAATTACGTTTTAAAAATGTTATCTTTCATTATTTGTATTCTCATAAAAGTGGTCCTTGGTAGTATATTGATTGAAATTATACCAAAAAACATGAAATTTTCAAAGATATTGTGGAAGTTTATATGCACTACTGGTCCAAAAATATACTGTATTCCTGAAGAGGTAAAAAAATTGAGGCATTTTGGACTTTTCTTTCAGAAAACTGAAACAACTAGATTTCCTAAAAAGAGAACAAAGTCATCATACCCCACTCTGAAAAAAAATTCTAAATCAAAAATCATAAATTATTATAGAAGATATATATATTCTTTCAATGTTTATTTTAGTTTTGTTTTTGAAGTATAACAGGTAATTTCTTCCACATGAATTGTATAAAACACAAAAATTTCCAAACAGCCACAAAACAACTCCTCCGGGAGTTAGGTGCAATAAATCATTTTTGAAAATTTTTTATAACTATGTATGTAAATGTTGAAGTCGTTCAATAAATACACTGCGCAAAAAAATTAACGCACATTAGGGAAATCACAAATCTATTCTTCAACTGGAGGTGTTCTCAATGATAATTATTTTTATCAGAATTACGCATGCATAAGTTATCCAGTTTCAACGTTTTTCTTCAATACAAATGTTTTTTTCCCAGCAGGAATAAAAAAAAAAGATTTTATCAGATTTTGAATGTATTGGCTCCATTCTAAAATCAGTTGTTCTTTCATTTGATTTTCTACACTCGATGGCTATGCAACGCGAAACATGCAATTTGACCCAAGAAGGAATGTGCCCAAGCGGTAGTTTTGCGGCAAGAAGGGTGGACTACTCAAGAATTGCAGAAAGTTTTGGAGTTTCCCATACAATGCTGTATGACGGTGTTTTAATGTTCAATGCACTCCCTGATGAAATAAAAAGGTCGACAAGTATTCGCGGTTTTGACAAAAGTGTTTGTGAATATCTCAGGAATAAAAGATAGGTAAACTTTGTAATATGAATAGTATATTGTATAATTTTCATGTATTCGAATAGTTGTATGCTAAATAAAGTTTATATTATTATTATTATTATTATTATTATTAAGTGTGTCCAGAATGTTGCAGCGATTCAGGAAGACCAGTATGAATGTCCGAAGACCAGGACAGGGTGGACCACGGGTAACAACTGCCATTCAAGAACGTTACTTGAGAGTTTCTTCGTTGAGACAACGGTTTGCAACCGCTCGCCTCCTTCAAGATCCGCCTGAGCAAACTCATGGGGTGCAAATTAGCACTCAGACAATAAGAAATCACCTCAGAGAATATGATTTAAGGCCTCTTGTCACGGCAAGAGGCCCAGCTCTTACCCCAGCCCATCGAAGGGCGCGTTTGGATTTTGCGGGGAGCATATCCATTGGGAAGTGGCCGATTGGGAAAGAGTTCTCTTCACAGATGAGTCTAGATTCTGCCTCTACCATTGTGATCGACGTTCCCTTATATACAGACGTCCACATGAAAAATATGCTCAGTGCAAATTCCTGAATACTACTGGTTTCGGGGGAGGATGGATTATGGTATGGGGTGGAATATCTTTGACTGCTCGCACAGACCTAGTGGTCGGTGATAATGGAGCTATGAATGCTGATAAGTATATTAGGAACATTCTTGAAGAGCATGTAGTACCATTGGTGAAAATTTCATTTTTATGGGCGATAATGCCAGACCCCATCGTGCGCGCATCGTTCAGGAGTACCTTGAAAAGGTTGAAGTCTCTCGAATGGAATGGCCAGCAAGAAGTCCAGATCTCAATCCGATTGAGCAGGTTTGGGACAACCTCAGCATTTCAGTATTTTGAAAATTGTTCATTTCTCTTCTTTCACATAAGATTCGGTGAAATCCTGAATTTTTCTTCCATTTAATGTGTCTTGTTTCGTTCAAAACCTTCCCGAGAGAACATAAAAAATAAGTTATGTAGAGTTAACTTTCATTAAAATTGAGATTTTCAGAATGTGCGTTAATTTTTTTGCACTGTGTATATTCTATTCTATTAAAATATAAGACGTCATATCAGAATCTTATTGTGTTCAAGCCATCACTGGATCAGAAATCATTCGAAATAATAGATACCAGCCATACCAATGTCAAAATGAGATCATGAGCATTAACCTAAACGAATAGTGAAAAGGTTTATAACAGCACAATCTTCATTTTTTTACTACCAGTTTCGAGAATTTTCCAACTAGTCTCATTTTCAAGTCTTCTGAATCTCAAAAAGTATATACATTAGGTGTGAAGGTAATAAATTATAAAACGAATAACACTTACTTACAAGCTACAATGTTAAAATATAAAAATAATTATTGTCATCTACGGTCTTCTTATCACAGAAAATGTTGACTAAAATGGCGTAATTTATGTACATTATATGAATATTGCTCTCGTGGACATCTTAGAAATATTAACAATAATTTCGGGAAGTCTTGGCCCCCTTGGTAGCTAGTTGTTCGCATACAATATTTACGAACCACTATTAACGAATATAGTTTTGTTTTCTTTGAATTATTTCAAAAGTTAACGTTGATCTATAGAAACCTCAATTGTGGGAAGGATCTAAATGTACACATAATTCATGAAATTTTGTGCAATCCATTGAATTCATCCAGGCCCATTGACAAACATTTCATAGAGTTTTAACTTTTTTATTTTTTCAAGGCACGAGAGTGGCATTTCCACAAGGAAATGGAGAGACCAAATTCGGAACCGTACGCTGCTACCCCTCCACAACATCCAGCAATTCACAATCGGCTGGTCAGAATGGTCAAAGCCGAGCAGGTACCGTCCGTGTAACATCATCCTCCAGACCGTCCATCCTGCCCAACGCACCTGATCCTTACGATTTGATGAGAAGGTCCAGGCTGAATTCAACAAATGAAGTTACTTCGCCAGTGAGAGGACGCAGTGTTTCACCAATCAAAAGGAACAGTGGATTGACAGCTTCAGGTATTCATAGTTAGTCTTTAGTAGAACAAGGATCGTAACACTGAAATTAGTCAATCTCATTACCAAAGTATTATTCACTGATACCACAGTATCGAAAACAACCACTCTATGTGCACTCTCGATAAAATGAACTGAATGTTACTAGGATATGGACTAAGAGCCAGTGGCCAAATTTCAGTTGTCATTTGAAAAGTCTTGAAAATTTACTTACTCAATGTTTGAAATCTTCTCGACAATAAAATCTAGTTCTGGAAACCCGCAATGGTCGACAGCAAAATTTCTAAAGTATATCCAGCCAGAACTGATAGTGCCAGTTAACAACTAAATGTACGCCTGCAAGGTTATGAATATTTTCATTGGCTCCCGTTTAGTGCTTTCTCCGCCTTCTCCAGATCTGTATTAGGTACGACAATTAAGTGATTTATTTATGAATATATATTTTAAAATTATTGGTCGTTTTTGATTCAATGTATGTACTTACAAAGTTGGCTATAATCTGGTGGCACGGTAGTGCCCCCGCCAACACGATCCAAGCGAAGCGCGGCGCCGGGGCACTACCTATCTTTTATTGAAGTGTTTCGTCGTATTTTTGAACGCTCTTAACTTGAGTTTGGGATCTTGTAGATGAACGAAATTCTCAGGATACAATGCAAGTAGAAGAACTTCAGATTTTATAGACATCTAAAAACCCCCAATTTCGTCAGTCACTGACTGATGATCATACAAACGTATGTATAGCATTGAGTTTGTCTTCTCGCATTGCTTAAATTGTGGCCTCTAGGATGCTCGTTCATCGTTGCTGCCTGAGAGGCACTGATGAGGACGAAATCGGTCTGTCCCTGCTAAGCTTCGATGACGGCATTTCCTCATCTTGGATGAATCGGCAAACAGGGTCTACACTAGTTCAATCACCATTTATATTTATTATAATTTCGTCAGTAACAAGTTATAATCATTATAATATCCTCAAGTAAACCATATCACATTTTTCCAAAAAATTCTCAAGAAGTCTTTCCACCTAAACGTTCATATACAGGGTGGCCATTTGAAAACGAAACAGACGAGATTACAGACGAAATAAATTTTTTCGATAGAAATACTCGGACAGGTCGATTTCTGTTTCGAGGGGGACAACTTAAGATGTAGGTTACGGACGCATAGCGCTTCAACCCTTGCTACTACAACCCTCACCCCCAATTTTTGAATAGGGAAGATGGGGTGAGTGATACCTCATTTGAAAGGTATTTTTATACTGATTTCAGCACAGTAATTGTTTTTTCATTTTATGCATTAGTTCTCGAAATACAGGGTGGCCATTTGAAAACGGAACAGACGAGATTACAGACGAAATAAATTTTTTCGATAGAAATGCTCGGACAGGTCGATTTCTGTTTGGAGGGGGACAACTTAAGATGTAGGTTACGGATGCATAGCGCTTCAACCCTTGCTACTACAACCCTCATCCCCAATTTTTGAATAGGGAAGATGGAGTGAGTGATACCTCATTTGAAAGGTATTTTTATACTGATTTCAGCACAGTAATTGTTTTTTCATTTTATGCATTAGTTCTCGAAATATTCTTGACTAAGCATTTAAAAATGAAGTGGTGTTTTCATGGCACTTGTAGTGTTTTTTTGTGAAAAACCTTTCAAATGAGGTATCACTCACCCCATCTTCCCTATTCAAAAATTGGGGGTGAGGGTTGTAGTAGCAAGAGTTGAAGCGCTATGCGTCCGTAACCTTCATCTTAAGTTGTCCTCCTCGAAACAGAAATCGACCAGTCCGAGCATTTCTATCGAAAAAATTTATTTCTTCTGTAATCTCGTCTGTTTCGTTTTCAAATGGCCACCCTGTATGATTAGGATCATAACTAATTGTGTTGGTGAATGCCTTACATGATCATTTTGCTTCAACTGAAAATTGCTTCTTATGTATTTAATGAATTATTCCTTCAAATTTTTCAGAAATTTCAGTTCTCTATATTAGGTAAAAATAGTAAAAAAATTATATTTAGTGTGATCGTACCAGCATGCATTGAGATAATTCTACTGCGTAGTGCAATGAATTCGTCATTTGTCCTAGTTCAACTGAATATGAGGTTAATTTTTCAAAAAGTAATTGCAAGTATTCTGTGCAGGATTTTTTTAGACGAACTATTTTTGAAATATTTCCTAATATAGGAAATTCATCATGAAATGAATGAAATAGGTTTTATTCTCTTATCCATTCAGGTTCGGATCTTACACTAAAGGTTGGTTTCACAAAACTTTGATTGTCCGATCAAATAAGCCTACGTAAATTCGAACCAATCGAATCAACTGATTTCAATACTCCTTTAAAATACTTGTACAACTCTAAAGATGGGTTTCACGAAACTTTGACAGCCCGATAAAGGCGATAAAGCACTGTCAAATTGATTGGAGCCACCATTGAAATCTCAAATGAAGTTATTCGATTGGTTCGAATTCACGTAAACCGTATTGAGCGCACAATCGAAGTTTTGTGAAACCCACCTAAAGACTCACCATTGTGTATTTCTTCATCATTCATCATCGGTTTTTAAACAGTGTACATAATAGCTCACTTTCATGAATCACTAAATAAGAATTAGATTGGCTATTATTCATGGATAATTTCATTTTCAATTCTTTGGAGGACATTTCTTACTGTTGGCCATTTCGCTTTCTGAAAATAGTTGATTCAGCAAAGTCACATTCCAATTTAGTTATAACTCCAACGACGAAATCACGAAAATGAATGAATTCAGAATGAAGGAAACAATTGTTATGAAAACAGGTGATTGCGCTGGTAGAACTAAATCTAATAAGACTTTGTTAAAGAAATGAACATATTACAGATAATGAAGAAGTTGCAATTATATTCAACACTTTTTTTAGTGAAATTGTTTCGATTATAGCTGGAAAAATAAAAACTTTTAAACCAGATGTTATGAGAGATTGAAAACTAACAATATATCTCTTTAATCAATTCGTCTTCGGTTACAGAAGATTAAATGGCAGTAATGATGCTGTAACTTGATAACTCACAATTTAAATTGTTGAAATCCATCTTTGGGCAGATTTTCATATTCATGTTCGCCCAGACATAAAATCATTGAAAATGAAATGTGATGTGTAACTAGAGCGATAGACAATGAGACACGTGGGGTGCGTTCTTCGGGATACGTTTTATTTTATATATTGGTCCTAGGTACTTTAACAGATTCCCACAAGCTGTGAAAGAAATTAAGAACAGAGAAAGGTTCAGAGATGGCCGAATAAACGAGAAAGGTTCAGAGAGGACTGAAGAAACTTTTTATAGAAAACCGACCTATGTTGAAACATTATTTGGGCTGTTTCCATTATCTATGTGATTGGTTTCTACTGACGTTTCTGCAAGCATACTTCTGCTGTCTTCAGGATGTTGTTGGTCCTGAGAAGGACCGGTTTTTGCCAAACTTGTTCTGCCTGGACTTGTGCGCTCCATACTTTTTTCAATTTCGCAATTACAGTGTGGAGATTCGAACGCGAGTTATCCGAGGTGCAATTTCCGAAATTCCACTCACTCTAACCACTAGCCTACCAAAGCAGGGGATTAATTGCTTCCTTGGGCCGGGTTCGTCCTCCTCAATTCAGATCTAAGTATGGGCACCCAGACCTTCTTTATTTCCAGAGGGGGCGTGCTGATTGGGTTAGGAGTTATTGCCATGAAAGCTGCATCTTTCAATTTTCTTTGTCTCCATCCTTCTTCCTTTGATATTATAGAAGCTTCATCCCATTTGACGTTGTGGTCCTCGTTCCAATCGTGTTGGACTAGCCTGAATTTAACTGTTTCTCCCAGTTGAGCTAGTTTTTGGTGCTCTTTGATTCTGACTTTCAGGGTGCTCTATGAGCACAATCTGGGTTTTGTTGATTTTTTATTCGATCCGAATGAACTCGAATTTTCGGCTGAGAAAATATCAAAAACAGCCTTTTGTCGTCAAACGATCACACATACTTCTCTATGGAAACGAAAAATTGGTTAATGCTTCACTCCCTGTGAAAGTCAAAGATATCATCGATCTGATGACTTTCGTCAACATCGAGAATTCTTCTGACACCCTGTATATTTTCTGAGATTCTTATTCAGATCCATTTTCGAATATTATTTCGTAAAAAAAAAATTTCTGACGGTTATTCGAAAATTTGATATCGAAGCAAATCGAAACTTCATGAGGAATCTATTTTTATCATGAAATAAGGAACTTTCCATTTGAAAAACGAAAGTTGGTGTCAGTTCCAGTAAAACCGGAAGTCCCACGAATCTCAAAAAATGTACAGTCATCTCTTCAGTGAAAACTGAACACTGAAATTGCACACTTGAATTTCGATTCCTTCCCTATTCTAAGGAACACTGGTATTCTTAGGACACCCGATATTATATGTGAACAGTCCGCACCTGCAAAGTTCTCACTCGATCCAAGCCTGGAGAGAGGTCAAGACGAACTATTTCGAATCTGCTCACTAGGCGTTTTCACGCAATGATCTTTGACCGTACCTATGTCGTGAGTCTACTTCCTCAAGTTGCGGCTCTTCTTGCTCCCTTCAGAGGTTGTTGTCCTCGAGATACAACTGTTGCTGGAAAAAAGTTATAGATGATGAAATGGCAATTTGAACGTCCTATGCAGTCTGCTCTTCCTGTGAGAATATCTCTGGAAATCTATTCAGAGCAGAAATTATTTGCTGATTATTGAATAGTCTCGTGAATAAATCTTATTTTTTATAGTTGAGTTAGTAGCTTAACAATTTAAGACAACGATTCAGAGTACCTTACACTTAAATTTCGAATATACCTACATTACTTTTTTCAAATTCCATATATATCTTACGTATTTGATGAGGAGTCGAAATATTCCACCCTCGGAAAAAAGTAAAAGATAAATATTTCAAGAATATCTTTGGCCTCTCTCCAAAAAGTTGTTCGAATCCTCTTGAGAAAATTTTCGCACGTAAGCAATTTTCCGGAAATCCATGAAAATCTCTGTTTTTTCTCTTTAACTCTGATTGTTCAAATAATAAATTCGTAGCTGATTCAGTCATCTACTAAATTTGTCGTAAATTTTTTTTTGTGTAAATCATAGAGTTTACGAGTTATTTAATCGATCAATTCGTGAATGCGCGCGAGTATCCCGTTAACCTAATTTATTTATGGCTCGTTTTAATAAGTAATTATTTGGGTATTATAATAATCTGAGAAAATGAATTGACTAATTTCAAATGTGGAGAATAATCTTAAGTTATAAATGGAAATACTTTCAAGTTTGGAACATTACATATCCTGGCTGAAAAATCAGTTCGTTAATAAAACAACTAGTAGACAAAAATCATGAACAATTATAATACCTATTCGATCAGTGATTGTCGCAGCAAAAAACTATTCAAAATTTAACATTGCAAATTATCATTCAATAATATATTCATAAAAGCAATATTTGATTTTTTTCGCAAAAGTTTCTTGAAAATCTGTTTAGTGACATGCTTGGATCTACTTGTTCTTTAGATTTGATTATATTTCTTTTACAAGTTAATATATTCTGATGAAGCTTTAAACCTGAGTACTTCATAATATTATACTTCGAAACTATCATAAAGTTTTTCCGAGAGTTTTTCCCTAACTCAATGTAACTTATGCTCATAATATTTATTATAGTGCGTGGACGAACAAGTATAAGTAAAAAAATCCAAGTTAGAGATGATGCAATTTAAATATCTAGAATAATTTCAAATGGTTATTTCAAATGGTTTTCAATTTCTTATTCAAGTAAACTATACAGTTTCATTAAAATAAAATATTAATAACTGCCGAAAATAACCATTTGAAGATTTTTTACATATTTGAATTGCATACTTCTTATTTGTTTTTTTTTATTCATACTCGTTTGACCACTCTATACCTAGATATTATATAGTGACATTGAGAGAATCTTCCGACCTTATTGGCAGTGGTCTATGAGGAATAATTTCTCTTATTTATTATTATGATTATTATTATTTAAATGAAAAAATAATAAAATGAAGTGTAATAAAAAATGTTGCATTCCACATTTCGATTTTTGTTTACTCATAAAATTTATAAAATGGCAATTGAAGATATTCAAAAACATTTCTTTCAAAATTTCGTATATTTTTATAGCTACTGTTCGGAGAAACTTTGTAGATGAAAAAGTACATCAGATACAATTTTTGATTTGAACATTTTCTATGGTTTCACCATTCAAGCAATTAGAGTGAGACTGAAAATAAATGAAACTGTTTGAGCTTTTTCTCACTTGATAATAACATGAATTCAATCCAAAGTCTCCTTGGCTAAATGAATATACTGTAGGTTGATAATCAAAATATAAATATATAAAATTATGAGAATTCTATCGTTATTCCTACCTTCTTTCTAGAGAAAATGTGTAGAAGGTTGTACGAAGTGCTTTTTAGCATGTGACTTGGAAGAATAGAACTTTTTTTGACGCTGTTAGATGTCGAGAGTTTTATTAAGTTACTCAATCGCCCTCACTAGGTTTCGGCCTCATTTGTATAAGGTGACCATTCGTACTGATTTTACCAGTACAGTACTAGTTTTCGGGCATAAGTCCTGGTTAGTAATTGAACAAGAGCAGTACGCGAAATGTTCTGGTTTTAGATGAGATTTGAAATTTAAAACATTGAAACAACGAAATATCTATAATATATTATAGTTATGTGTTTTGTGTTGCATATAAGCTAAGGATCAAATATCATAGAGTTATAATCTTTGCTAAGGATTGTCTGGTTTCACAAGTTAGTTTCTATTCCGCAACAATCGTTGATATAATAATAATATTGATCCTGGTGAAGAATATTTTGAGAAATGTAATTGTTGCGACATTCGGAACCGCAAATCAACAATTAAACACAAACGCGGAACGTCAGCAATTCATGTAAGACATATTTTAAGAAAAAAGAATTCAACCAATTAATGAAATTAGTAAAATTTGGTCGTTGCCGGTCAAAATTCGTATTGTCCTTGTTTTAGGTTAGAGAAAAATGGTCACCTTACATTTGTATCATCTTCAGTCTCTCTTATCTTGCAGTCTCTTTTATCGTATCTGCAAATACGCGGTTTTCAAATTTAACTGGATTCTGGTGTTTTGAAGCATGCTTTAACATGTAGGCAACGTTTGAAGGTGGAATCTGCAATGAAAATAGTGAAATTTGGTCCCATGTGCTAAAACTGGCATATCAATTGCTTAATAATTCATCTAAACTCAATTTATGCCGATACGACTTTCTGTCTCAGCAGGGCAGTATTTATCAGAGACAAAATCTTACACCCTCAAATTTGCCAGTAATGTCGTTTTGAGTAACTTAATACGGATGATGATATCCAGCAGCGTCAAATAAGAAGTTCTATTCCTTCAGTTCACATGCACTGCTTACATTTTCTTTCACCTTATGAATGCTTGTTTCGTATATCGGTTAATGATCTTGTATTAATAAACATCATTACATGATCGTTGCATAATATATCATTTTGCTAATTATAATGGAAGTTGATTGCCACTTCTGGGAAAAATCTCGAAATTCAATTTGTACGAATGTTGACATATTTTGAGAAAATACCACTTTTCACTTTCTTTAGTTAGCTCTCGGTATATAATGCATCCTGTAGATCTAGCAATGAATGGATCTAACAGCTCATTGTCTCTGATAACAATTCACAAATTTATTCGACTGACAAATTCGGTTAAGAAATATTCCAATCGACCTTCCCTGTATATAGAAAACTGTAGGAGAACTGATTCATTCCATTCCACATCGGGTGTATTATGTTATATCATCGAATTAAGTTTCATTATCGGAAAACATATCGCTTTTAAATACCCGTTAATTAGCGTTTGCTTCCCGATGAGGAAATGATTCTGCCATTGTCGGTATCCATTTCTTTGTTAGCATGGTATTATCACATTTCTTCGGCAATAATCACCTCTCCGTAGGTCTGTTGAAAGTAGCTCGTTATGAAATAATTAAAATGAAGATTAAATGTTTCGCGCTCAACCACTAACAATTTCAATACACTGTAACGTGAAAACGGCAGCAAAGATGCTCTCCCATAGACAAAATAATATTTGTTGTGATTTTTAGGGAGGCGTTCGATCCTGGAATGCAACATCAACCCTTACGAACTGATGTCCACGGAAGCAGATCAGCCCGCAGAGGACAGCAGTATTACTTTCGTCAATGGTCAAAGGATACGAATAAGACCGCAAGCTCCCGAACCGGACTACGAGGACGTAGAAGAAAATTCGACTCCGAAAAAATACCAAACTGAATACTCGAAAAACGATACCTTTCCGCATAGTATCGAGAATGCCGTCAAGTCGTCTAGACCTAAGCCCAATCGAGTTGCACCAGATCCTCCTCCGGTATCTCCGCTAGGAAAGGAGTCAGATCGGAACAGTCCTTTCAAGTCGATATTGAAAAAATCAGGTTCAGGCGAATCGAAAATGCTGACTTATTCTGCACGTTCCAAGGCTGGCTCTCATTTTTATCTTCCTATGCCAAATTCGACTAGGAAGAAAGTACAATTTCTTGTCGAACATTCGGATAACGGAAATGATTTGAATGAATACTCTGTTGAAACATTCAAGAACACTGAAGATCATGAAAACCAGGAGAAGGAAAGTTCAGTGGATAGTTACGACAAGAAAGAATTCGAATTTTCAAACACTGAAGGTAAGTGGAAATCGAAATATTCACTCCACCTACAATATAAACATATATGAAACCTTGATGATAGTCTCAAATATCAAAGATCTCACTTCTCGACTTCTTCTTCATTTTCGTACAAAAATTAATGTATTGAATTTTTTTTTCGTGTTTAATATTGCCATTGAAATATAAGCAAAATTCGTTTATGAACGTTCGTATGAGGTAGTTTGAGAAGTTCTGAAGTTTATAAAGAAACTCGATGAGTGAAATCAATATACATTGAAAAGACTATCAGAAAAAACTATTCATTTTAAATGATCGTAGGAAAAAATATGCGCTCTAATTTTTTTTCGGGTTCAAATTTTCATTCGAATGCTTGTTCTCGAACGAGTCACCCCGTATATATCTTATCCCATAGAGATTGGAAAAATTTCCCGAAACACGTCGAATGATTTTGTTTGAGGGTATAGTTTTGGCTTGAACGGGTGCTTCAACGCCTCAAAATTTAATAGGGACGAGGGATTGCATGAAACTTCATCTTGGAAGCATGAAAAATGCATAAAAAATCTAATTTTAATAAACCGTTTTCGTAAAAGCCAGCTTAAATGTGTTGGTTATTTTTATAATGTGTAAGCCTATTTTTATTGAGCATTTTTTACAAATTTTTGAAAAAATAACATTTTTAAAAAATGTAAATGTTTGATCATGTTTCAATCAAGAGAATTAGATCTGCGTTCTCAAATAAAATGTCTATTGACTTCCATAAAATAATCTTGATTAAAAACCGTCTCTATCATAGTTCAGCGTAATCTCAGTTCGTTGACGGCACTCATTTATAATTCGTTGGCGTAGTTTGTTCAAATTTTCAGGCTGTCACAAAAATTTGGGATAATAAATTTATTTTTGTCGAAAATGGTTTATCAAAGTTACGTTTTGCATACCCCTCTGCCCTAGTCAATTTTGAGGGGTTGAAGCGCCCCCGTTTAGGAGGTTGCTCGTTCGAGCCTCAAATATATGTCAAAAGATGTCCCGCGAACAGAATCATTCGACGAATTCCGTGAGATATTTTACGTGAACAAGGATAGGATGAAAACCTCATAAACGAAAAAGTCTCGTTTTCGAGTTGAAGGCTGTTGGATTTGATTCCAGGTATTTACGAGTGAGAGTGAAAAATTCAATTTCTACTGACAGAAAAAATTTTTTTTTTTTGTTTTTTCCGGAATTAGTTGGAAAAAATTGAATTGCCACTATTAGATTTCAAAATACTAAATTTCTGAGAACCAAAATATGGAGCAAATTGCTGATAACTTCTTTCTCATAATCTTTCACTGACTCGACCTTATATTATTATGTTGCAGTAAATTTGATTGAGGAAGTCAGATCAAAGTGAACCGAACATGTTAGTTAAGGAAAGGACATATTAAAGTTTTGTTTCTAAACAAATCTGTATGTTTTTCGAGCTATTGGAATACGAATATAAATGTTGCCATCTCGAATGGAAAGGTTTTACCTCTAAAATATTGAAAATCATAAAGGTTTTCGTACTTTATTTGCAATTTATGGTGATCCAACAAGGATACACCATCCGGAAAAAAAATGTGATTATTATCCTCCAACTGCGAGGATTACACGATATATGACCTGTGAAAAATGTTTAATATTCTTGTCTTTATGGTGGATTGATGTCTTGAGGAATATCACTCATTTAGGCCTGAATTAATAATGGATGTCCGAAATAGCTTGAAATTTTCAAATATTATCATTATTACCCATGAACGATTTTTGGAATTTCTTCGCAAGTTTTTCAGATTTCTCATCATTATTTCTTGGTAATATTATCTGCCTGAATTCAAATTTTCGACTGTTCGAGTCCAGAAAAATTGTTGAAAATTGATATTCTTGATTTAGACGTTCTCATTGAACATGATTTGAATTTCAATTCATCTGATGCAATTATTATAAGAAATTCGGAAATAAAAACATCAATGTTATAATGTTATTTTTTTTATGATTTTACAATAACCTATTTTTTTATTTACTTCGACAGTTAGGGTCATTAACCGTACCAATCCCGTATCATTGGCAAATATTTTCGAAAAAAGAACCAGCTCAAAATTTGGTCATCAAACTGTGACATTTGCCTTTTTCAAGTGCTTTTTCTCAAAAAGTATCTAGTATATAATAGGTGGGGAACAAAGTTCTTGCCAGAAATTCAATCATTAAGAGTAGATCGCGTACAGATAAAGAACAAAGTTGAGCGCATCAAAGGTAATCTCCATCGTTAGAAATAACATCTGACATCTGTTTCAATTTAAAAATACAAGTTGGTTTAGAGTCAAAGAAGACAACCGCCTCATTTTTAGCCTCTTCAGAAGACATGGGTTTAGTCCTGTTTAAGAGTTTCTGAAAAAACAGAAATACATAGATATCTGTAGGGGTGAGGTCGGGGAAAGAAGGAGGGTGATCTATGGTCCCCCAGCGAAGTTCCTAAATTTTTTCTCGGATGAAATTTGCGATGTGTGGTCGCGCGTTGTCCTGATGGAAAATTACGCCCTTTCTGTTAATCAAAGCAAGTCTTTTTTTGATTAAATTTTCTTGCACACGGTCCACGTAACTACAATAAACCTCTGCATAGACCGTTCGGCCACTTGGTAGAAGGTCTTAAAAAATTATGTCGTGGATATCCCACCAAACTGACGAAAGAACCTTTTTGTTGGTCAGTGATCGTTTTGGCACAGATTTTGGTTTGGTGGGTAAACACCAGCTTAAATGACGTAGGGGGAAGGTGTCCACAGTAGACCCACTTTTCATCACATGTCACCATCCGATCCAAAGAGAATTGATTTTTCTCTCTTCTCAGCAGTGATGTGCAGATTTCATCTCACTTATTCATGTTTGAATCATGAAATTCATGAGACTCCAATTTATTTAGAGGTTTGCAGTATCCCAACGTACGAAGATGCTTCCTCACACCTCGAGGAGTAAAACCAAGATGGTTGGCGATGTCTTGAATTGAAATCGATGGCTGTTCCTCCAGTAATTGAACGATTTCTTCGTCATCAATCCCACTTGACCTTACTTACTCTTTTTCAACCAACATTTTGGGTAATTAGAACACAACACTCAAACAAATTTACATCAAACAAACTTTGCACGTGTTTAGTCCATAGCATAAGCTTTCGAACGAGCATATATGGTAAACAATCGGCCAACAAATGCTCCCTATACAGCTATTTTACTGACACCTATTTTTTCTGGCAAGAACTTTGTTCCCCACCTAATATTTGTTACTGTGAAAATTGATTCATTCTGACCGATTGAGTCCTCGGATAGGAGTATTTTAAGCTCGGTTGATTTCAAACAATATCCTGAGTGAACCTGTAATGAATTAAACTGATGATTACTGAATTTTTTTTACAGATTTCGAGCATAAGGTGTGCACTCTACGACGGAGCACCAGTGAAAGATTCAAGGTCGAACCTCAAAAAGTAGTTTTTCTTGATACAATGGCTATCCGGACGAAGCCATCCCGTGGAGATTCACGGGAAACCTTCAACAATTGTGATTTAGAAAAACTAGACGGTTTAATACCGAAACGAAAGTTAAGTCCAAGACCCAAAGAACCTCCTCCACTTCCACCACCCATGGATCAAGTATCCGAAATTTCGGATAATCCAGCAGATGATCTCCAATTAGTTACAGCTGAAAAGAATAGGAGTCATGACTCACAACACCCTGTAACTCCAGTCAGAAAAGAACAAAGTCGAAAGAAACAAAAATGTTTCTCAGGGGAAAAACAAAGAAATGAAAATGAAGGTGAAAATAGGAAAAAACGAAAGGAAACACTGTATGCGAAGGATGATGGAACTCATAGAGAGCAAAATATCAGACAGGAGCCACCAAGTGATGACGTTTCTAGAAATTGTGTTCCAAAGAAAATATCGACTCACAAAAAACAACAGATATCTGAAAATCAGGAATCATTTGAGAGTCCTTCTCCTGTTGTCGCAAATAAGAGACAGGAATGTGAAGGAAGTAGCTCAGTTATTGGGGGTAACTCGGTAGAGGAGAAACTTGTGATGAAACCAGATATTAAAGAAATCCGAGAAATTTTCGAAAATCCAGCAGTGGTTGACAAAGTACCGCAAGCCCCACCTCGTAAACGCAGCAATAATAAGCATCCAGGTATAAATATTCAAACTGTAACTGATAAAGCGGAAAAAATAGGAATTGATAATCAAAATCCGGAAAAAAATACCGAAGATGATGATTCATCATCGGTAACTTTTGGGCTATCACCAGACCAGGAGAATTTCGTGGTCGATTCAGAAATTTCCGTGAAAATCACTCCGAAAACGGTGGAAGAAAATTCCGAATTCTTCGAACAATATCATGCAAAAGAAAAGGAATCAAATGAAATGATGGAGGAAAGTGCCGAAAATAAGGATAACGGATATGATTCTGAAGATACTCAACAAAATTCCAAAAGTCAAGATACTTCCGAAGCAATAACAGCAATAATAGACTTCAGTAACAGGACTGTTGTTCAAATTACACCCTCCTCCTCACCTATACACAGAATCCAAATTAAGAATGAATTTCCAGAAATTTCTAATATTCAAACCATAAAAATTTCGGAGAATACCCAAAGAAAAACGTCAATAATGATAAATGGTGATGATTGTTACTCCACAGTCAACGTGAATGATGATGTTCCCATTTATCAGTCATCTGTGGTTGTTAAAGGACATGGCTTAACAGAGCATAATCCGACAAACAATAGGAGAAGCAGTTCTGTATATATCACGGGCAAATTCGATGAAGATAATTCTTCCAAAACTAAATTTCTTTCTGTATATGAAGAACGAAAAAATAACGAGAATGACTACAATAATTGTATATGTAAGAATAATTCCATTGAAACAACCAAAGAAAAAGATAAGCACCCAGAGTCATTTGGCAAAATGGATTCGGAGAGAGAAGTCTCAGTTTATGATAAAACGGAGAAAAACGACGAATGTTGTGTGAGACCTTCAACACCAGATATGTTGAGAGAAATACTTAGAGATCCTGTAGAAGCTGTTAAGCGCAACTTAGTCCCTCATATCTGTGGAAAATCAGATCTGCAAAGGAGACCACGCGACTTAAAATTGAAGAATTATTACCCTATGGTATCGCTCCGAGAATCCGATTCTGCATATATCAAAGATAATTCTCCTAAAGATCCGAGATCACCGATCAGAACTTGGAATTTTGATTCTCTCCTGGAAGAGGATAAGGACGCATGTTCTGAACACAGTTCTTCCACTCAGTACGAATTCGTGGATCCAGGTTCTGATTGTTACACTGATCACAGCAATAGAAGTTCTGTAACTGAAGAAGAATTATCCAACAGAACTAAGTTTTATGAACTCCTAGCTGATTCGGCTCTCTTGGAAGTTTCGGAAAATGAGGATCATCACTACGAATGTATAAATAGAAATGATAATGATCCCATCTACGAAGAAATAGAAATTCCACCACCCCTTCCATCCAATCCACCACCTATAAATTTATTGGACGATTTGAAGTTGGATAAAGAGTTCACTACCAGGTACGTTTCAATTCATTTGATATCTTGTATCAGGAATGAATTATTTCCAAATCATTCATTTTGTTTTCAGGTCCATATTCGAAGGGGCTTCGAAATATGACATTCTCAGTTACTTAGTCGATGCCAAAGAAAGAGGAATAGTCTTAGAAGATTCTTACACATTCTCTAGCATCGCTGGTGATGATTCCAAGGAATCGCTTCCGAAAAATTGTCCCATCAACAGTGCTAGTGATCTCAGCGAAGACAATTCATTGGTTATCAACGGAGTTCTCAGTGACGATAAGAATCAATTCTGCAAATCTTCAGAAGTTGAGAGAAATGATTCTGGTGTAGGTTCAGAAACAAGCAAGAGCTCTTTGAGCAAATATAGGTCGAAGCCAGTAGCTTCTTCGCTATGTGAAGACTGTGAAATTCGTCTCGAAAACTTGAATGAGGATGACCAGATGCTTTGCCGTAAATGCCTGAAGAAAAGGAGTGAAAGGAAGGAGATCATTATGGAAATTGTCGAGACTGAAGAAAAATATAGTAAAGATCTTCAAATTATTTTGGAGGAATTTTATCAACCCATGTTGGTGGCCGGCCTACTAACACCAGAGCAATTATCTACGATATTTTTAAACGCCGAAGAACTTTTAGAAAACAGCCAGTCGTTAGCAGAAAGATTGCGTGATGCTGTAGAAATAGCGGTAGAACAAGGAGACGAGGATTTATTGACTGTAAATATTGGAAAATTATTCCTAGAAGCCGCCCCCATGCTTCATGCTTTCGAAACATACTGCGTGAGACAAGGTCCAGCGAGCCTTCTCCTAGCAAGCCTGGAGAAAGAGAAGGAATTACTGAGAATATTTTTACGTGTATCCCAAATGGAAAACACACTTCTCCGGAGAATGAATTTGAATTCCTTTCTTATGGTTCCAGTGCAAAGAGTCACCAAATATCCACTTTTACTTGCCAGACTTTATAAAGTCACACCCAATCATAACGAAGTAAGGGAACAGCTCAAAGAAGCGCAACATAAGATTGAACTCCACCTGAACCATATGAACTCTCAAACAAAAGATGTACCTAGTAAGCTTTGGAGAAGAATCGGTAGCAGCTCGGGGAGAAGGCCAAGTACCGAGATGGATTTGGTTAATATTAAATTGAGGAAGATAGCAGTGGACGTGTTAGAGTGGAACCATGAAGAAGCTAAGTTTGCATTAGAAGGAAAACTCTGGTTTACTCAACCTACAGATAATAATTGGAGAAAGGGTCGCACTATAAAATTGTCACCTGTTAATGCTTTACTGGTTACCAACGGAAAGGTACGTTTTCAAAACATCTCATCCCTACTTTTTCGTGGTTACTCATTTTAGATTACTGTCAGAGATTTATTCATAGAAAATTCATATATCGCGCTTGTTCTAATTTTCTCCATCATTTTCTTCGACTGTCTTTATTTCTGAATTACCGAAACGATTCACATCAATGCTTTCTCCCTCAGTTGTTCTCCTAGCAAGAACTTCATGATTTATTATCACTCAATTCATGAAAATTAATTCATACTCGATTCGTTCGGTTCGGTTTGCATGCAATTCATTTCGTTTGATTTTCAGTTAGCAAACACCAGTAAATCAGAACGTGAAGAGAATGCCCTGATATTTCCTAAACACTCACCAACTAGAGAAGCAGCACTACTTCTTGTTCGCGATAAAAATGGTCGCTATTCTCTACTGAGGGATCCACTATATCTCGACCGATGTGTCATCGCTTCTGATCCAGCTTGGCAAAGTTATTTCGAAGTGCAGGAACTGCTAGGAAAGGATACATTCATTTTCAAGGTAAAAGAACTGTGAGGCTTGATGGGTTGCAGAAATAAATATTATGTCTTGATTTCGTCCTGTTCCCCATTCTAAGGATTAACTATAACTACTCCAGAAGTGCCCTCAGAATTCAATTTGGAAAAATATGCCTGATCTAATACAAGGGCGTAGCCAGGATTCAATTTCAAGGGGGGAGAGTTCTACTATTTTTCGTGGGTTAACTTTTTTTTAATTTGTATTTATTTTTTATTGCTATTTAAACGATGATAAGAAAAATAGACATGAGACATGTGAACTATTTTTTCTTTTATTGACCTTATACATCAGCAAGTTTCTCTGCCGCACTCTGGATATATGTACATGCAAAACGATAAAAGCTGCTGCACAACAAAGTGTATTTTGAAAAATATGCTGCAACCTCACTTTATTTTCGGAAACCAACCTATATATCATTATGAATAATTGAAAATATAACTCACATCGTTTGTTCAATTACTGATATTAGAAATTCTACAGGCTGAAGATGAAGAGCAGACAAAGATATGGTACCAACAATTGCAGTTCCACGCCCAGGGTATGGGGTCATGGAGAAAAAGACGCAATGCTCTTGCCAATATAATGATGAACGGCATGGGTCTCAGACTTTGAAGGATTGAAAAACTATTTATTTATTTTACTTGTTCGAATAGTATCTAATACAAAGCTTTAATTCGACATGTAAGAGAATGAAATCCAACTGATCCCATCCTATATATTATTTCAAACAATGAGAATAATAGTAATTTAGCTGTGATATTTTCCGGAAAAGGGTTTTATGGGCGTATATATAATTTTAATGTTATCTAATTAGCTTTTATAACTATTTAATGTATTTTATTGAATTGAATATATATACTTGTATAGTATTTCAGACAAATTTTCGCAAATATACTTTGTATTATTCGTCATTGTTCTTTCTCACCCTTTTTCATCTCACCTGTAGAACTGAATAGAGAGTTCAGGGATAAAACAGTTATCATAATCAAATTCCAGGGAATGTAACAAGAATATAGAAATACAGCTAATTAGTCTTCATTCAGGAGGTAGGTGAGCACTCCATCTTGTATATATTGAGTAATAGTTTTTGTTCTTGAGACATTTTACAAAAATATAAAATCAATTCCAAATTTTTTTGTTTCCAAGCAATACTTACTGCAGCCTTAGTGGGCCTGCAATTCAGTATGGCAGTGTCCTCTGCCGGAATGCTTGGATACTTCACAGTATTGGCAACTGATCACAGAGGCCGCCACCTAACAATTCAGTCCTTATATTAGTGCTTTAATTTTATAAGAAGAATTTGAATAACTTTATAGAACCATCATAAAATTCCCTATTTTACCGTTTTATATGTACACTGTGTCCCAAATTGGTTGAGACTGCACTATATCTCAGCTATTATTAAAGATAGAGACATGCAGATTCCGCGATACTGTGTAACTTTTTTTTGGAACTTGTAAATCAACAAACAGAAATATTTCAACTACTTTTGTTTCTGAAATACAAGGCGGGAACGAAAGTGTACACTTCTGGAGAGGTTCTTATTTTTAGGTCCCTGAATAAGATAGGAAAGAAATGAAATCTGCTTAAAATATATATTTTCAAGTTGAAGTCAGTGGAGTAGTAAAAATTTTTTTCATAGCACTGTTTTTGAGATTGAGCAATTTTTGCATTTTTTTTCTGAATACAATGATGCATTTCAACCTTATTTTCAATCCTTTTAGAAAATTCCATATTTAAGTTCTGCTTTTTGATAGTAGGCCTTGAATTCTTCCCATAAATGCATAAAAGCTGAACACCCATAAATATCGATGAAAATATTAATATTTTTTTGTTTCCAACATTTTTAATTTCATGTTGAAGAGTGATATCTTGAATTCACGTTTAAAATATAATTAGATAAATAGGTCTAAATCACATGGCGGTTTAAAATAGTTATAATTAAATGCATGTGTAAGAGAACCCAAACCCTACTATTAAAAAATACAAACATAAATATGGATTTTTCTGATTTTCAAGCTGAAATTCATTGAAGGTTAGGTTGAGATACATCAATGTATTCAGAAAAAAAGTGCAAGAGTTTGACTTTGAAATAAACACATTTGAAGAATACCCAAATTTTGTTCAATCGCAAAAACAGTGCTCTGAAAAAATTTTAATTACGCCACTTATTTATCGTTCCTTCGTAGCTCGTTTTCGACAGTATGAGTGTTGGAATTGCCATCTGAAACGAGTATTAGACGATATTTTATCTTCTTAAGGATTGGAATAATATAGAAATTCTGAGAAAAATCAAGATTAGTGAATTTTGTATTATATGTCTTGGCAGTTTGTGTGATTAACGAAATTTGACAGATTACGGAATTTGAATTGATTTAATTTGAAAATTGATATAATCGGAGGTCAGTACTGACAACCATAAAACAAAAAATATAATAATAATAATAATAAATCTTCATTGGTTCTGTGAGACAAAATATGTATAGGACAGGTCAAAAAAAGGATAAAAAGTCAGCATCTCAATAATACAAAAAACATAAAAACAATATTCATTCAATTATAAAACAATTCGTAAAAATGTATATGAATATATTTTTACATATATAAACAAAAAAGCGATATATTTACAGATTTCTGTCGCTCAAATATTCCCCAACCCTATAGTATGCCTTGCTTAGAAGCAAGGCTTTTATCCTGTTTTTAAAAACTCTAAGGGTCAAAACCTTATATTTACTAGGCATGTGATTATACAAAACGAGGCCTTGATATAACATAGATGACTCATATTTTCTTGTTCTATGCAAGGAAACATTGAGCAGGTTGGCGTTTCTTCTTTGGTAGTCATGATATTCAGAATTTTTGATCTTCGATCTACAATTCGTCTTCATGTACACCAAGAGATTCAAAATATAAATGCAAGAGAAAGTAAGAATCTCGCGAGCTACAAAAAATGGTCTGCAAGAGTCTCTGTGAGAGATGTTGAACATGACTCGCATGACTCTCTTTTGGGCAATGAACACTCTCTCGCTCTATGCGGAGTTACCGAAAAATATGACATTGTAGAAGAGGTGACAGTAAATTAGGCCGCAGTAAATCGACAGCAGCGTCGTGTCAGGCATGGATTGTTTGAGACGAGAAATGGCGAAGCATGAACTAATAATTTTTTTACACAAAGCATCTATCTGCTGCTCCCATCCGAGATTACGGTAGACGAATATCTCCAAAAACTAAGTGCAGTCTACTGACTGAATAGTGATATTCACAAATTGAAAGTTCAGAACACTATCCGAAGAACTCTTGGATTTAAAATAACGACATTTAGTTTTCTCGATATTTACCATCGAAGCATTGAACCTGCACCACTCCACAAACCTCCGGACAACGAGTTGAAGTTGAACCTTCAGATCATCCAAGGAACCAGCAGACAGAACAATCGAGGAGTCATCGGCAAACATAGTCAGAATTGAATTAGAAATGAACTCCGGTAGATCATTGATAAATAACAGAAACAGCAAGGAACCGAGCACAGACCCTTGTGGAACGCCGATATCAACGCCATGAACATCCGAGAACACATCCCCTATTCTTACTTTAATTTTTCTCATGTGCAAATAATCAAACAGCCAATCCAAAATTATACCTCTAAAGCCCAAGTTGTAAAGTTTTCTTCTTAAAAATCCAAAGTCTAGTGAGTCAAACGCCATCGACAAATCAAAGAACAGACCTGCAACGTGCCTACCAGCATAAAGAGAGTCATAAACCTCTTCAAGGTGGCCACAAGTAACCGTTAGGGTGGAACGATTCTTTCGGAAACCATGCTGGCGATCGCTTAGAATATTGAATGTATCGAGGAATTCGATTTTATATTATTTTTTCATATATTTTTGAAAACACACTCAGGATGGAAATAGGGCGGTAATTTATTATATCCTCAGGGCTATCTTTTTTATGAATAGGCAGCACGGTAGCCATTTTAGGAGAGTTTGGAAATTTACCGGTAGAAACCGACAAATTTATTAAATGAGCCAAATGATTCGAAATCTGATCAATGATGATTTTCAGAACTTTGATGGATATACCGTCAATGCCCGTACTTTTACTATTTTTGAGTCTTCGCACAGTGAGACCCACCTCTTCAGGTGAGACCGGATAGAAGAAAAAGGCTTTATTAACATTTCCTGGCAATGTACAGTTTTCAGACAAAGAACCACCGTAGTAGGCCTTAAGTTTTTTTTATGGTTACATTGGAAAAATGCTCACCAAATGCATGAGCCAACTCATATGGCTCTGATATAACTCTACCTTCCAAGAAAAGTGTCAAAGTTTTATCATTTTTAGTTCTACCCGTTTCGAGATTAACGAGCTTCCAAACTTCTCCAGGAAAGTTACCCGACTACTCCAATAAGCGTCCGTAATGGTTCCGTTTAGTTGAACAAAGTAGTTTCCGATATTTAGCTTTCTCTCTTTTGTAGCAAAGTGATGAATTTTCAGTGTTCACATTTTTGCAAAACCAATACAAATTTTTGAGGCTCTGACTAGCTTTTATTATTTCAGGATTTATCCATGAGCTTTTAGAATCTCTACTTTTGTGTGAATACCGGAGCGGACAGCATAAACTAAATTCAAAGAGTAATTCAGACAAGAAAGCATCAAAAGATACATTTGCGTCGTCATTTATATAAACATCCACAAAACTATCCTTAGATTATATTATATGCTAACTGATTCATATTTTCAGCAGACAATGTTCTATGTGGAATTTTTGGGAGAGGAGACATGTTCTCTCTGTTACAACTGAAACTATATTGTAGGGAGATTGCCCTATGGTCAGTGAAATTTGCCTCGAATACCCTTGATTTACACTAGCTAGTGTCTACATTAGTAAGAATATAGTCGAGTTTAGACGAAGAAGCAGGGACGGGCCCAAGGGGGGGATGGGGGGGGATGATCCCCCCCCAATGTTGAACGAAGTTGGCAAATTTTCAAAGCAGTCGGAAGATTTTCAAAGGAGTTGGAAAAATTTCAAAGCAGTTGGAAATATTTCAAAGCGGTTGGAAAAATTTCGAAGCAGTTGGAAAAAATTACAAAGCAGTTGGCAAAATTTCAAAGCAGTTGAAAAAAATTTCAAAGCAGATGAAAAACATAATTCCGAGAGAGTTATGAAATACGAAGGAATCTGAATTAGAAAAAAAAAGTTTGCAATCAGTACTTGGCAATATATGTATAACAGGCAATAAATGGTATTTAACCCAATATTTTTACTATCAAGTGTTGGGAGAGATGCGGCCTCAAGAAGTAGGTACCTAATTGTAAATTTTTCAGTTACGTCGCATGGACTGTGTCATAAAAAACCATCTGGTATCATAAATTTAAGTTGTTATCTTTCAGATGTACCAACTTCGACGGCCTATTATATTAGGCGTTTCTGGAGAACTTGACCTATTTCAATTTTGAAAATGGGGATTTTGATATTGGATATCTTAAGCACAAAACGTTTTCATATTTTTGAAGTCGGAGACAGAAACATTCGTCACAGTGTGTTCCAAATGTTGGGTCAAAAATTGGGATCAAGATTGGCCCATAACTGTCGTTTTTCAAATTAGAACCCAATTTTTTTATGATTGCGTTGGATTGTGCGAAAAAAATTAAGATAATATTCCAACATGTTAATGCTCCTAAAATTAATAATTCTTGTGGTATTCAGGATTTCCTGATTTCATGTCTTACATAGCGTCAAATTCTTAGAATTTGTTTCATATCAACAATGATTTTGGTCATAGAAGATGAATTATTCCAATAACTCACTAGTTACACACCTCTCTTCTTAATTCATTTATTATTGTTGATATGGAACAGATTTAATGAATTTGACGCTACGTACGACATAAAATCAGAATTCCTAAATAACACGAGAATTATTAAATTTAGGAGTATCAACATGATAGAACATTATCATAATTTTTCTTCCCACACTCCAACGCAATCATTAAATAATAGGGTTCCAATTTGAAAATAGAAAGTTATGGGTCAATCTTGATCCCAATTTTTGACCCAACATATGGAACACCCTGTGACGAATTTTTCAATATTCAGCAAATGTACAATATTTCTACAATATTCGACTTCAAAAATGTGAAAACGGTTTGTGCTCAAGATATTTAGAATAGGAATAACAAATATAATACCGAATACTCTTATTTCTTTTTTTTCTTCAGTTTTTTCATGATATTTTGGAAACTATTTTGACGAATGCAACTATACGAGTACGAATGTATTCAGAATTGAATACTTTATCCAATTCGAAAACAAAAATTTTGAAATTTTTTTTTCACTCCCTGTATAACTGGAAGTGGTCAGGCTCCAATAAAATTTTAGCTCAGTAGATAATGTCAAACAATAACATAATCCCAATTTTCAGATTTCAAATAGGTCCAGTTAGTGTTATAGTTTTGCGAATATAAAATATGTGTAAATAAATTGGAATAATGAACCAAAAAAGATTCAAAGTGAAGTTCGAGTTACGTGGTGCCTTATAAAAACCGCAGATGAAGAAGAAGAAGACCATAGAATATCGGAAGTCACAACAAAAATCATTCAAAACACTAAATACATCCTAAATTCCAAACACTAATTGCAGTAAACGCTGCAAAGAGTTCGAAATTGCCAACTCAAATTGGGAAATTTTGTTCAATATTGTTTCTTCAATATGACTGATTTAGGTCAAAACCGTTTCTCTATTAAATTGGGAATATGTTTTTTTTAAGAAGTATCTTGATTTATGACACACACTTTGACATAGATTTTCTGTTTTATTCCCTAGTTATGTTGCTTTTCTTTATTACATGGAATCTGTATGCAAAAGTGAGGCTCATTTTTTATCAAACGAAATATATTTTCTGAAAATTTTGTTTCTTTTATTCTGTGAAATGGACCTATGTTAGGGATGAGCAGTTTCAATATTATGAATCTCATCAAAGTGGTCAGTAATTAACTTTGATTTTTCATCCACCCAACATTCAATCATGTATATTTTTTATTTTATGGAATCTGCTTTTTTCGTGAAAAATATCTTGTTTTGTGATGCTTGAAATTTTGAGAAACACCAAAGAATGAAACTGAACTAAATTATAGAATGAAACAAAATGTGTGTCCCGAAGTTTCAAACATACTTCAAGGTATTCCTCACAAAAAAAAACGATTTCATAAAATAAAGAAACTCACATTATTGAATATTGGGTAATTGGAAAATTAACGTTAATTTCTCATAACTTTGATTCCGAATATTCACTCCTTTCACGGAATAAAAAGAATAGATTTTTCAGAAAAAATATTTTCTCTGATGAAAATGAGCCATGCCCTCGCTTCCAAATTCCATGAAATAAAGAAAAGCAACAAACAAGTAGTGTTTTTCAAAGTTTCAAGCAACATCAAGATACTCTTCATGAAAAAAACAAACTCCATAAAATCTACTTAATTGAATGTTCGGTAGATGAAAAAAAAAGTTAATTACACCTCACTCTGTTGAAATTCATCATTTTGAATTTTTTTTACCGAAACAAATATTATGCCACAAAATGTATAACGGTTTCCTGTGAATTCAATGTCCAGTTGGAAAATTTTCGATGGATTTCCCCCCCCCCCCCAAAATTTGGCTTCGGCCCGTCCCTGCGAAGAAGTAACAGCATTTCTATTTGTAAACACTCTGGTCGGAATTAATGATGTTATAGACAGATTGAAGCACGTTAATAGATCATTCAACATACGTCTATTTTTGCAAATATGATCTAAAAAGTCAATATTGAGATCGCCACAAACAAAAACATCCGAAAAAAATCGACATACAAACTCGAGCACACTAAACAACCCATTGAGAAATATCTTGGAATCTCCAGTAGGGGGGCGATATATGCTTAAAATATAAATTTTTTTACCATATAGTGAAGTCGCAACACAACAGCACTCGAAGCAGAAAACTTACTTAAATCGAGCACTCGAAAGTAGTTTGAACATTTGACATATATGACAGAACCTCCGTGGCCATGGTCACTTCAGCAGAACGACGCGACCCGCTCATAGCCAGAGGTAGACTCAAGAATAGTTTAGATTCGTCACACCAATGTTCGACTACACTTACCACATCAGGGCCCTCTTCATATACTAAAACCTCTAAGTTACTCATTTTATTTGACAAACACTGTGCATTTAGATGTGTATATTTATATATATATATATATATATATATATATATATATATATATATATATTATATATATATATTCTTATGAAAAAGTGAGCTAAAATAATACAATAAATGTTGAAAAAAGTACCTAAGCTGAGGAAAAAAAAGAACGGGGTATCATAACATTCTTCGTATGATACTATAGAGTCATACGATACTATCATCACTAGTATCATACGATACTATATAGACAGGGAAAAAACCTCAGCCGAAAAAACCTGTCTCTTATGAAAAAGTGAGCTAAAATAATACAATAAATGTTGAAACAAAAAGTACCTAAGCTGAGGTAAAAAAAGAACGGGGTATCATAACATTCTTCGTATGATACTATAGAGTCATACGATACTATCATCACTAGTAACATACGATACTATACAGGGTCTTTCACGAGGAACCTCACCCATATTTATACGGGAAACTACTGAACGTATTTTCATGAAATTCAGCACTTATAAGTATTTCACGATGCTGATGAAATCTAAAATATTTTCAAGGCATGAGCACCTCCGGTTTTTCCGGAAATGACGTCAACTTCCGTTTTTCAAATTAGAACACCATTTTTTTATTGCAGAAATAGATTCCTTAGAAAATTTCAAGTTATTTTGATGTAACATTTTTCAATTTTGGTTGGAAAATTCTCTCTGAGCGGGAAAATTCGAAAAAAAAATCGAAAATAGAGCTCCGCTGAAACAAGAATAACTTCGAGGTTTTTGGATGGAAAATTTTCATTTTTGGGATTTTTCAAGATGTAAGATTGATGTATCCACTTTAAAAATCGAAATCGCGATTTATGATACAGGGGGTGAAAAAATCGCTTTCAAAGTTAGGGATGACAAAATCGTGAAAAATCAATTTTTTCAAATTAGAACCCCATTTTTTTATGGCAGATATTGAATCTACGTTAAAAAATAATGTGAGTGTATGCATCACACCCTTGCCCTAAAATGGATATTTTCTGAGTTATTCACAAAAAACTGTTTTTCGTCTTGAATTTTCAGCTATTTCTTTTCCCTTCACTCCAAAAAGATGAAATTTTCAGGAACTGTTATTTGAACCATGCTGTAGATTTTTCACCCCTTCTTGAAACCGACTTCAAGTTACTATTAGGAGAACCATGGCAAACTCTCGCAGTTATAACTAGAGAAGATGCTCAAAGTTTTGACCGTTAATTTCTAGACATTTATTTATACGTCTCAGGAATGCTTCGTGCGTTGCTCTTCTTATTTCATCGGGAGGAAGAGATCTGCAAAAGTGTTTAAAAACCAAATTGAGTTTCAAAACTATGAATCTAAAAATCTAAACAAACCTGAACGCATTTCTGACTCGTTCTATGCAGTCCTCTTTATCAGTCAGGGGAGTTGAGTAGACAATATTTTTTATCCTACCCCAAACATAATAATCTAAAGGAGTTAAATCGGGAGAACGTGGTGGCCAAAGATGTGGACCATTGTTCGCCAACCATCGATCTTCAAATAGCCTGTAGAGGATATTTGACACATTGAGTGAATTGTGTGGAGGCGCGCCATCTTGTTGATACCATAAGTCATTATGGTTCTGTACTAGCGGCTCAATTATTTGAGTCAATATGTCAGAATATCTATCTCCTAAGGGAGAACATTCTTTAAATTATGCAAACATGTGTAGTGTTCTATCTTACCAGTTAAAGTCCCATCATAAATGTGAACATCGAGAATTGCATTATTTTTGATGGCGCAAAAAACATTGAAACTCCAGGTCTCTTGAAAGTTCCATTGTCTGAAGTGGTGGTTGTTCTCTTCATCCCAATAATGACTGTTATGCCTATTGAAAGAACCATTCTTTGTGAATTTAGATTCATCTGTCCAAATTATGCAGTCCAAAAAGTTTTCATTCTCTTGAAATCGAATCATCATAGCTTCGCAAAACTCTGTTCTCCTGACGAAATCAGTTTCCTTCAAATGCTGTACCCTATTGAATTTATATGGGTGCATTTTATGTTTTTTTAATATTCTCCAAACACTCGATTGAGATAATCCCAGATCAATCTCGGCATCTTTGATAGAATTTTGAGGATTCACACGAAAATATGCAAGAACTGTAATTTCGTTGTTCTCATCTTCTACTACACTTTTTTCTCTGTGTATAGTTTTCTTAACGAAAGATCCGACATTTCTCAAGTTTGTCATGGTTCTGTTAATGGTATCTCTCGTTGGTCTGGGTCGGTCAGGAAACCTCTCAATGAACAGTCGAATCGTTCTATCTACAACTTTATTACATTCTCCATGAAGTAGAATGAGATTTAAATAATCTTCATTGGTAAAATTAGGCATAGTGATCGATTTTATAACTTAATACGAATTATCACCAAATTAATAGTAAACACAAAATGCTACTGAATAAAGAGGAATTTGGCAGATGTATTTAATGATATCTATCATTAAAAAAAAAGAATGTAAAACATGGTAAGTTTTTGCATATGGTTCATAAGGAATTATTTATTTATCACTGGAGAGAAAACCGATGGCCGATTAGTTGAAATGAAGAGGTTTCGGATACAAATTCGAATCAAAATTCGCCATCTATTTAGGAACAACCGGTAACTTTTTTCTCTTGCATATTAGGGTAGTAAAATCTAAAACATGGTTTAAGTAACAGTTCCTGAAAATTTCATCTTTTTGGCGTGAAGGGAAAAGAAATAGCTGAAAATTCAAGACGAAAAACAGTTTTTTGTGAATAACTCAGAAAATATCCACTTTAGGGCAAGGGTGTGATGCATACACTCACATTATTTTTTAACGTAGATTCAATATCTGCCATAAAAAAATGGGGTTCTAATTTGAAAAAATTGATTTTTCACGATTTTGTCATCCCTAACTTTGAAAGCGATTTTTTCACCCCCTGTATCATGAATTGCGATTTCGATTTTTAAAGTGGATACATCAATCTTACATCTTGAAAAATCCCAAAAATGAAAATTTTCCATCCAAAAACCTCGAAGTTATTCTTGTTTCAGCGGAGCTCTATTTTCGATTTTTTTTTCGAATTTTCCCGCTCAGAGAGAATTTTCCAACCAAAACTGAAAAATGTTACATCAAAATAACTTGAAATTTTCTAAGGAATCTATTTCTGCAATAAAAAAATGGTGTTCTAATTTGAAAAACGGAAGTTGACGTCATTTCCGGAAAAACCGGAAGTGCTCATGCCTTGAAAATATTTTAGATTTCATCAGCATCGTGAAATACTTATAAGTGCTGAATTTCATGAAAATACGTTCAGTAGTTTCCCGTATAAATATGGGTGAGGTTCCTCGTGAAAGACCCTGTATAGACAGGGAAAAAAACCTCAGCCGAAAAAACCTGTCTCCCCGTAAAAAAATAACATAAAATATTGAATATCAGGAAAATCTTGAAAGACATCAGTGTGATCATCTTCATGTTATCCGTCGATGGGCTCGGATAGACAGATTCTTCCCAAAAAGACTCGCAATTCTTAATCTGAAATGAAAAAAGACAAAAGCAGAAAAGAAACCGATTATTCAGAATAAATCAAATGCATTTTAGAAATGCATTTGGTACTTTAAAAAATATCAACATTAAGATTTCTTGGCCAAATAATGTTGGGAGGTTTATAAATATTTATGACAGAAATGTCACAAAATTTGAAAGAAATGAAAAAGCTCCATCAATTTCTCCTTTCCGAAAATGTTGAAATTCACGAAACTGATAATTTTTTAACATAACAAGCTAAACTTATAAAAAATCAATTAATACATAACTTTTAACCGTCCTCTTTCACGAGGATTTTTTTCTGTTGCCGTGTGGGTTTCTTGCAGAAGAATCACTTCGATACCATGTTCATCAGCTAATTTGGAGACGTAATCACACTTGTCTTTCGAAATTCCTTCGATAGTCAAATTCAAATTCCACAAATTCTCGCTCTTTGGTCGTGAGGGTTTTTCAAACCGGATACGACCTTCCAGGTGATGATTTTTCGGCACTTCAGATGTTTGAAAGACCGCTACGGGACCCCAATGAAAGGCAATCATCTCCCATAGATAAACCAAACATGTTATAACACAAGAAAACAGAATATTTTTCAGGAGCAAAAACTAGATGTAAAAGTTTAACAGCAAACCTATTCACGGAACACTTGAGGTGGTCAGTCTTTTCCGAAAAAATTTTCTAAAACATGCTTTATTCGGCCAGTTGGCAGCGTTCAATGCTGAATCATAATATCCACTTTGAATGAAACATAAGACTCTATTTAACGAGATTGGAGTTTTTCACATTTCGCTTCAGGAAAATTTCCAACCAAGAATTTCTGAAGCTAGTCTAAAGTTGTACAGGGTCTGAGATTGGAAACATGGAATGAAATTGTTTTATCCACACCCTCAACAGTCGACGCCCCTGCATAATTATCAACTACCAATATTTTCGTAGCCTTCTTTGGTTTGGTATTATAGGGCTTTTTCGAGTCATTTTTACCATTCCGCTTGGTGGAAATAGGATCCAATTTTTGGTCAGGTGTATTATTATTAATCGTCGCATGGCAGGCGGGGTCAACGATTGATCGTCACGATCGGGAATTCCCTGATAACGAACATCTTTGGAACATGAATTAGTGGGTGAAGTCTTCGATCTCGACTTATCGATATCTGGTCGGGAATCAGTTTTTGTAGTTGATAACGATTTGTTTACATTTTTAGTGTTCGAATTCATGAGCTCTTTCTTCAGAAATTCTACCTGTGATTGTAACTCGGCGAATTGAAAACAATGCTGTAATGAGTTCATTAGAGTACTACTTTTAGTTCCTTTTGTAATGAATCATAACGATACTGAAAGAGAAAAAAATATGTATTATGGGTAGTTTTCATTTTTCTTATACAAGGCCGAGAAATAAAAACATTTCAAAAAGTGCACATTCTCGTTTTCGCCCTGTATTTCAGAAACAAAAGTAGTTGGAATATTTCTGCTTGTGGATTTAAAATTTGACAAAAAGAGACCCATAGAACATACCAAACAGAAGAGTAACTGGATTTCAATCACTTTTTTCCTTCATCCAAGATTTATAGCATTCACATCGAGCATATTTAAATATGCAAAATGGTTATACAAGGTGTTTCACAACTCATCCAACAAATTTTAACCACATGCGCACTGTTACGAAAGGAGTTGATTTCTCAAAAAAAAAAAAGTACTAAAAGTCCTAGAGATATCGAGATAATGAAATAATACTGTTTAAAACTTTACTTAGTTATAAAAGCTATCCGTACGCTGAAACAATGTCCACTAACTCCTCATTAGTTTACACATGTCCATTTTCATTAATATTTTATCAATATTTTCTTATTTAAATTCACATTTCTTCAGATCATCCACGATACAGATTGAACCTCATTTACACGTTCTTTTCAGTATGATTTGGATTGAGTAAACGTATATACTAAATTTTAGTCACCACTTTTAAGGGTTATATCTCGGAAAGGGGTGGGCTGAGGAAATTTTGTTATAGAAAAGACCCATCTTAATTTCATACCAGCATTCACTGAATTTTGTCGCATGAATTTAGGAACACTCCTTCTGTGAATGTTTAGGTATGTGTGTATATTCGCTTAAATAGGCAAATTTTTTCTCTACCTAACTTGTATTGCAGTTACCAGTGTAATGATAAGGGGAATCGAGATAGTGTCATATTTGTTTTCACGTAACGTCCTGCTGTATTATACATATTCTTTTGATTGAGAGAGCTAAAATAATACAATACATATCGAAACAAAAAAGTACCTAGCTGGGGTTAGTGCAACACAGGAAAATCATACAGGTCTGTAGTATGATAAAATGAGGAAAGGGAAAAAACCCCAGAGAAAAAACCCCAGAGAAAAAAAAACCCTGACTTCACCCGTGTTAGAAAAAAATTTACTAAAAATATCATATCAGAAGATCTTGGAGGACATCTACGTGATCAGAAGAACATCTTAATGTAGTGCTTCTATGGGCAGCAGAGTAAAACAGACAAGAGTCTGTTTTGGTGAAGACACCAATCTACCCGAAATTCTAGATTTGAAATAAAAAAAATAAAAGCAGAAAAAACTAGTTATTTATAATCAAAAAAATGGTTTTTGAATTAACCATCAATTTCAGAAATTCTTTCTTCATAAATTAGTTATAACAGAAATGTCACAATGTTCGAACGAAATGAAAAAACCCAATCAATTTACCCTTTCGAATTGTTAAACATAGGAAAACTTATAACACAATCAGCTAAACCGTAATTTGGAATGATCCGTGTATACCCATTCATCCAGAAAAAAAGTAACAGTAAATAATAAGCTTACTCAAGTTGTTAAAAATGCCACACGTTTTTCAAATCATGAACTTCGTGATATGATTTTAATTCATAGTGAGCACAAGCAGTAGGCCAGTGTGGCCAGCATGCCGTTTGTATAGAAAAAGATTTCCCCCAACTTCGTTGATGATGATAAACTTGATATTGAAATGTAGAGTTGCTGGTCGTTTGAACGAATACCAATAAGAAGCTATAACTCCTCTTATGACATAAATCGGGTAGGTACCTATAACATTTTGGAAAATGTTGAGGAACAACCAACAGCGTTGATTGAAGTAAATACTTGATTGAAGTAAATACTTCAATCAACGCCAACAGTAAGATACAAGATTCATTCCCAGGTCGTCCAAGTGAGACGCAGTGTTTGTGATATGAGAGCAATATCGCCCAAACTATTTCCAAAGAGTTCGAGCATTCCAACCAGAAAATAATCCTCGAAGAAAAGAATTTTGCCTATGGCTTTTCCCCTTCTCTTCCTCCGTCTGTATAGTAGGTCCTGTTCATTTCATCGAACTAATACGCCTTGTGACGTTGATTATCTCCTTCTCTTTGGTGATCACCTTAGTTGTTAGAAAGAATTAGCTGCACGATGCTTTATTGCTCATTTGGCAACTCGGTCGGGACTCATGTGCTCCACGTACTCACCCCAATAGGTCCAATTCTTGCTTGATCGCATCACTCCTAATTCTGTTCATAGTGATTCCTTTGATTGCTCTCTTTTTGCTCGTTGTTTTCATCATCTGCTTCATTTTACCAGTCTCCGCTCTTGTTTCTCTAGCGTATGTGAAAACTGTACGAACGCAGGTTTTGTATATGTGTACATCACATTTGGCCAACATGAACTTATTCCTCCAACACGGTGGCAACTCAGTCTTGGTCTGACGGTCGCTTGAAATGTCTACGCCTAGATATTAAAAGGACATTACCTGTCTGATAACTTTGTTGCCAACCTCGATTTTATATCTGATGGGTGTTCGTGGGTCACCAAGCATGTGTTTTTACTAGTAGGATGTTCATGTTGAGCGATTTTGCCCATTATCGTCCCCATTATCGACGATGAGAGAGCGTAAGAAATTAGGTTTGAAATTTCATGACCCCTTCGATAGCCAAACTCAATGGACTTAAAATGTCCGTATAATTACATCCATTATTATATACAGGGCCGCCGCCAGGGCCGGCAAACCGGGCAGTCTGCCGGGGCGGCAAATTCTAGGGGCGGCAAAATCAGTTTCGTCATACTAGATTTTTTTCCTTCGAAATCGAAAACCCGCCTGTTGTTGAACGTGAAAGCGACTACACGACCAAACTCAGGGGCGGCTTTTTGAGCCTGGTCAACCAAATATATCACACGTGTACACAAATAACCAGATTAAAATGCAATTAAACCAATACAAGAGTAATACTGGCAGAATGAAAACGATGGAAGATGCAGCATTCTAATCATAAATAAAAATCCCTGTCAGGTTGTAAATTTCGCCAACGCCTCAGCAGCCTCTCATCCTAGTTAAACTTGCTTGTTTACGAGTTTATTATCAAGACGTCGGCCCCTTTGATGAACATCTGGGACTGTAAAGTTTTTGGGAGGGTTACTAGAATAATTCAGTAATGATTCTTATTTTCAGTTTGCCAATCGGAAATCTAAATTTTGATATTCGGGAGGGGTTTATAATACTCGAGAAATAAGGGTATGAACTGAACTCGTTAGTCCTCTCCTCAGTGTCGTGTGTCGTCACAAGATTCAATATTTTTGCAAAACTATATAGTGCTACATAATAGAAATCTGTTATCAATCTTCAGAGTTGTGATTTTCGAACTGAATTACTCCACAAGATTGAAGGTGAGTTCTATAATTCGGTATTTTTTTACCGTCGGATTTCACATTTAAACGATAATAAGTATAAAGCGCTCTCTGCTTATTTACAGTGACGTAGGTGATTTCTTTTGAGTCTTTCATCGATCGCCTCAGATATTCATAAAGCCATACAGCGTCGTTTCAATAATTCGAAAAGGCGCCTTTAAATGAGTTGGAAATATGCCTCGCTGAAATTTGAGCGAGATAAGTATTCTCAACTTATTGGATAATGGTCATAGTAATAGTATATTCTAAAACAAGTTGCAGAATGAGCTCCTATTTCAACACGAATGCGAAGTTCGAAAACGAGCGACGAAGGAGCGAGTTTTCGATAGCATGAGTGTTGGAATTGCCTTCTGCAACGAGTATTAGACGGTATTTTCTCTATTTCAGTCAATTTTTGTGAAATATTCTCGAAATTCAAATGAAAATTCAGATTAGTGACTTTTGTTTTGTATCTTGGCAGTTGGTGTGACATACGAAATTTGACAGTTCACGGAATTTGAATTGTTTTGATTCGGAACTTAATTCGATCGGAGGTCAGTACTGACAACCATAAGACGAAACATATAACTGAAAACAATGCTGTAATGAGTTACGATACTGAAATAGAGAAAAGAATATATCAATATTATTATAATAATCATTATTAGATACAGGTGAATACTTGTGATTTATATTGACCACATCTCATTTACTTAATCAGATGTTAGAGTTTAAGAACATGACAACAGGTAATAAATGTCATAAGGACAAATCGCAGAACGAAAACAGTGAGAATAACATGTAGCTTATTCTGATCCGGATATCATCGTCTAGAATTTTCCTCACACACGAGATCTGTGTTGCCTTGGAATAAAGAATTAGTAAAATAATCAAAATCCAAGGCGCTCAAATTTTTTTCCTTTAACATAAGTTCATTTAGTTTCGTACACTAAAAGCAGAGAGCGTTTTCATTGTTTCTCGATACTTTGTATGTGAATGCATTTTAGAAACCCGCATTTTTATTTAACATATCTTATACAAATGCATTTGTACTTATCATAATAATAATAATAATAATAATCTTTATTTGAAAAATCATTGTTCACTATGAACATTGAAATACAAATACGTCAATTACAACGAGAAAAAAATTACCTAAGGAAAAGAAAATCCTTAACATCATAAGGTTCCTGCTGCAACAAAAGCCGGTAGATCTCCCTCCGAAAAGCGTTGAGATTTTTTATATCTTTTATATACCCAGGAAGAGCATTAAACAGTTTTAAGCACATATATGTGCAGTTTTTTTCACTTAAGCTGAGATCGTGATGGGGATATATAAACATATCATGTCTTGTGGGATAAGCTCTAGTTTTCTTAAATCTTGAAAATAATTCAGGATTCTTGAACACAAACAATAAACACCGATATATGTAGAGCGCTGGTAGGGTTAGAATGTTATTGGCCCTGAATATACCACGACATGATTGTCGAAACTTAAGGTTGAAAAGACATCTTATAGCAAGTTTCTGAGTCTTGAACACAGCATTCGAAAAAGTGCAGGTACCCCAGAAAATTATGCCGTATGATAACCACGATTGAAAATTAGAGTAGTAAACTGATTTCAAAAATGGGACAGGAAGGTCATTCCTTAGTACACGCAGGGTGTATATAATGCTGTTTAATTTTTTTATAAGTGACTGCGTGTGCGGAAACCAATCTAAAAATTCATTAACCGTGATACCGAGAAACCTAGTGTTCTCACCAAGAGGTAGAAGTGTCTGTAGTGATGAAAAAAGTTGTGGTTTGATTTGTGTTACTTGAATCGATTAATTTATTTTATAATTATTATGATACCTTACCGCCTGATTGAAAGTTTTTACATACGCATTTATATTTATCGGTATCTTGTATTGTAGAAACTGTTGTATAATGATTTTATGGAAAATTCTTTTGGGATACTTCTGGCCAGAGAAGCTTTTCAAAGTTGAAAATGAAAAATTTTCTACGTTCAACAATGGCCCAAGATAGATTATCTAATCTAGCCATTTTATCCATTGAACATGAGATAGTCAATAATCTCGATATATCTCAAACAATTCATGACTTTTACGAGATGAAGAACAGAAGGAAGAAATTTATTTGAGTTCAAACATTCTAGTCTGATGGTTCTAGTTCACTTTTATACATGCGATGGGCGATGGCCGGTATATATGTTTCTTCTTGTTATTTTTTATTTAATATATTTTTTGTATAATACATATTTATAGTTATATTTTTTTCGTTTCTGAATTTTTTTGGCCCTTGATCAAATTGTGAAAAAGTTTTTTATGAGTCCCAAACTCAATACATCACAGCAAGTTGGCAAAATATAATTTTCTCGGGGCGGCAAAATTTTATTTTGCCGGGGCGGCCCTGATTATATAGAAAAGCAGGGGGTCAATTTGTTATGCCTTTTTATCTGTGGTGCCTTGCTTGATTTAAATTATACTTGAATTATGGATACAGATATATTTACTAAGGTTCATAATTTTATGATGAATGCCCCTTCGCTGTAGACTATCTATTACTTTATCTACCCGAATTCTGTCAAATGCCTTGTAGTGGTCGACAAAGTACATTTATTATAATATCGGTTTGGTGTTTTCAATATATTTTTCGACCCGTCGTCTTTCAATGAATATATCATCCACCGACGATCTGTTTACCAGTGTTTACCCGAAACCTTTGGTGTTCTTCACTTATATATACTGACTTCAGACGTCAGATCTTCAACGACAGTATTTGATTGAAAAATTCTGCTACTGAGTTCATCTATGGATTCGTTCATCTTTCCTTTTGAAATTAGGAAAGTGATTTGTTTGGCTGAATAGGCTCACTCCAACTGAGATCTAATGAAACGATTACACCCAGGTCGTTATGCTCATCAAAGGTTGGCCAGCTTAATAATAAGCATGCTGAGGGTTATTTCTACCAACATGAAGCACCTCACATTTATCGATGTTCAGTGGCAGCAACCCATCATTACAGCAGTCCGAAAGTATATCTAAATCTCATTGAATTTTCTCTCTTCTGAATTTTTCTATTTTCCTTTGGAGTGAAAGAAAATTGGTGAGGGTAAATATTTGTGAATATACATTTTTTTTATTTCTGAAAATTTCCCTTTTCGGATAGGTCTCATAATTTCAGAAGAATCAATGCCTTCGAATAATATAGTCGGAGTCACAGATGATTAATCTTTTGTCACTAATTGATCCAATAAACCAAAAAGCTGCAAATTATGAAAAGCTAAAATGATGAGCTTTTGATTGATGTATCACATGGCTAATCCTCTCTATTGAAAATTCGAGCGAGAGGGGTTAGCCATCACTTACTAAAAACAATATCCAAGAACCCATAGTTTTGAAATGAAAAAATAATCACAATTTCTAGAAAATATTCATGTCTTAGGTATCAGGAATCAGAAAATATTCTCATGTTATATTATTGACATCCATTAATTATTCAAATTCAATTTGATTTTCGAGAACGTACAAAATTAGAACGCTGACGTTACAAGTTTTCACGTTACACCTATCTCCAACATTTTACGTTTGGAGCCGCCAGGGGGTGGTTGTTTCACTAATAAATATGTATCAAGAAGTGATGAAATAACCGCCAAGGCTCCTAAGGATGTCGTTGGGTTCATCAACACCATTGATGGCCTCCTTGGGATTTAAATGAACGAGTTGGGTAAAGAACAAAAGATCCTTGCGGTCGAAGTTCCCGGAAGGCTGAACGAAGCCACAACGACCCCTGTTCATGATAATAATAATAATAATAATGATCAAGAAGTGTCAAAACAGACGTGTTTCTTCAAGGAAATGGCTAAGTCGCCCATAAATCGCCACTCTTTATATTTGAAGATTTCTTTTTGTATAACATGAGATAAAAAAAAAGATACCATTAGTATTTAAAATAAGGAAATTGTTATTTTACACCATTTATACGAGACATAATGTATATTGTCGTATTTCCAGTGAAAAATAGCCTCTACAAATTTTTTGCTCTTTTTAAATATTACGAAATCGAAAAGGTTATGACAGATTTCCGACAAAATATCAAAATTTGATACACCTTCCGTAAACGATTCAAACTAGATATAAAATGTTATTCCCAAATATTTCCCGCGAGTAGTTTGTACCATGGGCGCCCGCAAAATTTTTTCTCAGGGGGGGCAAAAAAAATCGTCGAAAAATGATAAGGCGCATGCGACATCAGTATTCCATTTCTTTCTATTTCGTTTTTTATATTGATTAAGTTTTCCACCTCAACATTTTTTTAACATCAACAATATAAGGCGATATGTATAAGATAATACGGTAACTGTTTTCTAAACAAATCACAATCCATGAAAGAATATTAACAGGAAAATGAAATATAAATAATATAACGAAAGGAATAAAATAAATTGTATGATTGCTAATAGCTACAAATACATCAACCAGTAATAACGAAATAAAAACAAATATACATATACGCTCGATAAAATGATATTCACAAAAACCATACATGAATAATAATGAAATATGAAATATAAATTAAATGAAACAAACCATAAATTCAAAACTAGAAACTCAGAGATTATTAGAAATAACACAATATAAATATATTATCAAAATGAATTAATTATAAAAAAAAATAAAAAAGACATAACACACACAAAAATAATAATAATAATTCTGAAAATAAAATACCGGAATCGTAATACCACGCATATTTTATTCTGAACTAAGAACCAGCCTTCTGTTAGTCTCAAGAAATTCAATAGTAAGTTAATTCCTATATTTTTCTTAGATTGTTTCTTTATCAGTACACGAGGAATGAGTCTGTATTGATGTATAAAGTTTGTTTTTTGGTGTCTTATAGCGATCGTCATCGGCTTTCGATCTCCTTTGGAAAAATTTTAGAATATCCATATTTTCCAAAGGTAAATTCATCAAATTATAAAAATATATGAAATATATATAGAAACATAAGTGAAATGACTCTCAAGAAACAAGAAAAAAACAGTCTTCTGGGACTGCCGATAGAAGTGAAATCTGAGCAACTTGTAAACTGTATCGTCGAACTATTTGGTCATCATTTTTGAAGTAATTTTGGTTTACAACGGAGTGTTTATGATCAGGGATCAAGGAAGTTCAAATTGATCATTAATACTTCCTTACAAATCAAAAATTATTCGCAAATAATAATCTTATGGGTCGACGCTCTACGATACAATTCACGTGTTACTTTGTTTTCACTTCTATCCGCAGATCCCAAAGGCTGCCACATTTCGATTTTTTTACAGTTCTTATCAATAATCTACAATTATAATAGTTGAAATTTCACATTGAGCGGCGCCGAACGAAAAAATCATCTACGTAAATAATCAAAGAAGTTACCCTCGATAACAAAATTTGCAGTCAAAGATACAAAAAACGAAGAATACTCTCTGAATAGGATTGTTTCGAATTCGAATACATCTTTCTCTAGAATGAAAATACTAATGAAAAGATTCTATATTTCCGCCTTCTCGGAAAAAAATATTCTGATTGGAGAATGGGCAATAATTATTGAAATATGAGAGTAGTCCCACTAGTCGCAGGAAAAATCCCCCATCAAGGAAGCCGCCTAAAAAAACCGGTCATAAAACGAACATCTGGTAGCGATTGAAGAGAATGCCGATAAGCATGGGGTAGTTTATGAATTTATTACTTCGTTTTAGGTAAACAAAAACATGAAATTCATCGTCTTCGAAAACTTTCCATGATTTTTTTCACCCAAAAAGTGCTCAACACGCCTCAGGGAGTTATCAATTCGATATAGGATCAAAATCACAGGGGGGGGCCACGGCCCCCCCTGGCCCCCCCCTGCGGGCGCCCATGGTTTGTACTGGAAAGTTTCGACAATTCCCTTTGATGTGTGTCATAAATTCGCCTTTTAGGCGAACCCAGGCCAACGTAAGCATTGACTTTGGTTTGCCATATGTTTTGCATATATCGTAGGCATATTAGGCTTTTCATGAAGTGCCTAGGCATTTTTCAAAACCAATTCAGCCAAACTGATAAAATGCCATAACAAGAACAGAAGAATGTATATCATGTTGTGACTGATTATTGTCAGGCAATTTACAATTTGCCAAAACGTCAAAACGTCATAATAAAGTCACAAAATAAATAAAACAGTTACTGTAAATCTGTTTACTAAGAAAATTAAAAATACAGTTGACACTAGATATAAAAATATACCTGTTAAATTAAATGACAAAAAATAAAACTAAACTTTTATTATTACATTATATATATACAGTTTCTGCCGCATCTCGCATTTCGATCTCCATACTTGTCTATTTCTCCAATCATCCTCATTGATAGCTCTATCTGAACATTTAACAAGATGAGAATGTACTTTTGCTATTACTAATTTACAAATATAAAACTATAACTGCAGATTGAAAAAAAAATTGTAGTTATTACTGCATGTCAAACTTCTATGATATTTAGAAGAGCATAAATTGTTATTTTTGAAGCACATTTTTTGTTTTGCACGTGACTGATGTAGGTACCTCTCTGAGGGTAATAAGTCAATCGGGAACTTCATCTCCAACCGACTGAGGATTCTTGAATATCATTCCTCACAAATAAGGTTTCAAGAATTCCTTCAGAGGTACCTACTTTGTAAAGGCCATTTTTCTCGTCGATCACTCTTGCCATTATATTTTTCGAATAGAAAGGTCCTCGATCTACCTTCGGAACTGTTAAGTAGACATAGGACCCGATTGCGATCTACTTGAATTTTTTGCAGAGAAAGAAACGGCTGAATACATGGTATTCAAGTGTCCAGAGCTGGCGGATTTGAGTACCATTCACATGGGGAAGACGGATCTGGATCCTCATGAAGTAACAGCTAGGGCTCCTAAGTATGTCGTTGGATACATCAATGCCATTGACGGCCTCCTTGGGATTTAAAACGAGTTGTGTAAAGGACAAAAGATCCTTGCGGTCAAAGTTCCCGGAAGGCTGAATGAAGCCACAACGACCCCTGTTCAAAATAAATAAAAAATTTCTTTTTGCAGGATGTCTGTCATCTCTTCAGCATCTGTTGTTTGACCATGGTACGATTGTTGTCTCTCAATTTCAATTTTATTTTGAGTTGCACAAAGTGCACATAGTATCACTTGAAATGTCAGTCGCATTTTTTTCCATATTGTCCAGTTGATTGCTGCTCCCATTATATTTTCAGGTTCTTCTTCTGTCCGAATTTCTTTAATTAAAGAATCTGGAATATCGGTCGATTTTAATTCGAGTTAAGAATCAGCTCCAAAAAATGCACGGTACGGAGTTCTTCCAATAATGCGATGTTTTGAGAAATTATTTGTCTGCCATTGTACCAGTGTTGAATTCAATGGGGTGCCCGGGGGGATTTGGCCCCCGGAGTATAATCGAAATCTCCCCGGCGGAAAATACTTTATCCTCCACAAATCTTATTTTTCACAAAATTTCACAACAAATTGAGAAAAAAACTGTCGGCTCGAAAATCCCCTACTAGGGAGCTGTCGCCTCAGTACATATTCTCTTTAATCATTTTCCATATTGCTGCGCAAAAATTTTCGAAAACCCCTCACGATGTTGAAAATCCCCCTCGATGAAAATTGTCTGGATTCAACACTGCATTGTACAAAATAGCACCCCATGGACCAATTTGTGGAGGAGTGATCGGACATCCACCGAAGCAGGCTTTCAACGTCTTGATTACTTCTTTCTGCGCTACCCCGTCTTTGGGAGTGACATGGCCTGCCCTGAACAATTTTGCAATCAGGTCAATAGCCAACAATTTCTTCTATCACCGAAGCAATAAATTCTCGGCCATTATCACTTTGCAATATGTGCGGTGCTAAAAACTCCAAAAATATTTTCAGTAATTCTATAGCAACCTTTGCAGCTCGTTTGGTATATAAGGGGCGAAGATGCAAAGATTTGGCAACATGATCTTGATAGTTAAGGATCCATTTATATTTTCCGTAAGGAGCAGATTGGAAATATATCACATCTACTTAGCCGTGAACATCAAAATCTTCAGAAAGGAATTCCTGATGAGGTTGCGATTTCTCAAGTTGACATTCCTTAGTTTAATGAAAGTTTCTACTGGTCGTCTAGGAATGTTATATTTATTTTTTAATGCAAATAGAATTTCATCCCTGCCACCATGACCTATGGATCTGTGAGATTCTATCAACACATCAAAATATTGTTCTATGGGAATTATGTAAACAATAGATTGATCAAGAGAACTTCGTGTTCATCAGCACCGATATCATATCTTCTCATTGAATGACACTGCTCATTATTTTTTTGTTTCCTGTTATCAATATCAATGGAGGATAACGGTCAAAAGGAACATATATGCATTTATTATTCTTACAGCAACGTTTCGGCTAATATGTAGCCTTTATCAAGCTAAAATGGAAAATATAATGACATTATACAGGCTAAAATTACAGTGTTTTCAAAAACAAATAGGTCTAATACAGTTTGACAGTTTTTGGAAAATAGGCTGACATATAAATGTAGTAATTGTAGTAAAAACACTTACCCTCAGAATAGAAATTACATTAAAAATATACTGTAGAACAATATAGCCATCATAAAAAATAAAAACAAAGTCAGAAAAACAGGGGAAATTCAATACGACGTTCGATGTGGTGTGAATGTCAATGATTATTCAGTTATCAAATCTTCCACATACTGACGTTAGCCAGTCAATTCGAAACACACGTTCCTAGGTCTAATCAATTCCCGATCGAAGTCGAATTTTATTGATAAAATTAGTATGAATCGAATTAAGTCCACCAATATCAGTCTTATAGTTAACTGTGTTCGGAGTTCTTTTGATGTAAAGCATTTCCTTGAAATTTCCTCGTTATCTGTCATCACTTCGTCATCCCCGTCAATTACATCTTTTTCCACTCTTTCACTATGAAACTTTTTTAGCTGTTCATTGAATTGTGCTTTCATGACTTCTAAATTTCTCGGATTTCGCTCATTTTAATATTTTTGAACACATCAAAATGGATAAACAGGAAAAAAAGGTAACGCGAAATATTAGATTATAGCAATATGAACGTACCTATCGCTGGCTGATAGCGAACTGCAATGGGTAATTCCTAATTACTAACATCTAATGTAATAATAATAATAAACTGCTTTATTTCAGATGATATTGTACAAGTACAAATTACAAATGAAAGAGTGTCAGATATTGTGAATTATTTAGAAAATATCTTCCAGTTTGTAAGGCTCCATTTGCACCAAATATTCATGAATAGCTTTTTTGTATTTCTTGAGGTCATTTTCTTTTTGTATACTGGCTGGTAAGGAATTGAAAAATTTCAAACATCTGTATTCTACTTGTTTCTGGGTCTTTGTTAGATGTACCTTAGGATATGTATAGTTCCAGTTTCTTATGTTGTGATTTTGTTTTTGTGGGTTGTAATGTTCAGAGAAGAGTTCTTTGTTTTTATGTAGGAATAAAAGACATTCTTGGGCATATATGGCATAGATGGTTAGCATTTTGTTTCTCTTGAAAATTCCACGGCATGAGTCCAATCTGTTGATGTTGAAGATTGTTCTGATAGCTTTCTTTTGAAGGATAAACAGTGATGATAGATTTCCTGATCCATAAAATAATATTCCAAACCTCAAAATTGATTCTACTGTAGAATAATATACCGTTCTCAAAGTGCTGGGATTTAGGTATCTAGACACGACTTTCAGGCCATAAATATGTGATGATACTTTTTTTGAGACATATTCAATGTGATGTTTCCAGGTCAGTTCATTATCTATGTGAATTCCAAGGAATTTCGTATGATCCACCAGTTTGTATGTTTCATTATTTAAGTTGATCTCATTTTGGTGTATGGTTGAATGGTGAAACAGCATTACATTGGTTTTGTTTTTGTTCAGTATCAGATTGTTGTTATTGAACCAAGAGTTGGAAAGTCTTAGTACTTCTGCAGCTGTTGCCTTCAGTTCTGGCCACTGGGCTTTTTTGATGAGGATGGTTGTGTCATCAGCATAGTTTACGATTTCACCTTCGATGTTGTTTGGTTGTAATTCTTCTGCATAATCATTCAAATAAACAATGCCCATTGAGATTTTTTGGTAACTTGATCTAAATGTTTCTCCTTCAATTTGAAATTCAGTAATTTGAGACCTATCTTCGAAGTATGATGATACCCACTTCAGAACAGGTCCTCTTACTCCGATTCTCTTCAACTTTTCCAGAAGCTTATCACTCTGAACACAATCGTAGGCTCTGGATAAATCTAGAAAAAGTCCTAAGGTTAATTCACTATCTTCAAGTGCAATTAATATTTTTTTGAGGAATTGATACACTGCAGTCTGAATGGATTTACCCTTGATATAACCGTGTTGGTTCTTTGAGATGATGTTGTTTTCTAATATGAATTCCATGAATTGATCACAGAATATCATTTCAAATATTTTGGAGAATGTTGGTAGGATACTTATTGGTCGATAGCTGTCATAATCGGTTTTATCCCCTCGTTTGAAAATAGGTTTACCACTGCTACTTTCAGAGCATCTGGAAAAAGTCCTTGTTTCAATGATTTGTTCACAATGTAAGTTAGAGGTTCAGCAATTTTATCGATTGTTTGTTTCAACAGAAAATTAGATATTCCATTCACGTCCCAGGTTCTTTTGTTCTTTATCTTTTTTACGATCTCAATAAGTTTATTTATATTGACTTGTTTCAAAAACATTGATTTATTCAATTCATTTACTTCATTACCAGAGTTGTTTATTTTCAGATGCTTAGTCAAATTCATTGCAGTATTTATGAAATGATTATTCATTTCATTGACAGTTTTTTGAGGGTTATCTTTGATATGGAATTCTCTTTGTGTTTCAGAGTTTTTTATGGATTTCACGACTGCCCAGAGAGCTTTATTTTTATTGTCTGATGAAGTTATTCTTTGGTTGAAAGATTTTGATTTTTGAGCTGCTAGTTCCCTGTCATATTGCTTTTTCGTTTCTTCGTATGTGTTTTTAAGAGATAGATTATGTTGACTGAGAATTAACAAGAGGTCAAGCCTATCCTTTAGTTGAGTGACTTGATATTTGCTTGGGGTAATTTCTATTTTTCTTGTTGATAGGTATTCTTTGTAGAGGAAAAGCTAAATTGAAGATTTTAAGGTATTTGCATCAACAATATCATTATACAGTGTTGTCCAGTCTTCTTGTTCTAGTGCTGTCTTAAATATTTCAATATTCCTTTTTGTGAAGAGCCTTTTCCATGTGAATCCTCTTTTCATTCCCATTGTTTTATAGGTTATTTGTCGAGCTTTGTGGTCTGATATATGTGTATCCCATGTAAGAGTTTGATTAGGTTCGTCAATGTTAGTGTAAATTCCATCTATACGGGATGCGCTAGTTTGAGTTACTCTCGTGTTCTCAAATATTGTTCGTTTTATATTGTAGCAGTTGAAAAAATTCAGAAGTTCTTGTTTTTTGTTGGAGTCCTTGTTCATATTTATGTTGAAATCACCTACAATAGTCACAACATAGTTATTTTTCAGTTTGTGCAAGATTATATCCAAATTATTCGTTAGTAATTCTATATTTCCATCGTTATGTATTTCCATACAAATATGTTTCCTCTTGTTTAGGTTAAATTCAACTGCGATTATTTCGAAAGAACCCTTTACTGACATTTCTGAGATATCTCTTCTTTCTTTTGTTTTAATGTTATTCCTAACATATACAGCAACTCCACCATGTTTTTTAACATCTCTGCAAAAATGAGTTCTTAAAGTGAAATTCTTTATTCCAAAATATTTCAGCTGCTCTGCTGTTTTCCAATGTTCACTTATGCATAGTATTTTTATGTTGTCATTGTCGTTTGTAATCTGTTCTAACTGATCTCTTGAGTTTCCAAGTGTTTGAACATTTTGGTGAAATATCGTAAAATTTTCACCTGTTCTGTGTATTGGTTGCTAATTTCTGCTCTCTTTTAAAGTTGAAGCGAGCAAAAGATATTCCCATAGGCCAGAATTCGTTTTCATATACCCAACCATGAAGCTATTAAATGTATTGTTCAATTTCGTAATTACTTTTTTTAGGTTTATTTCATTTTTTTCTGTTGATGCTTTCTTGGCAATGTAAGCTACTATGTCATCTTCTTTTACAGATTCTTCGACTCTTGATATGAAGAGCCATAATTTCTTGTTCTTTTTATAAGGTTCAGATCCGTTTGCAGCATCGTTCCTTAAAGTTAAGGATCCCTTAAGTATTGACAGTTGCACGACTTTCACTCAAATGGAAATCTTACGTAAGGGACCTTAGAATATAGAACAATATTTTATTATCTATGTAGGGACCCTTAAATAGTTTTATCTAGTGACATTTCAGTTTTCCATGTTGTTTAACTTCACCCTAGTTCAATAAAGCCTTTTCATTGGCTGGCCGGATACAGATGATAGTTGTCATTTCCTTAACCTAGCTTTACTGTCATTTTGACGATTTCCTTCTTGTTGGAATTTCAAATTTTTTGCCATAATTTCATAGAAAACAACAAATGTTCAGTCAGTTTGACAAATTATTTTAGGTTATAATCCCATCCTTAAATTTGAGGTTAGGTTTAAGGATCGAAACGTCACTTAAATATTAAGGAACGATGGTGCAAACGGATCTTAATGGATTGGAATTTGTTGAATGTATTGCTTTCTATTTGGCTAGTTCCTACATTTGCTCTTCTATGTCGTGGTGGTTGGCGTGTTTTGTTATTGACTAGTTGAAATCCGTTACTATCTACACTTTTTTGTCGATCGTACATTCCGCCCATTGCGGAGTTGTTTGTTTTCGTTTCAGAAATAAGGTTAGGTTGAACCGTAGATCCATTATTGCGTTCTAACGAGTCGATGGTTTGAACATTAGTGACAACTGAACTGTAAGTCGGCTTTGGCATCTGTTCTGCTTCATTCCTGTTCACTGGTGGTAGTTCATTTGACTTTAGATCATTTGGGTTGTTGTTCCTGCTTCTTAGTTCCCTTGAATTCTTCTTATTTACTTCAGTTTGTTTTGGTTTTTGGGAGTCTTGTTGATATGATTTTTTGTATTCATTTTTTTCAGATTCCAATAACCTTATTCTTTCAAGTAATAATTGATTGTTCATAATGAGAACTTGATTTTTCTCTTCGGATGTCTTGAGAAGTTCTTTCAAATATGCATTTTCAATATTTAATATTTCCATTTGGTAGGGAGCATCACTCTCAGTTTCATCTTGTGTTTCATCTTGAATTACGTGTTAACAAGTAGCTTGTTTCTGACTTGCAGATTGTATGAGACATTTTTGATGAAATATTTCACCGCATTTCGAACACATCACTTTACTTGAAGTTTTCTTCTTGCACTGAGCACATTTTTCATCATTAAATTTCTCACTTTTCTCACTTTTACCGGAGCTACTTTCGATATCATCATCTACCGGCGGCGCCATTTTAATTATTCAATTATTCAATTAGTCAATCGAAAAAATCGTCTTGTTTATACCTGTTCACGTTTTGACGGCACCGGAACGAAAAATGCATTTTATGATCGCGTTCTGCCGGCTTTTTGAAAAATGCCTAGGCAGTTCATAAAAAGCCTAAATTCACATTATGCACAATGCCCCAACGTTGGAACGAGTGGACGTTGGCCGAGGCTTGCCATATCGTCTCTAGCCGCCTGAACCCTTGCCAGCGCCAGCGTTGGGTTTGCTTGTTCTGTGTCTTGCATAAATCTCTCGTCTAGATTAAAAAGTCATGAATCTAATTCTAATAATTTCATTTGCTACAAGAGTTGGAAGGAGTTGGAAATGCTATTGAAATGCGGAAAAATATCGACCAATAAAATTTAAAAAGGATCAAGGAACAGGAAGAATACTGGAGCCGAGTTTTGGAAAGAGTAGTATCCCTCATGAGAACTCTTGGAGTACAAAATTTAGCTTCAAGGAGAACAAATGATACCGTGTTCACAGTGTTGAAAACCTGGATTATCGAATATTCAATTTTTGCATTCTTCAGAAATGGCTTTTATTAGGGCGGAAAAATGAGTGTCTGCCTAGGGCAGCAGTTTGGCTAGCGACGGCCCTGAAACCATGGCTTGGATCTACTTTTCATTTTTTTCATACACCTTATTGTTCTCAATGCCTCATATGCGATATCCAGTTTGTTCTGCTTCAACCTACTCAAAATTTGAAATTTCTTTCAAATCTCATTCTCACTACATTTCCACGAGGAAAAACGTCAAAAATTTCAACAATACGCATGTAGGTATGCTCAACAGAAAATTATCAAGTTATCAGAAGAAATGGTTTTCAGCAAATGTTATACTTGAATGTCTGGATCGGACTTTGGTGTGGTACGCTCATTGTTTGGCCAATAACACATTCATCCAGAATTTGACAGAATTATTAAAATTCAGCCTGTTTCGCTCAATATCAGAATTAGGCTGGGTTGGTACATCACGAACATGCCATTCAAATCTACAATTATTGTAAACAATTATAACTGGTGTAGTTGAGAAAAAAATCTCAGTAATAATCAAGCTGTTTATGATGAAAGATGGATATGGTTCAAACGGATGTAATCAATCTTAATATTCAAAAGGAAATAATGAACAATTTGAAATATCAAGGAAATTCACCCTCAGTTTCAAAATGGTGACAAAATGGTCATTAACTGTATATAAGAAAAAAATATTTAATATATTTACTCATGTGGTAGACCTTTTAGAGCCACTGGAAAAAATTGATCATCACCATCGCATTGAAATCTTCGAACACCAACAAAAGACTTTTCACCAGAATGAAAAATATGACTCCTCAAGAGCTACCTAGCGATGTTGAAAATACATAAATAATTCCAAATTTAAGGCTTCGAGCTTTTCTTCTAGAAATCAGTTCTCGAACTCTCAAATTGTAGCAGGTATTTACGGATGTTTCATTTCGATTCATTAATGTTCTGATGAACGAATTCAGCAGCATTTTTCCAGAGGAAAACATTGCGCAAAACATATCGATCCTATACAATCATGGCTCCCATATTGTGAATATTACGATTCTCATTAATATTCGATGTAGATTTCTGATAACAATGATTTCATTCAAGCAGTGCATATCTGTTTCTACTAACAAGGATTTCATACTAATTTCTGGGAAAGTTATAATTGGATATTCTCTGGGAAAACTGACATAACGACGACAGAATAATAATATATTTTTGTTGATTGTGTATGAGTTCTGTAAATTCGATGCGACTCGCAAAGATCAGATAACACTCCAGTTGCCGTAATAATTATACCCGAATCTTATCTCAGAATCACTGTTATTTCCTTTGATGAATTGATATTGGGCAAAACGAAATCGCTCGTGTTCTGCTTCTTATTCATGCTGGGAGCTTTCTGTATTCTGGTATCTAATACGTTCTTGTTCGAAGAAACTTGAAAAATGCTATAAACGATATCCATGTTGGAGAAGTATTTTAATTCATTGTAGTTCGTGATAATTTGAAACACTATGAGAAAAACATGAGTTGATTCCTGAAATTCTGCTCGAAGCGGTGGTATGCAATTAGGGATTTTATTTTGAACAGGAATTAATCTGAAAGGAGCAAGTTCATTTATTTCAGAAAAACACAGGATTATTTCCATTAGACACAGAGTACTAGGGTCATGAGGGATCTAGGCGGAATTCATCATGAGGCGTTATGGAACGTTTCTATCCATTTTTTCGAAGAATGAGTTGTTATTGATTATTATGAAAGTTAATTGATTTTTTCTCATCATTTAAGCTAACGTTTCGAGAATTGAGAGCTATTTTATCAAGGCTAGAGAATACGAAAAAAGGAATGGGTGAAACACACCCGAAATACAAGCATTATATCAATCTTTACCCAGTCAACAACTAGAAATCAAGTGTCGTGACATTTTGGAGCAGAATTTGGCACGTCAAAATAGGAATCACACACAATTCACGGGACTATACGTTACCATGGGAATTCAATAAAGGTATGTGTTCGACACAGATCATGTAAAGTTGGTTCTCATAGAGCTTTTAAGGGTTACTTCGGTACCTAGGAAGAATCATAATGATTCGATACAATACAATACAATACAATAGAATACAATACGATTACCAGTATTTGATGAATATTATATACCAAACTATAACGATAAACCATATTAAATACTCCTTTCTGCCTACTCTTCCGATCATTTCAACTCCATCATGATTGAATTTGTCTGCTGTTACATGTGCGTTTCTATATTCAAATTTGTTTGTTTCTTTCTATAATAGTCCAGTCAATCTAGACTTCCATGCTCTACAACTTCTATTATATGACCTTCTACGATTGGAGTGACCGTTTTGGAGTTACAGCTCCTCAAATTGCCGAAAATGGATTTCTCGAAAGACTTGGAAAAATTATCCGATTTCTCCTGAACGGCGGACCCGATAGTGATATTTCATAGGTTATTCGACGCAGAAGTCAATACACTTCAATTTAGGAAGCATTAATTTCTATTCGAGGCTTCCTCAATGGGATATAAGCGAAAAACTGGAAGAAGTCCGAAAATTTTCAGGCCCTCAAAACACACCCTTGCTTCAAAATTTAGTTTTTTCGGATAATGCTATGGATCACATCAGTGAACGAGCCCATATTAAATCACAAAAAATGTGTAGCCTCATCAGTGGGCCCTAAATATATCATACGGATACCTTTATATCAAAGTAGGAATCTATTTAATTTTTTCAATTAATTAGAAAATATTCAGCATTCCGAAATTTAAGACTTTTGATTTTGAGTTGTGTCACTTTTGAAGCAAGGATGCGAAAAGTTGATCCAATAAAAATTTTCTTGGATTCGCTCAGTTTCCCAATATTGGGGTGCTAAAATACCAATTGAAAGTTGGAAACATAACATCCTACCTTTTGTGGACAAACAACCCCTTCAATGTCTAGATTGACTGGACTATAATTAGTTAAATTGTTATGGCATTTTTTATTTATTTTAATATTTCCTTGAGGTACTGTGTTGTTTCTCCCCTATTATTTACTCTGCATATTACTCGGTAGAGTTAATTGATCTAGGGATACGGAACGAAACAGTTCTGCAGATTACTCGGGAAGGTACAAAAAGTACTTCAAGTTAGGTCGTGAAAACAAGCGACGGCTTAAAAGTAGAGTCGCATTTTAATAGTTGTCGAATAATTAGGAAGGTTTCGTGGAGTGAAAATTCGTTATAATGGAGTCTTCGGTAAGAAAATTTTGGATTTATTCATTTTGTTTATTAGTACGAATCAATAAAGGAGTGTGATATCCCGATAAAACTAGGAAGAAAACCAGGAAAAAGGTACCGTCTTTTCAGTTTGAATGTCCAGAGTCCTGAAATCTCTCCTCACATTTAATTATTTTTTATTTTGATTTTTTTACATTTGCATTTGATTGAATTAGGATGTTTTTCTGATGAATGAATTTTTATTTGATCTGATTTGAATACTACCGAGAAGACTACGCATGTAGAGTTGGTTCATGTTATTTTTTTGTTTTTGTTGCCTTTTAAAAAAAAGATATTCATATATAGTTATTTCGGTGGTTTCAGTTAAAACCCTTAACTAACTTTCTGTAAGAAAAAAGCAAAACACTAAGCACCGTCTCTTTTGCAACAGGTCCTACCCACACTTTCTCCAAACTGGAGAGAGTTGATTTTGTGTTAATTTTCAAAAACATCCCTGAGCTAACGGAAAGCCGCTCCTCTGTTAACCACCCAACAACCCCAAGTGGAGTAATATTAACAAGTCTATTTATTACACCGAGAAACGGATGATGAATCATCTGCTCTGAATTTCTTCGGATTACCCTCATAGTCGTTTGCAAAATGTTTCGATGTACCCATATTCCAGCACACTGACAAGAATTCGAACAAGTTTGGAATCCTTCATCGATTTTCCATCTATCGGTAACGTGCCTGTGTACGCGACTTGACATTGCGTTTGCTGTTAAGAGGCATTTATTGTTTGTGATTAGTTTGGAGGATGTTGCCTTTGGTAACTTCTGATTATCCGACCCAGTCTGAGAGCTGCATGTTATGGTGAAGATGTCTTAGAAACCACAGTACTGCCTCAGTCAAATGACCATCTAGGCGTCCTTTTTCAGCGTCTCCATTTTACTGGTAAAACTATGGACATTCTCTAATGAGCAAACTTTAAAGTTTTGCCGTGGCCATTCTGTTGAACGGATTTAAATTCCATTGAATATGTTTGGGATACTATGGGTTGGTTAGTGCCAATTTTTTCCCACTCTGCAAACTTTGGCATTGGTAATCCACGAGATTATATTTCCTCGAAACCTGACGTCAGAAGAAGACTTCGATCATCTTCGATCTACGAACGTTTATATGAGAGTATTCAGCGAAGTGGTCGTGAAACACATTAATATTCTATAACTTTTTAACATCAAATCGAGACTTATCTCAATCAAATTGGGATCAAACAAATTCAAAATAAGAATAAGCAACTTCAAAATGGTAAACACATACGAATTGGGAAGGAACACATTCAAAATAGGTTTCAAAATGGTTATCACAATCAAATTGGAATTAAACACATTCATATTGTCATCAAACAATTCCATATTGGAAAAGGTAGTTTCCTGTTTTATTTCATACTAGCTGGCCCGGCGAACTTTGTTTCGCCTCAGAGATACATAAAGTTGTATCAACAAAACATTGGTATTTTGTCAAGTAGGAGGTATATTAGGCGAAATTAAAGTACAAAATATACAAAAAATTTAATTACATTGAAATATTTTTGGAACATAGATGAATTCAAAATAGTAATCATCGAAATGAATACCATTTTCAATTCCAAGGCTCAGAGAATTGAAAATGGTATTCATTTCTATTATTACTATTTTGAATTCATCTATGTTTCAAAAATGTTTTCGGTGTGGCCTCCGTGAAGGCAAAGAATATTTTTGTTTACCGTTTTATTTTTTTCTTAAATACATTGAAACAGGTAGGTATGTACATTGTTATTCACATGAAAAGACTTCACTTTATTTAAGCGGTAACTTATTATTATTTCAGAAATGTCTCATTGCAGTACCTTTTTTCCCGGGTGCGAGAATAATAAGAGCCGACTCGTGAACACGCAACATACAACTGGCCATGAGAAAAACAACTATTTTCTAGGTTTATGCCACACACACTCAAGGATTGGCTTTGGGATTTGTTAATTGAACGGTCGGCTGGAACAACGTTGGATGTTACACTAAAAAATTATACACATCCAACGTTGTTCCAGCCGACCATACAAATGTCATAGCGAACGATAGACGAATTGGAAATTGAATTATCCTTAACTCAAATGGCATATCTGTAGGGATCATCGGAATTATGGGAATAAGAACTTCCTCACCTTCATATTTTCCTTTGAGTATTGTGCGATGTGCAACTATCTGTTCTGGTCGAATTCTTTCTACTGACCAGATGAGAATGCGTGCATGTGGCAAGCCTCGTTTTTGCCATTCAATTGAATACATCCAGTATCGAGTTTCCCCGAATACATGTTTTGTAATAAAATTCATTAGTGACTTCACTTTTTGTTTGAATACTCGTACAGTGATGTCATGTCGATCAATTGATGTTTGTCCGGGAAGAAGCAGTTGAGTGATTTCTTCCTATTTTGGATTGCCCCCTTTGTGTGCAAATTAATCTTAAAATCTTTCTTTCCATTTACCCCAACCTGCTTGTATTGTCAACGTTGTCATTGTTGCCAAGTTCCATTCCGAGCATGATCTGTCTATATATAACCTTAAAATCTCAATCTTTGTACTCTCTTTCCCTATTTCAAATCTCTCACATTCTTTCTCAAATGCTTCGAGCCATTGCCTTGCATTTGAGTGGTTTCACTTGAATTTTTCCACCATAAACCTCTCTGCGATGTTTTTGAGATCCAATTGATTTTGTTTCTTCTCCATGGACTCAAATTCATGTGATTGGATTACCTCTTCTTCTACCAACTGTTGCAAATAAGTATCTTTGAAAATTACATTATCATCTTCATCAAAATAAACACTTTTCATTTCCTCCGTTAATGTTATCCAAACTGTTCTTCCTTGTCCTATCTGGTTCAGACTTTTCTTCACTCTCTTGAAATGTTCTGTTTTCACAAATTCTTATGCTCACTCACGTATTTATCTTCTTCTGAGAGTATATATTTTACCTTGTCTTCCGTTGTGATATAAGATATTGCAACAATATTTGTCTTTGTATCCGTTGGAGATACTACTAATTTGAAAGTGAATTGGATTCTTTTTGCCATGATAACAAAATATTGTCGTTTTGTAAGACTATTTTTATCAGATGAAATTGAAACCAAATGTGTTTCTCTGTAAACAAAGTTTTCAATTTTATTCAACATTTTTACTTACAATATCCAGAATCTTACCTGTAAGCAAAGAAACGACAATATAAGTTTCTTATACTATTTTAAATTGAACTAAATATCAAACACTTCTTCCAATATCTAAACATAAATTTTTCTCAAACAATACTCATGACAATCAGCTTCAGAACATTGACATTGACAATGGTTGTCAAACCGAAATTTCTCTTTGATTAGAGGTTACAGAAGTCTCATCTCCTTACATATATTAAGAAGAAGAAAAAAATCGTAGCGACATCTATTGTCGTTATTCGCAACAAGAAAAAATATACTTTTTGTTTTTTTTTCATCAAGTTTTTCATAGTTTTAATGTATTTTTTGTTAACCCCACTGTAGAAGAATCCAACAAACAAACTTTCATAAAAAACAGTTCATCCAATCTTGAGTTATAAATGGTGTTACCAACAATATGGCCGACTGAGTTTTAAGGTTTCCTCTTCCAGTCTCTGGATCGAAAATCAATCAGAAAAATTTTTAAATACATAATAAAAGAAAGACCACTAGGTAAAACTTGTGCACAAATTGGTCAAAGGCCAAATCAATTAAAAAACTTGTTGCCTGACAGTAGAAAAAGAAATAACACTCTAAACTTTCAAAGATTCTAGCAAATTTTATCCATAAAAGTCTTCAGAATCGTGAAAATTATCTGATATATAAAAAAGGCATGTTCCCAATGTGAGAGTGTTTAGTGTCATTTTGAATATGTTTATTCCCAATTCGATTGTGTTTACCAATTTGAAGTTGCTCTCATTTTGAAATGGTTTAATCCTAATGTGATTAGTCTCAAGTTGAAAAGGTATAGTATCAGAATTAATACATAAGTACTGTTATGGTTCAAAAGTATATAATTTCAATCGAAATTTAATGAAACAGATGTAAAGAATATAATTGATATATTTAGGTACAGAAAATTATTGTGTCGTTCTATCAACATCGTATATTAGTCTACGAAAATTTTATGGTATTAGGATAAGATAAATCAAGAAAGTTTATGGATGACAGAAGGAGAAAAGATGGAAACGGGAGAAGAGTTGAAGGATGGTGGGAATGAGAACTTGAAATTGAATCGAAAGGGGAAATAAAACTGAATAAAAAATAAAAAGTTGAAATGAAATTAGAATTCTAAGCGGAAATGGTTGTAAAATGAAATAACAGAAAACATACATTGGAAATTGAGAATGTAAAAGTAAATAGGATCAGAAATAAAAGGGAAATTTTCATTGGACATATGTTTGGAGAAGCTGGAATCGAAGATAGAGATTGGAGTATAAGAATTCATTGATAAACAATTGTGATATTGAGAAATTTGAAGTGAGTTGAACTACGAATATTAATTTCAATTCGGAACATTGAATTTTCAAGTATAGAGATAGTAATAGTTGTTATTCATTGAAGCTAGATAAGATAGGTAATTTTCAATTCAATTTTTAACATTTATTAAAGTACTAGTGTTAATTTTAGTGTATTCGGTCAAATTATATTAAATTTCAATTGTATACCTAAGGGTGGGTTTCACAAAACTTTAATTGTGCGATTTAACAACCTTACCTAAATTAGAACCAATAGAATCACTAGTTTTGAAATTTCAACAAATTGCGATGGCTCCAATTAATTTAACGGTACAAACAAAGTTTTGTGAAACCGACCCTATAAATCTATTAATTTCATTGACTTCATTACTTTGAACCTTCCAATGAGATGAGAGTTTTGGCCGGAAATTTCAAAATTTAAATAATTTTTTTTTATTTCGATTCCAAATTCTATTAATAGAATAAAAAAATAAAATAGAGAATTTTGATACCATAACAGTACCTACTATGAGTTTCTAATTAAAATTTTCTTATGAGGTTTCAGGTTTTAATTTTCAATGTGGAACTACCAAATTGTGAAAAGAGGGCGATCACAAAGTTAGTATTTATGCGTTTAACACTTTTAATGTATTTTTGAAACAGAAAAATTGAAAATAGTAATAATCGAAATGAATATCATCTTCAATTCATTCACAGAACCTTCATGAGGTGAACTATATAATAATAAAATCAGATTTTGTCACTGAAAAAACTTCTACCGATTGCTGCCTTATTATATTTCTTGACTATCCCAAATGTCTCAGAGACAATTTCTTCATTGATCTCTCCTTCATCATACTGGCAAGGGCCATTTGGGTAACTTTATGAAAGAGGCGACATCTAGCACGTTGAAAATTATTTCGGAGGGGCCTCCGTAAAGACAAATAATTTTTGTTTAATTTTGTCTTCTTCTGAAAATAATTTTCAATGTGGTTTATCACTACAAAAAGAATGACCAATGAAGTAAGTTGTGAAACCACACCTAAAATAGATTCAGGGGCAATTATTTTGAAGAGTTTAAATATCAATTCTTCGTCATGCTACTACATATGATTATTATTTATTGACGGGGATGGGTATTGAGAATATCTTTCCCGATGTATCCCCACGGACGTCTACATGATTAGTTCTGGTTTGATGACTTCTCGATTGGTTCAATTCTCTTGTATCTCTCCAACTGTAACACATAATATGTAATTGTATTTGGTTCGGAATATCGGATTGGATTTGGATCTATCATTGTATTTTGCTCAGATGAAAGAATACCCGAAAAGAAAGGGTTAGAATACATGAGCATTGCTGGAGAAAATTCCTCTGGGAAAAAAGACAATAGATTGGAACATGTGATATAAGGTTTCTCTGGAAATGATTGGGAAATATAATTGAGCGAATCTCTAAAATTTAGAAAATCTTGGTTCTTCATTTTTCTAAAATTCAAGAATATCACCTCTTCAATATAGAAAAAAAAGAAGTTACATTTATATCCACAATCCCGAGTTTCATGGGATCCATATTTGCTTACTATACGTTATGTTCTGCAAACTTCACCACCTGTATCCCCATTTCTGTGATGTCGTTCATGTATGTGGGAGGTGATTCGGGGATCAGAATTAATTCTTTTTAATTATTTGGTATGAAATCGTTTAAAAACTGCTGAAGATGCTTAATTGGAATCTAAATCCATTGAGACATATTGGGTTGCAAAAAATGTTTACATAATGTATACCTTCTCATCGGTGGGTGAAACAGCTATTGGCTCCAGAAAAAACTTTTGCATGGACATACTTGAAATATATATATATATATATATATATATATATAATATATATACAGGGTGTAACAAGTTCGACGGCCTATTAGGCGTTTCTGGAAAACTAGACTTATTTGAAATCTGAAAATTGGGATTATGATATTGTTTGACATTATCTACCGAGCTTAAATATTCTTGGAGCCTGACTTTCAGTTATACAGGGAGCGAGAAAAAAATTTTCAAATTTTTTTTTCTGTTTTTTTGTTTTCGAATTTGACAGAGTATGCAATTCTGAATACATTTGTACTCAAATCGTTGAATTCGTCGAAAAACTTTCCAAAATATCGAGAAAAACCTGAAGAAAAGGAGAGAAAAGAGTATTCGGTATTATATTTGTTATTCCTAATCCAGATACCTTAAGCACAAACCGTTTTCACAGTTTTGAAGTCGAAGACTGTAGAAATATTGCACATTTTTAGAATTTTGAAAAACTCATCACAGGTGTTCCAAATGTTGGGTCAAAAATTGGGATCAAGATTGGCCCATAACTTTCGTTTTGCAAATTAAAACCCTATTTTTTTATGTTTGCGTTGGATTGTACGAAGAAAAATGATGATGCTGTTCTAACATGTTAATACTCCTAAAATTGATAATTCTTGAGTTATTTAGGATTTCCTGATTTTATCTCGTACGAAGCGTCAAATTCATTAAATCTGTTTCATATCAACTATGACCTTGGTCATAGAAGATAAAATATTCCAATAACTCACCAGTGACACACCTTTTTTTAAATTCATTTATCATTGTTGTTATGAAACAGATTTTATGAATTTGACGCTACGTACGACATGGAATCAGAAAATACTAAATAACTCAAGAATTATTAATTTTAGGAGCATCAATATGATAGAACATTATCAGCGTCAGATTTTCTAAGGGGATAATAAGTGGACATAAAAAAGCTCTCCGTCAATAATCTGACGATTTGCATGTGATGCAAACTTGAGGCTATATTTTGAAGTTGCAAAAAAAATTTCGACATCTTTACGTACTCGGCCGCGTCAAATTAAGATATAAGATATGGTTCATCTTCATGTCCTAGATTGCTGTATCTCAATCTGACGATAACCTCAAGGGATTCGCTAAATCTGACAATTTTGAATCATTGGACTTAATGAATTGAAATGTACGAGAAATTGCATGCAAATTAAAAAACTGGGCATTATGCAGATGCACGCATTGAACTTTCTCGACGACTTTCTGATACTTCGGCTTGTGGAAACCGTCAGATTTCATGTTTTTTGTTATCCTTGAATATTATTTCCTTCAAAATAAAAAATATTCAGCCACACTCGATAATGTCCAGACGACGTTTTCTTTTTCACCTTAGTTAACCTCCCCTTGTCTTTCCGTTACTCTGAAGTTATCAGATAAGTGGTATATACACTTTCCAGCCGACGCTTGAGAATGTCCGAAGGTCAATATTTTTCATTATCGCATCCTTCATTCTCAATGGGCGGCCATATACATATATGGCGCTCATATTTGATGGAGGTACATAACCGGTTACCAGGAATCACTCTATACCTCTATATTAATATGCCGCGCCTAGGATATATTTTTAACTTTTTTTGTATAAAAGTTTGCAAATGAGTTTCTTCAAACGAAAATTAAAAAAAAAAAATTTTGAGTAACCCCTTTTCAGAAAAATTCAAAGGGAAAAAATTCCAAAATATGTAGTTTTATACAAATGATATATACCAAGTTGAGTGTCTCTAGCTCAATATACAGGGAAAATAAATAACGAAAAAAAACTTTCAAACGTACAATAATAACGTCATTTCTCGATCGACAGGATCATCGAAAAGTTCTATTTCTCCGCCTAGGAGGAGAAGTGTTGCTATGCAACACTTTTTCGGCTGGCGACAGGAAAAGTGTTACCCTGCAAAAATACGCGTAACTTCAGGTATTTACCAATATCTATTTCATGTGTGATCGCTAGTTGCGACTTTATCATTGAATATTAGGCTCACAAAGCGGATGATTTCCATTTTATTTCACTAGCCATTAAGTTAAAATATGCTAGAAGCACATTCTCTTGGTAAACTGTCACATTTGATCATAGGTATGCTGCAGAATATTTTTCAATTGACTTCGATGGTTCAAGGGAAGAGGCCAAAACCTCAATTTCTGAAGACATTTTTACTTTCAATGGCCAAAACCTCAATTTCTGAAGACATTTTTACTTTCAACCACTTCTCACCAGCTTGCAAATGATTATTTTACTTCATATCTGTCAGAATCAATTGTGCGAGGCAACCGTAACTAGGCAAATGTCCCATTCAATTATAACGATCGTAAGTGGATAGAATCAAGTACCTAAATGTGAATCAATCCAAAAGTGGATATTCAGATTTTCATGAATTTCAAAACGTTTGAAAATAAAATAACATATTTCATTCGGAGTAGAAGTGACTTTTCATGGCTCGCTATCAATTACTCAAGCTCGCCATGAAAAGTGACACTTCTCCTTATAAAATAATATACGATTATCTTCGGACGAGTATAACTTTTCGGGAAGAGGATTTTCCAAAATTCTCATCCAAAATACCCTCCTTAATTTTCATCAAAGAATCATGTGTCTTGCATTTTTTCGGTGTTATTCAGATACTACCTGAGAAAGAGCTTAGCGTATCTCAAAATCATTTGCGTTAAAGAATAGATTTTTATGATCCCTAGATTTTTTTGATGAAATATTGTCTTCAGCCTTACAATAATGAAACCAAAAACTGAAAATACAAAGGATCCTTTTCATTGTAGGTAATGATTTACTTTACTTTCTGCTTCAAATAAAAGTTCCATATATACTGCTCCACAAGAGTGAGGGATATCGTATTCAATCGTTTTGAAAAGTATGTAATCTTCGGAAAAATCGCTGTAAAATCATTCAAAACTCGATACCAGCTTGAATCGATCCCAGAAAAATCAGTATAAGACATTTCGGTTCTTTGCATATTCTTCATAAATGTTCTTATTTTGAAATAGAGTCAGTTCATCAACGGCTTCGATTTGAAACGAGTTTTCTGAAAATGCCAAGACGTAAATCAACAAACGCTGAGGCTAATAGGGCTGAAACATTATTTGGGCTATTTCCATTATATATGTGTTTGCCGTCTTCAGGGTATTGTTGGTCCTGAGAAGGACCAGTTTTGCCAAACTTGTTCTGCCTGGTCTTGTGCGCTCCATACTTTTGCACTTTCGCAATTACAGTGTGGGGATTCGAACGCGAGTTTTTCGAAGTGCAATTTCCGAAATACCACTCACTCTAAATACTAGTCTACCGGAGCAGGGAATTATTGTACCATTTATGTTATATTTTAATTATACTTTTTGTGGTAGAGGTCACCTTGACTTTATCTACCTGCGAAGTTGGTATGAGCAGTAGGTTAGGTTAGGTCAGGTCTGGTTCATGTTAGGATTAATTGCTTCCTTGGGCCGAGTTCGTTCTCCTCAATTCAGATATTAGTATGGACATCCAGACATTCTTTATTTCACGAGAGGGCGTACTGATTGATTTAGGAGTTATTGCCATGAAAGCTGCATCTTTCAATTTCCTTCTTCTCCATCCTTCTTCCTCTGAGATTATAGAAGCTTCATCCCATTTGATGTTGTGATCCTCGTTCCAAGCGTGTTGGACTAACCTGGATTTATCTGTTTCTCCCAGTTGAGCTAGTCTGACTTTCAGAGGGAGTTTAGTTTGCCCAATGTAGCATCTGCTGCATTCATATGGTATTTCATAGACGCAATCTTTGGTTCTCTGATTCTCGTTATCAAGATTCACCTTCGTGAGTTTTCCCCTGATAGTATCCTTGGTCTTGAATGCTGTCCTCACGTTGTATCTGTTACCAATTCTTCTTATTTTCTCGGATAACCCCCTTCACATATGGTATGACAGAGGTTATCGTTCCGGTCCGCTTATTGTCTGTTGGTTGTTGCTCTGTTGCCGCTTCTCTTGGTTCTCTGGCTATCTTCTCGTGGTAGCCGTTTCTCTTGAGGGTTTCTGTAATGTTGTTGAAATACTCATCACAATCTTCTAGATCAGAGCATATCTTGGTTGCTCTGTCGTATAATCATCTGGCTACTCCAAATTTTGTGATGTCCTGGTCCAAGATTTGTTCTTCACGCATGGTTTCTATGAATAAATAATCCGTGTTTTTTATCGTTGATGGTGTATGGCCTCTGAGTGGAGAAATTACATTGAGGAGGAATCTTGCCAAGGGGAGACATGGGGAATCTCTTGAACTGACGATTGGTCTTAAACGGACGTTTTCCTTGTGTATTTTTGGAAGACCATTTAGATTTGGAGGTTTGCTGTAGTGAGGTGTGAGTTAAGTTTTTGTAAGGTTGTCAGAAAACACCCTCATCTATATGGTCTTCCAAAAATACACAAGAAAAACCTCCTGTTGAGACCAATCATCAATTCAAGGAATTTCCTATGTCACCCCTTGGCAAGATTCCTCCTCAAAATAATTTCTCCACTAAGAGGCCATACAGGATCAATGGTCAAAAACAGGGGGACACTTCATAGAAACCAAGCGTGAAGAACAAATCTTGGACCGGGACATCATGGTTAGTTTCGGCATCAAGAGCCTGTTCACTAATGTCCTTACCAAACGAACCATGGAAATCGCCAAGAATAAACTCGAGGTGGAAACAACATAGGCTGAGAGGACCTCCTTGAGCGTTAGAGCAATCGTTGAAAATGCTAGAAACTTACTTCCAGGTAGACAACAACTGCTACCAACAAGAATTTCATCTGGCAATGGGCTCACCGTTATCTCCACCTCTACAAAACTCTACAAAAAACCAACAAACTGGCGCAGTTACGCCACTGAGCACACACAGTTTCAAAAATGGGATAAAACCCCAAACATATATGTTAACGAATTTTTAATTAAAATCGTATAATTTAAGCCAAGTGGTTTTGTGTTCTTTTATCATTTAACTTATCATGTTGAATCAAGTGTTGTGTGAGGAATCAATGAAACTAGTAGCTACAGCAATGATCAACTCATGAGTTTTCAAAAACTAAGCCGCAACAATTTATAACACGTATGTTTGTTTTCTTATAGATTTTACGATTATGAATATTTTCAGGAATTGAAGAATTTGTCGAATGAAGGAGTCTGATAGAAACACTCCTCGAAACATTTGAAAGTTCGAAGTGTTATTTATTTTTCATTGTCAAGCAACATGATTTTGAAACGAAGTGGCACCTGACAGATAGGTGCACAAGTTTTACGCGTTTCTTTTATTATTTGAATTACATAACATGTATATAACAATCGATATCTAAATTTTTTTTCCGTATACATACTCTCTCGTTGATAAGACCATATTATTATTCAAGTATAATTTATTTTATATCACTAATAAATAATAGATGAATAGGTATATTTATTTTTATACCGGATCTAAGACTACTTGTTGACTTGGGTCAATAAGGATTTCAAATCTTTATCTACAATCTTTGATCAGAATGATATTCCTACTCATTACATATCAGGTCCGTTAATACCTTGTAATGTCGGGTCATGACCAGACTTCATTATGGTAGATGTATAGTAAAGCGTTTTCAACAAGTTATCTATGCAGCGCCATGAATTGTTTCACAACATTAGCGATGCAACATCAATCAATTTTCAGGAAGCTCAGAATTTGTCAAGAAATTTCATAGACTGTGTGAACTTGTGGGAGACCTTTTCTTTCAGAGGTTCCTTATGATCTCGAAGTCAAACCATTGAAAACTTTTGGGCAATTCGTATAAATTTCAGGAAATGAACTCCCAATAAGTAACACTGAAAAACAAAACTTGCTAAAAAAGATGAATATTGGAAAATTTGGTGCATTCTTGGAATATTTCAGTTCGAGAAGTATTCCGTATATAATAGAATATACTTATAGAAATCGATTTTATAACAAAGGAGTAAGTATTACGAAAATTTTGTTCATATATCAAGAGCGAGACCAAAAGGGCGCCATTTTAAGAATGAAATTTCTACTTCAGTTGGAATATTTAATTTTTTCTGGTGAAAACCGAGCGCTTGCTTGAAAGAATTCAGGTTGGTGATAACACCAACTCATGAGGTTTTTAAAATTTGATACGCGTAGGGAAAGGAAAGTTGTTTGAATTTGGCAATTTAGTTCTGTCTGTGAATTATGTTCTGGGCAAAATTCACAAATTAACTCTAAATTTGAGCAGTACACCGGTATTGTGCATTCGAAAATGGGGCAAATTGATCACCTAATGAAGTGACTAAATCGAAATAGAAATTCAGCAAATGGTCAAATTTTATAGGCTTGTTTAGAAAAGATCATGAGAAAGGACATTCATCATATCATTATAGCTGAAGAATAGAAGTGAAAAGTGGATGAAAGAAAGGGGCAACCACTGATCGAAAAAGAGGCTATAGCTCAATCCTGAACGTTTCAATATTCTGAGTGAATTGTATTCTTAGCGGAGGGACTGAAAACTTATCGAATTTGACTTGGTATGTTATATGCTCTTGATTAATGATATTGAAACCATTAAAAATAAATGAAAAATTGATGTTAAGCTGCTATTGGACTTTCAAGGCCTAATTCTATGACCATAATTCTCGAACTGATAACTTCACAATACTTTTTCGAATTCCCACCCAATCGATTCTTGAAAGAAAGACAGATTTTCCGGGTTTCACCTTCATTACGAAAATAGCCAGAAATATTTTTTTCATTTCAACATAATACTATTTTGTCTACCCCACAAGATATTTGTATGGGGTTGAAACAAACAACCCCTTCCTCATAAAATTCCATGACTTTTCAGAGATTGATGAAATTTCAAAGTAGATAATGTGTGTTTGGGAAGAACAAAAGATCCTTGCGGTCGAAGTTCCCGGAAGGCTGAACGAAGCCACAACGACCCCTGTTCATTATAAAAAATGTGTGTTTGGGGAAAATTCAAAATGCATACATTTTGGTCTCCTGCATTCACTTTTCACACTGTCGATACCATAACCCTGGGTTTGAATGCGGGTAAATTTCATCCGACAAGCTATTTTTCGTCAAGAAATCATTGGGTTTTATATTTCAATACTTACCCACCCCTTCTGACATTTTCTGAAATAAATTCATATTCGCATTTCGCAGTTTTGTGCTCATATTTTAATATAACAAATATAACATATTATTATATTTTTCGTAAATTGAACAGCTTCATCGGCAGCGACCTCAGATCCTTTTTCACATTGTCTGATAATTGTGGATAATTTTATGTGTACACGACCAATTCAGCCATATTATTTTGTAATTGAATCTAATAGGACTATTCCTTCATTCAAATGACAATGATGATAATAATAATGATAATAATTTTCAGGAGAAAATGATTCCAAGAATGTACCTACGTGGCTAAATAATTGGGGTATTACATGAACATTTTTGCCTAATATTAAGATTGTAGTCCATGGAGTCTTTTATTCATCTCCTGCCTAAATATTTCGACGAAATGAAAAAAAAAATCAATAGAAAGTAGCCTTTTTCTTTCACAAAAAGGATGTGATTTGTCAGAACGGATAAATTCCTCATGATACGAGAAGAAAATTATGAAACTATGAGATGTAAATAAGATTTGTAATTTGTAAGTAGAAATTTACTATTTCAAACTCATCTATGTTCTGAAAATAACTTCAACAGGTTTTCATAAGAATTTAATCTTTCCTCGATAAACCTCCCATCCTGTATTCTCCATGTCTTCCAGGTTTCTGGGAAACCCCTCAGAAGCTGAATGCAGCTTGAACGAATTAAAAGGACAACACTTCACGAAGCATGACACTTCTATAAGAACATTGAATTGAATATTTTTGGAAAAAAAATAATGTTGTTTTTTCTTGTTTTTTGAGATATATCCCCTAGGAAATTCAGTGTATGACCGAAATTCAGCCGTTCTTCAATGTGCTCATACCTATTTCATCTCATTGCTATTTTCTCCTTTCAGAATGTCACGAAGGGTGGAGAGCCTCAAGTACCGTGATACATGATACTTCATAAATTATTTCTATTTATCTATTAATTATATTAGCTGCCAGGGGTAGAGTAGAACACATTCTCAGGAACCTATTATTGCACCTTGAACATCAAAGCATCAACCGAATGTGTGCATTATTCATGATATACCGACTCATTCCGAAATTTCATTCTATATTCAGGCAAGCCGATAATGATGAAATGTTCGATCAATGTTATTGACTGCCTTCATGGAGCCACAGTCTGACTCTTGTATATTGTATTCAAATTTCCATTTGCAACGTTCCAATCGGAAATACACCTATATATTTCATGACTAAGGTAACTTGCAATATGGAAATCCATAGTAATTAATCACGAAGTGAGCGTCTAAAAGACGGGACAACTCATGAACTAGTGGTGCGGATGATAATTATTATCCGTGATAATTGAAGCAAGTCTATTGCGAATGGAAACAAATTGATATATTTTTCTCCAACGGATTTTGGGCGAACTGGTAGAGAAAGCTATTTTGAAAGATTTTTGAGTTTCTGAGACGTTTTAAGTTTTTTTGCACAGCTCCAATTTTCCTAGAACAAATGTTTAAAGAAGAACAATATCGTAATTTTTTTCAAAAGCAGTGCGAATATTCTGAACTAAATAGTACACCTGCATCATCCAATGATACACAGCTCTTGCTGAGTCCTAAAATAGTTTTTCCAAATACTAAATTAATATTTAGTCGCTCATATCTTGATGTGAAAAATAGTTTAATTCAGAAAATATTTTCATACGGCCAAAAACCCAAAAAAAACATAAATGAAAGCAAATATAAACTGAATGAACATACGAAAGACAAAACTTAGGATTAACACAAAATTCACCTACAATTTTTCAAATGGTTTTCTCTGAGCTTATTAGATCTGGAGGATTCAAATCAGGCACACCTTTGTGACTAGGCAACATGTCCCCCACGATAAATTTATCTGTTCGGATAATTTATATTCAGGTAATTCCGCTCTGTTGCTCTGTGAGGCTGTGAATACGTTGTGCAATAGATTCGGGAAAATATTTTCCAAAAATTGAAGGTAAATTTCATCATTCGATCTTTTCGCAGAAATGTTCTTTTCTATTGTTCCAAGCCAAATATCGACAGAAAATCTGGATTGTGCATAGATAGATGGTGTCACATCCTGCCCAAGGCTTTATCTAGATTTAAGAGGACAGGTCCAGTTTTTGTAGATAGATTAAAATTTTCTCTTGTGTCCGATGTTAACCTATGTTAGAATTTTTTTCGAAATTGAAATTAGTGAGCGGGTTTGATGATGTTTGCATATTCTTTTATGGATCAGCTTTTCTATCTCCACAGTTTCATTCTGCATTTAATTTGAATTTCATGGTAATTCGAAACATTCAATTGACAATTTTTCAAAAAATAGAATGGTGCTGTCAATGATTTATAAGGCCATAATAGGCACTGATTAAGCACTACACACGGTACAATTAAATCGTGAGACCTGATCTGATAATGGAAAACTGACAGTCCGAGGACTGCAGTCCACCCTAAATTTAACTATACAGGTGAGTCTTTGACTTGTACATATATTTTAACGGGACACTCCTGAGGTCAAAAGAAACACTTTTTTGTCTATACCATTCTTTCCGATTCGGCTTCGTTGGAAAGATACAGGCCGTTGAAAATCCATGAAAAAATGTAATTTTCGAATATATCTTGTGAATGATTTCATCGAATGAAATGCTTTTCAGAATATAGGTTCTCATTAAAGTGGCAAATCTTTCACGAATACGAAATTTAACTCACATGTTTTATTTTTTTCGTTATGACCAAAATATACCATTACATTCCATAATTATAGCAGAAATTCCATGATCCCAACTTTCGTGAATTGAATGCCATTTAATGAATTTGAATATCTTCGTGAAATCTCGTGAAATGCGCATTCTTTGAATAATTAATGATTTAAAAAAATCTATACAAACTGCCGTGTGTAGATTTCAAACGATTTGACGAAACTGTCGGCTGGGACATATCGATTATCTGTGCTTTTGTAGTGATAACAAAACTGTAGGGGTCGGATTCACAAAACTTTTGTGGCACCGTTAAATTAATTGAAGCCACCGCGATTTGTTGAAATTTCAAAGTGAGTGATTCGATTGGTTGGAATTTACGTGGGGTTTTTTAATCGCACAATTAGAGTTTTGTGAAACCCGCCCTAAATCTACGTTTCTGCAGTCCCGCACTGCAGTTCGCCGGTGCGTGTATATGTACTTCAAGAGAGATGTTAGGTAGAAATTGCTAATATATCAAGGCCAGTAATCCGGAAAACTCTCTTAACATCCGAATATCCAGTCGGGAAAGCCTTAATCTACAACTAATGAATATTGAGAAGGAAAGATAGAAGAATTTGGATTCTATAGGAAATATTACTATTCAATTTGATTTTTGTTGATTAAAAATTTCCAATTTCAACGCTGTTCTAAAATCTTCAGGAAAATAGAATTAACTCTTTCAACTTTCTTGTTTGGCTTTCTCAACTACATAAGATAAAATTATAGGTCATGAATGTACCCATTATAAATCTTTAATATGCTCTGGCATCAATTCTTTTCATTGAAAAATGATTGCTCATCCTTCATTGTTGAGTTGTGAATATGAAGATCATAAATAGATTCACCGGTTTATAAATACATCATGACAGAAGTTAGCAGTTAAGTTCAACAAATATCGAGTTGACTTTCGAGTGTTTCCTAGTACCCTATAATTATCCGTCTTAGAATATGTTGCCGCAATTATAATGCGTCCCAGAAAAATGCGTTCTAAAAAATTTGGATCAACCGCATGCTACTGAAATCTTCGACCAATTGATTTGGACTCAATTCTAGCCTCCAGTATATGAAGTTAATTAAACGCATGGTTATTTCCCTATATAACAAAACTATCCAACTAACTATATATTATTTTAACGAGGTCCATGAGATTGTGGAAATTTGGACCAACACATCATGCATTATTCACAATATTTACATTATAGGTGCATTAACTCGGACATTGAAGTTCAAGCAAGAAGAGGTTTCCTGATTGGGGCAGTTGACCAAGAGTAAACAAGTATTGAGAGTTTGGGAGTCATACTGAACCTTTTTTCTTGGAGGTGGATATCCACGCTACAAGGCATCAAACCCAAAATGATGACCAGAGATCCAACCCCACAACATCTCCTGCGGATGATTTTTTTGCAGCTGCACGAAGGGTTATGGGAACGCTTGCAGCTGTAGGAAGGCAGGATTGAAATGCTCGTCAGTCCACAGGCTCTGCAGCGGGCTTCTTGTTCTAATACACCTCATATTGTAGACGACTATCTATCCGATGTCGAAATGGACGATGACTTGTGGTCACAAGAGGTCCACGTTTCATCACCATCCACTGAATCCCAATCTGTCGATACAGATAAAGACGAATCTCAACCGAGACCTTCCAGGGACGCAAGATTATTTACGAACTAGCTCAAACCCGCGGCTTAGTTCGCGTAATATTTCATTTCAGAACGGTTCTCATAGGGCCTTAAACCCCACATTCATAACCTCGTATCGATATCCTGACTACGTGACAAACCGATCTCGGGCAGATTCAATAATTTCTTGCTCAAATTTGCATTTGTTCAACCTTCGGTAACTTTTAAAGTATCCATCAGAAAACTATGCTGTAACAAGCATTTGTTATCAAGAATCAATGCCACAGATAACAATCGCATTTTTTTTATATATATATATATATATATATATATATATTCTTTTGAATAAGAGAGCTAAAATAATACAATAAATGTTGAAAAAAAAGAACCTAAGCTGAGGTAAAAAAAAGGAACGGGGTACCACAACATTCTTCGTATGATACTATAGTATCATACGATACTTTCATCACCAGTATCATACGATACTATAGAGCCAGGGGAAAAAACCTCAGCCGAAAAAACCTGTCTCCCCGTTAAAAAAAATAAAATAAAATTGTTGTATCTGAATATTCTATACAGGGTCTTTCACGAGGAACCTCACCCATATTTATACGGGAAACTACTGAACGTATTTTCATGAAATTCAGCACTTATAAGTATTTCACGATGCTGATGAAACCTAAAATATTTTCAAGGCATGAGCACTTCCGGTTTTTCCGGAAATGACGTCAACTTCCGTTTTTCAAATTAGAACACCATTTTTTTATTGCAGAAATAGATTCCTTAGAAAATTTCAAGTTATTTTGATGTAACATTTTTCAGTTTTGGTTGGAAAATTCTCTCTCAGCGGGAAAATTCGAAAAAAAAATCGAAAATAGAGCTCCGCTGAAACAAGAATAACTTCGAGGTTTTTGGATGGAAAATTTTCATTTTTGGGATTTTTCAAGATGTAAGATTGATGTATCCACTTTAAAAATCGAAATCGCGATTCATGATACAGGGGGTGAAAAAATCGCTTTCAAAGTTAGGGATGACAAAATCGTGAAAAATCAATTTTTTCAAATTAGAACCCCATTTTTTTATGGCAGATATTGAATCTACGTTAAAAAATAATGTGAGTGTATGCATCACACCCTTGCCCTAAAATGGATATTTTCTGAGTTATTCACAAAAAACTGTTTTTCGTCTTGAATTTTCAGCTATTTCTTTTCCCTTCACGCCAAAAAGATGAAATTTTCAGGAACTGTTATTTGAACCATGCTGTAGATTTTTCACCCCTTCTTGAAACCGACTTCAAGTTACTATTAGGAGAACCATGGCAAACTCTCGCAGTTATAACTAGAGAAGATGCTCAAAGTTAATTTCTAGACATTTATTTATACGTCTCAGGAATGCTTCGTGCGTTGCTCTTCTTATTTCATCGGAAGGAAGAGATCTGCAAAAGTGTTTAAAAACCAAATTGAGTTTCAAAACTATGAATCTAAAAATCTAAACAAACCTGAACGCATTTCTGACTCGTTCTATGCAGTCCTCTTTATCAGTCAGGGGAGTTGAGTAGACAATATTTTTTATCTTACCCCAAACATAATAGTCTAAAGGAGTTAAATCGGGAGAACGTGGTGGCCAAAGATGTGGACCATTGTTCGCCAACCATCGATCTTCAAATAGCCTGTAGAGGATATTTGACACATTGAGTGAATTGTGTGGAGGCGCGCCATCTTGTTGATACCATAAGTCATTATGGTTCTGTACTAGCGGCTCAATTATTTGAGTCAATATGTCAGAATATCTATCTCCTAAGGGAGAACATTCTTTAAATAATGCAAACATGTGTAGTGTTCTATCTTACCAGTTAAAGTCCCATCATAAATGTGAACATCGAGAATTGCATTATTTTTGATGGCGCAAAAAACATTGAAACTCCAGGTCTCTTGAAAGTTCCATTGTCTGAAGTGGTGGTTGTTCTCTTCATCCCAATAATGAATGTTATGCCTATTGAAAGAACCATTCTTTGTGAATTTAGATTCATCTGTCCAAATTATACAGTCCAAAAAGTTTTCATTCTCTTGAAATCGAATCATCATAGCTTCGCAAAACTCTGTTCTCCTGACGAAATCAGTTTCCTTCAAATGCTGTACCCTATTGAATTTATATGGGTGCATTTTATGTTTTTTTAATATTCTCCAAACACTCGATTGAGATAATCCCAGATCAATCTCGGCATCTTTGGGAGAATTTTGAGGATTCACACGAAAATATACAAGAACTGTAATTTCGTTGTTCTCATCTTCTACTACACTTTTTTCTCTGTGTATAGTTTTCTTAACGAAAGATCCGACATTTCTCAAGTTTGTCATGGTTCTGTTAATGGTATCTCTCGTTGGTCTGGGTAGGTCAGGAAACCTCTCAATGAACAGTCGAATCGTTCTATCTACAACTTTATTACATTCTCCATGAAGTAGAATGAGATTTAAATAATCTTCATTGGTAAAATTAGGCATAGTGATCGATTTTATAACTTAATACGAATTATCACCAAATTAATAGTAAACACAAAATGCTACTGAATAAAGAGGAATTTGGCAGATGTAATTAATGATATCTATCATTAAAAAAAAAGAATGTAAAACATGGTAAGTTTTTGCATATGGTTCATAAGGAATTATTTATTTATCACTGGAGAGAAAACCGATGGCCGATTAGTTGAAATAAAGAGGTTTCCGATACAAATTCGAATCAAAATTCGCCATCTATTTAGGAACAACCTGTAACTTTTTTCTCTTGCATGGGGTAGTAAAATCTAAAACATGGTTTAAGTAACAGTTCCTGAAAATTTCATCTTTTTGGCGTGAAGGGAAAAGAAATAGCTGAAAATTCAAGACGAAAAACAGTTTTTTGCGAATAACTCAGAAAATATCCACTTTAGGGCAAGGGTGTGATGCATACACTCACATTATTTTTTTACGTAGATTCAATATCTGCCATAAAAAAATGGGGTTCTAATTTGAAAAAAAATGATTTTTCACGATTTTGTCATCCCTAACTTTGAAAGCGATTTTTTCACCCCCTGTATCATGAATCGCGATTTCGATTTTGAAAGTGGATACATCAATCTTACATCTTGAAAAATCTCAAAAATGAAAATTTTCCATCCAAAAACCTCGAAGTTATTCTTGTTTCAGCGGAGCTCTATTTTCGATTTTTTTTTCGAATTTTCCCGCTGAGAGAGAATTTTCCAACCAAAACTGAAAAATGTTACATCAAAATAACTTGAAATTTTCTAAGCAATCTATTTCTGCAATAAAATAATGGTGTTCTAATTTGAAAAACGGAAGTTGACGTCATTTCCGGAAAAACCGGAGGTGCTCATGCCTTGAAAATATTTTAGATTTCATCAGCATCGTGAAATACTTATAAGTGCTGAATTTCATGAAAATACGTTCAGTAGTTTCCCGTATAAATATGGGTGAGGTTCCTCGTGAAAGACCCTGTATAGAAGGACATCACGATCAGCGGGACGGCTCTTCGGAGGAAGGATTTCCAAACAAACTCCAACCTGAAAATAAAAAAAGCCAGAACAGCAAGAGAATTCAATTTATACTTCATCAAATTGATCTGAAATTTTCAACCCATTGAAAATATGAATTCATTCTATGTCGGTCGGAAGCCCTATTCAAATTGAACATTATTTTGAATTGAGCTGAAAATGTTGAGAATGGTTATCGTTACGTGCCCTCAGCAGTTAGGCATTCTTGTAGACTTTCCTATAGACCTTTTCGAGCACTACAAAATTGTCCATGACTATTCTCTATCTCTCATAGTAGACCCAGCGTCGGCCGTGAAAGCCTAAAAAAAGACGGGTTAGTTACCGACTTTTTCATGAAAACTCGATAATTTTTCTCAATTTATCTTAATGAGGAAATGAACCTTACATGAAAAGCTCTCAAAATAAATTCTCTACATTACAGTGAAAGTTTCATCAAAATTGGTCATCTGATACCTGAATCCATAGAGGACAAACAAACACACAAACACACGGACATTCACATTTTTAATATTATTAGTATATTTGTATTAGTATCAGGGCCGCCGCCAGAAATTTTGCCGCTCCGGCAAAATAAAATTTCGTCGCCCTTGCTTTGAATTGAAACTAAATGAACTCATTTCATTAAAAAAAAATTAATTAATTCTTGCCTCCAAGAAAACTCAGCTGACTGGTGTAAAGGGAATTCACTGGTTCTTGATTTGGGAAAAATGGTACTGATAAAATTCGGATTGAGGGAAGGAGGTCCATTAACTCTCAACTATGGCTTTGACACCCTTATTTCCAAGGACTCAACGAAGTTCTTAGGTGTTTACATTGACAGTTTCTTAAGATGGTCTGATCATATTGCCAATATTAGTGGTAAACTTAGTTCCTCCTTTTATGCAATCCGCCGAATAAAAAATAGTCTTCCACTATCAGCTCTTCTGAATGTCTATTACTCCTTAGTATATAGTCACCTTGCTTACAATATTATGGTTTGGGGTTGTTCTGTCGATTTTGTGAGGGTTTTTATAGCCCAGAAGCGCATTCTGAGTATAATATTTGGGCTTGTTCCACGTGAATCTTGCAGGGCTGTTTTTGTCAGGTTCGAAATATTGACTGCTCCGTGAATCTATATATACAAATATCTTTTGTTTGTAAAGAAACATGAAAAAAGCAACACTAAGTTTTCTAGTCACCATAACTATAATACAAGAAACACCAATACTTTACTCATACCGAAGCATTAAACAACTAAATATGAAACATCTGCTAAATACCAAAGTGTTATTCTATTCAATCATTCACCTGAGTCAATAAAAATTCTGAAGTTATCTGAATTTTCTAAGAAAATAAAAAATATAGTCACAACCAAATGTTATTATAGTCTTAGTGAATATCTAAACGATAGTATAAGTTGATTTTCTTTGTTTATCATCCTGCCTGTTCATTTGTTAAATAAGTTATTGACTTGTCCTATACACTGTATTTTGTGTCTGAATGGATCAATAAATATCATTTCATTTCATTTCATTTCATTTCATTTCATTTCATTTCATCTCATATCATTTCATTTCATTTCATTTCATTTCATTTCATCTCATATCATTTCATTTCATTTCATTTCATTTCATTTCATTTCATTTCATTTCATTTCATTTCATTTCATTTCATTTCATTTCATTTCATTTCATTTCATTTCATTTCATTTCATTTCATTTCATTTCATTTCATTTCATTTCATTTCATTTCATTTCATTTCATTTCATTTCATTTCATTTCATTTCATTTCATTTCATTTCATTTCATTTCATTTCATTTCATTTCATTTCATTTCATTTCATTTCATTTCATTTCATTTCATTTCATTTCATTTCATTTCATTTCATTTCATTTCATTTCATTTCATTTCATTTCATTTCATTTCATTTCATTTCATTTTCATTTCATTTCATTTCATTTCATTTCATTTCATTTCATTTCATTTCATTTCATTTCATTTCATTTCATTTCATTCGATATTTTCTCTTTTGCGATTTGACATTTGACCTTACAAAATTTCGTCCCGATAGCCATAGTCTTAAACTCAAACATTTGATGAAGTTCATGTTATAAATTCGAGAAAAAATCGATATAAATATTGAGAACTTACCTCCCTCTGACAAATGTTTATTATAACAATATTATACTGTGTAGTTCGAAAGTCTGGAAACGGTGAATTCATTTGGCGCACGTATCAAATCTGAAGAAAAAACTGAAATTCCCAAGAAAAAAACCGAAAAAAACCCAAAAACACCCTTTAGGTTGGGCTTTAAAAAAAATCCGGGCTTTTTCCAACCCTGATTCTAATAATAGGATCCTTAGTAATTTTTAGCCCCGATTGATCCTCATATAAGATATGAGATCCAACTTTGACTTTTGAGGGAAAAACGCTGCATAGCGCCCAAGAACAGAACAAAAAGTTTGGGTTTCAACAAAATCGGACTTGAAGTCTCCCACTGCGAATACGAATCTGAAATTTACTATAAACTAACTGATTTGTAGCCCCTAGAATTTCCGGCCCGGCAGGTTGCTCAGTTTTCCGGCCCTGATTAGTATTAGTAAGAATGTTACTCAATTTTCACAAAAATAAACTTATTAACTTTTAGTGTTCTGCAAATCTTTTTCTCTCCATTATTTGTTGCTTAGCTTGAGCATCAACTTTTACACTCCTCATTTTTCTTTTTCAACATCATAACATAAAAGAACAGAGCTTCAATAGTATTATTAGTTTAAAATCGACAAAATTGTAAGAAATTGAGAAATTCGAAAATAATGATAAACTTTGAAAGACTGTATATGCAGAACAATCAGGTCCACAGAGATAGTTCTGGTATCATATCGTAGGAAATTTAGTCTTCTTCGAAAACAGATTGAAGAAATTTTTTTAAGTCATTGTTCCAGGGTGATGATTGTTGGATTCGAAGTTAATCCAGAAATAAAACAAAAATTAATTAAATGGTATGACATTGAATAATGAGTTCGTCATTTTATGAAGCGGCTTGACTAATCTTTCTGCCCAACAACAATATACTTGAGTCACAATATTCAGACAAATTATCTCCAGTAATTTCAAAGATTAACGATACATATATAGGTACAACTCACTGGATAAATTAGCATTGAGAAACTTGGTTTTAATTTTGAAAAAACCACCTCCTGAAATTTTTCGCAAAATTATTAACACCCTCCATAAATCACTATAATGATTTTCTCGTGTATGCTCTCCAACGCATAATATACCCTCATTTTCATGTAGTAGTTTATCCTATCATGAATTTGTTTAATAAATGTTATCCTCTGGCCCTTGTTTAATCTAATATTCTCCAAAGTTAACTATCTGCACTTTTCATCACCTGATATTCACTGTAATGAGATTACTTTTGCAGACGCTGCTGATTGCATCTTCCAGATCTGCTCTCTGTGTCGTTACATTGTTACGTGCTCTACGTCCCTCTTGATTTCTATTCTGTTCTCAAACTAACCCGATTCGAAAAGTTTCATCCAGTATTTATGAGACATGTGATACAGGCAGAGTACGTTTTGCCTTAGGAATTTCAACTAAACTTTAAACAGCTTTCACAAAGTGATTTTGACCGATCTTACATAAGAAGTTATATCTTTCCAGAAGAGAAATAAACTATTTCTACCTTGATACTAAAAAGCGTCAGTTACTTTGAGTTTTGCAAATTAAACCTAATATGGATCTTTTTCACTCTTTACTTGTCTGTTTTACTCATTCTGAGCGAAATTTGAAGAAACTTTTCCAATAAATTTCTGATGCCGTTCGTTATGTAAATTAAATTTCAAACCACCACATGGGAGGACCATTGCTAGTCAAAAGGCCGCTCTAGGCAGAGACTCATTTTATCGCCCTAACTGAGGTCAGCTCTGAAAAATGCAATAATTGAATATTCGATAATCCAGAATGTCAACCGTGTGATGAAGGACATCGAAAAACAAACTTTATATTAATTAATAATTATTTAAATACATAATTTCAAACTTGAACAAAATTTAAAATGCATTATGTTGTTACTAATGAAATATATATGCTTATTTAATATAAAAAACTAGAACAAAAAACTAATAATATCGAATAGGTATTGATTCATTGAAGGATCGAAAAACGCCCAAAACTCCAGCATTTTCGAAAAATTGCCATTTCTTCCATTTGTTGCTATTTAAGCTAAATTCTGTATATTTGATTTTTGAGATCGGTTTACTTCTTTCTCTCTCCCAGCTCTTTTTTCGGTATAGTACTTTATTAATTAACGAATTATAATCAGAAAAAAAGTGAAAATGATCGTTGATCGGTCTATGTTATTTTATCATCCGACGCTTCAAATGTAGGTACTGTTATGAAATTATTGTTATGGTTTTATATTTATATCTAATTCAAATTTATTTCAAAAGGATACATAATGCATTACCTGGTTATAATTGCAAGTACATGTATCAAAATTCAAGAGTTTCAACATTTAAATTTATTGTTTACATTCCAGAGATAATTTCAATTAAAATTCTAGTCTTCGATCGTATTCTTCGATTTCCGAATTCATTGAGTTAAATTGCTGGTTTCTTGATAATGTTAAAATTGAAAGATTTTGATAAGAAAAATGTAAATAAATTCTATGTTATTGTATGATGTATTAGAGTTAAGAAATCTAGAGAGTAAGGATTTTTGAGGAATGAAACCAAGGAGACGAGAAAAGAATTGAAGGGGAAGAAGTATTGGAAAAATTGGGATTGAGAATTATTGAAAAACAAAAACGATAATATACAGATACAGAAATTGATGAGTGTTAACTGATTTACAAATATAATATAGAGTGATTATGATATGAATGGAAATGATAATACCTATATGAAGAATGGTGACACCAGATATGGACTTATAGAAAGAAGAAATAGAGACATTGGCCCAGTGAATAAATTTCAAGAGATTAGTGTTTTTTTAAAGCAGACTGTGAACGTAGAAACTGAGAAAAGTGAGTTGATTCATAAACAATAATCTAAAAGTTAACCTATATTTTGAACTCTGAACATTGAACTAAAAAATCTTAACCATAGTACTAGAGTGTTATTCTTTATTATTATTAGAAGAGTTTAATATTGAAATCAAATTTAATATTAATTAGATATTGAGAGTTTATTGTATTTACTAAAATTCAAATTATAATATTTTAAAATTCAAATCAAAATCTTTCAATTTTAATTGAAATCAATTTTTTGAACCCTCAATTGAGATAAGAGTTGAGGCCAGGTAAATTTTTAAAATTCTATGTTTTTTTATAATTTTGGTTCCTTAAATTCAAAATAAATTCAAAATTTTAAATATAAATAAAAGGAACCATAACAGTACCTATCATCCAGTGTCGAAAAATGGTTGAAAAGTACCGAATTGCATAACTTAGGAAAATTTAGATTATAAAAGGAAACACTCACATTGTACCTATGTGTACCTTAACAATATAAAATTAAGTATATATTGATGGTGGTATCTATGAAAAAAAAGTTCTTATAAGTTCCCTAGCCCTAGAATTCTACTATCCAAATGTACAATGAAATGGACTTGTTTCTCCAGTATTTTGCATTGGTTGATTAGCTGATTGAAAGTGAAAATAATGCCTGAGATATGAAGAAAGTTGCCTTTATAAATGGAATCAAAATTTGGCGGCGTATATCAGAGAGAATGTGAACAAGGTTGATTGATTTGCAGCGTCATTAAAAAAGGGTGACCAGAGGCAGGTAGTTAGAGGTATTACGCGAAAACTGGGATGTTTATGGGTGTATTGCGTCATGCGGTATCACTAATCATTTCCGATGTGTTTTAAATACTTCTTGTCACAGACTAAATTGCATTCCCATTCAAGTTTTTAAACGTGTGATTTTTTCATTGGCCTGGATTGAAATGCCTTCCCTTAAATCTCGGCGCCCTAGGCGATCGCCTACAGGCTCCTGTTCCCTACTGAAGCTTATCTAGGAAATGTATTATTCATGTCGTTTTTGTAATCTCGTCCCTGTCCGTACAGCACATGACACCGTTCTATTGCCAGAAATGCAACGATAAGATTCAAACAATTTTTCGAATTCTTTACAATTAAACTGAAAAACCTCATTACAGATACGAAAATAACGAAAGTCGAAGTTGATTGAAACCTCTTGCCAATACGGCGGATTTGATTCCAGTTCAACTAGGTAATGTCGTTTCTATACCATTTTATCTCGACGGTGCAATCAAAGTTTCCTGAAAACCGACTAATAGTTGTTCAAAAAGAATTTTTGATTTTTTGATAAGAGGTATTAAATACTTGATTTCATTATCCAGAAATAAAGGATTGAAGATGAAACGGGAAAAAACAAATAATTTTCTATCTTCGTAGTCACAGGTAACGAAGAGGCCAATTAAACTTGCCAGAGAGGGTGCTCGGAAACCACTCACTGGCCTAGAACCTTTCTGTGGTATAGGAAAATGTACATATAGGAAGGAGTTTCTGTAGAAGGAGAAAACTGAAAGAGAAACACTCTGGCAGAATCTCACAGTGATCCAACGATCACTCCAAAAAGTTTGAAACTGCAAGATCCAAAAAATATTTGGATCTCAGTAAGAACCAACTACAACTCCTCACTGGCTTTCTCACAGGTCATTGTCGCCTCAGAAAGCACTTGCTGAGAATGGGCGTATCTTACACTACGAGTGTAGATTCTGTGAGGAGGAGGAAGAAACTCCTATTCACCTAATCACAGAATGCTTTGGCATTGCAAGCCAAAGAAAACAATGTTTTGGTCAAGAGACCTGTAGGAGTGAGGAATTAGCCTCACTGAAACCTTCCGAGATATTGGATTTCATAGGATCTCTGGTACTGGAAGACGAGCTGTAAAGCTTTGTCAGGGGGCACAATAGATCATCAGGTCGCAGTGGACTGTAACCTCTTTTAAACTATTAACTATTATCGTTCTTAGTCTGATGTTTTCGTTCTTCGTGTCTTTTCAACACATTGATGAGAGGTTGTTTGAGATTGATTTAATGGCATCACTTAGAAGCGATATCTTCTATCATGTTCTGTGTTGACATTTATTAAACTTCTCCTTAAACATCTATATATAATTAAATGGGCCTTATAATTCTTATAACTTGGTGAATAAATTTTATATTTTCATTGTGACAGAAATATTTACCTCGAATTCGACTACAGGTGTCTCAAACAATTTTTGGAAATGTCCCAAATTTCTGATGATCAGTTGTTTGATGATCAATGCATCTATGGAATCAAATCCATGAATAAATATAATAATGTGACATTGATATTTCAATTCTCAATTCGTTCCACGAACTCCATTACAAATTGATATAATAGTAAAATGTTTTCGTGAAGTAACTCAGGAACGAGTCATTAGAGTTCCCGTCGTGGTCTCGCAAACGAATTACAACTTCTATGAAATGAAAAAGTTTGGGATTAAGATACTCGGGAAGTTCATCGTTTGTCCATCGATAATATAGAACTGCTAGGAAGTTTGAGCTGTTGTTTGGTTTCCAATAACTAATCGAACATTCTTATCCCATTTAGTGTGGCTCAGAAGTATTGAAAAAGATGTATTCTGCGGAAATTGCATCATTATTTCTCCACCACTCTGAACCTTATCTATATCTCTTCGATCTCCTCGGAAGATCCCCCGAAGTTGTAGGCGTGATTAAGTGATCTCGGATAGTGGATGCCATAATTGGAAGTAATCCTTCTGTTGCCCGCTATTCATCGAGTTACTGAAAGCAACAATATTTATCCTCCTAGTTCTGATGAGTGTCTATATTCTGGCATGTGAAAGATTCAGTGACTGCTTAATCCAAATTGTTTCCAATATTTCGGACAGAAGGATGGCCCATTTAGAGTGAATTCTTGCTTTTATAGCCGATAAGATACTCGTGAAGTAGGTATCCTGATACCTAGTGATATTGCGCATTCTTCTTCATCCAGGCGGATTCAACATCAACTGATTCGATTGGTTCGAATTAACAACAATATTCTTGATCGGACAATATAAGTTTTGAGAAACACCTTCTGAACTCCGCCTGTGATTTTTCTTCTGGTGTATTTTTTTCTAGTTGTAATATTGTTGTTGCTTAATAAAAACATTATTATTATTATTATTATATTCTTGAAAATTTTGTGTTGTGTGGGAGTTGACTGTGTAGCAGAGGGAAACGAAAAACACAGTGATACTTTCCCATATTATTATCCTTCATTCGTTTTCGAGAGTTTATCCCACCCCTTGTTTTGTGGAATTCTGTAGTGGGAAAAGATGAAATTTTCGTTTTTTTTGTACTAGGTTTGTAATATTTTCAAACAAAAGATTTGCCCCACATCGAGCAGCACACATTCTTACTCATAGGGACCAGAGAGTATACAGATGGACAGTTAACCGAATTCAATATATGTGAAATACGGAGAACTTCAAGATAAGGAAAACAGACAAACTAAGTGAAAGGGAAAGGTACTTCTCTGAAAACCTCGGCATCTCCGTCAGAAATGCAGCGGTCGAGTTACAATAACAGATCAGGAATCTTCTGAAGATGCCTACCGCACATGTAGGCAGAACGTTAGGTGGAATATTCCCTAATAGCTCACAGCCAATACGCCCGGAAGACAATGTAATCCGTTTTCCTTCATTTCCATCACACCCATCATTCACCTGGCAAGAATAATCCACACCTTCACGTTGATTCTTGACAGGACAACTAAATAATAACGATTTTCATATTGAGATCAAGGAAACATGTAGACCAAAATACAATAGTTATTTTATCGGGCATTATACAAAAAGATTTTTTTTAAACTGAAGATGAGAACAAGTTTTTCAATATCAGGTATAATATATTGGGGATTTCTATTGGACTAAAAACTTCAAATTATTAAAAAAACAATATTTCATAACGATGATTTTTTTTTTTATGCTCCTATTCATCTTATGATGTCACGAGCCGTCACTGATAATATTGCTCCTTCCACAATGAGTTGCAGGACGTTTTCACTTTTATATTGTTGGTAGGCATGATTGGACTAAACTTTCAGGGATCTCGTGTACTTCTTGAGTTTTTTGCTACTAGTAAATATGCTACTGAAAATATGGCTGAATTCGTAACACATGAGTGTTACGAATTCAGCCATATTTTCAGGATTCTTGTAGTTTATCAATTCATAACAGTTTATTTGATTTAATGTTTCAAGATTATGGAGCAAGAAACCCTAATTTCGGTCAGCAGTCGGAGTAATGAAATAAGACAACATAACATACTTTATTAATCCTATAAGACACTACAAAAATGTATAGGATAGGTCAGAAAAAATAAAAAAGTTACTTTAGAATTACAGTTACAGGATAATTCCCATAGCTTTTCATGCTAACTTACTAATACTAATGAATCAGAAAAACATTCTCTCACCGAATAAAAACATTTCGATGCTAGAAGATTTTTGATAACTTTTTTGAATTGATTCATATTCAGAGACTTCACAGAGGATGGTAAATAATTATATAACTTTATGCTCTGATATAACGGAGAACATTCAAATTTCTGTGTTTTATGTTTTGGCACAAGAAGAATATGAGAATTTTTGGTTTCATATTCATGATAACTTGAGACATTTTCCCATTTTGATACATTCTCTTTAGCATAAACTAGGCATTTCACAATGTCAATAAAAGATAGTGATAGTTGATAGTTTGAAAGGGGTTACAGTCCAGTGCGACCTCATGGTCTATTGTGCCCCCTGACAAAGCTTTACAGCTCGATTGTGATAGTATTTTATTCATTACAAATGTGGGTCTGCACGATGTACCTGGTGTCAAATTGAAAAATAATCATATGATTCTTTTTTGTGCAACAGACACTCTTGAAACAGTAGTGGTGGTTCCTCAGAGCAAGACATTGTAAACAAGTTGGCTGTAGACAAGACTATAATAGATATCAGCATGGGAACATCAAGGCAGAGAGTTTTAAAGCCTTTTAATTGCAAAGAATGAGCTATTGATTTTTTTGCACACAATGTCAACATGGGATGACCAACTAAGATTTCTATCAATATGGATTCCAAGAAATCTAGTGCAATCAGTTGAAGTTATCACATTATCCAAAAAATTCAGTCTAAGAGAATCAGGCGCAAGGTTATCCAGGCCGAAATGCAAACAAACGGTCTTTCGGTCATTTACCATTAGAGCATTAACACGACACCATCTGAAGAACTCTCCCATCAAGCTTTCACAAGCCTGCTAGAGCTCCCCACGACTCTGCGCCGAAATAAAAACTGATGTGTCATCAGCGGAAAGTATTGACAAAACACAAGCCAGATGACAGGGAAAATCATTTATGAATAGCAAAAAGAGCAATGCTTCCAAGACGGAACCCTGTGGAACTCCCAGCTCTATATTTTTTCCCTCGGAAAGCATTCTTCCAATTTAACTGACATGGTTATATCGTTCAGAAAACTGTCCAACCAGTGAGTCATATATGCTCGTACGTAACCCGAGATTGACACAACACAGACACTATCCGAACTGCACTAGTGTTCCACTACTCTCAACACATCAGAGTCTATTTCTTCCAACAGTACCTCCAAGCCATCCAGTTTCTTAGTAATGGAGTGGATGTTCAATTGGACAAACTTGAATTTTCCGACATTCAGGTTATTAGAAAAGGAACTCAATCCTGTCGCTTTTTCGGTTTCCCTCGCTGAAATAAATAGGTCTTCTTCTTTTTCTCTTTCAAACTCGAGCTCTGATTTAAATTTTATCTTGAATTTGTATTTTCAACTTGAAAAAAATAATAAATTGGCCGAATCGCTGCATTCGCAAATAAATTTTTTGTCTATAAAATAAGACTTCTTTTCAAAAGTGCATCAATAATATATAAAACAATCTGTAAGCCCATATTAGAATACGCACACCCATTGTTTGCAAACTGCAAGCAACCAGCAATTAAAAACCTCATGACTGCAGAGACGATAGCACTGAGAGCTATAACTAGAATGAGACATCCCAATAATGCACTTCATAATCCTCCGAATCATCTACTCTATCTGAAAACCAAAATAGAGCCTATTAAGATAAGGATAAACAGGTTGAATAAAACATTCTATAAGAGGTTAACGCAATTACCCGAAGTGATCTCCCAATACCAAGAGGACAGAAGGAATACATCCAAAAGGAAATATCCAGAACTTCCACTCCTAACTAAAATCAAAAATTTAAACTAAGAAAATTCAAAATATGTAACATTTTAATTTTTTATTTTTACTTAAGCAATGATTAAATATATCAAAGATTGTAAAATTACAGGCTGAAGGACCCATGGTCGATGGCCAATTGCAAATGCAATAAAGAGCTGTTATTATTATTATTTAAGACTTCTTTGATTTCTTTTCAATGTGAGTTCCGCTTTGGGTTGAACTTGTTCACCTGATACAAATTATGCATGCTTATTCTCGAGTTTTAGCAGAAATAAAGGGTACCATGAACCAATTTAACAAGGTTTCAGCACCTTTAACAAATGAAATTTTTTTCGTACAACAAATCTCTTTATATTTTATGCGAATATAAAAAGAGAGTGAAATTCGTACTTTCTTTCATTTATTGCGTTTTTGAGCGTGCTCTTCTTCACATTCATATCACCAACTTGAGATGAATAGGAATAATCGGATATGAAAATTCATACTGTGCATTGAAATTTAGTGCAAAAAAAATCCGTACCAGCAGATGAGAAAAAGTTATTTGAATTAGCAATTGAATCATGATTCACGTCTTAAGTTTTTTCGATTAATAATAGTTTATTCAAAAACAAGTTGCAGAATGGCCTCCTATTCCAATATACGAATAATGCGAATTAGAAAACGAGAGACGAGGAAGCGGATGTTCTGCCACGAGTATTGGACGATATTTTCTCTATTTCATTTAAGTTTTGTGAAATACCCTCTGAAATCAATGAAATATTCAGATAAGTAACTTTTGTATTGTATCTTGGCAGTTGGTATGGCTTATGAAATTTGACAGATTAAGGAATTTGAATTGATTCGGTTTGAAAATTGATAAGGATCGGAGGTCAGTACTGACAATCACAAAACGCAAAATATAAGTGAAAAAAATGCTGTAATGGGTTCATTACAGTACTACTTTGAGTACTGTAATGAATCAATTACGATACTGGAATAGAGAAAATTTAGTAAATTCAGGAATATTAGAAAAAAGAAGTAATTTGGAGTTTAACTGGGGTCTTTTCTTGTGAAATTATTTGTATGTACTGATACATGAGGAATTTACTAACTCGGTTAAGAGTTGTACTTATTTTGTTTATTTTTCATTTCTGTCAACAACAACAAGCACCTTTACTGCTGATTGGAAATAACTGCATTCTCTGAAAAACGATAGGAGTGTAACTTTGCGATAAAATTCCAATTTTATTTTCTCATATTCTTTGAGAAATGCAGAATTCTTTTTTCGAAAATAAAAAAGTGGCGATAGTTCCAGAGATATTTCCACAGACGAGTTGATGAAATTGATGGAAGTTTGTTCCAACTTAAGAGATCATCGTACAAAATGCATACTCAGGAGTCGGCGCATTGAATGAAAATGTACTCCGACTGAAAATGTATGGTTTGGGAACGGTTTCATTTCTGTTTCATTCTACTTTGGGATACGGAGGAGAACGGTTCTGTAGCCGTCAATTTGATCTTTGTTCTGAAGCCCGTACTGACAATCAAATTGTACAAAAATCACAAAATGAGATACACCTAATATTTCAGGACAAAAGCTTATCACCGAACACACCGTCAGATAGGTAACTTAGTTAGCTATGATGTAAGAGTCCTTTCCAATTTCCATTTGTTTCTCTTGAATTTTTCCAAGATTTTTCTTTACCAATTTCTGAAATAAAAATCAATTTGTAAATGATAAACGGGAGGCCGTTGCACAAATCTTGTGCATTAATTTATCAGCGGCTCATGAGAAATTATTATCCATCAATAAATCAAGAAATTACATATATGTATTTCTGAGAGAAATGAATTTGTTTTTATCAATAATGTATTTATTTGTTCACATATAAATCCACTTATTAATTTTCAATTTATTTATTAACTAATAGACCTTCCTTTCAAAAGAATTCATTCATATAGAACAAAATATTCATTTACACGGTATTTGTTAATATTTAATATATTTTGGTATGATGTATTTCCTTTAATCTGAAGTTGTCTTCTAATATAAGATATATTGATTGATAACATATGTTCATTTGGTAATAAATGAACGTTTGGTTTCTATTACTAAATGGTTCTAAACTTTCACCACTCCACAATTTATTTACTCAAAATCCGATGAAAACTTTATATGTATAACAGAAAGCTTAATACTAACCTAGCGTTATAAATAGTTAATAAGGGAGTAGTAAAATTAATCGAAATACTCTACTTTCATGCACTTTGTTAATTATTACTTAATATATTTATTTCAGTCTAATGCGTCTTCATTCAGTATTATTGAATGTTATTATTTATAAATGAATGTGATATAATCATGAGTGAAGATGATTTGCGTAAACTTAAATAAATTCTTCATTTCCATGAACGAAATATTTATTGGTAAATTTGGCCAATAAATGATTAATTAACTATAATGCATGATCGATGATATCAAGTGAATACTTCTCTCAGTTCACATCGAACTGTCAAACTTCGTAACGTTTCAGAGAATATATCAGACTCATCACACTAATACCTAAATTCCCGAAAATCTTCAGAATCGTGAAAATTTTTTGTTTCATCAATTAACATTTGTCCCTCACCCGCATTTCTTTCGATTTATTTTGGTTTCAAATGCTCGAGAAGAAAAGCCCCAAAAAGTTCAAGCAAATGCAGAGACCCATTTATTGAATAAATTTTAATCGATTTCAGTTTCTTTCAATGAACACACACAATATTTAATGACATTGAATTTGCATAGTTTTACATTTCCACACATCTCCCGTGCATATTCTTATGAGGAAAATAAAACTCCAAGTGAAAACAGACCACATATTGGGTTCCCCCAGTGGAACATTCATCGTGTTTTAATTAAATGAAAATAGTACGGAGCATGGTTCATGAATTGTTAATTTCAGTTGATTTTTCTGTTTAGTTTTCATTTTTCGATATAATACGAGCCTCTTATGCCTTTCGCTTTATTTAGTCTTAGCACTGCAGTACATAGTATAATTGAATATAATTTTTTGATCCATTTCTGGAAAAGAAAAGTATTTAAATCTGTGATTTACATATTAGATAGAAAATTGTGCTATCAATCCGAGTGTCAAACACAATGTTGCGGAGGATTCAGATAATGTGCCTCCAAGAAAATAATCTAGATTTCCGACTTATGAAACGTACTCGTAATACTCGTATACATATGTGCACAATATGAGAAAAACTTAAACTCAATAATTAATTAATCGTTCGGACATTGAGATGGCAAATGAAAATATCATCACTGGATAATCATTATACGATTTATTCTAGTTTTTTCCGAAAACAAGAATCATTCCTGAATGCTGATCATGAAGATGAATGATTCGGTTAAAAATTCGAATCGTGAATGAAATAAATATCGATGCGGGTTGAAGGAAATACTCATGGAAACGATACATAAAAATGAGGATGAAATTTGATGTCTAAAAACTATAGTACGCTTTATGTTTCTATAGTAGCAGAAAAAATACATTCTCAGACGACAATGTAAATTCTCAATTCAAGGTCAACAGGCATTGAAATCTGAGAATGTACTTTTACTACGAGGTACATATTCGTTTTTTCTTGAGATGGTATTCAACACAATGATAAATAGAATTTTTATATGTATAGGTAGACATAAAAATATTTTATCGTCATTGTATTGACTGAGAAATCGTTTCCTTGATGAATACTGCGTATTTTACAGATATGAAAAATCATCTGCTCACTTCGATGAAGTATCTATTCATCGATGAAGAATTTTCGAAAGTTCATAGACTGGAAAATGAAAATGATATTGAGGTGTGGAGGACACCACCAAATGGAGGCGATACTGGAATTCTCTTTCATTATTGCCAAGAAAAAGAGACGATTGTTCGATCTGAAAATGGCATGATTGCATAGTTCTTATCCAGTCCAGTCACTTCTCACATGATTAAATGAGTATCAGATTTTATGTAGAATAAAGCTGCTAACACTGCACTCTCTTGACAAGTCCTCGTTTCACTAACTCTTTATAGTCCGTTTCAAAATGATTGTCATCAGAGCAAGGCATGGAATTCCAGCCGGGGCTTTATTTCTAGTTACAAAAAGTTACTAAAAATTTCTGTGTGTTCATCATAGATTGAAATACATCAATATAACCTATTAAATGATTGGATATATCTTTCAAGGCAAGTGAACTCGAAGAATTTTTTGTGAAATTATATTATTTTCATCATTTTTGTATTGACAAATTTTCAACCTTAGTTTCAATTGCAAAAGAGAAACAAGCTGAGATGCTAACTTAAATATACACGCCCACCCTATTTCGTTGTAGATCAAGGATCAAGTATATGGAAATTGGAAATAAAGGATTGATAATAAAAATAGCGTGAATTGCTTCTTTAAGGCTTTCGAGGAACTCCAATGTAGAGATATCATTCATTAAATAATCAAGACTTCATCGAAAATAAATAAAAAAACGTTTCCAAGAAGCCCCTTCAGCAATCTTTGCATTCTTGATGACTATCGAAATTCAGCCAAGTTCTCGCTCTTTTTTTTTTTTTGTTTGAGTATTGAGGAACAAAAAGTATAAAGCTGACATAACTTTACAATCACATAGCCAAGTTTTTGAAACAAATAGAAAATATGTGTTGATAAATTGTGAATCATTTCATGTGTGAAATGCTATAAAATAATTCACCTATTATTTGTGTTCATTGATACTGCCCATTTCATGATTCATTAAATAATCTACCAAATGTTGATTTTGATTGAAATTCAGTTACTTTCTAGGCAGCACAAAAAAGATGTACAAACGAATTTATTCATTGTTTTTGATTTTATAAAAAATAAGAGTATAATGTCTCTTTGAAGGTATAATGGTGTGGAATAGGTTTCCATCCACTGCTTACTCCTGACTGTAATGACTTGTCTTGCCTTTTTTTTCTCGAAAATTCATCTAACAGTTCTAGGTGAAAACTGAAATTTATTTATCAGAAAATACCTCGAAAAAGTAAACGATTGTTATCTGATTAACTAGCAAAAAGCGATTAATACTGGCAGAAATACCTGCTTCATTATTGACAACTCGCAGTACCGACGATAAACTGCTTCACGTTCCCTTGTAGTTAGGCGAGGCGAGAGGTTTCTTGATGAATTCTAGCCATTTTCAATTCGACAATACTTTGAATATTTCAAATACAAAACACAAGACAAATACAAAAAATACTGATGGGATATTTTCAACATATTTTCGAGATTCCACAGCCGCCCGAGATGCCAATCATTTTGAAACGGACTATATGTGAATTGACCGTTTCGTTACTATAAGAACTGTTGTATAACAGAAAAGTTATGAACAGCGAATGCATTCTGCTCACGTGGCGTTAGAACGGTTATTCACTTATTCTGCCAGGGTGAAAAAAGGACTTGTAAAGTTAAAGAGTGTGGAGTAAGCAGCTGTGCTCCTACCTGAGATCTGATGACTATTTGACAATATAAGAAACTCAACATTTTACATGAAAGTGTTCTTGATTGGATTTCATTTTTTTCTTCAATAAAAGTATAACTATTGCAAGATCTTATCCAAGTGAAACTAATTCCCAAAACATGATCCAAATCAACAACGTTCGAAGTTTAGAAATATACCTATACCTACCTAGGTTCGAACTGCGTTTGGTTAAAAACGCAATGCAAACTGTGGTTGTAGTTACCTTATACTCGAAAACCATATTATAACCCTACGAATAAAACAATAATGTAATTGAAAGGAGACTGAATTGTATTTGATGTAAAATGCACATGAAGCGTCTTACGAGCGCTCAATGCCATCTCCTAATTCAAAATGTGGGGATGATTTTCACCGGAAATTCTGAAACTTTTTTTTCAACATTCATGACAAGCAGACCTTCCTGTTTATTAGTTTTCAGACTACTATACATAGTTTATAAAATATGGTTTAGAGGCTATACCTAAAGTAACGAAAGCATTTCTGAAATGGGTTGTTAATTTGAAAATATTTCAATATATTCTAGATAATTTTATTATTTCGATTTCGTCTTTTTTCATTTCAGATTAAAAATTGAGGGTAGATTGGTAACGAATCTGTTTTTTTCTGTCCAAAGAAGAATGACGTGTTCTAGATCCGGTTGTTTTCCTTCAAGATCCTCTGATATTTCATATTTTTGGTAAATATTTCTCTAACACTGTCGAGGTCAGGGTTTTTTTTTCTGCTGAGGTTTCTCCCTTTTCCCTTTCAATAATAAGTAGAACTGTATGGTTTCTTTCATTGTTTCAATATGAATCGCATTATTTTAGCTCTAGCCTTGCAATGAAGATTGTGGGGTGAAAGTTTCAAGTTTTAGAATTTTTGTTTTTTTCTGTACTAATATTAGCCCACACACTAAATCTCAACTACAAAGGACTTCAGGTACCTTTATAGTTTTTGTGATCATCAATGAGTCAGTGACGATATCGGGGAGGTTTTTAGATACCCATAAAAGTGTTAAAGCTATGCAATTGAAACTTTGTTCGTTAGATAAGTGTACTATTGAAATTATAATCTAAATATTTTGTTCATCTATTATATTCCGAACTTAAGTTATGAGGGTGGAAAAAATACTACGAAACACTTCGAGAAAAGGTAGTTCCTCGGCGCGGTGCTTCGCTTGGATCGTCTTGGCTGGGGCATTAATGTGCCCCAGATTTTAAATTCACCGTCACAGATATAACATATATGAAAATAGTCTGGTTCAATATTTTTCGAGGAAAATCAATTTAAAATTGTTATGTTTGACAATAAAATTTTTTTGAATGAATGCGAATGCCGGAAGATGTGCTTTTTTTGCAGACTATTTTTATAAGATCATAAAAACAAATGGGTAAAAATACGCGTTAAGTAAACAATGGGTTTATCTTTTGCCGATTTTGTTACATTTATGCGAATGTTTTCAGTAACACTGAAAAGTACTGAAATCAAATGTCCAACTATTGTAATTATTGTATATAACTCCTTGTCACATTTTATATGAACGTCTTGGTCCAGTGTTGTTTCTGATTTATATCAACTATTTACTTAAGCTTTTGCACACAACATTCGCTGATATATCTGTAATAATTGTATATGCCGATGATACAAATATTATTGTGAAAGGTAAAGATTATGACAGATTGACCGACTTAACTGAAGAGGTTTACTTGTGGTTCCCTCAATGCCCCAGATTGCCTATTTGAAAATCCTGCTGAAAATGCTATCACGCTACTGGATTTTTCGTTAAGAAGTGCTTGTATAAAATTTTTATTTCAGATCTCTACCATCAGTATAATCTCGGTAACGCCATTTTTGGCTTATAATTCGAAAGTGGTTAAAAATTAAGGGTTATTCATGTTAGTTTCCCAGGAAAAGGGGGTCAGAATGTGGTATCAGATTTTGCAATTTATTAATTTTCGTTCCAATGAATTACACAATATATATATTTTGTATTATTATTGTTATTATATTTTTTTTACCTCAGCTTAGGTACGTTTTGTTTCAACATTTATTGTATTATTTTATATATATACAATATACTATCAGTTTCATTGGGTTAGTTGACGATAAGAAAAAGAAACCACACATAAAATGGTAGGTATCAGATATTGTCTATCTCCTCTGGTTCAAAAGGTGTAGTGCAATCGAAATTTCATGTCATTTATTTTTTTGTGATTTTGAGTCTCTATTTCTCTTTTTCGGATCTTGAGCAGTTGAATATTCAGAAGAAAAAACAAAATCAGAAAATATCTATTGAAATATTGTCTGAGAGGTCTCTGTATTTTCCTGAAAACTTAATTTGGGTTTTCTCTCCCAGTCTCTGAAACAAGAAACAATTAGAAAAATTTGTTTAATAATATAAGAGAGGCCCCTGCGTAAAAATTTGAGCACTAATTTGTCAGGGGCCAAAACTTCACGAGAAGAAATTGTTGCCTAACAATGAACAAAAAGAAAACACTTTGAACTCTTGAAAGTAACGTTTCGGAGTATAAATCAGACTCCTTCGTTAGACAATAACTAGTTTTCATTCAACTTTGTAGAATTGTGACAATTTTTTGATTTTTGAATTGACATTTGTCAATACATGATGAACATAGATTCATATTGATTACTAGATATTGATATATTTATTTTATTTCAAAATTCCCTGAAACCAGTTCTTTTTTCAATAAATCCATCCAAATCCGATCTATTCCTACTGAACAATTGGCGAGATTATTAGCCTCATCCAATAAAATACAAGCTGACTCCTTGATTTTTCTTTTATAACCATCAGGTTCCGTCATAAGAATTTTTGTTCCATTCCAATCCATCATGTGATTGCCGGTATTGAAACACACATAATGTGCTATCTGCGATCTACCAATATCTCTATTTTTTAAAATATTCTTATGTTCACGTTTTATCATTTCTAATGGTCTTGATGTTTCTCCTGTATAAGATTTTTCACAAATACAGGGAATATTGTAAATACAATTTCGCGATTTTTGGTTCTCATTCAAAGGTTTAGTTTTTGTTAATAAAGATCGTAAATCAATTTTTGTTTCGAAAACAGTTCTTATGTTGAAAACGCAAAAGAAAACGATTGAAAAGCTTCTCAAAATGTAACTAGACATGTGTAGTCTGATTATGGTTTCTGTAGATTCGAAACAGATTGTTTGAAACGATTCGTCTGATATTTCGCAAAGTAGATTTGGCGCGAACACCAAACTGGAAATGATATAAAAATCGCGTTAGGAAATTCGTGGAAGAGCACACTTCCGAGCCCACTTGGAAGCTGAGTCTGGAATGCCAATACGCCGCCAGGCACTCACCGCATCCGCGGACGCATATGAAAGAATGAAATGTAATCTAATCGTGTTCTGAAAAAAGAAAATGATCCAAGGGTCCCCTCCAGAGAGAGGAAACATCTTTTCTGTCCCGAAGACGACCGATCGCGGGTTGTGGAACGTTCAGAAATTTACCAGCTAGCAGTGTATCATCCACCTTCGACGAGGAGTCTGTGAAAGTGTCCTGCGCGAGCCTTTATGCACGTGCTTTACCGGCATTGTAGCCACGTGTTGTGACGTATGAAAGCATGGTGTCTTGTGCAGTGTGCGCATAAGGATCATTGTAGTGAAGATTGGCAGGAGTTCGCCGTAGCGATGAGACGTTTTAGACTAAGGTGAGTCTATTTGAAGTCTTCCAGCCTAGCTTTCAGCGTTCTTTGGCGGCGATCGATAGAAGGTCATTGTCACCGTTCTTTTTCGTCGCTTAATCCGCTGCATTTTGCAGGATGATTAATTGGTCTTGGATTTCTCAATGTGGTTGTAAATGAGCTACGTCATTCAACGTAGTAGCAGGTCTAGACAGAATATTTTATGCCATTGTCCCTGAAATATCCAAATTATTTCCAGATTGGAAAAATTAGAAGCTAGGGGATATCACCAGTTGAAGTGTTATATTAATTGGGGTAAAGATGAAATTAGCAACTCATTATGCTTCAATCGAAAAATCTTCATGACAAACCATAATTTCATGTTAATATTATAATATTTCATCACATACCTACACAGGGGGAGTATTTTACTTGTACATATATTTTAACCTCGATTTTTACAATATATTCTTGAGGTCAAAGGAAATACTTCTTTTCAATGCCATTGCGTTAGATTCGGCCATATAACCATAAAAGCATTCAAAACGCTCATAATGAGTTCCGCCACACCTGGGAACATAACATTGAGGCTTTTCCAAGCATTAGATCTACCTCCTAAACGTTCGAAAAAATGTATCAGAAATATAATTAATAATTTTGAACAGTGTTGCGTCCAGCTAAAGTAAGTTGTTCTTTGAATTTTGATAATATAGATTCTCTTGAATGATCAATCACAAAAAATGCACATTTCGCGAAGAATAGATTTATTCCACAAATGGGCAAATATTCATTACTATCTTTATATTTTTGGTTTCTTTGAATTTCTGGTCTAATTATGAAATGTAAATGTATGTTATGGTGATGATGAAGAAAATATTACTTATCAGTGAAATTTTATGTTCGTAGAAGATTCAGAGGAAGATTCACTACAATTGATTAAATCATTTACAAGATATGTGTATATTGGAAAATTGCATTTTTGTATGGATTTTCAACAGCCTGTTTTTTCTCAACCGAACCGAATCAAAATGCCAAAGACAAACAATTTTCTTTGAACCCCAGAGATCTAACTTTTAAATATTTACTTCTACATGTACAAGTCAAAGATTCACCCTGTATAATATAAATTTCAGTACCAATATATACAGGTTTTTTTTATTGAATGCGAAGGACAGGGACATGATTTCTAGATGAACTTTAGCAGAGGCAGTTTTTTTCGAAATCAACCTCTCTTTCAAGATGCAGCCGCTTGTCAACGCCTTCTTTTGGAGCTAACAGTTTTTTGTATGTTTTTCATTGAACTCTATACAAAATGAAGCATTGAGTAGTTACTTAAACTACTTTTTTCGTTCTCTAAATTTTAATTCATGCTTTTCCTCGAATAAGTATTTGGAAGATTTTCGAATTTTTTTAAATGTTTTCTCATTCGATTCTGGAGACGAAAAGGATCTTGCAAAATTTCAATACACTCGATACTTTTCAGAAAATAAAGTATAACTTAAAATCGGTGCTGACCAATTTCATGCCATTTCACCGAATTAGGATATTCAACACTTATTCGGAAACGCAATGAAAACTGATTAGCACCGATTGTAAGTACTAATTTATTTTGTGAAAAATATCGACGGTACTCAAATTTTTGCAAGAGGCCTTATTTCTTCAGAATTAAATGAGAAATTACAAAAAAAATTTATGTTTCGGAATGGGTTGTAATTTTCAAACTCTTGTATCAAAGTTACCTACGATATCGACAAAAATTATGTGAGCAACGTCTACACAGTACTTTATATTATGTATAGTTTTATGACACAGTGTTTTTTAAAACCCTTGAATAAAATGAAAAACCGTCAACTTGTCAACTGTATCTTGAAATGGATTTCGATATGAATTCGCATTTATATACAGCCACCCTGTATATGCGGGCAAGTACTATTTCTAAAAGAAAATTTTCTTCCTCTTACTATTGGATCTGGTGCTCTTTGATCTGTCATTCTAGCTCCTGTGATGTGGAAGAACAGCAGGCAGTCGTGCCATCTTCTCAATGGTCTTCCTGGTGTTCTCTTTGTAAATTCCAAAAGGACAAGAACATATATCTTGATTAGAGGATAAGTTCGAACGCCTCTTTTCGTACGGTGTGCGGCAGCAGTGAATGATGAGAATTCATGTCCATTCAGAATGATGAATCCAAATAGATGAAATCCAATCATTTAACTCTTTATTTTCTTCCATCTAGACTACATTAGTGGCGCCTACAAACTAGCCCTATTTTCAAATAGGAGCTAGGTTTTCTTTTTATATTTAACATTGATAATGGCTCTTATAAAATAGGGAAATTTTAATTTATTTGTGATATAAATTGTAAAATGAATTGAATGTTGATTTTCAGCAACATCATCAGAAGGCGATGAACAGACGTATATGCTCATGAAGAATTATACGCACATTTCGAGAAATATCAGAAATGAATCAAGGATCCTTAACGATATATATCCGCTGAATTAACCCCTACAATTTCAGATTTTGTTTCTTCTTTGAATAATAAATCCTCATGAAGAACTAAGTAATAACTTCTACCATGTGAACTGTTAAAATTCAATGAAGCGATCTTGAACAAAAAAAAAAAACAAAAATTGATGGCGCAGTTGCTCAGATTGAAAGAACTTCATTAATAAAACAGTGTCCAGTTCGCAGAGTAAGTACTGCTTCATCAGAAAATCTACCTCAGAGAATATTTTTTGCGAAAATAATTTTCTGTGACATCTGAATGAGTGCTAATCCGGAGTATGGAAGCTTGGTGGAGTTACCGTATTTGAAGCTTGAAACGTCGTGAAGCTTTTGTAGAATAAGATTTGATTCCTCTCCAAATAAGTCTTCGGATTCTCGAGCGGATAATTTCTAAAACACTCGAATCCAGCTCTAATGACATATGGTATATTATCTGTATTTTCTGATACAGAATTACTCAGGTTATGATGACTTACCTTATGTAAATTTCAATTTCTATCAGAAGCGTTTAGAACAATTTTTGTGGGTAGTACAAATGTCTCGATATGGAGAATTTTGGAAATCTACTGATATATTTTATGGGAGGTATTAGCATCTTTCTGAAAGTTTTTTCAATTTTTTCTTCCCCAGTCTCTGAAACAAAAATATTTTTTTTCCAAATAATACAAAAAGGCCGCTGCGTAAATCCTGCACTCTGATTTGTCAGGGGCCACACACATCCTTTGAAAAATTGTTGCCAAATAATAAAAAACTACACAACACTTCGAACTTTTAAACTTCGTAACGTATCGGTGTCGATATCCGACTCCTTCCCCAAAAAATTTCCCGAATTCATGAAACTCTTCAGAATCAAGAGAAAATAAAAAAACAGGAAACTAACAGAAACTAAACCTTTCAAAGGGAAACAAAGGTCAAAAACTTGTTTTTACGATATTCTCTGTATTTGTAGAAAAACTTATACAGGAGAAACATCAAGACTCTTAGTAAGAAAGGGTGAACACAAAGAAAACATTGGTAGTTCTCAGATTGCAGATCATGTATGTTTCACTACAGCAAATCACATAATGTGATTAATGATAAAAATGATCAAATTATTATTGACAATTTTATTCAGAATATTTCGAAAAAAAGTAAGAATTGCTTTCATCCAATGATTGAGTTTCCGAATCGCAAGAAATATTTTACTGTGCCTGAAATGTGGAATATCTGATTTGTTGGCCAATGAATGATTTTTAGCTACCGGACATATAAATATCTCTGGTGCCGGACTCCAATTGTTGTTTTATTCCAAATATCCGCCGTGATTGAATAATTTCAATTTTCCCGATTTATTCGAACAGGACAAACAAGGGGGTCGCAGTCAATGAATCAATAGCACAGCCCGTTTCACCCCCAACGATTAATTGAAGCCAATAAAGTTTGTTCGTTGTCCCTAAATCAATTAATACGAAAGATTGCGTGTGGAGCTGTGAGACATCACTGAAATACACTGGTTTTGATGATGTAATATTGACAGTAAATAAAGATGAATGGATCCAACTTGTGTCACGGTGTTTGGAAAGCGGTTATTATTATTAATGGGGACTTATCTCACCCGCAGGGATTGTTGTTTAGAATCTGTTGCGTGAATTAGATACGAGACTTTTTTTCGAATCAATTAAATAGCAAGTTGTCATTCCTCTCATTTCGTTATACTCTCATTTCACGAACATTTATTATACATAGTGTTTAAATAAAGTAGCCAACAATATTCATTACAACATTGAATTTTTTTTAAACATTTCAAGTTTTTTGTAAAGCACCTTATGAAATAAAAACCTTACCTATGTGGTTTTTCATTGACAACATTTTTTTCAATTTTACTTGCTTCTTTACTATATGTTGCAACCGGGGCGGTACCACTTCATAATGATTGTGGAGAGAATTCGTACCCTTTATCACATTGTATCCCAGAAAATAACACATTACTCTATTTTAAGAAATAGCCGACCAATTTTCGTGAAAAAAATCTATATTGAACCTAATTAACAAAAAAGGTGTCTACCACGTTTTCTCAACTGAACTTTTTGTGGGGATATTAAATATCAAAGGTTCATTTTTATACTTGTTTTGATAAGAGTATGAATAGTGATTGAAAAGAGTTATAGAAAAGAACTCAAAAAGATTACTGCTGAAGTCCTTGAGTGAATTGTATAAAAACTTGACACTTTTAATGGTCAGTGCTAGAGGGTGAGCAAAGAACCTTTCGAATATTTTCGCTGAATTTCGTTCCTTTTTTTTTTAGAAAAAATATTATGTCTGTTTTTCATCATCATAATTACAAGTTGCATCATGAACTGCATCACTTTAACACTTCATACGAAGACGTTAAATACTGTTGACTGCCAACCTACAGTTCTGCCACCACTCCATTGTGAGAAACTGTAAACAATTAACGTAATTTAATTGTATATATACAATATAACGATTCCGAAATTCTCAAACTATAACCAAGACTATAACGTCGAATCGAGGCTTTGATTCACAGAAGGCGAATTGATGGTAGAGTTTCATTTTATTGGCTAGATTGGTCGGCTCGATGAAAATTCTCAAAGTCGTTTGAGGTTTGCTTTCGTCGACTCAGTTTGTTATGTCAGAATAAACAAAAAATTATCATATATGTAGGGAAGGAAATCAAAAGAAGCTCCTGAAACCCAAGTATTATCCATAACTTCCTGACATGATAGTCCAAAAGTATTCCAACGTGAGGAATGAATCTTCATGTATTCTATCATGACTATCATCACGACAAAAATAAAAGTTCAGAACCTATGTACCTTCAATTCTCAATAATTCAGTAAAATGCGATCCGATGGAACTGAAAGTTATAAATTGGTTGTGTAACCCCAGGAGATTAATGTATATTTTTGTTGGTATTGAATTGATACAAGAATAATTTTTTTTCTAAGGGCATCATTATCAACTTCTCATGTTGACGAAAATTGTGAATTAATTCGCTGCTAATGTCTCATCGAATCTAAATTGATCCAGCTCGAAAACTTCATAAAATTGTTCATTCTTCACCGGATATTGTTTTCGTATATCGAAAAAAAAATTCATTAAAATTGGCAGAAAATATTCCTTGTTTAGAGGAAATTGCTCCCATATCGATCTCGATATGCAAATTAAATTTGGTGAGTTTAATGTGGTAGTTGTCACGCTTCACTCGACTTGAAATTCAGAATTCTTGTTCAATGGTAGTTCGCTAACTGGTAGGGATCTCTATTTTTTGGAGAACAGATGCGTTCGATATATTTCTGAATGAAAATCAGTTTCGATTTTTGGTTCATTATGTGATGAGAAAATTTCACTGCATATTTTGTGAAGACCATAAGAAATTTTATTTTTTTTTCTGTCAGAATTTTTTAAGGTTTTCTTTTCCAGCCTCTGCAATGAAAAACAATTAGAAACTTTTTTTAAACAATACAAAAGAGGCCCCTACGTAAAACTTGAGCACTACTTTGTCAGGGCCCAAATCCTTTCAAAAACTGTTGCCTAACAATGAGAACAGAACTCTTTCCTCAGACAATTTCTCAATTTCATTGAAAAAAGGTATAATGAAATTGAACAATTTTCTGACAAAGAATCTGATCTGGACTTTCAAACGTTACGAAGCTTGAGAGTTCGAAGTTTCTTTTTTGATTGTAAGGCAACACTTTTTGCGAGGATTTGGCACCTGACAAATGAGTGCTTGAGTTTAACGCCTTTCTTCTCAATTTGTTCTTTTTTTTTATTGTTTTTTGTTTTCGAGACTGGGATAGAAAACTCTGTAAAACCTGCCTAATATCCAACAAGAATCATAATACAGCATGAAAATTATGTCATGCACTTCATTTTCAACGTTTAAATGAAAAATACTCATTCGTTTATTGCTGAAATGTTTTATTTTTCTCTTGTAAACTCGCCCCTTGTCGCCCGCAAGGATTATTTTTAAAGCAAAGTGGACTTCAGCGGCCAGAAGTTCGGCCACCGCTGATATACATCATTTTCATCATTGGTGCAAATGAACAAATCTAACTGATGGCTATCTCTGCGATATGATCAACGTTGTTGGTGTAACTGAAAAAATAAATTTTTATTCTGATTCAACAACAGTTTTATCCCGATCACAACTCCTAAGTCGTTCCTGATCATGTCAATTCAAATGGAATTGAACTCCAGTTTGGATAGCAGCGAAATAAAATTTTTTATATAGTCATAACTGTCCGATAATTCATTCATAACTAAAAATAATTCAATGTGTGAATAGCGGAGTTGTTATCTAAATGCATTCTGAAGTGATAGGAACTATGGGAAATTAACAGATTACAACATACAATGCTGAGTTGTGATAATAATTAATTTCAGGAAATCATGGATAAATAAGACTCTTTCTTCGGTTCTGCTGTGGTTATCATTGAATAGTTTCAATCCGAATGGTTTTTCATTAAAATACTTGAATCGTACCTTGTTGAAAAAAATTTGTTCATTATCACTTATCGGAGCTGTATCCCTTTTTTTACGCCTTCGAATGGTGCTCGTTCGGATTATCTTATTTAATAATTTATATTATATCAACCCAACTAATGATTTATTTGTTCCGTTCTAGGTCTTCTGAATTCAATTTGCCCATTATGAAAAAAACTGTCTGATTTTGATATTGTTTCGGATGCTCAAAGAAACGCCAATTAATGGAATTCCGCATCAGCCGATCTCTGGACATTCCTGTTTACCTACTTCAATGACATTCAAATATATTATTTTCAACTGCCAAGAGAAATGTGTCAGACACCTTATACGCCTTGGATAGGTATCTAATGAATTATAATTGAATTAGTCTATAATTAACAACTAATATTTAATCATGTTGCCTCTGCGATCGATCCGATAAACGAAATATTTATTTATTGATTAAGAATTAATTTGACCTGACATAAGTGCTTGCGAATAATTGATTTGCGGTATGATTTCAATAAAAGTTTAGTTTGAAAAAACAGTGTTGTTTCACTTAACTGTTTCTTGCCTTACTAAGTAGGTACAGATTACAGATCCCCACTCTCTATCGGTTTCCAGGCGCCTTGTTTAGGTAGAATCGTCGAAGATTTCCAGGAAAAACTGTGATCTCGTTGGTTTTAAATAGCAGCAATAAATGTAAATTTGAAAAGTTTTTTTTAAGTTTCCGAAATATATCTAAACTAGCTCTTTCTGAAACAACTGATACACTGTTCGTTTTCCCGATTTCTGTTATCCCCCACTTTGACAATTGATACATTAATTAATACCTACAATTATTTTCGAGAATATCTTAGCCTTACACAGATGAAGCATGTCATATTCATGTTTGAATGAGAAAGAGGTTGCTTTTTCCATTTGAAAATCATTAGATTGCATATGAAAATTAGGCTTTTACGCAATTTTACTGATAATTTCCGTGGCCAATACATATGAAGTGAATAAGCCAGAAATATTATTTCCTCTTATAGCTTGCAAAATTTGCGTGAAAAAAACACCAACCGAATGTTTCATTCGATAAATTTGAAGGTTGAAAATAAAATATTTGAAAAAATATTATGTGAAAATTTATCAACATTTTATATTTCACAATATTATCAATTTGTATACATTTATATATATATATATATTAGACTGATTCAAAAAAATCGACTTTCTTTGTTTTCACGAAACCCCCCCCTAATTATCTTCAGGGTATCGAAAAAAGACCTTTGTTAAAATATCAGCTCCAAGAAATAACATTTAGAGGTGGCTCATCAATTATTTCTATTTTGCCTACTAATAGCAGGGGAAAAATTTCTTTTTTCAATAAAAAATTCCTAGAACACAAACCAATAGAAGGATTTCTTTGTGTGATACATTTTCGTGTAGGCAATCAGATACTCTACAAATATGTCCTTACGATATTTCGATAAAACGGCGCCGCTTCAAAAGTTATTCGATTCGATGCTAATATTGAGGTTTTTTCGAAGAAAAAAATTATTCAAAGAAATCGACTTTACTTGTTTTCACGCAACCCGCCTTCTAATCATCTTCAGGTCATCGACAAAAGGCGTCTGTGAAAATATTAGCTCTGAATATTAATATTAAGAGGTCGCTCATCGATAGTTTTTCTATGAAGTCCAAGTAGGCTTCTGCGATAGCGCATCTAGCTGCATCTAGCAACTAAACAAAACTTTTTTGCATTTTGGGACAAAATCTACATCATGGCCAACGGACTACCTATGGGATCTTCGCTTAGTGGCGCTATCGCAGAAGCCTACTTGGACTTCATAGAAAAACGTATAATGAGTCTTCCCCTGAGTGAATTTATAGTGTTCTGGAGAAGGTATGTGGACGATATCTTTTGTATTTGTTCCGGCAGTGAGAGGGACTTGGATTCCTTCTTGGAACTTTTGAACAGTCAGTTCGGTATAAAATTCACTTTAGAAAAAGCCTCTGACAATACCATCAATTTTCTGGACTTAAGAATTCAGCTTAAATTAGACGGAACATACTATTTCGAGTTTGATATTTACAGAAAGCCTACGAGCACTGACGTCATCATTCCTTATGACTCACATCATCCACCGCATATAAAGAAAGCAGCATTTAACTTCCTGTTGCACAGACTGAATACTGTACCTTTATCAGTTGAAAATTATAAGAGAGAACTTGAGATTATTTACACAATTGGCCTAAATAATAAGTATCCAAAGTCTTACATAGATAACATAATACAACAGAAAAAGAAAAAAGCATTACTAGATAAAAAGATCTTCCCACATCATAGCGTAAACCTTAAGTATATCTCCATTCCCTTCTGTCGAAACCTTAATTACAATATCAACTCAATATTGCAGAAATATAACTACTATGTTACTAATAAGAGAGGTATTACTCTAGAAAATATTTTAGTTAACAACAAACCAAAAATAAAAACAGAACAAAAAAGTGGAGTCTACAAGATCGAATGCGAAGATTGCCAGGCTTATTATGTTGGTATGACTACACGCTCTGCTAGTATAAGATTCTCTGAACACGTGAAGAATAAACCTTCATCGGCATTAGGAAACCACCTTATTGATAACAACCATAAAACTTCAATCCATAGTCTCAGTATTCTTCACTATGAAAAGAATTTTTACCGTTTAACCCTTTTAGAACAATTGGAAATTTTGAGAAGAAAACATGACAGCAACCTTGTTAACGATGTAAAAGAGTTTCCATTACAAAATATTTTCAAAATGTTCATTTAGAGACGATAGCCAAAAATAATTTATTTTATCTCTATGTTTATAAATTTCTGTGTGACGCATGGCTGTTGTGTGTCTACATCTGTCCTCCAGCCAGTGTTATTATTGTTGTTTACTATTTTAATTTTAGTTCTTGGACTAATGAGAATTCCCATGTTAAATTGAGAATCCGTTTATGTTTGTACTACATCTTATAAGTTGCAGCTTGTTTCTGTGTTTCATGACAGTAAGTCCGTTTTGAATGTTTGTTATTCTTTTGCATATGAGTGTCATTTCAGGACAGCCTGATGATGGTATAAGTATTTTGCCGAAATCGATAGCTGATTAAAGATATAATTAAAACCAGTGTGTTTATTTATTTTTTCTTACTATATTCTACACGCTGATGGAGAAATACATCAATTTCACAAATTTTCTTGTTCACGGACCAATAGACGGATTCCACTGTATGATACATTCTGGTGTAGGGAACTAGATACTTTACGAAAATGTTCAATACGATATCTCGATAAAACCACTCGTTCAAAAGATATTTGAACTTTTTTTCCAAAAAACTTCAAAAAAAGGTATTAATATAGAGAATTTTTGAAGAAAAGTTCGAATAACTTTTTAACGAGCGGATTTGTCGAAATATCGTATGAGACATTTTCGTAGAGCATCTAGTTCCCTACAAGAAAATGTATCACACAGTTGAATCCGTCAATTGGTTCGTGAAGAAAAAATTTTTTATTGAAAAAAGAAAATTTTTTCGCGCTTTCAACAGCGGAAATAGAAATCATCGCTGAGCGACCTTTAAATATTAATATTCAAAGCTAATATCTTCACAGACGCCTTTTTTGGATACCCTGAAGATAATTAGAAATAGAATTTCGTGAAAACAAACAGAATCGATTTTTTTGAATAATTTTTTTCTTCAAAAATACCTCAATATTAGCATCGAATAGAATAACTTTTGAAGGGGCCGTTTTATCGAAATATCGTAAGAGTCATTTTTATAGAGTATCTAATTGTCTATACGAAAATGTATCACACAATAAAATACGTCTATTGGTTTCTGCTCTAGGAATTTTTTATTGAAAAAAGAAATTTTTTCCCTGCTATTAGTAGGGAAAATAGAAATAATTGATGAGCGACCTCTAAATATTATTATTTGAAGAGGTCTCTTTTCGATACCCTGAAGATAATTAGGGGGGGGTTCGTGAAAACAAAGAGTGTCGATTTTTTTGAAACAGTCTAATATATATATATATATATATGTATGTATTCGGGGCTTAACAATATGATTGCAATGTACAGTACATATCATTAAGAAACAGCCCTATGCCGTATACCCAGTTCTCTTCACCAAGCCTCTCAAGTCTTTGCATTTCTCTGAACTGCCCCTCTATTTTATTTTCAATCTTCCTGGTGCTCGATATTCCCTGTACATTTCAAGTTGTTATTCTCAGACTTAGTCCATTCACTCGTTCATCGTTGTATACCACCACTGTTATTTCAAGGCTTGTTGGATGAGAAATTCAGCAACTTTGTCATTTTATTTGGTGTTGGGTTGCTGGCCCAACGCCCAAACCTCCATGCTTGGAGGAGCTAGAAATTTTGATGTTTAATTTCGAAAATTGTCATATATATATATATATATATATATATATATAATAATATAATGTTTCGTGGGATAGCAACACTAAGTAGGTGGTGAATCAAGAAAACTCTTTTTTAGTACTTTCACTCGAGCTTTCGGAATGCTTTATTCCATCTTCAGGAGCTACAAAGAAATGAAAAAAGGGGGATGAGCTAACAATCACAAAAAGGTAAAATATCAACAAGTTGTTTTTACCTTGGTCTAAACTGAGATTAAAATCATGATAACATACATTGGAACAAAATTTGGGGCACACATTTACATTATTGAATTGAAATTTTAAAAAACGTCAAATACATCAAATTTGATTTAAGTTGAAAAACATAGAATAACTATTAATCATAAGATTAAAGGAGAATTCTTTAAGTATTTTCAGTGACAATTCTTGTATGAGTAGGTTGATGTTCATATTTGGAAATACCATCTTGCTTGATCAAATAGGAATATACAATACTAAGATTTTTTATGTCGGTTCTATCATTGAAAGAGAATTGATGTTGTTGTATCCGTATCATCTCAAGGATTTCTCTCTTTTCCAATGAAGACTCAACATCAAGAATTTCTGGATTACTAAAATCCATATTATGACCTGTCTCTTGTACATGTCTGGCTAGAGCACATGCCTTTTTGTTGTTACGAATATCACTTCTATGTGATGTGATTCTTCCTTTAAGAGATCTCTTTGTTTGTCCAATGTACAGACCTTCACAATCAAGACAATTAATCTTGTATACAACATTGGACCTCTGAAGCATAGGTGTGTGGTCTTTCAACCTTGAATGTAGTTTTCGGATCGTCATTATGTTCCTTCTAGACAAGATTATCTTATTTTCATCACAATAAGGACGTAATATTTTCATAATTCGACAGGTAATATTTGGAATGTTGATTATGGATTTGAAATTATAAAGTGTATTAGATGGTAAAGTTCCTGTTGGAGTTGTCACTTGAGGATTACCCATCTGTTCTCTCTTTAAGATTTTTTTAACTAGAGGTGGAGGATAACCATTTTTAACAAAAATATCTTCTAGAATTCTAATATTATTATCATGAAAGTTTGGGTGAGATATCTTAAGTACTCTGTCTTTTAACTGATTGATGAACTTAATTTTCATATTATAACTATGAAAGGATAGATAGTTAATGTATCTATTTGAACTCATTGGTTTCCTATACCAATCAGTTGTCAGTATTTGGTTATGACTTCTGATTATTCTCATATCAAGAAAAGGTAATGAATGAGTTGATGGTTCTTCATGCTCTATAGTGAAATTTATGTTTGGATCTTCTTCATTAAAGATGTGTAAAACTTCATCATGCATATTTGCAGGGATAGCACAAACAATATCATCAACAAATTTCTTTAAAAATGGAAAATGGAAATGTAACTTTCGAACACAGTTTTCTAAAATATCATCCATGACGTATTGAGCAATTATAGGGGAAATATTAGCTCCCATTGGTGATCCTACATTCTGTTTGTAAAAGACGCCTTGAAAAGAGAAATACGTATTTTCATAAACAAAGTTGAAGAGTTGTTTGAATTGTCTCTGATCTAATGTTGTATGATTTCTTATTTTATCCCAATTTTTTATGATGGAACTAAATGCCCTTTCTTTAGTAATGTTGGTGAATAATGAGACCACATCAAGACTAACAACAACAAATCCTTCTGGAAGTTGGAATTCATTAATGAAACTAGAAAATTCGAATGAGTCTTTCACATAGAAATCATTTTGGGTATTATAAGAATTGGTCAACAACTCTGTTAAAAACAGACCAACATTACTCGTAGGACTGTTTATGCTGGAGATAATTGGTCGTAAGGGAATGTTATCTTTATGAATCTTTGGTAAGCCATAGAATTTTGGAGCAACAGAATCATATTTATGGAGACGTCTAGCTAGATTATCATCTATTAAATGTTTTTTCTTTAGTTCAGTTATCATTTTGTTTCCTTTCTGTTCAATAGAACTTGTCGGATCTCTCGTAAGAATTGTGTAACATTCACTTTCATGTTGTTCATCAGTAGTAGTCAATAAGTCAATTGATTTTTGTGAATATTCACTTCTGTTCATTACCACAGTTACATTGCCTTTGTCAGAGAGTAGGACTAACAACTCAGGGTCTGTACATTGGACAAACAAAGAGATCTCTTAAAGGAAGAATCACATCACATAGAAGTGATATTCGTAACAACAAAAAGGCATGTGCTCTAGCCAGACATGTACAAGAGACAGGTCATAATATGGATTTTAGTAATCCAGAAATTCTTGATGTTGAGTCTTCATTGGAAAAGAGAGAAATCCTTGAGATGATACGGATACAACAACATCAATTCTCTTTCAATGATAGAACCGACATAAAAAATCTTAGTATTGTATATTCCTATTTGATCAAGCAAGATGGTATTTCCAAATATGAACATCAACCTACTCATACAAGAATTGTCACTGAAAATACTTAAAGAATTCTCCTTTAATCTTATGATTAATAGTTATTCTATGTTTTTCAACTTAAATCAAATTTGATGTATTTGACGTTTTTTAAAATTTCAATTCAATAATGTAAATGTGTGCCCCAAATTTTGTTCCAATGTATGTTATCATGATTTTAATCTCAGTTTAGACCAAGGTAAAAACAACTTGTTGATATTTTACCTTTTTGTGATTGTTAGCTCATCCCCCTTTTTTCATTTCTTTGTAGCTCCTGAAGATGGAATAAAGCATTCCGAAAGCTCGAGTGAAAGTACTAAAAAAGAGTTTTCTTGATTCACCACCTACTTAGTGTTGCTATCCCACGAAACATTATATTATTATTACTTTTCAACACCGAATTATCTCACAATATATATACAGTAGAACCTCGATTATCCGAGCTATTGTGGACCGAGCCGACCTCGGATAATCGAAAACTCGGATAATACGGACTTTATTGAATAACTCTGAAAAAATATGATATTTTTAATCAAACTGAGTTTTATTTGCGTAAACAGTTACTAAATAGATGAGTAAATACATATATTATATGTAAATAATACACAAGTATGTAAATATGTTCTTTAACAAATGTCAAGAACAGACATCTCGCAGCGCTAGCAAAGTTTGGCCTTGTGAAATTGAACTATCCTGTGCTAACCACGCGACTCGGATAATCGCGACCTCGGATAAAGCGGGCTCGGATAATCGGGGTTCTACTGTATATATATATATATATATATATATATATATATAGCGTTATACGCCTTGAGGTGCCTAATCTCCATTTGTCTCGGTCCTCCCAGTCCCCTGGTCTGAGATTTCTCGTTGACATTGCCTTGTTGATTCCTTTTATCCAAGTCATTTTCGGTCTTCCTCGTTTTCGATGTTCAAGTGGGTTCCAATTCATTATCTGGTTTGGTATTCGATGTTCACCCATCCTCTGCACATGGCCATACCAGCTGAGTTGTTTTTCCTGTATATGGTCCAGTATGGTCTTCTCAACGTTCATTATTTCTCTTATCGTTATATTTGGGATATGCTGGAGTTTTGATATTCTTGGTGAACGCCGCTAAAAATCCATTTCTAGGGATAATAATCTTTGCTCCATTCTTGATGTCAGCTGCCATATTTCACATCCATATAAAACAACGCTTTTGAAGATCATGTTGAAAATTTGATGTTTTTTTTCTCTAGAAATTCTACTGGACCATAGTACGGAGTTCAGTGCTCCAATGATCTTTTTTCCCTTTATTATTCGTTCTTCTATTTCTGGTTCTGCTCGTCCGCTTCTTGTAATTTTTGTTCCCAAATATGTGTATTCTCCAGTAATCGGTATTTGTTTTCCGTCTTCGAGTTGTAAATCTCCCAATTCTGATCCGACGCATATGTACTTGGTTTTCTGCATATTGACCTTTAATTCCCATTTTTCATACTCTGATATCAGACGACGAGTCATAAAATCCAAATCATCTTTGTCCTGAGAAATTACCACCTGGTCATCTGAGAAATGTAGTGTGTACAAAGTTGAATGATCACTTAGTTGAATACCCATTTCGTTACACGATCTTCTCCATTGTCTTATTTCTACTGATGATAATTATGATTTCGAATATTATTTTTCATTATGGTTCCAAGAATGAAAAATGATGTGAATATAGCAATAATGGTCCTAATTTCAATTTACTTTCAATCGTTTTATTGCTTCACATTCATTATTCATAAAATAATAAATATATTATCAGCACATCGTGCTTCGAAATCATGACCAACGAATCCTGAAGAGAAATTAAATCTTTATACAAAACATTTTCCAACAAATGTTGAAAAAAAAACCCAACGCACATAATATCAGTACTCAAGTAATCTCAAATGAAGTTGCCATGAGATCAACACTTTAATGAAACGTTTAAAACTGTATGCATCTCTTGAAGGCAAAGTTTTCTTCGATAAGTGATTTTTTCATGTTTGACAAGAAAGTTGATCACTGACGGTGCAGATCTTACTTCCTACTCTTAAATACCTTGGATATTAATTATGTTATCCTATTCAACTAAATGCTTGCTGGAAATTAAATCGATGGTCGAAATTCTCTTCTTCGTACTTCGAATAACCATTTCTATCCAATGACTTTTCCTCTGAGAAATCAATAATGTAGAGGAAGTCTCACTCATCGTAGATAAGTCAGGGAAGGAGATTTAAAAAAATAAATCACATTTTACCAGTGAAATTCGATATTTGGGGTTTTTTTAACGTGTTGGCTCAACAATATTCAACTATGTTCTAACGCTATATTAAAAAAATGAATAAAAAACACGAAACAAGAGACTAGATCCTATAGGATCACTATAGTGATATTGGCAAACTTTGTGTCACTTCTAGCTCTGTTACTCTCTGTCTCACCTACTTACTTCCTTCGCTTCCATTGCATGCCTATAGTTTTCGTAGTCCCATGACTATGCAATATGTTATGTCGATGTCCTTCTCTCTGAAAATAAATACAAATAGATTTTTCAAGTGAATCTCCTTTTTCTCCCAGATAAAAATATTTATTTGCTATTTCAGACAATATTCAGGATCTTCTGAATGTTGAACATGGATACAGATTGTTCGATACTTGAGAAAAATAGATAAATGATGGTTTACCTAAGTTCTTCCTAAAGTTCTTACGTAACTATGATATCTTGTTGAAACAACTAACATATTGATTTTTTGGTTGGTGAGGTCGGCAGTCTAGCTTTAGTAATTTTAATTCTAAAGATCTCGCCTTTCTCCATTTTCATGATAATTGTAGTTTGTGTACAAACACAAGAATCAAGAGGTCCTTACAATAACAATTGCGTTCAAGCAACGTTGAAAAATTTCCACTTATATCGAATATTTCGTGATCATGGGGAAACGATTTCTTGTTGAGATTTTACTCTTTTAATGAATAAATAATGATATAATATAATCCTGTTTTTCCTCATGTGATTCTGCCGAATAAAAATGGTTTCTGGTTATTTTCGTAGTGATAATCAAGAATAGTCACGTCTGAAATACATTTTTTCATTCTTATCACACAAGGAACGAACAGAGCCTTTCGCTCTAACCAATAAAAAAACATTTGGAATGCCAGAAAGCGAATCCCGAAAAGCTCAAGCGAACCCTCGAACATGTTCAAATTTGTTAACGGCATTTCGAATGCAGGTAATTATTCCTAACGAGGTGAGGCGTTGGCTTCTATCAAAATTAAGTCATGTTTAGGTAGCATTTCCGCATAGCCATATACCATTTGATTTATGTTTAGTTTCGCGGTCATTTTCCACCGTTCTGTTCCAGACGCAACATCGCATTTATAATCAACTACAACTTTCAAACTTTGCAGACAGGGAACTGATTGAGGAGATACGGAGGTATTTACTCCTTTCGAGACTGAAATATTTCGACATTATTTATATCTTCTCATCAGGTAAGTTTGGGAGCACTCCTCAATTAATTTTGTGGCAGACAATTATTAATTTGAGGGGCGGATAGGTATGTGACATTAAAGATCACAAAACATTGAAAGCTCATGGAAGATGCAAATGAGAAACAGTTATCTCAAGCCTTTGAAGGAACCTCATTAAAACTGCACACTCTTGGTTCAACTTGTTATTTTTTCGAGAAAATACAAAGTATTTCAATAAGAACTATCCACACTACATAATTCTGTAGGCTCTTTCTGCTCATATGTTATTTTATATGGTTATGCCTCCCAAATTTTTCAATGTATGGAACTTTATACATTTCTGCAATGCTGGATTCTCATTGCCAATCATATTACAAAAATTTTTAATACATGAAAAAAGTTTAAAATTTTATGCCACACAGCCAGCTATAGATTTATTCAAGAATGTCGACAAACAACCTCAGAAATGTTACAAAATGTTCGAAACTCATTTGAAGCTCGATTGTATAATTTTATTGACACCTTTTTTGGGCAAATAATTTAGCGGATAGTGCTTTGCTAATTTGTTACTATCAGTGAAACTCCCAACTCAGTGACTTTTCATTTATGTAATATACATTTTTAGACAGGAGAATCCAGCAGTGCGAAAATGTACAGGGTGCTCCAGTTGCAAAATTGGGAAAAGGACCATAGGAGGCTGCAGAATTATCTGGGGTTGCTAGTTTTCATTGAAATGCTCTGTTCTTGTGCATTCTATCTGATGATAACTTCTTTCCCAGTAGTCAGCAGTTTTCAAACGTCATATCTGCCACTTCATACGTTTGGTATTGTAAATTACAAATTCCGAAAAACCACTTTCTGAATATAATTTTTATTGCAAACCAACCGCATGTTTCTCAGCGATAGGGTTCTTCCAACAGGAATAATATCCCTTGGAGGTGGAATTTCACCGATATGAGATACCAATGAAGGGAAACAACCTTCCGTATTATCCCTATTGTAGGAATAAAGTTCCTGCGACATATTTATATATCCTGCTTATAGATTTGCTGACTTTAATCATTGAACTGAATGGTAGAAACCAAATGAATATTAAATGATTTTCTATCATACTTTATGCTGAATATTTCATCAACTATAGCAACAGTTGTTAGGTTATTTTCTTGAAAATCCACACTATGTCGAACGACATCATTTGACCTGTGACGGACGACACGTTCGGTTCGACATGTCTTGTTTTTGTCACTTCACACTCACGCAGCTTTGGTTGGTCAAATGATGTCATTCGGCATAGTGCGGATGCGACTTAAGATAAATTTATGTAAGATAATATCATAGTATGTTTTGGATTTTGTGGATGAAAAATGGTGACAACCGCATTTTACGTAGACACTCTTGTTAACTTCTATGAATATTGAGCTTCATAGCAGCAACGATAATTCTGGGAGAAAGAAGAAAAATTTTGTCATAGAAACGAGATATTTTTGAAGACCCTAGCCCCAGCTTTCACATGAGCTCTGAAGTAATTCAGAAACTGTCAATCTAAAATCGAGTATGAAACATAAAGAAGAAACCGACATTCCGAGAAATAAACTCAGGATTCAGTATAGTAGCAGTTGGTACCACGTGTCCATAAGCTCCCTATTGCTGACATAGTATTGAACTCGATTTTTTTTATGTGTTAATTTTATTATGTGTGTCTTACTGATTTTATTTACTTTATGTCCTAGGATTCAACCTATTCAGAACTTCCTGATAGAATAGAATAGAATAGATAGATATTTATTTCAACAATAATTATTGATTCTCACAATGAAATAGAAACAAGTCAAGAAAAAGAGACATTTCATGATCTCCAAAGATTTACACATGAGACAAAAAATAAAAAAAACAATCGCCATCATTGGTGTTCACAAAATTGGTAATATTCATTAATAGTGTATGGTTCACATTGCACTAATGAATTATGTATTTGTTTTCTGAGAAGGCTTTCTGTTTTTGTTCTTTGTATACTTACCCGCAATGAATTATACACTTTCATGCACATATTCATGACACTGTTTTTTGATAGTGATAAAGAAAGCAGCGAATACAAATATGTATGCAATCGCCTAGTGCAATTAAGATTTCTGTTTTGCTCATAGTATTTTTTATGCGGAGAGTACAAGTTTGCATAATGCACCGTTTTCAACAACTCCACTGAAACATGATTCCTTAGTACCCAAAGTATAAGCTCAAAAGACATTTGCGCACTATCCCATATATAAATTAAATAAATGCATAACGACTTCATACAGGAAAGTAGAGGTATAATATGGCTGGTAATCATGACCTTCAGGGCGAAGTCTATCAAGTTATTAAACTCAACCCTAGGACTGTTCCAGACTTTGAATATGTCTCGTATATAATTTAGCAGACATATTTTTTGGTACATACTGGTATTATATACTCCTTTGAAATTACTTACCTTGCTTTACTGAGATCTCTTCTAAAATGCTCACCGAGTATCTAAATTTTCCAAATCAAGTATGAAACAATCATGAATTTTAAAATCAATTGACAAAACATATATAAACGAATATAATACATAAGAATACAATCGAGTTCAGTCCTCATTCGAAGTTTCCTACGCTATATCATGAATAAGTATCGTAATATACAGGGAATTCCTAAATTCATACGACAAAATTCAGGAAGAGAATGCTTCTATAAAATTAAGATGGTTGTTTCCTATACAGATGAATGAATTTCAGCTAATCCCTTTCTGAGATATCAGCCTTAAGAAGTTGTGACTAAAATTCAGTATTAATTTTTTTTTTGTAAAATTTTCCAATAACGCTACGGATATCGATGAGAAGTAGATAACGTTCGTGTATTTTGGCTGGAGGTGATCATTTCCTGCATTCATTATGATTTCTTCTACATACATCTTCAGTCTTTTCCACTCGATTTATTGAAATAATTATAAAATATGGTTTTTCGCCTCAGCTATTGGTTTAGCACAAAATTCGGGATTAAGAAAAAATTTGTAAACAAACCAAGAATTTTGATTTTCAATTTCATTTCATGAAGAAAAGTTTCGATATGTAATGATGTAGGTGTTACCGATTTCACCCTCGTATAATGTAACAAGAATATTGAAAAAATTCGGGTGGTTAGTTCTTTGCGAGTGCACGATAATTATAGAATTTTAAAATTCTAGCCTTGCGTAAATATCACAAAAAAGATTTGAACCGAATTTTAGTCACCACCTTTCAGGGGTGATATCTGACTTCAAACATTCACTTTCATATTCTATCAATCGCATTGAGTCTAGGAAATGGGTTGTTTTTTTTCTAATTAGCTCTATGGTCATCCAGATCATCAGTTCAAGAAGTTAGCAAATGGTATAACGCTTCAGAAGGAATGCCCCGATTAGACCATGAACGATGAATCTTTATTGAAAACGAATTGTCAGACCAGTTTCAAAATATCAATCAATATTGCCTTAATGTTTCCGTAGAGAATTAGAGGATCACATCCGTGACCCGCAAAGCCATCCATGTATTGATGTGTTTGATTGACGACCAAATATTCCATGAAGAGTTAACAGATCCCAACCGCAATTCCGCAAACTTGTCCATAAACAAAGTCCCTTACACAACTACAACATATGAAGTATTTGATGCTCATATATCAAAACGTTATAGTGGTTCTATTGAAAAATCGCGTCGGCTTTATAGAATTTTTCCAGAGCTCAGTAACCACATGAATAATGGTTGGGAAGGCAGGTCGAAGAAACATCATAAATAAATCACGAAAAGACATTCCTCGCAGAGAATACTGCAACCGAAGTCTGACATGAAACATGAAACACAATTACTGTTGGATCGTTGCATCCTTTTTGTGCAGAATGTTACATCTTCCATTAGATAGGATTTTTATACGGAATCTGATATGAATGAAGCAATTGAATAAAACGAGTTGAATGATATCCTATTGATGATTCAGTTATTTGTAAAGTTATGCTGTTCGAAATGCAAGTTCATGCAGATGAATTTCTTGAAATTGTTTTCAGAAATTGATTCAAGAGGGGTTTGTGAGCGTTCATAATGAATGATAAAGAAATATACCCGACGGTGTAAATGGTGCAACTCTCTATTCATTTATATATGGACTGTTTAGAAGGAAACAAATTGGTGTAGAAATAAAACGTAGACTTGAAATGTTAGAGTTTTTGTCTGATTGCCAACCTGATTGCAAATGATCATTTCGGAGGACATCTCATGTGTGGAATTCCCATTGGATCATGTGATTGCTTAGTAATATACATTTCTACGGAACATAATATTTTGAATTTGAGCTCCTCGTGCAAACAATATGAGATATCATGATATATATCCGTATCTGATAAGTCACAGAGACAACTGAGCTCAGGCGCGGTGACTCACAAATAAAAACCGGAGGGTCCACTCAAGATTCATTGTGATTTGCTATGCTGCCACATCTAAACCAAAGAACATTTTAATGAAGTCCGATAAAATGATTTGAGAAGTCGGAAAATGGCTAGAGAAGGTCTAATCAGTTTCTAAAAAACTGAGAGTTTCAAGAATAGCTTCGACTGCTGGCTCCACCCTATGTGACGCGATGGTTGAGTAGATTTGTTTCAAGTTTTCATGTTTTTCAATGTTCTTCGTCTTCTCGTCAATAACCTTCTTTTTCTAATCATCTTGTGAGCTTTAACGCTAATGAGTTGTTTTTCAAAAACACAATGGAATTATTTTCCAACAATAAAGATAAAGTGAAAAGAATTCAAAAGTTTCAGCATGAAGTGAGCGATGAAATAAACTGCTTCACATGAGTTAGGGATATTGACTTAAATTCCGAAAAAATATAGTTCAAATGAGATTTTGTGATAAAAATTCATATTAATATGATTTCAAGTTACAGGAAATGAAATTGAGTTTAGCCTGTAGGTCTGCAGCGAATACAGGGTGGTTAAGAAAAATCGAGAAAAATCACGAAATTTTATTCCTAGAGAATTCAAGTATTTCAAGACTTTTCGCCCACCTACAGGTTCCAACAAGGAACCTGTCCTCCCTGAACCTATTCCAAAGTCGAGATATCACACTTTGGCTGACTTGGAGCCTTTCCGCTAAAACAATCTGAGTTAGGCCACCCTGTAGCATTCCGACAGCCCTATCAGCCTCCGTGTTTGTTAATTCACGTCTTGGCATTTTCAGAAAACTCGTTTCAAATCGAAGCCGTTGATAAACTGACTCCATTTCAAAATAAGAATATTCATGAAGCTTATGCAAAGAACCAAACTGCAGAAAAAAGGCGACCATATTGACGAAATATCTCATACTGATTTTTATTGGATCGATTCAAGTTGTTATTGAGTTTTGAATGATTTTACAGCGATTTTCTTGAAGATTACATACTTTTCAAAACGATTGAATACAATATCCCTAACTTTTTTGGAGCAGTATAATAGTTGTTATATATTCCACTGAATATGTTCACTCTTTAATACTTTCAGAATCATTTAAAATAGGCAATGAAAAAAATATCTCCTCAGCCACTTCTAGTCTTCGAATACCGCATCCGCATCCTTGCCTCCTATTTCGACGCTGCCTTCTTGCCTGCAGTCATCCAATCCAAGTACTTCGACTAGCAACCGCTTTCACTTTGTAGCTGGGGGCTTCGCCAACATCAAAAAAGCTGGTTTGTATAGCAGGCTCACTGATATTTTTTGGAGATCCAAGCATGCCTGCGTGACTAAATTTTTTGTTCACCATATTTCCTTTCAACTGGCCAAATACACATAAATATTGGGTGGAAAAAAAAAACATTGAAGGTAAAATCGTTTCTTAGTACAAAGTAGGCGAAAACTGATGTCGTTGATGTCCAAATTCAGGATTGGCATAGAATTTCTCTACCTTAAAAGACCCAGTTGGTTTTTTCGGGATTTTTCAAATTGATAAAACTCACTATAATTGTTTTTTTTTTTGGTTTTTTTTCAAAAATAGTAAATTTTGGGATAAACGAAGGTCATATACATAAAAAATTTATTTGTGAATGTTCTTTGAGATCGTTTAAAAATATTGCATAAGTATGAGTTTTGTAATTATGATCTCTGCCACTATGGTAATTGATGAAGAAAATGAGGTATTTTTCTTTCTGGCAGAAAATTGGGCATCTTTGTACAGGATAGGTAAGTTCGGAATAAACAAGATAAAACATTTCTAACAACGTGATATCAATGGTTATAGTTGACGACCTCAGAATTAATTCAAAAAAAGAAGTGGTTGATAACGCCAAAGGTTGTGTAACGCCAAATAAGTGAGACCAATTTTAGTACCCACACTCTTTTTTTACAGCGTTTGAAGAAGGTTTCAAATAAACCGAAACGTCGGCAGTTATTAAATTAGTTTTGTGAAATTTCGACCTGAAACCTATCAGCCTCTTCTTTTGAATTTCTAACAACTGTCTATTAAGAAACCAGAGGAAAACTCGCTGAAACCCGAAATAACCTTAGCTTCCAGAAGCAATCTTCACCTTGTTTTTAACAAGGGGGATTGACGACGTTTTCATTTTCGTAAGCCGGGAACCAGAAGCAGTAAGTGAATTTTTTTCACAGAGCCGACACAGTCCTTTTAGTTCTGCATAATTACCGAAACTATAAGTATATCGAATCTGAAGAAAAAACTGAAAGTCCCTAAAAACCCGGAAAAACCTACAGAAAAAACCGTCGAGTCGGGTTATTTTTTTAAACCCAGTTTTTCCAAGCAAACTCCTTGATTTGTGATTTGAAATATATTTGCTTATTCACTAGACTTGCAGTATGATACTCTGATACTAAAATGAAGAATCCATCCCTTTTTTTTCCCATAGTGTTTCATTCAGATTTTGACAGAAGAAATAGGATTTGATATGTTATAAGTACTCAGTGTGCCAGATAATTTTGATTCAGTTTTTATAAAGCGCTTTATGAATATAGATAGTAGCTAAAAAATTACTATACTCATATGAGGAATATATTGAGTATTGGGGATGGCAACAGTAACAAATATGTTTTATATCATTACCTTAATATTTCACAGCAGAGTCTTCTGAGTTTTATAAAATACAAGTATCGAATTTTCACGAAAGACGTTTCAGAATTCTTGATTCTTCAAGAATTCTGAAATCCTTCTGGATGAAACCAATATTGCTATAAAGAAGTGGATTGCTCAACCGACATCGAGGTTACAGATAATGACAACCTGCAAACTGAAAAACTTCCTGAAGATATTCCAGTGCAGGCACTAGAGTAGATAGAAACATAACAGCATAGTTACTGTGGCTAACAATTATGAATCGCTCAAATCTTTACCTTGAGTCATGCATTGGAGTGTTGGTGCTAAAGACGAAATTGATGTAGCACAACAATTACCTTATTCTTGCTATAATGAATCAAATGGCTAATTGGAATTATCAGATTAAACTTTTTATTAACAACTGCAGGATAGCATCGAAGAAATAAATGGCAATTATAATGTAGTGATTCAGTGAATGCCTGGATAAGTCTAACCCAAAAAAAATATTTTTTGTCATTCTTGCAGAATGTTTAATGAAAAATTTTTTTCACTTTGTGAGTGAGGTTTTCCTTCGAAGCTTTAAAAAATAGCAACTTGAGTTATTATTATAAATAAATGTGGTCGTTCTCCTGAAATACTAGTAAAACTATTTTGTATATGTCACTCTCTGTTATTTTTCATAAATGAGAATTGTTTGAATTTTGATAGATAGATTCAGAAATTTCAATTCAAAATTAATAACTTCAATTGTATCTGCAGTACTCATACGAAAACACCAATTTTGTTAAAAAATTATTCAAGATATTCCTGAAGTTTTATATAATTTCTTCTGATTTTGAAACCATACTAATATTATAAATGTGAAAGTTCGTGTGTCTGCTTGTTTTCACAGAACTCAGGAACCAGAATATCGCTTTTGATGAAAATTTTACTATAGTGTTGTAGGGAATTCATTTGAGTATGTTGTCATGTGGTATTCATTTCTACTTAACGAAGAAATTAAATATCGATTTTTCATGAACAAGTCGTTAATAAACCAGTTGATTTTGGGCTTTTACTGCCGACGCTGAATGAACTATGAGTGATAGAGAATAGTATATTCTGAAACAAACTGCAGAATGAGGTTCTGATCCAACACGAATGCGAAATTAGTATGAGTGTTGGAATTGCCTTCTGCAACGAGTATTAGACTAAATTTTCTCTATTTCAGTCAAGTTTTGTGAAATACTTTCGAAATTCAAATGAAAATACATCCTAGTGACTTTTTTATTGTATCTTGGCAGTTGGAGTGACTTGACAGATTACGGAATTTGAATTGATTTGATTTGAAACTTGAGAGGATCGGAGGTCAGTACTGACAATCACAAAACGAAAAAAGTAACTGAAAAAAATGGTGTGATGAGTTTCATTACAGCACTACTTTTAGTACTGTAATAGTATATTCTAAAACAAGTTGCAGAATGGCTCCTATTCCAACAAGAATGCGAAATTCGAAAACGAGCGCTGAAGGAGCGAGTTTTCGAAAGCATGTGTGGTGGAATTGTCTTCTGCCACTTTTTTCTCTATTTCAGTCAAATTTTCTGAAATACTCTCGATTTTCGAATAAAAATTGAGATTAGTGACTTTTATATCGTATCTTGGCAGTTGGCGAAATTTGACAGATTACGGAATTTGATTTGATTTGATTTGGAAATTGATACTATCGAAGGTCAGTACTGACAACAAAAAAACGAAAAAATATTACTAAAAACAATGGTGTAATGAATTCATTACCGCACTACTTCTAGTACTGTAATGAACTCATTACGATACAGAAATAGAGAGATATTCATTACAATACTGAAATAGAGAAATATGATTGAGGACAATTTTGTAGTAAATGCTCAAAACATTCCATGAAAAAGTCCGCGATGGTATATGTCTACTACCGAAGATACCCACGATAGCCAATTTTAACATTTCTGATTCAATCCAAAATAATGTTCTATTTGAATACGGCTCTTGATTGGTAGGAAATGAGATTTTAGCAGTGGCTCTATTCAGGGCCTGCTTGCTAGTTTCTCAAAGTGATGGAAAAAAGCCCAATTCTCTTAGTGACTGTGAAGCCAAGTGTTTTTATGAAAGAGAAACAGGTGGATGTCACTGTTTTGTAGTTTTTACTCATTACATCACATCCAATTGCTTTGATTTTGTCTTCGAGGTGTATAAGATACTGATGATGCCAAACAAGGCTAAATCCGGTATATTTTTCATCTCATTTACAGAATTTCATATCATTTCTCCAATCTTATAAAAAGATCTGTGAGCCTGGGAATTGAAATTGGCATTCAATTCGATGAGTACCAATTTGAATTTTTTCTATATTTCAAAAATATGTTGAATGTTATTTAATATTTGGCTATTTTGGAAAACGAAGGTGATCTTCTTGAAATGCGCATTCTTCGAATCATCAATCGTTTGAATCAGCGGAATAAAAAAAATATTTATTTATTTGGCTGAGTGCAACTCGGTCTAGAAGATTCACAGAATTAAATTGATGCGAGGTTTAGGTGGTAGATCTACTTTCACTCAATAATTTCAACAAATAATATTAAAGAATAAATTCTTGACCATATTTGAATATTAAGTGCAACTTATTTTGGTCTTCATCTTCGTATTTTTCATTCAGAATAACAAAAGTATGTTCTGAATTTGAAAATGTCAATATTGTTAACCTCTTCTTGAGTACCTCAAATCGGTTCACTATGTGACACCACTGTTAAATTTGAGATTCCTCTTAATGAGAAAACTTTATCCATTTTTTATTCGTCTCTGACATGTACGAAATTAACAGGACAGCAAATTAACATTCAGAGGATATGAGATGAATAGTTAGTGCGTCACGATATTGAACCTGCAATTTCGATGAAACCATTAGTGGATATGTTCAAAAGAAAGACGATTCGCCTTCTAGCTCATCATAATCTGGGTCCGGAGAGTGTCGTTGAGATATAATCTTTGATTGGGTCATCTAAAGCCAGAGCCAGAAGATCCTCCAGTAAATGGTTAACTTGAAACAGAAAAACGCAGAATAGTGTTTCGATACCTAATAGTGAATGAACAAGATATAACAGAAAAAAACCTTTTACTAAAGTCAAAATTAATATGGAATGATTGATGTTGGCTCAGCACGACGTGATGAAATCGAATCGAGAGGTAGGACGAGCATGTAATGGTCGTTTTTTCATATGTTAGGCATTCATATCAGCAGACTAAATTATGTGCGAGATAGAGGGCATGAGATAAGATCCTTATGATGTGCATAATAAGTACGTGACGTTTACTACCTGTTAATCCTCTCCGACGATGAGCCAGAAATATCAATAGTTTGATGGCGCCACCAAAAATAAATTATTCATTTCATTAATTTTCCTGATAGTTTTTTTAAGATAGACCTCACAGGCCTTGAGAATGACAGTAGAGTCTGCAACTTATGGCTTCGGGGTAATTTTTTCCACGTCTTCTATTTGTTCAATTATCAGTAGTGACGACTCACAGCATTTTTACAAATGAATGATTACATCTTCAGGGTGCGCTGGAAAAAGTAATGAAATATATGAATGGACAATTTTCCAAATTCCCTCATCTTTAAACTCCATCATGGATATTTGTCCATCACTTCATTACGAGTAGTGATCAAAAGGTTAAAAATTAAATGGTTTTCCCCCCTGTGCGGCGTTTCATATTGATGAAATGTTTCTCGAATCCCCTTCGAAATTTTTTTCTAATAATTCATTACGAATATTTCTTCAGAATTTGAAATATGAGCCTCAGAAGCAACAATTGAAAAAATTTTGATTTAAATTCATCTCATTCAAAAAATTATTTTCCAATAAACTGAGTTATCACAATGATAGTTGAATTTACATAAAATATTGCGGAATCGTTCGAAATTATAAGATTTTGTGTCAATTTGAATGGACTGAATACATTCTCTAGTTATAAAGCAATAGCAGAAAGTTTTTATTTGGTCAGGAACAGTAATTGGACTTTTTCCCCCATTTTCAAGTGGGTGATTGATGTCCTAAGCCTCGGTAATTGTGTTTGGGTCAGAAATCTTATTTGTGATTTCATTATTCTTGTTAATATAAAATGGCCACTTCCACAGAATAGCAGATCAGTACTTGATGAAAGGACTTGAACAGTAGAATGCAATTCCAAATACTGACATTTCATTCCATCACTTTTTGTGGAATGCATATTCCCTAATAGCCTAATACTTTTTTAAACATTTTCGAAACATAGATGAATAGCATCGTCAGTTTCAATTCATGGATGTTTCAAATATGTATTTTTTGTTATGGCTACCGTAATGGCAGAGAATTTTTTGTTTGTTCATCTTTTTTTTCAAATACTTTCTAAAACACACTTGTTGATAATAAAATCCATGATCCGAATTGATTGTCAAATTCATTGCGGTGATCAAAGTGTATCATTTTTTTTCTGAATTGATTGTCATATTCGAGATGTTTCCTCAATAAAACTACAGCTATTCTCCTTCATTTCACTCAAACAGTCGTGAAGAATGTATCGTCTCTCACTCGGTTAGAATGAAAAGCCGATGCAAGTGAATAGCAGGGCGAGCCGAAGACGAACATGAGGAAACACGAGAATGATTTAATTTTCACTTTGACAAAGAATATACCATTCTCTTATTCGGTGATATGATACAAAGTTCTGCCAACCAACAATTTCAATGATGATTTCAATTTGAGATTTAGAATATCTAACATATAAAACGAATGAAGACAGGTCCTTCTAACATTCGTTTTTTCATTAGGTTTCAAACTCGTGAATAAATATCATTGCCCTCAAACTTTCATGAATAAATTTTATCGATATTGTAGTAAAAAAAGGTGTAAAGACGAAAAGTTATCTCTAATATTGAAAAAGCAGTTTCAACGAATAATTCTATGACACATTTCTTATAGAGTATCAACAGCTCCTATATGAAAATGAATCGCCTAATGAAATAATTCCGTTCATTGGATTGTCAACTACAAAATTATAAGTAAAAAAAGTTTTTTTCCCCGCCTCAAGGATGGAACACAGAAATCGCCGATGAGTGATCCTCGCGGAATTATGGCTCCTTTTATCATCAATCATTTTTGCCAATAACATGATGGTAATCAGGAGAAAAAATATAAATCTTCAAAATACTTTCATCAAGAACACTTTTCGATCGATATTTAATAAAGATCATGTTTGAAGTCAGTGTCTTTTAGAACTTTTAATACATCCATATAATTGCATAACTACTGTAGCTTTGAAATGAAATAAACTTTTTCTGACTTTTCTTTGATAACATGTTCAGAGGGCTCATCCCGTACTCCACAAAAACCGAGACAAAAACTGTATGTTCTCAAGTACTTACTGAAGTAGTCTGAGAATTAATTTTTGTTCAAATATGCTGATAAGCCCTGAGATACAACTCGTGTTATTTAATTGACTTCTCCTGCTGGGTGTAGACATCAGAACGTTCATCTTGTTCTTAGTGCAGTCAGCAGGAGCTCCAGTGAATATCGTGATTTATGTCCTCCATAAAACACGGATTAAATTTTTTCCTCAACATATTCGACCATAATGGATATATGATTTCTAGGTCCTAAGAGGTACGATATTCCAACAATTTAACTACGAAGTACCTCCGCATCGTAACTAATACCTGAACGACGTGAATTAATTGCCTAGAACGCTACAATGAAATTAGTGGGCAGAAGAACTTGAGAAGCGGCAGTGGTTATTGAGGTCTTCGATGAGTATTCATTATCTTTGAAAGGGCAAAGCCGAAGATATCAATGGACAATATGCATTCATTTTCAATAATATTCCCGGCTCTCAATTCTGATTGAGCAGTATCTATCGATATTATAGAAAATGAAACTGAAGGAAAGTAATCAAGTGGAATGAACGATACTAATATTTTCTGATCATTATAATTGTTATTCATTGAGGCATTGAATACTTAGGGTCGGTTTCACAAAACTTTGTTCGTACCGTTAAATTAATTGGAGCCACGCCTATTCGTTGAAATTTCAAAACGAGTGATTCAATTGGTTCGAATTTATGTAAGGTTTGTATTTCAAGTAATATAACTCATTTTCGTTTTTTCTTGGGAAAAACTTCGTGTTGCCAGTTTCTTCAAAAAACGTAGGAGGTAACATTTCAATATGAAAATGCCCCATAATCGAAAGTGCGCTGTAGCAGATAGACATGGTTTACTGTGTTTTTTTTTGTTCATTACAGCAATAATGCCCACTTGCACCGTTTTCTGGTTGAAACAGACTCATCTAAGGCGATCCTAAATTTTGAATCAGACTTTAGCTCGCCTTAACGAATCAGATCTTGCACCGCCTATCAAATAGGAACGACTTTGTTGAGCACACGTTAAGCAACGCCGGATCCGGCAACACTGTAAAAATCATTGAATTTGTTTGTTTCAACATAGAAATGTTATATGACCATATGGTTTCGTTTCGATGCTAAGCACGGCGAAGTAAAAAGAACACGCGAATTCATAGACAATCCTGAGACAATGCATAGACAATATTTTGTCCATGCATTTTCCTTTTCAGTGTTCTGATTCAGAACGACATATATTTTGGGCAGCTGGAGAACAGGCACAGTACAACCTTTCTTTTTATTTAAATAAGGAAATAATTCAATATTATATCAACAATGCTTTATTTGTAACTTGGATGACATAATTTTCCACCTGTGGAATATCATCGAAGTAGTGCATTTCACATTTACAAGAGTAAATAGTACCTGAAGAATTCATAATTATATGGGCACAATCAATTGCACCAATAACACCAGAAAATCCAGCAATTTGGTAACAATTGGTTTTGGGTGGAACCTATTTCTGATTCTTTCTGAGGCATTTTTATGAAATGTGGTCGCAAACGACCTATTGCTTCTGAAACTCAGATTTCCATTCTTGATACTGTTGTTTCGTGGATTTTAATGAAATCGGCTACATCCAATAAATGTCCTGCTGATGCGTAAAATCAGCAGGAGTTGGCTCATCGGTGATACACTCTGATTCCTACAATCATTGAAGCTTAAACTCCCTTCTTTAAGGTTCAACATCATAATACATAAGATATACTTAGATATGTACTTACACATTACTTGAAAATTCCAGATCATGCTCAATTAATTCAAGCAGTTGCAGAGTAGTTTGTTCAGTCAACCGAAATTGTGTAAAAAAATGATAATTTTATTCAAAGAATTCATATCCATAATTGTTGAGTCACACAGAAAATCAAAAACAACACGCAGAACTGAAGTTCGTTTTTGACGTTATGAATCTTTGGGACGAGCTAAAGTCTTGCTTAAGCCTTGAATGTTATTACCTTAAGTTTACTCGGAACAAGTACATACAGCATTGATGCAGTCGTGGAATGATGAAAAATATATATGAACAAATTGGATTTTTATATAAAGGTTCATGTTCCATGTTACTATGAAATTTGTGCATTGCGGTCTATCATTTTTGTGGAACAATTGTTCATATGAATTGAATGAATCGAATGGTACATCAGCTGTATTTTTTTGTACTCAGTTCAACCCTCGATTTAATACCGCGGTCCTTCTTTTCCAAACTCATCATATAGCAATAACAAACAATTAACAAGGAAATGCAATGAAATATACCATTCATGAAAATTCTGTATATCTTCCACTTGGCATACGTAGATAACTGGAAGAACGTTTCTATTCATATTGAGATTTTGGGGAAAGAAGTTCTTGAACTTGAGACTGACTCAGTGTTATTTACTGTTCACGAAAGAATTGCTATTTACTCCAGTGATTGTTTGACAATAAGGCATCAATCCTACTGATATATCAGAACATTTCAAGTGAGAGTCTTTTGTTATATGAATGACAGTTCTCACTTCCCGTCAGATTACAGTCAGATTGACAGAAGATTAGAGCTTTCAGCGTCTGTCACAAGACTCCAGTAGATGACATATTTCCAACGATATAAATCTTTTTCTTTTCTTGAACTGCCCATAATCAAGAATTCATTAACGTCTTTATTCGAGCTCGGTTTCGTATTTGAACAGAAATACGAAATCGATTCAAGAAAAATCGACACATTATAGAAGCTATTTCGTTGACCTGCAGTCACGTTTGGACAGTTTATTCTTCATGACTGACTGACTCGAGGCAATATTGATAACATCCGACTACAGGAATGCAAAAAAGGTTGATTTTACAGGTTCTAATTTGAAACACGCGAGTCTTTAATCGTTTTCAGATTGATATCATATGAGACGGAGATCATTCATCGCAAATTAATGAGCGCATTGTTCAACTACTCATTCCTTGAATTCAGGAAATTGATTTTTACACAAAACAAAAATTTTAATAAAATAAAACTTAGTCCACAAAACTTGTTCAACATAGTGGTCACAGAATCCTATTGAAAACATTCGTGTTCCTAGTTTTTGGGCAATATTTTGATTTTAAGTCTAGATAATGTGCTCGGATTTCGGGACATCATGCTGTTCTTATTTTGCGGACTCAGTTTCCATAACTTCCGAGGTATTTTTCAAAACCATATTATTTTTTGCTTCAATTCGTACAAGTCAGCAATAGATTTCCTCAAGAATATAAAATCCATAATTAATTACCCAGATATCACCACAAAAAAATTATTTTCTGTTTCTTTACCATCTCATCATGGTGAGCATTTCGAGGCAGAATACAAAATAATCAAAATCTGAAATTCAAAGTATTAAGACACTCCTTTTTTTAGAACCAGATTTATTAACTAGGACGACATTTTTCGGTAGAAAAATATCATCTTCAGGTCGGAGTAGTACTGTAAATGTGTACAGGGTATCCCAAATTACTTGATTTTGAATGTTTTAGGTACTTCTGGACTAGATAGATAAAAATTTTGAAAGGTGTTCTAGGCTTGATTCTCGTGAGAACACCATAAGTGAAAACCGTTTCACGATATTTCAATTTTTTTTCAGTTGTGATATATTATCGATTTCGAAAATGTGCCATATTTTCATTTACAAATATATCTGAAGAAGATTTAAACTTTCTAGAAGCGCTTTCTTAGCGGAAATGAGAAACTATATTAATTTTTTCCCCGTGGAAAAAAAAACACTTTATCATTTTAAATACCAAAGCATTTTTCTTCATCTTATATCATAAAAAAAAATTAAGATAAAAAAAAATTCAAATGATGTCTTATTCCAAGTTTTTATCTTTTTGGGATATTTCCGACAACGAAAAAATTATGGCACATCTTCGAAATCGAAAAAATATCTAAATTTTGTTATATCTTGAAAACAAATGAAGATATCGCGAACGGTTTTCACTACTGGTGTTTCCACGGAAATCGAGCCCAGGACTCCCCTCAACATTTCTACCTATCTAGTCTGGAAGTAACAGAAACAGCCAAAATCAGGCAATTTTGGATACTCTGGGCATAAGATCTGAGTAGGTTGCCTAACTCTCATGATTGAATATTATAATGCTGTTATGAAATTGTCAAGAATGAGGAATGTTCACATTTTTCAATTTCTTTATATTCCTATTCTCCGTAGAAAATGAAAATATTGTGTCCAAAAATTATTTGAATACTTCAAATAGCGCCCGAGATATCGAGTTATAAACATGAGTTCGATGGATCTGTGTGACGTCACTTTACACCCAACGACTTGCGAGGTTCAGTACGTAGCCGGGTCCAATATAAGGGCCTCTCGGCTCACGGAGTGCGATTTGCGTATGTAGTATGACGTCTCATCGCCGCGAGGAATTGAATATTCGCGGGGTTGTAAAATCCGAACTACTAGGTCTTTTCGACTGAAACAAAAACTAGTGATTTCATATACATATAGGTTAAACTGTGACGAAGTTTCGATCGATTTTGCATACCTGTGAACATTCCTCATTGTATTGCTCTTTCTATTTAAGATAGAAGTTACTTACTAATAAGGTTCTCACAAATTACATGCTTGTTCGTGATGTTAAAGTTCACAAGCTATGGTGTAAACGTTGTGCTTAAATAGTATAAAAATCTCTGCGAATGACTAACACAAACGTTAAATTTTTAACGAATAAAAATTCTCTTCAGATAAGTAATTACTTTAGGTGAGGTAAGTGAAAACGAAAATGTCTCACTTCAATATTGTATATTAAAAAATACTGCATTGAGAGGTTATGCATCACTAAAAACAGAGAACAATCGTTTAGTGAACGGCAGTGTCGGGGCAAATTGGACTGGATAAGGATTCGGAAAACGTCATAAATCTTTAACTCTTTTTAAACATGGATGATCGAAAATGTTTTCAAATCTATGTCGATGTCTTAGAAGAATTCGTAATTTATAAAAAATTCAAAAGACAATTCCGTGTATACCCTCAACGCAAAGATGATCAACACTATAGGTATAGGATACCTATGAAATGATCTAAGAGTAGAGATGCTAAAAATAGATTCGCTTCAACTTTAGAAAGGATAAATCTCCCTCAATATGCATTTTGGGCCATGAGTTTACTCTTCGAACTATACTCATTTTCAATGTACTATCAACACATTTTTCACTCACCCTGTATATCTGTAGAACTCCAACAATAAATTTTCCGATTTTTCTACCTAGGCCCGGTTACCCATGGTAACTCAAAAATCAAAACCATTCGTCATTATAGCCGAATTGATTGTCATTTCTTACTGCCATGCAAAATGATGTTAATTCTAACGTCAATGACAAGATGTTAATGTTTATGTATACCTTTGTCATGACTGTTCACGATCAAGTTGAAGAAAATTTGAATTCTGCGCTTGAATACGAAAGTCAAAACTCATGGTACTTTATATCATATGTTTCCGTTTTGTTTGTTTGGATGCTTTTTTATTTTAGAATTGGGGAAATATCGATATACGGCCCATAGTCTGAAAGGAAAGGAGTGGACTCCTGGGTGAAATATAATTTGGAAACCCACCGACTTACCGCACTTCATTTATACAGACAATCATTTATTTATTTCATTATTTACACATTTATATATTGATTTTCTCGATTGATCTATCTACTTGTTCCATTATTTATTCATTTCTATTAATTGATACTATTGACTTATTTCATCTGTTAACCTATTTGTGAATTTATTGTGAATCTGTCTGAGGCAATGCATCTGCTCTGTTATCGCCCTCTCGTCTAAGAAAAACGGCTAATGGCCCCAGCTGTCGATCCTGTCAAAATGAATGAAGAAAAACAGCAGAAAACACAAATATGAACAGACAGCTGACAGAAGTCTAACAGCGTCTACGAGGAAATGATTTCAATTTAAAAGGTTAATGTCAAATACATGGATTAATAGTTTGTCTATTAGGTTAAGTTTGTGAAGAAAATATAATTCGATAATGCGCATCTACACAACGTTTCTTATTGGCTGCTGAGAACTATGATGTTAGTAATTCAAATATTATTATCATTAACATTACGGTCAGCATTAACATTGATGTAGTACTATCGTAGTATCTCAACATGATTGTGAAATAGGCAGTTATTAGTCGGACAAATGCTAGCGTGGTAAAGCGTGACAGGTTGCATACAATGGCTGCATTCCCCGAACGAAGAATGTTGCCACCGCTCCGCTACCGCTACCTAGCATAAACAGAAAGCGCTCCCAAAATGCCTGCTTCTCCGGAACGTGTTGAGTTTGTGACATCGGACGATTCCGCAACAGTTCCAAAATTGTTACGTTCGGTGAATGCAGCTAATGCTCGTCTGTGGTATCTATTTCGCTAGCTGGAAAAAAAATCTCATCATACGAAGACTAGGTTGGTAGTGGGATATTGACAGTGACTGCTCTGCTTGAGTGTTGTTACTATGGCAATGTACAAAAAATTCAACAAGATATCTACAGGCGAAACTTGACGGTTGTTTTTTTGTGAAAAATACTTCACGGAATTTGTATCAGCTTAACGTAATTGGTCTATATCTCTTATTCAAAAGCACGTCTGGGTTTCATTATTATTAGTGCTGAAATAATAATCAGTCGGAGTTTCTAGATTTTTTAAAAGTTTCAATTCTCACTTCATATCTTTTCATTTTATATTCAGAAAATATTCGGAAGAATATATAAAGTTATTGATAGGCATGTCCACAAAGTAGGTGTACTGAGGCTCTTATGACCGTGGGGAATATTTTTTCACTATGTTTGCAACACTGATAACCATTTGAAACAACATCAGAAATCCGGGCATTCTGCGAGATGTGGTTTGGATAACGGACTTTTCGATATCAGACGATTCAATGAACAGTGGATAACGACTTGGCATTAATTTGAATTCTTATTTATTATTGTTGTGATTAGTATTCATTAACAATGGAGCGAGTGATTTACACTGCAGAAAATTATGCAGATCTGCATCCCATTTACAAAAAAAAAAGTTTTGAGCCGCACAGAGGCGATGCCACCTAAAAAAAGCAAAAAGGATTTACGCTCAGCGTTATCCAACCCACATGCTAACTTCGCATGTTAGGGGTGTTCTTTTTTTCATTGAGGGACAGGTTAAAAACGAAAATTTTTAGGTTGCAAATAGTTACTATCGAGAGTCATACGAATGCAGAAAGAATTTTCTTCATTTTCGAAAATTTGGGTGTTAATTTCGCATTTCGGGGTTGTAATTTCGCCATTAAGGGTTAGGTTACAAACGAAAATTTCCAGGTTACAAATAGTTACTAAGGAATGCAAAAAAAAATATTTTTCATTTTCGGAAGTGTGAGTGCTAACTTCACGGACACGACTTTTTGATGTTGAGAATATGTGTTTTGTTGTGCAAGCGTGTTATACTCCTCTGACAAAACCTCCCAATAATTCGAACCGATCCATTTATTATGACGTAATGGCTATTTTGATAACAGGTGTTTGAGAGGGTGAACATCACTTGTTAATAATGCTTCTATATTTCAACAACATTCTCGGATATTGAATGAAGAGCAAAACACAGATTGGAATTGATTGATTGTTCGCGAAATTTGAGAGATGGCAAAGTTGAAACGACTAATTTCAGTCCCATTGTTTGTGTATTCATTGAATTGAATTAACGAGAACACTCGTGAAAACATAAAACTAGATTTTATCAGATTAGTGATCATATCCCTACACAATTGTGATTGACATTGTAAACTACCAACTCTGCCTGTACCAACATTATGAAACAAAAAAAAAGACAATACTTCGATTGAAAAAATCATCAATTGACGTTATATAATTGACACACAATATGGGAGTAAAAAAGGGTTGATTTCTCAAATAAAAAAGTAATTCCTATTATTCTATAATGTACAGAATGTCCCTGTACGCTACACCCTTTTTCATAATATTTCATTAAAATCTATGACGTCACTACTTTTACATTACAAGAGTGTCTATACAACTTATAATTGAGTGTTTTAACGTCTGAAAATAAAATATATTCCTTCTGCATACCAAGAATTTTCGTTCATCACAATTTATAAGGAATAATATACAGCCTGCCAAAAAAAAACCTAACTCGTCTATAAGAGAGAATTTTTGAGGAAAATCTTCACACATTTTTAATTTCAGAAACAATTTATCTCCCACCCTTTACGCACATCACCCCTCTACTGTTTTTTTTTAAATGTGAATTGTGATATCGAATCAAAGAACATTCGATTGCACATTGAGCTATTATTTTATTACCAAATTATCATTTTGTGATAGCTTCTTATTCTTGGAATATTAAATATCTATTCTCTATTAGTTATTCTTTTTTCTAGGTTTGGCAAATGCATGCAGATATGAATTTTGGGGTTTATAGTATACTTGAAATTCAGAAAATAGAAATTGGATTCACTTACTGAGTTGATATTACTTTTACTACTCATGATGCGCTGTGCGTACGAGCTCAAATACCTAGAAAACGCAATGAAACCTCCTAAGTGCGACCGCCCACCAAAGTAGCATAGCATTGGCTAACGACACACAACATGCACGATTCGATTAGAACCAATGACCGTCACCGAAATAGCTCTGTCAGATGCGATATCTGAAAATTTGATGTATGTGCCATGTATGTGCTGCGACGGGTGCCCAGCACACTACAGTCGTCATTTAGGAAATATTCGAACCACACATATCCTCACCGGTGTATCGAGAGGGGTGCTTACATTTGGTGGGCTCCCCGTCCACCAGACCTAAATGCTTTGAATTTTTTTTTATTGAGGTTGTCTGAGAAATGAAATTCATTTCAATATTATAAGAGATGAAGGGAAACTAAGGAATTGCATTCGTATTTCTGCAGCCGAAATAGAGGAAAAAAATTTGGATTCTTAAGAAACATCATTTCTCAATAGATGCAGGGCATCTATTCGTGAAAGGAGTGGTCATTCCGAACCTTTCTTGTGAATTATCTCTGTGCGCATATCATTGCCATTGATGAATAATTTCACTTTATAAGTAATTTAAGGACTGAATTACATTTTTTAATGAATTTATTCAAAAAGTTATAGCAGAATGTGCAAAATGCAAGGTTTCTTGAAAAAGGTGTGAAAATAAGTTTTTCATAGAAATCGTCAATTTTTGCCAAATATTCGAATATCTTTTTTCTGAAGAGGGTTATCACCTATATTTTACTTTTTCGTAATCCAGAAAAGGTTCTGTCCTTTTTTTTTACACCAGTTCAGATCGAATTCGGTAAAAAAGAAAATTTCTTCAAAACGTGAATTTTTTTCATATTCCCTGAATGAGATTATTGCTTTTTTTGAGTGCATAAAATGAAGCAATCATTCAACTACATTCACGCAAAAAACTGATTCCAAGTGTATCAAATTTTTCCTATGGCGTGAGAGAAATAATTTGAAGTGAAAAAATTCAACATTTTCAAAAAACATCAAATATCTCGAAAATTGTGAGACTTTCATAAAAACAATTTTTTTCACATCACGTAGAGCACATTCTAATGAACAATTCGTTTCCGTTTGACGTCTTTTTTGCGGGGCAGCCTTTATACATATTGTTCCATATTTTCTGATGGAACAGTCGTCGTGTGTGTAGGAACTGTGAGGAATGATTTTCTTTTTCCTGTGTTCGAAAGTAAAAAGTTGCTTGGTTCAACCGGCTCGATGAAAACCATAAAAACTGATTTTTTTCGCTTTCTGAAGAACTGCAGTTACATTATTTTTATTTTGGGCAGCCGATCTATACTCGACTGATATTATTTTGCTCGTTGATCTGATTGAATGAAAATTTTGAGCGGAGTCTGTTGCATATGCTGAGGAGTGTAGAATCGACCTATAAATGAGAAGAAATTAATCAATATGCTCCGTCCGACTCAAATAATTATTAGTGAATATCAGTTAACATGGTGCCGAAAATGAATTATTACTTCAGCTTTAGGAAAATATTGAGCAATTCCTGCACGGGGTTATAAAATCCAATGGAAAACTGCTCATCCTCAAGATATTTCATCTGCATAAACTGCTGAAGGGTACAGCTTACCTTGAGGGGTTGAAAAAGATCAACTCTCTCCATTAAAACTTGACGAACCAGTACTTAATCAAGCGGAGTTAATGAGGAAATAATTTGAATAATTGATTATATTTGATTGCGGCGATATAATTGTACGCATAATCCATCTAATTCAGGTCCATTTCATATGATAAAGATCTAATGACCTACATCCAACAGTATCGTAAGAAGCTGAATGAAACTCATTAGTTTATTATCGACAAATAGATTCCAACTTATAAAGTTGCTTCTTTCTACAACTAATTCAGACCCCATTTCATATTTAACATGACATGAAAGTTGATTCAGGTAGGTAATTCAATTACGAGAAATTTGATTTCTGATATTCCTCGAAAGTTTCATAGTCAAAATAATACCTTACGAGAGGAAAAGTTGACTAGAGCCTGAAATCCGAGAAAAATTATTTACAGCCATTCAATTGAAGTCATCAACACGTCATCTCTCTAAGGCCGGCCACTCACGTAAAGTTTTAACTGTCATTTTCAACTGAACGGATAAAACGGTCAGTGGAAAATGAACGTGAGTGGGTATTTCAGTTTCAGTTCAACTCGTTTTTTTTTCAACTGTGCAGTTTAAAGAACAGTAGAAATATGAACAGTAGAAACTCACACTTGCTGACGATTAAAGGGTCGAAATGTCTGAAACGTTTGTTGTTCTACTTTTCTACAAATCAAATTTAATCTCATGATTAGTTTTGTACAAGATGTTTGAATTGTGGCTGAAAATAATGTTTTTTTTTCACCTGTTGTTTTGAGTTTATATATATTCGTTTGATGAATGAATGCATATGGCAATAATTCAAAAACATTTGTGTGAATGAAGTTTTTTCTTCAGATCTCAGTTGATCTACAGTAGATCTAGTATAGTTTTTTGTGTGAATAGTGGTATGAAAATCATTTGGCTATGTCAGTAGTATAATTTAGCGAAAAAAATTAAGTCTTTTATATTTCATGAATTAACAACATAGAAAAAACCATAATATTCAAAGCGTCCATGAAGTTCACGATTGCTTTTTGACAGAAACATGTATGAATAAAATTCAAGATATATGTGTATTTGAAGACTTCCTCAATTTAGATTGCGAGCCATTGCAGATCCTTTTTTCAATGCGGCATTCGCGAAATGATCATGCAAATAAAATTCCTTTCTCAGGGTTAACTCCTTTCGTAATGATAAGCTAAAGTATGCAGATGAGCCTCTGCAAATATAAATAACCAAAAACTTTTTCGGTGGCTCCCTAGAAATATAAATGAACGCGTAACAACTCCGAGTGAGTTACTGCTAATTCATTGCCATACAAAGTCGTTCGAGCCTATTTAGTTAATAAATTTCTTTGGTGGAACGTGAACCGTACGGTCAAGTGGGGCAATTTGCATAGCCAAAAATTATTTCGGGATGAATATATGATTTCTTCCAACAAAGGGATTTGAATACATTACGAAAGCAATGAAACAGTCAGGTCACGTTTCATTATCTGAGGAACATGTGTATGATAAGCATAATATTGTTGAGCTAGTTGGATCAGGTTGAATCTGCGATATTTGCATGATATGGGTACTCATTTTTATTGCAGTTACACCAAGCCTCAGAGGATTTCTCACTGCCTGTATGAGGTTCATATAAAGATGAAAATATATAGTTTCTTGAAACACAAATTAGTGGTAATATAAAAATATCCTCGGAAGTATTATTTTATGTTCTGAAAAAAGAAAAAATCTTGTTATTATATTACAGCTACACACTGTCCTTTCATTCTGCTATTTGTCAATGAACCTTCTACCATAAATATTTTTTTATGAGGGATAGAGATAATGGCCCTTTCATTGAAAAGCTGCTCAGAAAAAATCGAATTATTTCATTTCGTTCCGCATAAATCTTATATTTCAAATTAAATTTCTATATTCAGCATTCTTGTTTTGGCATTCTGAAAATCACTACTTGAGAGAGTTTGTCAAAATTGTATTTCTTTTTATATGTTAATAATGAAACAAAAAATACAGAATTTTTGATTCGCACTGCCATTTTGGTTCTAAAGTCATGTGTTTATCTATTAATTCCTTCAAAATAGTACAGTAAATCTGTCCAAGAATGATGCCGTTTTGAGGAAAAAATACTTCCTAGCTTCCTTTGCAGGAATAGTTAGAAGAGTATTCAAAAAGCTAAACTTGAAAAATGCATGATTGAAGCGTACAGGCTTGTTGATAAATTAAAGAGTTGATTGCATTTATCTCGAGAATTGTAGGATTTTGAAAAAATTTATGAACACAACTACAACTTTTCTCATTGAGTCGATAAGCTACGATGAAAAGTAGCAAAGAGTGTTTTTTTCGCTTTTTGAGCTTACAGAATTTCATTTTATCGCGAGAATGTTGAAAAAAAGTTATTCGTCCGGAAAAAACCTACAAAATTCATGAACGAAATTTCTTATCTGATAAAACAATCATCAGTTTTTGCGTCCAGAGGACAGGCAAATGCAAAATGTTTAAGCAATACTTTTCAATCAGAGGAGGATCTAATTTCCCATTTTCCTTACCCCTATCTGAGAAACTAATAAAAGTTGTATTCTTTTTTGACCACCTTCTTTTGTTTCCGAATTATAGTCAAATCCTAACAATTGGAAAAATGGCGATATCGGAAAAAATGTGTATCTCTTTCAACACTCATGATGGATCTCTGAAATTAAACATTATACAGGTACTTTTTTACGTAGAATTCAGTGAAGTGCTCGTCTTTTCGGCAGGATTTTCAATTAGGAAGCTATGACACAAAGTGAGTTGGGAACACTAGATTTCTGTCTTTTTGAAAAGACAATTTTCACTGATTTCAAATGTACACAATATCGTATGGTTTGTATATATAGAAATAATAGCTAATAGTCAGAAACCTTCTTTCATCTGGGAGTCTAAATATTTCTATGGTTTCAACTCTTGATGTTCACAGAAAAAGCTTCCTTTAACAAGAGCGGTCCATTATTTCTAGGCTTCTTATTAATTTCGACAAAATTCAGATCTAGATAATGGTCATTCATAAATTATTTCTGGAAACTATTTTTATAGTCATGTGATACTTCATCTTGATTATAATTGCACATAATGTAACATTCGAACATGTTGAACTTTTCGTTACTTCCATAATCCATTTCGAAGTAGATGATCTTGGAGAAATACAGTGGAAAGTATAGAAACGAAAAGACCACTAGAAGGAGACTGATATTCATACGACGCTTAATTTTTCTGTTCATCAACAGTTGAAACCATAATAATATTGAGCCTTTCAGATTAGGAAAGTTTCTTCATCACACAAACATCATACAAACCATATGATAATGTATAATTGGAAATCAGTAAAAAGTTAAGCTTTCAAAATGGCACAGGAATCTAGTTTTCCCATTAGAGAAAAAACATAACTCCGGGTCATAGAGTCGATCCTGCTAAAAAAAAAAACATTACATTGGATTTTACGTGAAAAAGTGGCTCTATAATATTTCAATTCAAGAATTCTATCGTCAGTAGGTGCAGATATAATTTTTTTTCGATATCGCAACTTTTTCAATTTTCGCTTATAACTCGAAAACGAAGGGGGTGTACAAAAATTAATACTACACTTGTCAGTTTCTGAGAAAATAAAAAGAGATTACAAAATTAGAAATATGTATTAAGAAAAAAAAAATATGAAAATAATCAAGAAAATATTCTATGAATATTTATTTGATGAGTCAAAACATTCCTGTTAAATTTTTTCATATTTATTCTCTTGAGAATATTTCTTGTAACAAGACTGCTGACAAAAATTGATAAAATTCACCGCTTTCATGATGATTTTTATTTAAATTTGTTTTATACCAACATTAATGCTTGTTTTGTTAACTTGTAGATATCTTTACAGTATAATTAACTGTTAGAGACTCAATGCAAAAAATCTCAATTATAACTTTGAAATCAGCAGTACAAATTTATGCAGCATTCCCTGCTAAGAAATATTTCGGGTAAGTTTTCTAAATTTTTATGAGACAAATAACTTTCCTGTGGATAGTGTTACGATGAAAACAAAATTTTTAGCCCTAAAAATGAAAAAAACTTTTTGGTACTTTGGCGATATTTACTTTTTGTAGATCCCATAGCAGTAAAAAGTTGATAGTGCGAAAATACGGGAAAAAGTGTTTTATCGTTTTCAGGCTAGGAAATCAAAGTTTTCAGATGATGTCCCCAACAATTTTTGTGCTTAAATTTTTTTCAAAAACCTACTATTCTCCAGATTAATGAAACCAAAAAACTTTTGAGATTTTTCGAAAAGCTATGAGCACCGTGTTCATATTTAGCATTTGGAGCGGAGGGATAAAAAATGATGTGAGTATAATAGTCGATGTGGCTTAGAACGTGACCACCCACGATCTTATATTGTATTCTCTAAATTATTGGAATGATTTATTCGATTGAACTTTATGATCGTGATTGATCATATAAACTTTTTTTCCGATAAAATGCTTAGGTGAATGCTTCCAAAGTAAGCATCAATGAATAAAATATTTCTTAAGGATGCGGTTGTATCAATATTTCAAATGATAAATAAAAAAAATTCTGAAAGTGTGAGAAATCGTTGAGAATTAGAAAACCTTCTTCTTTGATATCACCAACTTTGAATGATTGGCTGAGGCCATGTATCACCCTTGTCATCGCAAGTTCAAGGTTGATTCTGATTTGTATCGTGTTAATAAAAAAGCGACGACGTAGAGACACACATAATAATATAGACAGAAAATGTTTCAGAAATTCCGAATCTACGTCAATTATAACGAAACCTGTGACACTTGTTACTAATAAATAAAACAGGGCTCAATCAATTGCTCATAAACTCCGCTAGGAGCTGAAACTTACAACATTCAACACAAGAAATTATTAAAATCAGAACCGTCATCATATTTTAATCGTTTACTGGGAAAGAAGTTTGTTGACCTGTATTTATTCATACCATGCATTGATTATCACTGGTGTCAATGCGACTTACTCCGATAACTCATTTGAAAACCCAACAATTGTTCATCAAACCCATTATCCTCCAACACAAAAGTTATTACTTCAGTTAATTCCCTAGTTCACCAAGTTGTTATAATCGTTATTAAGGTAAAATGCGTTGTTCATTCGAAGCAAATCTCTCGATTTATAGACGCAGAGATTCAACTGCACGAATGAATTTATTGAAATAACTCGACTACCAAGATAATGTAAATTTCAATTTCATGAGAACGATTCATTTATTCTCTATTTTATGGTTCACTTTGAATATCCAGACGTTCGTTTCAATTTTTATGGCTCAGATGTTGACGACAGTCTAGAAATAATTCAGTTTAAGTTTCCCTGAACATTAAATGGCAGTATCATCTTTCGAATCTTCTCGGAATCCCAAATTACTGATTCATCATTTACTATCGTTTCTTTTCATTTAAAGATTTGGTTCTAGGACGTCATCACCTTTTTTTTTATATGTTAGTGAGAAATGTTCTGACAATTTCCATTATTTGATCTTTTATTTGAATTATTGGAAGATTATCCCGTAATTCATCAATTTCAGAATTATTTTCGTCTTGAAACATTTTCCTGTCGAAAATTGAATCGTCGATGTCACGAGAGAAAATGATGTAGTAGGTATGTGAAATATCCCTCTGAAAATTGCGAGAACACAACAGATTTCCTTGCGGAAAACTATGCTATTCATTCAGCGAAGTACAAATGAGGTATATGTCTAGGTTTTCGTCCTGTTAAGGACATCAAACATTCAGTTTCAACAACGATGAACTCACGACACAGTAAGAATAAAATGATTAGTGTAATGACTTCAAATATATCATGACTTAATATGAGACTAACCATTGAAAAAAGGAAGGCATAAAAAAAGTGGGGAATTTTTAAGAAACTTCAAAATAGGTAACTCTTGAATCTTGTTTGTTTGTATATTTCAGTGAAGGGAAGCCTCCAGTAAAAAAAAAATTCGCCATTTTTCTTTTTTCTGAAATAGAAAATGCCAATACAAATGAAATAGAAAATATTACATATATCTTTAAGAATAGGTTTGCTAAACCGTCGCATTACAATTTCGGTACCACAATGAGGTATTAGACTAAATCAGACACGAAATAATTCCGATTCTAAATTCTTAAATAGTTAATGAACATAGATACGGATTGTTTAAATTTAAAAAAATTACCTATTATATACAGCTAAATTTAAAAATCTCACTTACTGAATACATACACCTAAATAAGCAAGCACTAAATTTCACATCAAACTCGACCTAATTTTTAACCTTCCATTGACCGCTAAATAGAAACCATTTATTTAACCCTAATTAATTTCTTTTCGGGATATTATAGTCCAGGATCCATGGTCCATTTTCGCACTTGATTACTATCGAGCTAATTTTCTGTGAGTACTTTCTATTTGATGATTCGCCCAACAATGTCCTCTACGAACCTCTTCATTATGGTAGCTAACAGAGGTGGCAAGAATAAAATATGACGATCTGATGATTATGAAAAATTCATCACTAACTGAATTTTTTTTTCTTGAATACCAAGATAATTATCTGAAATATTCGGCAAAATATTTGTCCATCAAAATTTAATTATTTTATGCTTACTTAATATTTATACAGTTTAACAGTGATATTTTCCTACAAATTGCGTGGTACGTCATCCTGGTTCTATGCGGAAGTAGTAATACAGATCTTTGATTTAAAATTAATAACTATCAAGCTGAATCTTCGTTTCGATGAGGCGCCCAACAATTTTCTGTGCGGAAATTCTCGATTGTGGTAGCTAATCGAAGCAGCAAGGATAGAATATGCGGATTTGACAAATTTCAAATATTTATCATTAACTGGATGTTTTTTTGTTAAATCCCAAGATAATTATTCAAATTATTCTGACAAATTTTTGTACAAAAATCTATGGTTTGATGGCAGAATATCCTCTTTTCAAAATGAATCGAAAAGGAGGTCATCACAAATGAATAATAAGCTGGTTTTTTCAGTTAGTCAATATTTATAAAATTTAACACTTATATGGTCCTGCAACTTCCGTCGTCTTGCGCTTCGGAATTGTTAATACTACAAGACCATTTTTCTCATTACTAAGTGTGGGACAAAAAGATTACATAATAGAAAAGTACCTAGTTTCTTAAAAAATAAAGGTATTCAAATTTAAAGAAGATTTTTTCATTGCATCTCATAGGAAAACGAAAAAAATACAATTCTCTTCGGTCTAGTTATACATACCTGTTTTCTTGTAGGACATTTTTTCATTCGAGCAGAGAACAAACTACCTTATTATGCAATATTTTTGTCCTACAGTTATTAATAAGAAGAATTATACTTTAAAACCACTTAGCTGTCAGCACGGGTCGAATAAAAAAATTGTTATCCCAAAGTCAATTCCATTTAAACCATCAAATACTATCTCAATGCTTGATGCTTTTTCTAATCTGGAGTTCGTATCTTGGAGACCTTTGATAATAATAATAATAATTTATTGATCCTGTGAGATGTTCAAACAATATGTAGGACAGGTCAGAGAGAAAGAGAAAGTGAACAATTACATACAACAACATAATATACTAATTAATAATACCTTATAGATAGAGATCATGAGAAAACATCGGAGAGATACTCCTGGACACTATAGTAGGAACCCGGAGTTAGCAAACTTTCAACCTGATTTTTGAATTGTCTGAAATTCATTGATTTGAGTTTGCTGTCCAAATGATTATATAGCTTGACTCCAATGAGGGTTGGTGTTGACTCGTACTTAGCAGTATAGTGTCTTGAGATACAAAGATTATTTCCATGTCTCGTTGAGTAATTATGGATATCGGAACTTTTTTCAACATATGTTTGTTCTGATGGATATATGTAATAAACAATTTAGAACGAATATGCTTGGGAACGTTAAAATATTAGATTTTAGGAAAATGGACGGCAAGAGTCAAGTCGTTTTAATCCGAGTATGAGCCTCAAAATCTTTCTTGACACACAAAAAATCGTGATAATATGATAATTTGACTCTGAAATAAGAGAACTTCTTAACTCATCTTGTTGTGGTTGTTTGTATTTACTACATATTAATGAAACCGAAATAGCTAAACTTGAATCTCTTACAATTTCCATACAAGTAAAAGTATTGAGTAAAAGGACAATTAGAATAAGAACAAATAAATAAAAGTTGTTTTTTGTTCGATATGATAACCTAGATACTCAGAAAAGAAGTGTGAATTCTCAGAAAGCACTGCCTTCATGTACTCAATACCTGAGAACCCGGAAACCTTTTACGACAATCCAAAAAAATTATAAAATGTCCTGAACAACATGGGTCAACCCGATTTAAAGAAAGGAAAATTGCCAAATACCTTATCTGAAAATTTCAAAAGCTCCATTTATCTAAATGGAGATTTACAGTACTGACCTTTCTCGAAATCTCAACCGAAAAAAAGATGACATTTAATTAGCGCAGTTTCTGTTGTTTGAACAATTGTACATTCAACCAGTGATGGTAAAAATGTGAACGATATTATTTACTAGTTCAAGGCTTTTACTTTTGGCCGTACTCTATTATTTATTATTTCACGTAACGTTCCCCCTACATCTGCGGCATGCATCTTCAGAAGATTCTTGGTCTTGGAATGTAACTCCACCGTAAAGTAACCTATCGCTTTTTTGTCGAGTTCAATTTGACAATTTGAAGCCGATGTTTATAGCTCCGCTAATGTAGGGAAGGAGTTTCTGTTGATGTGTCCGATATCGATTAGTCCATCTCTTTCATTCCGTATCCGTTTTACTCGGGTCCTGTCCAAAACTGACAACCATGCGGTGTGTCATCTTTCCTATTTATTCTGTTTTTATGCTAATAAGCTTCCATCTTCATCCTAGGATAGTAACTTTCAATGTTGTGTCCATCGGTTCGAGTACGTGTCGCTAGTGCAGATTGCCGACGTCGCAAGTCCTACTTGCTGAAGCTCAACATTAATGGTTTTTCAAATACCTTTCTTTTATAATACTATCAACAAAAGAACATATTCATAGGTTTCAAGCTATGGCCTACTTTGAAAGATAGTTCGTTTTTGAGGCCCTTGTCAATAATTCATTTCGAATAACGAATCAGATTCTTGTTCAGGATTCCTTTCGAAGATGCAGACGAAAAAGTTTTATCGAGTCATCATTCCCCCCAATTTTTCTGCTGCGCTTAACGAGAAACGCTCACGTCACTTCCTCATCTGAAATGATCTCCTGACAAGAGCTGGGTGCCTAATGGGGATTTACTCGAGAGGGTTATCTACCTTTGTGATTTCAACAGACGGTTTGGAAAAAAGTTATATAACTCATACATCCAGAATAAAAAAAGTGACCGATATTCTATGGCGATTGGAATGTGAAGCAAGCACGTGTCAGATTTTCTAAAATCAGAAGATAAAGCCCAGAATACATATTGAATGAATGGTTCTTGAGCATTCAGATCGTTCTGTTTCAATGACGATCTGTAATCACACCTTGAATACGAGTTATCTCCGAGAGGTTTTCAGACGAATTTATGTGCCAATATCGATGAAACTCTCTTCTCACCAGCCTCAAATTAATTCCTATCAGTTTTTCATAATGAGACCAAAGCAACGTTCTGGTGATCATAAATAACGAACTCAATTCGCAATTTTTAATCAAGTTCCCTTGGGTACCTTCTCTGCAGAGAAAGTCCGACATTGCCATAGAAAAAATCGATGAATGATCTCTTCGCAGCCAAATCATTATGATAATAGTAACAACCTTAAAAAATATTTATGTTGAGACGTATTGATTGCAAAATTGAATGGAACTAGAAACTGGTTCACCACTATTTTCACAATGTCACTCGCTGATTGAAATGGCTGGAAGTTTTTAATTGATTGCCCTCCGATAGAATCGAACAAATGAATGTTATCTGAAACAGCAGTTGCCGTGCCCATCTATTTGCATATCCATTATAGCTCAGCAAAATTTTCAATGCTTGAAGAATGAAGCATTTCACTTTCAATCTGTTTATTTTTCTAATGCTTGTATCGATCCTCTGATTTACAATTCTTAGAGATTCCTGTGAACCCCATCATTATGCACTTGGCAGTTCTGTCTTCAGGAATTGATATTCAACCCCATTTCAATCGACACGATGAAATTAGTGAATAACTTATAAGTAGTATCCTAATTTTTTTATGATGAATTGCAAGTAGTATCTTGGTGGAACATTTCACATGGATTTATAAAGTAATTAGGTCCGTTAAGATATAACACGAAATGAAGGTATCTCTTTGATAAGTTCCTCGGGAAGAAATTCACTAGGAAAAACAAAACACTTTTTTTGAAAAATAAAATAATTGAAAAAATTTATTATCGAAGTAAATAATAAAAATTTATTACAATTTATAGGCTCACAGAACCTTCATCAGTTGGACTGGAGTAGTATTAATCATCGAAATGAACATCATCATTTATTTATAGGCTCACAGAACATCCATCAGACGGACTGATTTTGAGCCACCGTTCAATATCCAAGAATGAAATATGATTTAAGCCGATTTTTCAGCATGAAAAATCTACTACTACTACTTGAAGTTGCTAGATGGCGCCATTTGTAATAAGTTACTCGAAACGACATCATTAGTTTACTTTCAAAGGTCGAATATTTTTCAAATTTTTTTCATTGTTAGATATGGTGTACGGAAGTGCCAAAATAAGGACGATACCTCTTCTCTAAGTGGCAAAATCTGAGTTTCATTTTCACCTCTCCAATCCGTCTGAGGAAAGTTCTGTGACCCTATAAATTGAGTATGGTGATAATATCCGATGATAACTATTTTCAATTCATCTGTTTCAAAAATTTTCACGTAAAAGCTTAAAAATTTTTTGCTTTTCACTTCTTATAATACAAAACAAACACTTTTCAGGTTTTTCTTTCATGTTTTCAACTCTTGAAAAAGTTTTTGTGTCAATTAAGTGTCCTGTTTGTTCTCTGAATCTTGAAAATATAATGAATAATACTGGTCTTAACGTTTTTATATATTTTCTATGTTGGCAAATCCGTTACTAAATTTTATAGTTACTGTTTTTTATCATATTGGTCATTGGGTATTTAAATAATTTATGGAGAAATGTGTTATGACAAATAAAATATGCCATTAAGTTTTTCAGCATGTAAAAAAGATCCGGCATTGTATCTGAAATAAATATATTTGAATCTTTATCTATGAAGAAGATTATTTGTCAACATTATTTGTATTAATTTTGGTGACAATCTTTCACTTTTTCCATTCAATTGATAGTATAAAATAAAAAAAAACACATTTGATTGTTGTCATATATGAGATTAGTTCAAACTGAAATCAAGAAACTTCAAGAGGAAGAGGTACCTGAAAATTCCCTCGAAAATTCTAAAATATTTCAGAAGGGAAAAAATTTAGAATTTTTCAATGGACGAGAAAAAGATAATCAAATATCAGGGACTTCAGAGTGACTCGAGGTACAATCTCAATTTTTCATATCTTCGATTCCAACGAAGAAATCTTCCAAGAATTGTATATAGGATGTAGGTATGTGGACTTGGCGGAAAATAAAATTATTCTTCACCTTTTCTAGTAAAAAGCTTCATTTTCGAGTAATTAGATATTGAAAGATTATATATATTTTTTTTCAAAGAAGGTACGCGTATTTTGGCTAAATTCAATTCGGTTCAAATCATTCACGATATGAAATACTTGTAACATCATTTTCAGGGTTTGAATCTCAAACTTCTGAAAACTTCATTGAGCAGCTTTCGAGGGGCGGAATAGCTCATTACGACTGCTATTTCATTTGATTTAAACGATCATAAAGCATTAGCAAATATGGGGCAACTGATGAATCAGAATAAACAACAAAATTTCAGGCTGAGGAAATTTCATCATTGCTTCATTTAATTTGCGGCGCTCTCAATAGGATCTAATATATTTAACTTCGACATATTCAATGCCATAACAACAATTTCGAATATCGAAATGGGGATTTACACTTGAACAATTAAGATGTCTGAGTGATGTCTGAGCATATGTAGACGCCCTCGGAATACACACATTCTAAATTTAAACAACTAGAATGCACATTGCTAGACTTTATGTTTGATCTTGTCAATCAAATGGTATTATCTTTAATACCGATCCTTGTCGGAATTGGTCAATAAAAAATAAATTACGAAAGTAGTACACAATCTCATAAAAAACACATTTCAGCATATTGTTGTTTGCAGATGTGATAATTCTGCAAAGTAGCACAGTAATTCATTATTTCGGCGCCCCAATTTTCAGTTCACAAAATATTTCAGCCCGTTCTCAAGTACATCAATTGACCAAAAGTAGGTGTTTCTGATTCAAACTTGAATGACCATGTCCTCTAGAGAATATTATTTTTTCACACGCAGAACCATTGTTTGAGGTTCCTCTATTTCAGTATCTTAGTGAGTTCATAACAGTAAAATGCAGTACTGTAATGAACTCATTACAGCATTGTTTTCAGTTATATCCCTCTGACTTTCGATTCTATCATTGTTCAGCACAAGTATTGAGTATGAATATACTAATCATATATTAATACTCAATGTCATAAGTCAATTCCAACTCCGTAATCTGTCAAATTTCGTAATAGTCACACAAACTGCCAAGATACAGAACAAAAATCACTAGGATGTGTAATCTGAATTTGAATTTCGAGAGTATTTCACAAAACTTGAGTCTACTCGTTGCAGAAAGCAACTCCAACACTCATGCGTGCGAAAACTGGCACCTTCGTCGCTCGTTTTTGAAATTTGAATTCGTGTTAGATTTTGAGCCCAGTCTGCAACTTGTTTTACTATTCTAATTCTCAATTAGGCCTTTCGTTTTTTCAGTGAAGGAATATTCCACGAACAATCTCTGTTATTTTATTTCGAAGTAGATGATAAGACGTATTGTTTTTACTGCTAATCTACAAAAAATCTTTCAAAAAAAGGGTGGTACAAACGATTCATTAGTGTTCAATTCGGGAACGACAGATCAGAATTTATGGCAAAATACAAGTGTTAATTGGTGAGGTCAAAGCTGTTATCGAGAACACGCCAGTGAGATACATATTAAGGATTTGTTGTTAATTGTTTTTTATTATCATTACCAAGGTCATATCGGTTTCCTGTCTGATTCTTGAATACCATGTTTATCAATGACGCCAAGAAATTCTTCAACCTGGGTATGCTAATGAAATAAATATATTTATTTTTCTGCTACAAATATAACATGAAATAGTTATTCATAATACAATGCATTGATATTTCCACAAATGTTCAAAATTCAAGTGGCAAGCTTTTGAATGAACGAGTGGTAGAATAAGGCTTCAGCCTCTGGTACGAATATCATACATTATTTTCTCTAATTCGTTAAATTTTAATCCAAATTAATGAAATATTTCCGTAAATTTTGTTTAGTGATTTTTGCGTTGAAAAATATCGATTGAAAGAACTGTTTTCTCTCTCATTTTTTGAACTTTCTGAATACTCAGCATTCAATTTTGTTAATAATAATGATAAAACGGTAATGGAAACATGTAGGATTGTGAGGAAAATAATACAGGAATAAAAAACGTCAACAAGGAATGAGTTTGCGACAGCCCTCATTACCTTTACCCATGCAAACACCTAAGCAGGAGAAATGCGGAAGATAATGATAATAATGATTCCGCTGATAAAATTTTTTTCCATTGATCAATTATTCGAAAAATGCGCATTTCATGAAGAAGGCTCTCATTGCTCAAAATGTCCAAATATTCATAATATTGCAGCTAACATACTTTCGAAAGCTGGGGTCTTTGAATTTTCTTAAAATTATGGGATGTAATGGTCATAATATGACCATGAGTGGAATCATGTAGTTCGTTGACCACAGCAAAGAATTCTTATTTTCAGTAAATCATTTCACTCGACAAAATCATTTACGAATTATATCCACAAATTACATTCTTCAAGGATTTTCAAGGGTGCCGAATTCGAGAAAATGGTGAAAACCAAAAGTTGTTCTTTTGACTTCAGGAATCTCTCATTAGAATATAAAACATCAGCCTGTATATAGCGTGTTGCACCGTTGACGAGAATGTCGTTTACGGTAATATTTTCGATTTTCATTCGACACAGCTTCATGATCCATCGTTTCCATGTCGAACTCGAAAATATACAGGATGTTTCAGTAGAGTGCAAATCAACAAATATTTTTTTCTTGCAACACTCGGTGTTTTATCGTGTTTTCAGTTTATAAAACAGAAATGAGGTTCATGAAAGATATCATTTCTGAATAATTTTGATTCGTCGCGAATCAGAGGGCTTCGAAAAAATTTCAGGACTGAGAAAATTGAATTGAAAGAAGTAACATTGTGACTCTAAATGCTAGAGTGACTGAGAAAAGTAAATCTTCAAGAATCGAGTTTCCAAAATGACACAAAACATAGTGCCGTATTGATGAATATTGTTTTATATTTTATTTTTCTCTTCTATAGTGAATTATTTCAAGTTTTGAAATCCGTATTGATAAATATTGTTTTATATTTTATTTTTCTCTTCTATAGTGAATTATTTCAAGTTTTGAAATTTATTGAGGGCTGTTCGGCCTATCTGTAGTTCAAGCCAATTCGAAGTCTATTTCTCGATTCATCGACAGAAAAGAATGTAGTTATATTGAATGAAATTCATTCCAGCTTAAAATTATTCTTACATCCCAGTTTCAGAAAAGTCAATTATAATTTAATGGTTTGTTGAAACTTCAATCCTTTATGAAACAAGGCATCCACTGCTAATGCCAAAGGCATATTCTGGTTACTGTAGGACTGAAATGTTGATGAACCATTGAATTATCATCTGCAGAATGCTTTTCCGGATTTGGCCCATTTACTATTTAAGAGTTTCAAATTCAGGTTGGAATTGAAATTATGTCCTTAATTGTGAAATAACCACACAATGTTCATTATTGAATATTCCACTCGACTTTTTTCTGATATTGAAGGCATGTCGAATACAAAAAATTGTAAGAATTTGGCTCTGCAGCCTTTGAACGTAATGGGGAATTCAAGTTACTCGGACATCATTTGAAAAATAGTTCCGATTATTCCCCGCCTTTGTTTCTATTCTATATTCTAAGATACATCCCGAAAAAGAGAGGGAATTCGTAGGAATAAAGTAAAAAAGTTTGGCCAACTACCTCACCTCACCTCGCTTACATCCTGCAGCAGAGACCTGATCAAAGTAACGATTGGGAATACAATGATCCAGAAAGTCTGGAGATTGCAGTCTGAGAGATATAAAGCGGGTCATTGGTCGCTTGGTGAAGGCAGACACTAATGAAAACAGAGCCGTACCTACAGATATCTTTGTTATTCGTGCTTTCATCTAAGCACAAGGACTTGTCAAGGATTCGTTCCTGTCCAATCGATGGAAAGTCTCAATTTTTTTCAGCGAAAGAGTCACCTTGAACGATTAAATAGAACTCACTAATGGAAAATTTAGTGCTAAATGGTAGTATATTTAAAAACATAGTTATAGGTATACAACTTATCAGCATAAACATAGATGCTACGAACATTTTACACCGACTAAGGATTGCTGCACCATCCACATCGTCATCATAGTGCATGTTGGAGGTCTCCATGAATATGGAAAGATGTTTCCTCATCGTCTTCAGTATAAACTTCGTTTGTGTTAGACTGAGAGCTGTGCCCACACACTGCTCATACCTATACTACGGAGCACTACAGACCAGCCTTGTTACAACTGCAGTTAGCGGTTGTGGAACTAGTATCATACTAGGAGCTGATTATGTGAATCACTTAACATACACCTCTTATCATCTGGTTTTGCACAGATGTAACAATATCGCAACATATCTATACCAGGTTAGCTATTAAAATAACGAACCACTAACTTCGCCCTATTAATATATTTGAAAAATTCTGACACTTTGCTGATATTCTCCAAGCAGAACTTATTGTCAACTATTACAGCATGGTTTATAGCCATATAGCTTATAATATTTTATTATGGGGTGTATCATCGGATGTTGGTAGAATTTTCTTTGCTCAAAAGGAAATCCTCCGTATGATATCAGAAGCCACGCTCCTCTTGTTAACCATTATATATAATTAAAAATATTTTAACCGTTACCTTGTTATATATCTATAAATGTCTTGTATATGCTAAGGAAAATGTAAATAACTTCACAACATTGTCGAGTTATCATTCTTATACTAACATGAAATAGTGATATTTTCTCTTTACCGAAGAACAGAAATAGTAAATTCGAGTGCTCTCCATCATATAAAGCACTTGAACTATATAACCACTTGCCTTATAGAGTTAAGACAATGTGTAAATTTAAGTATAAAAAAGCTTTGAAAGAGATTTTGTTGAAAAAACTTCATTATTATTATTTATCATTTCAATGAACAGGACAGTTTTTGACCTCACTACAAAAACTGAGTATTTAACATTCAAAGCGTTCATCTGAAGCTGGACTTGAAAATAATAAGAATGGTTCTTGTCAAGAGTTAAACTGTCCGATAGTTTACGAGACAAGAGCACTTGAGTTCTGCAAAAAATCTCTGGCTGCTTCCAGGGAATGCAAAATCCTACTTGTTTTCCTTCGAATTTGCATACAGAGATTCAATTCCTCCATGTGTTTGTCCAAAGCACTTCTCATTTTTTTTGTCATATCGATGATGTCTGCTACGGAGTGGAAGCCATTTTCTGAGGGAAACATGACTATGGCTTCTAGAAGTGGTAGGCGCGACTTTCCAATACGAGTCTAGCATACATATAGAAGTTGTGACTCTTCAACTTCTATACTCAAAACACATGAAATACTGCCCTCTTTTCCTTTTTTCCATGATATCTCTCTAGTCTTCTGTGATGGTCACATCTGAAAAAGTGATCAACCGAATAATTTAATAATAATCAACAAGTGAATCATTGAATGAATCTTGAAAGCTCTGTAGTAATTGATATCAGCTTGGTTGCGATTTTTCTTTAGAAAATGGTGTCACTAATCTAGAACGGCCCCTTTATTCTTATCTTTTTCATGCCAACCAAAATCAAATACTCTCATCACATCCTTATTTCTCATGGAAGGTATGGGCCAAAATGCAAATGTCCCAGTACATGCGTGCTCTCCTTGAGGCATTGTGAGGCAGGGATATGAAAAAACAATAATATGGCTGCTGCACGACTGCAAACTTCTCCTGGTCCTGCCATACACAAACAATTTCGAATCAATGATCCTCATCCTTAATGATTCTTCATTAATTTTTTGTGACAATAATCGTAATTAATAAGCGCTGTTAATTACTCCAAGCATAAACAATGTTCGACAGAGTTAGTTAAAGCTTCGAAAGTAGGAACTCACTTTTTTGCAGTGGAAAATAGTATGAAAAGATATTCCGTTACTTGACGATATAATTAAAAAGCCAAAAATTTTTATCTTCTTATAAGAAAATCTATTTCGTATTCCGACTGGCAATCATAGACAAAGAGATCATTAATTGCAGATTCACAACAAAGTAGGCTTCTTATGTGATTTGTAGCGGCAACTGCATTGAATTACTAATTTTTATGTAGCGCCAAGGTATGAAATTTTGTCGTCATCTCACCAGGGCAACTCCGCGAATATTAGATTACAAATTGCCAGAGGTGAACGCTCCAACAATCATCTCTCCGAACGAGATGACAGGAAGGGTAAGTCAAAAATGACGTGATATACGCCAAGAAATGAAACCAACCATCCGCATATAAATGATTCAATAAAAATTCTTTGATAGAATTGCCATCAAGAGTGTGCAAAACAAGGCACGTTTCATAAAGGAAACATTATATTGGCGTCTGGATTGAATTTCGTGCAGGCTCCTCTTTGAGAACGTTTTTGTTACGTCTATTGAGCTTGAAGAGCTTGCCTTTCAGCGGATCATTCGAGATTATGAATCCACTAATGAATTTACCCTGAGTACAGGAGCTAACAAATCTGAATTAGCAGGTTTCAGTTAGAAGGATAAAGTGTTACTTCAGTTTTCTCATTGAGAGATGAGCTTTTTTCTCAAATGCATTCCCAATAAAGGATCGATCTCGTTGAACTTATATTTCTCTTTGAATTGATTTCAATGCTTCCTTATTGCTGACGTTGTTTACCGTTTGAAAAAAATGATAATTACTGAGAAGTTTTCATGTTTTTGTGTTATACCATGTGAGTGTTTGAATTGTACAAATATTTTAAAAATAGATTTTTTCATTTTTCTCATTCTACCTAGATGAAGAGATAAGGCCATTTTGAACATTCATGATAACTATAACGCCCCTGGAAACATAACACTAAAATTCAAATCTACCGTTTTAATTTCCTGAAAAATGTAGCAGAAACTTGATTTCTCAAAGCATAATTGCTTTCAGTCAAAGGAACCAATTTTTCAGATGACGTTGAGATACACTTTTCTCAATAATAAATTATTCGAGAAATAGGCATTCCGAAGGTTTTCAGCAATAAAACTTTTATTATCCAAAATGACTGAATATTCATAAAATAGCATTCAAGTTAATTCTCAGAGTTCATGGAGTTTCAACAGCCTGCATTTTTTTAACCGGGCCGAATCGAAAAAAATTTGAGACGAATACCTCTGAAATCTTCCGCTAAAATAAATGTAAAGGTTAAAGACTCTGTATACAGGGTGAGCCAGATTGAAGTCTGAGCGGCCAACTCACCTACTATGCGATTGCTGTCGGCATTTTCGAAAATTCAGTTACTCGGTGTTTTCTCACATTCTTGAACCTCTATCGTCAATAACAGCTCAGATGATACAGTGCAGTCTCAACTAAAATGGGGCATTGTGTATTATCTTCGACGCTACTTGAATATGGTATATTTTCTTAAGTTGCAAGTAGTATAACCATGAAGTTGAAGATTCAACCTATTCGGGTCGCTATGAACTATACGAACAAACATTTCGTCCTTTGACAAGAATGGCTTTCTTATCAATCTTACACACAGAAAACAACACATATTTTTTTTTCGTACAAAGGTTCCAATTTCACGGCGATTGCGTACGCCTTCGCTCCTTTCAGGTTAGAATCACAAACAACGATATCGTCGGCATTGCTCTTGATGATTTAGAAGATATGTCGAAATTTGTTTGAAATAACTTGTTAATACTTTGATGAATGCAAACAATCAAAAACTCAGTGCCCTAGCAAATATCAATCGAAGCGACAACCTTGATTTCTCTTCATACTGCTGAAGTTTTATTGTGTTTTTATTAGCCTTTATTAGAATGATTTCCCATTGACATCAGATGTTTAGTAGTTTAGTTTATAACACGTGAGTTATGAATGGTAATTCATCAGGATGAAATTCACGCTCCCAACATTACCGCTCAACATGGAATTAGTTAAAAAAAATATTGTTTCATCAGTAGGATCGATTTCTTTAGAACATTTGATGCTCTATACGCATGGACTTCTCTCCATACTTGCAATACTGAGAAAGTTATAGCGAATATTAATAGTTGGCCAAATTTCAAAATCACGCTGTTGCACGGAAAATAGACACCGTAGCGATTTACGGTGTTCTGCATTCCACACTGAGAGAAGTATTCACTTGATATTATCGATCATGCGTTAAAGTTAATAAATCATTTATTGGCCAAATGGACAAATAAATATTTCTTTCATGGAAATAAAGAATTTATTTAAGTTTTCGCAAATCACCTTCACTCAATATTATATCACATTTATTTATGAATAATAACATTCAATAATACCGAATAAAGACGCATTAGACTGAAATAAATATATTTAGTAATAATTAACAAACTGCATGAATTATGAATAAATGTTAACGTCTGATAGCAAAATTGAAAATTAATGGCTTTGCAGACGGAATTGAATTCTGGAATAATGACCAGTCCGTGCAGGATTTGAACCTGCGACCCTCGAATTACTAGTCCAATGAGCTAACCAACTGTGCCATTGGCGACTCTCCCAAAATTTGATGTTAGTTTGTTAGTTTTGATTCTTCATGAACTATGACGCTCGTGAAGAATTCTTTGGAGAGTTAGGGTTGGAAGGGGAACTTATTCGCTATCGGTGGTCATCGATGATTCGATTTTTACCTTTCATTCGATTGCGTCATTCGCGATTTATCGGAAGGAGTCGGGTAGTTGAATCTACCGACCACCGAACAATGTTAACTAGCCAAGATGACTGAAACATGTCAAATGCGGTTTGTTCATTGTTAATAAATCCTGTATTTTGAGTAAACATATCGTGGAGTGGTGGAAGTTCAGAATCATTCAGTAATAGAAACCAAACGTTCGTTTATTACCAAATGAACATATGTTTTCAATTAATATATCTTATATTTGAAGAGAACTGCAGTTTAAATGAAATACATCATACCCAAATATATTAAATATTAACAAATACCGTGTAAATAAATATTTCGTTATATATGAATGAATTCTTTCAGAGGCAAGATATATTAGTTAATAAATAAATTAAAGATTAATAAGTGGATTTGTCTGTTAATGAATAATCTCGAAATAAATACTTTATTGATAAAAACAAATTTATTTCTCTCAGTGCATGTTTTTCGAAAAAAAACATGACATGTATATCATCTTTTTCTATCTCTTTCGATTTGAAAAATGTTCTGAAATATCGAAACCTGACCACACTGTACATCCAGATAATTTATTCACGCTTGCTCTTATCTAACAGGATTGATAAAATAATTCGAAATAAATTCTGAGTGTCTGAATTTCTGTAGGCCAATACCTACGAGTATATCTAACAAAAATTTTCTTCTCTTCTGTTATCCTATACAGATTCTCATACTTTTGAAAAATTTGCAAAAATAAAAACTGTTACCAGCTTTCTCACAAATAGCTTATGGACCATAGGATAAAGAATCTGAGAGGAGGAGTTATTCTTGTTGACTGGAATGATTCTGAAAAATTTGAAGTCCATCAAACACGAAAACAACACAACAAAGTAGTAGTAATAGTAACTATAGAATATTACTCATAAAAATTGATAAAACATAAACCAAGAACTATCTTGACTGCTTTCGGTTTTTGTTAACTTTCAGAAGAAGATTCCCACCAAAAAAGATTTTGTCAAATTTCCCTTAGATGCTGATAACAAAGAATACTTAATGGCTAAGTTATCATTTCTGCCATTTGACAGATAAAAAAAGCTATTTTTGTTGAATATGTGAACGAAAAATGTGCCAGAAATCCTGTAAGAATTAGCAAGGTAAGCGAAAATTTATTGGACACTTTCTAGGTCATAAAATGAAACGGTAGTTGGAAATCAAGCATTGACACTGAGAATGTCTTCCAGGCTCATTGGCCTTGGTCTATTGAAAATGATCTCACCTAACGTTACGCCTACATCTGCAGTAGGAATCTTCAGAGGATTCTTGATGGGGTCAGAGACGGAGCGATCACTAGCTCAGCCATCGAGTTAAATTTTAGACTTAGAAGAAGAAATTTTAGATTTAGAATCCTTCAAGAATGCCTACCGAAGATGTAGTCGAAACGTTTGATTGAATCATTCCCAATAGGTTACGTCTAATGAGCCCGGAAGACTCTGCCAATGTCATTTTATCCGATCGGTGGAATCCTGTCAATGAAGCACAGTTGCATAAAAATATGTTGACAATTCCATACCAAATAAAACACGTATTGCACAAGATATGGTTGGTGAAATAGTGCCGAACTTTCCGAAGAAAAGCCAGTGCGAGCCATAAGACAAGTTTGTCGTCGGATATTAATTTGAACACTTGCAATAATTGTGTTATCAATTTTCATATAAATTTTTTGATAATTTATGTTTTCACCATGTGTTTTAACAGTTAGACTAATAAATTTTTGAATTACTAATTGTGAAATCTATTTTTTCTCACCGGTTGAATAATATTTTATTATGCGCAATTAACTAACGGAAGTAAGACGTTTCATAACGTCAACAATTTGAGAAGAAATATCATATGGCGAGTAATGATTAAATTATGAACATGCAAGGAATAATAAATTTTACTATTTCGACACCGATTTTTCTTGATTGAAAATTAATTTAGAAAGTGAAATTTAGTTCTATTGTCAACATTCATTTCGACAATCTGTAGGATATGCATTTTCATGAACTAGGAAAAATGGAGTTACCAAAAAACTAGTTTCACGTCTTTTACCATTGATACATCTGTTCGTTCGAAATGTGGTGGCTGTGGACGTATTTCAATAATCCCGCCATTGAATGCCATTATCTCCTCGAGGTGATTAGCTCTCATTGAATGAGTCATTGTGAGCTGAAAAGGCAAACAAATAAGTTTTCAAACGTAATTAACCGTGATATAGCTGATGGACGTACAAACTCATGTGCAACGACACTTTCTGCTTGTTATCAGTTCGAACACGAGAAAAGTCTATTAACTTCTTCGTTTGCGAAGGAAGACAGGCCAGAGCCATTTGTGATGTACACCAAGACTTAACGCATTGAATAATCCAAGTCTTGAAGGAATTTGTAATGCTGATGCTATAAAGTTAATTATACCCAACCGCTATAGAGTTTTGCCTAGTCTCGGGTAAATATTTGTCGAGCAATAAGTCAGCGTGAATCAGTTAATGCATTTGGCGTGACAAGAAACAAAGTAGGTGCCGTTAGACGAATATGTATATCCATCTTCTTCAACGTCTCTTCTAAAGGAGGAAATACCTTAGCTGGATAAACCAGTACACCACGGTTATATTATCGAAATACGAAATATAGTGGGTGATTCATAACTATTGGGACATAGGGCAGATTGTTTGGACCGAAATATGGCGAAAGGACCAAATATATTGTGAATATTGTTTGATTCTTGCTGATAATTTTCACAGCTAACTGTATAAGGGAACATAATATTATTTTTTAGAAGTTCGAAAGTCCTTTATCAGAAGAATTAGAAAAGACATAGAAGTCGGAGGAGGCCGCGTAGAACATTTTATTCGAGTTTATTTTTTTTTAATCAACATCGTTTTCAATTATGCTTCCTTGTCGAAATAAATGAATAAAATTAATAAGTCGTTACTTCAATCCCTTCCTATGCTCTGAACTGTTCAATTGTTTCTGAAACATAGATGAATTCAAAATAGTAATCATCGAAATGAATAACATTTTCAATTCCCAGGATTAGAGATTTTTTTTCATGAAGTTGGAAAAATGATATTAGATTTTGTCAGTTTTAGAAAAAAGAACAAAACTGTAAACAGAAAATGCTTTGCCTTTACGGAGGCCACACCGAAAACATTTTTGAAGCATGAAAGAATTCAAAAGAGTAATCATTGAAATTAATACCATTTTCAAATCCCAATGAGACTGGTATTCACTTTGATGATTACTGCACTTCCTGTCAATAAATTCCGGGCAGGTAAAATTCTTGTCAGATTCAACACCTTTTTTTTCGTGGTGGAGCGATTTTGTTTACTTTGCAAAAATATCTTTTTTTATACCTTCATTTTCTGAACAGCCATTGGTGAATTCGAGGAAGAAAATTTTGTATCATTAAATTTTGAAATGTGATCGTGTGTTTGAAGTGTGATCGTTTCTTAACAGAATGTTCCTTGATTTTCGTCAGTATCTCCTTAAAAAAGAGATACACATTTTCAAAGAAAGTGTTGCATTTTTTCAATTTTTATAACATACACAAACATCTGAAAATTAATAGCATTTCCATTCTACCATACGCGATATGGTAGGAATATTTCCCGTTCTTCAAGAAGGGCATGTTCATAAATTGGGCAAGGTGTTGGGCTGCCGATTTCAAACATGTCCACCCAGCATATCCCATACATGTTCAATTGGATTTAAATCTGGCCTTCTGGCTGGCCACACGAATCGTTGATTATTCGCCTCTTCAAAGTATTCGGGTACAACAAGTGCAACGTGAGGCCTAGCATTGTTCTGTATTAACAGAAATTGTAAGGGAAATATTCACCCAGAAGCAATTCATAAACGCATTGAAAGTATGCCACGTCGAATAATTGAAGTGGTGAGAAAGCTTTTAAAAGAAGATACTGATGTGAATTAAAGAACATTTTGTTAAGAGAGGGTCACACTTTGAATTAAAACCTAATGATATCAAATTTTCCGTTTCAAATTTACCCTAGGGTGTTTAGAAATGAAGGGTTTAAAACAAGGTTTTGTTTCTTTCTCCCTGTAGAACGGATGAAAAACAGGCATTTTTGCAAAGTGAATTCCAGATTAATATTACAAGACTCAATACAATACCTGGTGAAAATTTCAACAAAATTTTGAATTCGACAAAAATTTTGCCTGTTTGGAATTTATTGACGGAGAGCATATTTTGAATTCATTCATGTTTCAGAAATGTTTTCGATGTGACCTCCGTAACGGCAGATACATTTCTGTTCAATTATGTTTTTCTTGAAAAAGAATGAAAAAATAAACATTGAAATTATTAGCAAAAAAACGAAAAAAAAAATTAACTTCAATGACCTCTATCTTTTTTCACATCAATATTTTATTGAGGTATATTTAGTCCTATCGCTATATTTCGATCCAAAAAATGCCCTAAGCCTATGTTCTAATAGTCATATTGGTGAAAGTCAAGAGGAAAATAGGTAATAGATTCATGATATAAGGAGTTTTTCCGAAACTTTTCAGCTTTCTTCCCGATCTTACCGAACGAAGATTTTGCCACTGCATCCGCTGCCGCTACCTAGCATAAATTGAAAGCGCTCTTAAAAAATAGTTGCACAACTGTTACGTTCGGTGAACGGGCCAAATGTATTGCTGGCGATTTCGTTCAGAGATGAATCAGACCGTAGAAATTTGTTCAGAATTTTTCATTTAATCACAGAGCACCTTTGTCTTTAGGCCTTCTCCAGTGCTATTTGAAAAAGAAAATATATGTCAATCACGGAGTGACTTCATTCAAAAACAAAAATTTCGAGCAAGAAATTTTCGCTGAGGTTTGCATGGACCATCCCGAGAGTTATGATGTTGCATATGCCTAACAATCCTGAGATTTGAACTAGTACAGATATGTCTAGAACTGTTATAATTCTTGGACTGCAACCGGGTAGGTGCAGAATCGACATAAGATGAATTTAAAAGTATAATTTCGAATATTAATTTCACCATTTAGATTTTGTAAATGATTTTCTATCCCTGTTTCTGAAACAAAAATTTTAAATAAAAGAAGAAAGACCATATCCTTTCGAAAATTGTTGCTGAACCATGAAAAAAAAAACAACACACTCCGAACTTTCTAACGTTTCGGAGTTTACATCAGATTCCTGCGTCTGAAATTGTCCCAACTTTTCGGAATCGTGAAAATTTTTAATTTCTCAATTGATATCTGTCAATACATGATGACCATAAATTAATATTAATTACCATAATTATACTACTACTTCAGTTCATAATTTCCTGAAATTTCTTCTTTCGTAAACTACAATCAAACTACTATCCACACTCACCGAACACTTGGTCAGATTATAATAGCTAGACACGAAGATATCAAAATCGCCATTTTGAGAACTGAAGAGTGGGAGTGTCAAAAGACGACGATTTATTTTTAGACAGAAACAACCATCGCCATGGAAAAATGTTGATGGCGTTTTCCCATACCCACCAACTTTGCACAAATAATTTCATAAAAAGCAATCACAACCAACTAAAAACACCGTGACAAAAGGGTACGATTTCCTCAGGGGGGCGGTCGGCTTTCAGTAGTGGAATTCTGTATCTTTTGCTCTCATAGTAAACGAATACAAAAAATACATATAATCGAAAGCGGAGGAGAGCCCTATTCTGTATCTCACTTCATCTCTATTCCTTGGTCTGATACTTCAGTCACGTGATCTAATGAAACAACTTGGAATTGTCATCAATAGTTTTCTAACGCAATCGTTCTGTTGCGCGTCCGCTAATTTTGACGATGATACGGAATCGCTCCACAGGCCTCCAACCGCGACTAGCCAGTTCAAAGGCTCCCTCAAACCAACGCGGAAATATTCGCCTCACTAAATTCGCAGCGGATAAATTCGCTAGGCGAATATTTCCGCGTTTCATCGTTTCAAGACATTCACGAAAATGAAACAGTTTCAGCACATGTTCGAATTCGATATATAAAAAATCAGTTATATCTTGTAAAAAATTAATTTTATCCGCCGCGAATTTCGCGAGGCGAATATTTTCGCGTTGGTTTGCGTTGATTTATAGAGAAATGGTCCCATAAGGCAGGCCTGCACATCAAAGAGAAATGAAACGTGAACATGAAATTTGAAACGTGAAACAGGAAACATCAAATAGCTACTATGATACGCATATCGAGGAACCAAATAATTGAAATTAGTCGATTAGTGAACAATGGAAACTGATGTTGTTTCTATAGTTACCTTAATATTATTTACGAGAAATAATAGAAAATAGTACATCATTATTTGTAAATTATAAGCATGGTTTTATATAATATCTAGAAACTCAAGATTTTCGGAATATCCAAAGCATGCACACTTCCTCCAATGGTTTTACTCTCCTTCAGATGACATTTTTTCTCACATACATTATACTCATCAAAGTCTACAGTTTCATCATCGTCGAATTTGGCTATGTGGTGTCAAATATTGTATAAAATATTCTAGTTAGAACAGGTTCCGTCTTTTCCAAAATTAAGTCTTGATTTTTTATTTTTCCCTAGTTGTCTTGACAGAATAACTCTGAACAATTTGAACTCTTCAAAGCAAATGAATCCTCATTATGTATTCTATGTCAAATAATAATAATATAATAATAATAAATTTATTTGCAGAAATCAAACACTCTACAAATAAAAAGAATTCCCACAAAGGCGTAGCCTGTCTGTGGGGTGAACAACCAAATCAAATTTCCTACACTATAACGTAACACTAAATAACAAAATTAACATGATTTGTCAACATGGCTATCCTATGCCTCGGCTGGTCTACAAGAAAGAGTCTCACCTTTCTCTTGAAAATCGGTGTAGAAACCGATTTCCTCTTCTTCTTCGTTTTCTCTTATTTTGAGATGTTGTTAGTAAGCAATCAACAATTCAAAAGACGACAACTTGAAATATGATATGAGAAATAGAACACATCATGATTTAAGTCGGGAACGACTTGTTTCTCCGACATGTCTGATGTGCGGATTCTAATTTGAAACGATATGGCGCCATTTAATGAAATTCCCAAATTTTATATTCCCCCAATGACGTTGCTTGAAACACATTTTTCTGCTTAGTCTTATTTGAAACTTTACGTTTTGATTTCATAAATGCGTTCCAGCTTAAATGTTTCGAGTTCGGCGTTTTTCAGAAGTGTTTTATGTGTGGCTTCGAAATAGAACATTCTTCACTTTTCTTAGTTTCTTCCTCGATAAAGCTGGTTGAAACACGTTCCTCCCATTTGAAACTGTATGTTATATTTTTATAAAATGTTTCCAATGTTTCAGGTTGCATGTCGACAGAGAAAAACGTACCTGAAGGTACAGAAAGGTCTACACTTATATGAACCTATGAACTATTCGAGGTGATGATTTGCCCTCAACTGCGGTACATCGAAATTAAAAAAATATTTGACATACGTAAAGTCCTGATAAAATGAAGATGAAAAACTTTATCTTATTGGAATACTAATCAGCAGAACAGTTGAGAAAAACTCAAACATTAATTGGCGACCAAGAAAATCCATGAATTTGTTTCATGAAAGAGACTTATTATAAAGACTTCGAAACGATTCGTGTTCGAAGAGTTTCAAGTTTCTATTGTATATTAGTTGTAAGACAACATTCTCTGTTCATTCTTCATCTTGAAAAAGAAGTGCAAAATGTGAGGCAGGTCTACTTCCATTATTTTGAGTTTTTTTTTTGATCTTGTTGTTGCAGACTCTGTTGTTGACAACTTGAACAAGTTTGAGATAATTCTGATAATATTGGAGGATTCGTTTTCTATGAATATCTGTTACACGGAAATCACATTACATCTGTCCAAAAATAGTTATTTATGATACAAGTGCAGAAGGCATTAATATTCTTACACCAGTTCAAAATTCAGAAACAAGCCACGAAGTGGTGAATTTTCGAATGAACGAGTGTAAGAATGAGCCTGTTGAACGAGTGTCATACATTATTTTTCCTAATTCGCTGAATTCATGGCGAAATTAATGAAATATTGCTGTAAATATCGTTTAGTAATTTTTGCTTCGAAAAATATTGATTGGCAGAAGTGTTTTCTATCGCATAAAATTCGACAGATGCTGAATAAATCTGTGACAGGGGACCCACATAGCATCAATAAATATTACTGAAAACAGTGTTAGAATAAAATATGCTAAAATTATTTTGTTTCACGGGGTGTGGCGGAATGAACGGATTGGGCACATAATAAGAGAAAATCATTTCTATATCCATCGGTTTTCTATGTGATGACCATATGATTAAATGATATTCATTATACTGGATAAGTATGAGGGATTGCTAAGAATTTCTGGAGTTAGCCAGAAAAAATCAATGAGTTATATTCATTTCAAGAATGTAGAAAAAATATTGAGATGATAAATTCAGAGACCGTGTCCTGACTTATAGTTGCTGGTAGACAAATTCTAGAACACAGCTCCTCACATTTATACAGGATATAGAATGCTGTGCGTCATTCCTCTCAGCGAAATATGTTCATGTTCGATTATTATGACGAAATAATCCCACCGTGTGTCTTCTGCTTTAGTAATCGTAACTGTTAAACTCTACACCATGAAGATTCAGCCGGAGTGGATCTTCAAGTCAAACATTCCATATTCATACTAATTAATGGGTCGATTATTCTTGTCGAACTGTGTAAATATAACACACCCTTGTTTGAACTCTGGGTCTTGCAGACGATGGTCATCGAGTTAGTTACAATTCATAATGAGTTCGGGGAAGATTGTGACAGAGCGAAATGCATCGACGAATAATTATCAACTGATAATGAATCATCTCATGCAATTATGGCCTGATGAAACTTCGGAACAATGGATTTAGGTCCATTGTTGTGGTGTACGTTCATTTTTGTTGGTACCTACCTTGTTTATTGTGGTGGTTTCAATGGGGCAATAACGAATTCTCGTGACAAAAAAAACAATTTTTCGTTTTATTGCCAGCACCGATTGTAATGGGTCAAATTTTTTGTGGTTGCAGAAGGTACACAGCTTTTGTATATTTCTTCTGTGATTCAGTCCCTGGGCAGATAAGAAACTGAAAAATGATTATGGTTTGTTCAGTTGAAAAATTTTCTTACGCCATCCGTATTCAAGATGAAGGGCCGAAACAGCTGGTAACATTATTTCAAATTTTTCACGAATATGTTGCTGAAGCCACTTTTTGAGTAGTATTGAACATCACCTTCAATATTAGACTCATCAGGCAAAATTTTAATTTTACTCCGACATGAAAATTATGAAGTGATAGCTGATAATGATATTAAGTGATGATGAATATATTGACCACACAGAAAAACGCTGAATGAAAACGAGAAAAAGGCTTTATAAAATAAAACAGAATACATTTGGAGTATTAGGTGTTCGAAATGTCCTGTGTTTTAATGAATACACAAAACTATCTTGTTCTTCAAAAGAATCTATTGATCTTCAAAACGGTTGGAAGTCAGCTAGGTATGAGTTCATTAGAATGACGTTGAATTCTGTCTTTTTATTCCTGAGGATAATTAACTTCTGTAGCATAAACTTTTCCTTCAAGATACAACTACTGTTCAGAGTATACAGTTTCATTAGGAGTACCTTTCATACAACAATGTTTCCAGTAGTTTCCGCAGAACTACTTCTTGATCGACAAAACCCCACTTTCTCTTTAGTTTTATATCTATCCTTGGGAGGGGATCATTTTTTTCAAACACCCTGTATATTAGATCATTTCTACTGTTCTTGTAACAATATTCAGAAAAATCAAAATAGAACTGAACATATTAGCAAATGTACTAATACTATACAGGGTGTACCAAGTTCGACGGCTCATTATGCGTTTCTGGAGAAGTGGACCTATTTGAAATCTGAAAATTGGGATTATATTATTGTTTGACATTATCTACCGATCTAAAATATTCTTGGAGACTGGCCCCTTTCAGTTATATAGGGAGTGAAAAAAAATTTCAAAAATATCGTAAGCACAAATCGTTTTCACGTTTCTGAAGGCGAAGAATGTGGAAATATTGTACACTTTCAGAATTTCAAATGTTCCAAATGTTGGTTCGAAAATTGGGATCAAAATTGACCCATAACTTTCGTTTTTTGAACCAGAACCTAATTTTTGTATGGTTGCGTTGGATTGTGCGAAGAATAATGATGAAAATGTTCCAACATGTTTTATCGTGTCACTCAGTATGTTTTAATCGTTTTAGTTATTCTCTAATTCCCGAATGAAATCTCTGGCAGCAAAACTTTACGAGATGGTGAAATTGCTTTTCATAAGACAATTCCGCAGGATTATAGCTCGAATAATATAATAATGCAGCATGACTGAGAAATTTAACGACTGTAAATGGACTCTTTCGGATGATTCCCTTTTTTTGCGAGGTCGTTACAGAAATATTGAGTACCTATGAATCGTATAGTTAATAGTTTCCGAGTATATCAACAAATAACCAGTTTATAATATAGGATTTGATGGAATTTGGTACGAAACTCTTTCGGAACTTGCCACTTTCCAATGGTGGAAGGGGATGATTCCCTATCAATGTTGAATGCAGTTGGCAAATTTCAAAGCGGTCGGAAGATTTTTAAATGAGTTGGAAAAATTTGAAAGTTGTTGGCAAAATTCCAAAGCAGTTAGAAAAAATTCCTAAGCAGTTGGAAAAAGTTCGAAGCAGTTAGTAAAATTTCAAAGGAGTTGAAATACATAATTCCGACAAAGTTATAAAATACGAAGGAATTTGAATTAGAAAAAACAAGTTTCCTAGCAGTTTTTGACAATTAACTTATCGCTAGCAATAAATGGTATTTAACCCAAAAATTTTAAAATGAAGTGTTGAAGAGATGCGGCCTCAAGAAGTTGGTATCTAGTTTTGAATTTTTCAGTTACGTCGCATGGATTGTGTCATGAAAAAGCCATATGGTATAATTAATTTAGGCCGTTACTATCAGATTAACAGAATCAGCATTATGCAAACTCTTCGTACATTATGTTATAGTTTTTCGAATAAACAATATGTGTAAATAAATTCAAATAATAAATTATAAAAGATTGAATGTGAACTTCGAGTCATATAGTGCCTTAAAAAAAATTGCAAAATATTATGAGCAGAAAATGCAAGAAGGACAACAAGTGTGAAAAAAAATTATGGGCATTTACCGCAGAATATCGGAAGGTAATTTGATCTATTTTTAACAATGAAAACCGAAAATAGCTACGAAACACAAATCTAACACAAGAAAAATCTTTTAAAATACTAGATTTATCCTCAATTCCTCACACTTATTGCAATAAACGCGTCACAGTTCGAAATCGCTAACTAAAATCAGAAAAATTTTTCCAACATTATTTCTTCAATACTACCTCAGGGCAAAACCGTTTTCCCACTGAATTGGCAATCTTTTTTTCTATCTTAAATTATGACACACACTTTGTCACACTTTTCTGTTTTATTCCTTAGTTATGTTGCTTTTCTTCTTTTCATGGAATTTGTGAGAAAAAAAAGCTAATTTCTCATCGAACAAAATATATTCTCTGAATATTTTGTTCTGTGAAATGGACGAACAGTTTCTATATTATGAATCTCATCAAAGTGGTGAGTAATTAACATTGATTTTTCATCTACCCAACATTCAATCATGTATATTTCTTTATTTTATGGAACCTGTTTTTTTTATCAGAAATATCTTGTTTCATGATGCTTGAAATTTTCAGATACAACAAAGAATGAAACCGAACGCAATTAAAAATGCAACAGAAAGTTTGTTTCAAAGTTTATAACAAACTTCAAGGTATGTACTCATTAGAAAAAAAACGATTCTGTGGACTGACATTATTGGATATTGGATAATTGGAAAATCAAACCTGATTTCTCATTACTCTGATTTCCAATATCAACACTTTTCACAGAATGTAAGAAATAGATTTTTTAGAAAAAATATTTTCACTGATGAAAATGAGTCGTGCCTTCTCTCCCAGATTTCATTAATTAAAACAAGCTACAGAACTGAAGAAAGAAACAAGAAGAGTTTCTCAAATTTTCAAGAAACATCAAGATACATTTCGTAAAAAAACACTTCGTAAAATCTACTCAATTCAATGTTCGGTAGATGGAAAAAAAGTTAATAACTCCTCACTCTGTTGAAAATCATGATTTTGAATGTTTTTACTGAAACAAATATTATACCATCATATGTGAAATGGTTTCCATTTAATTCAATATACAGTAGGAAAATCTTCGACGGATTTCCCCTCCCTCCCCAAAAATTTTGTTCCCCGTCCCTGTCGTATATGGTCAGCGATTTCTCGAGATGACCCGAATGTACTTTGAAAAGTGTTAAATTTTAGGCAAGGAGATAAAATTCTTTTTTATATTAATTGATTCGAAAATAGGTGATTCAGAATTGATACCGAGTTTCCTTCAAATATTCAATGAAGTAATTTTTTCTTTATAATGATTATCTCAAGGCCCAACTAAACCTTTATCGATTTGATTTACCCCTATTGGAGAATTTCGAAATTCGTCCTAACTAACTATTCCAATTTTGTCTGAATCTGGAAAACTCGTAAACTATGTTTGGCATGGTTAAATGCAGAAAATTATACGAGAGCGTAATACCCCGATAGCCTTGCGGAGCATATAAAATCTCATTCTTATCCGTCTGCATGCATTTATAATGAGATAGGTGTTCGGAGCTTGGGATGTGGCATGGAAATTACGTTCAAGATATTAGGACAAGATATATCGCACTATAATTTACCCATGTCTGCAGGAATTTAATGCTTCTTGACCAATACCTTGAGAATGCAGCTCTGCGTTATGTCGTCTCAATGACTGTATTATAACAGGCTCGATTATGTGTACTCATTCCTCCATGGAATTTTCATAATACAATAAAATTTTCCTTTTTTTATTTCGACATGGGGGATTTATTTTTTTCTGATTGAAGTTCATATTGCCCATTCAGATTATTGGCTTTTTATCGACAAATCATTAAAAAATTTCAATTGCCAGATGGTAATTTCCGCTCCTTTTTCTGCATTGATCAATAACGCTCCAACCCAAACTATGAAGAAAGAGATTGAAATAAACAATTTAAATATTTAGAGGACATATTCCTCAATTCTATCTTGTTCTATTTATCTTCAAATCAACCTTTACTGCTGCATTTCATTTGAATTAGATGAAAAAATAATCAGGCCAATTGTAAAGCAATGTTATGATTGCAAATATTTGTATTCAGATGGATATTTGTAACAGCAAAATAAGGAATACAACATTCCTTTATTTCATTCCTCAGTTCATGTTCATATCCAATAAGTCTTCGGCTGTTCACTCGAAAGATAAATGAAAATAATATATCAATAGAACATGATATGTATAATGTCAGAACAATGCTGATATTGAAGTGAGTATTTAACAAGAATTAATAGATGAAGTGTCATCAGAAGCAATATTTATAGTATGAAAATTTCAAAGAAAATGGGGAATTTCTGAAATATTGAGTCTTACAAGCAATTCCTGAGAAAAACTATCGAAAGAAAGAAAAATTATAAAATATTTGAGGATGTAGATGAATATATTAGGCGTATCTTTCTGCTATTGAAAATTAGGTTGCAAAAAAAAGTATGCTACAAATAGTTATGAACAAGTTACCTAATCGAATGAAAAATGTCTGCATTTCTGAAAATGTGGGTGCCAACTTTGCATTTTGAGGGTGAGATTTGTCCATTAAGGGTAACGATACAAACGAGAATTTCTAGGTTACCAATTGCTACCTACGCGTTACAAACAAATGAAAGAATTTGGTTTTTATTTTTTTATTTTCGAGAATGTGAATGCGGTGTCTTTTTATTGGTAACAAAAATTTTCAGGTTACAAATAGGTACTAACGAATGCAAATGAAAATATTTTTCGTTTTCAATGGATGCTAACTTCGCGGACACGCAATATCTTGATTTGAGTTAAAATAAAAGTGCATTTTTCAATTTGGTATCACTTAATTCAAGATAGACTCATCTTGAATATCTGAATCCATCAAAACATTTATTCGTAGCCTTTAAAAATTATAGGGTTCGCAAAAGGCATGAATTTCATCTTCCTATTCATTCAATGCACCAATGACACATTCAACTAACACAGGAGGGGAGTCCACCGATTGACCTCCAATTGAAACCTTCAAAATAAAAAGCAAACCTTCCTTCCTTCAATTTAGAATACTTATTTCGTTTTGTTAGCTTTTGAAGAGCTCAGTCTGGTTGAGCGGAACAGAAATATTCAGGAAGCAATTAAAAAGAAATAGGACACAGAGGAGATTATTGATGAAAACTCTAATAAAAACTACGAAAATTGCGTATATTGAATTCCATTAAATTATGGAATAAATTTCATGTAATCAACATAAAATGTTATGTAGCGTAAGTTTTTCCCATATTTCAGACTGAGTTTTATTTTGTATCTCATTTGTGTTCATATATGAAAATAATCAAAATATTAACGCATGAAATGAGATATCAAATATAGGATAAGGATATTTCATGAGAATGAAGAGACTCCTGAAGATCACTTGTTCAGTTCACAGGGATAGATTCCCATCTCCTGTTTATTCCTCTTTTAGGTTCTGACTTTTTGTTCGTTAAACGAACAATCATATTGCAGCTTATTTGGAAGCGTCATCTATAAATTTTTCATACTACTACTAATTCTACAACTTCATTCAAAATATGGACTCATCATTCTAATCGAAGAGCTCATCTCAATTCCTCTTGGCTTGGTATTCATCTGAGAACTTCCATAAACCGTCACTATTTTACATTTTTATTTATCTACGGCGTCGCAACTCCTGACTTTGATATTCAATTTCTTCATTAACATTCCGCTCATAATGATTTTTTCATTTTAAACTATCTATACCGACAGAAATCGTCAATAAAAATTATGCAATTCTACACAGTTTGTTGACAATATAATAGTGTATCTCACCAGGTAATTTTTCTACAACAACATTACCTATTATATGAAAAACAATACTTGCGCGACTGTAATTCTATGTATTCATTCATAATATTCAATTATTTTAATAGGTAAATGGAACATATAATCAAGTGTATCATGTACTTGAACGACTTCATCGATCTCGTAATTGATGGCTGTGATATAATAATTCTACTCTTACGCTTTTAGCCCGGTCGTCCACTGCAAGCGTATTCAGGCGGCAACGCGCTCACGCGAAACAAGCGTTCGTAGCTGCTACAACACAGGCGGCAATGGGCTTCAGGGTTCGTCCACTGGCAGCGGCGACGGTTGCGGCTTCTTGCGTTCCATTCAGTGAAATAACCAATTGCCCGATACAAAGACCATAGTTTGTCTTCGAAAATGACATCGTTCGTATTCTTTTAGCATTGAGTGCAATATGCTTTGAATCCGGAGGACTTGTACATTCTAGAGTCAGGTTATTTAGTCAAAAGATGACGGAAACACAGAGGTCCTATTGGATGCACCTAATTTTCAGAACCAAAAATCCTTGGGAGAATTCAAACATCTCCAAAATCAATAATTGGAAAAATATCCTGAGCGATTTTTCAATTCCTATGGGAAGAAGCAAAGAATATTTCTGAATGTATTTGAGAAACTATAAAACTTCATTGGGGCAACACTTCGAACTCTCAAGCTTTGTAACGTTCCGGAGTTTATATCAGACTTCCTTTTCAGACAATTTCTCAACATGAGCTTTACGTAATATTGAGAATTATTGATTTCCCAATTGACATTCACCAATCCATGATGATCATAGATTAATATTAATAACTATGATGGTGAAATTGCTACTTCATTTCAAAATTCCCTGAAATCAGTTCCATTTTCAACAAATCATTCCAAATACGATCCACACCCACCGAACAATTTAACAGATTATCATTCTTTTATAACTGTCAGGTTCCATCATTAGATTTTTCGTGTTATTCAAATCCATCATGTGATCGCCTATTGGAAGTCACATGATCGCGACCTACCAATATCTCTACATTTTATGTTATTCTAATTTTCTAATTTCGAAAGGTGTTGATGTTTCTCGTGTAGGTATAGGTTTTTCCATAAATACAAGGAATATTGTAAATACAATTTCTTATTTGAAGATTCAGTTTTTGTAAGTTTAGATCTTGAATCATTTCGTGTTTTGAAAACGGTTCTCATATTGAATTTAGAACCAATTCTTTAAATTTTTCCTGAAAGTCCATGAACATGAGAAATCAAATTAAATGACATTGTTTATTCTTGACGGTTTCTTGTTGGTCCCTGATTATCATTATACTCTCTTAATTTGAAATAATTTTTTAAATGAAATTCGTTGGATATTTATTATCCTCAAGAATACTTTTAATGAAATTAATTTAATTATTTCTTATTTCGTTTGTAGATGAAATTAAATGAGCCGCACCGTTAAGTGTTTTTTAATACCACTCATTTGACTGATTTGAATATATATTCAGATATCGATTGTAGTGTGACTTTTTTTGAAACCACTTGATTCTTCTTTGCCATGGTTTCAAATCACGAAAACATCATCGGCATACCGTCATCAAGTATTTAGGCATTGCACCACAAACTTTTCATCATACAAAATTTGACATCAAGATTTCCTTGAATTTCATTCATATAAGAGACAAGTGTGTTCAGAAAAAAAGACACACCAATCGATATCAAATGAGTGTCAAAACAGCTTTTATGAAAACACTTCATGATTGGGATCATTTAATTCATCTACAACTGAAAAAAGAAAGAATGAAATTAATTTCATTAAAGATAGTTTTGAGGAGGATCCATGTCCAACGAATTCCATACGAATTTCTCTACGCGGAAAGGATTTTACTTCGTAAATAGAGCCAGAGCTTCTAGCGTTCGAGCGTACACGCGCTACAGATCCCATTTCAGGCGGATCAAGCGGCGAAGCTCGTAGCCGCTCGTGTACGCCCGCTCGAAGTCGCCTGTACTGGACGCAGCTGCATTGGAATACATTGCTTGGGATCTGTAGCAACTTGCCGCACGTATACGCTCGTTTCGCGAGAGCCATAAAACGCTCGAAAACGCTTGCAGTGGACGACCGGGCTTAATGATTGCTTGTGAAAAATCATTTAGTATTCATATTAATAAACTATATAAGTTTATTAATATGAAGCACCACGAAAGCATTGTAATTCACTAGTCTGGCAAGCATCTCCACCGTAATTTAAATTTCCTCGATAATTTCGTTGTATCAGAAAACATCTTGTATTCAATCGACCCGATCACATTGTCAGTGAATCTAAGTTTTGAAGGAACTATGAGTGAGGATTGGACTAGAGCAAATGCTGAATTGGTTACTTTATATTATATCACTTGATCAAATAATACTGAAAACTCTTTCCAGAAGAGAGTGAACTAGTACCTCGCCTAGAACATATTATACCAGAATTTATAAATGATTGTAATATCATCGTGAGCTTTGATGTTTTTCAGTTTGCGTTTCATATGCAGACAGACGAATTAAAGATGATTTCATTTTGTAAAGATGCATCCAATATACACACATCGTTAAATGATTCGGCCCGTGAAATAGAATTTTAATCTTTTTGTTATTCCATGATTGTTTAATAACAATATTATAATATAATATTGTGAGATGGATTTCTAAATTATTTTGTTCCTTTTTTCATCATTGCTTCTTGGATTTATTATATTATCAGTATTTGAGCTGCAATCTTGATTATTTTGTTGTTGTTACACTTAGGGTTAGATAGAATAGTACACTCACACAGTGTACTGGATCTCGCTTTTTTACAATTCAACTGTAAATAGTTTCAGGCTTTCACGACCAGATATATTTACATTGAGAGAGTCTTCCGGGCTCATTGGCCGTTGTCTATTAGGAATTATTTCACCTAACGTTTCGCTCACAACTGCGGTGGGCTCATCTCAAAGGCAGAGGCTAGTTCGAACATCAAAAGTTTTTATCCTTGGATGAACATGAAAGCCATTGAGATATATAAATATAAGAACAATATGAACAGAAGGGAAGAAACTCCTTTGATACATAGCGCAAGGTTGCCGGTGTTAGAAAAGACCGAAATTAAGCCAATACAAAGTGGGAGCGATCGACCAATCAACATTGCGCGTGTAAACCCACTACCTTCTCCCGCCAATGATCAGGGTATAAGTTGGACCAACGGATCGAATACAGTATGACTTGCGGAAATTCAGCGGTTGAGTTACAACCTCAGATCAAGAATCCTCTGAACGTTAGGTTAGGTTAGGTAAGGTTAGGTTAGATTAGAATCCTCTGAACGTTAGGTGAAATAATTATTGATAGACCACATCCAATAAGCCCGGAAGACTCTCTTGATATCAATTCAACTGTAAGTGGCAATTATTATACTAGTCTGATGTGAAAATGAACATCTATATTATTATTATTATCATTAAATTTTTTCCAATTTCATTTGCAATATATTCGTTAGGAATTTTTGTTTAATTCATGAACGGAAGTTTTTTCACGATTTTCTCAAATAATCTACTTCTGTCCCATTTTTGAGTGTTTTTTGGTTATCGTTGGTAAATTTGTGACGACAGGAAGGTATTGCTTCATGAATTCAATTGTTAGATTCATTTCTCCAGCAGTCGCGTTTTAGCAGTGCTCGGAAGTACACGTGTGTTATCAGCGGTCCACATTATCTCTTCCAAGTCATATGCTATTCAAACGAACGTAGATAAATATTCCATTCGTTAATTATTGTGAAAAATAATGAACAAACACCGATTTCTGAATTTTCATAATACTAGTCGTCTTGAGGGCGACTAAAACAATAATACCATGGCTAACAGCCTTCAATGGCAGACAGTGAAGAAAAGAAAGTTTTCAAACCTTACGCCAGAAATAAATGAAAATTCAGCAATTGAAACCAGCAATAGATTCCAATATCTCAACCAGGAAAACGAGAGTAATGATATTACAGAATCACCACCGAAAATACTACAACCACCACCCATTTTGATACACGGAGTTACAAACTTCCCAGAAATGATTGAACTTCTATCAACCGCTATTGCTGATGAACAATATTATTCGAAAACTTTGACCAACAATTGTGTAAAGATAAACGTCACAAATCCAGAAACCTACAGACAACTAGTAAAATTCCTGAGAGAAAAAAATATCATTTTTCATACCTACCAAATTAAACAAGACAGGGCCTACAGAGTAGTTATCAGACACCTTCATCCTAGTATTCCATCAACTGACATGAAAGCAGATATAGAAAAACACCGACATGAAGTCAGGAACATCAGTATTATAAGAGATCGAATGAAAAATCCACTTCCGCTTTTTTATGTGGACTTGAAACCAAACGAAAACAATAAAGACATATATCAATTGGAGTTCATTTTGAATCAGAAAATAAGCATCGAACCACCAGAAAGAAAACGAATTATACAATGCACTAGATGCCAAGAATATGGGCACTCGAAAATTTATTGCAATAGACCATACATGTGCGTGAAATGTGGTAATCAGCATGATTCTAAAACTTGCAGAAAACCAAAATCGACTCCAGCAAGATGTGCCTCATGTGGTGCTAATCATCCGTCCAACTACAAAGGATGCCAGGTATACAAGCTCATATCAAAAACAAAAAACAACAATAAAAACCTCCCGCGATATGGCAGACAACAGAACATTCCAGAAACAATTCACGAAAAATAACAACAACCAAACAAACAACCAACAAAAAAACAACCAAATAGAATGTCTTACGCCCAAGCCCTCCAGAGAAATAACGAACATGAAGATCCACCTTCTCAGAGACAAAACTTCTGCTTAGAAACCATGATGAATAGTTTCCTTTCAGACCTGAAATCTATGATCACGCAGATGATGAACCAGAATCAGATTATGCTTAATCTGCTCACAACACTCGTGAATAAACTCCATTAACATTCAGAAACTTCATCCGAATAGCTTCATGGAACGCGAAGGGCCTTCCAAACCACAAAAATGAGCTAAAAGCTTTTATGAACCTTTATAAGATAGACATTATGCTGATATCAGAAACCCACTTCACTGAAAGAACGTTTTTCCAGATCCCACACTATAGTACATATTCCGCCGAACATCCGAGTGGTCGAGCGCAAGGTGGTTCAGCTATACTTATTCGGAGCAATATCAAACAGCACACACTGCCAAATTTTGTAACCGAGAAAATACAAGCTACAAATCTAACAGTACACACAAAAACGTGGAGCTTCGACATATCAGCAATTTATTCACCACCACGACACAATATAACCAAAAACCAATATATGGGGTTTTTCCAAAACTTCAGGCGAAGATTCATAATTGGAGGAGATTGGAATGCGAAGCATAACCACTGGGGATCACGGCTGATAAACCCTAAAGGACGCAACCTGAAGGAGGTGATAACAAGAAGAAATCTCCAAGTTGTTTCATACGGAACACCAACATACTGGCTAACTGACCGGAACAAAATACCAGACATCCTAGACTTCTTCGTCACAAATAGAATAAATAGGAATTATATGCAGGCTGAACCAAATGCAGACCTATCATCGGATCACTCACCAATCTTGATGACCTTAAGTACAACTGCAATGTTCCGGGAGAAAAAAAGTACACTCACAACATCTAAAACCAACTGGAAACTATTCCAACATATAGTAAATGACAACATAAGACTAAACATTGAACTCAAAGAAACGGAAGAATTAGAAGAAGCTGCAAGGTATACAACAGAAATAATTCAGAGAGCAGCCTGGGAGAGCACCAACTTCATCAGAAGAGGAAGATATCGAAACGAAATTACCACTGTGAATTCGAGAACTGGTAATTGAAAAACGACAAGCTAGAAGTAGATGGCAAAGATCCCGTAACCCAGCAGATAAAACAATTTATAATCGGTTATGCAGAAAATTACACAAAACTCTTGAAGATTACTACAACTCGCAATTTGAACACCATATTCAAAATATAGACAACAACAGTGAGCACAACATCTGGAAAACCACGAAAAAGTATAAGAGACCCATAACACGAAAACCTCCAATCCGAATGACAACTGGGGAATGCGCCAACTCCGACGAGGAAAAATCAAAAACCTACGCTCTACACTTGTCAAGAGTACTCAAACCGAATGATCCGCACCCAGTTGAGTCTTTTCTCGATGTTGCTTGCCAGATGTCTCTCCCCATAAAGCCTTTTAAACCCAAGGAAGTTCTTCAAGAAATAAGAAGCCTAAAAAATAAGAAAGCCCCTGGTTTTGATTTGATTACTGCGGAAATTTTGAAGAAATTGCCATAGAAGGCTATACTACTCCTTAACATTATATTTAATCGTATGATGAGCCTCTCCTGGAAATATGCCGAGATAATAATGATACATAAACCGAACAAACCTGAAAACGACTTGAAATCTCACAGGCCCATAAGCCTTCTACCAATGTTGGAAAAATTATTTGAAAACTTCTACTCAAGAGATTGAAGAAAGATATAAAGTACCCTGTACAAACTGGACTTATTCCAAAAAAATATCAGATGGTTAACCTAAACTTAGAAATGACTTGAGTCATTGTTTTTTCTCGAGACTTGCAGAATCTTGCCTCCCAAATATTACTGAACCAATCGAAAACAGAAATAATAGTTATTCACAAGAATTCTCGGATAGCCTATAAATCTAAATGTTTACTCATTCTAATAAAAGAAATAACTCTTTCTTCGGATTCGTTGGTCAATTTTTATTTTATGAACTAACAGTCACTTGTTGTGTAAATCACATTACCCTCAATTGGTATGGCAGGGTCAGAATTGACTCCACTCAAATCATATTGCACCATAACAAGATAGATAGATATTCTGATTTCTTCCCCCTCCAGCTATTCTCCCAGTGTGACTTATATACGCTATTAATTTTTTTTGTTAGCATCTGTCATAAAACCGTGACATCGGGCTTAGGGTCGTTTTGACCCTACCATACCATTAACGTCATGAAGTCAGTGGAACCAACCGAAGATATTGATAGACCCTAAGAAGCTAGGTCTTTTAATGTCCATAAAACTATAATAAAAATTTCAATTCATGTGCTGAATGTAAAAAACAAAATTGTTTGCAACAATCAATGTTCGGTCAGAACACTGTTCCAAAATTTTAATCGATATGATAATAAAATGAAATAGTTCCATATATAACACGTTTGTTAGAATTTTCCTGGTTTCGTTTTGTCATATTTTACCGACAAATACTTTCGGAGAAACTCGTAAAATCAAAAAATTATTATGTGTATGTATTCCCCTTCATATAAAACTAACATTTATTTGTATTGACTAGCATTTTGTTAAATGAAGGTTTATTTACTTACTTACTCAACTCAACAAAGCAGATTGCAACAAGACGCTCATTTCAAGAAAATCTCCTCCAACTCGAAAATACGCAGAATCATTTTGTTTTCTGATACCCGATGCTACATCGTAAACATTTCGGGTGACGGAAGGCTATACTTTCATTGAAATCTAAATTCTCCCCTGTCATATTTTCCGGACATTACATGTTATTATTTATCAAAAATCACCAGTTCAAACATTCATACTTTTTTTATTATTCCGAAATATTAAGTGTGCCACCTTTTCCCCTTCAGACCATACTAAACATGTTTACTGAACAAATATCACTGCTTCAGTGGGAGACTTCCACCTTAAATGGTGGCAAATAGGCTAATAATGAATGATAGAAAGAACAATATATTTAGTCAGACAGCTCCGAGACACAAACGAATCATGTTCGTTTGGTGTGTTGTTTACATGTTATTTTACCTTCCTCACAATCACGCAGAGTTCTTATTTGATCCTCCTCCGATGTGTATTATAGAAAGAAATTTATTCTGGAAAGTGTATGATAAGCATTTTGATGAAGTTAATAGGCTAAAAGTTATTATTTTGGGAAGTAAGAACTACTCCTCCGATGTGAAAGAATTTTCGAATTATTTCTTGAGAGAAATGTCTAGAAAAGAGATATTCTTCGCGGATTTAAAAGTGAAGTATCGATTCATTAAGCAATCAAACCCACCACCAGAGTCCAGTGATTCTGTACCTGTTTTGGCGGATATGGTTAAATATAAGAAGCATTTTTCTGGTTCTCCAACTTATTGGCGAAGGGTGAAGTTTTACTCTGCAGATCCACAGTATGTCGTTGTAGTAATCGTATGGAATGTTGAAGACCTACGTCAGGCTTTGATTGAAGACCGAGATTTCATAATGAAGCACTCGAGGTCCCTCTATTCGATACTTTTTGTCTCATCTGAACCATTTGAATGCTCTTTGTGGAAGAAAAAAATTGGAACTCTCCTATATAATCTATGGATCAAGTTGAAAGTATTTAATGTAATTGCTCAAACACCATGTTCATGCGAGCAAAACCAAATATTCATACTGAAACCATTTTACCCCACTGGAAAATCGACATGGGGTGCTTTGGATGTTTTTCCCATGTCCACTGAGGATCAGAGTTTGCACCGTATGTTGAATACCATGAGAGATATGCATCAATATCCGATGAGGGTTTCTATTTTCGAAAGACTTCCCACAGCTACTAAATATTTATCGAAGTTCATGCAACAGAATTTTATTTACCAAAACTTGATTCACTCAGGGGGGTACTCTGGTGTCGACGGTGCAATTTTAGAAAATTTTTCTAAATTCATGCATTTCAATTTGACAATCGTAGGATGTGATTCAAGAGAGTGCTTCGGCAGCACTTCTCCTAGTGGAAGTTTTGCAGGTAGCCTAGAGTTGGTTGCATCTAACCAAGTAGAATTTTCTGCCAATGCACGTTTTCTCAAACACCATAATAACACAAAAATTGAATTTACGTCGATAATCTACAGCGACCAAGTATGTTTCCTCGTTCGGAAAGCTTCAATCGTTCCTAGCTGGATGTTTTTGTACAAAGCTTTCGATTATCCCTCATGGTTATGTATATTCTTCACGTTCAAAACTTGTATCATTTTTTCGTTCCTGACTAAAATATTCAGTGCATCCCTTCTCAAGAAGAAATTGGATATCAAGATGAGAGTGGTAATAAAAGTAATGCATACACCGAACCATTCGAAGTTGAGGAAAGGACAAACTTTATTCACAGGCGTATGTCTGATATCTTCGGTGATTTTCGCAGGAATATTTCAGGCAGTGATGGTGAAATTGTTTTCCGTAGTATCGAGATTCCAAGATGTCAATACATTACAAACTTTATTGGATGAAAATTATTTGATTTTGAGTTCTCTTGATATATTTTCGGAAGATCGAACAGACATGATGAAAAAACTGAATCGGAGGGTCGTTAGAGAATTTGATGAAAAAGCTCTTGTGAGGGTTGGCAACAGCAGAGAAAAATATGCCACGCTTGAGAGAAAACGTGATGCACAATATCTGATTGAATCGTTTTACACGACCTCGGAAGATGAACCCTTACTGCACATCGTGAATGAATGTCCTGTTTCTTACTTTATGGCATATATTGTTCCTTCGGAATCACCCTACCGGAAGAGGTTCGATTATCTCATATCCATTTTCAGGGAGGCTGGATTTATCGAATACTGGTACAGTTTGATGGTAGCCAATCTTATTCTCGAACAAAAAGTGAAACAAAATCGTGGTCGAAGAGGAAGAATGAGACCTTTTTCATTGAAACAAGTTCAATTTCCATTCATTCTCTTGGTTTCTGGATTGACATTGGCCACTCTGATATTCACCCTAGAAAGATATTTGAAGAACCGAAAGAAGTTTGGGGTAGCATCAGAACCAAAATTAACCAAAATTTTCACTCACTGATACTTTGTAGGAGAAAATTTGTTTTTTTTTATTGTATTCACTGAGCGATTTAATCAACGCAATAAAACTATCATCGCTCTAGGTGAGGAAGTAGTATTCGCTTGTTTTGCATGAGCGATATTTCGAAATAAAAGGGTATCAGGTTCCCAACGTGAACATTGAAACTCCGAAACAAACACTGATATTCATCGATAAATTCGAAACTCTGTCACCTGAGAACAATAATAAATGATTCCGATGTATTTATGGATATTTGAATTCCCTTTGTCCACAAACTTCGTTTCATATTCGTTGTTAATAATTAGAAAAGTGATTAATAATGAGGGATTTATCAAATACATGAGGGTTATGTCCATTAGATTTTTTTCATGTTGTTAATAATTATTTCAGAAAAAAATAATGCAGTTTTGCTTCACTTCAATATGAACTGGTACGATACCCAGCAAACCGATTCGATAATTGTTTTATTTCAGTATATTTATATTATATTCAAACAAGAAAATATTCGCTCTTCACTGAGCACTGACGAAAAGCAGTTCCTTATTAGTCGCATGGATGCCTCCGACGAAACTGTCAGATCATGTATTGATCACAGCATATAGTGATTGACTGGAAATCATTTTTGAAATATGGAAAACTCGAAAACAGTAATCATCGAGATGAACGTTCTCAATTTATAGGCTCACAAATCTCTGATCATAAGATCAACAGAGATGAAATCCGACGAAGTTTTAAGTAAGTATCACGATACAAATGGCAGTCTCTGTGAGATGTGGGATACTTATTTGGCCCAATCGATATCAAAACTGAACTATATCTCATCAGTGACAAAGTCCGAGTTAATTTTTCCAGTACATGATGACAGACCTGTCATGGCGACAGATCTATGAGCCTAATAATTGAGCATGGTATCTTTTAGTGTTGAGTTTCTCGAAACACATCGGGATGTGGAATACTGAGTAGGTCATATAAAAATCAAAAGCAGTATATACTTCCTCCGAGTGATAAAGTCGGATTTCATGTTTCCAGATCTCATGATGATCTGGAGGATAAATATCTTCGTAGAAGAAAAAGCTATAATTGTTTTTTCTTTTTTCTTTTTTTGTTTTTTGAAATACGATTTAATCATTTCTTGCACTTTTGAATAAAATCGAGCTGGTGTTGAAAGTATGAAAGGGCATTCACAATCAACAAGCTAAGCAGATATCGGGCCGTAGTACTATTCGAAATAAAATTTGAGGCTTACACGGAATTCGATGTCGGCAAAAATTCTTGCAAGCTTTCACATCAGCACGAAACGTGCCTGCTTTAGTCTTTAGTTTGTTATCGGTTTTTTCATAGATAATTAATAAAAATAATAAATTAATCTGTTCGTTTTCAGTTTCATTAAAAGCATATATATCTAATAAACCTATATTGTGAATGTGATAAAAATGTTGAAGTCAATATAGTAGGCTTTGAGTTCAGACGCGGAGGGATAGTCCGATCTGCGCATGCGCAAAACGAGTTTAACCTAATGCCTGTTAATGACGAAATATAATTTTCAGCGGCCATCTTGACCGCTCAAATTCTGCAGATGCGCAGAACGGCTTATACCTCCGCGTCATTCTGGCGTCAATTTTCAGTGCGTTTACCACTGACATTCACAATATAGGTCTATTTTATATATGATTAAAAGTAAGGATAGCCTATAAGTCAGATATTACAGCTAAACGCATGCGTTCAATTCAAGTCTGAGGTTTATTGTGAATGGTGAATTTCGTGCCAGATAGGGTGCCGACTTCGGCACGCAAGTCGATTGAGAATGACCCTTAAAATTTCAATTTTGCCCCAGAATAATTGAATTCAAACCGAGATTCAAACCCAAATAATCTATCGCTTGAGACCGATCGTGAATATCACGCGCAGGTGCCCACGCTAGGCTCGAGCGTGGTGATACCTACAGTCAACAATTTTGTTGCTAGAAGATCTAGTGTTTAGACCAACGAGCAAGACCAGGGGTGTGAAACTGATGGTTCTAGGTTCCTGAGGAATACTACCATATATGGCTGCCTCTTGTTTCCGGTTTGAATTACATTTCGCGACTTCACCAGAATGTATGATACACCGACTAGAATTTGGTAGGAATGGTAGGATGACATTTTAAAAATCACACGTCAACTTGAGATTCATTTAAAACAATCATAGATCTAAATAAACAATTGAGTTTTTTTCATTGGTATATTTATGAAATTTGAAGTATTTTATTATTATCATTTTCGCAAATCAAAATAATATTTTACATTTCTAACAGGTTAATTCATCCATCATAAAACTGTACAAACTCAAAGGACTACTGGGGAGCAACTTTCACATTAAAGGAAATATCCATAATTATTAACGACCGAATGTAGAATATTCCAGTTATTCCATTAATTTGATTGGATGAGTTCTGCCACATATGATTTATAAGTTGATAATCATACACATTGTACCTACATATTTTGAAAACGTTTACAATGCCAAAAACTTCGGTGGTATCTACTGTTAAAATATAAAAAACCTATCCTTGCAGATTTTTAGTAGTAATTCTTTTTATTTTAGTGTTTCTGTGTGTTGTAAATGAAAAAGTTCTCTTTCCAATGATTATTTGTCTTAACAAACAAATAACGGCAGCTTGGGGGCAAGCATAGTATCAGCTGATGCACTGAAACGATTATATTATATTGATTTTTTTATTATTCATACAGTTATAATTTTAATACTGTACCATTTTAATATTGTAACTCAAGAGCGCCTAGCCATCTTAATCATGAAGCTGTCGCTAGAAGAATGATCGTTATTGTAGAAATAAATACTTCTCTTCAAGTCAACAAAACCTCAAGTTTTATACTATTTTTCTTTCCAAGAACACCTAAAAAGGAGAAGAGGGCCTAAAGGAAAGATGTCTGGCTGATGCTGACTTATGAATACTGTGATTTACCTGTTGACGTTCACAACACAACAAACACAAATCAATTTTTTTCCGATTATATATTTTGCAATGAAATGAATCTATCGTTGTGAGAAATATTGCTTCATTTGTTGGGAATTCATGAATAATAAATAAATTGTTGAATTTCATCATTGTTCTTACTTTCCTCTTCTCCAATGTATTAAATTTCGATGTTATTTGTCGCAATCAATCATAAATTCTGATTACATAATCAGGATTCATGATGGAAGCCATAAATTTATATCGGAAATGAATATAAAAAAGATGTAGAGTGATCCGCTAGTGATAGGAAGTGAATTCAAAATTCCCGCTTAAATATTATTTGAAATTCCCGCCGTTTGATCGAAATTCCTACCATATATGGCGGCCAATCTGTTGCCATGGATTAGTAGGGAGTTTTCATTTCTTGTATATTCGTGTTCTGTGAGCAAGACTCTTTCAAGCCCTGGATCCACGATAAATGTTTCCGTCTTAAAAGAAGAAAAAGGACACCTGAAATGAAGATGGACGACTGAAGTAATCACTGTAGTTTCTCAAATTATGTTTTTACGTCGAAGCAAAAATTAAAAACTTTCTCCGTAAATAGTTTTCCATTTTCTGGAGACCAATTTGATTTGATTTCAATTTGAAACGGTACTGATAGGTCCGTAACCTCAAATTCATAACCTCGTATCGAAGGAAAGATAGGCACGTGACTACGTGACTAAGTTATCTTGCGTAGATTCAATAATTTCTTGCGCAAATTCGCATTTTGCGCATCGTGGATCCACGATAAATGTTTCCGTCTTAAAAGAAGAAAAAGGACACCTGAAATGAAGATGGACGACTGAAGTAATCACTGTAGTTTCTCAAATTATGTTTTTACGTCGAAGCAAAAATTAAAAACTTTCTCCGTAAATAGTTTTCCATTTTCTGGAGACCAATTTGATTTGATTTCAATTTGAAACGGTACTGATAGGTCCGTAACCTCAAATTCATAACCTCGTATCGAAGGAAAGATAGGCACGTGACTACGTGACTAAGTTATCTTGCGTAGATTCAATAATTTCTTGCGCAAATTCGCATTCGTTCAACCTGCGGTAACTTTCAGCGAATTCATTAGAAAACTATAGTGTGAGAAGCATTTTTCATCAGGAATAAATGCCGCAGATAACAATCATATTTTTTTCTTATGAATATATTCCATGCAAGTCGGGAGCCCTTTTCAAATTGAACACTATGTTGAATTGAACTGAAAATGTTGTAAACGGATATCGTGGGTTGTCCTCAGCAGCTAGACTGTCTTCGCAGACTTTTTGATATAAATTTTTGATCACTACAAAATTGTCTGTGAGTGAACTCTGTTAGAGATCACCAAGCATCGGTCATGAAAGCCTGAAACACTGAGATAATAATTATCGACTTTTTCATGAAAACTCGAATTCTTTTCTCATCTCTAAGTGAAATAAGAATGGACCCTACATGAAAAGCTTCCAAACTAAATTCTGTACATTATTTTTGGAAATTTCATCAAAATCGGTCATATGGTTCCTGAGCCCATAGAGGACAAAACAAACGCACGGACACTTACATTTATAATATTAGTATATATTATTGATGGTATGCTTATCCTCAAAGCGTAAATCTTTTCCCAATTCCCAATTGGCTAAGGTGGACCTTTAATAAAACTCGAACAACTGGGTATCAGAGGTGGTCTACTGAGTAAACGCTTTTCTATCGTATTCTGATCGAGATGGGCTCAAGTTGTCTTGCATTCCATTTTCTGGCCGGAAGAATTTTTCAACTTACTGTAAACAGCAAAAATAACGCTTGCACGGATAACCTCAAAAATGCCACATTGTAACACAAGTGTTGTCTAATACCGAAATATATGGGGCAACTTGGACGTAAATCTGGAATGAATTACAACTTGATTGAATTCTAACTCGGACGGCCTTTGTGCATGGTAAAAAAAGTATCACGCATTTCACTGAAAGGAAACGGATCACTGACGGTGTCGTCACGTCACGGAAATGTGTGCTTTTCCTTCATCGACATTATAGTTGGCCAACATTGAACTTGAAAATTTCTTTCATATGATTTTTATTTTTATTGCGAATCAACACAGCGCAGTATGAATCGTTGAAATTATCTAGGTAATCGAAAAAGAATAAAAGCTTGTTATACAAACAAGAGAAGACGAACAGAAAGAGGGGTAACACAAAGAGAACACGACAAAGGTAACAAATTCAGAATTTCAAATACATATATTTCTCGGTTAGTTAATCTTATAATCCCGTAAACACTCAGTAGAGATTGAGATGACGAAGTATGTTTTCGAACAAGAGGCTAAGGCAAAATTTCAACAGGATTATATCTATCAAGCAGCGCATAAACGGACTTTTCCAATAAAAGTTTTTTTTCTTGTTATGAACAATTTAACCTACCCAGCTGAAAACAGGCTGAAACAATGTGTCATTGATCGTGAATCAGATTTGATTCATATTAATGAAACGATCTGTTACTTCCTAGTTCATTTATTGGTGACTAGTTTCGCTCAAGAACATCTGAGCATCATCAGACCAGTCCCACTAAAAATCACAAAAATACAAGGGTTTAGATATTATACATCACACTCCAATATTCCCTCACCTGAACTCTCAACCAGATTCGTCAATAATCAATAAAAAGAAAAAGTTACAAGTATTATTCCTATCAAACATCAACACGATATCATCCACAATTAACATCTTCTCAAATGGCTACAACCAACATAGAAAACAAAATTAGAATCACAGAAAACAATACAGACTTTTCTTGACATAATATTCTATAATGAACACTTCATCAGACAATCATTGCCAAAATCCTTCTGAGCATTCAACATCAAATTATCATTAAATTTTTTATGTTTTAAAATTTCAAATTTTTCTGAACCATCAATAATCCAACTATTAACATTAGTATGTAAGATATCAAAATTATCCTCCTTTTTAAATTCATGTTGACATTCATACAAATGGTTTCCAAAATGCGAGCTATCATAGTTATTTCCTAACCTTAAAATTCTCAAATGTTCTCTTATTCTCTGTTCAAAGGTCCTCACTGTTCTTCCTATATAATAAGCCCCACATGTGTTACATGTCAACCTATAAACTCCGTTCTTGGTCAGTTTATCATCTTTATCCTTATTATTCATTTTTATGGTGGATGCTCTTTCTAAAATCTTTTTTATCTTAGATGAAATTGTTCCAACATATGATAGCGGAATGAACTTCCTATTTTCTTGATTATTCTGTGTTATAAAGTGTTCTCGAATGATTTTCTTCTGCATCTTACCATTCAGAACCTTCTCCACCACCTCTTCACTGAAACCATTAATTCTCGCTATTTGTTTTATAATTCTTAATTCCTCATTAAATTTATCATTATTCATAGGAACATTCAATAGCAATAGTCTCTCCAACAAGCTATGCAAATTAGCCACCTTGTGTGTGTAGCTATGTTGTGAATCTGTTAAAATTGAAATGCCTGTTTGAGTTGGCTTTCTATATATTCCAAAAAAATGTTTTCCCTCTTTTATTTCAATTTCCAAGTCCAAAAAGTCTACTTTGTTACCAAAGCCCTCCTTTTTAAACTTAATAGATTGAACCCGACTATTAACGTATTCTACAAATTCTTCAAGTTCTTTTTCTGTTCCCTTCCACAACATTATGGTATCATATTAATATTTCTGAAAGTGAATATAACCTCTCCACCAAAAATTTAGGAGGGCATTATATATTCCCAAGCTGCTAGTCGAATTTAATAGTTGTGCGGTACATTTACATCCACAAGCTGTGTCTGCAATGAAACAAATATTCAGTTCCAAGAAGAGATGCATAGTTTAAGATATCCACGAGGACGTATTACTCGCCCAGCAGTACATGTCGACAAACAGCGAAGGGTTAGATTCCTTATCATGATGAATTGATTTCTTGCTTCTTAATGGTGGTGTACACATGTTCTTGATGGAGATTACACTTTATTTTCATGTTCCTTTCTCTTATTGGAATGTGTGCGTACGACAATTGCAGATACCAAGATTGTCGGTGCTTCGGCCTCCAAGTTTCAGATAACTGAAACCAGAATTTACATAATTGGCAGAAAACCTATTTACAAGATGATTTTCGAATGTACTCGTAATGATATGTGAATAGGGAATTAGTAGCTCTCGGAACGATTTATTACAAAAAAGAAAAATTCATTGTGCCCTGAAAATCGAAAATACAAATAATTTCATAGCATACAATCAGAATTATAAAAATGTCAGAAGTGAAAATCATACATCTTGTTCTTCACATTAACAATTATTTTTCCCAATTCAATACGCAGATCATCTCTGACTTTCATTGAAGATGCTCGTTTTTGAATTAACGACTGGTGGAATTAGCCGAGTAACTTTTATTCATAATTTTTTCTAATTCACTGAGTTTCTATTGTCGTAATGTCGTCAAGTATTTCTGCATTGAATAATGGTGGTGTGGTTGGCAGAACTATTTTCTCTATCATAACTCCGACAGTTTATAAATGGATCCTTGATAGAACCTGGACATATAATTATTGAATTTCACAATAAAAACCGAACGATCCTGAGATATTCCAACACAATTTACAGAAAAAGGCGGAATGATCAGATTCGACATGAAATTATAGAAATTCAGTTACTGTGTCCTTCTAGAGCTCATCAAGAATATCATAAATGTATATTCTAAAGAAAGTTGCAGAATGGGCTCTTATTCCAGCACGAATGCGAAATTCAAAAACTAGCGACAAAGGAGCTAGTTTTCGAAAGCATGAGTGTTAAAATTGCCTTCTGCCACGAGTTTTGGACCATATTTTCTCTATTTCTGTCAAGTTCTGTGAAATACTCACGATCAGTGACTTTTGTATTGTATCTCGGCAGTTGGTGTGACTTACAAAATTTGACAGAATACGGAATTTGAATTCATTGGATTTGAGAATTGAAATGATCGGAAATTAGTACTGACATCATATGATGATATTGAGCATGACAACACTCGAAATGAAACCTTCTTTGATATTCAAGGCTCAACGGAAATCAAATTCTCTTTTGTCAACAACTGTCCACAAAATTTTCGATGTAATCATTATTCCTCATTTCTATTTGTGTTGTCACTTGCCGACTCATAGCCGGTTGCAGATACTTCCAGTTTTTCGATGGTACATTGAAAGTTTCATCTTCCATGCAATAGGGGTACACACATACCGCCGATGGATTATTCTCTTCGATATGATTAATTTCTGATACTTACACAGTGACTCAGTGTCAGAAATTCAGCGTACGTGTACCATCTCAGACCAAGAATCCTCTGACGATGTCTACCGCACTTGTAGGCGAAACGTTAGGTAAAATTATTCTTAATTAACCACAGCCAATAATCCCGGAAGACTCTTTCAATATTAATATATCTTCGACGGATTATGAACGTCGTTAAAATATTTTCATGAATATATTACGTAATACTTATTTGTTCTCGAAAATACACGAAAAATTTTAAGGATTGAAAAAAAAAACATCTACATCACGTGTTATCTCCATTGCCGTGCAGACCGTAATGACAATGCCCGGGAAAGGGTTTATGCATGTCCGACTTCGATGTATCGAAGACCAAGTTGAAAATTCTTGAATTTCGCTAACGAGCAGAATCATCAATCGCATGGTATCACCCAACTGCAACCTTTTTCCTGATAGTAACAATTTTTATAAATTAATAATAGTAACACAACTGAAACATATTCATTATCCCATTTCTGTTATATATATATATATATATATATATATTCTTATGAAAAAGAGAGCTAAAATAATACAATAAATGTTGAAACAAAAAGTACCTAAGCTGAGGTAAAAAAAAAACGGGGTATCATAACATTCTTTGTATGATACTATAGAATCATACGATACTATCAACACTTGTATCATACGATACTATACAGCCAGGGGAAAAAACCTCAGCCGAAAAAACCTGCCTCCCCGTAAACAAAATAACATAAAATATCAGGAAAATCTTGAAAGACATCAGTGTGATCATCTTCATGATATCCGTCGATGGTCTCGGATACACAGATTCTTCCCAAAACGACTCGTAATTCTTAATCTGAAATGAAAAAAGACAAAAGCAGAAAAGAAACCGATTATTCAGAATAAATCGAAGGCATTTTGGAAATGCATTTGCCACATCAACATTGAGATTTTTTTGGCCAAATAATGTTCGGAGATTTATAAATATTTATGACATAAATGTCACAAAATTTGAAAGAAATGAAAAAAAAAACTCCATCAATTTCCCCTTTCCGAATCTGTTGAAAGTTACGTAACTGATAATTTTTCAACATAACAAGCTAAACTTGTAAAAAATCAATTAATACATAACCTTTCAACTGTCCTCTTTCACGACGATTCTGTTGCCGTGTGGATTTCTTGCAGAAGAATCTCTTTGATACCATGTTCATCAGCTAATTTGGAGAAGTAATCACACTTGTCTTTCGAAATTCCTTCGATATTCAAATTCAAAATCCACAAATTGTTGCTCTCTGGTCGTGAGGGTTTTTTCAAACCAGATACGACCTTCAAGGTGATGATTTTCCGGCACTTCAGATGTTTGAAGACCGCTACGGGACCCCAATGAAAGGCAATCATCTCCCATAGATAAACCAAACATGTTATAACACAAGAAAACAGAATATTTTTCAGGAACAAAAACAAAGACATATTACGAGAATTGTCATTCTGTTATAGAAAATATATGACACCGTTGATTGAAATACTTGAATACTTCAATCAACGATAAGGCTAAGTTCAGATGATCGCGCGATTACGCGCGATTCCCAAACGCGCGACTAGAGATACTGAGTAGTCACATAGAAATGTTCATATGGTCGCGCGTCATCGCGCGTAAATTGGCGATCACGCGCGATCGACTTTGCTCTGTCGCCAGTATCTTGTTTCGTTCGACGTCGCGCGACTTCGCGCGTATTGAAGTACGACTAAGTTCACATGATCGCACAGAAAAAGTCATTGAAATCTCTGTCAATATTTCAGCTTTGTACGTCAAATCGCGCGAATCATCTGAACACGTCTATGCCTGACAGTTATACTTCAATACGTGCGAAGTCGCACGACGTCGAGCGAAACAAGATACTGGCGACAGAGCAAAGTCGATCGATCGCGCGTGATCGCCAATTTACGCGCGATGACGCGCGACCATATGAACATTTCTATGTGAGTACTCAGTATCTCTAGTCGCGCGTTTGGGAATCGCTCGTAATCGCGCGATCATATGAACTTAAATTTTCAATTCAATTCGAAATTTATAGTTGAATCGATATACCTATTTTCAAGTACAAGAAATAAACAAGGGCAATAAAGACAGTTTGAATATTTCCGATAGTCTCTAACAGCACATATAGTGATATGAACATTAATGGAAATAAATCTAAATTTCCGCCAATATGATCTAAACATAATTTGCACTTTCTTTTTGAATAATGAGTTCTCGATATCACTCGTTCGATGAAAGTATACGTTCATTTCGAAGGAATGATGAACTTGCATCAAGGCAAAATTCATCGAACAATATGTGTTTTCATCATAGACCTCCAATTATAATGAAACTTTGATATAATTCGGTCTATGCTTCTGATAAATCTGTCATATTTCATAGTTGAATTAGATTTTGGACAATACGTCAAATTAGATTCTTCAGTTTGGGTTCCGTTTCAAACATAATCTCATTGTGAAAAGCAGATCTATCGAAAAAAGAAACAGTGAAGAAAGGTATATATCTTAGATTTATGCTGCATATTATATTTATATTTTATTTAATCCCAATGAGATTTTTCCAGAGTTGACAGGATATTCAATCGAGACCCAAAACTGAAAAGTCACAGATTATTAGTTATACCTTGAAAACCGGTGGTGGACCTGCAATTCTCGGAATCAGACGAAAGAATTTCAGGAATAATAGGGAAAACTGCCATAAGGGACTCATTGGGAGTGGTGGAATGAAAGGTGAAGAAATTCAGTTGCACGAAACAATAATAGAATCAAATTACTCTCAATGAGCCTGCTAAAAAAGATATATCTTATATTGAAAGAAATGAAGATGGCATTCCAACAAGAAGAACAAGAGTAAAACAAAAAATATTGCTGAACAGCGCTTAGATGAATATGTGTGAAAAAATGAAGAAACTACATATCACATATTTGTGAATGAATGAAGTCTCTATCATTATTATTATTATTATAATTATAATTATTAGACTAACGATTACGAAACAGAATGTTCAAGCAGAAGGAAATTCAGTTCCACCAAATTTATTTCATTAATTTAGATGTTCTTGTCAGCTGTGTTTTGTTTCGTTTATTTCATATTTCATCAGATAATTAAATGCTTTTCTGTAAGTCTGTTCTTCATGTGTGAAAATATTAAAATATTAATTTTCTTATGAAATTCTTTTTATCAAATGGAATTTGCCTGAATTGGTCACAATTAATGGCTTCATACACAATATCATTCATATTCCTTAACACAAGATTATCCCAATTTATTTTTGAATGATTCACAATGCTCGATAAATAATACAATGGAAACTTCAAAATACTTCAAAATATATGCGTTCTCAACGAGCGTATGAAAAAGACCAATCGTGGTCGAACGAACGTTTGAGCGATGATTTTGAACGAACGCTCATGGTGTCACTGACGTGGAATCAAAATTCTCGGGATCTATAAGCGTAGATTTCTGGAAATTGCAATCATCGTTCGAACGTCATCGGTTCCTCACGAAACAGGATTTTTTCTCATTTAGCCCCATAGATTCAACTTATCGACATGTTCATAATTCGTTCGAAATGAGCGTTCATCGAAGGAGTGATCCCGCGAATTGACACCCCGGTATACTTTATCTACATAGTATCTCGGGCAGAAAGGCTGCTCCAAAAACTCACGCGCAATGAGAGTATTATAAAAAATGAAAACATTACTATGAATATACATCTCTTTCAATGTTATCCCTCCTCAGTTGATTTCAGTCTGTCATCAGAAGGACATGGAATGTAAAAACACTTGTAATTCAGCTCCTACTTGATCAAATCCACCAGGCATCATGTCAATTACCACATTCGTTTGGTTGTCACTCAGAACTATTCCTTGTGAAAAACAACTTAAAAAATTGCCACTATCACATAAACCAATTCAAATGGTAATGTGTGAATTATGATAATCTCTTCACTGAATAGTTAAGCAGCTTTGCATAGGAATATATAAATACTAAGTGAACAATTTATACACATTATCAGTTCAGATAGAATTATATTCGTATCATTGCGAACACAAATTGAAAAACTCAAAACAATTACTTTATAAATAGTTTCGGATATTAAATTTCCTACTTCAAGCTATGAAAAAAAAGCAATCGATCAAAATTACAACTAATGAAAAAAACTCAATTATTTCAAATTTTTTTGATATTGGCTCAATCACAAATTCTCAAATCGAATGATACAAATTATCGAACTGAGTAGTAATTAGTAATTAAAAAATTAAATGAAAATAAATAACATCAGAATCCTTTGCAACATACTTACTAACGATTATTACAACGTCAGAATAATTGTCCATAACATCAAAAATAGTAAGGCGCCATGAAAAAAGTGCCTGTATAATGTTGTCATTTCAACATCATAATATACACAAGAACGGAGATGATGACCAAAGTTGAAATCGCCCAAATTTCAATAATCCTATAATCCGATAACAAATGAAGATAGAGGAATGCAATTAATGGCATTATCAGTTTCTCTAAAAAAGGCTACCGTAACGTGTCATTCATTTTCCTCTATCTCTCACGGTTAAAAAGCTGTAGTTCAGGTATCACCACCCTGTACAGTTATCTGGGGTACGGCAGTGTGTCGTCATATTTTTAAACTCCCATACCTTATGTTTGTAATATATCAGATTCACAAAATTTTCAGCATAAGATGTCAATAGCAAACTTAATGGACGTGCAAAGTTTAAATTGCAAAGCTGTCAAACTTAAGATTTTATGGATACCTATAAACCCCTGATTTCCTCACTGACTCACTGATAATCATAAAAAAAATTTTGAGATAAGTACTTCCGGAAGTCCTATGAAGGTGAAATTTGGTATGTAAGCATTGTTAGCTATTATAAGTACACAAACATTGGAAAAATTCTCAAACTTAAAACTGTCAGATATTTATTGAAATATTTTCTGGTAGGTGTTTGCATGAACCTGAAAACTGCATTCGAGTTTTCTCTCCGAATTTCTAGAAGAAGAAACGATAACAAAAAATTTTTAAATAATACAAGAAAGGCCCTGCCTAAAAATTTTAGCAATAATTTGTCGGGGCCAAAACTTTACACAAAGAAATTTTTGCTAACAATGAACAAAAAAAAAGCACTTTCAACTCTGATTCGTAACTTTTCGCAGTCTAAGACAGACTTCTTCGTCAGACAATTTCTAATTTTCATATAACACAGAATTGTGACAATATTTTGATTTTTAATTGAAACTGCTACATCTCGAACCACAGAACCAGGGGATGAGGGGATGTATAAGTTTTTATGGGATTTAGACAATTCTAGTGGTCTAAAAATTGAAATACATATAGGAATGACTGCTTGTTATGAATATTAAAAAAAAAACCTAGAGTTTGTGAAATAAGAAAGTTAAGTTAAAGAGTGTACAGGGTTATGTTAATAAGTGACTGGGCCAGTTCTCTACCGGCAAGGTGAAAAATTTATTCGCTGTTCAAAACTTTTTCGAAGGAATGAAACGTCCAAGTCATTCATTTTTAATAAGGTGAAGAGTTTGTGAAAGAACGATCATACCAAAAACATTTTCATGTGAAATATTGCCGAGACGATTTCGGATTTGTAACATGTCAAAATTTATCAGATCTCATGTAGAGCCAAGCTGCTAACTGTATACTGTTCATCTTCACAAGTCTTCATTTCTCAAACTCTCTGCCTTGGTAAAAATAAGTTTCTCAAGTTTCTGTTTCGCCACGTCAGCGTAAGTTGAAAAATTTATTCGCTGGTCATTAAGTTTCTGTTATACAATAATTTCCATAATTACTAAACGGCCAAGTCACTTATTTTTACCAAGGCCTAGAGTTTGTGAAATAAGGAATTATGAAGATAAAGAGTCTATACAGTTATCAGCTTGGCTCTACAGGAGATCTGATAACTTTTTGACAATGATGTCAAGTGTTGTTGATTTTTTTTTATAATAAATGAATAAAATATAACCTGTTCTTTCAAGCATTTCGGCCGTCGTCGTGAATCAGTTCTCGACGTTTCGCCAGTTCGAGTGTCTGGCATCTTCAGGAGTTATATTTCAGGAGATGTTCTCACTGGACTGGAGTAATCTACGACGACGGCCGAAATGCTAGAAAAAACAGGTTACATTGAAAGATGGCCGCGAAAACCTCAACCAATTCATATTTAATTATGGCGAGATCTATTGCAAGTCAAACCTATTCACAATTATTGTTCAAAATCAATAATATACGAAGTAAAGATATATACTTTTATCTACCTAGGCTCAATCTGCGATGGCGATGTTAATTGAGAGCTGCCATCACAACCATTGTATAAAGAATCCTATCATTATATAATGATCACTACGGGAAATTGCACAAGTGAAACTGTGATTGAGGTATTTAGTGTTAATACACACAAGGCGTTTTACGAGCGTTTCATTTTATTCCCTTATTCAAAATGAGAGAGCAATTTTGTCTGAGAATTGTTGAATATTTTTTCTTTACATTTATAACAAGCAGTCCTCCGTATATATCAATTTTCAGAACACTTGCATCAAAATTGGCTCGTACAAACTATTACATCCCCTGGTTCTAAGGGTGGGGTTAAATGTTTCAAGTTTGAGAATTTTTTCGTTGTTTCTGTACGGAAACTAACTCGAATACCAACTTGATAAGACAGCGGGAAGTACCCTAACAGTTTTTATGATTATCAGTGAGTGAGTGGCGAAATCCGGGGTTTTTAGATATCTTTTAAATCTGAAGTGTACGAGTTATGCACTTGAATCTACTGGCATTATATCCTGATAACTTTGTTCATCTTCTATTTTCCAAATTCCTGTTAAGAGGGCGCAGCGCTCCACTTTGCGAGTTTGTTAAGTAAAAGAGTGTAGAGTTAGCATCACGCCTCTGAAAATTTTTTGTCATTGTGATGAAACAAAATGTGTGGCAACATTTTAAATTTAAATGTTTCTAGTTGGATCGTTAGTATATTCGTTGATGTTTTCAATGTTGTTTTTTGTTTCTACTTATAGTTTTTATGGCTCTAGTTCTCGGTAATCTCATTTTCTCTAATATCAAATGATTTCAGAATTTGTAAATGAGTCCATTTGATAATGACACCTGTGTCTTGGTCCGCTCACCTTGTTATTGCTCGTTTCTCCTTCTTTAGCCTGATAAACGTCGCTGAGAGAAAAGAGTATTCTGTTTCAGTTCCTCTGCGGATCTCAAGAACTTTCAATTATTACTTTCATTACCCAATTTCTGGCAAATACTTCATTAAGTCGATCACGAGTGAAAGAGCTGAGAAACGATAGACTAGCAATTGAAAAATTTTTTCATTCAAATAAACCCAAGTTTGGAATATTTTTGACTAGAGAGAACTGCAATGGTTAACTGAATAAAAGTTTTCTGAATGAATTCCCAGTTCCAGGACGCAGGAGCTGGAAAAAATCCCGTGCAGAATTTCCGTCGAGTATACTTCCTCTGTCGAATGTTGAAATATGCATCTCCTCATTCGGGGTTTCCTCTGGGGAAAATTCTCATGCCAGACATACCCGCGCTATTACTTGAGGTCGCGAACACGGTCAAACGTTGAATGTAGGCAAGAAAACCCCCTGTGAATTCCAGGGATCTTTCGCAAACTCATTGCTGATTCGATTTAGATGGAGTAGATGATGACGGTTGGAAGTTTCGGATTATAAATAACGACGCTGAAAGCCGAATCGCTGTTGGCAGACATCGATTTGAAACCAACTGCTCATTGATGTGTAAAATACGAAATGAATCGCCAACCAGTAGTTTTGTATGATTTTTTTGATTCCCTCGTACCCTGGCAAAATCAATTTCAGGTTCACACGATGAATTGCTTTACCTATAAGAGCTACGTCAGGCCAGTTTTGAAATGTGCCGGTGATAATTGATAGATACCCAACTAGCAAAATAGACAAAAAACTTTTTTCTTATACGGCAATTCAGAAATGTAATTATTTTAATAATGTTCCACGAATTTTTTCTGTCATGGAGGTATTCTGATAGGAACCGTTTTGTTGTGAGAACTAAATAGTTGTATGAAATTATAGTTGTATACAATATTGTAAAACACTTATAGAACCTTTCTGGAGGTTGCTCTTTAAACGTTACAGTGCAATTGTTATACGACATTTTCCTCCATGACATTTATTTGTCGATTAGATGTAGTAAAATATATCCTTCAACAGTTATATGTCTACAACGGCACTCTCCGATATGTTCAGGTTTATAATTCTGTATAAGACGTACAACTATCGTCAAAGGTCTATATGGCAGATCTGTGAAACGACGCTCACAAAATCTTTGAAATGCGAAAGAGTCATATCCAACATAGGTATAGAATCAACTTGTTTCAAGTCTTAATTTATCCACATGTCTTATCAATTTGAGACATGGAAAAAAAATAAAACTTGGTGGAGCATTTCGGCCGAAGGTTCAAGGACTGATTTTGAGAGCGAAGCAATCTGTAATATTTCTGATACAGAACTCACTGTATCCCATATAGAAAGTGAGGTTTGGTGAAATGAAGCTCCTCAAAACAATGGCGTACAGAGCTAGATAATAAATCAAAAATCAATAGTTTTTCAGTTTGAAACTCTTGAATAGTGTCAGTTATACGATTTGGTTTGCAGTTGCCTTAAAAGTGTTTCATTTCCAACACAATATAACCAACTACTCGTATCAAGGTCGTATACTGGACTTGATGTTCTATCAAGGTGGTGAATAATAATAATAAACCAAATTAGTTTCATACAGATCCGATGTAGAAAATGAGGTATGGTGTAAAATAGCTCCGAAAAACAGTGCTTTTGAATGAGAATGGAAGGATCAACTGGCTTACAGAGCTGAATAATTTAAAAAAAACGACAGTTTTTCAGTTTGGAACTCCTGAAAAGTGAGGACAGTTTCAGTGAGAGAGTTTTCTTCGCAACACGATATGACCAACTGGTCGTATGGAAGATTTGTTGATCTATGATGGTGTTGCGAATGTGGCATAATGAAACGAATTTTTTCTTTCGATGTGGAATAAAGGTGACTTAATATCATTCAGAAATCAAACAGATTTATTGTCCTTAAATGCTGAAGATTTTTGGTCCAAAATATTATAGCCTAATGCTGATTATCGTAAAGAATATATGCCACCTCCTCATCTATCGAATGTGAAATGTCTCGAAATATATAAACATTTGCTTCTTACTGTTTCATTATTTTCATTCTGATAGATTTCCTTTTTTCAATTCGTGCCCGTGATACTTTGGCAGCAGTAAAAGTTATATAAGAGTGTCATCTGTCATTGGAAATCAGATTGAGGGGGAGCCATTTTACAAACAACAAGAAGACATATCATCAACCTCCAGATTGAAACAAAAAACTCAATATATGAAAAAATTATGCTTTTGGCTGAAGACTGTGATTTCAATTTTTTTAAATTTTATTATCGATGAATTATTTTGTTTTAGGGCACATTGTGGGGGCCAAGAACGAATATCAAAAGAAATATACTTCATTTGAAAACAAAGATATTTTTTAAATACAATTTTTTTTGAAGCTCATGAAAAGGCAGATATGTCATATATTTCACAGTTAAATTAATTCGCCATCTAAATATCTTCTGAATTTCGAGAAATCAGCTTCAACAAAGATTCATCACCCATCGCTTATGCATATTGGTCCATCCTTAAATGATGGTACGTGTGTCCACTAAGGGCACATTTATAGAATCGTGTGGTAATATTAATTTCACCTGAATAACAAAATAGTGTAATAATTGACCGAAAAATAGTAAGAATGAATGATTGTATGTATACATGCGTCGTGAAGTGGAACGTAACTTCGTTTATAGGACAAGCCTAAGATTATGCAGAATAGATTTAAAAGGTTTATTGGATATCCTGTGACACCTGTAGAAGTCTCAAAACGCTTTACCAGACTATTTTGGTTAAATAAGTGTTGTATATACGAAATGAAAATGTTTATAGGTCTTCGACTTGTGCTATAAAAAAGTACAGAAAACGTTCACAGATTTCTCATAAGACATTTAATTGGTAACATAATCAGTCAAAGGGTAGTGAAAGAGAAAAAATGTATTGATCTATTTCATAAAAATGGCATAAATTACATATCCCATCAAACCATAAATTCGAATTGTTATAATAATTATAGACATTTTCTGCACAGAAAAAATCATAATACGAAGGGACTTCGACAGGATTTATCCAGTCGACAAAATTCAATTATGATATTCAGCCTCAGATATCATTCTGACATTATCGACAGTGTCCATGACACAGTTTCGTAAATCTGTTATCAGTCGTTGTCAAAAAAGATAATTCATTTTGACACCAGACTTTCTCATTATTACTTTGAGATATCTTAATTTATTACCAAAGATGCTAAGTAATGAAAAAATTTTAAATGATAATTTCAAGCGTATTGACAATTATCCTCAACAATAAAGTTGTCAACATGTCGAAAAATACTCAGCAAATACCAGGAGTTTTCACAACAGAAAAACCATTTTGAAGACATCATTCTTCAATGCCTGTTCATAGATATCATGCATTTCGAAAGAATGTGGCAACACGAACTATTCTGATGTCTTCCCTGCTAGGATTCCAGAGTGAAAAGTGAGTTCCGTTTACACTTTTTTCTCGGCCTTATTATGTTTATTTATTTTCATGCAAATGACCTCTTTGATATGTGTCATTGGTCGCGTTCACCAATCGAAGATTTTGCCACCGCTCCGCTAACGTGCTCCCAAAAATTACCGGTTCTCCAGAACGTGTTGAGTTTGTAGCGTTTTTACAGTTGCACAACTGTTACGTTCGGAGAACGCACCCATTGTCCCTTACTATCATTTTCAATATGGATTTTTCCTGTTATGTTTGAATGCGATCTGGAGGAAGTTTGTTCCTATGTCATTTTTGTTGTCAGAGTATATTTTGCATTTACTTTTCGAACATCTTCGGTTATGTAAATGCCGTTCACGTATTTTGTTAGCACTTATTATACCTAAATTTAGTGCACATATCCACCATGCGTTCGAGTTCAACAATGAAGGAACAATCGTAGAGGACTAACGCACGACAGAATTTTTAATCAAACAAGATCTTTAGTCACTGGAATGGCAATCTGAATGGAATATATCCAATTTTTTCAATAAAGTTTTTATTTCTGATCCTTCCATCAGAGTTCCTGGTTTTGACCTTCCCAGGAGAATATGGTCTGTTCTAAATCGCATTAGAACAGGCCATGGACGTTGCAATAGCATGCTCTTCCGATGGAATTTGGTTGAGAGTCCTAGTTGTGAGTGTGGGGAAAATGAGGAGACTATAGAACATCTTATAAATAGTTGTCCCATTTATAAATTTCAAGATGGTTTCGAGGCTATACATAGAGTAACGAATGCATTTCTAAAATGGGTGGTTCATTTCAAAATTATTTGATTTATTCTGTATATTCGGTTTCTTTTCTGCTTTTTTCTTTTTTCATTTCAGATTAAGAATCGCGAGCCGTTTTGGGAAGAATCTATCGACGGATAACATGAAGATGATCTCACACTGATGTCTTTCAAGATTTTTCCTGATATTTAATATTTTATGTTATTTTTTTCACGGGGTGGCAGGTTTTTTTCGGCTGGGGTTTTTTTCCCTGGCTCTATAGTATTGTATGATACTAGTGATGATAGTATCGTATGATTCTATATATTCATACGAAAAATGTTATGATACCCCGTTCTTTTTTTTACTTCAGCTTAGGTACTTTTTGTTTCAACATTTATTGTATTATTTTAGCTCTCTATTTTCATAAGAATATATATATATATATTATATATATATATATAAATATATATATATACTGGAATGGTTCGTTCAGATCTTTAGTAGAAATCAGCAGAATTCACAAGTTCAAAATTCGTCACGATCACATGATATGTGGAGTGAATTAGTACTTCTTATGAAGGGTGTTTCAAAAAAGTCCACTCCATCTCTAGGATATATAAAAAACTGAAAAATAATTTGAGTCTGGTTAGTAAACAGTTACAAGCTTCGTATTTAACATGACTTTTTCAAGGTGAAATTTTTTAATTGAATTTTTTGAGTGAACTCAACAAATTCAACTTTACACCGAATATGTAATCTTGAGTATTTCAATTTGATGCTGTTGTAATGATTTCAGTAAAACATGAAACAAAAAAGTTATAAAAAGAAATCAAAATGAAGACTTGCAACATAAAATAAAAGTTGTAAGAGCAACCAATCCAAATGTCCTCCCTCCTACACATAACGAACAAACTAGCATCACAACTGATATATATCATTCAATGGCAGAAAGTTATTGAAAGATGCGAAATTTCTAGGAGCTTGTGGCAAAAATACGGACAGTCGAATGCTGCTGGAAATGTACAACAGCGGAAGAATACCGCTTCAGTATCTATTTCCAGCTGAACACTCTTCAGATGTCCTCACTTTTATTTCATGCCTATTTCTAAATTACTATTATTAGGATAGAAGAGCTTTCTCTCTCTCATGGGGTCGGTCAATATTGCAGTATTAATCGCATTAACGCATCTGACTAGCATAATTCATTGAGATCCTTCCGTATATAGCTCATGTTCGAGATGGAAGGTCATTGCAGCGCATGAGGAGTAATATAACGAAAATTATTCAAAAAAACCTCATATGTAAGGATTTAAACTGCAATTTCTTCAAAATGACAACCAGTTTGGTTTTTGAAATGGAATATTATGAATAAATTTTTTTTTTCAATATCAGGACTACTCCTAAACTATCTTCCCTTTCTCATTTAAAATAATAAAAGATTGAGATATTTTCTATTTACATAGATAAATACTTTTCGCTAAGTCATGTCATCAAAATAAATCTAAAATTTTATATACGTGAAGTAATACATTTTTCACGAATAATGGGAAGTAATTATCAATACTCTGTGAAATCTATGAAACTGAAGGGTGTGCCAAGTTCGACGGCCTATTAGAAATTTCTGGAGAACTGGACCCATTTGAAACCTGAAAATTGAGATTATTATATTTATCGACATTATCTACCGAGCTGAGATATTCTTGAAGCCAGTCCATTTTCACTTATATACGGAATGAAATAAATTTGTTTCTTATTTTTTTTCTAATTTTTAGTTTTCATTTCTGAATTCAATTCGGAAGGCATTCGTATTGAAATAGGGGAGATAGAAATAGAATTTGTTTTTCCTATTCTGAATATCTTTAGCACAAACGGTTATCAAATTCCCGAATGAGAAATATTGTGAATTTCTAGAAATTTGAAAAGCTCATTACAGTGTGTTTCAGTTGTTTGTTAGAATATTGGAATCAGGATTGGCTTATAACTTTTGCTTTTCGAATAAGAACCCTATTTTTATCATGATTGCGTTGGATTCAGCGAAAAAAATGTTTGTGTTCCGAGTTGTGTTCTAACATATTCATGATCCTGAAACTCACGAGTTATTTACTATTTTTTCATTCAATGTCGCACGTACACTTGAATTAATAATAAAATCTTTATCACCTCAACAAAAAAATAAATAAATAAGGAAAATAAGTCTCTCACTAGTGAATTTTTCAAATAATTTATCTTTTATGGCTTTATGATTTCATAAATTTGACCTTACGTATGAAATGAAAGAAAAGAATCCCAAATTATTCAAAAATTATATATTGAGGTGCAGCAATATGTCAAAACACAAAAAAAAAATTTTTCTGCGCAATCCAACTCTATTATAAAAATGGGGTTCTAATTCGAAAGACAAAAGTTATGGGCCAATATCAATTCCAATTTTTGACCCAACATTTGAAACACCTTGTGAAAAGTGTTTTCAAAATTCTATAAATGTTACAATATGTCTACAATCTCCTACTTCAAAAATCTGAAAACGGTTTGAGAACATAATTGCGAGAACCCTTTTCTTCAGTTTTTCCTCGATATTTTGTGAAGAATTTCGACGAAGGCAACGATTTAGATACGAATATATTATATATTCACAATTGAATACTCTATTGGAAAAATAAATGAAAAAAAATTCGACAATTTTTTTCTTCATTCCCTGTATAAGTGGTCAGATTTCAAAAATATTTAAGCTCGGTAGATAATGTCGAACAAAATCTAGAACCCAATAGTCTGAATCTGACAATCTTCAATGAATGATAATGAATTCGGTAAAAAACTTTTTGTCAGTTCGGGATTTTATCGAATCATGAATTTTTATCTGATTTTTTCATTCGATTTAGCAGGACTTCGTTGAGGTGTTGATGTCTACTTAAAACAACGAGATCATTGAAATTGAAATGATTTCTATTGGAGGGATAGGATGGTATTAGGGTTTGCGATGGCCAAACAAAGCGTTTATTCACTTCCATTTTTTTCGAATATCTGTCAGTGTGACCAACTCAGACTTGGGAGTTCTCATCATATAAAATCATGTAAACGATATCCGATTGAAGGTGAACACAAATTGCATCTTCAAGATATGTAAGAATGGCAAAAACACTTTATTTACATATTTCTGAAAGCTATGTATAACTATAATAACACAAATCAGCCTTCCAGTATTATAATTTTTTCCAAAACCCGTAGTGAAAATTAACTAACCCTGAGTTGCAGCAACGTAAATTTAATTTAAAGATTTCTTGATCTTCCTTTAAACGGAGTATCTATGGCTTCCGTCTATGGATACTCCGTTCGAAAGAGAATTGGGAAAGCTTTAAATCATCGCCACAGAACTCAGGGTTCATCCCATTCAAATAAGAAATCAGAGTTTTTCCAATGAAGAAATAAGGAATAGTTTATTTTGAGGATCCAACTGCTGAAACTGAAGGCGACTCACTCATTTTGATATATGAAAATATATCAAACAACAGTGATAGAACTGATTCATGATTTCTAATTTTGTGACAAATATTTGCTCTCACTTCACTTCACCTATGGTTTCAACAAACAGCAAATCCGAGAGAGCTTCAACTCATTTCTGCGTATGATATCAAGAAGATGAGGGCATCCAAACCATTCATAATATTGGCAAGAAGGGTCGAGTAAAATAAGTTTGCCTTAGGTTCTTGGTAAATAGAAATTCTAATGAATAGTTTTCATAGTCCGCCAGCATACAGGTTATGAATGTAGAGTTATTTCATTTCTGAGGGTAGAAATGTAAATGATTGCAATGCCAGAAATATGTCTGATCAGTTCCCCATTATGTGAAGAATCCAATTTGCACCTACCTACAACGGTTCGATATAATTTCCCAGATATATAGAAAATATTGAAAACTCAAAACTCTGCACGAAATGCTTTGTTGCAATACGAGCTGATAAGATCTCTGAGACTGGAAGGCGAGCTGTAAAGCTTTGTCAGGTGGCACAATAGACCATGAGGTCGCAGTAGACTATAACCCGAGGGGTCTTTCACTGTGGAATTTTAGTATACAAAATTTCGGAATTGTGAGTGAATTGCACGGAATTACATGGAATTGAAAGGTATTATTCGGGAATTGAATGGCATTGAGTGGAATTGAGCGGAATTTCATTGGAACTCAATGGAATTGAACGGAATTGTAATGGAAATGGATGGAATTGAACGGAATTGAACATGCGCAGAAGGATGATTTTAAAACTTACGCGTTACCTCACGATCGTTCAGACATAACCTATAACAGTATATTAAGTATAGAGGCATTTTACCGATCGAGGACAATTATTGTCTGAGATCGGCAGTCCTTAACGTTCGAGATACACACAAAAAACACTGTTAGTAGAAACAATGGGATAACCATTGAATCACAGTGGCGTAACTAGTCTGACCTGCGCCCCAATGCAAGAATTTGCCGTGCGCCCCTATTCGTAGACTTCCCGACATTTAGGATCCCGGTGGAGTTTTCATCTTGTTTACGCGTTTCTTGGGATTTCAACTCCAATAATAAATAATAATGAAGATCTTCTTTCATACAAATTTGTTTTCCATCATCGAGGTTTTTTCCGTTCTTCACTCATTTTGAAGTACGTGAAAATAAACGCAGGGTTCCTTGTTTTTTTTATTTTTTCGGGTTTTTTCAGGGATATTCAGTTTTTCTTCAGATTTTACACAGTTTCAGTAATTATGCAGAACTGAAAGAACTGTGTCGGAGCTGTGAAAAAAATTTTGAATTTTTCACAAATTCTGGGTTCAAAATAACGAAAATGAAAACAAGAAGTCATTCCTAGCTCTAGTTGAAAAGGTGATATTTGCAAATAAAGCAGATACTGGGATTTTTGGACTGTTTTTATTTAATGTACTCAAAACAACTCAGACTTTTTGAAAGTAAGTCGTTTCTTTTTCAATTCTAGTTTTCAAACAATATCGTCGATTATTAATAAAATCATCATGTCTCAAATTAATTAATTAATTAATTATTAATGATTGACGATATTGTTTAAAAACAAGCCTTGAAAAAAACGACTTTTTCGGAAAGTCGGCGTTGTTTTAAGAACATTAAATAAAAACAGTCCAAAAATCCCAATATTTCCTGTATTTTCTTTCATATTGGAGTAAGGTGAGGTTTGTTCGAGTTTCAGTTGGTTTTCCTCTGGTTTCCTAATAGACAGTTCTTAGAAATGTTTTATCTTGTTTATTTCAAACTTTCCTGTACAAAAATGCCTGTTTCTTCGTCGAAAACGAAAAATACCGCATTATCTTCATCAATCACAATATATATATATATATATATATATATATATATATATATGTATATATATATATATATATATATATATATATATATATATATATATATATATATATATATATATATATATATATATATATATATATATATTTTTTATGAAAAAGAGAGCTAAAATAATACAATAAATGTTGAAACAAAAAGTACCTAAGATAAGCTGAGGTAAAAAAAGAACGGGGTATCATAACATTCTTTGTATGATACTATAGAATCATACGATACTATCATCACTAATATCATACGATACTATACAGCCTGGGGAAAAAACCTCAGCTGAAAAAACCTGTCTCCCCGTAAAAAATATAACATAAAATATCAAATATCAGGAAAATCTTGAAAGACATCGGTGTGATCATCTTCATGTTATCCGTCGATGGCCTCGGATAAACAGATTCTTCCCAAAACGACTCGTAATTCTTAATCTGAAATGAAAAAACACAAAAGCAGAAAAGAAACCGATCATTCAGAATAAATAAAATGCATTTGCTACTTTAAAAAACATCAACAGATTTCTTGGCCAAATAATGTTCGGAGGTTTATAAATATTTATGACAGAAATGAAAGAAAAACTCCATCAATTTCCCCTTTCCGAATCTGTTGAAAGTTACGAAACTGATAATTTTTCAACAGAACAAGCTAAACTTGTAAAAAATCAATTAATACATAACCTTTCAACTGTCCTCTTTCACGAGGATTTTTTTCTGTTGCCGTGTGGGTTTCTTGCAGAGGAATCACTTTGATACCATGTTCATCAGCTAATTTGGAGACGTAATCACACTTGCCCTTCGAAATTCCTTCGATATTCAAATTCAAAATCCACAAATTCTGGCTCTCTGGTCGTGAGGGTTTTTCAAACCGGATACGACCTTCCAGGTGATGATTTTTCGGCACTTCAGATGCTTGAAGACCGCTACGGGACCCCAATGAAAGGTAATCATCTCCCATAGATAAACCAAACATGGTATAACACAAGAAAACAGAATATTTTTCAGGACCAAAAACTAAGACATATTACGAGAATTGAGTGAAAGAGACTCAGAAAGAGATCCATCCATTCAAAATTTTCAAATGAACCATGATAGGACCACTATAGAACATTCAAAAATAAATATATTGTGTATGTGACGTTGGTTCAACAGAAAATTTGCTATTTTTGAGAAAACCCAGTAATACTGGGTTTTATCAATTTGAACACCCCGAAAAAATCCACTGGGCCTTATAAAGTGCGGAAATTCTATGCCAACCCTGCAACTTTCCTTATCGGCATGTTTGTAGAAACCGAGTGGAACAGCCGACGAAAAGGAGTGGCGTTGAAGGTTCGCCGTGTATTCGTGAGCCGTCCAGACGGTGCAATCTGAATAACGCGTTGCATTACACGTTGCATTACAGCCGTCTGGACCCGGCTTTATCTGTGAGAGTGTGAGCAAAGGGGGGAATTTTGAATTGCTGGTTGTTCTACGGAAATTCCGAAGAATTCAGTTTTTTGCGTCCCCCTAAGGCCCTGCGCCCCCTGAAGGCCTGCGCCCCAATGCACCGCATTGGTTGCATTGGCGTTAGTTACGCCACTGTTGAATCAATGATATACTGTGTTCCCTATTCCTGAATGATTAGTATATTTAATTCAATGCTTATCTTGTTCTTCCATTGCCAATGCTTCCTATTTTCGATTCAATCATAGGACTTATTGATTTTATTTAAACAGTGAAAGTATTCAATAAAATGCTATGATTGAGCGAAGATAAGCTATACTTAGTTTCAATGAAAGAATATAATTGAAACAAACCCTTCTTTTTTTCTATCGAAAGGTAATTTATCATGACAAGGATGAGTGCTTGATTTTGATTTAAATAAACTTCATATTGAGAAAAAAACAGGAACAGTTGATTGAATATGATGCAGTTGTTAGAAATATTTCACTATACTGTTGATTTAATTCTTTAATTTATTTATTGATTGAATGATAAGATGTATAAAATGAAACAACTTTTAATGTTTTAAATTTTTTTATTATTGTTTCAACAAAATCAAATATGCTATAATTCAAGAACACAATGAGTATCAGCAATGAGCAAACAGAAACATACTGAGGTAAAAAACTAAACAAAAACTTATTTTCTCTAATTGGAACATATTGTGGCACTGTAATAAGCCACAATGATGAATACACTCCATATCTTAAGGGATATTTTTCTTCTCAATCCTCGATTTTTCTAAACCCCAAAACACTACATAAGCAAAACCTTCTTATTAGTATATGTCAATCGTTCATACTACTAAGATTGGTGTATTTGAAAGTACAGTCCCTGGCCAAATTATTAGACGCACCATGGATTTGATGCAAAATCTGAATCATGAATGTCGTTGGCTAAAAATAAAACATAATGTTGATCGATATATTCAGTCGAAGATTCAACAATTATTTATAAGTTGAACCAAAAAAGAGGAGAAATTTTAATTATTCAGTGGGAATACAAATAGCTTTTATTATATAGATTATTATTCTAATACCCTTTCAATACGTATACCTAATAGGATCAAATAGAGAAATACTTAAAATACTAGCCTCTATCGGCAAAAAAAAAAATTTCATTATTAGATGTTTACATTCTTATATGAATCTGAAAGTACTTACCCTGAAAATGTTGAATTAGGGATTCCATTCCCCACCTAGTTAAGAAGTCTTCCATTTTTTAACAATTTTTTTCATTCACAGTAGTTCACTCTCGCAAATCACATGCAACTGAATCAAAACCTGTTGGGACTCGAGGGCTGAGACAGTTGTCTCCCTTGTTTTTCGCTCGCAATGCTGGTTGCTATATTTGATTCAAAGATAGGCTTCATTGGTTTAAATCTAGTTGTTATTCCGTTAAAATGTTTAGCTATTGAATGAAATGAATCAATTCATTCAAATATAGGTTGTATTCGAAGCAAATATAGTTCTTTTTTATTTCAATATCATTCTGATAAATTCATTCAAATACAAGTCTCATCAAACGAATATGTAGTTCTTCCTTATTTCAATAATAGTCGGACTAGAATTGAAGGACTACCGTATTATTCAATGAATTATCTGAATTTAATTACTTCAAAAATAATTTATTGATATAAGAAGAAGTTTTATTGGGCCGATTGAAACGATATCAATTAAATAACTACTATTGACGTTAGCACAGTATTTTTTGTGTGTACTTATAGCGTTTTTTACACGATAGACACAATTTTTACTCAATGTACAAAATAATTATCTGAAAAATTCATTTATTCGTGGCTTCATAAATGCTGAATAGGAATATAATATAAGGCGTTATCTTGGTGATGAAAACTTAGTAGATTTTCAAAGTGAGAATAATCAATTGAATTGAATAGCGTTAAAAAATGAGCGATATAGAATCTTCGTAAGATAATGAAGTTCAAACAGCCTGGGAAATCGGCCGTTCTTCAGTTATTTCTGAGAAATCTAAAATCCACTACGAGAGTACATAGAATACTTTCAAGGAATGGATTCAGACTAAAGGCAGCCAAATCAATGAAAAAGTGTTACTGGCCTATTTTGTTCGGAGCATCGAAAAGCTGAGATCGCTTGGAAGTCTTTGGGCGGAATATTCAATGCTGAAGAGCACAATATTTTTGAATGACGGAATTGACATATACAAGTTTGCAACGCTTATTGCATTCCTCAAAAGAAAATCTATTGGTTACAAACCCAAAAAATCTGCTGTTTTTACGAGAGAAGAAATTAATAAATTTTTAAAAGAAGCACCAGATGATATATTTTTAATTATTAAGGTGTGCTTTTATTCATACAATAGTGCTTTATAAACTAATTATGTCATTTCAATGACATCATGATATCAATTACGTGGAAATATAAAGAAAATATTTCCGTCTGCCTCCACAAAATGCGAAGAGCGAGCATTTATTCTTGAGATATCAAAACGGAAAATGCAGTAATCAAGTAATAGGCAAAGGCACAATTGGAAGTTGGCCGTCAAATATTGCAACCTTTTTGAATTAAGAAAATCCAAATGCCTATACTGGTCACACTTTTAGACGCACTTCGGCCACCTCATTAGCTAATAAATGAGTATGTAGATGTATTAGGACTAAAACGACACGGTGGATGGCGGTCTTCGACTGTAGCTGAAAGTTACGTTGAGGATTCGCTAGAAAATAAACTAGACTTTGCTGAAAAACTTTTGCATAGAACGGAACGTAGTGAGTTGCAACATGAAATGTTGAATTCAGCAGAGGTTTCTGTGAATTCGGCTACTACTTAATCCAGTGGTATTTCCATGAGCAATTGTGAAAATTGTACTTTAACTATCAATATTAAATGATCTGAATTCAAATTGTTTGTGTAATTTCATTATTTCAAAGAATATTCAATCATTACCGTTCTGTTTAATTTAATTTAAAAAATTTGAAAAAATTGAATTTGTTTACCTTAGTAACCAGTAAAAATGATGTACGGATCTAGCAACAAACTCGGTAACTAACAAAATTCGTTCTATCGTGCAAAAAATAATATTTGTTTATGTGTCATCGACAGTGTTCAAGCAACTGTTTCAGAGTAAGTTTTTTATTAATTTATCTATGTTTTTGAGACAATAATTTTCACAAGGATATGACCTATGTTTTTTTTACTTTATCATGACTGTTATGAGATAACAAACGAGAGAATTTCAGAAAAAATTGAAGAAAGGAAAATTCTCGGCTAAAAGAAAGTGGTGAGACGAATTTTCTGATGGTAGTCAATCCGAAGAGACAACGGAATTGGAAGATGATTCATCGAAAAATGTACCCGATCCTCGAACCGTTCGCACCAAATTGAATCAAATAATTATAGATACAAAACAATATTATGCGATACAAATTCATACAAGGTTAAATTTTTAAAGCGGGATCTTACAAATTTTGTATAGCTATAGCCTAGAAATGAGGACATTCAGAATGTAAAAGAATTTTTTTCATCTACGGCCCTATCAAAATTGAAGGAACGGATCCGTTCAAAATACCACGGTGTGTCCTCAATGATATTGAAAGATCTTTCACTAATTTTAAAAAATCGGTCCACTCTGTTAGAGATTTTATAACTTCAGCATATTGCTCTTCAGTTCACTTTGATGTGTCATTTTGAAAAAGAGTTCCTTTTCATTTCATTAATTTTATTTTCCTAATAACCTTTATAGCCTCGTTGACATCGTTGATAGGTATGTTTATTTTTTTTTCATAACATATATATATTTTTATATTTTACAATTATAGATATCAATGTGATGGAATAAGTTTCTAATTTAATAATTTATTTTGTTATTTTATGTTTGAATGTTGGATTTTATACCAAGTGTTTTTTCTAATAAATTTTATTATTTTTACATTTGAATTTTCATTGTTTTCAAATATGCTTCCATTAAAGGCAGTATACAGCACTCACATACTTAGTTTTCTACTCGAAACACTGAAGCTATTTCTGATGTTCAGTTGGGAAACCTCCTATAGTGCTATATGTGTTACAGACACATAAATATCTACTTACTTATATAAAATATAAGTATAATTGGTTATATTGAATTATACCGAGAAATATACCTCAAGTGAAGTTCAAGTGAAACTTCTGAGGAAGAAGCTCAGGTACAAGAGTTGTAGTGCAATTCACCATCACATCATTGAAGAAAAATCTCAAGTGGTAGAAAAATGTTATTTTTTTGGTCTTTTCCTCGATGGAACCGTCTCATTCAACGAAAATAGATCTTATCAGCATGTGAAAAATAAAGAGCATTCCAGAGAAAATTTATATATGAAGAATAGTGTATTCTAAAACAAGTTGCAGAATGAGCTCCTATTCCAACACGAATGCGAAGTTGCATGAGTGTTGGAATTGCCTCCTGCAACGAGTATTAGACGGAATTTTCTCTATTTCAGTCCATTTTTGTGGAAACCTCTCGAAATTCAAATGAAAATTCAGATTAGTGACTTTTGTTTTGTATCTTGACAGTTGGTGTGACATACGAAATTTGACAGATCACGGAATTTGAATTGATTTGATTCGAAAATTGATTCGATCGGAGGTCAGTACTGACAATCATAAAACGAAAAATATAACTGAAAACAATGCTGTAATGAATTTCATTACAGCACTACTTTTAGTACTGTAATGAACTCATTACGATACTGAAATAGAGAAAAAGTCTTTATTTGCTTTTTTATAAATGTAATATTTTCAATTTATATTCAAAAACTGTTTTTCTAGAAAATTATATATAATATTCTATGTCGATAGACGCTTATATTTTATTTCAGTTATTGTTATTACAAATAAATATTCTTTTTAATCAATGGTTGTATGAATTCTCGTATACCATTGTTATTTTGTTTCCATGTTCTTCATAGACGTATATAACGCATATTTTCATGAAGGGACTTCATAAAATGTTTTTTCACGAAACTACAAAGAAAATTCTACTTTTTGATTTCGAGAATAGTTGTTTAAATATTATAAGTGTGAAAAAATGAAGGGGCAATGAGGAGAAATGAAAGGCAATGAGATGAAATGAGGTGAATTGAAAAGAAATGAAGGGACAATTAGGAGTGATGAAGTAAATTTATAGCGAAATAAGAGGAATTTTTTCTCGAAGGGGCAATTGAGCATACAAATTTTGGTCAGTGAGAGACTTCTCGATTGAATATATTCGTGAGGAATTGAATGGAATTGTGGTGAATTGAATGGAATTGAGGTGAATTGAATGGAATTGAGGTGAACTTAATGGAACTGAGGTGAATTTAATGGAATTGAGGGGAATTTAATGGAATTGAGGTGAATTTAATGGAATTAAATGTAAAATTGGAATTTTAGTGTACAAAAAATGGCCAGTGAAAGACCCCTCGCTATAACCCCATTCAAACTATCAATACGAGCTGATGGAATTATTAATGAACTAATTATTACTCTTATTATTCGAGTGATTCTTGACAGGTTTTCAGGTCAATTATAAATTCACAACTACTGCTCGCATCTAGTTCTTTGAGAGCACTCTTATCATTGTTATTTTTAGTAATTTGCTCAAAGAAATACATTCCCCAAAGAAATGGAAGACAGAAATATATAACAGCGATGAAATAAATTAGAAAATTTCATTTAAATTTTACTTCTATTCCACTTCCACTTTCGGAAGTTTTCGAAGCGTCTTGGATCGGAGATCAGCCAAAGAGCTCGGCCACTGCCACTGCGCGCGTCACAAAGTTAGTCGTGTGAATTCTCTGGTAGACGATCGACTAGTGGCCGGTTTCCGAGGTCCTTCAGTTAACCTTCTAATAGTTATCGATTCGATAACTTTAACCAACCGATAAACTCCCGTTAAACCTGACTGCGTTTCTGAAGTATTTTTCTGTCGTCCGTTAACTATCGAATAGATAACTGATGATTATCGACTGGATCACAAGTTTGTTTCTAGTTTAACAGATGTCGCCACGTGCAAATTCATATTTTAACGATAAATTTTGAAAACATTATTCGAAACTCCTACTCCACTTCTGAAATTCATATTGAGGAAGTTTTCTATACAGATTACCAAGTTTTTACATAATATCTGTTTTGATAGTGTTTAATGAATTTTTTTTGAGCAAAAAAAGGTTTTTTCAATTTAGAAAGTATTAAAACGTAGCGAGAATTCGATAGAGCGTGAAAGAATGTTGCTTTCTGTATTTTGCCGAAGGGTGCACAAATATCATCGAGCACAAAAAAGGGGAGTCTCAACGATGAATCAAAGGACAGATGCATGGTTGGAAATAACTAGACGGGTTAATGCTAGTTGTGATATTGGTCCTAAGAACTAGAAACAATAAGCAACTACATGATATAATTGATAATTAGAAAAAGGGGAAGAGGATCATGAGGGATGATCAGATGAGTAACCACCTATAATAGCAGAGGTGGCCAAGAGGTCAACTCGTCAACCGTGAAAGATGTTTAGGAAGCCCCCGGAGATAAATAAACTCAAGAAGAAACAATTTTTGAATGTATTATTATCTTAATGAGAAAATGCAGTGCAAAGTATCCGCCCAAAAACATAGTGTTTCATCTCTAACATTTAAATTCAAAGTACTTATTAATATACTGCTAAAATGTTTTATTTCTCCCTCGTAAACTCTACCTTACAGTCACTCGGAAGGAATATGTTTGGACACAAGTAAATCTCAGAGGTCAAAAGTTTGGGCACCTCTGACCTATAGCATTTTTTTTTTTTATAATGAGATAGCACTTATTCATATAAGTTTACACATATCATATATTTATATGAATGTTTGTTCAATGATGTAGAGGTCCCCTTATTATGTAACAGGTAAATGAAATACATTTTATTGAGAAAATTTTCAAATTTAATAATAATATAAGATATAAGAGCTCAATGTGAGAAATCTTTACTAATTCAAATTACACGTAAAAGAAAAGGGAGTAAACAGAAACTTCAAGCCCAAGTTGTGCCACCAGTTTTACACAGTAAGATTTTGAATCTTGGGTGCATTGAGGAAGCAACTATAATTGAAGATGTAGATAACAAAGGGCAGCAATGTGAACCTGGTGTGTGACCATAATCGAAGAAGCTGACAATGTGAATGAGCTTTCTCAATCGAAGGTACGGGTTATGCTATCCCAATTCCAATCAGCTTCAAGAGGCAGATGTCTCTAACTGAAAAAAAAGAAAGTTATTCATAAAATTGTCAAACTCAATTGTGAGGAAGAAGTTAGAAAAATAAAATATTGGTCTTCTAATTAAAAAATAATTTAAGAGTTATTGCAATTGAACATATCACTGAAAAAGATTGAAGTGCAATTGCAAAATGTTGTGCTCCGATTAAAAACAATAGAATTTCAACGTTACAACTCAGAATTTCAAACTTCAAAAGTAAATATGTCAACAAATCAAAAATAAATGATCAATTGTATAACATGTTGATATTAATTACATTCAAGCTATTACTCACCTAAAATACTGGGTAAAAGTGGTTCTCCGAAGATTATTTTCCTTGATCGAACTAGGAATTTCATTATCCGTTGTTACAGAAGATGTACCTTGAAGTTCCTAGATAATCTGTATTTTGCAAAGCTGTATCGTGGACACTGCTCTGGCTGGTATATATAACACAATCTAACTTCTGACTTAGTTTCCACACACCAAATGCCTTTTGTTTCAACTAATGTATTTCTTGTCTTGATATAAGTTCTGTTGTACTTTGCCTGCGATAATGAATCTGATACGTTTTATATTCATCACGAACTGATTGATTTTTGCTTGTTGAACTCGTATCTATTTTCAAATTAATCATCTGTAACTGTAAACATTTCGATCTACGAATCTGGTTGCAGAAATATTGTTCATGATGCATTGTCTCATCTGATGATCGCTGCAACTTGAAACTAGATCATAATTCTTCCTATATATTTCATCATTCCACATCAATATATTATGTTTACATACATTTTTGTTAACCAAAACACGCAAATCAGAGTAATCTCAAAACAAAACTTGCAGCAAAAGTGAGGTTCGAAATCCAACATTACATCTTTGCCCATGCGCCAGTTAGTTATCGAATAAATAAACTGCCAAAATCGCCCCGTTAAAATAAACTGAGTTTATCGAATGGATAACTTTAGCAGGGGTGTTCAGAAACAGAAATCACCAGTTAATCCATCCGTCAAAGTTATCGAATAGATAAACTACCGTTAAAAAGACCTCGGAAACCGGCCCTAGGCCATTTTGAGTTCACGTCGTTCTTCACACTGCATCCGAAAAGGCTGTGGTTTTGTTCTCTCATTCTCGAATACACTGAATTTTTATGGCGATCAATAAATATCAATGAGTACTATGTTAATCCGACAACTATTATTTCATCTTTCATAATACTTCGTTTGTTTCATGTGAAGTGGAGTACTTGAGTAGCACGCTTGAGTTCTGCCATTTTGGGAGTTTGGTGGCGTTTAATGTCATTTTGCTCAACCATATGATGAACCAACTTTCCTTCTAGATCAGTTTGTCTATGTTATAACTGATTGATTGAATTTGATCATTTTGCAATTCCTTGATCCTCTGATCTTCAATTTCTCGATTCATCTGCGCCAGTGTTTTGGTGAACACGTGGACATTTTTTTTTAATTGAATTTTCTTCATATGAACTAAAATTATCAGAGATTGTGGAATCCTGCCGATACAAAAAACTGATGCAAGTGTTTTCAATACCTTTTTGAAGGGAGCCAAGCCTTCGATACTTTTTTGGAGGGAGCCAAGCCCTCAATACTTTTTTTGGGGGAGCTAAACTTTCAACACCTTTTTGAAGGGAGCTGGGCCATCAACACCTTTTGGAGGGAGCCAAACCTTCAGCAGCTTTCTTTGAAGGGAATTAGACCTTCAACGCTCGTTCATAATTGTAGATATTCTTGTCCTCATGTCTTCATGTTCCAATTTGTAATAGTAGATATTATAAATAGCTGTTGTCATCAGAGAAGAATGAATCTCGACTGTTCAAGTTTTGATTATCATCAGCCTGAGTAGAAGCATATTATCTCGTTTTACCTCATAAAATTGTAAGGTGGTTTCATGTTATGACTACATAGGGCATTTAGTGTCAGATCATTACCTTACACAATTTACCTTCAACCATACACCACTAAAGTGGTACTATGAATTAACGTAATTTTTCTTTAACCTTACAAGGGGATCAATCAATTTATTGCTTAGGCAAAATGTCGAAAGATGAATTGTGGTTGTATGCACAGTGCTCTAGTTATTCGTATCATTCTGATTCACTCGAATGAAAATTGGACATACTTTACTGACTTTAAACATATAGGGAAACAAACCAGGTACGAAACATTTACTATAGTAAGTGAAATTATCAAACTTTTTTCTAGTTTTTTTTTCCAATTTGTTGAATCAAAAATTGGAAAATAACATAACATTGTACTCAGAATAATGTGTATGATGAAAATATGAGTAGATATACCTAGGGCGATATTTGAAAATCAAGGAAATGTTGCATTTCAGGTGAAACTGGAGATACTTGTGATATTTTGTCTGGCTTATATTATGCCCATCTAAATGAATTTCATTGAAAAAAACAACGCAGTTAATGACTCGATAATAATATACAAAAAAAACATATTTCCATATTCTGCTGACACCATGTATATGTCCTATAAAATTTAGTTAATCTATTAACCTTGGAAAACATATTTTTCATTCATTTTTATTGGGTGGTTCTAAGTTCTGGGAAAATGTTCTGGTTCTACATCTCTATGGAACAAAAGGGGCCTTGTACTCTTGGTCAAGATCTCTTGATCAGTGTTCAAATATATTATTTCAAACGAAAAAAATTGTCGGCGTTGCGGAAAACTGGCAGTGTGACATTCTAGTTATGGAAACTTTAAAAATTAGTTAATGCCAACCGAGTATTTTCATAAAAGTTTATGAAATATATGTAGCCGTTTTGTTGTAAGTGAAGTTGTGGAGTCGAAATAACTAATGTTTCTCTATTTCAGTATAGTAATGAGTTCATTACAGTTCTGAAAGTAGTGCTGTAATGAAACTCGATACTGCATTGTTTTCAGTTATATTTTTCGTTTTGTAGTTGTCAGTACTGACCCCCGATCAAATCAAGTTCCGAAACAAATCATTTCAAATTCCCTAATCTGTCAAATTTCGTAAGTCACACCAACTGCCAAGATGAAATATAAAGACACTTATCTGTATTTTTATTTGAATTTCGAGAATATTTCACAAAACTTGACTGACGTAGAGAAAATATCGTCTAATAGTCGTTGCAAAAGGCAAGTCCAACACTCATGCTATCGAACTTCGCTTTCATGTTGGAATAGGAGCTCATTCTGCATTTGGTTTCAGAATATACTATTTTCTATTTCAGTATCGTAATCAGTTCATTACAGTACTAAAAGAAGTGCTGTAATGACATTCATTACAGCATTGTTGTTAGTATTTTTTTCGTCTTGTGGTTGTCAGTACTGACCTCCGATTCTCTAAATTTCTAACTCGAATTAATTCAAATTCCGTAATCTGTCAAATTTCGTAAGTCACACCAACAGTCAAGATAACCGGTGCGCCGTAACTGGTGATCCCGCGGCACAGCCAACAGACTATGGCGTCTTAAAAAACATTGAAACATGGTGGAATGGTATCATAATTTGAAATAAAATGTTGTTTATGTATTAACTAGGGTTAATAGTAGACTAAATCCATTTCCGTAAAAGGATGGGCGGAGGAATAAAAAAGGATTTAAAAATACATGAATTCCGATTAGGTATTTTAAGTTCTATGAAATCCAAGAAGGACGTTGTCGCATATGTTGACTTGAGTTTTTTAATATATTTTTGCCATAACAGATAATACAATGAAAAATAATCAAAATTAACATATATCTCATGATCAATTTGCAAAATAAAGTGACGAGAGAAAATTCCCAATTGGAAATTGCCTGTATTTTTTTGAATATTCAAAAATCTGCTTTGCAAAGTGAGCGTTAGAGTGCAATCGAGTAAATTTTTCAAAAAATAATCTTAATCTTTGATAAGAGCGATGTTATCTACGACTAACTTTGCTAAGCCTCGACACACACACATTATTGTGTTGATTATGATATATTCAATCATTCCTAATTGATGAAAGTCATCGTCAGGCTGTAGGAGGAGTACAGGAGGAGTCTGAAAAATACTGTACTTCTATCATTCAATGTTCTATAAAAACCAAAAAAGAAGTTGTCGCATATGTTGACTGGAGTTTTTGTGTTGACTATGATATGAACAGTCACTCCTAATCGATTAAAGTCATTGTCGGGCCGTAGTTGGAGTACAGGGAGAATCTGAAAAATTCTCTACTCTTATTATACAAAATTCTATAAAAACCAAAAAATACGTTGTCGCATATGTTGACTTGAGTGTTTGTGTTGATTAAGATATAAACAATCATTCCTAATTAATGGAAGTCATTGTCGGGCTCTAGAAGGAATACAGGGGGAGTCTGAAAAATAGTGTACTTCTATTATTCAAAGTTCTATGCAAACCAAAAAAGACTTTGTCTCATATGTTGACTTTGATTTTTGAGTTGATTTTTATATGAATCGACGAAAGTTATTGTCAGAGGAGTACAGGGGGAATCTGAAAAATACCCTACTTTTATTATTCAAAGTTCTATGAAATAAAAAAAGACATTGTCGCATATTTTGACTTGAGTTTTTGTGTTGATTATGATATAAAAAATCATTCCTGATCGATGAAAGTCATTGTCTGGCCGTAGAAGGAGTACAGGGGGAAACTGAAAAATACTCTACTCTTATTACACAAAGTTTTATGAAAACCAAAAAAGACGTTGTCGCATATGTTGAATTGGGTTTTTATGTTGATTTTGATATGAACAATCGTTTCTAATTGATGAAAGTCATTGTCGAGCCGTAGGAGGAGTACAGGGGGAGTCTGAAAAAAACTGTTCTCTTATTACTCAATGTTCTATGAAAACCCGTGTACTCCTCCTACGGCCCGACAATGACTTTCATCGATTAGGAATTATTGTCCATATCAAAATCAACCCAAAAATCAAAGTCAACATATGCGACAACATGTTCTCTGGTTTTTATAGAACTTTGAATAATAGAAGTACAGTATTTTTCAGACTCCCCCTGTTCTCCTCCTACGACCCGACAATGACTTTCATCATTTAGGAGTGATTGTCTATATCATAATGAACACAAAAACTCAACTCAACATATGCGACAATTTTTTTTTTGGTTTTTATAGAACTTTGAATAATGGAAGTACAGTATTTTTCAGACTCCCCCTGTACACCTCCTACAATGACTTTCATCGATAAGGAGTAATTGTTCATATTATAATGAACACAAAAACTCAAGAAAACATATGCGACAACGTCTTTTCTGGTTTTCATAGAACTCTGAATAATAGAAGTACAGTATTTTTCAGACTTCCATCTGTACTCCTCATACGGCCCGACAATGACTTTCATCGACTAAGTGTGATTAAACATATCATAATCAACACAAAAAATCAAGTCAACATATGCGACTACGTCCTTCTTGGATTTCATAGAACTTAAAGTAATCGGAATAAATGTATTTTTTAAGTCCTTTTTTATTCCCCCGCCCGCCCTTTCACGGAAATGGACTTAGTCTACTATTAACCCGAGTTAATACATAAACAACATATTATTTCAAAATATGATCCATTCCACCATAATTCAATGTTTTTCAAGACGCTAACTAACTCGTCTGTCGGCCATGAGGCGGGATCACCAGTTACGGCGCAACGGTTAAACTCTAAATCCGTTGCTGGAGAACCGTTGCTGGAGAACCGTTGCTAGTTTCACACTCATGTCTCAAACTCGTTGGAGAAGGCAATTCCAATACTCATACTTCCGAAAACTCGCTGCTTCGTCGCTCGTTTTCGAATTTCGCATTCGTGTTGGAATAGGAGCTTATTCTACAACTTCTTTTAAAATATACTATTCTGTCTGTTGTGTCGAAAATTTTTTTCTCTACGTAAATTCACATATTCATTCAGAAATTTCCAGACGATTAAACTCGATATTTGATACTTAAATACTTTAAGAATTGAATTTCTGCAGAATTGAGGTTCCAAAACATTCAGCTTCAGTTCTTCTGATATATAAGACATGTCTATTCGGCTTAATTCGTAATAGATATTAGATTCATTTCAGCTTGGTAGCCTCGAATCTCACTCTGGCATCACACTGTTTATTTTATTCGAAAATTTCAGATCATGGACTCTGGGCTTTTTATGGATGTTAAGGATGGAAGGTTCAAAATTTTCGACATAAATCTCTCAACGATTGAGATTAATGAGCGGCAGCTCTCAGTATATTTATTAGGCGCTCGTTTTGCGCTCCACTAGACAGAATTATTTCGAAATTCACCGAATGTGTACTATGGAAGAGAGAACTGAAACCGATCTAACTCAAATAACTATACTAACTGAATCAAATATATGATGAAAAGAGTTTAACGACGGTTCGCGCTCAGCGCGTTAGAGGGCGTTTTCCACTTCCCGAAGTTCTGTACGAGACTCCGAATTGGAGTACTACTAGTTACTGATGGGAAATACGGAATGCACGTGGGAATCTATTTCATGAAGAGTTTCTGTAGGAGTGAGGTGCAGACGTTTCTCCGCTAGATGGCACTTTTCTTTTTCATATCTGGAAAGTGCCTAACAGCATTGAATTTAGGTCTGCGGCTCATTTTGGTTGTCATCGACGAAGTCGTTAAGCAGTACTGATGACGGGTAACAACCCAGAAACTAGTCTATTGCTACGTTGGTTCGATGGCAGCACGTTTCCTGCAGTTTACTTCATGATCTAGATTTTCACTAGTCCATATTATTGCAAATATATGATGTTGACTACCAAAATTCTTGGAAAACGGAGTGTTCTAAAGTTTTTTCATTCCGCATTTTTTTTCACTATAACTATTTTTGCAACCCCTCGCAATATATTTCACTCTCAGATGAATAATGGATTAAATGACGTATTTTTCTCGATTCCCTGATTCGAAATATATATTTTTGTTTACCATTACTCGAAAAGGATGTTCTGCTTCAATATTGAAGACAACTTAAAATACAATGAGGAAACAAGACTTGGTCTAATAAACAACATTCCGTGGAAACTTTCAAAAAATCAATAAGTCAACGCACACCTGAACTTTAGAACTTTATTGGAGTTGAGATTGATAGAGAATATCAGATCGTACAAAACTGCAATTATGGAACAAATAGTGAACAATCCGACCAAGTTTCCCAAAATCTTCGTTTCGGGAGGAAACATCATTAGCAGATTGCTTAGGCGGTGTGAAGTGTGAGGAGCAATAATTCATTCTTTTAAGATAACTCCAGTTTGGGGTTTTATGTTATAAATAATAAAGTGCTAACCGAAGTGATTGATTTTCTATATCTCTGCACTATTAATATATAATTATTATGAATTTGCATAAGAAATTTTCAACTATTTCATCTATAAGTTGTACAAATATTCAGACAAATTCTTCAACGCATTCAAATAGTTTCAAATATCTAATCTAGACGAGCACGACTAGCACTACAAAGATCGATTTTCTATATTCTGAAATGAGTAGCAGAATGAATTTTGATATCATGAGTTGAGTGTTAGAATTACCTTCTGCAACGAGTATTTGACGATATTTTCTCTATTTCAGTCAAGTTTTGCGAAATACTCTCGAAATTCGAATGAAAATTCAGGTTAGAGACTTTTATATTTAATCTTGGCAGTTGATCTGAATTGATTTGATTCGAAACTGGATTGGATCGGCGGTCAGTACTGACAACTACAAAACGAAGAATATAACTGTAAAGAGTTTCATCATAGCACTACCTTCACTATTGTAATGAACTCATTACTATATTTAAATAGAGGAATACATATATAGGTAGAATATGCGGGATTTTGAATTCTTCGGAGTGTTTCTGAATTGATGCGAAGAATTTCAATTGTTGATTCTTCCGCAAGATTCCAGGAGAGTTTATATAACTTTTTATTCGAATCAAGTTACAGTCCTTTAGAATAAGATGAAAAAAATTATATGTATGCAATATTTTACCTTTGAAAGAATATGTGGGAATGAAGTTTCGCAAGTTACTGATGCTAATAAAATGGCAGTTTTTGATTGTTTTTTCACCAAATATCATCACATCAGCCTGGGAAGAACAACCCCTCATTTTAATGAGCCTATATTTGCATATCTGAGTCATTTACTTGAGAGGACAGATTCAATCTGCAACTTTTTCATATCTCGACTTTTCATCATGAAGTTGTCAGTTTGATCACAACAAGAAAAATTCTGCTGTCAAATCAATTCAGATTCAAATAGTTTTAATGTCCTGATTTTCTTGGTACTATTCCTCAATATTCAAAAAATTAAAACTAATTAAGTTAGGAATTTCGAAGGATTGTAACTTAATTTTGTCTAAAAAATCACCCATTCTAATCTACTAAATCAATTCAGAAATACTGCCCTGTATGTATGGTAAATACAGGTCTACGGAACAGAAAACACTGCGAATATTTTCGTCCAGAAAGACTCACGATGATTTCTTCAGCAAAGGGTGTCTTCTCAAGGTTGAAGAACAATTTTTCTTTCACACCAATTAAATGCCTGCTTTATCATTTCCAAACAACCATCATTGCGTTTATCATCCTCTAAGAAAGAGACTTTTAGTTGTGAAGATAGTGTTGACTACTCTGGATTGACATTCGGCAAGTTCCCAAAAATGCCAATTCATCAACAAGTTTCACGTAAATGACAAAAAAAATTGGAGAAGAATCAGAATGACTGTCACATGCTGTTCCCGCCCGGACAAAAATTAGGCAATCAGGCAATCAATTCATGGGCTTCTTCACTGACACCACAAGAAACCAGCGTTGATTACAAAATTTCATGAAAGATGCCCTGCTCAAGTCACATGAAATTCTAGCAGGGCATTCGCCTGCCTCAACGAAACTCGCAACCATATATCTGTCATTACAAACCTCCTCATGTGCGATAATTCCTGGTCTGAGTCCTTAGATAGAGCCTGTCCAGTCGATGGATTATGTAGATTTTGCTCGGGCATTCGACCGTGTTCCACATGACCTTCTTCTGCACAAACTCGAACACGTTGGGATCCGTGGCCTGTTGCTATCGTGGATAGAAGCTTTCCTTACCGATCGAACCTTCAAGGTTCATGTCGACAAAAGTTTCTCTTCGGTGAGACCTGTTGGAAGTGGAGTTCCACAAGGTTCTGTTTTGGGTCCCCTGCTTTTCCTCCTTTATGTTTCTGATTTACCGAAGATCTTTGAATCTCAGTGTTCCCAATTTGCCGACGACACCAAATTATTCGGTAACCCCAATGTTGAAGCTCATCTGATCCAAGAAGACCTGAATCAACTAAACCGTTGGTGTCAGGAGTGGAAATTGCCTTTAAATTACGAAAAGTGCGTTGTTCTGCACTTGGGTGCTCGGAATCCCCGTCATCAATACTTCCTGAACAACAACCCCCTTGCTACATGTAGTAGCCATGTCGACCTTGGTGTTGTTGTAACAGAGAACCTTAGTCGGTCCGACCACAATCTCCATATCGTCAACAAGGCCAAGAGAACCTTATACATGGTTCAGAAGGCTTTTGGTGGATGTGATCCCTCTACGTGTGCTAGCCTTTACAAGCTCTACGTGAGACCTATATTGGAGTTCGCAGGTCCTGTGTGGGGGCCATTGTTGAGTAGAGACTCGGCACTGTTGGAGAGTATCCAGCGACGGGCAACTCGTCTACCCTACGGTTTCTTGCGTCCGAGTTATGGTGAAAGATTAAACCTGATGATCGACGTTTAATGACAGGAGACTTCGTGGTGATCTTATCATAACGTTCCGGGCTCTTCACCACCTTTTCGGGGTTGACCTTAGCGGTCTCTTCAGGTTAAATCAGGACGACCGTCTCCGTGGCCATGCTCACAAGCTGAGGAAGGAGAATTTCAGAACATCGCGGAGACAAAATTTCATATCGAACCGTGTGTTTTCTACTTGGAACTCTTTACCGTCATCAGTGGTGGATTCAGTGTCTGTGAATGCCTTCAAGGGAAACTACGATACTTGGTTTCGTCGCCAGTAAGTGCCACTTTTGTTTATTGAACTGATTAATCTCTTTTCTTTAAGTTTGGGTGTATATATATTTTTTTGCATACAATGTATAATTTTTGTGAGTTTATAGGCTTGTCCTCAACTCTTTCCTTCGATATAATAAATAATAATAATAATAATAATATATCAACTAGAAATGTACTAATATCATCAGTAGTAAAGCGGCAAGAACAAAAACCTTGTTGGTTGGTATTAGTTATATTCTTCACCTGTAAAAAATCAATTAGCTTTATAAGAAAAAGATATGGGATACTGGGGATACCCAATGAAGCTGGGACCGGTATATCTCTCTTCTCAGTGACAAAATTTCATTTAATTTCTCCAGACTGATGATGAAATAATATATGTGAGCCTATGAATTAAAAACGGTATCCATTTCCATAATAACCATTCAGGATTTATCTCAGTTTAGAAAAAAGGAGCTACGTTGTTTTTCTCAAGTATCACCTACTGTTATAATAATAACATTCGAATAATGTTGAAATAATATCGATTATTTCGCTTCACTATAAATGCTGCAAAAGAATATTCCGGTGAAAATATCATGATGCTGAAATGATTCAGTTGAAATAATTCTTGAACCTACCCAATGAATACGTTCACTAAATGTATACAATCAGATGAGTCTCAGTGGGAGTTACGTGACTATCATCAAGCACCTTTAATGGGCATCGTGAAAATATTCAGTCATAAAATGCAACGGACCATGTCCAATGTCACGCCACATGAGATAATTTTTCGAATATTTGATGGTACCATAAATTTTTTCGCGTGTACATCCATTACGATCGAGGTTAACAAGTCAACTTTTTTTGTGATTTACTTTAGGGATAATGGCGTAAGCTGCATACGTGTTATTCATCCGAAAATGACGATTAATGCGCTTGGTCGTGCCAACCGCACTAAAGCCACCTTTATGGTGTTTCATCTATGAAAAATGACTAGATATTTTACCCTTCTTCGATGTATGGCATAACAGGCATGTGTAAAAAGCATATATTTTCTTTAGGTGGTGTTATTTTTTAACTTGAGAGTCCAATGAAGAGATTGATGAGAAAAGAATTAAAGCCGAAAACGAAGTTGACGGTTAACTACATTTTGAATGGAGTTTCTTGGTCCTCCATATCAATAGATTTTGATGCAAGTCGGCATAAAAATGTTTCAACGAATTAACAGGATGTTCGGCTTATAAACATCAAATTTTTTGGGGGTATTCTTGGGATCCTTTGCATACTTTTCACTCTGTGAACTTGTGTGATAAGGGTCACGATTAAGGAGATATGATTTTCTCAATATTTCTTTCCAGAACATTTTTTCTTACCATCCTCTAAAATATGCTAAACGAATAATTAATAGTGTTCATTTCAATTGACAGTTCCGAGGAGAAAAACGAGGTTTTTCATTTCGTGAAATTATAATCTCTTCGAGAAAAACCATAATTTCAATAAAAAAACTATCAAGAATATTTCAAGAATTGGCTTTTGAAGATTTTTGTAACGGTTCGCTACTATATCATTACATGAAATATTTCTGCTCCGAAATAAAACTAATACGTGAAAGGTTGATATCTTTCGAAAATAAAAACAAGAAATGCCTATCTGATTACTGCTTTCTAGTTATGAGTTTTGTGTAAACTGTTCCTAACCGCTTCGGCGGTTGAAACGTGCATTACGAACAGAGGATAACAGTTTGATCAAAATTCGTAACTAGAAATTAGTAATAAGTTTTTCAATTCCTGCTATTACTTTGAAAGATATCCGTTTTTACATTGTAGGAGAAATATTTTTCTCTAAAAATGCAGTAGCACAGTTAGATTGAAATGAATACTATCAGTTATTTGGAATGAAAAGCATTGATGATAGGTTAATATTGAAAAAAAGGCCATTTTACAGACATTGTTGAAATTTAACTTGGACTGAAAGGCGAGATTCGACGGATTTTGCGAAAAAAAAAAAATTAAAAAAATCATATCTTCTCAACCATAACCTTCAGGACTCAGAACTTTTTGAATAAATCAACCTTGTTAGATGATAAATTCGAAGTCATTCGAATTGAAATTGGTCAATCTCAAAATTAATATGAGAAAGTCCATACATATATTTTGAGGTTCACGAACTTATACATATACATATATTTCTTTTTTCAGTTACCACCTTTCTGTGTTCCTCTTCCTGTTGAGCTGGTTGATTTCGGTCACGAATGGAGGAGATTCATTCCTACTTCCAGCATCTTTTGTCATAGGAGGAAGTCCATCCACAGGTGAGTGTAGTAAAGTTGAAGTTGCGGAAATTTGCGAGAAACATTTAAGATGGATATACACTATAAACAGAGTATACAGCAGATGAAATATCTGGTGGGAGAGATGTTACAGAGAAATCGGTAAAATTAAAAAACAATATAAGAAACGAGACACTAGTCTACTTTTCGAATAGGTTATTAATTCATTCATTCGAAAAGCACCCTATTCCTACTTGGACTAGAATAAAACATAATAATCATTAGAAAGGGTTAAAAAATACTCCTCCTCATTTTTGGCAAACATTTGAGCTGACAAAAATTGATATATGAGTTTCTCATTTTGTATATATACCATCTTCTTGAATGAGGAACTAATTTTAAAAACTTGTTATGGAATTGAGCAAAATAATTAGACTTGAAGTGAACATCACTTTACATGTGTATATTTCTTTTTTCTCATTCATTCTGAATGTTAAACTCAGGAACGCTCAGGTTATTGACTCTATGCATCAAACCCTTAATAGCGGTCTTGTATCAAAATTCGTGATTGGAAAATAATTGAGATCTTCTTGTACCCACATAATATACACCTCTCGATTATGTCATATATCCTCCCATCAAGAAAGCAGTTTATCAAATTAACTGTTTATTTTAACCAATTACTGTGATATTTTCTGATATCAGTTTTGAAAATTGACCTTTATATATTGTGAATATGTTATATAAATTATTTTTAACTGCCCAGCATTGAACAAGATGTTCTAACAGATTAATAATACCAATCCATAGCCAAGCCACCTGCGGTGTTATAGTCATTTTTAAGGACCTCGTATAATCAATCCTGCTTCCCTATCCTTCAGTTCCTCCTCTCTTCAGTCTAATTGGGATTGGCGAGTAGATTTGGGCCAACTAATGTCGTAATTCATCGATTACTTGATTATAAACTAATATTATCTTATCTCATTACATGGTGTTTGTTTGTATGCGATTCATATCCCGCATGCAACAATTAGACACTGTGTTGAACTGATGCATCGATTCATGAGGATAGTCACTAAGGAAAATACTTGTAATCTATTTTCATCTGGTCCCTTCCTGAAATGGTTTAATTTCTAGCCGAAACTTTCTTGGACAAAACGGCAGGATCTACTGATAATGACATATTCTATCTGGCGAAGAAATAGTTTTTGCAGTTATAGCTTTCTCTTTTGAAGTTTTTCAAAACACTCTCGGGGCTCCTCAGGTTTCCGGCCTCGGTCCACTTGTCTTTTTTATATACTTCGATACTTGCCGAATTCTTCTGTGAGGAGCATTGAAGACATGGTCGACTTCAACAAGTGCCTGATAACTTGACGAAGTTTTGTCTTTATCGTATTCGGAATATTCTCCTTTTTTTGTTTCTCATGAGAACTAAATGACCTATTAGCTATTCCCAATGTCTCGGGCATGAAGATCTAAGTAAAGTGAGCCAAGTTCGAGATCTCGGCATAACTTTCGATTTCAAACTGATTTCCGTTGCTTGTGTAGAAACGGTTGTCAATTATATTGCTTGGGTACTTAATTCTTGAATGTCTCGCATTCCATGATCTGAATAGGTTCTCTCTATTATCTGCACTTCTCCTACATATCCTCGAAATTGAATTACGTTCAACAGTAAACGACATACATTAATCACAAAGCCAAAGGTTCTTCAAATTTTTAAATTTCACCTTCTTCCTGAGCATACTGAAAATTACAAAATCAACAGGATAATGAGAATCAAAAACACTTTACTGATATTTTGTTCTTCGTCAAACTTTTCATCTTCGAACTTCTAGAGGGTAACCTTCTTCGGCAAATGGATATAAATGTAGTCCATAGGAGGTTGGGACGTAATACTAATGTTTTCCATCTCAAGTTTCGAAATACCAGATGCGCCCAGAATATACTGCTTCGGCGAATGATTCATTTGTGTTACGATGTAACTGATGAGTTGAAATCTTTTTCTGTTGAATCTGATGACATGAAGATCACAATATTCATTATAATAGTTCGATTTATCTATTTTTATTTTTATCTCGTTTTCTGCATACTTTGTTTTATCTCCCGGTATTTCACCTGACTCAGAGTCGATTGAATTGTTTTCCTCTTGATCTCTCCTCAAGGAAAATTGTTATACCTTGAATTTCCCAAATATTCACATGAGAATACAGCAGTAATAAAACATATAATGCTCGATTTACTATAGTAAAAAAAATAGTATAATGCGCCGGTTAGATTTGTTGATGAGCGAAAGTTCTTCAAAAGATTTTGGAGCCTTGCCATCTCATCTTTTAATCATATCGTATATGAAACAATATTCAGTAGTTTTCTTTAATATATCCCCACGAAGCCTCCGTAAGGATGGCTTCACTAGAAGAATAAATAAAAGTTAATAGCGCAATCTGTATATTTTTTGTTATCCATCATATGCTCACATTCATTTTGCTTTTCTGTAAAGGAGAAAAATTGTGAACAAAAATTCGATTCGCGCTGAAATTATTCGATTATAAGTAGATTTATAGATCTGCTTGCAGCGAATCATGCAATAAGAAAATTTTGAATTTTATTCCATCACATTTCATGAAAACCAATCAATATTTCTGTTGAAAATACCAATGTTAATATGTGCAAATAGTCATATCGGGTCGATATGCAATGCTTCGTGAAGAGAAACACCTGAAAACCACAGAAATTTAATTCATAAATTTGACACTGTGACGTAAAATTTACAAATATATTTCCCGGAACACATTCACGAACTATCTTGTACGAGAAGTCAATCCACGAATCGAATTAATTCAATTTTAAAACACTGACAACCATCTAAAAAAATTTTTTTAATTTCTAATGTCTCTAGATTAGAAATTCCAATTGATGAAAATGATGAACAAAAACTAAACGTTCTAGAAACAGCTTGAACGGACTGCACGAGAATTGTAAGAAATTCTACTGGGTGCTTTCGAGTTCATTGAAAAAAAAATTATGGAAATTATTCTAAAGACAATTTTTTAGTCTTTGCAACTAGCAGAAGAGATATAATAATTGCTATTGAATATTGATCGTTTACCCAAATAGTTGAGGTAGTAGAGATTATATATTTAGTTTGAGGTTGAAGCCAAAATCGGTAAAAATTGTGCATTTTATTCAGAATTCATGTCCAACATGGCAGGGACGGGCCCAAGGTGGGGATGGGGGGGGAAGATTTCCCCCCCTCCCAATGTTGAACGAAGTTGGCAAATTTTCAAAGCAGTCGGGAAATTTTCAGAGGAGTTGAAAAAATTTCAAAGCAGTTGAAAAAAATCTCAAAAATGTTGAAAAAATTTCAAACCAGTTGGAAAAATTTCAAATCAGTTGGAAAAAATTCCAAAGCAGTTGGCAAAAGTTCAGAGGAGTTGATAAAATATCAAAGCCGTTGGAATACATATTTCCGAGACAGTTATGAAATTCGAACTAATCTGAATTAGAAAAAAACAAGTTTGCAATCAGTACTTAACAATATATGTATAGTCGGCAATAAATGGTATTCAACCCAATATTTTTTCAATCATCTGTTTGAAGAGATGCGGCTTCAAGAAGTAGGTACTCAGTAGTTGTAAATTGTTCAGTTACGTCGCATGGACTGTGTCATAAAAAAACCATCTGGTATCATAAATTTAAGCTGTTTCTATCAGATAAGCAGAAGCATAAAAATTATAAAAAATTACAAAAAAAATTTCATGAACAGAAAATGCACAAAGGACAACAAGTGTGAGAGAAAATTATGGGTTGTGACCATAGAATATAGAATATCGGAAGGCAATTTATTCGTATTTTTTTTAACTAAAAAAACTGAAATTAGCTACACAAATCCATCACAACAAAAATTGTTCGAAACACTAAATATATGCAAAGAGTTCGAAATCGCCAACTCAAATTAGGAAATTATGTTCAAAATTGTTTTTACAATATGACTGATTTAGGTCGAAACCGTTTCCCTACTAAATTGGGAATCTGTTTTTTTTTTCAAGTATCTTGATTTATGATGATTGCAACTTTGACACATATTTTCTGTTTTAATTTTTAGTTATGTTGCTTTTCTTTATACCATAGAATCCATAAGCAAAAGAAAGGCTCATTTTTTATCAAATGAAATATATTTTCTGAACATTTTGTTCCTATTATTTTGTTAAATGGGGCCATGTTAGGAATGAGCAGTTTCAATATTATGAATCTCCTCAAAGTGGTGACTAATTAACTTTGATTTTTCATCTACATAGCATTCAATCCTGTATAATTCTTCATTTTATGTGAAAATATCTTGTTTTATGATACTTGAAAATTTGAGATACATCAAAGAATGAATCTGAATTAAATTGAAGAATGTAACAAGAAGTGTATCTCAATGTACTTCTCACAAAAAAAAAATGTTTCCATAAAATAAAAAACCTCACATAATTGAATATTGTGTAGTTGGAAAAGCAACGTTAATTTCTCACCACTCTGATGAGATTCACCGTATTGAGACTGCTCATACCCAATGTTTACCACTTTCACAGATTGAAAAGAGTTGATTTTTCAGAAAAAATATTTCCTCTAATGGAAATGAGCCTTGCCTTCGCTCCCAGATTCCATGGAATAAAGAAAAGCTACAAAACTGAACAAACAAACAAGAAGTGTTTCTCAAAGTTTCAAGTAACATCGAGATACTCTTCACGAAAAAACAGACTCCACAAAATTTAGGTACTTAATAAATTGTGCTATAATAAGTTGAGATACCAGTTCATCAAATCTTGTCTCATATTTTTACATTATTTTATTGAAAAATAATTTTCAAGACAGTTTGAGCCGAAGATGTTACAATATTTTCGAGGAATATTGTCGGACATTTCGACTTTGAATTATGAAAATATAAATTTTTGTGTTTTTGGTTCATTCACGTATTCTAGCTACCTTCACATCAAACTGAAATTCTACCCTCTATCTTCATTCTTTGGTCAATATTTCTTCTGAATTCCAGTTTTTCTTTCGAAGAACCGTTCTTACCGTTGACCAGTAATTATTATTTAGAGCTGTTACTAGTAGGAAGAGTTCTTGTTGATCAATTTCATTTCCCATAATTATTCAATTTCGAATTTCAATCAGAAATTACCTGAATATCAGCGTCCTTCAATATTCAGTTACCCGGTATAAACAATATAAGCATAATGTATTTGGGTTTTTTTAACTGAATTTGTTTCGGTTATTGATTATCATTGTGTAATTTCCAAACCTGAATTTGAAGTCGTTTCAGTTATCGACTCTGTGAAACACATTGTATTATATATTCCAAATTGCATAAAAGTATATTCTGAAATAAGTTGCAGAATGGTAACTTATTGTAAATACGAGTTTAAGAACGTTTTCAAATTACTTAAAATTTTTTTTGTCAAGTTTTTTGAACTTGTGTCGAAATTGAATGAAACATTCAAATTATGTATTCAGTTTTTTTCATATCGTCTTTTGTCATTTGGGGTGCCTCGGGTTGACTATTATTTGAAAATTGAAATATATAATGAAATACGAATCGTACTACAGCTTTTCCAACTGAATTTCAGAATGCGTCTAATGAATTTCAGAATATGTATTTTGGAAGACTTCGAAATGTCAGGCCGAATTAGCTTTGATATCCCAGAAAAACTCAACTGTGGAACTCAAACTAAGCGCCCTTGAATCTAAGTTCGATCTGCTATCTTCCGGTAGTAAAACTGTGCCAGAAAACAGTTTTCCCTGTTCCTCTTCACCTCGGGAGATCATTGAGCGTGTCAAAAGGTCCCACAATATTCTGATTAGGGGAGTTGCGGAGGCTGAGTGCGATGATAGAGTGATTGCCCAACTTCTCGATCACGTCGACTCCAGAGCCAACAGCCAGCGTATCTCATTTTCCAGGATTGGTAGATCAAACTGCTCGCGTCCACGTCCACTCAGGGTAACTTTTTCTAACTCTTCTATCGTGTCTACAATTCTCAGACGAAAGAACAGAATCCACGACAAACCATCTTGGAAGAACTGCACCATATCTGATGACAAGACGCCTCAGCAGATGGAGGAGCTCGCACATCTTCGAGTTGAACTGAAGCGCAGAAGATTGGAGGGTGAATCAAATATTGACATAAAGTTTGTAAGGGGAGCTCCCACTATTATTGAGGTTCCACAGAGATTCGCTGCAAAAAACTAAATTCAAGGTTTCAGACATGGTGTGTGGCCTATACCAATGTTCAATCTCTTTGCTCAAAATACCTTGAGCTATTGACTTTTGTCAAAACCGAAACACCAGATTTTATTCTGTTTTCTGAAACCTGGCTACACGATGCAATTCCTGACAATACCATTCATCTACCAGGATATTCAGTCTTCAGGCAGGACAGTTTAACAACTGTTGGTCATGGAGGGGTCTGCGTCTTTGTTCGTGATGCTGTAGCTGACCAGTGTTCACTTACCTCATTTTCAGGCCTTTTTCCTGGAATTGACAATATATTTATTGATGTTTCAATTGGTGGGAGTGCTTTTCTCACAATTGGTTGCGTTTCCAGACCGCGGTCTTCAGCAAACGATCCTCACTTTGTCAATTACTTGAGTAATCTTCAAAACACTAGAGAAACCATTTTCATTGCTGGGGATTTTAATCTTCCGGATATCCACTGGCCACTTCCTTCAGCTTCTGGCTGCCACCCTTCTTCGGAACCATATTTACGGCTTTTTCACTCGTCTGCATATTCCCAGCTTGTTGACTCTCCCACTCGTTTCAGACTTAACCAAAATCCTTCTCTTCTGGACCTCGTTCTTGTCAGTGACACGGATCTCGTTTCGGATATTCTCCACCTCCCGCCTTTCGGTAAATCTGACCACATCACCCTACTCACCGAGCTTCAACTAAATATTCCCGGACCCCCGTTGAAGCAGAAGAAGTCTATTACAGTTACAAACTTCCAAGGTTTGAACGACTTTCTCGGAGGAATAGATTGGGACGAGCAATTTTCCTCCTGTGCAACTATAGACGAAATGTGGGAAGTGTTTTATGATTGTTTTAACTACGCTATTGCCCAATATTCTACCACAAAAACTCTAACATATATTCCCTCGAAACCATGGATTAACCAGGACATTCTCAAAATGATAAGACCTAAAAAGTCTATATGGCAGAGATATACTCGACATAAACTAGTATCTGATTATATCTCACACAGAAACTATAGCAATCACCTATCCAGTGTACTGTTGCAGACCAAGAAAGATTATGAGAACGGAATTGCTGTCTCCAGGAACCGAAAGCGCCTTTTCAAGTACCTCAGATCATCCTTATGTTGCAAAGTAAGAACACCCTTAGTTCGTAACAGCAATGATATGTTGTGTACAAGCGAGAAAGATAGCGCCAATACTGATTACTGGTTACGTCCATGCTTTTTGATAGTGGAATAATATTCACAGGAATTTGGACAAAATATGTATATCAATTTAATTTCCTATTAATACCTCTCTTATCACATCAACAACACATTACTCATGATGTTTTCAGATCTATATAATTTGAATAATATGACTTTCTTTCAACATCAAAACGGTCAAATCTCTAGTAAAACTAAACAAATTTAATTCCATAAAAATATGAGCCTTGAAAAAGAATCACAAAAGATTCGAAACGTTGGCGATGTATTAATAGGAAATTAAATTGATATACATATTTTGTCCAAATTCCTGTGAATATTATTCCACGATAGCGCCAATGTTTTCGCTGATAGCTTCGCATCGGCGTTTACTTTAGAGGATGATCTGATCCCGACTCTGGCCACCCCTCGGTCGCCTGTTTCGATTTCTGAGGTTGATTTTCCTGTGGAAATCATATGAATGTGAAACTGGCAACAGTTCTGCCAGCAACAGATTTAGCGTTCAACCGGTGCGCCGTAACTGGTGATCCCGCGGCACGGCCGACAGACGAGTTAGTTAGCGTCTTAAAAAACATTGAAACATAGTGGAATGGTATCATATTTTGAAATGAAATGTTGTTTATGTATTAACTAGGGATAATAGTAGACTATATCCATTTCCGTAAAAGGGTGGGCGGAGGAATAAAAAAGGACTTTGAAAATACATAATTCCGATTATTTTAAGTTCTATAAAAACCAAAAAAAAGTTGTCCCATATGTTGACTTGGTTTTTTGTGTTGATTTTGATATGAAAAATCATTACTAATCGATGAAAGTCATTGTCGGGCCGTAGGAGGAGTACAGGGGAAATCTGAAAAATACTGTACTCTTATTACTCAATGTTCTATGAAAACTGAAAAAAAAGTTGTCCCATATGTTGACTTGGTTTTTTGTGTTGGTTTTGATATGAACAATCATTCCTAATCGATGAAAGTCATTGTCGGGCCGTAGGAGGAGTACAGGGAGAGTCTGAAAAATACTGTACTTCTAATATTCAAAGTTCTATAAAAACCAAAAAAAAAGTTGTCCCATACGTTGACTTGGTTTTTTGTGTTGATTTTGATATGAAAAATCATTACTAATCGATGAAAGTCATTGTCGGGCCATAGGAGGAGTACAGGGGGAATCTGAAAAATACTGTACTCTTATTACTCAATGTTCTATGAAAACTAAAAAAAAAGTTGTCCCATATGTTGACTTGGTTTTTTATGTTGATTTTGATATGAAAAATCATTACTAATCGATGAAAGTCATTGTCGGGCCATAGGAGGAGTACAGGGGGAATCTGAAAAATACTGTACTCTTATTACTCAATGTTCTATGAAAACTAAAAAAAAAGTTGTCCCATATGTTGACTTGGTTTTTTGTGTTGGTTTTGATATGAACAATCCTTCCTAATCGATGAAAGTCATTGTCGGGCCGTAGGAGGAGTACAGGGGGAATCTGAAAAATACTGTACTCTTATTACTCAATGTTCTATGAAAACTAAAAAAGACGTTGTCCCATATGTTGACTTGGTTTTTTGTGTTGATTTTGATATAAAAAATCATTACTAATCGATGAAAGTCATTGTCGGGCCGTAGGAGGAGTACAGGGGGAATATGAAAAATACTGTATTCCTATTACTAAATGTTCTATGAAAACTAAAAAAAAGTTGTCCCATATGTTGACTTGTTTTTTTGTGTTGATTTTGATATGAACAATCATTCCTAATCGATGAAAGTGATTGTCGGGGCATAGGAGGAGTACAGGGGGAATCTGAAAAATACTGTACTCTTATTACTCAATGTTATATGAAAACTAAAAAAAAAGTTGTCCCATATGTTGACTTGGTTTTTTGTGTTGGTTTTGATATGAACAATCATTCCTAATCGATGAAACCCATTGTCGAGCCGTAGGAGGAGTACAGGGAGAGTCTGAAAAATACTGTACTTCTAATATTCAAAGTTCTATAAAAACCAAAAAAGAAGTTGTCCCATATGTTGACTTGGTTTTTTGTGTTGATTTTGATATGAAAAATCATACCTAATCGATGAAAGTCATTGTCGGGCCGTAGGAGGAGTACAGGGGAATCTGAAAAATACTGTACTCTTATTACTCAATGTTCTATAAAAACCAAAAAAGACGTTGTCCCATATGTTGACTTGGTTTTTTGTGTTGATTTTGATATAAAAAATCATTATTAATCGATGAAAGTCATTGTCGGGCCGTAGGAGGAGTACAGGGGGAATCTGAAAAATACTGTATTCCTATTACTCAATGTTCTATGAAAACTAAAGAAAAAGTTGTCCCATATGTTGACTTGGTTTTTTGTGTTGGTTTTGATATGAACAATCATTCCTAATCGATGAAAGTCATTGTCGGGCCGTAGGAGGAGTACAGGGGGAATCTGAAAAATACTGTACTCTTATTACTCAATGTTCTATAAAAACCAAAAAAGACGTTGTCCCATATGTTGACTCGGTTTTTTGTGTTGATTTTGATATAAAAAATCATTATTAATCGATGAAAGTCATTGTCGGGCCGTAGGAGGAGTACAGGGGGAATCTGAAAAATACTGTATTCCTATTACTCAATGTTCTATGAAAACTAAAAAAAAAGTTGTCCCATATGTTGACTTGGTTTTTTATGTTGATTTTGATATGAAAAATCATTACTAATCGATGAAAGTCATTGTCGGGCCATAGGAGGAGTACAGGGGGAATCTGAAAAATACTGTACTCTTATTACTCAATGTTCTATGAAAACTAAAAAAAAAGTTGTCCCATATGTTGACTTGGTTTTTTGTGTTGGTTTTGATATGAACAATCATTCCTAATCGATGAAAGTCATTGTCGGGCCGTAGGAGGAGTACAGGGGGAATCTGAAAAATACTGTACTCTTATTACTCAATGTTCTATAAAAACCAAAAAAGACGTTGTCCCATATGTTGACTTGGTTTTTTGTGTTGATTTTGATATAAAAAATCATTATTAATCGATGAAAGTCATTGTCGGGCCGTAGGAGGAGTACAGGGGGAATCTGAAAAATACTGTATTCCTATTACTCAATGTTCTATGAAAACTAAAAAAAAGTTGTCCCATATGTTGACTTGTTTTTTTGTGTTGGTTTTGATATGAACAATCATTCCTAATCGATGAAAGTGATTGTCGGGCCGTAGGAGAAGTACAGGGGGAATCTGAAAAATACTGTACTCTTATTACTCAATGTTCTATGAAAACTAAAAAAAAAGTTGTCCCATATGTTGACTTGGTTTTTTGTGTTGGTTTTGATATGAACAATCATTCCTAATCGATGATAGTCATTGTCGGGCCGTAGGAGGAGTACAGGGGGAATCTGAAAAATACTGTACTCTTATTACTCAATGTTCTATGAAAACTAAAAAAAAAAGTTGTCCCATATGTTGACTTGGTTTTTTGTGTTGGTTTTTATATGAACAATCATTCCTAATCGATGAAAGTCATTGTCGGGCCGTAGGAGGAGTACAGGGAGAGTCTGAAAAATACTGTTCTTCTAATATTCAAAGTTCTATAAAAACCAAAAAAGACGTTGTCCCATATGTTGATTTGGTTTTTTGTGTTGATTTCGATATGAAAAATCATTGCTAATCGATGAAAGTCATTGTCGGGCCGTAGGAGGAGTACAGGGGGAATCTGAAAAATACTGTACTCTTATTACTCAATGTTCTATGAAAACTAAAAAAAAAGCTGTCCCATATGTTGACTTGGTTTTTTGTGTTGGTTTTGATATGAACAATCATTCCCAAAGATGAAAGTGATTGTCGGGGCGTAGGAGGAGTACAGGGGGAATCTGAAAAATACTGTACTCTTATTACTCAATGTTCTATGAAAACTAAAAAAAAAGTTGTCCCATATGTTGACTTGGTTTTTTGTGTTGGTTTTGATATGAACAATCATTTCTAATCGATGAAAGTGATTGTCGGGCCGTAGGAGGAGTACAGGGAGAGTCTGAAAAATACTGTACTTCTAATATTCAAAGTTCTATAAAAAACAAAAAAGACGTTGTCCCATATGTTGACTTGGTTTTTTGTGTTGATTTTGATACGAAAAATCATTACTAATCGATGAAAGTCATTGTCGGGCCGTAGGAGGAGTACAGGGAGAGTCTGAAAAATACTGTACTTCCATTATTCAAAGTTCTATGAAAACCAAAAAAGACTTTGTCGCATATGTTGACTTGGGTTTTAGTGTTGATTTTGATATGAACAACAATGTTTTTCATCGATAAGGAATGATTGTTCATATCAAAACGAACACAAAAAACCAAGTCAACATATGGGACAACTTTTTTTTTGGTTTTCATAGAACATTGAGTAATAAGAGTACAGTATTTTTCAGATTCCCCCTGTACTCCTCCTACGGCCCGACAATGACTTTTATCGATTAGGAATGATTTCTCATATCAAAATCAACACAAAAAACCAAGTCAACATATGGGACAACGTCTTTTTTGTTTTTTATAGAACTTTGAATATTAGAAGTACAGTATTTTTCAGACTCTCCCTGTACTCCTCCTACGGCCCGACAATGACTTTCATCGATTAGGAATGATTGTTCATATCAAAACCAACACAAAAAACCAAGTCAAGATATGGGACAACTTTTTTTTTAGTTTTCATAGAACATTGAGTAATAAGAGTACAGTATTTTTCAGATTCCCCCTGTACTCCTCCTACGGCCCGACAATCACTTTCATCGATTGGGAATGATTGTTCATATCAAAACCAACACAAAAAACCAAGTCAACATATGGGACAACTTTTTTTTTAGTTTTCATAGAACATTGAGTAATAAGAGTACAGTATTTTTCAGATTCCCCCTGTACTCCTCCTACGGCCCGACAATGACTTTCATCGATTAGTAATGATTTTTCATATCAAAATCAACACAAAAAACCAAGTCAACATATGGGGCAACGTCTTTTTTGGTTTTTATAGAACTTTGAATATTAAAAGTACAGTATTTTTCAGACTCTCCCTGTACTCCTCCTACGGCCCGACAATGACTTTCATCGATTAGTAATGATTTTTCATATCACAATCAACACAAAAAACCAAGTCAACATATGGGACAACGTCTTTTTTGGTTTTTTATAGAACTTTGAATATTAAAAGTACAGTATTTTTCAGACTCTCCCTGTACTCCTCCTACGGCCCGACAATCACTTTCATCGATTAGGATTGATTGTTCATATCAAAACCAACACAAAAACCAAGTCAACATATGGGACAACTTTTTTTTGGTTTTTAGAGAACTTGAAATAATCGGAATGATGTATTTTCAAAGTCCTTTTTTATTCCTCCGCCCACCCTTTTACGGAAATGGATATAGTCTACTATTATCCCTAGTTAATACATAAACAACATTTCATTTCAAAATATGATACCATTCCACTATGTTTCAATGTTTTTTAAGACGCTAACTAACTCGTCTGTCGGCCGTGCCGCGGGATCGCCAGTTACGGCGCACCGGTTGAACGCTAAATCTGTTGCTGGCAGAACTGTTGCCAGTTTCACATTCATGGAAATCATTAGGAGACACCTCCGAGGACTTGATACCTCGTCCGCTCCGGTTCCTGATTCTATATCGGCTACAGTCTTGAAAAACTGTGCAAACACCATTTCCTACCCACTGTCAATTATCTTCAGAGAATCTTTCAGCTCCCATTCCCTACCAGCGTCTTGGCTTAAGTCCTTGGTTACTACGATTTTTGAAAAGGGAGATAAACTCTGTCCCGATAACTATCGACCCATCAGTCTGATCTCCATTATTTCAAAAATCTGCGAACGTATAATCCTGGAGAGAGTGCGTGAGTTTGCTCTTGAGAATCACTTGATTCCGGAAAGCCAGCATGGATTCCTGCCAGGACGTTCAGTGATCACTAATCTCCTGAGTTGTGTTGATGTCTGGACACGCATGGTGGATAAGAATATACCCATTGACGTCATATACTTGGACTTTTCTAAAGCCTTTGACCCAGTACCATACAAGCGTCTTCTCCTCAAGCTAGAACATCTTGGATTGCGGGGAAGTCTGTTACGATGGATAGAGGCATTCCTTACTTCTAGAAGTTTCCAGGTGCGAGTGGGGAGTTCGCTTTCTGATTCGAGGCAGGTGACTAGTGGTGTACCCCAAGGTTCGGTTTTGGGGCTCCTTTTGTTTCTTCTCTACACATCTGACCTGCCCTGTACCGTGAGTTCCAAGCTTGCATTATTTGCCGATGATGCAAAAATTTTCACTAACGCACTACACAGCGGACAAGATTTGCAAGATGATCTGAACAATTTGTTTCAGTGGTCCCAACAGTGGCTACTGCCCCTCAACTTGACGAAGTGCGTTGTGCTTCACTTGGGTAAAAATAATCCACGACGCAGTTATTCGTTGGCGAACCAAATCATTAATTCCGAGAGAAGTCACCTTGATTTGGGTGTCACCATTAATGAAGATCTTTCCTGGTCGGAGCATATCACCTATATCACTATGAAAGTAAATTGACTAGTGTATATGCTAGAAAAGTCTTTCCGAGGATGTGACTCGTCAACATGTTCCACACTCCTGAAGACCTACGTACGACCAATTCTCGAATATGCTGGACCTGTGTGGAGTGTTAATTTAGTGCGCGACGAGGAGGATCGAAAAAAAAAGTCCAACGTCGGGCGACACGCATCCCCTATGGCGTTACACGACCCTCTTATAGTGAAAGACTTTCCTCTATGGGCCATCCAGTTTTTCTGAAAGGCGTAAACGCGGTGATATGATAATCACGTATAGAGCCTTAAATGGCCTCTTCGGGGTAGATTTGTCGCCCCTCTTTTCGCTGAATAACGACCCGCGTCTTCGTGGACACAAGTTCAAACTGTGCAAGGAAAACTTCAGAACTACGACCAGGCAACACTTTCTTTCCAACCGCATTTTCGATGAGTGGAATCGCCTTCCCAAGCGCGTAGTGGACTCACCATCTGTTAATTGTTTCAAGAACCGTTTCGACTAACTGTTTCAGTGACATAACTTTCACTTCTTCTTCTCAGTGTTACATTTTTTTTTTGGTATATATTTTTTTTTACTAAATTGTTATATGAGTGTATAGGTATCTTAACTCTAACTATGAATTAATAATAAATAATAATAATAATAAATGTATTTCAGATTAGTCAAATGTATATCAGAAAGAATCAAATGATTTTCACAATACTTAATTTTATTTCATAAAACGGTAAATGAACTTCAGAAAGTATCACAGGTATTTCAAAATGCTTTGAACATTACGGAAAGCGTCAAATGAAATTACTAAGAGTATTAAATGGATTCTCAACCTGTGGTACTGTTGTAATAACAATAAATATTTTTACTCATATATACTTATGACTTGGATGTAGAAGGAAGTTCGGAAAAGTCACAAATGAACTTGAAACTTGATTTCTCGAATGATATATTCAAAGAGTGTCTATTATCATGTTCTTCATTAAATGCAGATAAAAATAATCTGAAATACATTCGACACTTTCCAAAATACAATTGATTATTCTGAATTTTATTCAACCATTTCTGAAAAACACTTTACGCTTCTCAAAATATATTTAAGTATTCTGAAATCCATTTGACGCCTTCTGAAATGCTCTTGGCGCTTTCTGAAATACATTCAGAACAGGTGTAGGTAATGAGCCAGTGACTCAGTTGTCATTTCAGAAGTCTTGAAAATTCACCTAATGAATTATATCTGCTCGACCATCGAAACTGGCAGCCCACAATGACCAGGTTTTATTAACCTTACATTTCAAAGATGGTAGTATCAGTTAGTGTAATTGAACCCGGCCATTTCGGGCTACTAGAACCAGTTTTTATTGTAGAGCATATCTTAAACATTGGCAGCATTCACCGAATGTAACAGTTGTGGAATTATATATTCTATATGCTTGAGCACTGACAAAAAGCCGTCTGAAGCGTACGAAGTTCGGAATGACATTTGTATCTCGACAACGTTTCAGAAACGTGAGGGTGCAAAGTTGGTCTGCTTTCCTCTTCTTCAACAAGTCCAATCGTTCGACCAGTTGTGGAATTGTTGCGGAATCGTCCGGTATAAACTCAACACGTTCCGGAGAAAGGAAATTTTGGGAGAGCTTTCTGTTTAGATAGATAGATAAAATCCTTATTTCAAATTAAGAAATTTTTATACAAAAATACATAAAATGAAATAGTGTCAATACATCCCAAATACAAATTTAAATTAAAGTAATCACCCAAACAATATGGTTCCAACTCAATCAATAATTTCTTTGTTTTTGCTTTAAATAATCGGTAATTTTCTAATGACTTTAGTTCATTGAGCAACTTATTGAATATCCTTATACACATGTACTATGGACTTCTTTCAGTTATAGACAATTTATGCAATGGGAAGGTTATATTTATTGTTCTAGTATTGTATCCTGAGGTTGTGTTGTTTTTAAGGAACTCTTTCTTGTTCCTATGAAGGTACAAGTGACACTCGTGCAGTTACGTTAGGTAGCGGTAGCGGAGCGGTGGCAACATTCTTTGTTCGGTGAATGCAGCCATTTAGTAAGTATATGTCCAAAACTTTCGAAATGACAACTGACAATTGGTAACTGTCTTCTCCTTTATACGTTTGGAGTTTGGGAATAAAATATATTACATATTCCGAAAATTTTTTGACAGTCCCATTAACTAATCAAATTTCATCATTTTTCATAATTCGAACAATTTCACCCAATCATGTCAATATTTCACTGAAAACAGATAATGGGTTGTATTCAATGTTGCTATGAACACATGTTGATTTATTCCGATTTTGAAGTTTCGTATACTTGATATTTCGAAATATCACGATTTAGTATAATATTGACTAGGATATTAACGAAATATTGAATAAAACATACCAAAAAACACCTCTTACAGCGAGAAATTTGTATGAAAATAATTCATGATTTTTTGTGGAGATAGAAACTAAATGCTGCGAATCTTCATTTATCATTTCTCATTGTTCCTTCGTCAATCTCACCTCCAAATCAATTGTACAAGCTCTGTTTTTTTCAATGAGTAGCAATCAATTTTCCATACGAATGACCCTTGACATTGATAAATGCTCAAGAATTTTATGACAACTTTCTCAAGATTGTTGCTTGCAGGCAAGAAATCTCCGACTACGGCGTCGGTCTGTTGCAAAGCAACAAGCTTTCAGAATTTGTCATAAATTTTTTTCAATAATCAATGTCCACGGGTTATTCCTACTGACAATTGACGTTTATTGAAAATTGATTGAATCGAAAGCCAGTGTTTACAACCACAAAATTAAAACACAACAAAGACAACAATGCTTCATCACATTACTACCTTTAGTACTGTAATAAGTAATAATATACTGAAATTGTCAAACATTTATTCTGCATATTTCCAACATTTCATCTTGCAATAATAACTGTTTATATTCTTCATTAGTTTTCAAGAATTCTGATCCCATTCACTCAAAATTCCGGGCCTAGAAACCTTTGACCATCATCGAAATCTTTTTGGACTCGAAAGTAGCATATATAAACATTCATACAATGTTGGTGTAACCAGACCGATATCACTCGATCAACGAGCTTCTTCTTTTCATTCCATTTCATTCACTCCAAAATTTTCGTTTCATCAATCCTCAGTGTCAAGATAATTACCTCGACACCTGTCTATCAATATATCGTAAGGTACTCCCGCATATATTCAACCATAGATATTTCATTTTCGGCAATATATAGGCATTTCACGACATGTTAAAACGTCATGACTTTTCAATTAACCCAATTCGAGGATTCGCTGATTGTATTACTCAGGTGTTTCCGGGAAATACGGATGCAATCGGCAATAACTCATTTATCAAGTAGTCGCAGAGACTCGACGAGATGAGTGGATGCTTCAATTCGGTACATCGATCTCCCACAACCATCAATCTCCGAATTGATATCACGACGAACTGAAATGGGGCATAATCGAATTATGACATCCTCATCCTGCTACGATTCGAACCGCATGAAAAACGCGAGAATTGTTCAGAATGACGAATGGACATTGCCGACCATATTATGTTGAAACCGACACAAATAACATTTTTACCTCATATATTTTCGTATTCAATGAACGCTGCACTCATAGGAGGAATGGGAATGGCCAGGAGTGACTGTTCTCCCCCCATACCTGATTTTTTCCTTAGAATCAGAAAAACTTGTTATCCATCTGTTAACTTTTCAAGAACACAAAAATAACTATTTTCTCTATTTCAGTATGGTAATGAGTTCTTTACAGTGCTAAAAGTTTACAGCATTGTTTTCAGTTATAATTTTCGTTTTGTTGTTGTCAGTACTGACCACCGCTCCACTCAATTTTCGTATCGGATCAATTCAAATTCCGCAATCTGTCAAATTTCGTTAGTGACACAAACTGCCAAGATACAATACAAAAGTCACTAATCTGAAATAGAGAAAGTATAGTCTAAAACTCGTTGCAGAAGGCAATTCCAACACTCATGCTGTCGAAAACTCGCTCCTTCGACGCTCGTTTTCGAATTTCGCATTCGTGTTGGAATAGAAGCTCACAGAATATACTATTAATGTTCCCAATTAATTCCGAAAATCTCAGCCCCATCCCTCATCTCAGTAGAAAGTTAAGAATAAAAGGAGAAACAAGGGGGCAAGTCTTTTGTTAATAAAATTTTGTCATTCAATCTGGTTTATTTTTTTTTTCATTAATTTTCATCATATTACACGAGTAAAGAAAAAAATAATACCTTATGCCTCAAATTCACAAAATATGTACTTGCAGCTAGGTTTTCAAATTTTCTCTCAAGTTGAAGAAAAGTGGAATTTTTTTCATTTCGCTATGAATAGAACAAATTGAGTTCAACTTCAATAAATACAAAAAATTGCCATTTCCTCTCGAAAAATGATCGGATGAAATTGTTATACTGTCAAATTCTCAAATATATGAGACTGCATATGAAATACGATTTTTCGGATGATTTGCCATCAGATGTGAAAAATTCGGCTATGAACCTCACTGTTATCCCGCTCTTGTCATATACAGGGTGTTTCATGAGTCGTTGGCTATAGTCTATTGGTGAATGCGAGATATTTGGCCTTCGGAAAAATTAGTTGTTTTGCATCCTTGGATCATTATTTCCGAAGAAACTGGGTATTTCATGAACCGAAATTTGCGATAGCTTCAGCTCTGTAATACAATGTCTGATTTCCATCAAATTTTATGAGTGTGTTCAGTTTAAGGAAGCTTTTTCAATCACTTCATAAACTATAATTTCAGGGCAGTACTCAGGATACTCGATTTTTCTTTCAACCTCTAGAATATATATTTTTATATTTCTCACTGAAATTTCACTATTGTCATGAGAAACTATATAAGTTATTCTTACGACTTCAAATTTTCACTTTGCATGGCACACATGTCACAAGAGATAGGGATTCAGAAGAATTCATATCATTTTAGAATTGCGGTCCTGTTTTTATCCTTTTGGTGAAAATATTCTCATATAATATGCTTGCTTTGATCACTCTTCCAGGCACACTTAGCGAAAACTCAGGTTTCAAAATGGAGAAAACTTGAACCAAATTCAGGGTAGTTCGAAATCTCGGCGAAAAAAAATAAATATTATCGCTGAAGAGATAAAACCAGGATCACATTTCAGAAAACTTAAAGCATGAATTCGTCCGGTTCCTATTTTCTTGTGACAAGTGTATCATGCAAAGTTAATATTAAATTCGTGAGAAAAAATCATGTAGTTTCTGATGACAAATACGAAATTTCTGTGAAGAATGATTTTGGAGCTTGAGATAAAAATAACGATTTTCTGAGAACTGCCCTCCAATGAGGAGTGTTCACAGGTATGCAAAATTGATCGAAACTTCGTTACAGTATAACCTATATGAAAATGAAATCACTAGTTTTTGTTTCAGTCGAAAAGACCTAGTAGTTCGGATTTTACAACCCCGTGAATATTCAATTCCTCGCGGCGATGTGACGTCATACTACATTCGCAAATCGCACTCCGTGAGACTATTGGACCCGGCTACGTACTGAACCTCGCAAGTCGTTGGATGTAACGTGACGTCACACGGATCCATCGAACTCATATTTAAAACTCGATATCTCGGGCACTATTTGAAGTATTCAAATAATTTTTGGACACAATATTTTCATTTTCTACGGAGAATAGGAATTTGTAGAAATTGAAAAGTGTGAACATTCCTCATGGATAATTCATGAACTCTTTGAAAGAGCTTCCTCAAGGGAAAAAACCTATTAAATTTGTTCGAAATCGGACGTTGTATTCTTGAGTTAAAGCTTTCGCAAATTCAGGAAAAAGGTGCATGAAACACCCCGTATTTACGGAACTAATGGTCGTAGGCTATAAAACAACCCATTTTTCTGAAAAACCTTTATGTCCTGTATTCACCATTTGGCTATGGCCAACGACTCGTGTATGAGTCAGAATAAAATAACTGGTTCATTTTTCGATATTCAATATCGGGATTACTACATTGATGAATTAATATTGCAGAAGGCTGAAATGGAACTGGAAATAACTATCACGCAATTGAAAATAAAATGTGCAATTGTCAAGGCAATTGTATTTTCATACTAGGCATGGGCGCCCGCACTATTTTTTCTCAAGGGGGGCAAAAAAAATTGTCGAAAAATCATCAGTATTCCATTTCTTTCTATTTGGTTTTTTATATGTGCATGAGCGCTCTCAGAATTTGTTAAAAATGACTAAGTTTTTCACCTCAACATTTATTTTGAATCAACAATATAAGGTGATATGTACAAGATAAAACGAATAGGTAAAAAACTCAGGAGACCATTCTTACTGTGAATTATATGGTTATTACAAGAATAATTGAAAATAAAAAAAAAATCAATGGCGTACAAATTTTTTCACCGAATTTGTTGGAACAGAAGTCTATACGGACGCCACTGGTGAATATTAAACATCGTTTCGTATCGAAAAAAATGTGTCTTAATGCGTTCTCATAACATGCAAAAACCAGTTTTTTTTTCAAATTTCAACACCCTATATCTCAGAAACACTGCGTCAGAGACCCACAGTTCAAAGGAACTTTATATCATAAAATCATGTTAGGATAAATATCCCGAATTCACGGAACCTTATTCTGAAACACCCAATTTATTATTAAAATTAATAAATTATAAAGAAATGAATAAAAAAGACAAAACACACAAAAATTATAATAATAATTCTGAAGAAAAAAATACCGGAATCCTTATACCACGAGTAGGCATACTTTATTCTGAACTGAAAAACAGCCTGACGTTAGACTCAAGAAATTCAATAGGAAGTTAATTCCTATATTTTTCTTGGATCGTTTCTTTATCAGTAAACGATGAATTGCATTGATGTATAGGTTTATTTTTTGGGTTTCTTATAGCGATCGTTATCGGCATTCGATCTCCTTCAGAAAACTTTTAGAATATCCATATTTTACAAAAGTAAATTCATCATAATTATGAGAATATTTGAAATATATATAGAAACATAGGTAAAATTGACTCTCAACAAACAAGAAAAAACAGTCTTCCGGGACTGCCGATAGAAGTGAAATCTGAGCAACTTGTGAACTGTATCGACGAACTATTGGGTTATCATTTTTGGATTAATTTTGAATTACAAAGGAGTGCTTATGATCAGGGATCAAGGAAGTTCAAATTGGTCGTTAAAACTTCCTTGCAAATCAAAAATTATTCGGAAATATTAATCTAATTGGTCGACGCTCTACGATACAATTCACGTGTTACTTTGTTTTCACCTCTATCCGCAGACCCCAAAGACTGCCTTGTTTCGGTTTTTTTACACTTCTTTAATAATCTACAATTATAATAGTTGAAACTTCACATTAAGAGGCGCTGTACGAAAAAATCAGCTACGTGAACACAATTTGAATTCGAAGACACTAAAAACTAAGAATACTCTCTGAATACACTCTCACCGTGGTTTCGATTGTTTCAAATTCGAATACATCTTTCTCTAGAATGAAAATACTAATGAAAAGATTCTATATTTCCTCCTTCTCGGAAAAAATATTCTGATTGGAGAATGGATAATAAATAATGAAATATGAGAGTAGTCCCACTTGTCGCATGAAGAATACCCCATCAAAGAAGCCGCCTAAAAAAACCGATCATAAAACGAACATCTGGTAGCGATTGAAGATAATGCCGATTAGAATGGGGTAGTTTATGAATTTATTACTTCGTTTAAGATAAACAAAAACATGAAATTCATCGTCTTCGAAAACTGTCCATGACTTATTTCACCCAAAAAGTGCTCAACACCCCTCAGAGAGTTATCAATTCGATAGGAGATTAAATTTTCAGGGTGGGGCCACGAAAAGCTTTCAAAAATGGAGGTTCACAAACAGTCCGAAAAATCAGTCTAAATTGTTCACAGAAATTCTTCAAAATGATCGTGGTGTGTTCAAATTCACGCTGAGGAATAATTCAACAAGCATTGTCGATGCGTTGTTCCGCACTATACATTATTTGGTATGTCATAATATTCCTGTTGAAAGAAGATTCTGAAAACAAAAAATCACTTCAATGAAAAGCACGATGAATCAAGGAGATTTCTCGTTCACTGTGGATATGGTTTCTGATTTCATGTGGATTTACTGAGAATTCTTTTCTTCAACCAGAAGGTGGTGCTGAATTGTTATTTTTTTATCTTCTATCTTCAAGTGTCACATTCTGCATAGCGACGTAGGAGATATTGTTCTCATTATTCACTTGCAGTGTCGCGCGCGGCGCACATAAGTTCAGCTATGCTGTTGAAATAATTATAAAACCTGATATATGTCTCTAATATATCCTGTGATTGTTCGAACAAGTTGTGCAATAAATTTCTTTAAATCTAATACTGGAAAACACTCTATCCCATTCGGAATATTCTGCAGGAAGAATGTATTAGCGAAACTTGTTCGTTTAGACGCATGCAATTTCACGGAATCTACGAAGTAAACACAACGACTACATATCATCCGGTTTTCTGTTGGTTGATCGTTTTCGTACTTTACCCTCTGATGGAGGAACTGCGATGACAATGTCCAAATGATGAGCGAAACAACTTGAATTAATTTATTCGACCTTCCATATTGAGAGAACTCTTATGGAGTCAATAATGAGTAATGTTCACAGGTATGCAAAATCGATCGAAACTTCGTCACAGTATAACCTATATGTATATGAAATCACTAGTTTTTGTTTCAGTCGTAAAGACCTACTAGTTCGGATTTTACAACCCCGTGAATATTCAATTCCTCGCGGCGATGTGACGTCATACTACATTCGCAAATCGCACTCCGTGAGTGGAATATTGGATCCGGCTACGTACAGAACCTCGCTAGTCGTTGGATGTAAAGTGACGTCACACGGATCCATCGAACTCATGTTTATAACTCGATATCTCGGGCGCTATTTGAAGCATTAAAATAACTTTTAGACAAAATATTTTCATTTTCTACGGAGAATAGGAATATGTAGAAATTGAAAAATGTGAACATTCCCTATTTTCCATTAATCAGACTCATTTCAACAAAGTTGATGTTCACTCTCAATACTCCAAGAATAAATCAATCTCGACGCTAATATCTGCGCCACGTTCAATTATTCGATCTGAAATGAAATGAAATTCAAAGATGTTGAAACCGACTACGATTTTTCGTTATTAGGAACTCACATGGCTCTGAAAGCAAGCCTCCTGAAACTGAATTTTGACTTTATAAAGCCTATACTAGCCTGGATTCGAACTGGGATCCCGCGGTCCTAAAGCAATCGCACTAACGGTTGTGCTACATTAGGTGTTTCTTAATGATCATACATTAAGCATATAAATATCTGGCGCATTAAATTTTTTCCTGAAACAACTCGGAATAACTAAATGAAGAAAAGTATGTGTATCCAAAAAAACGGATTACTTTCGAAAACATTCTGTGAATCACGGTGAGTGTTCAAGTTCAAATAAAATGTTTTTAATCAATGATGTTCCTCCAAAAATACATTGAAATGATTTTTAAGAACATTATGAAATACGAATGTGCAATAAATGGAACGAAAAACATTCAATTTGATCGAATTGTACGATGTATGATTATCGTGAGAATTCAGTGGAAATTCAATATTCCATTGAATCTTTAACTGGAGATATCTTTGGGCAAAATCACGTGTGAGACAATGAAAACTACCTAAGCTCATAGAATATTTTCTGTTTTTTTCAAATATGACAATCCAATTCCGAAATTCCAATATACGGGGTGTTGAATCTCAGTTTGAAAGAAGTCCCATATTTTTCAAATATGGACCTGGAATTTTACAGGAATATCAATGTATATCGATATGTAGAAAAGAATTAGAAAAAAAACATCATTTATGATTTTTCCTCTTGCCAGAAATTGACGTTTCACATCTATCAGACGAGAAACACCAAACATTTTTTTTTTGTCGGACAATCATGTTTTCTCATTTCTCCAAGATTGTTCTTATGATTGCTTCCTACAAAAAAAAATAGGTATGTATGATATTAAATTTTTTTTAAATAAAATAGACTTTCGGAAAACTTGCTTAAAAAACGCCGTGACTACAAAAATTTTCACAGGGGAAAAATGTAGTAGACTCTACCTCATCAAGCTATCAAAAAAATAGGAAAGCTTAATTCAATATTTTCAGGCATAGGTAAATAAAAAAAAGTGGACTTCTGGATATATCATGAGCTTATCATTTAAAAGATCAATTTAAGTAACTATTGTTGCAATGATTAATCAAATGACTTCCTGTGAGGAATAGATGTGAGTAGTAAATGAGAAAAAGAAACGCTTGTTAAGAGGTTGCTGAATGGCGAATGAGCTAGGTCATTCCTATTTCTTGAAGCCCTATAATGGAGCATTCACAAGTTGACAATTGACAGCCATTCCATTTAGACAATCTAATATTCTTTTGGATTGGCATCGTGTGAATAGAGACAGTGGATTGTCTCGATCCATTCATGGGGACAATCCAGTACAGGAAGCAATTGATAAGCTGAGAAATTGGATTTGCTTAATGGAATAGTGTTGTGTGATAAGAGACAATCTATTAAAATGGAAAGTCTTCACCTGTCAAAGGAGATAATCCCTTCAATTAGAATTATTTCGAATTCATTGGTGCAAATGCCTTCCTCCACTATCGGTACGATAAATTGGTTCATTTTGACGTGCATCTCAACGTTTCTACCCTAGTGTTGGGATATCGATAGAAGACATCCTAATTGATATCGAAAAAACATCGATGTCGTGAATAATCTTTCGCATATAGCATTGAATAATTACAGAAAAAAATTTCTAATGAAAAGTACTAATGAAAAAAAATTCAAGATTTTTTATCAACCATTTGCAACCAAAGCAGCTCCAATCGACGCCTAACATGTCAATTTATTTTCGAAAAACTGTAGTCTGATATAGAGCACGAAATATCATAAAGTTCCAAATTTCGAAGTATTATTGCCTGTTACATTGTTTCGCAACAATTGTTTTGAAGATTTTGGCCACGGACAAATTGGTGCAGGAGCTTTTTTTTTCTATTATTTGAAGATTATGGTTCAAAAGGCCGGGGGAGAATTTTCAGCCAAATGTAGATTATTTTCTAATCGAAGAAAAATATGACGCTTTATTCAATTTTTATGGTAGGTCCAATAAGAGTTTGTACCATTTCCGGAGATATTCTCATACATAGACCATTCTCCTCAAGAACCTCTGCTTCTACTCATCCCGATATTTGTCTTTATTGACCCAAAGGAGATCATCAGAACATCCAGATCTTATCTGTCTTCTTTCAAAAATAGTGCATTCCTCGAAAACACCTATTTTCTCTCTTAGCGAGAAAATAGATAGGTTTTCAAATGAACGTTCTGATTTGATTCGATCCATGATCGTTTACAATTTTTCCTGCCTTTTCTCAACAATATACTTTCTCATATATTCTGTCTGCATGAATGACGTGAATTTGTCGCTTCGCATTGGAATGCCTTGTTAATTGTCCTCGTGTGAATGAATGATACACTTGCATGGAATGTCTTAATGGAGTGGCTCAATGAAATGGCATATCAATTTTCCCCATGAGAATGTTCCATAATTTTATTCTCCGTAGCGTACCATCAAGGACATAGTTGCTGTTTCCTAATAAAATAACTATTTAATCTCATTCATTGAGCTGTTTCTAGATACAGATCATTCAACAGCCTTTTTGGTTCATATTATCGAGATCTCGGTCGATTCCGGATCTGTTGACACAATATTCTCGCATTTGAAGCATCATCCCGAGAAAGAATGGTAGGAGAGATAAGTGGTGGCAGGCGCAAAGCTTTTTAAGGCAGATTAGCCAAATGCAGCCGCTCTGGGTATAATTTTACCATTCCCGGAGAACAGTTAGACCCACCTTTAATTACGAGCGTTAGGTAAACTTCGCTATTGTACTCTTAAGTGCAATCCTCATTTACATACTGAGAAAATTTCGGGCATTTCAATTCTTGGGATTTTCTCTTTATTTTTTAACGGCTGGAATTATTCTTCCCAGTTAAACTTTATTGGGATCAAGTAGTTGTAAGTATTGATGAAGAAATTTCAATCACAGAAGTTAATGGAATCGAATATCCGATAATCAAAGTTGATATATTTTGTCCAAATGAAGGGCGTTGAAAAATAGTATATTCTAAAACAAGTTGAAAAATGAGCTCCAATTCCAACACGAATGCGAAGTTCGAAAACGAGCGACGAAGGAGGGAGTTTTCGATAGCATGAGTGTTCGAATTGCCTTCTGCAACGAGTATTAGACGATATTTTTTATATTTCAGTCATGTTTTGTGGAAAACTCTCGAATGTCAAATAAAAATTCAGATTAGTGACTTTTGTATTGTGTCTTGGCAGTTGGCGGCACTAACGAAATTTGACAAATTGCGGATTTTGAATTGATTTGATTCGAAACTTCAGTAGATCGGATGTCAGCATTGACAACCACAAACCGAAAAATATAACTGAAAACAATGCTGCAATGAGTTTCATTACAACACTGTTTTTAGTACTGTAATGAACTCATTACGATACTGAAATAGAGAAAAATTTTATACCCATTTTTAACAATAATATTGAAAGTACTGGCAACATTGTATTGAAATTTTCTACAAATATTTTATAGGAGCTGATACATTTATTATTTTATGTCTGATTCTCATAGGAGGCGCTAGTTACACGACCCGTACCAAGTATATTGAACAAAACATTTTCATCATTAGATTCATTGAGCAAAATTTCTAGTGATCTCAAACATAGTTGAATTTTACACAAAACAGTTACTCTTGATAAAACTCGGTACTGTGCAACTACCGTTTCTAGAATATTCAGAGTTGGAGATTATGATGTGATAACCGATGCTGGTATGAAGTAGGGATGAAGTTTTTAATTATTAGTATAATTAATCAGTAAGCACGATAGAGCTGCACCTAACTATGATAGAAAGTATCCCAATGGGTTTAGAAACAATTTTCCGAATCGATGGATTCGTAAAGGTGCAGGACTCGATGTACGAGCTCCGATTCATTGTCACCTTCTGTCATGCGATTCTTATCTCTATCAGTTTGTTCGTATATTGAAGACGATGTTTATGCTACAAAGCAAATTCACCTCAAAATTTCAAATACGGATTTCAACTACCCTCAATCAACTCATAGCGGACTCCCAACTATTTTGAAAATTTATGGATCCTTCAGAAAAAAAAAAATAGAAATAAAAGGAAATGAGGCTGTACTCATGGATTGCTTCCATCTTCAAAATCTACGCCTCATCGGCATCCTCAGAAGTTCTAAAAGATACGACATTGGTATTGTCAAGCATGGGTCTGATATATATTTTAGTGAAATAGTTTTCGAATTTCAGATTGAGCACTTGAAGTCTTCGCTTTACTTATCACTTTGATGTTTTCTGTTAATAATTTTTTTGTAGTTTATGGCAGCTATTGTTCTGTTATGTCCGTCAATTTTCCTCCTATGCTTGCAGGCGTTTTTTAGTCACAGCCACATGTATTGGGTGGTATGATAATAAAGGCAGGTCTATTTCTGTATTTAAACACTTTTTTTTCTAGCTTTTGATAGCTTTCGCGATTTCATATATTACGAACAGGTCCAGTTTTTTTCCTTTTCCTAAGTTGAAGAATAGTCTCACGTCGGTGTTCTTATCAAACTTATTACCCTTATGATCATTTCTCCAACCTAATGATGAGAGATCTCTCAGAAGGGGAATGGAAACTGGTATTCATTTCGATGAATAATACTATTCTGAATCCTTCTATGTTTGAAAAAAGTTTTCGGTATGACCTGCGTAAACGCAAAGAATGTCTTTGTTTTCCGATTTATTCTCTTTCTTAAAAACGATTACTTCATACCAACAACAGCTATACCTTCATAATTGTATGATTTTCAAATCAAAATATTGCGAAAACAGAAACTTGGCGGGTTTATCGGATCATTCAAATTATAGAAATCAAATTCAATGATATTTATGAATCGAACATGTTTGAATTTTAGAATCATTTCTAGAAAGAAATTTAATGAAATTTAAATTTCATTGAATATATCAGCTGACAAAAATATATTATTATTAAATTTCATAACAATGTTGCCTGTAGTTTCGGTGGAATCTTAAAAAATGTGTGTTTGTTAAAGAAATTTCATGATATCCAAGCCGTTTATGATATTCATCCAACTTCCGAGCATTGAACGTGAAATATGCAAGAAATCATCTTCCTTCATTATATTTTTATGCCTTTTTTCGACACAATTTCGAGAAATCCGTGACTGTTATCCGTATCGTAAAAAGTATTCGACGATGAATATAATATAGTGACCTGTTTCATTTATTCCGGTGATTCATCTGAACAATCCAGTTTCACTGGTCTAATTTGACTGTCACGCAGTGATGAAGAATCAATTTTGCGGTAGAACTTTTGTATTGACAATGAGGGAATTGAATCTCCTATTTGGAATGCACCTCATCATTTTTCGACTGACAAGATCTTTTGAAAGTTATATTTCTTCTTTTGTATTAAATACGAACTCTTTCGAACGCCGCCGCGGAACAGTCACAACGTATGACAACCGTGACTAAGCATATTTTTTGTTGATAATTCAATCATGATTAATTTAATATATTCAATAAATATTTCTCTAATTATGTGTCAAATCCATTCATTCTGCCATATCCCATGAACAAATCAATGTAAGAATATTTTATTCTAGCACTGTTTTCAGTAATATTTATTGATGACATGTTTTCCTCCTGTTAATGATTCATTCAACATCTGTCAAATTAATGAGATAGAAAATAGTTCTGAGGATCAATAGTTTTCAATGTTTAAGTCACTTAATAATATTCACTGGAATATTTCATTGATTTCGATGAGAATTCATCGAACTATATTTCAATTTGAAAGTGTACTGATAGGTCCGCAACCCCACATTCATAATCTCGTATCGAATGAAAGACAGCACGTGTATACATGACAAAACGATGACGCGTATGGATTCAATAATTCATAACTCAAATTCACACTCGTTCAACCTACCGTAACTTTCACAGTATCTCTTAGGAAACTTTACTGTAAGAAACTAAAGATTATAGAGTTAGAAAGATAGGAAACGCCCTCACATCTGTGGTACTAAAATCCGACTACGATTTTTGGCTTGTTTTTTACTTTTGACACCTAGATGGCGCTGAAAACATCATTCTGTACAAGAAACTATTTTAAAAGGCTCGAAATTCGAATTATACTTCTCATAAATTTTCATTAAATAGAGTATTCGTTGTCGAGCTTTTAAAGAAACATTCTGATCGATAAAACAAAAGCAGGGCTCCGCTTTTTGATCAGGATGTTAGTTTCCATCTACACATTGATTTGAATCAAATGAAATACTCTTCTGGATTCTTTATATTTTCATTTGGAATGATTGTGTAAAATCAACTACAATACAATCATTATAAAATTGAGAATATTTAAAAAATTTGTTCAGATACTAGAGAATTATTTTAACAATTTCAAGAACTCATTCATACAGTGAACTCTCGATAAATCGAACATCTATAAGTCAAACAGTTGTTCTGGCTGGACCCGATGCATACATATTTTACACAATGTATTTTGACCTTAATGAGTCTAGAGGGTCTAGTAGATGAGTCGAACTGCTGTAAGGGTCGTCCCTAATAAAATATTTTAACCATAACCCATTTACTTTTGAAACTACAGATGTCGCTGAAATCACCGTAGTCGCTTCGTTTCCCATCTTTATACTTTATAATCTTTGATTTTAACCATAACCCGCAGATAACAGTCCTATTCATTTTTATATCGATTCATTCCATGCCAGTCAAAAGCCCTCTTCAAATTGATTATTTTGGATTGCATTGAAAATGCTAAAAATAGCTATCGTGGGTTGTCTTCGGTAGTTAGACATATGCCATCGTGGACTTTCTCATAGAACTTTTCGAGCACTACAAAATTGTTTCTGACCATGTTTCTCTATCTCTCATAGTTTACGCAGCGTCGCATGTGAAAGCCGGAAAGTAACAGGATTTTTCATGAAAAATCGTTATTTTTTCATATTTCTTCGTCATGTAGGGATAAGTATGAACCCTATATGAAAAATTCCCAAAAAAATTCTCTACAATATGGTAAAAGTTTCATCAAACTCGGTCATATGGTTCCTGAGTCCATAGAGGACAAACAAACACACGGACATTCACATTTATAAAATTAGCATGGATAATGTATGATACTCGTTCAGAAGGCTCATTCCAACACTCGCTCATTGAAAAACTCTACACTTCGTTGGTCGTTTTTTAACTTCAAACTCTTATAAGAATATCAATGCCCTTAGAACTTGTATCATAATTTACTAATCCGATATGAATGTGGTTCTCTCGATTTTCATAAATTGCAAAGTGTTTGAAAAAAACCTGTATTTTCCAACTTTCAGTTCTCCTGTGATTTGAAGACCGCGATTCTTTTCATTTTTTTAAGGTCTTCCTACGGGGCGACGTGTTCGTATTATACCATCCCTAGCCCGGTCGTCCACTGCAAGCGTATTCAGGCGGCAACGCGCTCTCGCGAAACAAGCGTTCGTAGCTGCTACAACACAGGCGGCAATGGGCTGCAGGGTTCGTCTACTGGCAGCGGCGACGGTTGCGGCTTCTTGCGTTCCATTCAGTGATATAACCAACAAAGACCATAGTTTGTCTTCGAAAATGACATCGTTCGTATTCTTTTAGCATTGGGTGAAATATGCTCTGAATCCGGAGGACTTTTACATTCTAGAGTCAACCAAAAATCCTTGGGAGAATTCAAACATCTCCAAAATCAATAATTGGAAAAATATCCTGAGCGATTTTTCAATTCCTATGGGAAGAAGCACAGAATATTTCTGAATGTATTTGAGAAACGATAAAACTTCATTGGGGCAACACTTCGAACTCTCAAGCTTTGTAACGTTCCGGAGTTTATATCAGACTCCCTTTTCAGACAATTTCTCAACATGAGCTTTACGTAATATTGAAAATTATTGATTTCCTAATTGACATTCACCAATCCATGATGATCATAGATTAATATTAATAACTATGATGGTGAAATTGCTACTTCATTTCAAAATTCCCTGAAATCAGTTCCATTTTCAACAAATCATTCCAAATACGATCCACACCCACCGAACCATTCAACAGATTATCATTCTTTTATAACTGTCAGGTTTCAGCATTAGATTTTTCGTGTTATTCCAATCCATCATGTGATCGCCTATTGGAAGTCACATGATCGCGATCTAGCAATATCTCTACATTTTATGTTATTCTAATTTTCTAATTTCGAAAGGTGTTGATGTTTCGCGTGTAGGCATAGGTTTTTTCATAAATACAAGGAATATTGTAAATACAATTTTTTATTTGAAGATTTAGTTTTTATAAGTTTAGATCTTAAATCATTTCGTGTTTTGAAAACGGTTCTCATATTGAATTTAGAACCAACTCTTTGAATTTTTCCTGAAAGAACATGAACATGAGAAATCAAATTAAATGACATTGTTTATTCTTGACGGTTTCTTGTTGGTCCCTGATTATCATTATACTCTCTAAATTTGAAATAATTTTTCACATGAAAATCGTTGAATATTTATTATCCTCAAGAATACTTTTAATGAAATTAATTTAATTATTTCTTATTTCATTTGTAGATGAAATTAAATGAGCCCCACCGTTAAGTGTTTTTTATAATACCACTCATTTGACTGATTTGAATATATATTTAGATATCGATTTTTGTGTGACTTTTTTCTTAAACCACTTGATTCTTCTTCGCCATGTTGTAAAATCACGAAAACATCATCGGCATACCGTCATCAAGTCTTCAGGCATTGCACCACAGACTTTTCATCACACAAAATTTGACATCAAGATTTCCTTGAATTTCATTCATATAAGAGACAAGTGTGTTCAGAAAAAAAGACACACCAATCGATATCAAATGAGTGTTAAAACAGCTTTTATGAAAACACTTTATGATTGGGATCATTTAATCCATCTACAACTGAAAAAAGAAAAAATGAAATTAATTTCATTAAAGATAGTTTTGAGAAGGATCCATGTCCAACGAATTCCATACGAATTTCTCTACGCGGAAAGGATTTCACTTCGTAAATAGAGCCAGCGCCTCTAGCGTTCGAGCGTACACGCGCTACAGATCCCGTTTCAGCCCGGTTGTCCACTGCAAGCGTATTCAGGCGGCAACGCGCTCACGCGAAACAAGCGTCCGTAGCTGCTACAACACAGGCGGCAATGGGCTGCAGGGTTCGTCCACTGGCAGCGGCGACGGTTGCGGCTTCTTGCGTTCGATTCAGTGATATAACCAACAAAGACCATAGTTTGTCTTCGAAAATGACATCGTTCGTATTCTTTTAGCATTGTCTGCAATATGCTTTGAATCCGGAGGACTTGTACATTCTAGAGTCAAGTTATTTAGTCAAAAGACGACGGAAACACAGAGGTCCTGCCGTTATTGGATGCACCCAACTTTCAGAACCAAAAATCCTTGGGAGAATTCAAACATCTCCAAAATCAATAATTGGAAAAATATCCTGAGCGATTTTTCAATTCCTATGGGAAGAAGCAAAGAATATTTCTGAATGTATTTGAGAAACGATCAAACTTCATTGGGACAACACTCCGAACTCTCAAGCTTTGTAACGTTTCGGAGTTTATATCAGACTCCCTTTTCAGACAATTTCTCAACATGATCTTTACGTAATATTGAGAATTATTGATTTCCCAATTGACATTCACCAATCCATGATGATCCTAGATTAATATTAATAACTATGATGGTGAAATTATTGCTACTTCATTTCAAAATTCCCTGAAATCAGTTCCATTTTCAACAAATCATTCCAAATACGATCCACACCCACCGAACAATTTAACAGATTATCATTCTTTTATAACTGTCAGGTTCCATCATTAGATTTTTCGTGTTATTCCAATCCATCATGTGATCGCCTATTGGAAGTCACATGATCGCGATCTAGCAATATCTCTACATTTTATGTTATTCTAATTTTCTAATTTCGAAAGGTGTTGATGTTTCTCGTGTAGGTATAGGTTTTTCCATAAATAGAAGGAATATTGTAAATACAATTTCTTATTTGAAGGTTTAGTTTTTGTAAGTTTGGATCTAAAATCGTTTCGCGTTTTGAAAACGGTTCTCATATTGAATTTAGAACCAATTCTTTGAATTTTTCCTGAAAGTCCATGAACACGAGAAATCAAATTAAATGACATATTACTTCTTGACGGTTTCTTGTTGGTCCCTGATTATCAATATATTCTCTAAATTTGAATTAATTTTTCAGATGAAATTCGTTGGATATTTAATATCCTCAAGAATACTTTTAATGAAATTATTTCTTATTTCATTTGTAGATGAAATTAAATGAGCCCCACCGTTAAGTGTTTTTATAATACCACTCATTTGACTGATTTGAATATATATTCAGATATCGATTGTTGTGTGACTTTTTTCTGCGAAACCACTTGATTCTTCTTTGCCATGTTGTCAAATCACGAAAACATCATCGGCATACCGTCTTCAAGTCTTTAGGCATTGCACCACAGACTTTTCATCACACAAAATTTGACATCAAGATTTCCTTGAATTTCATTCATATGAGAGACAAGTGTGTTCAGAAAAAAAGACACGCCAATCGATATCAAATGAGTGTTAAAACAGCTTTTATGAAAACACTTTATGATTGGGGTCATTTAATTCATCTACAACTGAAAAAAGAAAAAATGAAATTAATTTCATTAAAGATAGTTTTGAGGAGGATCCATGTCCAACGAATTCTATACGAATTTCTCTACGCGGAAAGGATTTTACTTCGTAAATAGAGCCAGCGCTTCTAGCGTTCGAGCGTAGACACGCTGCAGATCCCATTTCAGGCGGATCAAGCGGCGAAGCTCGTAGCCGCTCGTGTACGCCCGCTCGAAGTCGCCTGTACTGGACGCAGCTGCATTGGAATACATTGCTTGGGATCTGTAGCAACTTGCCGTACGTATACGCTCGTTTCGCGAGAGCCATAAAACGCTCGAAAACGCTTGCAGTGGACGACCGGGCTCAGGCGGATCAAGCGTCGAAGCTCGTAGCTGCTCGTGTACGCCCGCTCGAAGTCGCCTGTACTGGACGCAGCTGCATTGGAATATATTGCTTGGGATCTGTAGCAACTTGCCGCACGTATACGCTCGTTTCGCGAGAGCCATAAAACGCTCGAAAACGCTTGCAGTGGACGACCGGGCTTAGATATTTTGGCTAGCTATCCTTCAGCCATCCTGGTCACGTGATCATTCCAGGCTTTTCTACGTTTACGTCCCCACCTGACAATATCCTCTACTCTACATTCGTGCCGTAGCAAATCATCTCTGTTTTCTGCTAGAATTGGGGCATCATCGGCGAAACAGATCATTTTAATTTCGCCCGTTGTAGGTGCATATCCTCCTTTCACTCTCTTGACTTGTTTTATTATTTCTTTCATTATTTGATTGAAAACTTGGGAGCTTAAAGAGTCTCCTTGTCGAAGTCCTGTTGGTGTTTTTATTTCCTTTGTCAGGTTTTGAATAACTGATATGTGGGTAGACGTATCGTGGTTAAGTTGTCTTATGATATCTATTATAGTTTTCAGCACATGTTTCTTTCTGAGAATGTCAACTACGTCACTTAGTCTTACTCTATCGAATGCGGACTTTCCGTATTCTATAGCCTTTTCCACTACTTTCCTGACTATAAAAATAGCTTCTATTGTAGATCGATTCTTTGTGAAATCTTGTTGTTCTTCCGATATTTTTACATGTTTGCTTATCAACGCTTCTACGATCTTCGTGAAGAGTTTCATGACTTAGCTGAGTATGATTATCCCTCTTGAGTTTTCTGGAGACTCCTTGTCTCATTGACATTGAGTAAAATTTACAGCTATTTATCGAAATTTGGAGGTGAAGTCGTCATATCATTCAAGTATTTTCGAATATTTCATATTCGAACCTTATACTTGGATGCTCCATTTCATTTATTGTTCACCCTTCATTATAGCTTAGCTGAGAACGAAATAAAGAAATAATCACCAAAGAAAAGTTTATTTCATGAGCTCTCGATCCTATAAACCATGATTTTCGTATCTGAAATATTAATAAACATATATTCAATTTCAATGATCAATTTTTCAGTGGTTTAACTGCCGACATTTTTTGGCTTTGGATGAATCTCCAACTTGCTCTCTGTTGTTGGTAACTGATTATTCTCTATTGAGGAGCATTCAATACATCTAATTCGGAAATTTTTTCGTATTTCGAATAGAGAAATATTTTTCTCATCAAAATAACCTCTAAAAATAAACTGAAGAGCCTATAAATCCCATCAGTGAATTACACATTGGTGAATGCGCTAGTATCATTTCCGGATTGGTTGAGAATTGTAATCATTTAATAATTTTTTGATGAGTTTCAACATGTTATGTGAGAATCTATTTTGACTATATGTTATGTCATCTTCAACAGAGGATTAACCACTTGGCAAATTAGGCCGCATAAGAGAGCAGATAGTTTACAAGAGGCCCCAAAATTAACCACGGCCTAAGGCCGCGGTTTATCTGGTTAATCAAATAAAACGGTGAACAAAAAAATTTTTTGCCTTCAAGAAGGCCACAGCGAATACATTTTTAAAGCATAGATGAATTCAAAATAGTCATCATCGAAATAAGTACCATTTTCAATTAATGGTATTTATTTCGATGATAACTATTTAGAATTCATCATTCTTCAAGAGAGTAAATGAATTACGAAGGCATCTGTGGTAAGAGACTTCTGTCTGTACAGATTTTTCAAAGTGATATTCATTGTGATTATCTACATATTTCTAACCAAGCATCACGGTTAAATAATCAACTCTAATATTTTGCCTATTCTTTCTGAACATCTGTCCTCAGACAGATTATTTTTCAATGTAATTCATTTATCTTGGTAACCCCAATTTTCTCGAAAACGCTCGCGCATAAAAATCTGCGGAATAAATAAACACGCCAGGCGTCGCGGCGCTATTAAAAATTTTTTCTCCAGGGACATACCATTTTTATCATGTCACTCGAAAGATAGTTTCATTCTGAATTTTTTTTCGAATACAATTTTTGTCCATTTCCTACCGTCAGCGATCTACAGCGTGTTTCATGTTGATTCTATTCCATTTATTTTTTCTTCTGTATTGTGGTAGTATTCCTTGATTTGGAGACATAGATATGATTTGGTGCCTTAAATTCAAGAAGGCTAGTTTTCTAAACAATCTGCCTCTTTAAAAAAGATCAAATACGTGGATACAGCAAGATGATGCTTCATGTCACAACGCTGTCATTGTGAAGAGATATTGAGATTAAGAATTCGAAAATGAATGGACCCTTATATTTTGACCAAAGTGACTTATAATGAAATAGGGAGATGACACAACTTGTGTATGGATCATAATGGCTAGATGACCTTGATTTGATTATGTTCCGTAAAATGACGGAGACTCTGTAACTATGTTTCTATTATTTTATTCATTAAATATTATATCTTATATCAATGAACATTTTATTTAATAACAAACGGAACATTTCGAATTATATGTTCTATACACATCAAATTATAATCCATACATAAGTTATATCATTCCCCTATTTCATTATAAGTTACTTCGGTCAAAATATAAGGGTCTACTTGGGCACATGCGTTTTTTATCTTCATTTTCAAATAGTCCAAGTCATAAGAATCAGTTTGGTATACCATATATTCAAGGGGACCCCTCAGAAAGTAATCCATGAGCGTTAGGTCTGGCGATATCTGATGGGACCATTGGTTTCCATCCATTTTTTTTTTCGAATTCTTGATCTAAATATCTCTCTACAATGGCAGCGTTGTGGCATGAAGCACCATCTTGATGTAGCCACATATTTCATCTTATTTGGAGAAGCTCATTGACTAGAATACTAGTTTTCTTGAATTCAAATCACAAAATCACATCTATGTCTCTAAATAAAGGCATACTTCCACAATACAGAAAAAGATAAATGGAATAGAATCAACATACAACACGCTGCAGAAAGCTAACGGTCAGAAATGGATAAAAATTGTATTCGAAAAAAAAATTTGGAAAGAAATTTTCTTTCGAATGACATAATGAAAAAGGTATGTTCCTGGAGAAAAAATTTTTGATAGCGCCACGACGCCTGGCGTCTTCATTTATTCCGCACATTTTTATGCGCATCTCAAGTTGACATTGACTTGTTCAAAACGTCATTCACAGAATGAAATAATATTCGGGCGTTTAATTATGGTTACCGTTACCAAGATAAATGAATCATCCTGTACTATCATGCACAGTAAGATCGGTATACATTTTGACTCAACCTTCAAAGATATTCTGGTTGAAAAACGCAGGGTAATCATCCACAATCTATTTGTAGAAGATTAATTCCTGCTTTTTCCTATTACAAAAAATGACTAACATGAAGCCAGGCCTTATCACGGTGGTTAAGGAAATTTATCAAGTCTAATCTTAACCCCTGATAATAACTGAAAGAAGAAAAAAATGTGCCCCTCAGTCGGAGAGTAGGGGTGGGTCGAACAACAAAAGAAATTCCTTGAATTTAATGTTTAATCAGGGCGCCACGTAATTTATAATATTAACAATTTGTTTCCGCTTTGCTCGAAATTACGAAATATGCAAAGGGTATTGAGAAAGTTGAAAAGTGAACAAAAAAAATATATATAAAATCAGTAATGGAGAGTAGACAAAAATCAAGGTACCTTTGTGTAGCGTTACACTCAGTTTTCATTCAGATTTTACAAGATAATACTTATGTCAATATAGAAATAACTGAGGAATTCGAAATTAATACGGTGTTATTGGTACTCCAAATACGATTTTTTTTCTCTCAGAAAAAAATGAAAAGAAAATATAAAGAAATGGTGACGATCTGACCTCATGAACTCTGGGTTCTATCGTCCACGGTTGTCCCTGGATCTTACGGTCTCTGAAGAGCTCAGGAAACGTAGAATTTGACCTCGATTTCCCCGATACTTCCGAAAATCACTGTGCAGTTGTGACATACAGCAGGATCTCATAAAAGGGTGCAAATCGCCCGTAAGAAACAGCCTCCTAAAATTTTTGATGGAATTTTGATTAACTAATGAAATTCACTATTCTTAAATAACTCACTGGATGTTGTGCGGCTTCTTGTTGTGGTTTGTAACAGATAAATCCGACAAAGTCGATTACAAATTGTCTTTCAGGTAAGAAAAAGGTAACGATATTCGAAAAACAATCTGATTTTCTGCTATACTCCTTGTGAAAATACTCCGGTAAAAACGAATATGCTCATCTCACAGCGAAGCTAAACCATCTGATTATTATCGGGAAATTCGACATATGAATGTGAATTCAAAAACATCGCGAATTATCCGGTTACTCGATTGCAAATTCCAGCGGCGTCTGCACAGGGTGGCAAAAGGGTGAAGTTGAAGAACCGATTTATTTTTAAACCGTGACAATACCCCCTCTCCTTTCAGAGGAAGTGAGCTTACCAGCTCACTGACGATCAGTTAGCAAAAAAAAAAAAAAATATGTACTAAGGTTGTGGCAAAAAAAATAATAAGGTGGTGCAAAAACAAAATAATTATAATGTAGTGCATAGAACAGAAAGGCAAGATATCGCAAATGGGTGCGATTAGAGTACAATATTAACAAGTACCCTATACAAATCGTCAGATGGCACACAGGGCTTCATGTCACTGACGTGCCAAACACCCTTGCTCTTTTGATTGTCGTCGATAATCTCGTAGGTCCAGTTTCCTAGTTTTCTCTGAATCCTAAAAGGACCATCATACTTAGGTGCAAGTTTAGCACTGAAGTGCGTTGCAGCATTAGATAAACACTTATTTTTTATCATTACTTTATCTCCAACGTTAAAAGTTAAGGGACGACGACGTAAGTTATAGGTATTGCGGTATCGCTCTTGAGCTTTTCTAAGACGACTTTGCACGTCAAGGAATAGATTTCTAAAATCAATCTTACGCAAATTTTTATCGGTAGTCTCAGAAGATACATTTAAATCGTAGTCTTTGCCATTGAGGCAACATTCGCGGCCAAAGTTTACGAAGTAGGGAGAGTATCCCGTGACCTCACTTCTTGCAGTTCGCAAAGCACAAGCGAGAGCAGCAATCTTTTCAGCCCATTTTCGATGGTTATCCTTAAGATAGCAACGGATCATGGTTTTGATGGTCTGGTTCGATCGTTCTGTAGGATCGGCGCAAGGATGGTAGTAAGGAGTATACTGCAGTTTGCAGTCATATTTTTTCACCATCGAAACGAAATCTGAATCACGCATAGGGGTCCCATTATCGCAAATTATGAGTTGAGGTACTCCATATACGAGAAATACATTTTCTTCAACGACTCTACTTAGAGATTTAGAAGTAGCCGCTCTAAGAGGAAAAAGTAAAACGTATTTACTAAAATAGTCGGTAATTACAAGAAGGTACTTATAACCATTTGAAGACGCCGGGAGTGGTCCCACAAAATCGAGGCTTATCATCTGCCATGGTTGCTTGATATTAGGGCGTGAACCCATAAGTCCCGCAGGAGCCTTGTGCTCAGGTTTACAGGCTTGACATACAGAACATCCATTGACGTACCTGACGACATCTGCGTCCATTTTCGGCCAGAAATATTTTAATTTTAATCTCCACAGCGTTTTGAATATTCCCAAATGTCCTGAAGTGAGGTCATCGTGACATCGACGTATGATGTTCTTTCTTGCCTCCTTGGGTACAACCAATTTCCAATAGTCAGCCTCTGAAGATAACTCTGGTATTCTACATGGCGTATATTTGTAGAGAAGGTGATGTTCTACTCTCCATGCTGAGAATTTTTCTGGTGAGTTCTTCACATTTTGAATCATCTTTTGATACCAAGAATCCTTACAATTCGTGAAGTTCTCGTGGATAGCCGATGGTTGGATGGAATCTAAGTATGGGTCCACCGTACGAGAGAGCATGTCAGGCACAACATTGTCTTTGCCCTTCCTATGAATCAACTCAAAATTAAATGCCATGAGTCGCAAACTCCACCTCGCCAAACGTCCTTGGGGATCCTTCAAATTATTGAGCCATAAAAGCGAATGGTGATCTGTAATCACTCGGAAAAACGTTCCCTCCAAATAGTAACGCAATTTCTCTACCGCCCATATTACTGCTAGACATTCCCGCTCAGTAGTCGAGTAATTTCTCTCCTGTCTAGTAAGAGATCTCGAAAGGTAAGCAATCACGTGTTCTCCATCCTCGAATTCTTGTGATAATACAGCTCCTATTCCGTAAGCCGAGGCGTCAGTTTGTACTATAAACTGTTTGGTGAAATCAGGGCAATTCAGGACGGGTGCTGTAGAAAGGCACTCCTTCAAGTGCTGAAATGAAGTCTCACACTCGTCAGTCCAATTCCACGTAACGTTTTTCTTCGTTAAATTAGATAATGGAGCCAGGATCGATGAGAAATTTGGTACGAAGCGACGGTACCACGAAGCGGTGCCTATGAAGCGGCGAACTTCAGTAACATTTTTAGGTGCAGGTATATTGAGGATGGCTTCAACTTTCTCAGTATCAGGTCTTATCCCATAGGAATCCACAACATATCCAAGATACTTCAATTGCGGCATACAAAACTTGCATTTTTCTCGACTCACTACGAGGCCTGCTGATGAGAGTCGGTCGAACACTAAAGAGAGAGTTTCCAGGTGGGATTCAAAATCTTTCGACACGATTATTATGTCGTCGATATATTTGAGGACATAGGGTTCCAACTCTGGTCCCAAGATTGTGTCGATAGCACGCTGAAAAATTGCTGGTGAGTTGGTTAGACCAAAGGGAAGTCTCCTGAAGTGAAATAGTCCACGACCCGGTATGGTAAAAGCGGTATATTCTTTGGAATCCTCTGCCAAAGGAATTTGAAAGAAAGCACTCTTGATATCGAGAGAACTCAAAAACTTTGCATCTCTCAATCGATCCAGGATTGAGGAGATATATGGTATAGGGTAAGCGTCTTTTTTCGTAACATCATTGAGTTGGCGATAGTCAACGCAAAAACGATAGCTTCCGTCCTTTTTGGACACCAAACATACCGGAGATGACCAAGGACTCTTAGAAGGCTCTATCACGCCGTCTTTCAACATTTGATCGAGATGTTCGTCAATAATCTTCTTTTTGAGGGGCGACACAGGATACCACCTCTGCTTTATAGGTCAGGTTCCTGGCAGAATTTCAATCTTGTGCTCCACGAGTCGAGTACAGCCCAAATCAGAACCCATTATCGTAAATTTCTCGTCCAACAATCGATCTAGCTGCTGAATCTGTTCGGATGATAGTTTCGACTTATCTTCCACGAGACAAATATTTGACGAAGGTGCAACATCAGAAAAATGCCAAATATCCTCATTGAGGTTAGGAACAATCTCCATCTTCAACCAAAAATCAATTCCGAGTATAAGTTCGTGGGATAATTTAGGTACAACCAGAATATCAATCCATTTCATCTTAGTTTTCAGATATGCAGGAGTTTTCACGAATCCGATACTAGGACACTTCTCTCCATTGGCGACAGTACAATCAATCTCATGAGGGGTCAGTTTTAAACCAAGACGTTGCAATATTAAAAAACCAGTGTTACCAACCACTGTTCTACTAGCACCGGTGTCCAATAGTCCTATCATAGTTTTTCCGAATATAGATACTTCGAGGTAAGGGCGCTTATCTTCTGGTGCATGTGAGATAATAAAGTCCAAAATGATTTTATTTTTCTGAAGAAGTGCCGGTTTTGGTTCATCTGGAGAAACTCCACGGCAAACTAGTTTCTCCTCGATCCGTTTCCCGGAGAACAGTTTGGGCACTGCCGAACAGTCACATTCATTTTTCCACAGCGATAGCACACAGTTTTCTTAGGCTCAGGGCAAGCATTTCGAACATGTCCAGCCTTTTGACAGTTCCAGCATACGACATCCGATGACCTGTTTGAACTTGCAGGTGGATGAACAGCGGACACACCTTCCCCATAAGGTGCTGAAACGAAGGCAAAATCAGGATCGACAAATCCATTCTTCTTTCTTGATGGCGGTACATAACTCTCTGCTCTATACTTCTTTCGCTCCAATATAAGGCAGGCATCTTCCAAATCCTGCAGGGACGAAACACTTGGAAGCTGCGTCGAGTATAAAACGGTGCTAAATTACGAACGATAATATTGAGTTTAATATCCTCTTCTACACGTCCATAACGACGAAACATAGAGTTCATGCAGGTGAGGTAGTCCACTATACTTTCCGATGAATCTTGAGTGCGATTCAATATATCCTTGAAAAGACGAGCACGGTAGTCTGGAGGTTCACAGTGTTTTTCCAACAAATCTTTGAGGCTAGTCCAGTCACTAAAACGTTCCCTGTTAGATCGAAACCATTGTAACGCCTTCCCTGTAAACAGATCTATAGCAGAATTGAACAGATGGGCCTCTGATGTATTTCTTGCATGGCGTAGCTCTTCCACACGTTCTAAAAAATTATGAACAGACATTTCCTTCAGATTTCCGGAAAACTGAATATTCCATTTTCGAATATCAGGACGGCACTGGGACAACTCCAAAACATTCCTTGTGCTGGTCCTCATCAAGCTTGGAAAATTCGCTGCAGCGTTTACCTCTTCATCTGAACTATCCGTTGGCTCTTCATTGTCGGGATCGCCAGCCAACAAACTCGCCAAATCTTCGCCTGATGGCTTGTCTTCTGTATATTTCAAAAGAGAAGATACCTTTTCTCGGAGCAAGTTAACCTTAGCTACGTCTCCATCGTTTTCAGGTTGAAGACGATCAAGTCTTGAAGTTAAATGTAGAAGTCTTGAGAAAATCTGCACTCCACTAAAGTTGGGTTGCTTTGCAATAGTTGACAGCTCAGTCAGCTTATCTTCAATGATGACCAACTCTTCAGAAAGCACTAATTTCATTTCGGGATATTCCAAAGATCTTTCAGCTTCCTCAAGTTTCAGAAGAGGCTTGAGAAGAGAACGTAAATCTTTTACATTCTGAGAATCAGTGGTCCTGAATCCTCTAGCGGAAAGTTCGTACCCGAGTTCATCCTTCCTCAAACGATTCAGTTCGTACCGACAACTTGTCATGTTGAGAAAATATTAAATCTTTATCTCACAATGAGGAAAATCGAAAGAATAAGATCAACTGAAAATCTTCAATCAAATGCTGTATATATAATCGAAATAAAACACAGTAAATCGTTCACCGGAAAAAAATAGAAAATATGAAAACTCTGAAAATTTTCCATACGCCACTGGAATCAACTATTTCAGGTAAGAAATAGAAGTATTCATGTAAGCTGAACGAAAATCAGTAAAATAATCAAATAACAGGTAATCAAAAACAGTACGCCTATGGAATGCTGGAATGAAGTAAGCTGCGATCTTGAAATGGACGTATGTTTATAAGGTAAAAAAAATTGACAATCGTTTTTCTGTGCTCTCTCATAAATCAGAAACAAAGTATATGCGATTGAATCTTTTCATACGCAAAATGCGAAATTAAAAGTGAAAGCAAGAAACGTAGAAATATATCAATACGTAACGTAATCAAGATAACCAATGCAAAGAAATTATATCATTAAAGTTTCAAAGCACAACAAAATTCCATCAAATCAAATTGATAATTTCTTTGAGAAAAATCGTTACTAGGCCCCACGTTTTAGGCGCCAATTTTATCACGGTGGTTAAGGAAATTTATCAAGTCTAATCTTAACCCCTGATAATAAGTGAAAGAAGAAAAAAATGTGCCCCTCAGTCGGAGAGTAGGGGTGGGTCGAACAACAAAAGAAATTCCTTGAATTTAATGTTTAATCAGGGCGCCACGTAATTTATAATATTAACAATTTGTTTCCGCTTTGCTCGAAATTACGAAATATGCAAAGGGTATTGAGAAAGTTGAAAAGTGAACAAAAAAAATATATATAAAATCAGTAATGGAGAGTAGACAAAAATCAAGGTACCTTTGTGTAGCGTTACACTCAGTTTTCATTCAGATTTTACAAGATAATACTTATGTCAATATAGAAATAACTGAGGAATTCGAAATTAATACGGTGTTATTGGTACTCCAAATACGATTTTTTTTCTCTCAGAAAAAAATGAAAAGAAAATATAAAGAAATGGTGACGATCTGACCTCATGAACTCTGGGTTCTATCGTCCACGGTTGTCCCTGGATCTTACGGTCTCTGAAGAGCTCAGGAAACGTAGAATTTGACCTCGATTTCCCCGATACTTCCGAAAATCACTGTGCAGTTGTGACATACAGCAGGATCTCATAAAAGGGTGCAAATCGCCCGTAAGAAACAGCCTCCTAAAATTTTTGATGGAATTTTGATTAGCTAATGAAATTCACTATTCTTAAATAACTCACTGGATGTTGTGCGGCTTCTTGTTGTGGTTTGTAACAGATAAATCCGACAAAGTCGATTACAAATTGTCTTTCAGGTAAGAAAAAGGTAACGATATTCGAAAAACAATCTGATTTTCTGCTATACTCCTTGTGAAAATACTCCGGTAAAAACGAATATGCTCATCTCACAGCGAAGCTAAACTATCTGATTATTATCGGGAAATTCGACATATGAATGTGAATTCAAAAACATCGCGAATTTTCCGGTTACTCGATTGCAAATTCCAGCGGCGTCTGCACAGGGTGGCAAAAGGGTGAAGTTGAAGAACCGATTTATTTTTAAACCGTGACAGCCTTTCCACGAAATTCATTTTTTTTTCTAATCGGGAACTTTCAATTTTCGTCCAATAATCGCATCTCAACTTCATGAAGTATTTCTAGACTCAGAAAACCAACAATTTTCGTCTTACGAACGCACCTCAACTGTATGTCGCATTTCTAGACCGCTGGTTCTATTGCATTACTTCACATATTCACTTGAAATATTTTCGAACATCTTTCGTATGCTCGTGCAGTCAAAATATTGAAAACACTCTCGACTTCCGATATAGGTTTAAACTACCTCAAGTACCTACTGCAAACTTGTGAAGCATTGAAGTCCGATTGCATTTTTGTCATCAGTTTCATCGTCCGGTACCGTGATATAGATAAAACCTAAGAACAGAGATAATCTTTATTGAAAAAAGAAATTCAACATTAACGAACAATTAACAAAAATAAAAACGATGAAACTTTCCTTCGTTTGTGAGCAAATATTTTTCCTCAGCCTCTCGATTGCAACCTCATAAAAATTCTGTTACCCAAATTTGAACATGACATTTAACCTACCGGTAAAACGGGGTTACATGGATCAGTTTTTTGATTCAAACCTATGAATAATAGGTGAGGCAGCGAATGAAAACTTCTCGGTAAATTGTATATGACACGAGCTACATTCAGTTTTCTACTGACAAAAAAACTAGAACTTGAAATGATGAATAACAATTTCTTTCAAGTTTATTTATTGGTGATCAAAGTAACCCCGGGAATACTTTGAACGACTCTGATGAAATCACGCCATTTCAATTCTGCCTTTCGGATGAGGTTTCTATAAGCACCTCAATAGTAAAAAACATTCTTTCAAAAATATGAAACAAAAAAATTCGAGTTATCGAGAATATTCTTGAAAACATTCTGAATGTGCGTTAGACTTCCTGTAGTTCATTATCATTAATAATTTATTCAACTTGGCTTGTGCCACAATGCCTATTCTAAAATGTGGGACTTTTGACTGAGAGAATCCATGTTTCCTATTGAAAAATATGGTCTCTCGAATTATTTCGTCCTTTGTCAAAAAAATAAGCTTTGTGTAATGTTATGTAGCTCATTCATCAATAATGAGCGAATTTAACAGTTCTCGTAACTTTCATGATTTTCTGAAACAGTCGAGAAATAATTCATTCTGCTTATTGAGCTGCTCCGGGATATTTAATGTTTAACTTCACCGAACAATTATGAGTGTCTTCATTAGGCGCAATAACATTGATGAAAAAGAGCAAGTCTGTTAGCTCACTTCAGCACGAACAAACAACAGTTCAGGGGAGGGAATTAGTCAGACCTGAGTGATCGCTCATTAAAATGATCTCAATTATGCACTTGTTACGCTCTCGCAAATATACCACTAGAACCAGATTTTCGTTTTGCTGTCACTGTGATGAACATGTTTTGAAGAACAACATATGGTGCACGAATTAAATTGCAAATTCTGGGGTGCTGGAGTTCGGTGTGAATATATCGATACGCAGGATTGAATGGACTAGGCGATGAAAGACTATACAGAGTATTTCAGGTAAGGTGTTATGAACGGGGTAGGTCAATTACATCGACGATATCGAGAATACAAGAATTGGCGGAGATTTTGGAATTTGGAAAGTATTGTGATTGAAATCTTGAAATGAAAACATTTTTAAAGCAGTTTTTTCACAACTTGTCACTAGTGTTGTCAAAAATTCAGGGTCTCAGTAGTTCTTGAAATTTTTCACAAAAAAAGTTGACATTCCTCTTTTCCTAACAGTTACCGGTAATTATGAAGTTTTCTGCCCACTTGTATTTTTTTTTGTGATCTTGAGATAGGGATAATGAACCTAACCTAACCTAACTCAACCTAACCTGAATGCGGATCGATGTTTTATTTTTTTATGAAATTTTTTTTTTTTTGAACTTTTGGTAGAGAAAATGAACCTAACCTAACCTAACATAACCTAACCTTGTTAAACAAAACTATATGGACTATATATAAGACTATATCCGAGGTAAATGGAGTATATTTATGAGTTTCATTTTTTTTTTCTCGAAAATTACTGCCTTCCCAGAGCTGTAATTGAGACTAAAGTATCAGGAAGTCCTATAGATTCACTGTGCAAAATATTCTCAAAATCGGTGACGGGCATTAAACTTTTTAATAACCGAGTTACTTATCCCAATTCTAAAGCTGAATATAGGTACACACCTCAGTTTCATGACGGTCGTCCAAATCGCACGCTGATTGGTGCCGGCATGCTGATTGTCTCATTTCTTTACCGTTCTTTCCCCTGTACCACTCTAGGCCTACTCCACGTATGTAATGTAATTTTAGGACAATTCAAGGGAGCAATACCCGCATCCATGAAATTCTATGTATTGCCCTATTATAAATATTGCTATTGATTCTTGGGTTAACTATGATTTGATTCATTCAGATATTTTGATCAGATTCATACTTTTGAAACTATGCAACAGAGAAAGAGGAAGAAGTGATCATGATCTTTCAAGTCGATGAATTGACCACGGACCTCAAGCTGTGCTAGCAGGGACCTTCTTATTTTCTCTTTCTATCTTCCCTTTTGCCATTTCGAGATGAATATCATTTCGTTGAAGAGTTGTCTGCCAAATTTCATTTTTCCATTTTTTTCGAAGTGGAAATATTATAGTCATCTATTTTAAAGGGCTGTAACTCAGAGGAAAAAGGTGTCGACCAAAAAGTTACATGAAAGACCTCGATAATTTATGCTAAAGAATCACCCATCGAAATCTTGCGTATCAATTCAGAAATACCCTGTATTCGTATAACGTTGCATCGCAATGTAATCCTGAATATGCACATGCTGGTCCAGTTCCGAGAGAAGGAGAGCCTATCTATGGTAGCTATCATATTAGCGCATAGCGTAATGGTCCTTCATGTCGCTTTATATTCGATATCACACCATTCGTGCATCTAGAGGGGTATTGAGCTACTTCATATCCGTTTCATCTTGTCAATACAGAGCACAGATTTATATCTAACACATCTCTGTCAATGTGTATTATCCAGATTTATCGTACTTCGGCGTTGGTCTAACTTCATTATACACGCCTTGTTCATATTGCGTACTGCATTGAATTTCGACTGCATATCGAGGATTCAGTTATTCCCAAGCGCAATTTCAGGTATTAGAATCGGAACAGAAAAACAATTACATTTGTTGTATTTCGAAAAGTAAAAATGAGTTTAATATTGCAGAGATTGTCAGTCGAACTGACAGTACAATTTTCAATAATTCAAAGTTTCGGATTGGCTCTATGAAACAAGATTAAAAATGACTGGGAGCTACAACTGAAAGTTCATCATTTTCATATTATTCTGTCATTTGTCACACGAATACTACACAAACTGCATCAGTCTACTTCTTCAAAAATTCATCAGAATTTATCAGAAGCAAATTCAATTTCCATTATTTTATCATGAATACGCTCACCTATGGAATTTTGCACAGAGTTGAATAATGATTTGAAATCCGATATAGGCTAGATTCTTCATTGATTTTCGCATTCATTTCTTCACTTTCTATACCTTTCAGAGTTTCGATAGATTGGAAGAGGTTCGAATATACTTACGAACGAAACGTTGATGATTTTAAGTTTTTTTTTTTTCAATAACTATCCAATCAATCAATCTATGCAAACACTACTCATGTACCTATGTACCTATATACCTACAAGTCGTCATATCATCTGCCCAAACTTTATTTTTCATATAACGGTCATCAAAATTGGCACTCCCAATTACAGTCAACTGTGTTTACAAGGATTGTTTGCCTAAAAGCTTGTTGAAATTTGAAATATTTTCAACACTACTCTCTAGATGAAATTGTGATAATTATTTTAGAAATTGCAAATTTTCATTACCAATATTTTGTCTTTGTAACTGGAAGATGCATGACGAATGATTCATTTGCTATTTCGATATACAGGAATTAAGATATTGTTCGAAATTATCTACCTTGCTGAAATTGCCTGACTACTTTCACTCATACATGGTATGAGAAAAATTTTTTTTTTCCGATAAGAGTATTCGGTATTATTCCTATTTTGAATATCTCATACACAAACCGTTTTCACATTTTTGAAGAAGCAGACTGGAAAAATTGTAAATTTTCAGCATTTCGGAGCAAAACGGGCTAAAACATTCGTTTTTCGAATGAAATCCTATTTTATTTCATATTGCATTGGTTTCTGTGAAGAAATATAATGACAGTGTTTCAACATGTCAATGCACCTAAAATGAATAATTCTTGTGTTATTTAGGATTTTCTGGTTTCAAGTCGTACCTAGAGAAAAATTCATCAAATCGGATCATTATCGACTATGATGAATACATTCAGGAAGAGTTCTGTCACTAGTGAATTATTGGAATAATTTATCTTATATGACCATAAAACATTGTTGATATGAGACAGATTTTATGAATTCGACAATACGGACGTCAGAAAATCACAAAACCCTGAATAACTCAAGAATGTTTCATTTTTGGGTCATTGACAAATGAGAATATTATCATTATTTTTCTTCATAGAATTCAACGCAATCGTGAAAAATTGGCTTCTGATTCGAAAACGGTGCATGAGATATTTAGAATAGGAATAACAAACATAATATCGAATACCCTTTTCTCTATTTTCTTCATATTGTGAAAAGTATTTGGAAGAATGCAACAATTTCAATAGAAATTTGTTCAGAATTGAATACTTCATCAAAATTTGAAATGAAAAAAAAATTTTTTCTCAAACCGTGGAAGTGGTCAGGCTTCGAAAATATTTCATCTCGGTAGATGATGCCAAGCAATATAATAATCCTTATTATCATATTTCAAATAGGCCGTTGACCTTGATTCACCCTTTGTATGTAATAAATTACATAATTCTTCTAGACTGCAGGCTCCAAATATTATGAACTAGTTTCAACCTTAACCATCAAATATTTCCCATCTGGTGGTCCCTCATAAAGATTTAAATTTTTTCATAAGTGAGAATTTTTGATTTAGTTCCACGGTATAAGATATTTCGTTTTAAATACCTATATCATCAACTTCAATTATGTACTAATATAAACATAATTTTTCACTGGGGCACTTGGGGTGATTATGTATAAAAAATTTGTTCAACAAAATGGATGAGCCTTGTATTTATACGATAAGAAAACAGATTCACTTGAGTTTACAAGTAGTTTCCATTTTCAACCAAGCCGCTAAATTGATATAATATGCAATATCGTAATGCGGAGTAGATTTTTTTTGTGATAGTTTCATATTTGCTCGTCTGGCAGAATCTTCAATATCTGCAGGAACAACCAACTCAACACCTTCATTGAAAAGTCCATTATCGACAAACATATTCAGTCAGCTGTCAAGAACCAAATACAAGAGGGCAATTAGGGTAAAACCCGGAGAGATGCCCCATTTTCAAAATACCTAACTTCCCAAACTCTCCACTAATTATTAATAGTGTAAGAATGATCAACTGTCACCCTTAACTTCAGTTGGTAACGAAATATGGTAGAGTGAGGACGCGTTTTGCAAATGTATGTGATCATCTCCGCAACGAACTTCGGAAACATGTAAAAGTTTCAAAGGCTAGTATTTGCCGTTGTAGAACTTTTAAAGTAGTTATAAATTCGATAAAATTTTTTATTATATCAATGAACTGGTTCTTCAAATGTGCATCGAAGTATAACCAGTTGCTTTTTTGTTTTTAATTTGCGAAAAAAATGCATGGGCATCTATCCGTACCGAAAAGGATAGTTTCGATTTTTCGAGGTATAGATGCCCTTAGGGGACATATATATCTCTATACAACCCATACACCTGTATAGTCTGAGTATTAATTCTCTTAAATATTTTTAGTGTTCTGTTATAGTTTGTGTACCGATCTGAACTCTTTACTGATTGTAGCAAAACCATGTCGCGAAAGTATAAGAGAAAAAAAGGAGTACAAGGTCAAGTTTGCTCATGGACCTCAGAACAACTCGAAGCAGCTTCCGATGAGACAGAACATTACGAAGGCGTTATGCCCCTGAAATATGAAGTTATGAATGAAAATACAAAGTCTCAATCCGAGTGGATTCAGTGTATAAGGTATCACTCAATTGGCTTCATGAAACCTGTACACTTTTTCGGAACTACTGCTCAAGATGTGGAAAACTTAAAACACTATCTGACTGATCCCCTCTTCGTTGTGTTGTTTTGTTTTAAAAAGAGTACATATTTCTATTTCTATTGAAACCTATTAGGTATTTAATATTTTATAACAACAATAAAAAATTCGTATACCTATTTGTTGATACCTACATGATATTTTATGATATAAAGAATTTATATTTTCGTTTAATAAATGCTTTCGAAATTTCATTAAGTACGCTGATTTAAGTTATATTACGATTATAACAGACATAACGATAAGAGATTTCATTGAATTAGGCTTTGTAATTGGATCACACAATATGAAGGGCATCTATCCCGGACTGAAGGCATCTATCCTTCTCAGTATTTACATAGTGGGGCAACTATCCATATCCATACCTGTAGGCATCTATCCCCAGAAATAATGTTCCACAAAAATCAAAATTCTGTGAAATCTGCTAATGCTAGGTCAGAAAAAACCCAAAGTATTTTAACTCAAATAACAAGTCTAGCTATTTTCATAAAAATTATTCAGATAAAATCGATATTTTCGAAAATATGAGGTAATTTCAAAAAGTGGGGCATCTATCCGGGTTTTACCCTATCAGCGTCGTCTTAATTTGTCAACAAGCATTTATTAGTAACAATGGCGTTGACAACTTTCGCCATTCGCAAATACAATATAATTTATTGAATATTGAAATGCATTTTGAAGTTTCTTCGCGAAAAACATTGCATGATCTCTGGATCAGAAGTGAATGAAACATCACTTTTAACAATTACATCATGAATAACCATAATCTCATCATTGATTTATAGTTCGATATCGTTGTGATCACTGACACTGAAACGATATGAATGATTTTTTTAAAGAAATTCATTAATTGATTTTTTTCTGCTCTGACGTTTATACTTATCAAACTTCTTGTTGACTATTTGAGCGAATATTTGAACTAGGAAAATTATAATGACATCATTTCTCTGAAAATCCCTATTACATGGTAAATATCTTCGTTGAGTTACAGTGTGTTGTCATGCGAAAAATGGAATGCAACTGAATATTAGGCTATTGTTAGAAGATTGTATAATGCATAATTCCATGCCTTCTGAGTTCCTGTGGAGCCATTCAGGGATTACTCTTCAGCTGTCTCCACTCATAAATTTTCTCAATAATTTATGGATTTCACCCACTTTGCGGCAAATTGAAATACTTAGGTATAGATCTCACGGTTCCTAAATTAATCGTAATACGCTCTCGGAGAATTTTTAGTTATCTCAAAAGAATTCTTCGTTTCCTCCTATGTAGATCATTTCACAATACAAAGCATACTCTGAATCCATCTGAACATTAGGCAACTGAAAGGGAACGCAGGAGTGCTCTTTCAGAATTCAATTAAAATTTTTTTTTCATTCAGTAATCCAATTTTGGCTCTTGCTGAAAAAAGATGTATAAAGATTGACCGACAGCAAGCCGGAAAGAATACATAACTGCTTTTGTTATGCAATACAAAAACTTCGGAGGTCGGAGATATTATTATTTTGTAAACGCCCAACACTTACATGGTCTTTCTGCCTTCCTTATATTAAAAACAAACTATCAATTTGCTCGAGTAATATTTTATTGCAGAACACTTGTGTACACTATTATGAGTCTTTCCAGATACAAACGTACTCTGATAAATTCCATATACAGGGTGACAAAGAATCATGGTGCACCTCTATATTCTCCCTTGTTTCTGTAGCTTTATTTCTGAAATTTGGAACATTGAATATACTCACTATAGGGCACTTTTTGACATATTTAGAAAGAAATCTAATTTCCGGTTTTTCCAGAAATGACATCAACTTTGGAGTGAACCGAGAAGATACTCAAACTTGTCTAAACTCCATTATCGTGTTAGTATTGGTTACACAGAAATATAGTTGATATGAATGTATACCCCACCGATGGTACTTTCGAATGACGTCAGAGTATAACTTTATGCTACCATTTGACAAAACAGAGTTTCGAGTGAAAAAAGATTTTGGTTTACTCTTTTGGCACGTATTTCGAACTACGATTTTTAAATCGAAATTACTATAGTGTAACATTATTTTGATTATTTGGAAGACTTTTAGGGAGTTCAAAGCTCTCTAGATCGAAAAATAAAATGGGCGTTTTGACTAATGAAATATCAACTATGAGGTATCATTAAATTGAGAAAATTAAAGAGATTTCAAAAATGTAATAATATACCGGGTGTCCCATTTGAAAATCGAAAGTCGTTTGGATTTCCGGAGAAACCAGCAGTTGGATTTTTCTTCTGAATATGTCAAAAAGTGCCCTATAGTGAGTATATTCAATGTTCCAAATTTCAGAAATATAGTTACAGAAACAAGAGAGAATATGAGGGGTGTACCATGAGTCTGTGTCACCCTGTATACACCAGTATAATTCCCATCAAAATCAAACATCTAGTTCCGAAGTTATGTGGACAAACAAACTGACAAATCACATGAACCTACAAGTATTTAACCTGAGTAGGATATTGAGGAATAGTAGGGATTTATCTGAAACGGACACGATAAAGAAAACTGACGACAAAACTGACTTTTTCAAAGATTTATCCTACCTTCCTGAAAACAAAAACGCTCGACACAATTTCTCATTACCTTGATTCAGGTACGGTTTACGATGTCATCAAGATCATCATAGTCTGAATCGAAATGATCGTATAGTAAGAGAGCTAATGAACCCTCCGAGTAACAGTTTGTCTGTAAGGCTAATTGATAGTTCGTAGCATGGTGAGGACGGAAACCATCACGTTGCACTCCTCACCCCTTCACGTCATAAACCCCTAAAAACCCCTTAGAAGTGTAAAAAAAATTGAAAAATTACCTCATTCCTGTAAGCTTGAAACTATCATACGATTTTGTTCATTCATTGTCAAGTTAAAAAACAATTGACAGATGATTTCGATGAGCAAAAGTAGCTGCCAGGCGAGTCGAGAAGGGTACAAAATATGAACAAAAATAAACCTTTTTCGGTAAGGCTGAAATTTATGTATGAGTTCGTCTGAGGGAATGCAACAATAAATTTCATTATTAATCTTCATCATCTGATATGTTGTCATTAATTTCTTCATCATACGGTACAGTGCGTCAATCGCTGTACACAGTGTGTCCCGAATTGGTGAAGACTATCTCAGCAAGAAGGACATGAATTCCACACGTGCATAAAAAATATTCATACTCAGAATTTTTTGCGTTTTCAACATTCTTCAGGTATTATTTTGAGTTTTTGTTCAAAATAGGATAAAATAAATGGGTGTAGCACACGTGACGTTTCGAAACAGTAATGATTTAATGCGTGTGAATATTGATCAATTGTGTGGGAATGAAATTTATTGAAGGTAAGAATGTGATACATCAATGTATTCAGAAAAAATGCAACAATTTGAAGACGAAGATGAAAAATTCTATTGTGTTTGAATTCAATCTCAAAAACAATGCTTTGAAAAAAATTTTAAGCTACGTCAATGACTTCAACGTAAAATATCATTATAAGCAGTGTTCATTTTTTTTCCTTTTACAGGCCAGAGAAATTATAAAATTTTCGAAAAGTGCACATTTTTTGCCCTGTGTTCCAGAAACAAAAGTAGTTTAGTTGGAATATTTCTGTTTGTACATTGAAAAGTTCTACAAAACACGACACAGGATCGCACAACCTAATATCCCTAGTTCCAATAATAGCTGAGATATAGTGCAGTCTCAACCAATTTAGAACACCGTGTACTACGCTCAACGAAATTAATGATAACATATCAAATGATGATGAAGATTAGTATTAAAACTTATTTTTTCATTGCCTCAGAAGAACATGTATTTCATTTGGTTTATACTTTGAATCCTTTTCGAGTCACCTTGCAGGTATTTGTGCTCGTCTAAATCGCCTGTCAACTTTACAATGAATGAGCAGAACAGCCTACAGAAAAAGTTTATTTTTGTCAATTTTTTTCAAACTTTCAAAGATATAGGGGTTGATGACGTGCAGGGGTGAGGTGTGCCAGGCTATGATTTCCGTCCTCAGCATGACATGCACTACTACTATAAGAATTTCTAGCCTTATATTACAGATAAACTCGGAGAGTTCACTAGCTGTTGGACTTTTATGTCAATCGTGTCAGTGTTTTTATATTTTATAATCACTTCTCGGGAAAGAGGAACATGAAATTGCGATCACGGTTAATTAAATATAAATTATAAAGCATTGCCCAAATGCGTTTTTGTTCAACATGTCATAAATCACGAAATATTCTTTTGAAAAGCAGATGTAGAAAGAATTTTTCAAGGAATGTAGTAGATGGGCGTCTAAATCTATTTGATATCCTCTCATAGATTCAATGCCTGTCAGAAGCTTTCGTCAAATGGAATATTATTCAGAATTGAATCAAAAATGCTAACAACAAATTATGAGTTATTTATTAGCTTATTGCAATAGTTCAGAGAACTCCGCACACTACGGGAACAGACCTACTTCGCAACTCTCGACCTGATTAAATATTTGTTCGAACTGTACAGAAATACAGATATGTATCCTTAAGTACGAGGAGTTTATATACTCCAATTGGAAAGCTGCACGTTGCATTTAATCGAGAATGTTTCAGTGGTACGAAGAGGTTAGCAACTATTACTCAAGTTGGATGCCAATGATATTAGTATAATTAAACACTTCACTATTTTCAACTCAATTGAATTCAGGCTATATATGCGCTTTCAACGATTTTTTTTGTATCTGAGCAAAAGGAAGTCTTCAATGCGAGCTGCTTTCAATATACGTACTGAAAATACAAACAATAGAATTGGTTACGGTAGGTTTAAAGGTCTTTGAACAAGAAATCCATCTGTGAACTAAACCAACGTATCGTTCAATCTATGAACTTTTTCAGGGCAGATACTATGGAGTGTAAAAAAGAACATTTTCAACCAACACAACCTAGCAAAATCGAAAAATCTTTCCTAGGCGAAAGACAAGCATCAACCTAATTTGAATTGTTCTCTGAACACTACGTTTGAATGAAAAATCAAAATGAGTGTTCATTTCAGTGCAGCAGAATTCTTTTACATATATTAGACTGCATCGTGTGTGTTCTCTGCATTGAATGGGGTGGCTTTCAAATGATATTGCGTTCCTTTGTTGGGAAAAATGTTTTCGATTTAACTGTATGCTCCCTTTCATACCTGACTTCCTGAAGGTATTTATTGTCATCATTGGGTGAGAGTGCACTGTGATTCTTCAAGAAGTCTTTCATTATATTTACATCTTTCGATATCTGAACTGAGTGCTTCATGGCAGATAAAACTTCAAATTTATCTGAAAGTTTTTCATTTTTTTGTTTCGTTGTTTGCCAATTTTAAAGACTTCTGACATGTTTTTCATTTATAATAAGTATTCGAGGGGGTAACTAATTTTTTTTATATACCTTTTTTCCCTCAGAGTTGTTGGCTTGTAACAATATTTGAAGAATTCACTGAAAACTCAACGCGGAAAAGTACTGCACGGTATTTTTTCAGGTTTATCACTCTAGAAACATTATCCTCATGATAAAAAAAAATTTAAACATGGAATGTTACGCTTGAAACACTCGCAATATTTTCATAAGGTGGAAATATTCCCTTAGACATAAGAGATGATATATAACCTGATTTGTGTATGGATGGAAGATCACGCATAAAGGATACTCTCAGACATCCAACAGGAGCAGGATTATTACGCGTAAACAGCCCCCTTCTGCTAGCACTCTGCAGGAACCCACTTTTGAATTCCCAGAAGAACAAGTGCGACGAAATTTTGGATGTCTTTTTTGATATTACATGGAATTGATCTCACAATTCATACATAGCACCGAGAAACGAGAAGAAGCAAGCAAAAACACACTGCACGTATTCAGATTGCTCTAGTGGTGTAAAAGATGTCATGTCTGCGGACGCATCTTTGTTTGTCGTCACAGAACTAAGGAACCACATGACCGATTTTGATGAAATTTTCACTTTAGTGTAGAGAATTAATTTGTCATATGGAAGTCATTCCTATACAACAAGGAAATAGTCGTTGAAAACCAGTTGACTCCAGTCTTTCACTGCCGACACTGGGGAAACTATAAGAGATAAAGGAATATAATCAGGAACAATTTGATAGTGCTCGAAAAGTTTCGTAGAGAAGTCAGCGACGGCATTTGTCTTTTACTCCTGAGGATATAACTCACTATAACCAATGTTCAATTCGAAATAGCCTCCCGACTGGTATAAAATGAATTCCTATTGAAATTAAACTTACTGCTATTCACAGTTTTTACTCCTAACCAAAATTATCATCACAGCATAGTTTCCTGACAAATATTTCGTGAGATATGATAGGTTGAAGAAATACGAATTTGAGGTAGAAATTATTTAATCAATGCGAAGACGAGAAAGCTTTGTCACGTGCTACCATGATGTTATTAAAAGTGGGTCGCGAACTGTAGATTTTGTTTTTCTGGAAGTTTGCTCAAATTATAAAAAATAATATTCAGAAGTCGAACAGGATTTATCTCTATCATGTAACATATTGTGAAAAAAAATCATATCCAGTATCAAAGATGCTAACAACAACTACATGTTGAGGATTCAATAAAAACAATAATTCAGAATTTGCTAAGTTACAACCATTACTATTTTTCAACTAAACATTGATAAATGCAAGTTCACTTGTCAATATTCTCTCTCTCATATTAAATATTGTATAGGGTGGGCATATTTCGATGTTTTAGCACTACAACTTTTGGACCAGAGGAGATAGACAAAATCTGATATCCCATTCTTGATCTCTTTTTCGGAGAAACTAACAGAAGTAGTATTCATTTTGGGCCGCCTTATTTTGTTTTCGAGTTATGAGCGGAAGTTGGAAAAATGGTGATATCGGAAAAAATTTATATCACCGCTAAAACTAATGATAGAGCTCCGAATTTGAAACATTATTTAGGCACTTTTTTACGTAGAATTCAGTGGCATGCTCGTCTTTTCTGTAGCATTTTTAATTACGAAGCTATGACCCAAAATTATGTTTTTTGAATAGTAACACTAGATTACTGTGCGATTTTCTGAGAGCTTTATTTTTTGTGATTCAAAAAATATATAACATTGTATGGTTCATATCAATAAACCAATATGAGTAGAGAAATTGGTCAATAACCTATATTCATCTGAGTCTCAATACTTTCTATGGTTTCAATTGTCGATAAGCGCAGAAAAATTCAGTATCGTATATTTACCACAAGTTCTTTCTAGTAGTCGTTCACGTGGGAAATAACGTCAAATATAACGTTTACGTGCTGCAGTGAAAAGAAAGTTGATGTGCTGCCATGTATAAGATAGGCACTACGGGCCGGTATTATAAAAGTGTCAACCAACAATTGAGACTCAACTCCAGGTTGAAGACCGGTTTTTATATGCCAAAACTGGCCTTCAAGCAGAAGTTAGGTCTCAATTATCGGTTGACACTTTTATAATACCCGCAGCTAACCAGGTTATTTTCATAGTTAGGAGAAAGCTATGTCAAAATTCAAATGCTCGCAACGTTGGCGTTTTAAGTGTACAGGGTGATTCATTTATCTTGGTAACCCCAATTTTCTCGAAAACGCCTGAATATTTTTTCATTCTGTGAATGGCGTTTTGAACAAATCAATGTCGACTTGAGATGCGCATAAAAATCTGCGGAATAAATAAAGACACCAGGCGTCGCGGCGCTATCAAAAATTTTTTCTCCAGGGACATACCATTTTTATCATGTCATTCGAAAGATAATTTCATTTTAAATTTTTTTTCGAATACAATCTTTGTCCATTTCTTACCGTCAGCGATCTACAGCGTGTTTTATGTTGATTCTATTCCATTTATTTTTTTCTGTATTGTGGTAGTATGGCTTGATTTGAAGACATAGAAATGATTTTATGCCTTGAATTCAAAGAGGCAAGTTTTCTAAACAATCTGCCTCTTTAAATAAGATCAAATATGTGGATACAGCAAGATAGGGCTCCATGTCACAACGCTGCCATTGTGAAGAGATTAAGAATTCGAAAATGAATGTAACCTTATATTTTGTCCAAGGTGACTTAAGATGAAATAGGGAGATGATTAAACTTGTGTATGGATCATAATGGCTAGATGATCTAAATTTGAGTATGTTCCGTAAAATGACGGAGGCTCTGTAACTATTTTTCTATTATTTTATTCATTAAATATTATATCTTATAATAATAAATGTTTTTTTTTAATAACAAACGAATAATTTCGAATCATATTTTCTATATACCGGCCATTATGATCCATACATAAGTTATTTCATCACTTTGGTCAAAATATAAGGGTCCACTTGGGCACATGCGTTTCTTATCTTCAATTTCAAATAGTCCAAGTTATAAAAATCAATTTGGTATACCATATATTCGAAGGGACCCCTCAGAAAGTAATCCATGAGCGTTAGGTCTGGCGATATCTGATGGGTCCATTGGTTTCAATCCATTTTTTTTTCGAATTCTTGATCTAAATATCTCTTGAGAATGGCAGCGTGGTGGCATGAAGCCCCATCTTGCTGTAGCCACATATTTCATCTTATTTGAAGGAGCACATTGACCAGAAAACTAGCCTTCTTGAATTCGAATCCCAAAATCACATCTTTGTCTCTAAATAAAGGCATACTACCACAATACAGCAAAAAATAAGTGGAATAGAATCAACATAAAACACGCTGCAGATCGCTAACGGTTAGAAATCGATAAAAGTTGTATTCGAAAAAAAAATTTGCAATGAAATTATCTTTCGAATGACATGATAAAAATGGTATGTCCCTGGAGAAAAAATTTTTGATAGCGCCGCGACGCCTGGCGTCTTCATTTATTCCGCAGATTTTTATGCGGATCTCAAGTCGACATTGACGTGTTCAAAACGCCATTCTCAGAATGAAAAAATATTTGGACGTTTTCGAGAAAATTGGGGTTACCAAGATAAATGAATCACCCTGTACAAGTGAGGACGCTAGTTTACGTCGGTCGTTAAGCTGTCTCTAACGTTGACGTTAAAAACTGAGGAATGCGCATGTGTACATGTCAATTATAACGTCTACGTCAACGTTCGTGGAAGCACTTCAACTCTCTATTACTCTATTAACTAGTTGAAAGACATTTAAGCAATGAGAATTCGTTCTGGGTCCTCTCACATTTTGAAAGTGACAATTAAGATGATATCCTTTCCGTTCAATACTATTCATTAGTGTTTTTTTAATAATTAGTTCAGACATTATTCATCCAAATATCAAATATGTGAAAATGACAAGCGAAATAAAATATTCAAATACCTATGTCTTTCCAATCTCATGAATTGTTGGTTCCCCGCTGTACATGTATGATACCTTCATCTGATAACTTCTATTGGTTTTAAAATGAAAAAAAAATTTCTGGAACCCATGTGAGCATCATCTCCAACAATTTGTTGAAACATAACGAATGATGGAATATTGCATACATACTCACTTTGACAAAGATATGCTTTTAACAATTATTAACTCCACAGCAATTGTTCTTTGCTTTGAAGGTGTAGCTATCTTGCCAAAAATCAATTCCGGCACAGACATATTCCAGTAAGTATTGATCAGCAAGGTGATTTCATATCACCCACGCCAAGACGCCGAGAAAATTTTGGAATAGATCCCCCGGAAGTGGAATGACGTTTAGTGTAAAGAGCAGTGTAAACATTTAAATGACATATAAGGGTGTCCTAAATGAATGTGACAATGTTCAGGAGAAAATAATCGAATGAAATTTTGATTGATGTTTCCGATAACCAAATAATTTTCTCAGCCTACCCATTTCTGAGATGTCATCCTGAAAAAGTGTTGACTGAAATTCATTCTCATTTTTTTTTCTGAATCTATGACACACGTACATTACGGTCGTGTATTTTGGCTGGAGGCGGTAGCAACGCAGTGGACGTTTTTTCAGAGCTTGTTGGACTGAGCAATGGAAATGAATGAGGCTGCTCGAAATTTGGAGAACTGGCAAAAATCAGGAACGAACAAAAAAATTAAAAACTTTCCGAAACAGAGTCATCCCAGACGAAAATCTGGAAGCACCGATAATTGATGACACCTCAGATGAAATTGACAATGAGAAAGAAACTTGTGCTGGTTGTGGAAAAATGTGATCGGAAATCAGATGATTTCATTTAAAATAAAGAAATATTTTGGACGAAATAATTTTTTCCATATCCCAACATTGTTGGGAGGTAGTTTTGGTTAATTATTTTAATTTTTTTATTCATTGATAGTTTTATTGTTTGATAACTTTTTGGTATTCAATACGTGAACGTTGATGAATGAAGAATCGCGAAGAAAATAAGTGGTATTTTTCATTCGTTATTTCTTACATGAATTTTCAAAATCTGAGCTATTAATTCTCGAATAACCCTCACTATAAAATATGGTTTTTCTCTTCAGCTATTCTTTTTGAAAAAAAATTAAAAATTAAAAATTTGGGTTCGTAATTTCACCGCCGTAAAATGTAACAGGAATATTGGAGAAATACCCATGGTTATTACATTGCGAGTGCACGAAAATTACAGAATTTCATGTTCTAAGCTTTACCAGAATTTTAGATATAAGAATATTAAACTGAAATTCATTCTCCACCTTTCAACGTTGATATCCCAGAAAGAGGTGGGCCGAGAAAATTTTTTTATAGGTAAGACTCATCTTGAATTTCTTAGAGTATTCACCTCCTTAATTTAGCATCAATTTAGGAACACCCTGTAGGTTTATTAACATCATGAATCGGTCGAAAGAAAACCGTCCGCTGCCGTACGTTTCATGGTGTCGTTCAATCAACACCACATGATCGAGCAGATTTTTTCAACAAACTTTTGAGCAATGGATGAGAGTTGTATGGATTCCACAAAATAACGCTGCAGCCAATATAGCAGGTACACTAATGAATCCTTGCAAGAACATATTCCCCTATGCCTAATCTCCCTATTGTAGTGACTTTCAATTTGCAGCGCGTTGGCCTGATTAATCCCTTCGTAATTTTTCGGATGAATCTATATTATATATTTAAAGAACATGAGACGTACGAAGGTCTCGTCCTAACTGGGCATCAATCATGAAACTGCTGTCGGCAACACATACCCAACGATTTTCTTTCAAAAGTGAGGAATAACTTCAGAATCACAATGCATTAAACATGACCTAGGCCACCTTCAGGTTATTAAAAAGAAAAAAAAGAAAAAGGCCCCATGCTATCCCAACTTTCAATAATAACCGTATAACCGTATAGGTGTTCCAACTCATCTTTCATGAATTGAAATCTTCAATAGATGAAATTCCTGGAATAAACTTGGACTGCACGGAGTATCCAAAGGGAGAAACTAATCCAGATTTCCCGGGGACAACTTAATTAACTATGAAGATGCTTCCTGTGTTATATATACAGATGTTTCAGGAACATTCAGTAAAGTTGTTCTAGCTGAAGGTATACGAACATCTATATTCCTTCATAGTCTTCAAGGATTTTCTCAGTGCAATAAAGAGAATAAAAAACACCTTGCTCTCGAATTTCCTTTCGACTCCGGTTCAAGCAACCATTAGATGATTGTGGTTTGAAAACAAGGAGATTCAAGTTGCCAATGCAGCAGGAAGTTTAGATACACGACATGTATTGACAGAAAAGAATCGTTGCAATATCAAATGATCGTTATCTATCATTCGAAAAGAGTCCCATCCAAAAACTGAATGGTAAGATGATTTTGACGAACCCTGCAATGAAAGAGGTGGAGGTAACCGGCTAGAGTCATTGAAAAATTATTTCTCTATTTCAGTATCGTAATGAGTTCATTACAGTACTAAAAGTAGTGCTGTAATGAAACTCATTACAGCATTGTTTTCAGTTATATTTTTCGTTTTGTGGTTGTCAGTACTGACCTCCGATCGAATCAAGTTTCGAATCAAATCAATTCAAATTCCGTGATCTGTCAAATTTCGTATGTCACACCAACTGCCAAGATACAAAACAAAAGTCACTAATTTGAATTTTCGTTTGAATTTCGAGATTATTCCACAAAAATTGACTGAAATAGAGAAAATACCGTCTAATACTCGTTGCAGAAGGCAATTCCAACACTCATGCTATCGAAAACTCGCTCCTTCGTCGCTCGTTTTCGAACTTCGCATTCGTGTTGGAATAGGAGCTCATTCTGCAACTTGTTTTAGAATATACTATTCTCTATTTCAGTATCGTAATGAGTTCATTACAGTACTAAAAGTAGTGCTGTAATGAATCTCATTACAGCATTGTTTTCAGTTATATTTTTCGTTTTATGGTTGTCAGTACTGACTTCCGATCGAATCAAGTTTCGAATCAAATCAATTCAAATTCCGTGATCTGTCAAATTTCGTATGTCACACCAACTGCCAAGATACAATAGAAAAGTCACTAATCTGAATTTTCATTTGAATTTCGAGAGTATTTCACAAAAATTGACTGAAATAGAGAAAATACCGTCTAATACTCATTGCAGAAGGCAATTCCAACACTCATGCTATCGAAAACTCGCTCCTTCGTCTCTCGTTTTCGAACTTCGCATTCGTGTTGGAAAAGGAGCTCATTCTGCAACTTGTTTTAGAATATACTATTCGAATATGGTAATTTTAATTTCCGTGTCAAATTTCTAAGGCTATTGCAATAGCTCGATAAAGTATTTCATCTTGACCATTTGAGAATTTCTTGTAGTGTACCATCATGTAGTGTATTATCATTCTTGATAATAATAGCCCTTCCTAAGAAAAGTTACATAGAGGCTTAAATATAAATTTCATCAGCATGCCGCTTAAACTAGTTTTTTAAACCGAGAATAAAATAAAGGATCTGATAGAAAATGCTTCATACTGAACAGACTGTGGATACAAAACTAACCTGGACAGTTACACACAGTTTTAATATATCAACTCATTTACCTACGATCTGGAGAAAAGTTTTGGTAAGAACGCCTGAATTAAAATTTAATTTTTCTACTACCGTTTTTATCCACATTCCCGTACATATTTTAGTTTAGAAAGTGTCACTTTCCCGCACTAGTGCAGTAAAGTATTAGCAGGGGGTTTCCCCACACACTTCCGTTAGAGAATAAACTAAATTATAATATGTCCCAATGCTCGAACGTCAACGATGAGAGTACCATGGTGACGATATGTAAAATTCATGTGTATTATGGATTTTCATGGAATGTTTCGTATGTTGAAATATATTTTCAATGTGGGGCCGTAGAAAAAATAATGTTCCTATCTTGTGCAGAAAGTGTCTTTCCCGTACTCGATTGCTTTCCCGAATTCGTCTCGGCGTGGTTCGGGCAACAGCAATCTCGTACAGTGCATCTCGTACAAGTGCAGAAAGTGAAACTTTCTGCACTTGATAGGAAAATAACTATTCTCTCTTTCTATCTCGTTTCATTCTCGCTCAACGTTGTAATTTTTAAAGAATTCATGCGATTGAGTTAAAGATTAAAGTTGTATTGTGAATAATACGATATTGTTTGTGTCTTGGAGTGTCGTGTAATGCAGATACTAATATCGGATTCTACGAACTTTGATATAACATGGCTGGAATAAGTTTCATTTATGTCGTTTCAGATTGAACAGAATGATAATTTACGATTTTCCGATGCATATTACATGAAATCCTTTCAAACTGTGTTATTCTGTTATAGATAACCTCTATTATTGAAGTATGAATCGTTTCGAAAGTTTTTACCTCAAAGAGTAAGGAACATCGATAATCACATCCTCACAATGTCATTTCACAGCACCGTAAAACTTCTTACGTTAGGGACTCATGGATACGGGGTCAATTTCAATACTCTTAATCGACATGACATGATTGTTATGATAGGGTTTCAGAATGCTATAATGAAAAAAATGTGTTAACAGAGGTCCATCCATCCTGGTGCTTATCTTTCGAAAATGATCTCTTCTAGAATATGGTAATTGCAGAACCATCGCTCTGATTCCTCATGGTTGTGAAATGAGCGCTTTGAATCATTATTTCTCCCGCAGATATCAGATAAACAAATAAGTTTCATGCCTGGATAAGGCACTGGAAATAAAATTTTGAAACTCCTACGAATCATAGAGAAAGCTGAGAATACAACTTCGAAATGTATCTATGTTTCGTAGACTACTCCGAGGCATTTGCCAAGGTAAACTGAAATAAACTCTGGACTATTTCACTAGAAATTGACACCCACCTCTCCTTAGAGTAATGGAAGAATGCAACTGTGGAACATCAGTAAGGGGCAGAAGGATGAATGACCTTGGATATACGGATGATACCGTTATCATCGCTGCCAACAAGGAGGAACTAAATGAGATAATGGCTGGACTGAACAAACGAAGAAACAAGACGATGATTATAGACCGCTTTTCTTACTTTCAACCTGGTATTCAAATCGTAACTGGATATAAGGTTGTAAGCCAGTTCAATTACTAAGGATCCATGATAACAAACGCTTGAAGATGCGAGGCTGAAATGAGATGCAGGATGACTATAGCATGCAACGCAACAACAAAGCTAACAAAAATATCGATATCTACAGCAATCATGCGAAATACCATACTGCGCATTGCGAATTCCTTTATTTTCCCTATTGCCACGTATGGCCCCGAAACCTGGACTCTGAAGGAAGATGATAAGCGGAGAGTGGCCTTGGAAATATGACCGCTTTTCTTACTTTCAACCTGGTATTCAAATCGTAACTGGATATAAGGTTGTAAGCCAGTTCAATTACTAAGGATCCATGATAACAAACGCTTGAGGATGCGAGGCTGAAATGAGATGCAGGATGGCTATAGCATGGAACGCAACAACAAAGCTAACAAAAATATCGATATCTACAGCAATCATGCGAAATACCATACTGCGCATTGCGAATTCCCTTATTTTCCCTATTGCCACGTATGGCCCCGAAACCTGGACTCTGAAGGAAGATGATAAGCGGAGAGTGGCCTTGGAAATATGGGTATACAGGGTGTCCGGGGAATAACTGTACATACTCTTGCCAGAGATAGAGTTGGACTAGGTGATTACTGATTGACTAAAAAAAATGAATTTCTGGATTTCCCTGGAAAGCTACAGGGCGATTTTCCAACTTCATGGAAATACTTAGACCTTCATAAAATCCAAACTTATTGACGGATATTATTGAAACTTGGGAGGTTATTGGAAAATGCTAAGGTCGAGTCAGAAAAATATCAATTATTTCATTATTCCAGGGCCGGACTCATTAATCTTCATTTGAAGTGTTCAGGTTAAAACAAACACTTTGTATTTCGAATTAAAAATTATTGATTTGCCTTTCAGAAAGAATGTAAATCATGCTTCGATTTGTGATATTGCTTCAAGTTGTCACAACTACAATTATTTTTCTATGAATTTTTGAATTTGGATAAAATTCGAAAAATTGAATTTATTTACCTGAACAGGACTTAAGTCATCTTGTGGAGGTCGAAAATAAATAATAAATGTTCTTAAAAAAAAGTACTGAAGGTGAGGAAGACTAAATTTTGCACATTGAATAACAGATCGAGGAGTCACTTTGTACAGAACAATATTCAGTTATGAGGCTCAATTCACCAGAGATGGTGTGTTCAATTAAATATTCATAACTCGCACATCTGGGCTGAAAATAATCCACACAGTATAAGACTGAGAAATTCACAACAAAAATTTTCAGTAAATGTTTGGTGTGCTGTGATAAACAAACATTTGATAGGGCCTCATTCTTTTGACGGTCGCCTCATAAGTGCGATTTATCTAGATATCTTACAAAATATTTTACCAGAGGCTGAAGGTCTGCGGTCGGTGGCCAATAAAGAACAGTTCTAATTAATATTATTATTTTACCAGGCATGCTACAAGGTATAAATATTAGAGAAATTCATTTCCAGCATGATGGAACTGGACCTCATTTTGGCTTGGAAGTGAGAAGTTACCTCAACAGTACCTATCCGAATAGGTGGATAGGTCGAGAAGGACTTATTCCATGGCCTCTGGCCTCCTCAATCTCCAGATTTCAACCCGCTAGATTATTTGTCATGAGGAAAATTGAAGGGTATGGTATATTCTGAAGAAATCCAGTGAAGAGAACAGCAGATGAACAGAATTATCAACTGTTGCGATATTTTAAGAAATAATGGCGATATCATTCGCAAGGCTGTATCCAATTTGAACATTCGGCAAGGGAAATGTATACAAGCGAATGGTTTTCATTTCGATTCACTTCTGAAATAACGTTAACTCAGCAATTCATTCGTTCCTATTTTCATTTTTATTAATTACTCTTTACTGTATTTCAGTTCCTTTCATTTGTTATTGTTTCGTTATGAAATATGCTTACTAAATCTCTGATTTTGTTTGAAAATTTTCTACTTATATTTTCCAATTTATATTCAAACATGAGATTTTCCGTTCTCTTCATGGTGAAACATGCAATTTTTCGAACTTTATATAATTCAAAAATTCATAAGAAAATTATTGTTGATGTGACAACTTGAAGCGATATCACAAATTGAAGCATAATTCAGCTTCTTTCTGAAAAGCGAATCAATTATTTGTAATTCGAAATACAAAGTGTTTGTTTTACCCTGAACACTTTGAATGAAGATTAATGAGTCCGGCCCTGGAATAATGAAATAATTGATATCTTTCTTACTCTACCTTAGCTTGTGCCGATAACCTCCCAAGTTTCAATAATATCCGTCAATAAGTTTGGATTTTATGATGGTCTAAGTATTTCCATGAAGTTGGAAGATTACCCTGTAGCTTTCCAGGGAAATCCGGAAATTAATTTTTTATGGTCAATCAGTAATCACCTGGTCTAACTCTATCGCTGGTATGAGTATGTACAGTTATTCCCTGGACACCCTGTATGTACAAACGGATGTTATGGATACCGAACGAACATCTCTATTATTCAAGAACTGAAAATTGAGACACGTCTGCTCACAAAAATTAACCGATCATTCTTGAGATCACCTAAGAGATCGATAGATCAGGTAAAGACCCTTGTGGGCCACAACCTACCGGAGGCTTCACACTTGGCGCAGAATCGAAGAAGTCAGGAGAGTGAATGCATGATGTCATCATATCCTCACGAAGGGTGAACGACTGAAGAGAGAGAAAGAGAATAAGATAGTAGGATTATAAAAATTTGTTTTTCTTTGAAAAGCTGGGTGAAAACTTTGTTCTAGTATTGCATAACACCTACATAACTCAAATAAGGTCTCTTTGATCTGGGTTTCTGGTCATTCGGGCATAAAAGGCTTGCCGGGTGCTCGGAAACCACCCACTGGCCCAGAACCTTTCTGTGGTATAGAAAAATGTACATATGTATAAAAAGGAGTTTCTTGAGAAGGAAAAAACTGAAAGAGAAACACTCTCGCAGAATCTCCCAGGCTTGGATCACTCCAAAAAGTTTCTTCGGAATTTTGAAACTAAAAATATTTGGATCTCAGTAAGAACCAACTACACCTCCTCACTGGCTTTCTCAAAGGGCGTTGTCGCCTCAGAAAGCTCTTGCTGTGAATGGGCGTATTGGACACTGACGAGTGTAGATTCTGTGGGGAAATGGAAGAAACTTCTATCCACAGAATGCTTTGACATTTTAAACCAAAGGAAACAATGGTCTGGTCAAGAGACCTGTTGGGGTGAGGAATTAGCCTCAGTGAATTCTTCCGAGATATTGGATTTCATAAGATATCTGGGACTGGAAGGCGAGCTGTACTGCCTAGTCAGGGGGCACAATAGACCATAAGGTCGCAGTGGACTGTAACCCCTTTTGAACTATTAACTATAACATAACACTTAGGAAACACAACATTTTTTTTTTGTATCACCTTGAGTCTTCGCTCAGAATTCTCCTCTATGTTATATTCAAGGGTAACCCCTACATTGAGCATAAAATGTGTATAGAATTTCATCAACCCTATTTATATCTATGTATTTTTCCCATCAATCTCTGATGCATTGTTTTCAGAGCATGTCAATTTCGAAATTGACTCATATTTATTAATCCTGTTTTTTTTCCAATACATAGTTACATCGATATGGCGTGATTGCTCATTTAAGGACTGACCATAGGCACTCAAAGGACGCTGCGTGTATACTGCTGCTCTCATTTTCTCTTCGAATCTTGATTCATGTTATACGAATGATTATATCCAAATTAATCGATAATCTTTTCGAAATGACACGGGAGTATTTTTGTTCCGAAGAGTTCGTGAAGATTTATGTTCTAAAGATTCACAAATTGCGCCTATTTTAATAGATCGATGTAGCTTCTACTGTTCAAGCTGGCGGCTGGGCATCAGATGCAGTTGTCGATTTTGGAGGTGCAAGGCTCAACAAAGTTTTGGGTGCATTATTAGCTATTGGAGGAAAATGAAACTGAACTGCTCGTCACTCGAAACGTTAATAGTAAAATTTGGCATCAACTTTCACTTCTTATAATTTCTAAAATACTGAACGCATTTTGAAATGAATCTTAGATTTTGAAAGCTCTTTTCAACGACTATCGAATCATTTCTTTCAGCTCCTTCAAGATTGATCAGGATCAAAGATACAGGGTGAAACAAAATCTTGTGCATGTTTAACAAAAATTTTCCACCTCGCCACTTTGTCCGAAGACCACGTTGCTTTTATTTCATGCGGTCATTTCATGAATAGCAACCATACCTCAGGACATTTTTGAGTTTTTGCCAATAATTGCAGGGCGAGCTGCAGGGGTTCCGGAAAAACAAATTTTTTTGCATTTTTTTTTGAACTGACTAATTTTGAAAAAGTTTTACAAATGGAGACTTCAAGGCATTTCAGGGAAGCCTTTTAGCTGAGTGGAGTGGATGTTTATTTGTCGATGAGTTGCGATTTAATTTGTATGGATGGACGTATTTGGTGTGGAGAGAAACAGGTGAAAAGTATGGAGAAGAGCATATGGAGGCGAGAGTGGCATTTGGAGGAGGTGGTGTGACTGTTTGAGATGGGATAATGACAGGGACGGGCCGAAACCAAATTTTTGGGGGGGGGCAATCCATCGAAAATTTTTCAACTTGACATTGAATATACAGGAATTCGTTATATATATTTCAGTATAATATTTGTTTCGGTAAAAAACAATTCAAAATAACGAATTTCAGCAGAGTGAGGAGTAATTAACTTCTTTTCCATCTACCGAACATTCAATTAAGTAGATTTTATGTAGTTTTTTTTTCACTAAGGGTACCTTGATGTTGCTTGAGCGAAGGCGATAATGAGGAATGGAAGAACGGACCTGGTAGTGTCAGTGGGCTAGAGTATGAATGCTGAAAGGTATCAAGTTAGGTGTTTAAGAGATGTTGTGGTTCCTTTTGCAGAAAATTATGGCGATGAATTAATGTTAATTGATGATGATGCACGTCCCCATCGTGCTAGGAATATCTCAGAGTTTTTTCGGTTGGAAAATATAGAGCGAATGGAGTGGCCTGCACGATTGTCTGACATGAATCCAATCGAACACGTTTGGAGTACGTTGAAGTTGATATTAAATGAGCAAGGGAAGCAATTTCAAAATTTGAGTGAATTGGAAAATGCATTTTACGTGAATGTGAGGCTTTTCCGCAATTTTTCATACCCAATTAAGTGGACAGTATGCCGAGGCGAGTGGTTGAAGTCTTAAGGGTCAGAGGAGGATCAAAAAAATATTATTAATATACGGTGTTTTTTTGTTGGTAATAAGCTGTATTAATGTACTGTTCGCTAAGGTTTCGAACTTTCATGATAGACTGTAAGTTCAAAAGTAATAAATTATTGATTGTTCTGTTGAAAGGCTCCTTTGAAAAGCTTTAAAGCCTTCATTTGTAAACCTTTTCCAAAATTAGTCAGTTCAAAACAAAAATTAAAAAAAAAAATATTTTTTTTCCGAAACCCCTGTTGTTATTGGTAAAAACTCAAAAACGTCTCGAGGTATGGTTTTTATAAATATAAAATGACAACATTTGTTGAACATGCACAAGATTTTGTTTCAACCTGTATCTCTGATCCTGACCAATCTTGAAGGAGCTGTAAGAAATGATTCGATAGTCGATGAAAAGAGCTTTTAAAATCTGGCCTGCAATTTAAAATGCGTATAGTATTTTAGAAATTATGAGAAGTGAAAGTTGATGTCAAATTTCAAAAGATCCTGATCACATGAATATTTTCTGATACGTAATGTGCCAGTTTAATTAACCGAGTTTATTTAATGGTTACCTTAACGAGGGGTATTCATAAATTGAAATCCCAAGTTATTCATCCGTCTTTTATTCCCTAGATATACCACCGTTAAAAAAGCATCAGGAACCGAACATGAGAGTGTCAAAGGGAATCACGCGGCTTAGGTAAAAGATGGCTGAAATTTTCAAGTAACACTGTTTTCACCTCATACAATTGATTGATTGATGAATTGAAAGGACTGGCCTTCAATAATCTGAATCTTCGGACCGTTTTCTCAGAATTTTGTCGAAGATAATGACCCTTTGCCATCGCACAACATTAATAGGAAGCCGATTCTACGTCTCGAAGACTCTGTTTGGGAAATAGTTGTACAGGATTGAGTGTGGCTTCCTGTAACAGGTAATATACAAGTTACCCCTTCATCTGAGAAATGGAAAATAAAACCACCGCAACCCTGTTTCAAAGTCCAGGCGAAACCAGTCAAATGGAATACGGAGGTGCGGATTCAATGAAATCTTGATTTCTCCTCAGATTAGCCGCATATTCATGAATAGAACATACTCAATTTGCATCGAGTCTTACTCGAATTAATATTACGTCGTTTTGAAGGCTCCTTTTGTAGCAATCAATTAAGGAAAAGTTTGAAATATCTTGTTATCAAGGAGTATAACACAGTTCGATTGAAAAAGATAAGAGTGATCAAAAGCATAGAACCTTGGAGAACAGCACATTATTCACATAGAATGAAGGTGAACAATCTGCGACTCTAACTCAACTTCTCAACTAAATCAAACAGTAAAGAGTCTCCATCAAAATCTATATTGAAGACCTTATTGAATACGTATTAGATCAACAATCATAAGGATGAGGTATTAATCATTTTTAATTTTTGTCCCATTCAATGTGTAGTTCGGTGAATTCTGACGAATGGTTTTCTGACAGACCGCAGTTCAGTTTCTATCTGTTATTTGAGTTTTCATGAGAATTCCCATATCTCCCATCCTCATCCCAAAATTTGAAATATTTGGGATAATAAAATAGTTCTACATCAGTGGAAAATATTCCATCACGAAGTTCACCTCACAACTGCTATGACTGCTCCCAAATATTTAAATTTTTTACTACTTCAAAATTGTACTCATTTATAGTAACATTTCATCCGATACGTGGTCTGGGTTTTTTGTGATTACTATATATTTGGTCTTGTCCTACTTCCTTGGCTCCTTCTTCCAACAGGGTTAAAACTTCTTTCGCGTCTCTAATGGACTTACAATCAGATATCATATCATATATCATTGTGGGGCAACTGGACTAATATAAATAGAATATCAGTTGCTCAAAAGGGGATTCAACGTTTGATCTTCGGTATTCACTCGAAGTCATCTAGCAGGTCTGTTTTTGTAGAGAATAAAATACAAACAGTTCCATGTATTAATGAATATTATGTATGTATGTATATATATATATATATATATATATATATATATATATATATATATATATATGTATATTGTATACTTCACGTCAATAAATCCAGGCAGGCAAAATTTTTGTCAAATTCAACATCCTGTATCTTTTTTCGTAGTTCTCCGATTTTGTTGAAATTTTTACCAGGGATAGTATTGGGTCTTGTTATATTAACCTGAACTTTGCGAAAATACCTGTAGTTCATCCGTTATATGGGGTATTATATTATATTATTATTATTTATTCAATAGAAGCAATTCGGGAATGAATTTAAAGTATGCCACCTTGTATGGTAGAAGTGATGAGAAAGCGAGGTGGAAATACACGCTATTAATTTTCAAATGTTAGTTTATGTTCACTAGTTAATTCTTAATCTGTAATGATAGAAGAGGAAATCAGAAAAATAAACAATTTTATATGATAAATGAAACTATTTTGAAATTAATCACCTATTTCAGAAATGCATTTGTTACTTTATGTATAGCCTCGAAACAAATATTTATAATATATTCCATAGTCTCCCCATTTTTCCCATACTCACAACTAGGGCTCTCAACCGAACTCCTTCATAAGACCATGCTATTCATGGCCTGTTCTAATTCGATTTAGAACAGGCTATATTCTCATGGGAGGGTAAAAATCCAGCAACTCTGATGGAATCATCAAGAATAATATCTTTACTGAAAAAATTGCATACATTTAATTCAGATTGCCAAATTTCTTTATCGCTTCGAATCATATCAATTATAAAATTGGGACGAAAAGGTTTACGCGACTTCAATCTGGGGACTGTATTATCTGGAATATAGGTGAGTATGTGAAATGAATTTGGAAAGAAATTTAATTTGTTTCAAAAATTCAAAGCAGTTGTCTCTGCGAATATAGGGACGTACAATATTTGAGAGGACTGGTAACCAAGGAGTAAATGTAGATTTTAGAGTACCACCAATAATCCTAATTTAGTTGGGCCTTATCTACTCGATAAGGATCATGCATATTACTGATATGAGGATTAGATTGGAAAGTCGCATTCTATGAGCCGGAACAGTTCATCTGGGCCCTCTTTTGAGTTTGGGTACTGGAAAATATCACGCAAGCATAGGCGGAATTTTTTTTTTTTGGGGAGGACACCCATTAAAAAAAATTCTCACTCGAGTTCGGACGAATTATTGAATTAAGTAAATTTCAGACACATTTCATTGGTACTGGGAAGGGTAGCGTGAAACTCTTGGACACCCTTTTTCTGCCTATGCATATAAGAAGCAACTAGACACATTTCAATGACAAGACATCATTCTATGATGGTTCTGCGATGTAAATATAAGCAATTTGAACATTTTAAATTTGCATTTAGGTAGATAGAAAATTGAATTTATATATTTATCCTTGTCGAATCAGTGTGAAAATATTGGAGTAAACAATGTGTCATCGTATTGATAGAGGTGCCGGTCTATTCAGTAGGTGTTAGGTATTACCTAATCTATGATCAAGAAAGTTACACTCATTCGCTCATCATTCCAATACCAGTTCGGACGTGCTCAGTGATGCACGTCATATTTTCGTCAAATTTACATTGATAGAAACGTGATGCCCATGGATAATTAAAATAAAGAACAGGATTGAGTCATTTATGTTATTTTTCATTGAAACCTTGGTATCCAGGATATATATATAATTTTTTGCATTCAAATTTTAAAAAATCCATATCCCCTTTATCGACGCATAATAAATATTCAATCGATTAAACGCTGAAAATTTGCATCCAATGACCTAAGGATTGGACTCAGAAAATGGAATTCCATCCCCTCATTTTAAAAACTCAATATCTCATGAGTTGGTGCATATTTATAACGTTAATGTTATCACGCGCTGAAAATTCAATATATAATCTGTAGGATCGAGGGGATGAATATCCAACCCCTTATTCTGTATCTTATGAATTGTTCATTCACGTATAATAATATATGGTAATCAGAACTGTTACATAGACGAAATTATTCGATGAAAACATTAATCAGTCACCTTGAGATCCAGGAAGTGAATTCTCACAGTTCATGTATATCCGACTCTTTGAAATAAGGGAGTGGGAGTTCACCTCCTAAGGTCAGTGCTTGACAGTCTTATAAACTGAGAACATCCATGAAAGGTCTCTAAGTACTAAGTATCATTATGTGCTGAAGATCAGTTCATTAAATATCCATAATAAAAGGTCGAAATTTACAGTGTTTAATTATATTCACAAAATAATAATCAGTTTTCAATATCAGGAATCATTATGCGAGAATAAACAGGTCATGTCGTAACGAATGTTATCATCCGGTAATTGAAATTTACATGTTAGATCTCAAGGTCAACAGATGAAATTTTCAGCGACTTGTCGTATACATATAACATTTCTACATACCGATCATCTCTACTAGCCAATGGAGAGTTGTGGTTTCAAATTCGGAAAATAACGGAAATGGTCAAAGTTTTTCAGAAAATATCTCAAGTTCTATAATACACGCTTATCAATTCTGCGATTCCTATGTTCATAATATATTTAAGTACCAAGCACTACAGTTCCCCTTTTCCACATGTAATTCAGAAACTGTCAATTATATTTCAGACGCATTCCAGAAATCTTCATTTCTGATTCAGAAACTGTCATTTGTAATTCGAAAGTTCGGATGCAATTAGAAGTTACCGTCAGATTTCAGTCATTTCATAATAGTTGACATACCGTGAATCATACATCATATTCAATTAGGTATGTTTCCATATAGGTATTAAACCAATACAATCTGGTGAAATGTCTTGGTTCTGGCTCTTCTTTTTCCAACGCTCGATTTCAGTTAAAATATGCTGAATCTTCTCAATCGATTCCTCAACTAACACCGTAACTTAAGGAAGCATATAACACCTAATAGAAATGAGTCAAATTTTAATTCAAGATGCAGTTGACAACAATGTCGGCATCTGGTGTAGTAGCCATAGAGAGAAGACGGGATTCGTTCACAGTGCTTTCAGCAAATGAATTGGTTGAGGGTTTGTTGCAACACTGACAAGATATGAGGAACCAGTGATTTAGAGATGCTCCAAGCCATTCGAGGTTGGTGACCGTTATCACCCAGCACCAATACTACTGCGTATGAGCACTCACGGTGGTGATTGTGCTCGATCAGCACATCATACCACTTCTCCTATGCAGATACAATTGCGATAGAAGACATGCCTGTATAGGTGGGGTTTTTTCAGTTTTGTGTTAAAGGTCAACTCTTCACCGGAAAATAAAAGTTCATTTATTATCATTTTTTTATCTGATTTTGTCTGATCGTCTGATCATCTGCATCGATATTGTTCGATCTGAATTTCAAATTGCCTTTCCTGAAACATAATTGACTATATTTTGAATTTGATTGAATGTGCAATTTGCATTACGTTTGATGTTTTCTGAAATATAATTGATTATTTCTTAAATTCAAATGACTTATCTGAAATACATTTGATGTCTTCTGAAATTCAATTTACCAATCAGAATTTCATATGACATATTTATATTATGAAATTCGAATGACTGATGTGAATTACATTCGATGTTTAATGAAATACCATTTACTAATCTGAAATACAACTGATATTTTCTGAATTTTAATTGACAATTGAATTGAAATTGGAAATGCCATAGACACAACTTTTAGGTGTTTCCGTCCAAATATCTGCTGAAACTAATCTGCTGCTTTCAAACTGGTTACTTACATATCTTTTCAAGGTGCGAGTTAAGAGGAGTGGATGAACCGTCAAAGTAAATTTAATATTCTTAACATTAATGTACAAAGTATGGCTAACAAGATCGACATACTAACTTTATTGTTGAATAACGTTACTGCTGATGTAGCTATAGTTACTGAAACCTGGATGCCTGAGGATATTATGAAAAATATTGTAGTGCAAGGCTATAACCGTGCATCATATTACGCTAGATGTACACGTAAACACGGTGGTGTTGCTGTGCTGATAAGAGATGGGATCGCAGCCAGGAAGCTTGCCTGGCTTGGGAATTTGACAGAGGATTTACATTTTGAAGCAGCGGGATTAGAGATTCTGAACGAGGATGTGATAATAGTGGGAGTATATAAAACTCAGTTAGCTGATTTGGAAGTATTCCTTACAAAGTTGAATGCAATGCTAGAAATTATGTCTACAAAGTATGGGAAAAAGCGAATTTACATTGGAGGAGACTTCAATATAGATGTAAGTAAACCGTCGTCTGCATCAGGTGAGTTGCGTGGTGTGATGTCAGAATTTGGAATGCTGAATTGTTTTACAGAACCTTCACGCAAACAATCATGTCTTGATAATATATTTACGAACGATTTTCAATTCAAGGCGAATACCTTCGAGGCTCATGTGGCAGACCATAGGGCGCAGATGCTGGAGATTCTGAAAAGATGGTCTGGATGCCGCTATGCTGTGGTTCAGTACCAATCAGTTGCTCCTCAACAGAAATAAAACCCAGACTCTTTCATTCTCGTTGGATGTAAAAAGCGAAAAGAAATCTGTGAGATTTCTGGGCATCACTCTCCAGCAGAATCTGAAATGGAATGAACACATAGAGGTACTCACCAGAAGACTTTCCACAGCACTGTTTGTGGTCAGAAGGATGAGGCAGTTGGGCACACAGAAACGGTGATGGCGGCTTACTATTCCAACTTCCATAGCCTGATTTCATATGGCATAATCCTATGGGGAAACAGTCCACATGTGGAGATGGTGCTAAAAAAACAGAAAAAGTGTTTAAGACTGATGAACTACTGCAATCCTGAAGAGAGAACAAGCTGTAGGCCATTATTCAAAAAATTGAGAATACTCACCGTAACATCCTTGTACATACTCACCTGTGTTCTATACGTATATGATAATAGGTCAGGATTCAGACAAAATCATGAGAATCATGAATATAACACCCGAAGAAGAAATGAACTACAGTGTTCCTATCACAGAGTGACAGCGGGTCAGGCGGGTTTTAATTACTGGTGCACGAAATTATTTAATAAGCTTCCGGAACACATAAAGGCCTGCGTTGTGAGATCCAGGTTCAGGAAATCAGTAGTGTCCTTGTTGCTGGACAGAACAATTTATACTTTGGACGAGTTTATACCAGAACATTTCATCCGATAGTCAGCTTCGTATGTTCTGTGACTGTGTTTGTAGCTATTTGTCATGTTTATATATATTTTTTTAATTTCTATTTACTATATTGCTCTGTCGTAATTTTTTATTTATACTATATATTTTAATTATTTACTACATGCATTTGAGTTGACGATGTGATACATTTTGAGAAAATGTCATACACTAATAAAAGATATTATTATTATTATTATAATCTAACAATCCCAGAATTTTGGGAGTAAGATATGTCGACCTTACACAATGGAATATTTCCTTTACTACACTAATTCAAGATCTGATTTCAAGGGTAAAAATGGAAATCATCACCAGAATTATAATTATTGTTTATTCATCATTGTTATTAACACAAGTTATTACAAGGATTGGACATGTCTGACTCCATCTCATCTGAGAAGTTAATAGTTACCAAAGAATTACTTCTAATTATTCACCTGTCCCATGGTAAAATTACAAATTCCTGAATTGACTAGTAGATTTACTTGTGAGACTCAAAGATGAAAAAATGATATAATTTCTGTTAGAATACGTTTTTTGAATGGGGATACTAATAACTACACCTAAATCATTCACTTATCTTGAAACAAATGCACAAAGTCAAGTATCGCATTGGGTAATCAAAAACAGTTCAGACCTGCAAACTCCCTCCTGCATTGAACTAGTATCGAAGACCTGAGAAAACGGTAAGCAACGTGATGCACATGAAAAAATCGAACTTTATTTTTTAAAAACTTTTAAGAAGATTGTTTAATTATTTAAGTCTATTCAATTCTTCTTCTCAGTTGTTTGCTTGTTTGTATTTTGAACTGAAAATATTTCATGTATGTATGTATTTCCATGCATTCTAGGTTTCAGTGAAACCCCTCAGAAGCTACTTAAAGCTTGTGCGAGTTAGAATGATGGGTGTGTTCTGTGTAGGCTTTGTTACTGTGTCCCGACGCCACCTTAGGCACAGCACTGTTAATTGTTTACCCAACAGTGAATGGTTCGGCGCGTTCTCCATACCAGAAAATTTCTTCCCTGGCGGAGACTCGAACCCCGACTTGCCGGGTTGCCGGGTCGGAGTCCAGAGCCCTATCCACTAGGCTACACGCACATTCATGTATTATTTCTTCAATTTCATTCTGATTTTCTGATGTATTTTGATTTTGTCGGTCTTTTTATTGTTTTCTGTATTTTTTATGTGAAAAAAATCTCTATTCAAATCTTCTGTGAGGTGATTAGGAATTTTTGTGTACCTTATTTATTGGTTTTCTTTTATTTTGTTGTCTTTCGGATAATCAGTTTTTAATTTTCGACATAATTCGTTTAGTTGTTATCTCATTCTACGAGAGATTTTCATTGTTTTTTTTTTTAAAGATCTTATAGCTATTGTCAACTTGTTATGAGTCTTTTTCATTACAGTTTTGAAAAGAAACATTTATTTCGAAGTTTATCTGAGGTGATGAGATATTGTGTACCTCATTTATTGGTTCTCAACTATTAGTACGAGAGCTAGTGAACCTTTTGAGTAACGGTTTGCCTGTAAGGCTAGAAATTTTTATAGTGATAGTTCCTAGCATGCTAAGGACGGAAATCATCGCCTGGCACCCCTCACCCCTGCACGTCATCAAGATCTATATCTTTGAAAGTGTTAAAAAAATTAAAAAATAAACTTGTTCCTGTAAGCTTGAAACTTTCATACGATTTTGTTCGTTCATTGTGAAGTTCAAAAAAAAATTGACAGGCGATTTCGACGAGCACAAGTACCTGCCAGGCGACTCGAAAAGGGTGTAAAATACGAACAAAAATGAACTTTTTTATGTAAGGCTGAAATTTATATATGTGTTCGTCTGAGGGAATGAAAAAATAAGTTTTATTATTAATCTTCATCATCATCTGATATGTTATCATTAATTTTTCATCATATAGTACAGTTGTTTCAAGCGTAGTACACTGTGTCTTAAATTGGTTGGGGCCGCATTATATCTCAGCTATTATTGAAAATAGAGTCATGCGGTTTTCGAAACCCTGTGTCACTTTTTTGTAAAAGTCCACAAACAGAAATATTCCATCTTCTTTTGTTTCTGGAATACAGTGCGAAAATGATAATGTTCACTTTTTGAAGATGTTATTATTTCTCGGGCTCTGCATAAGAAAGAAAAAAAATTAAAACTTATAATGATATTTCATCTTCTTTTGTTTCTGGAATACAGTGCGAAAATGATAATGTTCACTTTTTGAAGATGTTATTATTTCTCGGGCTCTGTATAAGAAAGAAAAAAAATTAAAACTTATAATGATATTTTTACGTAGAAGTCAGTGGCGTAGCTAAACATTTTTTCAAAGCATTGTTTTTGAGATTGAATTGGAACGGAATTAAATTTTTCATATGGAACACCATGTTTATTTTAACGTCAAACTGTATCACGACCTATGCTTCAATAAATTTCAGTTGAAAAAAATATCCCACGCATTTAATCAATATTCACAAGCATTTAATCATTACTTTTTCAAAAAGCCATGTGATCTAAACCCATTTATTTTATCCTATTTTGAACATAATTTCAAAATATCAACTGAAAAATGGTTTTTTGATGCATGTGTGGAAGAATTCATGTCTTACTTAAAAAAAAACAAACAGAAATACAGTAGGCGCTTAATGCCGGATTATCGAATTTGTACAGGAAAAAAAAGCTAACTTCATATGATTTTCACTACTATCCAAGTTTCGGAAAATAAGACCGCTATTTTGTCAAGGGACGCTATGAAACAAGAGAAAACAAATACGTGACATCACTGTCGAGGTTAGGTCCGGACTGCCGAGCGGGAAAAACTACTCTCGGTGATCCGGCGTTCAGCTGTATAAAATGCCGGATTATAGAGCGGGTTACTTGGGTCCCAAAGTGCCGGACCACCGAGCGTACCGGATTGGCAAGCGCTGGATTATCGAGCGACGACTGTATACATTTTTCGGATGGTTGACGCTCAAATTTATTAAAGGTAAGGTTGTGATACATCGATGTATTCAGAAAAAAATGAGAAGATTTGACGTTAAAACATACGAGGTGTTCCATTTGAAATATTTCAAGTTTGAGCTATATCTTAAAAACATTTATTAGATAAAAATTTTAAGCTACGCCACTGACTTCTACGTAAAAACATTATTATAAACATTTTCATACTTTTTTTTTCTCATACAGGGCCCGAGAAATAATAACATCTTCAAAAAGTGAACATTTTTCATTTTCGCACTGTATTCCAGAAACAAAAGAAGATGGAATATTTCTGTTTGTGGATTTAAAAGTTTTACAACATGACTCTATTTTCAATAATAGCTGAGATATAATGCAGTCTCAACCAATTTAAGACACAGTGTACTACGCTTGAAACGACTGTACTATATGATGAAAAATTAATGATAACATATCAGATGATGATGAAGATTAATAATAAAACTTAATTTTTCATTCCCTCAGACGAACACATATATAAATTTCAGCCTTACATAAAAAAGTTCATTTTTGTTCGTATTTTACACCCTTTTCGAGTCGCCTGGCAGGTACTTGTGCTCGTCGAAATCGCCTGTCAATTTTTTGTTGAACTCCACAATGAACGAACAAAATCGTATGAAAGTTTCAAGCTTACAGGAACAAGTTTATTTTTTTAATTTTTTTAACACTTTCAAAGATATAGATCTTGATGACGTGCATGGGTGAGGGGTGCCAGGCGATGATTTCCGTCCTCAGCATGCTAGGAACTATCGCTATAAAAATTTCTAGCCTTACAGACAAACCGTTAGTCAAAAGGTTCACTAGCTCTTGGACTATATTATGTATCCCTCCTACAAAAAAGTGAAGTTATTTCTTCCCTCGAGTATGAGAATCAAAATGGTAAAATTTGGTCATGGCTTGTTTGACTGTTTTCGGCCATCGTTCTGTGTGGACTTGTGCATTCCATACTTTTTTCAATTTCGTTATTAGTGTTCTCCAATATCGAAACTTCACAGCAATTTAGGCAGTCAAGAAAACAAATCTTGACAAATCAGGAATCTGGTGTTTTCACCAATTCGACACGTCACTGCTTTTACTCTATTTGCAAACGTCGGAAGTGCATTTTTTGGTTGAATTGACCAACTCGAACACTGTTCTCGGAAAATACAATCTAGTAATGCACTCTTCTGGAGAGAGACAGATTTCATTCCTGGTGTGCATATGGGCCGAAACTAATATTTTCAGCCAATCACTCATGTTATACTCACGTGCGTAGATGGAGCTAACCAAATTATGTACCCGTGGCAGCAGTACGTTCAGGCAACGCCGACATGAAAGGGAACAGTGTAATATTGTTAACGATGTTGGTAGGCGTTATCGCTAGCCGAGTTCAATATTAGTTGAATAGGTTTTTGATAATCTGTGTTGATTATCTGAATTCAAAGTCATAATTGAGCTACTGCGGAGATTTCATATCTGTTGTGGTTGGATATAATGGATATTGTAACATTGTCTCTGAAACTATGTTAAAATAAGGATAGATAAACGGTCAGGGCTCTTTTCAGTTCAGACGTCAACTTGTTCATTAGATCTTTTCATTTTGAAAATTTTTCTTCACAATTACATTTTTCCTGCTCCGTTCATACAAGTTATATTATTATCAACTCCAGATAACAGGACATTCGTGAAATTTACCATGAATAATATTTGTCGTTTGGTTTCGAATATCGCAACGGTAAAAAAACTCTCAAAACCTTCCTATTCAGTTGGTAGCTAGACTCCAGTGTGAAAAATAGCATTGTCGATTAGGAAGGTGAAACATCAGAAGAAACAGGAAATCTGCGATAAATCAAAATTTAAATGAAACTAGGAGAACTAGAAGAAAAAGGACCCAGCCCCTCTACCTTTGCTCTATGCCATGATAAATATGGCCTTCATGAATTCCTCTGTGATTTATTCAACCAATAATTACATTTAATGAAAAGAGATACACATAGACATGGATGAAGTAAAGATTATACTCAAAATGATTCAAAAATTGCAATCTCTCCGAATAAAAATTACAAAATGTATTTCTGCTACTCCCGTCAGAAGAGGTGGATGACAGCAATTTATTGTGGACAATGTGGACTACGGATATGCGGGGAGCATCTCGAGGACATTTGCAAAAGGCCATATCATACTACTTCCATCCGAGGCATTGTTTGATTTTCCATTATCACAAGTAGGATCTTATTTATACCCCCCAGTAAACGAGAAAACCATCTCATTCTTCCCATGGTTCAAAATGAGACCTTTTACCTCACAATATTCACTAGTGCTATCTACAGCTATGCTCACATTAAGGATGAGATCATCAATAGTGTCTGACTTTGGTACAACTGCAGCATCATCAGCAAAGAGTGAAAATCTATTTTGGGCAGTAGGGTAAAACCCGGATAGATGCCCCAGTTGGATAGATGCCCCATTTTCAAAATACCTAACTTCCCAAACTCTCCACTAATAACTAATAGTGTAAGAATGATCCACTGTCACCCTTAACTTCAGTTGGTAACGAAATATGGTACACTGAGGACGCGTTTTGCAAGTGTATGTGATTATTTCCGCAACGAACTTCGAAAACATGAAAAAGTTTCAAAGGCTAGTATTTGCCGTTGTAGAACTTTCAAAGTAGTTATAAATTCGATCAAATTTTTTGTTATATCAATAAACTGGTTCTTCAAATGTGCATCTAAGTATGACCAGTTGTTTTTTTTGTTTTTAATTTGCGAAAAAAGTGCATGGGCATCTATCCGTACCGAAAAGGATAGTTGCCCTGTTTTTACGAGGGATAGATGCCCTTAGGGGACATATATATCTCTATACAACTCATACACCTGTATAGTCTGAGTATTAATTCTTTTAAATATTTTAGTGTTCTGTTATAGCTTGTGTACCAATCTGAACTATTTACTGATCGTAGCAAAACCATGTATGAGTATGAGAGAAAAGAAGGAGTACAAGGTCAAGTTTGCTCTTGGACCACAGAACAACTCGAAGCAGCTTCCGATGAGGAAGAACATTACGAAGGCGTTATGCCCCTGAAATATGAAATCATGAATGAAAATACAGAGTCTCGGTCCAACTGGATTCAGTGTATAAGGTTTCACTCAAGTGGCTTCATGAAACCGTACACTTTTTCGGAACTACTGCTGAAGATGTGGAAAACTTAAACCACCATATTACTGATCCCCTCTTCGTTGTTTTGTTTTGTTTTGTTTTAAAAAGAGTACATATTTCTATTTCTGTCGAAACCTATTAGGTATTTAATATTTTATAACAACAATGAAAAATTCGTATACCTATTTGTTGATACCTACCTGATATTTTATGATATAAAGAATTTATATTTTCGTTTAATAAATGCTTTCGAAATTTTATTAAGTAGGCTGATTTAAGTTATGTTACGATTATAACAGACATAACGATAAGAGATTTCATTGAATTTGGCTTTGTAATTGGACCACACAATATGAAGGGCATCGATCCCGGACTGGAGGCATCTATCCCTCTCAGTATTTTCATAGTGGGGCAACTATCCATACCTGTAGGCATCTATCCCCAGAAATAATGTTCCACAAAAATCAAAATTCTGTGAAATCTGTTAATGCTAGGTCAGAAAAAATCCACAGTATTTTAACTCGAAGAACAAGTCTAGCTACTTTCATAAAAATTATTCAGATAAAATCGATATTTTCGAAAATATGAGGCAATCTCGAAAAGTGGGGCATCTATCCGGGTTTTACCCTATCGCATGAAAATATATAATTCATGAATATAATGAACAGCAGTGGTCCTAGTATGCTGCCTTGTGGGACACCGCTGCTCACCTCCTCAATACAAGAGACAAATTGGGATCCCCTCCTAGCCAGCTTCACTCTCTGAGTCGTACCAACCAAGAAGCTCCTAAGCCAATCCAGAGTATTACCTCGAACACTATAGCCTTCAAGTTTGCAGAGAATTGAATAGTTCGAATGCTTTCTTCTGATCGGAAAGAACACACGAAACCAGATCACCCCTATCGAGTTGGGCCAATATATTCGGATACAAATCAATGATGGTATGTTCAGTGGAAACCCCCTTTCGGAAACCGAATTGCTTTTTGTTGAAAAATTTTTGTTTGTCAAAGAATTATAATGATCTGATGTAAAAATCTGAGTTTTAAAATTGATGGAAAAACTCCTTCTCTAAAAGAAAGATCAACTAAATCAGTGAGAGGTTTTGCGATTAAATCAGCTACGTGCCTCATGAGCGAGCATTGCACCTCATCAAAGCATGAAGATGGCTTATCTGACAATGACATTATAATATCATGAACTTCACCCTCTTCATAAGGAAATAAAAACAAGGTGTTGTCAGATGATTTCTTATCCCGCCCATAAGCTATTTCGCCTATAGTCGACCACATACCAGTCAGTTCCTGTACCGAATGGACAAAATATTTACTAAAGGTTTCCACTGCCAAGTTAAGATCGTACATCTTATCATCTCCGCCCTTATATGTAAAATACTCTGGAAGATCGTGTCTATCAGCGCGATTTGTCTCTTTCTTTATAATGTCCCAAGCCGTACCCGACTTATTTGTACCTTACCAAAATATTAGGATCACTTGAGTATTTACTAATCTTATGAAGCTCTCGAAGTAGGTATCTGTTATCGGAAATCTGTAGTAATCCATGGTTCGCCTTTCGTTTCATTTTCTTGATGACATCTTTCTAACGGAAAACTAGTGCTGAATATGTCGACAAAAAATGTCTGGAAATCATGGTCCACAGACATTCCGCCCATCAAAGAAGACCAGTCAACTGCAGACACCTCCGAACTGAAGCGACTCACATTCTCATCCTCCGAAAAAAAAGCATTTATAGAAATGCAAATAAGAAATGCTATTGACCTGAGCAGGAAACGAACTCAACTGTTTGATTCAACAGTTCGCTGGCAGTTGCGTATCTCATTTTAAATTTTTTGATTTCATGAGAGTTCTTGCGCGAGTGAGATTGGGATCAGGAAATAATTCGAGAATACACAGGAAAAACGTGTATTACACTTTATCTTTTGAGGATACTTGTCATTATTGCAAGTAGACACTGATTCATCTACTGTGTGAATGTTATTTTTCCGAGGGAACAATAATGTATATAATTTTTATTATTAGATATGAAATATTTGAATGAAATACATAATTTGTTGACGCTATTTCATGTTCAAATCTGCATTTCAAATGAAGAAAAGAAGTTTTATAAGTTGACTAATTACTTGCACTAATAATAGTATATTCTAAAACAAGTTGCAGAATGAGCTCCTATTCCAACACGAATGCGAAATTCGAAAACGAGCGACGAAGGAGCGAGTTTTCGAAAGCATAAGTGTTGGAATTGCCTTCTGCAACGAGTATTAGACGATATTTTCTCTATTTCAGTCAAGTTTCGTGAAATACTCTCGAAATTCAAATGAAAATTCAGATTAGTGACTTTTGTATTGTAGCTTGGCAGTTGGTGTGACTTACGAAATTTGACAGATCACAGAATTAGAATTGATATGATTCGAAAATTGATTGGATCGGAAATCAGTACTGACAACCACAAAACGAAAAATATAACTGAAAACAATGCTGTAATGAGTTTCATTACAGCACTACTTTCAGTACTGTAATGAACTCATTACGATACTGAAATAGAGAAACTAATTTATATATCTTCAGTTGAATATTTCAAATTATGCAGTTTCATCTATGAATTGTTCTCAGAAGAGATAAATTTCATGGAACTGTGTTTTTATTGTTATGATCTTTAACTTTTCATAGAAACCGTTAATCACTGTATGAGAACAAAAAATTCCAAAAGTTGAATCAATTTAATTTTTTTTCAAATGGTTTTAGAAGAAATATTGTTTCTTCCTCATACGGAAAGTATCTTTGCCGTACTCGATTGCTTGCCAATAATATCGGGAAGGTATAACTTTCCTCAGGTCGATTTCAAAAAGCGGGCAACTATACCCAATTGATTTTTTTCTTTTGTTTCAATGAAAATAAACCTTCAAATAACCTTCTATTTGATGCGGGGGTGGGTGTGACAATTATCAAATTCAAAAAAGCATAAATACCATAAATTCCTTGTAGAAGTAAAACTCGAAGGATGAAAGAATTCTCTATGATAATTCTGTGTACAAGAGTATTGACAAGTCACGTTACTTTTTCGGAACGCTGGAGACAGGGGAGACAAAAGAAATGGCTTCGCTTTTTCAACGAATGTAAAAAATACTGATTCCGAGAAGAAACAATAATTATCCGCAACACCTGATCAGAAGAAGAGGAACATGTGAATATTCAGTTCCTGTAACTGATATAAGGAATAATTCAATATCCTCCGTTCATATTGGCCTAGAACTGAATTCCAGTTGGTAATCAAACAATTCCAGCAAGTTCGCATCCAACTTTAATAGTTTTGAAGTTATACGGCATCGACCTGCATCCCGTTCGGCACATACCAATAATCTGGTAATGCGGAACGAAATGTATTACGTGCGCTGAAACTCCAATATCACTCGGAAGGATTGAAGAAGTAACATTTCGACGAATTATTGATATGAGTAGTTGTTCACATCCACAGGAAACACATGGATCTGCTTAGTCGGTAAATAGAAAAGTTACGCTCGCTTTATCCTATATTCTCCAGTGGAAGCGGTTCTTGAGAAGTCAGTTCATCAGCAGTTTCTACTTTCATGTTACGGCACTGAGACAATTTCCAAGTAAGCACTGATATTTCAGTGAGAGCGTTTCAAGGAGCAGTCAGTTAATCAGCAGTTCCAACTTATGTGTTTGGTCAATCAGACTCTTTCCGAATAAGTACGAAAATTTGAGTAAATGCATTATTGTATAAGAATCATAGATTTTCATAAGTAGTATTGTGTACAGGTTAATTCACTAATATGGCTTCATAGAATTTTTTTAGGAAAGACACAAGAATCAGGATTGAAATTCCAAAGGCGAATCTCAAGAGAGAAGACGACTTCTCGTGTCCGAGGAATAACTGTACATACTCTTACCAGAGATAGAGTTGAAAATTAATTTCTGGATTTCCAGAGAAAGCTACAGGGTGATTTTCCAACTTCACGGAAATACTTAGACCATCATTACATCCAAACTTATTGACCGATATTATTGAAACTTGGGAGGTTATTTGCACATGCTAAGGCCGAATCAGAAAGATATCAATTATTTCATTATTTGAGGACCGGACTCATTCATCTTCATTCAAAGTGTTAAGAGTAAAACAAACACTTTGTATTTCGAATTACAAATAATTGATTTGCTTTTCAGATAGGAGCTAAATCATGCTTCAATTTTTGATGTTGCTTAAAGTTTTCACATCAACACTTATTTTTCTACAATTTTTTTAATTTGGATAGAGTCCGAAAAATTGAATTTTTCATCATGGAGAGAACTGAAAATCTTATATATAAAATGCGAAAGTATTAATGGAAAATTTTCAAAAAAGTGCAGAGCTTTAATAAGTACATTTCATAACGAAACAATAACAAATGAAAGAAACTAAAATACAGTAAAGAGTATCTTATAAAAATGAAAAACGAAACGAATGAATTGCTGAGTCAGCGTTATTTCAGAAGTGGTTCGAAATGAAAACCATTAGCTTGTATACATTTCTCTTGTCGAATGTTCAAATTGGAGACAGGCTTGCGAATCATTTCGCTATTATTTCTTAAAATATTGCAACAAATGATGATTCTGTTCATCAGCTGTTCTCTTGACTGGATTTCTTCAGAGTATACCATATCCTTCAATTTTCTCCATGAAAAATAATCTAGCGGGTTGGAATCTGGAGATACTCCTCGATTTACTAATTCAGTAAGAGGTTTTTACATCAGAAGAAGTGTCACTTTGGTCTATATCTTCGTTGTCGAACATCCGGTATACATACGAATAATTTTGAAATATGCTTATGTATACCCTATACACTTCACCAATTTTTTTTTTTTCGAAATATACCTTCTTTTACTCCATCGCAATAAGATCCGCGTCTGAGGTGGCCACCTAGTGTATCAACAAATTATTAAAGTCTTCCTCACCTTCAGTAACTTTTTTAAGAAAATTAATTATTTATTTTCGACCTCCACAAGATGTCTTAAGTTCTGTTCAGGTAAATAAATCCAATTTTTCGAAGTTTATCCAAATTCAAACTTTCATGAAAAAATACTTGTTCATGTGACGACTTTAAGCGATATCACAAATTGAAGCATAATTTAGTGTCTTCTAAAAAGCAAATCAATTATTTGTTATTCGAAATACAAAGTGTTCGTTTCACCCTGAACAGTTTAAATGAAGATTAATGAGACGGGCCCTGGAATAATGAAGAAATTTATATCTTTCTGACTCGACCTTAGCATGTGCAAATAACCTCATAAATTTCAATAATGTCTATCAATCAGTTTGGATTTTATGATGACCTGACTATTTCCATGAAGTTGGAAAATCACCCTGTAGTTTTCTGGGTAAATAAAGGAATTAATTTTGTATAGTGAACCAGTAATCACCTAGTCCAACTCTATCTCTGGTAAGAGTATGTACAGTTATTCCCAGGACACCCTGTATGTTTTGAAATTTCTAGGTTTTTCCGGAAGTGACATCAACTTTCATTTTTCAAATATGGAGACCCATTTTTGATTGCATAAATAGACTCTCCATTGTATTCTGAGAATTTGAATTTTTTATAGAAAATTTTCTTTGAATGGGAAAAAAATCTCAAAATTGCAATACAGACAACTTCAAGGTTTTTCCATTGAAAATTCTCATTTTTGATAATCTGCTGATACTTCTTTTCCGATAGTGTGATTTTTAGAAAATGACACCAGAGGTCACAAATCCTTTGTTAAAGTTAGAAGTGACGGAACATCGAAAAATCGTTTTTTCTTCAAATTGGAACCGTATTTTTCCGAAGCATTCAAGAATAATTCGTCAGAAAATAATAAGAGCATACGTCTAAGATTTTTATTTCAAAATCCAAGTTATTCAGGAAAAACAATTTCGTCTTCGATTTTCAATTCAATTCCGAATGTGTTTTTTCACTAGATAAATAAGCAGTCAAGTGAAATTTTTGGAAATCTCTGTTCAATCCTGAATCTTTTGTCTGTCCTAAAAATGTTTTTTAGAGTCATATTCGTGAATAACCCTTTATATCATGATAACGCATCACACGCGTCATCTGATGATTCTGTTCTGATTAGGAAATGGGAGAATATCGTAAAATAAAGTAGAAGCATGAAAAGTATAAACTAATGAAATCATTTCGAGAATTCCCATTTGAAAACAATTGAAGGAGCGTACTGAGTAGAGTGAAGAGAGAGAGATGAGTAGAGAAATGGCCGCGAAATCAAACGAATTCTAGGACACGTAAAACATCCCCACTATTCACTTCACAACTTTTCAGATAGTCTTTACTTTCCTCACGCTACAGTATGCTTCAACATCATTTCGATGAAGTAGGAAACAAACAACCTGACAAATTATCTCAAGACTCAACTTTTTCATGAAATTTTGGTGTCAAGGGAAATGGGGTCGAGCTGGATAAATATAGATGATAATATCCCTGTAGTGTCACAATCCATACTGAATTTGCCCGGTTTTTACTTTTAATGACATTTCATGTTTTAACAAGCGCTGAAACTATTCCGAATGGAAGTGCTCTAATTACGCTCTGCTTCAAATACCTAGAATTCGCAGTTCAACAGACGAACTTTGCACTTCTGCACTCCAACAAATTTTAAACTTCCGTAATTATTTGCAATGTCTCAATTTCAATGCCGCAAAAATCGATTCTGAGTTTGTGTTTTAACTTCCATTTCAGCTCTTCCAATTTGAAATTACCATCCAGAAATCGCATTATGAATATTTTAATAATTTCTTGGGTTATCTCGTGACTTTAATTCTAGTTTTATTCCTATTTCCAGTTACACTGTTCATATGGATTATCAATCCGATTTCAATAGGTGAGTTGTGGAGAGTGAAACTGACCGCCGAAATTTGTAGTTCATGTATTCTTCATCAAAACTCATAGATGTGAACATCAGTTTATTTTCTAGAGGGGCATAGCTCAGGATGAAAGTTTGAATCTACAATATATCTCATCATGACTGCATCGGAAAATATACAATACTGACACTATACAGGTGGTCAGAAAAAGAAAGGAATATGCATGTCATATTATTCTTTTCCTACGACAAACATTGCTGAATACCGCGAGTCACTATGGTGCCTAGTTTCCGTACAGCTACCGGGTGATTTTGGAATTTGGTCAATTATAATAATTCTGCATCTTTCATGCAATTTCCTCAGTATAAAGGCGTATTTCATTTTGAATTATGCCTCTTCACCGAAGGAGGCAAAAGCACCTGATATTTGAAAATTAAAAGTTTTCAAATTCATTGATATGATATTATTATTGCATGAAGTTAGGGAGTGTTTCTCAGAAGTATAGGTTCTTTTATGAGTTCTCCACTCAATGAGAAAATGAAATGTATTTGAACACAGATTATGTTTATAACAATTTAACAGTGTTCCCGGAAGTTAATGAGAGCCTGACTGAATATTCTTGACCGAAAGATATTATTTCGGACTTTCTATATACATATAATAAAATATATTTTTGAAATCTTCTAAGAAGCTGTATTTTTCATTCGTTCTGACATTAGAACCTACACGAAAATTTGGATACTATATCTAAAGTCTGTAAAGATCGAGTTAGCACAGTTAGTTCTGGTTCTATTCAGGGCTCATCAAGTTCTGTGGGGTATGTCTTCAAAACTCAACGTTTTGTCCAGTGTGACCCCAAGGTATTCAGGTCGTTTATTTTGAAACTCATGCCTCCAAAGTATATTTGATGTTCTGTATTGGCCAATTTGTTGTTCAGGTGGAAATCAAAAACCTCTATCTTCAGTCTACACTGTAAAAGTATTGATGGTACCCAGCAGGTTGCTTTTCAAGAAATCCTTGGAGACTTCAACATTTCTGTGTCCATCAGCTTGTGTCGTCAGTTTATCCGAACTTGATTCATCTCGTTTCAGCAATAAAAGTATGAGCTGAACAATAGGAGAGCAAGTAGTTTCTCTTCGATGAAATAGTCAGGATAAACAAAACATCGTTTTTTATTCATATAACCATTTGCAATAAAATCCGATGATCAACTTGGAACTAACATTTCAATACTAGTAGAGTTCTTCTTAGTACCTAGCTCACAACAGTTGAAGCATATTGTGTTCAATGTTGATCTTGATCGAAATCCCCATCTTCAGATTTCTATTATGACTTTGATGGTAGGAGTTCCCCAATTCAGAATTTATTTCATGAATTGATTATGAAAGGGAAGAAGAAAAACATACCGGAGATATCTTTCGAGGGGGTTATTCACTGCAAGGGTATTCTAATTAATGAAAGAGCAGAAGAAGAACCCTTTTTCTAAATAATAGGTTCTTGTGAATGGCAAATGTTGCTAATGTTATGATTACTAACAAATGAGAAAAGACGCTCTCATTTGAATTTCATTCCTGTCCAATTATCGTCTTCAGATTTTAACTGCTTGAAATGTTTGTCGAGAGTCGAATAATTAATAATAATTGTGACGTTTTAGTTGCTCCTCCGAATCAATATTCTCCAATGAGAATCTGCAAAAAAATCAAAACTCCTACCTGAAAAATCTGTTCAGCAGTACGATATTGCATATGACAATTTCCTGACCTGGTGTAAATGAAAAAAATCAGTGAATTTATTTTCCACGCATACTTAGAGGAAAAAGCGAAAATATAGAGTTCATCAACTTTGTGGAGCAAACTGTCCATGATAAATTCAAGCGCCCTTGTTGAAAATGGTGTAGCTGTCAGTAAATATTTCAAGATAACAGCATGTTTAAAAGGGAAAATAAAGGATATCGTCTCAAAAAATCGAAAATTCTCACTCGTGAATAAGCTGAAAAGTTTATAAAGCAGGCACAAGATGAGAAATATGTGATGGTTGACGTTGCAACTATTTTCGGATTATTTGCACCCTGTCGGCGTGTAGTTTATCCGTGGAAGACATCGAAATAACAAATAAATCATTCGTTATACAACTTTCAAATACAAAAACGAAATTCAGTCGTTCTTTCAGTATTATTTGGGAGGTATGTAGACTATATTCATAAGTACTTTGCACAGCGCTCTCCTGTCATCAAAGATCGGCGTCTTTCCTGGAATACATGAATAATAAATGCACTGCAAATCCTGTTTTCGGAAATCCTCTGCTTGCAGAATCAGGAGCGAATATAACGGATATGAAAAAAAAAATGGTGGATGGAAGTCTACGACGGTGGCCGAGGGCTCTGTTGATCATTCCATTGCATATAGAAATATCATTGCTGAAAAAATTGTCCCAACCTCAACAAATTTTGGATCATCATCGTTTAATATGTTACTTCCGGTTTCTACAAGTACTGCTGGTGCTGAGGATTTTAATAATGTGTTGCGAAAGTCTTTAACATCACAGGGCATTAATGACAGTAATTGTTCCAGTTTCACGATAAATATCATTGTTCAAGAGTAATCATTGTTAAATATTGATAATAAAAATTTGCAATTGAGGAATTTTTCTAATCTGATGACATCATAATATATTAGTGAAAAACAGCGATAACAATGTTTACTCAACATATAAAATTGGGAAACATGATAACAATAAAAAACTCCATATACACAGAAGTGATAAATGATTGTTTTCAATAAAACAATTTCAAACAATTTAGGTCCCTAAGGGCCGGTTTCCGAGGTCTTTTTAACGGTAGTTTATCTATTCGATAATTTTGACGGATGGATTAACTGGTGATTTCTGTTTCTGAACACCCCTGCTAAAATTATCCATTCGATAAACTCAGTTTATTTTAACGGGGCGATTTTGGCAGTTTATTTATTCGATAACTAACTGGCGCATGGGCAAAGATGTAATGTTGGATTTCGAACCTCACTTTTGCTGCAAGTTTTGTTTTGAGATTACTCTGATTTGCGTGTTTTGGTTCACAAAAATGTATGTAAACATAATATATTGCTGTGGAATGATGAAACATCTAGGAAGAATTATGATCTAGTTTCAAGTTGCAGCGATCATCAGATGAGACAATGCATCATGAACAATATTTCTGCAACCAGATCGAAATGTTTACAGTTAGAGATGATTAATTTGAAAAAAGATACGGGTTCAACAAGCAAAAATCAATCAGTTCGTGATAAATATAAAACGTATCAGATTCATTATCGCAGGCAAAATACAACAGAACTTATATCAAGACAAGAAATACAATAGTTGAAACAAAAGGCATTTGGTGTGTGGAAACTAAGTCAGAAGTTAGATTGTGTTATACAGGGTGTACCAAGTTCGACGGCCTATTAGGCGTTTCTGGAGAACTAGACTTATTTGAAATCTGAAAATTGGGATTATGATATTGTTTGACATTATCTACCGAGCTAAAATATTCTTGGAGCCTGACCACTTTTAGTTATACAGGGAGAGAAAAAAAAATTTTCAAAATTTTATTTTTCTGTTTTTTTCTTTTTGAATTTGATAGAGTATGCAATTCTGAATATATTCGTACTCAAATCGTTGCATTCGTCGAAATACTTTCAAAAATATCGAGAAAAACCTGAAGAAAAAGAGAGAAAAGAGTATTCGGTATTATGTTTGTTATTCCTAATCTAGATATCTTAAGCATAAACCGTTTTCACATTTTTGAAGTCGAAGAATGTGGAAATATTGTACATTTCTAGAATTTTGAAAAACTCATCACAGGGTGTTCCAAATATTGGGTCAAAAATTGGGATCAAGATTGGCCCATAACTTTCGTTTTTCAAATTAGAACCTTATTTTTTCATGATTGCGTTGGATTGTACAAAGAAAAATGATGATAATGTTTTAACATATTCATGCTCCTAAAATTGGTAATTCTCAGGTTATTTAGGATTTTCTGATTTTATGTCGTATGTAGCGTCAAATTCATTAAATCTGTTTTATATCAACTATGACCTTGGTCATAGAAGATAAATTATTTTAATAACTCACTAGTGACACACCTTTTTGTTCAATTCATTCATCATTGTTGTTATGGAACAGATTTTATGAATTTGACGCAATGTACGACATGGAATCAGAAAATACTAAATAACTCAAGAAATATTAATTTTAGAAGTATCAACATGATAGAACATTATCATCATCTTTCTTCGCAGATTCCAACGCAATCATAAAAAAATAGGGTTCTAATTTGTAAAACGAAAGTTATGGGCCAATCTTGATCCCAATTTTTGACCGAACATTTAGAACACCTTGTGACGAGTTTTTCAAAATTCTAAATATGTAAAATATTTCCATTGTCTTCGACTACAAAAACGTGAAAACGGTTTGTGGTCAAGATATCTAGATTAGAAATAGCAAACATTATACCGAATACTCTGATCTACCTTTTTTTGTTCAGTTATTTTTTTATATTTCGGAAAGTATTTTGAAGAATGCAACGATTTCAGTAGGGATGTATTCAAGTGTATATCATTAGTGGAATAATTCATCTTCTATGACCCAGGTCATAGTTGAAATGAAACAGATTAAATGAATTTGACGCTACGTACCACATAAATTCAGAAAATCCTAAATAACTCAAGAATTATCAATTTTAGGAGCATTAACATGTTAGAACACTATCATCATTTTTCTTCATACAATCCAACGCAATCATAAAAAAATAGGGTTCTAATTTGAAAAACGACAATTATGGGCCAATCTTGATCCCAATTTTTGACCCAACATTTGGAACACCCTGTGATGAGTTTTTCAAAATTTTAAAAATGAACAATATTTCCACAGTCTTTGACTTCAAAAATGTGAAAACGGTTCGTGCTTAAGATATGTAGATTAGGAATAACAAACATAATACCGAATACCCTTTTCTCTCTTTTTCTTCAGATTTTTCTCGATATTTTTGAAAGTATTTCGACGAATGCAACGATTCGAGTACGAATGTATTCAGAATTGCATACTCTATCAAATTCAAAAAGAAAAAAACAGAAAAATAAAATTTTGAAAATTTTTTTTTCGCTCCCTGTATAACTGAAAGTGGTCAGGCTCCAAGAATATTTTAGCTCGGTAGATTATGTCAAACAATATCATAATCCCAATTTTCAGATTTCAAATAAGTCTAGTTCTCCAGAAACGCCTAATAGGCCGTCGAACTTGGTACACCCTGTATATACCAGCCAGAGCAGTGCTTCACGATAAAGCTTTGCAAAATACAGATTATCTAGGAACTTCAAGGTACATCTTCTGTAACTTGTGTGACTTTTTCCATAGTGTACTGGTTGACATTCAGTTGGAAATAAAGGTGTTTATTATTATTATTATTATTATTATAACAACGGATAATGAAATTCCTAGTTCGATCAAGGAATATAATCTTCGGAGGACAACTTTTACCCAGTATTTTAGGTGAGTAATAGCTAGAATGTAATTAATATCAACATGTTATACAATTTATCATTTATTTTTGATTTATTGACATATTTACTTTCGAAGTTTGAAATTCTGAGTTGTAACGTTGAAATTCTATTGTTTTTAATCGGAGCTCAACATTTTGCAATTGCACTTCAATTTTTTTCAGTGATATGTCCAATTACAATAACTCTTGAGTTTCCATTAATTAAATTCATTAAATTATTTTTTAATTAGAAGACCAATATTTTGTTTTTCTAACTTCTTCCTCACAATTGAGTTTGACAATTTTATGAATAACTTTCTTTTTTTTCAGTTAGAGACATCTGCCTCTTGAAGCTGATTGGAATTGGGATAGCATAACCCGTACCTTCGATTGAGACAGCTATTTACATTGTCAGCTTCTTCGATTATGGTCACACACCAGGTTCACATTGCTGCCCTTTGTTATCTACATCTTTAATTATGGTTGCTTCCTCAATGCACATAAGATTCAAAATCTTACTGTGTAAAACTGGTGGCACAACTTGTACAACTTCGGCTTGAAGTTTCTGTTTACTCCCTTTTCTTTTAAGTGTAATTTGAATTAGAAAAGATTTCTCACATTGAGCTCTTATATCTTATATTATTATTAAATTTGAAAATTTTCTCAATAAATTGTATTTCATTTACCTGTTACATAATAAGGGGACCTCTACATCATTGAACAAAGATTCATATAAATATATATATGTATAAACTTATATGAATAAGTGATATCTCATTATTAAAAAAAAATCCTATAGGTCAGAGGTGCCCAAACTTTTGACCTCTGAGGTCTACTTGTGTTCAAACATATTCCTTGCGAGTGACTGTTAGGTAGAGTTTACGAGGGAGAAATAAAACATTTTTGCAGTAAATTAATAAGGACTTTGAATTTAAACGTTACAAATGAAACACAATGTTCACGCTGAATTATGTTTTTGGGAGGATACTTTGCACTGCATTTTTTCATTAAGATAATAATACATTCAAAATTGTTTTTTCTTGAGTTTATTTATCTTCGGGGGCTTCCTAAACATCTTTCATGGTTGACGAGTTGACCTCTTGGCCACCTCTGCTATTATAGGTGGTTACTCATCTAATCATCCCTCATGATCCTCTTCCCCTTTTTTTAATTATCCATTATAGCATGTAGTTGCTTATTGTTTCTGGTTCTTAGGACCAATATCACAACTAGCATTAACCCGTCTAGTTATTTCCAATCATGCATCTGTCCTTTGATTCATCGTTGAGACCCCCCTTTTTTGTGCTCGATGATATTTGTGCACTCTTCTGCAAAATAAAGCAACATTCTTTCACGCTCTATCAAATTCTCGCTACGTTTTAATACTTTTTACATTAAAAAAACTTGTTTTGCTCAAAAAAAAATTCATTGAACACTATCAAAACAGATATTATGTAAAAACTTGATAATCTGTATAGAAAACTCCCTCAATATGAATTTCAGAAGTGGAGTTTCGAATAATGTTTTCAAAATTTATCGTTAAAATATGAATTTGCACGTGGCGACATCTGTTGAGCTAGAAACAAACTTGTGATCCAGTCGATAATCATCAGTTATCTATTCGATAGTTAACGGACGACAGAAAAATACTTCAGAAACGCAGTTAGGTTTAACTAGAGGTTATCGGTTGGTTAAAGTTATCGAATCGTTTACTATTGGAAGGTTAACTCAAGACCTCGGAAACCGGCCATAAATGGGGTCCAACAACTTGATCACCTCCGGAGTTATCAAGTTCCTGTAGTTCTTCCTGGATTCCTACTAGAAACAATGATCAATTCAGTCCTATTAGACGAAATTGAAGTTATGTAAAAATCTGCATTATTTTTTCCGCATTTCTGACTTTTCCTCAGTGACAATCTGAGTGAGAAGTGATAGAAGTTTTCGCCTCGTTTCTTCATTATGAATGATTTCTGACTTAGACCATAAGGTGAGAGAGATTTCGGAACATAAAAATTTTAATTTTCCGCTTGACGCTACCTCTTTCTGAATCCAATGATACGGTCGAGAAACACCTGAAGAACGCCCCCATTTCGCATAAATGAGCATCAAGAATAAGCGTTCAATTAGGCAAGGACGAGAAATTTTGCCGAGAAGAATATCATCGAATATAAAATCACCTATCATTTCGAAATGTCTGAATAATATTGCACTCAATGCGGTGTAAACGATTGCGATGATTCCAAATGAAGCTGTGTTCTCGTGGAAACTGAGCCTGAGGAGGAATTCACCGTGAGATTCGCATATTCGAATCACGAAACTGTAAGATTTAACAGCTTATAGATCACGTCACTTTCATCCGAATCAAATATTCTAGGGTATGAAGTTATACCCGTATATTTAAAAACCTACTACGATTTACCTTTGTCATTAAAGCTCAGATGGCGCTAAATCATGTTAACTGAAATTGAATTTCGACTAGAATGTTGGGTAGAAACTTTCTCCTCTAGTACGGAATTGCACTCTGTACCAACCGATCTAACCACGACTACTACTACGTGTGACGTTATCATCGTAGTTAGTTCATTGATAACTGGCGCATTCAGATTTTTTCTTAATGACTCGGAACAACCTGATGTTGCTGTCGATGTAGTCGCTTCGGTTCCAGTCTTTCCTCTCTACCAGGTCCAGCAATTGAATTGTCCGTCTATAAAAATGCAAAATTTTTGTTAATTCACTATCTGAGCGAGGCACACGCTGCTCGAATGACGTCTCCACCTTAGCCATTCCATTTTCGTGTCAGGGACTATTTAAGTGGTTCCAATGATATGTGTGTTTTAGTACAAACCTTGGCCTGTAAAATGTCCCAAATACATATTTTGAGCGGATGAGAATCTAGTGAGGATAGCGGCTCAATTCACGGTCGACTAAAACTAAGACTCTTTTCAAGTCATTTTCTTTGAGCGAAGGAGCTGAGTCTTGTTGGAATGTTTTGAGAGCCCATGGTTTTAACCCAGGTACCGAGGTCCTCTCGTGATTGATGTGGTTTTTGTCTGAACATCGTTGAGAAGACACTGTTTGGAAACATCCAACCATCGAGCAAGCAAATCAGCTTCTTCGAACATTCTAACCGTTTGTGGCGTATCAAATTTTGTGAGTTCTTGAGACTTTTTTTTTTAATTGTACCCCAACCTTTTTCTGTCAAGAAAGCAGAATTTTCTCACTTTGAGATCCTAGGCGAGATGTTGAGCGCGGTGACGACTACTGGCACCGTTGCAGTACAGCGTTTTCTACCACTATAGCGATTATTATTGCCACCAGTTTGAAGTCTTTAGACAGCCCGATGAGCAAATTTCTCATTCAAGTTATGGCACCGGTAGACGAATTATATTTTCCTTCCAAATAAAAGCAACCACCGTATTACGTGTCAAATACTTCGTCAATAATGTCTTCATTTGATTTAAGAATCACTTCAAGTGCTGTGACATAACATATTGAAGAAAATTGGCGCCCGCAGGATTTTTTCTTAGGGGGGGAAATAAAAATTTTCGAAAAATGATCAGTCTAAGGCGACATAAGTGCTTCGTTCCTTTCTATTTCTTTTTTTATATTAATTCAGAGGCGCCCCAAAAATTTGTTCATGTGGAAGTCAAAGTAAAAGTGATAAATTTTCTACTTCAACATTTTTTAACGTCAACAACATGGGGTTATGTGTATAAAATAAAACGGCAACCGTTTTCGAAACAAATAACATTACAGGAAAATAATAGTATATTCTAGAACAAGTTGCAGGAATACAAGTTGTGGAATACTCTCGAAATTCAAATAAAAATTCAGATAAGTGACTTTTGTATTGTATCATTGTAGTTTGTGTGAGTTACGATTACGAGATTTTGAATTGATTCGATTTAAAAATTGAGAGGATTGCGGGTCAGTACAGCCACGAAAAGAAAAATATAACTGGAAACAAAGCTGTGATGAGTTTTATAACAGCACTATCTTCAGTATATAATATATACTTCTTCTTCTTCAACAGCCTGTTCGCATCCACTCCTGGACATAGGCCTCCCCCTGAATTTTCGAATCTACTCGATCTTGTGCCAACTGGTGCCAACATCTTCCAACTCTTGACTTGACATCATCTAACCAGCGTCTCGGTGGTCTTCCTACGCTGCGCTTATGCTCTCGTGGTCTCCAATGTATAATTCTTTTGGTCCATCGATCGCCCTCCTGACGAGCTAATATATACTAATAATATAAATATATACTAATAATAATAATATATACAATAATATATACAAGTTTGACGACCTATTAGACTGGAGAACTGGACTTATTTGAAATCTGAAAATTGGGATTATATTATCCACCGATCTAAAATATTCCTGGAGCCTGACCACTTGCCGTTATACAAAGAATGGAAAAAAAATTTGATAGAGTAGGTATGCAATTCTGAATACATTCGTACTCAAATCGTAGCATTCGTCAAAATACTTCTCAAAATATCGAGAAAAAACGGAAATTAGTGTATTCGGTATTATGTTTGTTATTGCTAACCTAGATATCGTAAGCACAAACCGTTTTCACTTTTCTGAAGGCGAAGAATGTTCCCAATGTTGGTCTAAAAATTGAGATCAAGATTGTCCCATAACTTTCGTTTTTCAAATACGGGCGCCTATGTTGAAGAACGAAATTTTCACTACATTCGGTTGAATATTTCGGATTTTCATCTTTGCTTTGGGTCGTATGTTTGTCAGATCATTGAATGAATTTCCTTTGAGTTTTGAATCTTCAAGAAACAGAACGAGAAGCTCTAGAAATACCTATGATAGAAATGTTATTCAAAATTGTCGGAAAAATTCTGATAGCAATTTGTTATTATCTGTACGGAAAGGTCCTGATGGTTACAGGCGCAGTCTATTTGTGTTTACCCCAAATTCATCTTCCACGTTTCCAGGGAATTCATAATAACGTGGCACGTAAGAGATATGTGAAACTAATCTGCGGAAAATTGCATTCAGCTTCATAAATAATTCATAGGTGGTAAAATGAATTTCCGATGCAGGACCACATAGGTGTAATACCGATATGGCTGATTTCGACAACGTTCGTTGATAAAATTTTTATACGCGCTTTACATATGTTGGGAACGGCCATTCGAATGCAGCCCGAACCCGGCTAATCCGTCCTGGATAAAAACAATCCCCCGTCAAATATGACGCCGCTTCACATATCCGTTCGATTCCTGATTCTGAATTAATTCCTATTCGAATTTGAAATACGGTTGAATCAATCTGATCACTCCTTATTTCAGCAGTTTTATTGAGGGAATGAAAACGTATTTGGATGCTTGTACCTTTTCACTGTTGAATATCTACAACCTCATCATATTATTGAAATCATGCTAAAACGCGTACCTGTATGTTATGGTATTACATTACTTCGTCCCGGATTATTCATTTATGAAAAAAAACATTCACACAAATAGTGCTGGCTGTGACGCCGAATTTTTATGTTCAGGATTTAATTCTTTGTTAAAATAAAAAAAAAATAAAAAATTTTACAGGTTAGAAATAGCGGGTAGGAACTGGCTGAATGAGGCCAGAGATAGACGAATGTGGAAGAGTATGGAAGAGGCTTTCATACAAGAGTGTATGGCAAACAGCTGAAAGAGGTGTCAACATCAGAATCATTTTTGATTTCCTACAATGCAGAATCATCACTTATTGAAATTTTCATTCATATCAACATTTTATAATGTGTCTATGCCTGAGTTGCAGAAACGTCCATTAAATTGAATTCTCCCTCAAATCTCCATCAAACGGAGTATCTATAGCTAGCGTCTAGGGATATTCCGTTCAATAGAGAATTAAGGCAGCATTAAATTTTGATGGACGTGTATGAGTACTAAATGTATACAGGGTCTTTCACGAGGAACCTCACCCATATTTATACGGGAAACTACTGAACGTATTTTCATGAAATTCAACACTTATACGTATTTCACGATGCTGATGAAATCTAAAATATTTTCAAGGCATGAGCACCTCCGGTTTTTCCGGAAATGACGTCAACTTCCGTTTTTCAAATTAGAACACCATTTTTTTATTGCAGAAATAGATTCCTTAGAAAATTTAAAGTTATTTTGATGTAACATTTTTCAGTTTTGGTTGGAAAATTCTCTCTGAGCGAGAAAATTCGAAAAAAAAATCGAAAATAGAGCTCCGCTGAAACAAGAATAACTTCGAGGTTTTTGGATGGAAAATTTTCATTTTTGGGATTTTTCAAGATGTAAGATTGATGTATCCACTTTGAAAATCGAAATCGCGATTCATGATACAGGGGGTGAAAAAATCGCTTTCAAAGTTAGGGATGACAAAATCGTGAAAAATCAATTTTTTCAAATTAGAACCCCATTTTTTTATGGCAGATATTGAATCTACGTTAAAAAATAATGTGAGTGTATGCATCACACCCTTGCCCTGAAATGGATATTTTCTGAGTTATTCACAAAAAACTGTTTTTCGTCTTGAATTTTCAGCTATTTCTTTTCCTTCACACCAAAAAGATGAAATTTTCAGGATTTTTGATGGCGCAAAAAACATTGAAACTCCAGGTCTCTTGAAAGTTCCATTGTCCGAAGTGGTGGTTGTTCTCTTCATCCCAATAATGACTGTTATGCCTATTGAAAGAACCATTCTTTGTGAATTTAGATTCATGTGTCCAAATTATACTGTCCAAAAAGTTTTCATTCTCTCGAAATCGAATCATCATAGCTTCGCAAAACTCTGTTCTCCTGACGAAATCAGTTTCCTTCAAATGCTGTACCCTATTGAATTTATATGGGTGCATTTTATGTTTTTTTAATATTCTCCAAACACTCGATTGAGATAATCCCAGATCTCGGCATCTCTGAGAGTATTTTGAGGATTCACACGAAAATATGCAAGAACTGTAATTTCGATGTTCTCATCTTCTACTACACTTTTTTCTCTGTGTATAGTTTTCTTAACGAAAGATCCGACATTTCTTAAGTTTGTCATGGTTCTGTTAATGGTATCTCTCGTTGGTCTGGGTCGGTCAGGAAACCTCTCAATGAACAGTCGAATCAATCTATCTACAACTTTATTACATTCTCCATGAAGTAGAATGAATTTTAAATAATCTTCATTGGTAAAATTAGGCATAGTGATCGATTTTATGACTTAATACGAATTATCACCAAATTAATAGTAAACACAAAATGCTACCGAATAAAGAGGAATTTGGCAGATGTAATTAATGATATCTATCATTAAAAAAAAGAATGTAAAACATGGTTAGTTTTTGCATATGGTTCATAAGGAATTATTTATTTATCACTGGAGAGAAAAGCGATGGCCGATTAGTTGAAATAAAGAGGTTTCCGATACAAATTCGAATCAAAATTCGCCATCTATTTAGGAACAACCTGTAACTTTTTTCTCTTGCATTTTAGGGTAGTAACATGGTTTAAGTAACAGTTCCTGAAAATTTCATCTTTTTGGCGTGAAGGGAAAAGAAATATTTAAAAATTCAAGACGAAAATCAGCTTTTTGTGAATAACTCAGAAAATATCCACTTTAAGGCAAGGGTGTGATGCATACACTCACATTATTTTTTAACGTAGATTCAATATCTGCCATAAAAAAATGGGGTTCTAATTTGAAAAAATTGATTTTTCACGATTTTGTCATCCCTAACTTTGAAAGCGATTTTTTCACCCCCTGTATCATCAATCGCGATTTCGATTCTTAAAGTGGATACATCAATCTTACATCTTGAAAAATCCCAAAAATGACAATTTTCCATCCAAAAACCTCGAAGTTATTCTTGTTTCAGCGGAGCTCTATTTTCGATTTTTTTTTCGAATTTTCCCGCTCAGAGAGAATTTTCCAACCAAAACTGAAAAATGTTACATCAAAATAACTTGAAATTTTCTCAGGAATCTATTTCTGCAATTAAAAAATGGTGTTCTAATTTGAAAAACGGAAGTTGACGTCATTTCCGGAAAAACCGGAGGTGCTCATGCCTTGAAAATATTTTAGATTTCATCAGCATCGTGAAATACTTATAAGTGCTGAATTTCATGAAAATACGTTCAGTAGTTTCCCGTATAAATATGGGTGAGGTTCCTCGTGAAAGACCCTGTATAAGTTATGTGAAAGATGATAATAAATTTAAATGTACAGCAAACTGACAATATCCATTGACAGTATGGGCCATATTCATGGCTCACCCTTAAAGAGTAGTGTGAGTTGAGATCGTAGTTATGTACCTCAAGGGTCAACTATGAATACGGCCCTATGACTCAATACTTCTAACTAAAAGACGCTTGAAGGCTGACAAGATGAATAACTTAGGAATATCATAGTTTGATCGTTTTAGAGGGGTTACAGTCCACTGCAACCTTATGGTCTATTGTGCCCCTGACAAAGCTTTACAGCTCGCCTTCCAGTCCCAGAGATCTTATAAAATCCAATATATCGGAAAGCTCCAGTGAGACTAATTCTTCACTCCTACAGGTCTCTTGACCAAAGGATTGTTTTCTTCGGCTTACAATGCCAAAGCATTCTGTAACTAGGTGCCTGTCTGCCAAGGTTGTTGGCTTCTTCGTTACCTGTGATTCCCGAATGACCAGGAACCCATATCAAAGAGACCTTATATTTCTTGCCCACCTCATTGAGTTAGGAATATGGTAACAGAAAGAGTTATGTCTGAGCTCTATCTTTCGATGACATCAAGTTATCTTATGTTATTCAGATTCTGACTGGCCCATTTCCATTGTTATTATCACCGAATGATTACGTTAGTAGCTAAACTCATCAACTTGAAGAAATTATACATGATTTGAGAAAAAGGAGAATGCAGGATACATTTGAAAGACCGCCTCGATTACAATTTTCAGCATTAGGGGATACTTGTGCTTAAGGAAATGAAGTTATAATAAAATGAGTGTCATTCGTATTTCACACAAAGTCAACTCTCAACAACTACCTAGTAACGATTAATTTCCACGCTCCTAATCTGGAGTTTCATTCCACGTTAATAACCCGTGTCTCTTCATAATTGTTGTCATCGCGTGTGAGCAGAAGACAGGTTTCCTGGACGAAATATTCTAACTGCTTCCAGACCGGAACCTCAATAGGATATATAGACGTACCCGCAACTCGTCGCGCTACTTAGTGATCCCGAGGAAATTCATAACGCTTAAATTTCCCCGGGGTAAGGTAAGAGCGACATCCAGAAAAACATTGAGTTTCGTTGGCTTTACTGCCGGTACGTCGAACATGAATGAAGTAAGCGATAAATGTTCTGTGCCGTGTGAGTTAATTTAATATGTGGAAGATTAGACAGACAGGAAGCTGATGAAATGTTTTTATGACAACGTCGATGAGATAAATTACCTCGGATTTCCGTTCCAACGTTTGGTTCAACCTCAGAAAGGAACTACTGATTTATTGATCCACTCATTATGAGAGAACAGAGTATAGCACTCTAGAGGAAACTTTCGACGAAAGACAATTGCTCCTATAAGAATACAAACGTGACAAACGCATGAAGATTTTCTGATTCTCAGTTTGAATCCAAAAAGTTGCTGATGGATAAGATATGCGTGAAATTCGAACACGGATCTCCATTATTATGAATTTAGGCTTGCTGCGATCACATTCCTCCTCCAAGCAACATTCACGCATTCCTAATATCTTAGATATCAAAAGGATTACGTTCTGTTCAAGTCCGGGTTCTCGGGCTCATCATAGTGATGGTGATCAAACCGGGGAGCCGCTCGGTTTCGGTCTCTGCTTCCCCCTCGTGTGGTCGGAATCTGTACCGTCAAAGCCTATCGATCCCATAACGAAACCATCGTTTTCTTCGTATAGGTATTCTATAAGGATATTCGGCAAGCGTCGTAATGATAGTGGACGAAGCGCGTTTCTTTCGAGATAATTGGCGATTCAAGATAAGCGGTACTCCCTGTGGTGTCGTTTTTTGAAACTAGGTATAGATGAGTACATTAGTTCGATTTGACATATATCAAAGGAGATGTTGCTTTGTCTACTTTTTCCATTGAAAATTATTGCTATTTGCATTCATTGTAATTATTGAATTTTTTTTTCAACGAGGAATGGAAAGATAAGTTCTGGTTTGGAGCAGTCTAGGATTGAAAGTTTTTGAAAACAGACAACGGGAATCGACATTTTATCTTAAAATTGGAAATATGTCTCTAAATGTATAAAAGTGTGTTCTCCTCATTTCACTTAAAAAGAATCTTTCCATCCACCTAACTTGTAAAGATTTTTCAAATTTTAATATTCATCACATGAAAAACAAGACAATTTACGAAAAGTTCATCGAGAATGTGATGAACCACTGAAACTGGGACATGTGGTAGATGTGGATGCGGCTCTCGCTCTCCTCAGATGCGATCAGTTTATGATGAATAAATAAAAATTATGAAATATATCAAGCTATATATAGCTAGTTCAAGGATTGAGTTTTGACTTGACCGAACAGTTTTCAATACCAATATTATTCTTCAATTGCATTTCGATTGAAATTCTCTGATGAAAATTAGCCGTGCCTCCACTCTGAGATTCAATAACAGACAGAGAAGTTACTGAAGCTACGAAACTGAGGAAACAAACAAGTAAGGTTTTTCAAAATTTCAAACAACATCAAAATGCTCTTCATTAAAAAACAGACTCCATGAAATCTACTTCATTGGATGTTCGGTAGATAAAAAAAAGATAATTACTCCTATCTGTGTTGAAATTCATCATCCTGAATTTTGTTTTTACCGAAACAAATGTGTTTCCTATTAATTAATTATACAGTTTGAAAATTTTCGATGGATTTCCCCGCCCAAAAATTTGTCGAAGTAATAACTTTCCAAGTGAAAAAAGAATTCTTCATAATAATGAAGAATTCTTTTTTCACTTGGCATAGCAATGGCACATTCGTCACAAGAGAAAAGAAAACAAAATTTGGTGCATGTTTAACAAAATCTCTTCTCCTCGCCATTTTGTCCGAAGACCACGTTGCTCTTATTCCATGCGGTCATTTCATAAAGAGTAACCATACCTCAGGACGTTTTTGAGTTTTTGCAAATACTACAGGAGTTTCGGAAAAAAATATTTTTTTTTTTTTTAATTTTTGTTTTGAACTGACTTATTTTGAAAAAGGTCTACAAATGGAAACTTTAAGGCATTTCAAAGAAGCTTTTTAGCAACGCTTCGTGTTATAGGAAGTATGTACACCAAGTTACCCAAAAGCAATGAATAATTTATTACTTTTGAACTTACAGTCTATGATAAAAGTTTTGAACCCAGAACATTAATAGAGGTTATCAACAACATAAAAACACTTTACATTATTAATATTTTGTTCCGCTCCTCTGACCCTTAAGACTTCAACCACTCGCCTCGGCATACTGTCCACTAAATTGCGTATGAAAAATTAGGGAATAGCCTCCCATTCACGTAAAATTGCATTCGCCAATTCATCCAAACTTTTGAGTAACGTATACGAAACACTGCAAAAAGCGTCCCTGAAATACTTCAAAGCCTCCATTTGTGAAACTTTTTCGAAAATTAGTCAGTTCAAAACAAAATAGCGAAAAAAAATTTTTTTTTCCGAAACCCCTGTAGTGATTGGCAAAAACTCAAAAACCTTCCGAGGTATGGTTGCTATTTTTGAAATGACCGCATGAAATAAAACAACGTGGTCTTCGGACAAAATGGCGGGGTGGAGAATTTTTGTCAAACATGCACAAGATTTTTTTTCACCCTGTATCTTTGACTTTGATCAATCTTGAAGGAGCTGTAAGAAATGATGCGATAGTCGATGAAAAGATCAAATTATCTGCTGTAATTTAAAATGCGTTCAGTATTTTAGAAATTATGAGAAGTAAAGTTGATGCCGAATTTCACTATTAACGTTTCGATTGACGAGCAGTTAATATATTTTGAATGTCAACATAGGATGACGAAGATTTAAATTTGCCGCCATTCCTCCTGCAGAAAAGAATCTTTTCAAAAACTCCTTGTATATTAATCGACTTTAAAGCCAACAATGTTTAAACAAAATTCATGTGTTTTCATAAAATTTCTACCAATGAATCGATTTCTTGCGGAAGGAACGGGCTGGTGCCTAAGGAAAGATGCTTTCTTGCAGAAAAAAAAAATGAAACAAATATTACGAAATGAAGCGAATCTGTTCAATCTGATAGGAAATGGATGATGCGGGAAACCCTTGTGAGAACGAGAATTTTTTCGTTCCACTCAACCTTCCTCGTAAAATCAACATCCTTAGGGTTCACATCACGATGTATTTGTTTCCTAAAGAAAACAAATAAGAGTCTGGGCATGCAGAATTCCGTTGGCGTATTACAAAGTTTTAATCGAGTTCAAACAATATTTATTTTTTCGGGCAGCTATTGTATCCCGAGAGATCTGTTTCGAGTCGGATACGCTGTTTATAAAGACAGGATGAAATGTAAATCTCGACGTTTCTCCATGAGTACATGTATTTTTGATGTGTGTCTCTCCGTTGCCTTTTCTGTCAGTTATTTTGCCTTTGATTTCCTAATTTTTCAGTATATACCTGATAATTCAGAATTTCATTAAATATTGACTCCTGATCTTCACAAGGAGGAGTGTTATTTCACATAAATTTTGGGTTTCCTAGATATCTTCTAGAGAATATTCTTCAAGCTGGTTTACACTTCATCCAACTCCTTCTGCTCAACTCAATAGCTTTTTTTACAATATAGAAACAAGTTACTTTCATTGATCAGGATAGATAAGGATAATTACTACACAAATATGATAGTAACTGTGATAACAAGAATCATTGAAAAATAATGAAATAATCATTTGGCACAATTCTGTGTAGGAAAACCCTGGGTGAGCTGATACATGAAAAAAGTAAAATGGATTATAATGAACTGAAAACAGTGGGAACTGCAGACCATTTCAGACAATTCTTTGCTTCTATAGAAACTGAACTCGCGGTAATCGGTCGTTAGACCAGTTGCTTATCGCGATTTGCATCTGAATACATCTTTGCGTCACGGGTAACGGTGAGTGAAGTAGGGAAGCTCATAGAATCTTCAAAATCTAAAAATACTCGAGCATAGATGGAATCATAACCGAATCTTTGAAGGAAATGAAACACCAAATATCTGTACGATTGACATATTTTATCAATAGAATTATATCGATGGGAAGAGTACCTGAAGCATTCAAGATCGGTATCATAAAGACAATAAAACAAAAAGATGAAGGGGAAGTGGTATCATACTATCGCCCGATTACGTTGATATGTTGTGAAGCAAACATTTTTTGAAAGCAATTAAAATTAGACTCGTGAACAATGTGTGCAAATTAACGCAACACAAAGTTGAGATCAGGGAATCGCTGAACTGCGTGTCTGAGTTATTCTCGAATGACAAAACAAAGTTTTTCGAGGCGAATTCTATGAACAAATAGACGGTGTCGACATGGAAACTCCTCTAAGTTCTGCAATTGCAATATTTTTCATGAATAATGTTGAACAAAGTGCAATTGCGGCAACAAAGAAACCATCTACATGGCTACATTATATGGATGACACTTTTATCGTTTGAAGTCATGGACTTGAAGAATTGGATGCTTTCCTATGCCATCTCAACAGTAGGCACCAGAATATTCAATTTCCTATGGAAATTGAATAGGATGGTGCTCTACCCTTTCTAGACGTCTTGGTTACTAGAAAGCCTAATTGAAAGTTAATCAAGGTTTGAAGAAATGCAATGCACACTGACAGATATTTACACTACACGAGCAGTCCAGTCATCACCCTCAACAGAATCGAGTTATGAAAACAATCGTAGACAGCGCCCGACGATTGTGCAAGCCGGTATTAAAGGAATGAACCAAAGAAATTCAGAGGTCGATAAGACCAAAAATTTTCACTCCCAATGGAAAAGCTATCTCATCATATATCCCCAAGGTCACCGATAGAATTGGTAGAATTCTGAAGAGCACAATATCGGAACCGTTTATGAGCCGACTACAAAACTTGGTCAAATGATCAGAACTACCAAAGACAAAGTCGACCACTCTCTCGAATCTGCATTTACAGGATACCATGTTACTGTGGGAAAGTCTTCATTCGAACCACGAAACAGAGTATCAATAGGAGAATTAAGGAGCATGAACGATGCTGTCGACTCAATCAGACAGAAAAATCCACACAAGCGGAACATGCTCTAACAGATGGACAGAATATTGTTTTCTTGAGGGCAGATGCTATTTCAAACACAAATTTTACCCTAGGATAAACATGGAAGCTATTGAGATATATAAAGATAAGAACAACATGAACAGTAGGAAAAGAAAATATTTCGGTGAATAGCGTATGGTCGCCGGTATAAGAAAAGACCAAAATAAAGCCACTATGAAGTGGAAGCGATAGACCAATCAACATCGCGCGCGTAAATCTACAACCTTATCCCGCCATCAATCAGGATATAATTTCGGTCAATGGATCGAATTAAGAAACACTTTGGAAAGTCAGCGGTCGAGTTACAATCTCAGTAGAAGAATTCTCTAAAACTGCAGTTTTAGGTACGTTGCACCTAAAACTGATAAACCACTGCCAATGAGACCGAAAAATTCTCTTAATATCAGTGTATCCGGTTGTGAAAGTCTGAAACTATTCATATATGATATTGATTGTGGATAGGTTTTGTCCTTGGGTAGAGATTAATCCGTCATTGACCAGTCCTTCACGCATTTGATGTTTTTCAAGATCCCGGCTGTTTCTTGATCCTTCTAGAGGTGCTCCAAGTTTCAGGTCCAGTTCCAAATAAAGCTTTCCCCATTACAGGAAACTTTCTTTGATAGTGTTCTTGTGAATATTTTCGGGTCAAGGTCCATCAATTTTATCGCACACCAGTCTTCTATCGTCTCATCGATAATTCACGAAATGCATTCTCAGAAAAGGGTCGAAAAAATCTGATGACTCAATGAAACGATATTTCATAAAATGGATTGAAAGAACGTTAGTGAAAATTATCGATAAAAGAGAAAAACCAAATTTCAAATATTCTTCATTCTTCAATATGAAGATAGGCTATATTTCTACAATAACAGAGGGTCAATGAAGAAAGCTGTATGAACATTTCTTGAATCTTTCTGAAAAATGTTTCTTTTGTGTCCTTCCATCAGTCTTCAATTCGATAGCTGTGCAGAGTGTGTGTTGAAAATGCATTACGAAGAAATAAGTTAAACTGAGCATGCATAAGTGACCTGATTTTCAATGTATCGATTTTTTCAAATATAGATTGGAAGAGGAAGGAATGTGGATTGAGTTTTTCACATGTGAAGGCACATAAAGGAATCTAAAGCTACTATAAAACCTTTATATTAAACTACAGTAGCTGAGTGATGAGAAATTGGAAGACACTACGATATGCCAATTGGATTGAATTTACATTTTAAGAGCAGTCAAAAATTATGCGAATAATAAAAAAAACATGAGACTTTAGAAATCCCATATGAGAAATTTCCCCAACTCTGCAAAACAACGACGAAATACTCGAAATTAACAATGCCCATATGATTTTATTATGAAATTTTCTTTGACATCTTCGAAAATACTGTGAGGTGACCAAATATCTGCTCGTGTCTCGTGTAATAATTCAACGAGTTATTTCGAAAGTGCCCATAATTAAAATTATAATTTGGTCGCAGAGTGTGCTTCGCTTTGCTGTAATCTCTTTTGTTGAATAAGATAAGAGAAGAAAAGATTCAAACAAAAAGGAAACGACCATCTATCATTGAATGAGTTACTTTCTGCCATTCTTTCACGAAGGTACTCACAAATCATCCTCTACACACGAATAATCATTCAATCTTTTGTTTCTTCGCTGAAGTAAACTTTGAATGAACTAATAGCCGCTTTTTTGACCTCTATCCTTTTTGCGAGTTTCGTTTCGATGAATCCCCTTAAATTATACAACGTCATGAATAATTATTCTGACATCGATTCGGTGTTATGCTCCGGAAAACATTTGAATATTTCATGCCAGACCCCAGGCTTCAGAATTGGATGACAAGGCCTGAGGGGTACATTATTTTGGGAAAAGTCTGCTCTTTGGCATCTGTTGCTGGATCGGTGTCCACCGTTCAGATGTTTTTCTCCACCCCAACAATCGGAAATCGGGAATCCTAACTTATATACGTTTCATGAATTACAGATTGGCAGTTTATGTTTTGAGGTCCATTCACTCGTCAATGCCCACATACTTTTTGGGCACTAGGTATTCCATTTTGATTTCATTCATTAATATCGAATGCATCTGAATAGATCCAGCAAGGAAGTGATGCTTGAATGCATTAAATAAATCATATTCGATGTTCCAATGAATCCTATTCGCTATATTCCCAGTGATACCACTAAGGATTTTCAGTTTTCAGCCAAGTTATCACTAAAATCATATATTTATATGTGAAACAGACGACCGAAGACAAAAAGTTAGAGAATAAAATGAGATCAGTTGTGATGAATGTAGTCAATCCTAACTTTCTATACTCAAGTGGGATTATGAAAAAAACAGAGAAGATCTACGACTGCAGCCGACTATCCTTTATAATTTTTTGCTTCCTCCAGTTATCCTAGTGATGTTCGAGCGACTTTTAATTCCACAGTTTTTTCCTGATTAAACAACCTCTAACTGGAGTATTCCCATTTAAATCTGAGCTCTTAATTAGCATCAACATCCATGTGAGCTTTTTCTCCCAGAAGTTCTCCCTATGCGATCTCGGAGCAGAAAATACGTGATATAATTGATGACAACCAAATATTCACATTAGTCCCTTTCATACCGGGCTTTTTCAGAGCACTATTTTTCCTCTAGGATTAAAAGATTATCCGTTTAATTAATATTTCAATTTTTCGCTCAGTTTTCGATACTCCTTTCTGATGGCAGCTCTAGAAGGTGTTGAGTTTTTCTCTACTTATATGTCAAATCCGTTCATTCCGCCACATCTCGTAGGACGAAACAATGTTGGAATAATTCATTCTAATGTCATTCTAACACTGTTTTCAGTATTATTCATTGATGACATGTTGGCCACCTGCCACGGATTAATTTAACATCTGTCAGATTTCATGAGATAGAACACAGTACTGCCAATCAATATATTTCAAATCAAAAGTTACTGAACGATATTTACGTCAATATTTCATTAATTTCGATAGAAATTCAGCGAATTAGAGGAAATTATGTATGATACTCCTACAGAACTATCATTCTAACACTCGTCCATTTCAAAACTGCCACACATAACACTCGATACATTAACCCTCGGACAGGCGCACCTAATCTGTCAGATTAAGTGCATGGTTTTTTTCTAGTTTCTCACGGCGGTGTTTGTCGCTCTGGATGGGACTTTCTTTAGCTTCTTGATTTTATATCGCGATCATGTATTTGCAATATCAACCTCCTCAGAGCCTTGATGTTAGTCGAGAAGGGTGCAATAATCTCCTGGATCGATAGCGCTCGATAACGTAGGTACCATCGAATTTGATTTTTTTCAATATTTCTGGATGAAAAAGTCATGCACTCGCGCTCTTAACACCCGAACAAAAGAACAAGTAAAGTTAGGTATATTGCATATTCATTGCAATTCTTGATATAATCTGTGAGTTCCAATGAGCCCGCTTGAGTCTTCAAGTATTTTTTTTCAGGGTAATGGCTTCAAACTCAAGTAAATTCAAGTAAATTAAAATCACCGTATGTTTCAAATGCATATTTTCGCGAAGTATTCTAGAAATTATAGTGAAATATATGAATATAAATATAAAGATAGAGGGAAACAAAACTTCACTACAGAAAGGAATGCTAAACCGATTGATATCGTACAATATAAAAGTTCCATTGGTCTAGTTTACCTGGCAGCGGTTGTCAGGAGTAATAGACACTTGTTTTGTTTCATATATAATCACAATTACGTTTTGTTTTTATACAAATATGCTTGTTATATTTAAATCCACTGAATTTATCTTTCTTCAATTTCTACCGTCAATTTTTATTTATGTTTTGGAATTTTCTTTATATATTATGTGTATTTGAATGATAAAACTATTTTTCAACGACCTCCCCATTTTCTAGCACATTTTTCTCATCAAAACATGAATTTCCCGACTTAATCTCACAGATGAGTTTCGCCCGAAACCGTTAAGATTAGGGTTGCTTGCTCCTGACCGAAGGTTGATAAAATATATTCTTGAGTCTATGACTTGTACATATATTTGAAGCATAGACTACAGTTCGAAAGAAATACTTGTTTCGTATACCATTTTTTTCGATTCAGCCTAGATAAAAAGAAATAGCTATTTTGAACTTTCATGATGGGCTATGCAACCCGGAAAACATGACAGTAAAGTTTTTTCGAGCATAAGATCTACCACCCAAAGCTTCTAGAAAATATGGAAGAAATTTAATTTTGGGGATTTTCTGAACAGAGTTGGATTCAGACAAAGTAATCAGTTTGTCTCATTTTGCTGATATAAATTTGTTTCAATCATGAATTTTTCGAGTAAATACACATTTTACGAGATTTCACGAAGAAAACTTATATTTTCCAAAAGGGCCAAAAGTTCATTAATTGCCATTCAACTTACTTTCAAGAGATGGGATGTTAGAATTTCTGATATAATTATGTCATGTAATGATATTTATTCGTCATAATGAAAAAAATTGAACATGCGATTGAAATTTTGTGTTAGCAGAAGATTTGTCACATTTAGTAAATCCTATATTCGATGGAATCATTCACGAGATATATTCGAAATTTTTTTATGTATTTTCAATAGTCTGTATCTTTGCAACCGAGCCAAATCGGAAAAAATGGTAAAAAAAAAGTGCTTCTTTTGACCTCAGGAGTCTCCAGTTTGAATAGATGTACAAGTCGACGACTCACCCTATTTTTAAAAAATCACTTACTAGTAAAGAAACAGGAATAGATAATGAAAGCTTGAATATTCAAACGAATTATTGGAAAACTCATCAAATAATATTAAACTTTCATGATAGCTGGAGAAAAACGTCAGTTATCTAGGTTACAGATGGCGTTTGCTAGACTAAAAAGCAACTCTCCTACGTACTTCTCAACACTAGAGCCCAAAACAATAGGTGCAGGGTAATAGTCAATACGATTTAGTAGGGGTTGACTACAGTCAGAACTCAGGACAGGACTTAGTTCCGATTTAGCGCAGTGGCAAGCCGCCCTAAAGGTTCGAGCAGTCTCAAACATCGTTTTGGAACGTGAATAGGATAATTTTCGCCTCAGTCTTCAATTGATCAAACGAAAGGTGATGGATCAAAACTGTTTGTATGGGCGGCAATATCCTAATGTATACTACCTCCGCTAATACTGATGATGAAGCTGAAACATTTTGAACAGTATACATGCACATTTTCACGAAAAATCCAGTGGCGTTAGGGTTTTTCGAAAGAACTCTCTAATCAAGAAGCTATGACCAAAAGCGATGTTTTCTTAAATTGTACCACTACATTTTTCTGCCATTTTTTGATAGTTTAAGTTTAACTGATTTCAAAAATTCATAACATCGAAATATAAAATGGTCAAAACCTCTTTTATTCTGAGAGTAGCAATATTTTCCTGGTTTCAAGTGTTGAAGAGCACAGAAAAACGTTTCATGGTTCAACTGTCATCTATTGAAATTGTTGATTCTGATCATACATAATATGCATTAATACATATGCTGTTTGAAATAGTTTTTTGCATCCATCTCATTGGAACTGTAATAATCGAACATTCGATGATGCAGATTTTCTCGCTATTCAAAATTCAGATATAAAAATTTATGAGATATATTCAGGGTCGAATGTTTTAGAAAGTAGTAAAATGTAAAAAAAGAAGAGATTGACCAGAGATGACTGGCCTTTTTTTTCAGGAAGCTATACCATACTGTGCTCATCGACCAAAGAATATAGGATCTGTATGAGGGAGTATTTGTATTATTTTTCAACTGAAATGAAAATATCTACCAAACACGAATAAAACCCAACAAAAATCGTTGGAAACACTGAATAAATAATCCTCAATTCCAAAAACTAAAAAAAAATGAATACTGCAAAACATTCGAAATCACCAAGTAAAATTTAACTGCTGTCATGTAAATTATGATAAAAATTGGTTCTTGAAAATAGCAGATTTAGGTGAAAACCGTCTTTCCGATTCCTTCATATTCTTCATTCAATGTCATCAACAATTGAAACTATAGAAACGTTGAGACTTATATTTCATATATGTTCCTATATTTTTTATATTTTTGAAACAGAAGAAATGAAAAATTGAACAGAAATCTGATTTCATTGTCTGAAAAATCATCACTTTGAATAATTTTTTCGGAATTGAAATCTTCTACTGAAAGACAAGCAAGTCACTGATTCGAAGTGACAAAAGTGCTCTTATTTTGTTTCGATTTCAGAGCTTTATTATCAGAGATGTTTCTGTTCTTCTTCTTTTATAATTCAAGAATATATAAAAATGCCAAAAAAATTCATATGTTATATGTTGGATTATCAGAAAAATAGAAGATATCTACGGTATGAGATTTCGTCCATCTTTCCTGTTTCAAAAAGTGTGTGAGTAAAACATCGAAATTTTTTCAACCTGTACTCCGAGAGACATAATTAATTTAGACATGGAAGGCTTTATCAGTAAATCGAAAATCATTTTCATGAATTATCTTAAGGTTCAATTTAAAATATTTCACAACAAATTTCGAATGAAACCACCTATAACGCTATTGTGTTTGTGAAAAAGCTTGCCATAATAACAAGTCTGAAAAATGATGACCGCAGAAGTTGATATTTTTAGTCAATTGAACCTTATGCTCTATATATAAATCCATGATAGTATAAATTCAATTCAAACTTGAGAACACAACAGATGAAAGACGAATGAAATATCTCAATCGAATACCGTTTTCCACAAACACAAAGCTCTTAGGACGTTTCAATCTATCTTTTGTGCTATCCTTTAAACAAAATAGGTTTGGAAGTATTCATGAACAATGCGGGATCTCCCATGCTACCATTCCACAACCTCAGCAAATCCGATGAAAGGATGCATCAGTTTCATGAATATAACGAAATCGCCAGTAATAGCGTCTGTAGAAAGAGGGCTGTTCGGAAAAATAAAATCCGTAACAGGATGCTCCAAATAAGCCCCATTTAATTCCAAGATATCCTCTCAGTTTTATATTCAAATCGAATTCCGGAAATCTGATTGAACTGTCCAATAAAATATACCTCCATCTGCTCTGAACTCGCACGATCTAGGTTTTATTCCGGCTTATGCCGATTTGATAGAAAGAATATCAATCGATTGCTAGGAAGATCGAGCAAATTCAACTGAAGGAATATCAAACAGCAAGATTTATGAAAAAAAATCATCAGATGAATTAAATATGTATTTTTTCATTTGAACAAAATAGTAAGTATTGTAAATCGTGTGTTGATAAGACTGACTTATGCAGATTTCGTCATGAAGTATGACTTGGTCTCTACCTCCGACCCCAATTATTTTAAAAAATGCGAAAACATTATATTGTTCAAATTCTGAATGCCAACATGAATAAATATTATATTCACAAAATCGATTTGAGAAATTATAAATGCAGAAACTTTATGAAAGAAGAATTATAATAGTTATTACATGAAATTTATCATAGTGTAACCACTCATGAACGGACGAACGCATAATGCATGTTGCCATACGATGATAACTTTTGAAAATTCATTGAAAACATTAGCTGTGTTCGTGCACATTTCTCATCGAAATTAAGACAGATATTTCAAGAAGTTCAAATGATGTTACATTCTTCTGTCCTTAAGAAAAGTTTTTCGAAAGAATGTCTTGATTAATTCTTTTAACTATCATATATTTGACATCAATTATTGACGAGATCCTAATTTTCTCTGAAATAATCGCTAAGAATTTCCATTTTGAGTATCATCTATCCAATAACTTTTTGTCTTTTCAACATTGATGTTATTTCAAATATTTTTCTTTATTTCAATTGAATGTTTGTTGCTCTCGTATTTCGTTTGTTTTCACCCCGTAAATGTCATTTAATTATAATCTTATCATTACACCGGAAATTATCGATTTTCGAAATATTTTTTTAATCACAGGGCCAGTATGTAACTAAGGATTGGCCCACGTTCATGCTTGATTATTGTATTATTCCTCTTCATTGAAAATATTCGCGAAGCTAATTAAATGTTAATTTAAATAATTCTTATTCCAACATAATTTCTACTACTCTGAAGAAACTCTTTCTGCAAACACGAAAAACTTTCTCATTTTATGGAGATTGACAATTTGTGAATGAAATAAACAATATGAATCCTGTCCAGTTTCATGTTGCCATATTTTTTGCACGAAGATTTTTCACTCCATGATATGGCGTCAGAACAATAAGGGTTATCGGTAATTTTTGCTGTCATGGTGCGACAGTTTGTAATCATCTACATTGATGCCCATAGATAACTCTAGACATTCTCCGATGCCTTAGATTCGACAATTAATTGCGGATAATGACTAGGAATTAACTTTGAATTTGATTAATTATGTATGAAATTAGTGTTTATTAACAATGGATCAAGTGCATATATGCATCTCATGGAGAACACATTTCGATCCGCAAGGGAAGCAGCAAGGTTTTACGCTCAGTCTCATCCATAACCGCCGATATCCACCTCATATCGTCTTCATTGAAACCCATTAACCTGACCGAGTTGGTAGAATGCCTGGACTTGACTATGGTCATCAACTTGGACACCAAAAACGTCTTGGAAATGATTGTGAAGAGCCTGGCACCTCTACTCGCAACATCGAGCGGTGATATTAAAAATGTGTGGGTACCACCCTCAACATAGCGGGTACAGAAAACCGGGATAGCGCATTACGTAATTGGTTCTGAAGCATCATGAGAACAAAACTTTCTGAAACTCCCAGTTTTTTTCAACACCGTTTCTTAGACTAATTTTCCTCCCGAAAAGATGGCTGCGTGAACTTTCTTCCACGCAGATACCTAATATGTTTGAGGACTATTGTTAATTTTATATACTTATTTAGAATCCCCATGGAATTGGTATGATTTCGCACTTTATTAAACCAGAGAAGGTCTATTCAGAGTTATGAAAATTATTTGACGAAGGAATAGTTTTTTTGATTGACATGTAGGAATTTGACTGTGTCTAGAAAATTTTTAGTCACCAGGTTATTCAATGAAATGTTTGATGTCTAGAAGAATAGAAGTAAAAACACTTACAACAAGAACGTCTATGATATTCGAATTTATTCGAATTATTCGAATTCGTTCGAATATTCGAACGCATCGAATAAATCAGATTATTCGAATGAATTCAACTATTCGAATGAATGCGACAATTCGAATGAATATGAATATTTGTTTTTATACATACATAACTGGCTGGTAAGAATATTTATATAGGTTATAATTCGATCAATTCGACTATCTGTTTGCTTGAAAACTAAATATGGGTTTTCTCTCCCAGTCTCTGAAATAAGAAAGAATTAGAAAAAATTTTTTAATAATATAGGAAAGGCCCCTGCGTGAAAAATTTGAGCACTAATTTGTCAGGGGCCAAAACTTTACGAGAAAAAATTGTTGTCTAACAATGAATAGAAAGAAAATGAAAACACTTCGAAATCTTAAGCGTTACGATTCGGAGTCTAAATCAGACTCCTTCGTCAGACAATAACTGATTTTCATGCAACATTGTAGAATCGTGACAATTTTATTGATTTTTGGATTGTTGCGATTCTACAAAGTTGCATGAAAATCAGTTATTGTCTGACGAAGGACAATAACGCTTAAGATTTCAAAGTGTTTTCATTTTCTTTCTGTTCATTGTTAGGCTACAATTTTTTCTCGTAAAGTTTAGTGCTTAAATTTTTTACGCAGGGGCCTTTCTTATATTATTAAAAAAAAATTTCTAATTCTTTCTTATTTCAGAGACTGGGAGAGAAAACCCATATTGAGTTCTCAGGAAAACAAAAAGTCGAATTGATCAGATTATTACCTATATAAATATTCTTATCTCTAAGTAGCAAAAGTGTTTTTGTTGATATCGCCAAAATATTTTATTATGTTTTTACATGATTTGATTGAATGTCTTCATTGAAATTTTTTGTGTTGGTATTAATTATTAATTAAATCTATATATATCTATATATATATATATATATATATATATATATATATATATTTCGTTTTTTGGTTGTCAGTATATTCACCTCATTTTCAAATGAAATTCCGTAATCTGTCACACCAACTGCGAAGATGCAATACAAAAGTCACTCATATAAATTTTTCTTTTAATTTCGACAGTATTTCACAAAACTCGACTGGAATAGAGGAAATATCTTCTTAAACACGCGGCAGAAGGCAATTCCAACACTCATGCTTTCGAATTTCGCATTCGTGTTGGAACAGGAGCAACTTGTTATAGAATATTCTAATATCTAGCTGTTTAGGTATTCAGAAAATTAGAGACTTGCAAGAGATAATTACCCATTGATTCTTGTTTATCGTACTGATATACCTTCTACGGGTAGGTTTTATGCAGCACTCATATCAAATCTTCACCCCTGCATTTCCTGTTATTCGACGCTGATTTCATTAAATATCGCGAAAAACGACAAAAGCAATCTATTTGCATCCCGACTTTCCACGACTTTAATGTCGGAACTCAAATTCCGATTGGTATCCCTGAATAGGAGCGAAAAGCATCGAACATGTGAGAAATGACTCCGCGTCATGCGGACTCGTTGCTGAAATGGAATCGCAGTGAAAATGACGCCTTGTAGAGGAGTAAGATATTTCACGGACGTCGAGCTTCCGGATTAGAGTGTTATAGCTAGATCATATTCGAGTTTAATCTCTTCAGAGCACAGCGGAATTATAATACATAGGGTATCCGAAATTTTAGGTCTGAAGCAACACAGGATTAGGTCCGCTCGTTAGGGAATGTTTGGAAAAGCTCAATTAGAAGGGTATGAAATTTTGCGGACTTTTTGTTGATTCTCGATGAATTTGGATGGGAGATGACTGAGTCAAGACAATTCTACATCATTTAATTTACCAGGACGGAGCTTCATCTCCCTACTTCTCGAATGGTTTCGTTGTGTATTTCTTTCAGAAAACATACAAACCGTGCATAAATGTTGAAAACTGAGATAATATTGATCTTTTGTTCCATGACAATGTTGGAAGAAATAACCCCATCTCCATAAAAAATAATTCAAATTCTGTGAACAAACGATGTGACATAGATGGACTGAGTTCTTCATAGCTTAATTAAGAAGAATGAATACATGAAACGTTCCGAACCATGTTATCGTTTCTGTGTTTTTATTTTGGAGATGCAAATGTCAGCTCAGTTTGTTGAATCTAATACGTTTGAATGCTGTCTCTCCGTGGAATGTTTGTTGTTTTCTAAATTATTATGTATGCTATTCTGCTATTCAAATTGTTATGTCCTCGACCAAAGAGAGCACAACTGTGAATGTGAGTATTCGATATAATAAGATCATTTTTATATTTATACATATTTATGTGTTTGTATTTACACTTTTTATTCGTGAACACTTTATTTATTCAAATCACTTTTACAATTGAGTGTGAATCTGTACCTTTTTCTTCTTCTAACATAGTATGTTTTTTCTAGAGCCCGATGATGCAAAAATAAATTTGCGAAACGTTGACCTTCACATGAAGTGGTTTTTTCAATTCTTCTACGTTCCCTAACTGAAAAAACCATCAACATATTACTTTATTTTATCTCCTCTGGTAAAGATAACTAGTTCTGTGAAAAAATCTTCTATTTCTTCGGATTCGTATCCAATGCACTTTTGAGTGGGCTGTGTTTTCAGAATTATATAAATTATCCGAATTTTCATGTTGAAACTAGCAAGAAGTTGATTCTTTTCAATTCCAAAATAGGTTTTTGCGGGATCAATTGAAATTCCGAAGTCTGAATCGAAGCTGACTCGAATATCCAAGGGTGGCGACATATTCTTCCGCAACTTGTTACAACATCTTGTCACGAAAAATCCCACTAAGGGCCGGTTTCCGAGGTCTTTTTAACGGTAGTTTATCTATTCGATAACTTTGACGGATGGATTAACTGGTGATTTCTGTTTCTGAACACCCCTGCTAAAGTTATCCATTCGATAAACTCAGTTTATTTTAACGGGGCGATTTTGGCAGTTTATTTATTCGATAACTAACTGGCGCATGGGCAAAGATGTAATGTTGGATTTCGAACCTCACTTTTGCTGCAAGTTTTGTTTTGAGATTACTCTGATTTGCGTGTTTTGGTTAACAAAAATGTATGTAAACATAATATATTGCTGTGGAATGATGAAATATATAGGAAGAATTATGAACTAGTTTCAAGTTGCAGCGATCATCAGATGAGACAATGCATCATGAACAATATTTCTGCAACCAGATTCGTAGATCGAAATGTTTACAGTTACAGATGATTAATTTGAAAATAGATACGAGTTCAACAAGCAAAAATCAATCAGTTCGTGATGAATATAAAACGTATCAGATTCATTATCGCAGGCAAAGTACAACAGAACTTATATCAAGACAAGAAATACATTAGTTGAAACAAAAGGCATTTGGTGTGTGGAAACTAAGTCAGAAGTTAGATTGTGTTATATTTACCAGCCAGAGCAGTGTCCACGATACAGCTTTGCAAAATACAGATTATCTAGGAACTTCAAGGTACATCTTCTGTAACAACGGATAATGAAATTCCCAGTTCGATCAAGGAAAATAATCTTCGGAGAACCACTTTTACCCAGTATTTTAGGTGAGTAATAGCTTGAATGTAATTAATATCAACATGTTATACAATTGATCATTTATTTTTGATTTGTTGACATATTTACTTTCGAAGTTTGAAATTCTGAGTTGTAACGTTGAAATTCTATTGTTTTTAATTGGAGCACAACATTTTGCAATTGCACAATCTTTTTCAGTGATATGTTCAATTGCAATAACTCTTAAATTATTTTTTAATTAGAAGACCAATATTTTATTTTTCTAACTTCTTCCTCACAATTGAGTTTGACAATTTTATGAATAACTTTCTTTTTTTTCAGTTAGAGACATCTGCCTCTTGAAGCTGATTGGAATTGGGATAGCATAACCCGTACCTTCGATTGAGATAGCTCATTCACATTGTCAGCTTCTTCGATTATGGTCACACACCAGGTTCACATTGCTGCCCTTTGTTATCTACATCTTCAATTATAGTTGCTTCCTCAATGCACCCAAGATTCAAAATCTTACTGTGTAAAACTGGTGGCACAACTTGTACAACTTGGGCTTGAAGTTTCTGTTTACTCCCTTTTCTTTTACGTGTAATTTGAATTAGTAAAGATTTCTCACATTGAGCTCTTATATCTTATATTATTATTAAATTTGAAAATTTTCTCAATAAAATGTATTTCATTTACCTGTTACATAATAAGGGGACCTCTACATCATTGAACAAACATTCATATAAATATATATGTATAAACTTATATGAATAAGTGCTATCTCATTATTTAAAAAAAAATGCTATAGGTCAGAGGTGCCCAAACTTTTGACCTCTGAGATCTACTTGTGTCCAAACATATTCCTTGCGAGTGACTGTAAGGTAGAGTTTACGAGGGAGAAATAAAACATTTTAGCAGTAAATTAATAAGTACTTTGAATTTAAATGTTAGAGATGAAACACTATGTTTTTGGGCGGATACTTTGCACTGCATTTTCTCATTAAGATAATAATACATTAAAGAATTGTTTCTTCTTGAGTTTATTTATCTCCGGGGGCTTCCTAAACATCTTTCACGGTTGACGAGTTGACCTCTTGGCCACCTCTGGTTACTCATCTGATCATCCCTCATGATCCTCTTCCCCTTTTTCTAATTATCAATTATAGCATGTAGTTGCTTATTGTTTCTAGTTCTTAGGACCAATATCACAACTAGCATTAACCCGTCTAGTTATTTCCAACCATGCATCTGTCCTTTGATTCATCGTTGAGACTCCCCTTTTTTGTGCTCGATGATATTTGTGCACCCTTCGGCAAAATACAGAAAGCAACATTCTTTCACGCTCTATCGAATTCTCGCTACGTTTTAATACTTTCTAAATTGAAAAAACCTTTTTTTGCTCAAAAAAAATTCATTAAACACTACCAAAACAGATATTATGTAAAAACTTGGTAATCTGTATAGAAAACTTCCTCAATATGAATTTCAGAAGTGGAGTAGGAGTGGAGTTTCGAATAATGTTTTCAAAATTTATCGTTAAAATATGAATTTGCACGTGGCGACATCTGTTAAACTAGAAACAAACTTGTGATCCAGTCGATAATCATCAGTTATCTATTCGATAGTTAACGGACGACAGAAAAATACTTCAGAAACGCAGTCAGGTTTAACGGGAGTTTATCGGTTGGTTAAAGTTATCGAATCGATAACTATTAGAAGGTTAACTGAAGGACCTCGGAAACCGGCCATAAAAGACATGTTTTAAAAGCTGAGCACGGCACATCGGTGATTCTTCCTACGAGAACTTTCAAACTTTTTATGTTCTTACACCTCCACTGCGAATAACTCATCCCCACATAATCTCACATGCTCACTGGGTAAATGAGCGAAGATAGAGCAGTATTTCTTTTCGGTGTCTTGTTTCTGGAAGCGTGACATTCCAGTTGGGGGAAACCTTTTAAACCGTTGATAGACACGAGATATGCTCGTCATGTTGGCTGAGCAGGTTCATGCGTTCTTGGTTTTATTGTCCCAAGTTTATTTCTTGCGGCTTATATATATGCATGCTGATATGCTGTGGTTTCCATATTTGCACACAGGCTGATGCTTCGTCTATATGTGGAGTCTGTGCTCCATAGGGAAGCCTCTAACGAACCCTGCCAAATTCACGAAAACTTGCTGTGTCAGCTCATGTTCAAACTAAGTTCCTCGGTATATACGCAACGTGATTCGGATCATGAAATTTGGTCGTAATTGCTAAGGTGATTATATTGTTGGAAGTTCATTCCACAAAACTCATCCTCTGAGCTCAAACATTCAGATTATATCCGGTGGTAAAGAATATCTCAATTATAATGTAGAGATCTAAGCGCGAACTTTTCGTGCATTCGAGAACGGAAGAATGTCATTTTTATATTCCTCGGAATTCTGATTTTCATTCATATATTGCACCATGAATAATGATCTCAGAAAAAAGTCGAAGGGGTTTTACAATTTTTGTAGTATCTGGTTATATGGTTGTAGCAAAATTCTCGAATAAATGCATATTGAAAATTTTTCTCAGTTAATACGGAGCCACGAGAAAGAATGAAAAGCCACGAGAAAGAATGAAAAGCCACGAGAAAGAATGAAGGACTACAAATACAGGGGTGGATGATAGTTTGAACTATGAACATCATTCAATTTCCTAGATAAAATCAAGCATTGCCCATTTATTTCTTGGATATCGGGACCCGACTTTTGCTATTCAAAAGTCAAAAGATAATACCTATATCATGTGTGAGCTCATTGAATATTATATTTTACACCCTGAGGTTTTTATTTCCAATGTGTTCATAGAAAAAATCTTTTGTTCATCAGGATAAAACTTTCTGTAATGATATCTACAAAGTAACCTCAACAAAGTAATAACACTATTGCAATTTTCGGGACTTGGGAACCGAACGAGAATAACAGCTTGAAGAATGCAACTTTTTTCCACATTTTCAAATTACCCGCGAGATATCCTGTTGCTCGTCTGTTTTTATCGATGGAAAACAAAAACTGTTTCAACATAGAACTTCAATTCATCAATTCATTCACCGAATAAATACAAACTTCAGCTCATACTTAAGGATATCGAAACATAATATTTTCATAGGCTTTCTAACAAGCCCAAACATAAATATTTTCAGATGAATATTCAGTAGCGTTGTAGCCATAAAGTTTGGGAGAGCCATTTTATATTTTCCGGCAATCCTCCTGCATGGGTGCAATTGTAGAAGATCCGAACCTACATCGACCTTCATCGAGCTGATAATAGAATAACATCTATTTCTTCATAAACTTCACATGTAAGATAATATATAAATAAGGTTGCCTAAAGAAGCCCTGGACTGAGTATTTTTCATTATTTTTTCAGAAATGATTTTTGCATGATGATGAGAAAATTTCATACTGGACTTGTAGTATGAAACATGTAGAATATGCAAACATAATGTTGCCTGTTATTTACCTTGACGAACTACTGGTGGCCTGGTTTAAACAGTTATGTCGAAATGAGATAATTCCACTTGTGTGATAAAAGAAAAACATTATATCAGCATAAGCGTTGTTTTATTGTGAACACGTTGATGAAGGGTTGCCTGCAGAAAAAATGAACCTAATAGGGATTGACGAGGTTTGAAGATTGAATTTATGATGCGCCAGGTAATAATAAAGACCTGAACATCGCAGTCGTATCTGAATGTAAGACAGTGCAAATGCTCGGTACATATACCTACTATGGAGAGAAGAGGTACTCGCAATTCAGTATTGCGGACGCTTCTTATAGAACTATGAGACAATCGACAGATGTTTCAGAAATTCTTAAATCACTTTTATTGGAGCATTTGATGAAAAGAACCGGAAACGTTTACAGACCGCTAATATAACTGATTCTCTTCATTTTGTTTCACCGCATAATCCTCTAAGCTCCTTGCGCTCATTCTCAACTATGGCTTCACGGTGCGGTCTAGCGTTATCGTCTAGAAATTGAATAGTTGACATGCTCCCTATTGCCATCATAGTGTAAGGCGGTCATATTCCCAGGAAAAATTCGCGGATCTGTGTGCCCGTTGAAACGTATCCCAGCCTGTTACATTTCGTTAACTCGGGATAAATATTGAAACTCGGCCATTCCATATTTACTCATTTTCATGTTATTATCTACTCTTATGAACTACCCAACTATGATACATTACCTATACTAATTGACCTAATACCTTCCCTTTTGAAGCTGTTTTTTATTTTCAAGAAATTTATGCATGGTGTTTACAACTAAAAACTAACTTACGAATAATTAAGTCTATTTGACGGTTTCACATTTCGCCTTGGTCGTTCAAATACCGCTCTTTTTACATTATGTACATTCGGAAGTCCAATATTCGGTTAAATATCCACTTCACCATCATTGTCAGTATCTGCTAATAAATTTACTTAATTAGAACTAACTACATCGTCATCAATATGTAAACTCAGTAAAACATAATTTTAATTCTTTGTATTGCCCTTTTTTCATAATTTCGTGGAATATCATAAGTCGTGTTGTCTAAAATCAGGATTGATTTTTTTTATCTGGTTCGCTTTCATTCTGGTATTTCCACAAAATATGTATTTTTACCAATTCTCTTTGAAATTACACCATCTATCCTACTAACGCAATTAACATTTCTATAATCCCTACAAATTACAAATCCTATTTTCCCATTTCTCCTATAATATTTTTCTTGATTATCTTGAGTCCCACATATATTCCTCCATACTGCTATATCATTATCAATATAAGTAATAAACTTGAAGTGAGATCTAAACTGTATACCGAACATTAAAAATGCAGGACTTACTTCAGTAGTTTAGTGGGGTGTATTTCGATAATCGAATAAGAATCAACATAGAATTAAATTTTTATAACTTGTTACCTGAGCGGAGCCAAGAGCCCTCTTGATAGCATTCTTCGCCGTTTTCACTGAATTTTCAGCTGCTCCATTCGAAGTTGCATGAAATGGAGGTGAAGTGATAGGCTTCATATCCTTGAAATTAAGATACTATTTAAATTGGCTCGACGTAAAAGATCTTCCGTTATCTGTTACTATGGACTTTGGTAACACAAAACGCGCAAATAGGTTTCTCAAAACTAACATAGTATTTTCCGTAATGATCTCAAACATTGGAAATACTTCCAACTATTTACTAAAAGCATCCATAACTACTTAGTACTGGACACCTTCGAACGGACCTGAAGAATCTAAATGTATTCGTTCCCACTGAGAATTGGGTGATATCCATACATTTCATTCTCTCGTAGGTGAATTATTAGATTGAACCATACACCACTGACACGATTCAATTTTGATTTCAAAATCTTTATTCAATTCGGGCCACCAAAAATATCCCATCGCTAGTTGTTTTGTTTTGATTATTTCCATATGGGTCGAATGCAATTCGTTAACATCACTCTCTTGTAATTTACGTGGGAAGATTCCAAGATGAACAATTATCTTGAATGTATACTTCAAATCTTTTCTGGAAATATGGTATTAATTCTTTCTTTAATAATTTTTCTGACGTAAGCCAACCTATCCTTGTATATTCTGTAATTTTTGTCATGATTTCATCCCTTTCTGAACAAAACTTAATTTTATCAAAATCGACATTCAGATCGTCCCTTTCGTAAAAAAGAAACAATAATTTAATTCAATATAATCTACTTCTACATTGTACTGTTACAAGGGATTTAACCTAGATGAACTATCTGCAGAATTCTTTTTTGATTCTATGTTTTCAATTTTATAGCGATAATTGGAGAGAATGACTGCCTATCGACGTAATAGATTTGCCGAAAATTGTGGTATACAATTTTTTGCGAGAATATAGCTATTAATAATGTAAAATTTTTATGAAAAAGGTATTGATTGGATTTCAAAACGCCAAATATAATCTAAAAAGCTTCCTTTTCTGTTTGTGCATACCTACTTCTTTTCACACTCACTCAGAACTTTCTATACCGGATGGAAATTCATAACTCAAAATAGCTCCAATTCCAACAGATGAAGCATCAACTTCAATTGTAATTCCGAAATGAACTAATTATACTTCAGGCATTATCCATTTTTTATTTTTTTGCAGCAAAGAATAAATATAATGGAGCTAAAATTTTCGTTTTTTACGAATTTGCCGTAGTAATTAATCAAACCTGATGCTGATTTAAAATCTGAGACATTTTGTGGTCTGAATTGCATCTGTTTTTGACAAGCATGTATGTCAACCTTCATTGTCAATAATATATCCTAAATATCGATTTCTTCTCCGAAAAATTCACATTTTTCAATATTCGATCTGAATCCTGCCTCACTCAACATTTTCAAAACATATTTCAACCCACTAAGATGTATTTAATCTCACTAGGACCCGACTCTAGGATATCATCTTAATAAATCTCCACACCTTCTATTCCCGATAATAATGATTCCATAATTTTCTGGAATTCAGAAGGTGCTGACGCTACACCATATTATGTCAAACGATTATACCTAAACAATTCCGTGTGTGTAGTTATCGTTAACAATGCTTTGGATTCTTCATCAACACATATTGCTCATAAGATATGTCTGTGACAATCCAACTTTGAGAATCTCTTACCACCGCTCAAGGCTCCCAATAAATCTTCAATCCAAATCAATGGATACCTATCGATTTCTATAATAATATACGAGTTTATTGTAACTTTGAAGTCCCCACATAAACTTCTTGTCCTCCTTTCTTTAGCACTGGTATAAGTGGAGTTGCCCAATCGCTGTAGTCCACTGGTTCTATGACTCCTAAAGATAAAAGACGATTCAGTTCGTTTTCAACTTTTTTTTTGTAGCATTAGGTACTGGTCCGGATTTCATGAATTGAGGTGAAATATTATCCTTTAACGTAATAGCAGCTGTTCCCTTATTAAGCTTACCTCATCTTGGTTCGAATGAATTTTTATATTTTGACAACGATTCATCCAGATTTTTACATTCAGCTTATACAAAATTCGAATCGGAAATTTTCAAATTGAACATTTCCAAGGAATCTCGACCTACTATTGGAGGGCCACTGTTTTATATAATTTAGATTTCCAAAGTTTTTTTTACTGAGTTGCTAACAATTTCTCATTGAATGTATCCAACTGGTGACACAGACATGCCATTATAAAAATAAAATACCTTATCAGTTTTCAACAAGGGCAGATGACGTAACTTGTTTTAAAATAGAAAATAATTGTAATTCGTCATCAGCGAATGGTCCGCTGTCTGTTACATAATATTGTTAGTTTCTATTATAATTCGTATTTTGTTTCTTTTACATTTATTTTCGGAACAGACCGCTGCTAAATGACCCCTTTTATTACATATATTCTACAATTAAAATAACAGAATGGACACTTTTTTTCATGATCCAGTTTTCCGCTTACTCGGCAAGTCCTTGACTGTTCCTTGTTTCTATTGGTTGTTGAAGGTCCTGTCTTCGAATTTCCAATTTTTTTTTGTCCGCATCTGCACTCTTGGTACTGCAGTGCCTCTGTCTTCACGTTGTTGGTACCTGTAGCCATTTGATGCTTAAAATGATATTGAGCCGCTATTTTGTTTTGAGACAATGCCACTTTTTCCTCTAGGTCCATTTGAATAAAAATTCAAATTTGTTTTCAACGTGTCGGGCAACAACTGAAATCGCTGGCATTCTTATTTAGTTCATCTGTTCTGAACATTAACCAGTTCATCGGGAGAAAATGGATAATTTCATATTCGAGATTGCTCGAAAATTGAAATGAAATTATGAGAAAATGTTCACAGAAAGTTGGACGAATTCACCCATCTACCCGAAATTCTAGATCTTAAATGAAGAAAAACAAAAGCAGAAAAAACTAGTTATTCATAATCAACTAAATGGTTTTTGAATCAACTAACCTTTTCAGAAATTCTTTCTTCATAAAGTATTTATGACAGAAATGTCACAATGTTTGGAAAAAAATGAAAAAAACCCAATTTCCCCTTTGAATTGCTAAACATGAGAAAACTGCAAATAAACCGGAAATCCTGCCTTAAGAATGTTTGCTGACCTCTCATCAAAAATTTGAGCATTCAATATCCTAGGAACTGAGTACAATTACAAAATTGATTAATCATCGAGAACAGGATTGATGGAGTTTCTGTATCAGGAAAAACAAAAAAAATATATATATCTGTAGTTAGAATTTAAATATTTTTTCAAATGCTGATGGATTATCAGGAATAAATGTTTCTAGCATTTTTATATAGCTTTCTGTAATTCATAGACAATCTCACTTCGACGGATAAATTATTGTAGATTTGTGGTAGCAAAAAAGTAGGGATCTCTGATTTATTTCACTGCGAAACTAAGGAACCAACAAACTTTCATTTATATTGCCTTTAGTGCAGTAACTGTGGTCTATGGTTGGAAATATATTCTCTACGTTCAAGAGAGATATCAAAGAGCAACGGCAATGAAAGTTACGCAAGTTCATCAGTGGGTTACATTAATTTAATTCACTAGTTGGGAGCAGTCGTGATATTCTGAAAATTTTCAATCCAATAGTATGGGTGACCTGAAGGTTATGAATAAAATCGTAGTATGCTCCACCCCACATGACAATACAGTAGAGACAGACAGTTTTTTTTACTGTTTGGAAAAAAAAAACAGACGTCAATACGATGTCGTTGGTGCATTTGAGATTTCCGTTCAACTAGTTGAAATATGGTGTTCAAAATTAATGTAGTTTCATGAAAATGACCGTATCCTTTAAAATTCAACGAATACTCACAAATAACTGAAAAACATTCCCTACATAGGCGGAAATGGGAATTTTTTGAGGAAAGGGAGGCTCAATTTTGGAAATATGAGGTAGGTTCGGACAAATTTTGAATTAATTGATTTTGAGATAAATTTTTATTCGTTCTTGGGGACACCATGAAACTCTGGGGGCTGCCCCTCCTCGTCTTTTCCCATTTCCGCCCATGTCTTTTTTTATTTTTGTCGTTTATGACTACCGTAGATTCAGGTGACTTGAGAAGATTAGATCTAACTTATCATATTATATTAAAAAGAGGGAACTATTTTAATCTGAATAAAGTTTTTCGAACATTAATGGTTAAGACTATTGATTAGTAGATATTGCATAATTGAGAATTTTTATATGATTAAAAAAAAATAATCTACTTGTGCCAAGTCACCAACCGATTTGGCAGGCTCCAGACATAAGTTGAATTATTTTGAAATTGAACTGGTGACACGGGTGTATAGTTCAAAAAAATGTGACTTCTTCATCATAAATGAAATGAAATTTGGTAAATTGAATTAAATGATATGACTGTCCCAAGTCACCCGAATATACCGCTATTGAGTTTGCTGCGGGAACTCGTTTTTCTACAAAAGTCGCTCTTAAAAAGCGAAGGACAATTGAGATGCTTTTTGAAATTCTTATATTCAAAACAAATCAACTTAGATGAATATTTAGGTGATTCGAGTGCTTCAATATCGAATGGAAATAGAAATAAACCCAATGTGAATGTATCCAAAAATGCACAACTTTTTCATCATTATTTTACCATGGTTCGTTCGTCACCCGCAATATAGGTAGATATAGGTGGTGTTGCTTTAACCTGATTGTCCTTTTGATGAGCAGTTCTGGAAAATAACTGGAATAACTGCTTCGTCCCACGGTATGCCGTTTTGTTTCGTTTCGTTTTCGTGCAGTGGAAAATTGAGTTCATGAATGGGAAAACCAACCCTACTTGCCGTTGGCGTATGAGGAAAATTAAGTCAGGAATGATGTTGATTTTGCAGGAAATTATAAAGAAAATATTTTTCCACGTTTCAGTGAATATTTGATGATTATAATATTCGACTGAACAATAATTTTTTCGCAGACTGCCCCTGTTTTCATTCAAAACCAAATGAAATGCTCGGTATTCATATCATTTTGAAAGTGTAATAAATGTAGTGGAAGATTCTTAAGATACCAAAGATTTTATGAAATGCGCTTTCTTTATTCGGGAATCTTCAGCTAATTTTTCATCAGAGTTCTCGTATTCCGTCAGCCCAGGCCGTAAAAAATCGGTTCCTTTTGAGTTTTCATATCGGTCTACAATATCGTATGGAACCGAATGAACAATAATTATAAAAAATTGTAGTTTGTAGTGGAATAGTGCAAAATGTATCTAATATACAAATACTGTTGATAATATAGCGGAAATTCCCTCAATCTTTTATATTCATATTGGATCTCCTTTATAATACCTCTGTAGATTTCGAAAGAGCTTTAGATTTCGAATTCGTACATACCTAATTGTCAGAATTGGGTTTGTCCAGATTTTTTGAAATTACTGTGAAGGACTTATTGACATCATTAACAATCATGAAATGAATTAGCCTTATGTGATGATGCTAATGCAGTTAAGAAGTAAAAATATTAAAATCATTTGTAAACTCAGAGTGACATTATTCAGCTGAAAACAGAGGTAATCTAGAGAAGTTCAAGAGAGAAATCATCTGAAGTCCGACTTTAAGACAATTCAACCAATTCAAAATCAAGACAACGTTCGATCGAGCAATCAAAAATGATCGCGAGAGCTTCTTCATTCGAACAGAAAAACAGAAGGTTGAATATTGAATCATCAGAGAAGACCGAGTTGTAATTGAAATGAAATTAGGATGTAGAGAAGAAGCATTCGATGAAAGCCCAATTGTCTAGGTTTGTTCATCATTGAGATTAATACAATATGAGAAGGAATAATATAACAATCAATATTTAAAACGTTGGTTTATGAAGGAGAGCAAAATTAATCAATCGATACAACATTCACAGTGACAAACTGCTTCGAATAATCAGGATTAGTATTCATCAGGAAAAAAAAAGAAACAATTAAGAACTCATGGGAATTATAGCAACCACTAATCTTTTGATTTTGAGAAAGCAAAAGGTTTGAGATCTTACTCGCAAGGTAAATAAGATGAATGAACTTGAGAATTCATGTTCATAATGAGGAGATCAGACCAGTTGATTCATTTCACCAATATCAGAGGAGCCCGTTTAGAGTGAAACTTACACGGAGTCTGTCAATCAGATTCAATGTTGAAACACTTGATCGTTGAACTATTTCAGAGGGGTTCACTTCGTTTTATACAGAAAAGGCTGATATCCAAGGTTCACTCTGGACATTCACTCATCTAAAATGCGAGAAGAGTAATTGCCAAGAGTGAGGATAGGTGAATATTTGAGAAAAGAAACGAATGACTATTATTTTTTTTATTATTCAGACCGTGATGAAACAATTCCATTTTCATCTTTTTTCTCTATGAACAAGAATGTTATATTGGTTAATATTGATTGCTTTCAAATTTTGACTCCAATTTTTCACATATCTTTTCGTGATGACCATAACGTTCTCGAAATCATGAAACTACCCTCTCATGATGATACCAATTTCACACAATACCGGACTTGCATTGTTTCTTAAATTTATTTATTCGATTTCAAATATTTCAAATTCGTAGGGAACTCTGAGTTTTTATCCTTTTTCCGAATAGAAATATTAAAATGATATATTCATTCTGTTAATGAAACTTGTTTGAATGATTTCCTTTAAAAGTAATTTTTCAGTTTCAGAATATGATCTTCTTCAAGCCGTGAAAATCCCATTTCCCGACCAGAAGAACCAATACATCGACAATGACGGCCACGATGGATTTCCAGCTCTCGGTTTCAGGTCCGGGAGTGATGTTAAGGTTGCGTTTCGACAAATTCTTCCTGAAAGGATGCCCGCAGAATTCGCTATTTGGATAAGCGCAAAACTGAAATCTAGGAGGGGTGGATTTCTTTTTGCAGTTATGAATCCTTACGATAGAGTGGTGCAACTTGGCGTGAAAATATCTCCTGAGGGTGAGTCAAACTTTTATATCAAATTATTCAGATTTTTCCTGGAAATCCCTGAGTTTAACCAATTTCTTGACTGTTGTTTTATTTTGGGTTGCCTTTGAAACTGCGAATTATTGTATTTTCTTCTAATTTGATCATATATACAGTGTGTGACCATATTTTCAACTTATGAACAGCAGGATATACAGTCATGAATATACTTCTCGTCAATCAATTCCGGATAGGCAAAATTTTTGTCAAATTCAACACCCTGTATATTTTTTCGTGTTGCTGCGATTTTGTTGAAATTTTCACCAGATATTGTATTAGGTCTTGTTATATTAAACTGAAATTCACCTTGCAAAAATATCTGTAGCTCATCCCTTATACAAGGAGAAACAAAACCTTGTTCTATACACTGTATTTCTAAACACACTGTGGTGAATTAGGGGCGGAAAATTTGATATCATTAAATTTTAATTTGAAGTGTTATCCTTTCTCAACGAATTTTTTCTTGATTTACGTCGGTATCTGCTTTACAAAAAAAAGATACACATTTCATCGACTAGCAAACATACACAAACATCTGAAAATTAATAGCTTTCTCATCACTTCAACCATACGATGTAGCATACTTTCAATGCAGTACCGAATTGCTTCTGGGCTCTGGGGGAATATTTTTCCTCTCTTCAAAAAGGGCTGTTCGTGAATTGGGCAAGGTGTTGGGCTGCCGATTTCGAGTATGTCTACCTAGCATGTTCCATACCTGTTCAATCGGATTAAAATCAGGACTTCTGGCTGGCCACACGAATCGTTGAATATTCGCCCCTTCAGAGTATTTGGTTACAACTCGTGCAACGCGAGGCCTAGCATTTTGCTGCATTAACAGAAATTGTTGCTTCCCCCAGAAACAATTCGTAAATGCATTGAAAGTATGCCACGTCGTATGGTAGAAGTGATGAGAAAGCGAGGTTGAAATACACGCTATTCATTTTCAGATGTTCGTTTGTCTTTGCTAGTCGATAAAGTATTGTTATGTTTTGAATTCTTATGAAAATTGAAAAAATGCCACCTTCTTCTTCTGTTTAGAAATGAAACTTATGCAACAATATTTTGTTTCTCCCTGTATAACGGATAAACTACAGATATTTTCGCGAAGTTAATTTCAGGTTAATATAAACAGACCCAATACCATATCTGGTGAAAATTTCAGCAAAATCGGAGAACCACGAAAAAAAAACAGTATGTTGAATTGGACGAAAATTTTGCCTGTCTGGAATTTATTGTCGGGGATTTGTTGTCGCCTATTCATCACCATCTTACGACTGTTTTCCCAGAGACAATATAAAATTATGAAAATTGATTTCATTCCCAGAGCTGAAATGTTGCAAATGGAATAATTTGATTCTGTTGTTGAGTTTCGGTATGGTAATACCGGCAACAATAAAGATTAGACTTATTCACGCTTTTTTGTACTACAACGTATGAACAAGGACGTGGATATCATTAAATCCATTGAAATCCTAACTATGCACTACTACAACAAAAATACTTCAAGTGAAAGTCTTTGGTGAGGGAGGACCGGATCGTAGACGTATCATGAGTGAAAAATTTGAGGAACTGGTACTCAACAACTACAACTCACATTTCACGGATACACTATAGAGCAAAACACAACTCTATGCGACACCGCCGGCGTTAGCTGGAACTGAGCCCGAAACGAGTATCGTTTTGACAGTTAGTACGTGAAAGCTGGGTTTATTTGTTTATTTTTACGTTTTTATTGCAATAAAAAGATATGCCTAAGGAAAAAACCGTGAAAAACACTAATTATTGTGTTTATGGATGTAATTCTAAAAAATCTAGGAATCCTGGAGCCCATTTTCGTGGTGAAAATCAAAATGTTTACTTTACCAATAAACTAGAAATCGTAGAGGAAATTAAAAGACGCAAATCGTGGGAGCATGTTTCGATAATGGAAAAACTTGTATCTAAACATATGAGAGTATGCTTACAGCATTTCCGACCAGAAGATTGTGAAATCAAAACAAGCAAGAGTGGAAACTGATGTCAATTGAAAACAATGCTTCATATGTTTTGAATTATTTCAGAAACTCTCACTATGAAAACATTTCTGTTACTGGAGACGAAAGCTGTACCTTCACTAAACCTACCACAGAAAGCAGTTCAAGTCAAGTCATTTTAAATTTTTGTTCATATCGTTCTTGTACAAAATTTTCATTCTTATCAAAATGAATTACTTTGAGTCTACTTGATATTTTTGAATATATAGAAGTTTCAACAATTCAAGAAGCCTAGTTGAAAGTGCTGAATTCAATCCAGTGATTCTCTCGATGGTTGCAAAATTGAACTTATGTTCAGCAGTGATCAAATCTACATGTGGAATTTCCAATAAATTCCGAGAATTGGCAATTTTAAACAATATATCATACATATATGTATCAATTTAATATTAATATTAAAAATAGCTTGATAATATTGACGTTCATTTAGCAATAGAAAAGGTGCAATCAATCGATAGATGAGTTGAATTATTTTATTTTATTATAAGTGCAGACTGAGACACAAGTGAGATGCAAGAAAGGAATAATACATTTAAATCTAGCATAATGAATTCTTCAACATGATTAATCAAGGATCACGTCATGTTCTGCATACATGCAGTTCTCTGATGAATGTCCATTTTTATTCAAAATTTATCACCCATTTTCTATTCATAGATTTTTTCCCTTCCTAAAAAGAAAAAAAAATTAGTAGCTTCTATTAATGCTGATGTTCATTTACATTACAATTTCACCTTCAAAATCAGTAGAATTGTCAAAATATTTTGTAGTACGTACAACCTTGTAGAATAGCAGGGCTAAAATATGCTTGCAAATTCCAGACAATCTTGCTTAGTATCTGTATATAATCTTGTCAACCTTCACACCATCATTTTTATAAGACATCATTTCCTCAATACGATGGGATTGTCCTTCTAGAATTTCAATGTTTTGATTTGAAATAATTTTTTCCCACATAGAATCAACACTTGCTCACCCTCTACACAGCATCTGTGAGCATGCAAATATGTGAAAATTTCCTATAATTAGAGGAACTTTTGGTGAACATCTTGCCAGATGAACAGAAAAGCATTCAAAATTGAATAGAGCTCTCCTCAACATTTTACATAAAATATAACAAAAAGCACAATATTACCTATACTTGCACTTACAATATAATCCACAGGATCCACAATCAAGGAAACAACTTCGATCACTGATAGCCAATAAACGTTTGAACTAAAAAATCCCATAAATACAAATAGAAATCTCAAGTTAACACGAAACAATACTCGTTTCGGTAAACAGTTGATCGGCGAATGCAGCGACACCATCGGTAATTATTTTGTCCAATACCACAACCAAGATGAATACACACATTAGAAACGAACAAGTGCCTTGAGGAGAGATATTTTTCAAATGAAAGACCTTTTCTTACATTGAATTATATTGTCATAGAAATTCAGAATATGCTTTCAATGATTTATAAGTACCACCTGAAAAGGTTATAATGACAATTCTCTTTTAATCAGAGCGTGTTTTCATAAGATCCCTGTTGTTCCCACAAAATTTCTGCCACGTTGAATTCGTACAATTGAACTTTCTTGATACCAGTGGTATAACTCAGGGATCGGTACATGGACCTTTGTAATTTATCATTCACACCTCGGACCTGCCGGGCCTGTTGAGGTCTAGGTGTTTGCCGACTTTACGAAGATATACGCCAATCCCATTTCATATGCTGCTACTATTCAAAGCTGCAGGTCCTGCACGACCGGTCGAAGAAGTGGCTCTTCCCCCTCAGTCTTGAAAAGTGTAGAGTGGTACACATGAGACGGAACAATCCGAGGAACGTTTTATGCCTTTCACACACCGCGATAAACGCCACCTTGGTGTTATCATCTCTGAAAATCTGTCGTGGTCAGAACACATTTCGCACACAATGAACAGAGCCAAGAGAGTGCTTCATATGATACAGAAAGCCCTTCTACGGTGCGACCCTCAGGTTTGGAAGAGTCTCTACACATCTTATGTATGCCTAATCTTGGAATTCGCTGGTCTCCAACACTTGGACGTTCCCGCCCTTCATACGAGGAGAGACTCGCTCTCTTCATGTTTCTTCATCTTCATTTCCTAATTAATGATCATATCCTAATTGTCAGAATGACAATTCTCGAAATATGTCTTAGTTTTTCGGTCCTGAAAAATATTCTGTTTTTCTTGTATTATAACATGTTTGGTTTATCTATGGGAGATGGTTGCCTCTCATTGGGGTCCTGTAGCGGTCTTCAAGCATCTGAAGTGCTGAAAAATCATCACCTGGAAGGTCGTATCCGGTTTGAAAAACCCTCACGACCAGAGAGCAGAATTTGTGGATTTTGAATTCGAATATCGAAGGAATTTCGAAGGACGAGTGTGATTACGTCTCCAAATTGGCTGATGAACATGGTATCAAAGTGATTCTTCTGCAAGAAACCCACACGGCAGCAGAAAAAAATTCCTCGTGAAGGAGGACAGTTGAAAGTTATGTATTAATTGATTTTTCACAAGTTTAGCTTGTTTTGTTAAAAAATTATCAGTTCGTAAATTTCAACAGATTCGGAAAGGGGAAATGGATGGAGTTTTTCTTTATTTCTTTCAAATTTTGTGACATTTCTGTTATGAATTTTTATCAACCTCCGAACATTATTTGGCCAAGAAATCTGAATGTTGATGTTTTTTAAAGTAGCAAATGCATTTTTAAATGCATTTGGTTCATTCTGAATAATCGGTTTCTTTTCTGCTTTTGTCTTCTTTCATTTCAGATTGAGAATTGCGAGTCGTTACGGGAAGAATCTGTTTATCCGAGCCCATCGACGGATAACATGAAGATGATCACACTGATGTCTTTCATGATTTTTCTGATATTTAATATTTTATGTTATTTTTTTTACGGGGAGACAGGTTTTTTCAGCTGAGGTTTTTTCCCCAGGCTGTATAGTATCGTATGATATTAGTGATGATAGTATCGTATGATTCTATAGTATCATACGAAGAATGTTATGATACCCCGTTCTTTTGTTACCTCAGCTCGGGTACTTTTTGTTTCAACATTTATTGTATTATTTTAGCTCTCTTTTTCATAAGAATATATATATATATATATATATATATATATATATATATATATATATATAACTGATTCATAAAAATAGGAATAAAGAAAACACCGCCCAGAAAGCCGCAATATTAAGAACATGTAGATCTGTCCGAAGGGCACTCACAGATGATTGGGCCTTCTATAAATATCCCGACTTAGATATGCCAAACCAGGAAATTCCTATGAAAAAAATGATAATAATAATTATAATAATTTACACAAAAAAGATTAATTTTGAAATCTATCCAATAATCGTAGGTCCATTGATTTTGACGACTTCCATTTCATGGAACTGCTGCACTGATAGACTAAGTATTGAAACTAATTCTTAATTTAGAAATTGAGAGAGAAGAAATATGATTAGAGTACCAACGGGATTGTCTGAGATTGAGATTGTGGTTTGAAATTATGGACGATCATGTTAAATAGCTAAAATTTTTTTGGCGAAGCACACCAAATCTCTTTTTCAATATCCTTTTGGTTTCGAGCTATGGGCCAAAATTTAAATATAGCTGATTTCAACTTTCGTCATTATTCTAATTTCTGTTTTAGCTGGGTCGTTGAAATGAACACATTATACAGACAATTTTTGATAGCAATCAAGAAGCGTACTATATTTTTTCTGAGAGGAATAAAAATCCACGATATTTTATCATATTTATTTATAATTCAGCTAGGAAACGTCTCAATAAAGAATGTTGTACGCTTTTGCATTGCTATTCAATTGGATCTTTCCTCGAAGCATTCTTTGGACAAAATCACGCGCAGGATAATGAAATCTACTAAACCACATAGAGAATTTTCTGCTCTTTTCAAATAACTCAAACAAATACCAAATTTTTAATTTTGAATTTCAGCTGGAAAAAAGATAAATATTTTTTAAAAACAGACCTGGAATTTTTCAGGAATTCAAATAAAAATCGACGAACCTGCGGAAGATTACAAAGCTATTCTAAGTTCCTAGTATCAACCGAATATACCGGTTGGTTCAATAAGCAATTGTTGTCATTAATTGAAGCAGTGTTTTTATTATAAGTAATTGAAATTTATTGTGCATAATAAAATCCTCCGTATCTCGGTTATCTAGTTGATTAGTCCTATCATATATCGGTTTTTTGGACTAGCCTCGGATACCTCTTGCTTAGGTCACCCTATATTCATTCACTAATGAGGAAACACCCTGTATATTTTTTTCGCTACTCCGAGAACCTTTTTGAAATATGGATGATTTCAAAAAAGTGAATATTTTAATTAAAAAAGCATACTCCTTTTGCAATTCATAAGAATGAGTTTCGAAGACAAGGCTCAGCGTCTGTATAATAATAACTGTAAAACAAAAACTCATCTTTTCTTAGTCAATAACAGTTACAATTGTGAAATACCAAATATCAAGTTCCATGACCCTTTCAGATATGAATCAAACTCAAAAATTTTCTTGATTCTGTTGATCGGAAAATGTTTTCAGAATTTTTGAAAAAGTTTATGAGGGCTATGTTTTTATCCAGTCTGAATCGAAAAAAATATAGTGTATAATAAAGTTATTTTCTCTGACCTCAGAATCTATTGGTAAAATATATGTTCTAGTCAAAGACTCACCCTGTATATGGTAGAATCATACCAGCTTTCCCAGTTTACCTGTTTCAAACTAATACCTCAGCTATTTTGGAATATAAAAATTCGAGAGTTTCATGTTCTTCAATTCGTTAATCGAATCTGCTTTTTAGAAAAACAAAATTTGAATATCACTTCTGATATGACTAGTTGTGACTTCGATTTTGTATTTTGAATTGAACCCTGTATATTTTTCGAAATATTTAGATTTTTCTCAAAATTACCTTTTCAACTATGTGTCACACTTTGTTCTTCAAGTTTGATCAGATGAAGAAAACGACAAATGAAATCCCGAGTTTCAGTTGGTTACGATATTTTATGTGTTCTTGATTTCGGCTACTCAAAATAATGACATATTCAATGGATTGAAAATACTCAACTGCTTACCTGAGCACATTCAATCACTATCTACTGCCGCCTTCGAGAATAAAATGAAAAAAATATTGTTGAAAGAAGTATTCTTTACGATTGACGATTTCATTTTATACATATTTGTCAGATGTGAGCTTTTTATTGATTGTATTGTTGTTTCATCCATACATTTTTTTTTATGACAGTATTGAGGAAATAACTGAGTATGAGTATGAGCATGAATATACTTCACAACTAGAGATATATGATGGCAGATTCGTTGGGAAAATTTCATATATAGCTAATTCTCATTTGGGAAACGTAAAAAAATTCGATCCTATTTCTCATCCTATGAAAATCGGACCCGTCTACCAAAACTTCCGTCCTCGAATCTCCTCAATTTTTTTTATCCGCAGGATTCACGAACACCGTAATATCCCTCTTCTACTCGAATGCGTCGTCCATCAACTCGCAGGCCATCGCCAACTTCAGCCTGCCGAGATTCCACGGCAAATGGGCCAAATTTGCATTCCGAGTGTCCACGGATAATGTGACCCTCTACTTCAATTGCAACGAAGTACAATCGGTCAGCGTCAAACGGGAACCTGCAGGGCTGCAATTCGACTCGGCCTCGACCCTTTACATCGCCCAGGCCGGCCCGATCCTCAGCGAACCCTTTGAGGTAAGTGCTCTATGTATGTTTAAATGCCGTCATAATATTTTCATTAGACGGCGAGGTTGCTATTTGCATCGAGTGAGGAACCGAGTGATCCGACTTGAATGTAATGGGTAGTGCGGCTTTTTTGTCTCGGCCTGGAAATTCACCCAGATGCGGAAATCGTGGGAAAGGGTTCTTGCAGAATTTTAAAGGAGGGGCCACATGAATATGGTCCGCTAAAATTCATTAGTCACTTTCACATAGTTTTTGCGATTCAAATTCATTCATCGGACAACTTGATGTTCACTTGAACATGGAGATCTCATATTAAAATAATGAAAAATGAATATTCTGGAGTCACAAAGTCAGTCTTAGGACCTTGCGTGATTCTCGGGCGTTTTTTTGAGTGACCCTTACATCTACTGTGTCCATTTTGATTGAAACTGCACAGTATTTCAGCTATTATTGAAAATAGATCACTTTTGTGTAAAAGCTTCAAAGACACAAACAAAAACGTTTCAACTAGTCTGGTTCTATGAATTCATTGCAAAAACGAACATGTTCAGTTTAGAAAATGTTATTATTCCTCAGGCCCTGTAGAACAAGAAAAAAATCAATTCAAATTCGGTGATCTGTTAAAAGTCGTAAGTTACACCAACTTCCGTGTTTGCTTAAAACCAAATTGATAAAAGAAGATCAATACTCAAAAAAAATTAATAATTAAAATTGAATGACGATGTCATTGTGAAACTCACAGTAATCAAAAGAAATCAGCAACAGATTTATTCATATTGGAATAAATAAACATTGAATCAACTGCTGGATGCTGTTTCTTCTTTCCGGAATAGAATGTGACAAGAGAACCATCACGAATTTTGTTCACAAAACTGTAGATACAGAATATTAAAAAAATTATGCCTGTTTATTCTCATTTTTATGTGGATGTGCAAGGCCCCCTCAATCATGATACAGACTGATATGCTGGAAATACTGACCTTAAATTCAATAAAGAATCTCAACAAACTTTTCTCATAATAATTTTAAATTGGCTAGGAACAGGAAAACACTACAGTTTCTGTTTTGTTAAAACTCTCTGCAATCTGTCTGCATTTTTAAATTTGTGAAGGAGACTCTTGACCAGAAATTACGAGTTTTTTCAAATGGAATTATTACACAAATGGTAACTACTTTCAAGGAAACGATTTTGTGTAAGTGTTCAAGAGACAAGCTGGCGACTTTTTTTAATCTCGATATTGAATCAAATCCGATTGAAGATCATTTTTTCGAATCAATCAACTGTGGATCATATGAAAATCAATCAAAGTCATTAATAAATTCCGAATGAAACACTAGCAGAATATCGAGAATTTTGTTGATATGTCGCCGATGAATTTCTAGAAATCAATTCAAATTGTTCAGCTACGATATCATTCGACCTATATGAGTGTATTTTCGTCTTCTTCATGCCGATTTGAAAAATAATCTCATTTTATTCACTTCGAACTGATCGTTAAAGGTCTCTTCTGTTGATTGTTGTTTTTAAATTTACTGATGCCGATATAATAACATCGGCATCAGTAAATTGCGAAATAACAATCAACAGATTGATCTAATTGCTTCCTGTGGAGTTCATGTAAATTGACAGAAAAATAAACAAAACTTGAAGAAGCTTTGAGGATTTGTTTTTACAGAGAAGGCTTGCAGAAGCGAAAGATCCAAGTGAAAGTTGTCATGTGTTTAATGTATTCGCTCAATCTTCGAAATTTTGTACGAAATTTCCGAACAATTTCATTCACAAAATTTGCAGATAACCTACTCTGTAACTCACACTTGAAAAATTTATGTATCATTTTTCGAGGTAAATTGTTTGTGACTCTGTCGAATAATTTGTCACCAGAGAATTCTTTTCAGGATATTTTCATTTCGGATCCAATAAAACAGACATGCCATAAATTTCCGCAACAATTTCATTCACAAAATTTGCAGATAACGTACTCTGTAACTCACACTTGAAAAATTTATTTATTTTCGAGGTAAATTGTTTATGACTGAAATATTTTTCAGGAATTCAGTTTACTCGGTACAACGTTTCATTCCAAACATAGTACATGAACATACATTGACGAATTAGTTTGCAGACTTGATGAAATATAAAAAATGAAATTAAGGGATTCAAATGAAATGAGAAAATTGTAGAAATAAAAATTGTTCAGCAGAAAATCCACATTCAGAAAATAAATTTGGAAACGATATTGATTTTTGGAGTTATTTCAATAGGTTCAGTCAATGTGAAAATAAATCTGACTTCCCCAATATTGATTGGTTTTTTTTTAATCACCATATTATTACACTTGTTCTCTTCATTTCAAATTTATGTGTCACTAGTTTGAACACTTGGCAAAAACATATGTCAGGATAATGAATTATGAATATGGAATAAATTCAAATGCTCATTAAGTCGTGTAGAGTCGAAATGAATATCCTCAATACCCCGGAAAGATGGGTCACCTCTCAAAATTTGGTTGAGTTCATTCTCAAAGGAATGAAATCATTAAATGTATTTACACATGAAAATGAAATGATTGGAAAGAAACTCTCGAGATATCATAAATGAAATAAAACTGCACTTTTATAAGTTTTACAAAAATTACACGGTTTCAAAGTAAACCTTCATTAGCTTAAGAAAAACATGAAAACTAACATAAATGATAGCAGTATGGTGATACGTTTGTTGAAATTGAGTATTTTCCACGAATCTGACTATCGGCTACCCTACTTGCACTACGTGCATGAAAGCCAAATTTTTCTGCGATATATCGAATGAATTCCTAAAATACTGATTTTGCTTATCTTACTTTCTGATTTTTTAAAGATAATGAAGATTCAGGACATTATTTCTTCAAACCTATGTTATTTTTTCAAAAATAGTGATAGCGTTATGAATGCAAAACCAAATTGTTCAGAACAAAAGAGACTCAAAAATGCCATATTCAGAGATATCATTCAATTCTTAAACTTTTCTATAGGATGCTCAGAACTTGGGCGTGAAATTCAATTTTCCCGCGGCCAAGTATCTCAACTTAACGTGCATTATTTTCGTAAAATATATAGCAGGATATGCTGAATTTGGAAAAATCAGTAACCAGCAAGAAATTATCGAAATTGGTCGAATGTTTGATAGCTTCAGAAACAAAAGTGAATTATATTTCATGAATCAGTCAATTATCTCATGGAGGCAACCTGCAAACATTGGGATCAAACATTGACTATTCCTGGCATAAAAAAATTACCACATTAAAGAAATTTCGGAATTTCAATCGATGAATCAAGTCAAAACTCATTATATTCTACGTCATTCATTCAACGTCTTATTCCATTCATGAATTTCAGAGATATAATGTCATTTCACCAGATCAAATTAACGTTCTTGTATATTTGGCCAAAATATGCATTCCGAAAATTTCAAGTTGAACATTTGGGAAGGACTATGAAAGAATTTTATTTCATTTGATCTCAGTATTCGCCAATATTCTTCACGGTAATAACTTTTGAGTGTTTTGAAAACACCTTTCTAGTGACTCAGTGTAAAACCCGACGACGGAGCATATATTAATAGGATCCCGGAATCCGCGTGAGCGACGATGCATGTGTTGAATGAAGTGTTTTCACAAATAATGCTTCTTTTATTGATGATTCTTCATAGTGACGTGCAATTTTGGTCAGGTAGTAAGGTAGAGAAGTGTCGACAATGTATTCGAATTTCAAAACGCCTAAATCACTATTGAGAATCTGAGAAGATCTATTTAAAATTGAAATTTCAAAATGATCAGCAAGAACATAACAAAAATTCGAAGAAAATGAACAATCATCTAGAGTTTTGTGTTGTCTCTGATGAAGCGCATAAAGAAAGAGCTTTAATGTAATTATAATATATGATCGAATATGTCGGAATAATAATTCTGCAAGGACACTTTCTGACTATTTTTTGTAGGTCTATCTGGGTTTTTTCATAGTTATTTATATTGAAGACGGATCACATGGCAAAAAGAACACTCTATTATATCGCAGCAATGTGAGGTACATTTCTTGATTTTCAGAGGAGTCCAAAGATATCATTTCTTGTTTCACTCTTCAAATTGTTGTCAGTAACAATAAACATAGCAGATTCATTAAATCGCCTAATCCAATTCTACGTGATTACCAAAATCTCGCTTCAGAAGTCATACAGTTTTTATTTTTATTGCATAACCTTAGTAATCAGGGGAAAACGATACGCTCATTAAGCCAGGCACATTAAAAAAAACAATAATTATGGAATATAACCCAAGCACCCTAGCAGAAATGTAACCGAAACAAGGGACGAAGCAAAGGATAAGCAAAATAAATTATGTAGCATTTTCACATCCTGCTGGAAATTTTTCCCATGGTACAATATGCAACGATTACATGAAATATCGCTTCCTGGGGGGGCAAAATGATTATTTATTTCCGCGTTCGCTTTCTGCGTCCCATATTCGCCACATTCGTCTCTTTGTATGAGCAGTAAAATTTTTCCCAATGTGGATAACAACTAGACGGAGTAAACAAGCTCGAACAGCGTGTTCTCGACTTCGCATAATGTGTCTATGAAATTTTCCAGAAATGTACTTCACTGGCTGCTTTTTAGAAAACTGCGAGTGTTGAAATGTAGCATGTTAGTTTTAAGTATCTACTTCTCTCGTCACCTGCCAACGATAATTTCACCACATGATTCCTCCATGATGTCTCCTTGAATGAATTCGAGCGATATATCCGAGGCTTCTTTTCATGCAATTTCAGGGATTTATCTCGTGCTCCTTGAAATGAAACGAGAATTGAATTGTTTCTTTACGCCTATCCTGCAACATACAGCATGTGAGTCAACCTTTCCATCGTAAGTATGAGAGAATGGAACATTTTGAATGCAGGAGTTCACAAAAACAATGTTGAGCATTCGGAAGAATATTGTTATGGATGGATAGTGCTTGCTGAAATTTCAACAAAAATGCTCTGAAATCAAACCTTCATCACAAACTTTTCGAAAATTTGGTGAACATTGCTCCTTTCTCAGTACCACAATTGTTTGCAAACCCATGTTGGGCAGTTGATAGCAGTGAATGTTTTTTAAAAAAAGGAGTTAACAGTTCATTCATCTCAAGCTCTTAAATTTTTCCCATACTAGACAAGATACTGACAGCACGATAAATTTCATAAGAAATTCTCCTTTTGTAAACAGGAGTTACTATAGCGCGTTTAAGTTTTTCCGGAAAATTACCGGTTTCCAATGTTGCATTTATGAGATAAGTTAACGGTTTGTGAAGTTCAAGCTTACATGCTTTTATCATTTTATTAGATATATAATCAAAACCTGCAGAATTAGTGTTTTTCAGCATCTTGAAAGTAATATATCACCTTCACATACAGGAGACATAAACATGGTGCTAAAACTGAATTGAACATTATTATCTGTAAACCCATTATCTATTTCAGTAGGTATTGAAGAAAAATTCAAGAAATGAGTATTGAAGTTATTAGCCGCAGTGGCATAAGAAAATCCCACTGCATTCTCCTCAATAACTATTTCGTCTCTCATTTTCTGTTTCTTATTTATTTTATTGATAATCTGCCATGTAGTTTTAGTTTTGTTATCTGATTGTGCTATTTCAGCATCGCAATGCATTACCTGAATATCACACAGTTTTTTTCTGTATAGTCCACTATGAAACCGAAAATAATCCTTAAAACGTTCATATGTTTGGCTAGCTCACCACACAGAGCCGTTCATATCGGGCGTGCAGCGCGTGCCCCTCACGCGAGCGGCAATTGCGTTAGGGGCGGCAGCGAGCGTGTTACATCTCCGCAGATAGTTAAAAAAGGCGACAAAATCTTAACTGGACGTGGGCGGCATATACAGTAGAAACGGCCCTGTCACCACAAATGCACGAACATGCTCTAGGACTAAACAACATGACACACGACGTCATATTATTTATTTTAAAAACATTGCCCTGGATTTTTGTTCTTCAATAAATATTTTGACTTAATTTATTAAATGTAATTCTCACCCAGAGAAAGTTCAAATATATTCACGAAACGTCGGCAATATTGTAAAAATTTCTTCATTATCAACAGTCCTATCAACCTTGTTAAACCGCTTCAAATAGGACGTGAAATGTCGAATTCAGTTCTATACAATCCCTGTTTTTGATGTTTTAGAGTTGTTCAAAACTAAGAACATTTGTGTTTCGAAATGACACAATATTATCCCATATATGGATATTTGTCGATCCGGTTTTGAAAACGTAAGTTCAAATATTCTTGAAAATGTATTCATTTCCTCCTTGAGAACGTTCATAGAAATTTTCTTATCCTCACCACTGTCTGAAACCCGTCTGTTCCGAATTACACAGATCGCTGTTCCTCATTTTCAGCTGTGGAAGGAAGGATTTTCCCAAACATCCCCAGACTAGTTTCACAAGATCATGAATTCTAAAGTAGCTGAGCAGGATTTCTGCGAAAACAATGTTATAAAGACCCAAACTTCATGTTATTTCAGGTGTTCGAGGTTCGCATAGTCGTGTTTATATGGCTCCTCGTTTTTAACACATTTTAAGACATGGAAGAATCTACTTCTGCCTTGGGTATCAAAAACACTCTTCGTGCGTCACAAATGTTCTAAAATTTCAAGCAAGTAGAAACATAAAGTCATTCATTTTCAGACGACTGAACTAGATCATTAATATTTCACATTTTAGATCCAAGAAATTTCCTCCAATTGTTTTTATTTTCAATTCCAGATATTTGAAGTATGGTAATATTATTTGAATGTTAATATCAGAAGGAGAAAACCCTAGAAGAGTTCATCAAATGTGCAGAATATCTCGATGAATCTGAATCTTGTTCTAATCGAAAATCAAATGAATAAGACCAGTCTTCTCTTAGTTTTTTTAAATTGGCTATTGTGAACAGCCCTCAAGCAGAAACAGATTTTTTGGCAGTGTAAATTTCGTACAATTAGTACATATGTAGATTATGGCTGGGATTTTCCACCTCCGACGTAATGACATAACATCTCATTCGAAGATGATAGAATAAGACAAAAATCATTGCCTGGTGCAAATTTTTCAAATTGTAGTACGAGAGCTAGTGAACCTTTTGAGTAACGGTTTGCCTGTAAGGCTAGAAATTTTTATAGCGATAGTTCCTAACATGCTGAGGACGGAAATCATCGCCTGGCACCCCTCACCCCTGCACGTCATCAAGATTTATCTTTGAAAGTTTAAAAAAAATTAAAAAAATTAACTTGTTCCTGTGAGCTTGAAACTTTCATACGATTTTGTTCGTTCATTGTGAAGTTCAAAAAAAAATTGACATGCGATTTCGACGAGCACAAGGACCTGCCAGGCGACTCGAAAAGGGTGTAAAATACGAACAAAAATGAACTTTTTTCTGTAAGGCTGAAATTTATATATGTGTTCGTCTGAGGGAATGAAAAAATAAGTTTTATCATTAATCTTCATCATCATCTGATATCTTATCATTAATTTCTTCATCATATAATACAACTGTTTCAAGCGTAGTACACTGTGTCTTAAATTGGTTGAGACTGCATTATAACTCAGCTATTATTGAAAATAGAGTCATGCGGTTTTCGAGACCCTGTGTCACTTTTTTGTGAAACTTTTAAATCCACAAACAGAAATATTCCATCCTCTTTTGTTTCTGGAATACAGTGCGAAAATGAAAATGTTCACTTTTTGAAGATGTTATTATTTCTCGGGCCCTGCATAAGAAAGAAAATAAATTCAAACTTCTTATAATGATATTTTTACGAAGAAGTCAGTGGCGTAGCGAAACATTTTTTCAAAGCATTGTTTTTGGGATTGAATAGGAACGGAAAGAAATGTTTCATATGGAACACCATGTTTATTTTAACTTCAAACTGTATCACGACCTATGCTTCAATAAATTTCAGTTGAAAAAAATATCCCACGCATTTAATCAATATTCACAAGCTTTTCAAAAAGCCATGTGATCTAAACAGATTTATTTTATCCTATTTTGAACATAATTTCAAAATATCAACTGAAAAATGGTTTTTTGATGCATGTGTGGAAGAATTCATGTCTTACTTAAAAAAAAAACAAACAGAAATACAGTAGGCGCTTGATGCCGGATTATCGGAAATGCCGGATTATCGAATTTGTACATGAAAAAAAAACCTAACTTCATATGATTTTCACCACTATCCAACTTTCACAAAATTAGATCGCTATTTTGTCAAGGGACGCTATGAAACAAGAGAAAACAAATACATGACATCACTGTCGAGGTTAGGTCCGGACTGCCGAGCAGGAAAAACTACTCTCGGTGATCCGACGTTCAGCTGTATAAAACGCCGGATTATAGAGCGGGTTACCTGTGTCCCAAAGTGCCGGACTACCGATCGTACCGGATTGGCAAGCGCCGGATTATCGAGCGATGACTGTATACATTTTTCGGATGGTTGACGCTCAAATTTATTGAAGGTAAGGTTGTGATACATCGATGTATTCAGAAAAAAATGAGAATATTTGAGACGTTAAAACATAGGAGGTGTTCCATTTGAAACATTTCAAGTTTGTGCTATATCTTAAAAACATTTATTAGATAAAAATTTTAAGCTACGCCACTGACTTCTATGTAAAAATATTATTATAAACATTTTCATACTTTACAATACAGGGCTCGAGAAATAATAATATCTTCAAAAAGTGAACATTTTCATTTTCGCACTGTATTCCAGAAACAAAAGAAGATGGAATATTTCTGTTTGTGGATTTAAAAGTTTTACAAAAAAGTGACACAGGGTCTCGAAAACCGCATGACTCTATTTTCAATAATAACTGAGATATAATGCAGTCTCAACCAATTTAAGACACAGTGTACTACGCTTGAAACGATTGTACTATATGATGAAGAAATTAATGATAACATATCAGATGATGATGAAGATTAATAATAAAACTCATTTTTTCATTCCCTCAGACGAGCACATATATAAATTTCAGCCTTACCGAAAAAAGTTCATTTTTGTTCGTATTTTACACCCTTTTCGAGTCGCCTGGCAGGTAGTTGTGCTCGTCGAAATCGCCTGTCAATTTTTTTTTGAACTTCGCAATGATCGAACAAAATCGTATGATAGTTTCAAGCTTACAGGAACAAGTTTATTTTTTTAATTTTTTTAACACTTTCAAAGATATAGATCTTGATGACGTGCAGGGGTGAGGGGTGCCAGGCGATGATTTCCGTCCTCAGCATGCTAGGAACTATCGCTATAAAAATTTCTAGCCTTACAGGCAAACCGTTACTCAAAAGGTTCACTAGCTCTTGGACTATTGAAAATTTTATCATTTCTCGAATATTGCATTCACAATGAAAATCGATATCATGTCATTCTATTTTTTGTTTTTTGAATAAAAATTCGTTTACAGTTTAATAGTACACGTAATACGGTTGTTATGAGCAAAGGACTTCACAGGAGAACATTAAAACCGGAATACGCGATTTTTTCCGGCACCTCACCTCGATAGAAGAATCTCCAACTCCAATAAAACGGGATGGTCCCGATTTTGGAATAATTCATTCGAATCGTATCCGTGCCGCCGTTGCGATTTCCACAAAAACGAGCAACCGTTTACTTTAATTGTGTAAGAAACTATCATTTAGACTTTCGTTTCAGATTGCCGAAGGAATTAGACCCATTGAACCTGCGATAAGATCCTTTCCAAACTTTTTATTGTTGCATTATTTAAGTTTCTCTCGAAGTTTGTTTGCTATAAACTCTTATCTTCCTATACTGTACTCAAATCGGCTTTCCTAATCCAAAAAATGTTTAAAGTTTGCAGATTTTTAAACGATACCGGAGCATACTGTAGAAGTAACCGTCGTATAATTTGAATCAGAAGTGGCTTTCCCAGTTAATTGCAAATAATGTGGAGAGAAGGTCAGTCATTTTGAGGACTTGATGATATATACAGGGTGCCCCATGACTAGTGAATCAAACATCACACTACGATTAAGTAGACCATCGAATAACATCAATTTAGTTCAGCGAAAATTCCAAAATGATGGAAATTTCATAAATACCTTTACCTTATGTTTTCTCGAATTTTGAGTGCTCTTCAATACCTTTATCTCGACGCAAAGTATCAGGGATATTTTCCAACAGTTCTGATCTGATCCATGAAAATATCCAATATTTGAATAAAAGTATCCGTTCCGATTTTGTTTTTCGTGCCTGCTGGACGCAGGACTGAAAAAAGCTCTTCGGTTACTTCAGAAAAAACTGGGAAAATGGTCATAGAAACGGTGATACATTTGAAAAAAATCAAGAAAAACCAATTTAAAATTCTTGATATTTGGACTCTGTATAAGAGACTTGGGAATTTCTTGAGTTAAAAGAAATTCTGATCAAATTCATGTTTCTATTGCTTCTGGAAATCAGTAAAGGGCTTTAACCGAACTACTGCTTCGTCGAAATTTTGCATTTTTTTAATGAGATTGATTATTGTTTATTCCTTCATGTTACATAAATACCTACATCTCATGTTTGTGCATATTCGTGGATCTTGCCAAAGCCTTCGACACTGTCTGCCATAAAAGGCTTTTAAACAAACTCTGGAACTATGGGTTCCGCGGAGTGAGCCTTGATCTTCTAAGGAGCTATCTAACGAACCGCCAACAGATTGTAGATGTAGGTGGAGATAGGAGTTCTTCAAGGGTGGTAACTTATGGTGTACCTCAGGGAACAGTCATGGGTCCGCTACTGTTTTTGGTGTACATTAATAGTTTGTCAAGATGTACAAAAGAGGGCAGCATAGTTAGTTTTGCAGATGACACTGCCATACACTACAAAGCTGATACGTGGTATGATCGGAAACATAAAGTGGAAAAAGATTTCACACACATACAAAATTGGTTTCAGGTTAACAAACTCACCTTGAACCTTGATAAAACCAAATTTCTGCCTTTTTCGTCCTATTCCTCAGAACCAATAGGACATCTAGAAATCAGTCCAGAAGTGAAAATTCCAGAGGCAAAATTCATAAAGTATCTTGGAATAATGATTGATGTAAATCTGAAATGGGACCAACATATTGAACATGTAGTTAAGAAACTTAGAGGTCTTCTGAGTACGTTCAGATATATGAAGAAATATTTGAATAGCTCTACACATTTAAATATGTTGTTCAATGCACTGGTTCAGTCCCAGATCAACTATAGCATCTTGGGATGGGGTGGAGTTTACGACGTTCATCTGAGGAAACTGAATATTATGCAAAAATGGATAGTGAGAATAATTCATGAAAGAAAAATTACATATCCGAGTGAGCCACTATATCAGAAATCAAAAATTCTAGACACAAGGCAACTCTACACACTCAAAATAATAATAAGTATTTTCAAAAGAAACATGATATTGAGAGGAAAAGAACATACATATACTACAAGAAATAAAGATAAAACTTACCAGACATTGAGATCAAAAAAAAGAATAGGGCAAAGATACTTCACCTATCTCGCACCGCGCATATATGAGAAAATTCCTGAAGATCTGGCAAAAATTAGAAACTATAAACAGTTCAAAATGAAAATTAAATTATGGATTATACAAAGAGTCCGCTAATATGCGAATACATTGATTAATCAAGACTAAGAAATAGATGTGTGAATGGATAACTTACACCCCGATTTGCGGATACTCTAACTCTACCCGATATTTGACATCTCACCCACGATTTGTGAAAAAAAAAATTATTATGTTCCGCAATTGATTTGTGACGCGAACTAACCTGAACTGCTGACAAAAAGACATTTATTAATTAGGATGAAACAGAAATTATTATTATTATGTTCTGCAATTGTGACTTGGAATGTGATTCATATTTAGGGCTGTTATGTTGGTTGATGGGAAAACTTGTTTAAATTCATATATATATTGTTAATTTGTTCATAACCGTAAAGGATAAGATTTATTTTTTGCTGTACACAGTCGTTCACCTCCGAGTGAATACTCCACAGCTGTAATCTCGGGTTTATCTGTAATGCGTTGCTGAATAAACTCTATTCTATTCTATCTAGATCTAACCATCATAATAAGTACATGGTACGTCAAGAAACGATAATGTTAAAAAGAAATCTCTCGAAAGATTCCACATTGAAGAAGTATACAACATTCAACAGTTCACATTGTATAACAAATATTTATTTATTCATTTATTAACGACTTTTCTTACCAAATATAAGAACTCCCAAGAGGCCACCTTCAGCCTTCGGCTACTGTTACACTTAATCTCCCGATAGTTCATAAACAGAATTAATTATACTCAAATAAATATAGTCATCAACAACTCAACAAAAGTTTGACAACTCAGGTACTCTTCAACGGAATAAATTGTTTTCTTCAGGAGGGAGGACACTTAACCTGTTCGCAAAAAGGATCCAACTCCAATTTTTTCACTCTCTCTGGCAGTTTGTTGTAGACCTTGAGGCAAATGTGATTTGGACCTTGTTGATTTCCAACCAGTTCTTTGGAATTATATAATTGTCATTTCCTTTAGTCCCGTAGTCCATAGTGGTGGTATGAAGAGTTTTCCGGGATATTCGTGAACATACTTCATACAAACAAGTAGTACATAGTGGTATAGTCTATTCAACAGGATGTCATGAACATACCTACCGAAAGCTCTACTGAGGTCTGAACAAATGAATTCGCTTTCCTCTTATTCATTGTATCCATCCACTATGCACTCAAGTACATCTATCGTTGCAGATATAGTAGATCCCTTTTTCCTGTATACATCCTGTGACCTCTGAAGAAGATCATTTCGATCGAAGAAGCTCACAAGTCTCGATTTCACAATCTATTTACCTCTTGCTCCAAAGTGGTAGAGTCTATAAACAGGATGTCATGATCAATCCTATCGAAAGCTCTACTGAGGTCTGACCAAATAAGTTCGGTTTCTTCTTATTTATTTATTCATCCACTATGCACTCAAGTACATCTATCATTGCATATATAGTGGATCCCTTTTTCCTGTATATGTGCTGTGACCTCTGAAGAAAACCATTTCGATCGAAGAAGCTCACAAGTCTCCATCTCACAATCTGCTCGAAGATTGTGGGAATGTCGGTAGAATAGAAATAAATCTGTAACTTCAAAATTTGTTGATTTCTCACTTTTTGAATATCGGGACCACCTTCACCATTCAAAGTGATTTTTGGAATATTGAGTCATACAGTTATTAATCATTCGGGTCAGTGGCTCCGTTATATAGGGAATGATATCCTTAAGAAGAGACACCGTTACGCCATAAATATCTCTACTTTTTTCGTTTATAAATTTTACATATATTTTCGATTTATTTTTTTTTGTAGGATCCATAAATAATGACTTACACTTGCCAAGACAACATTTTCCAATTAATTTTCTGAAGTTTTTCCTAGATGAATTCGACTTCTTCTCCTCAATATGTTCGAAATCAATTAAAAACTTATTCATTTCATCTGCGGTGAAACTCGTTTCATGCTGTTTTCTGCCTCTATTCCTTTCAAACTCTTCATTCACTATGCTCCAAGCTTCCGAGATTTCGATTTCCGAGTTATTCATCATTTTAATATTGCGCTTGTCCAATGTTCTTCCATCATAGTGCCTTTCCCCATTTCCCTGAGGATCTTCGATAAAGTTCTTTTATCCCAAAGTCCAGGAGGAGCCCCTTTGGAAAACGCGAAAACCGGCTGTAATTATTTTCTTGACCTCAAAAATTTTTTTTAATTTGAAGATAAAAGCAGAATCTACAATAAAACTGTGAAAAAAATTATTCTTTAATTTACGAAAATTTGATGCAGTGAAACAGAAAACGGCTGATTCTGCTTCTCGTTGAATTTTTGTGGGGAATATACAGGGTGTACCAAGTTCGACGGCCTATTAGGCGTTTCTGAAGAACTAGACTTATTTGGAATCTGAAAATTGGGATTATGATATTGTTTGACATTATCTACCGAGCTAAAATGTTCTTTCTTCTGTTTTTTGTTTTAGAATTTGACAGAGTATGCAATTCTGAATACATTCGTACTCAAATCGTTGCATTCGTCGAAATACTTTCCAAAATATCGAGAAAAACCTGAAGAAAAAGAGAGAAAAGAGTATTCGGTATTATGATTGTTATTCCTAATCTAGATACCTTAAGCACAAACCGTTTTCTTATTTTTGAAGTCAAAGATTGTGGAAATATTGTACATTTTTAGAATTTTGAAAAACTAATCACAGGGTGTTCCAAATGTTGTGTCAAAAATTGGGATCATGATTGGCCCATAACTTTCGTTTTTCAGATTAGAACCCTATTTTTTCCTGATTGCGTTGGATTGTACGAAGAAAAATGATGATGATGTTCCAACATGTTAATGCTCCTAAAATTGATAATTCTAGAGTTATTTAGGATTTTCTGATTTCATGTCATACGAAGCGTCAAATTCATTAAATCTGTTCCATATCAACTGTGACCTTGGTCATAGAAGATAAACTATTCCAATAACTCACTAGTGACACACTTGAAAACATTCGTACTCAAATCGTTGCATTCGTCAAAATACTTTCCGAAATATCAAAAAAAACTAAACAAAAAGGTTAGATAAGAGTATTCGGTATAATGTTTGCTATTTCTAATCTAGATATCTCAAGCACAAACCGTTTTCACGTTTTTCTAGTCGAAAACAGTGGAAATATTTTACATATTTAGAATTTTGAAAAACTCGTCACAGGGTGTTCGGTCAAAAATTGGGATCAAGATTGGCCTATAACTTTCGTTTTTCAAATTTGAACGATATTTTTTTATTATTGCGTTGGATTCTGCAAAGAAAAATGACGATAATGTTCTATCATATTGATACTCCTGAAATTAATAATTCTCGAGTTATTTAGTATTTTCTGATTTCATGTCGTACGTTGCGTCAAATGCATAAAATCTGTTTCATAACAACAATGAATTTAAAAAAAAAGGGTGTCACTAGTGAGTTATTGGAATAATTTATCTTCTATGACCAAGGTCATAGTTGATACAAAACAGATTTGATGAATTCACACTACGTACGACAAAAAATCAGAAAATCCTAAATAACTCAAGAATTATCAATTTTAGGAGCATTACCATTTCAGAACATTATCATCATTTTTCTTCGTACAATCCAACGCAATCATAAAAAAATAGGGTTCTAATTTGAAAAAACGAAAGTTATGGGCCAATTTTGATCCCAATTTTTGACCCAACATTTGGAACACCCTGTGATGAGTTTTTCAAAATTCTAAAAATATACAATATTGACACAGTCTTCGACTTCAAAAATGTGAAAACGGTTTGTGCTTAAGGTATCTAGATTGGGAATAACAAACATAATACCGAATACTCTTTTCTCTCTTTTTCTTCAGGTTTTTCTCGATATGCTGGAAAGTATTTCGACGAATGCAACGATTTGAGTACGAATGTATTCAGAATTGCATACTCTATCAAATTGGAAAACGAAAAAACAGAAAAAAAAAATTTTGAAATTTTTTTTTCCGCTCCCTGTATAACTGAAAGTGGTCAGGCTTACAGAATATTTTAGCTCGGAAGATAATGTCAAACAATATCATAATCCCAATTTTCAGATTTCAAATAAGTCTAGTTCTTCAGAAACGCCTAATAGGCCGTTGAACTTGGTACACCCTGTATAAATTGTGAGGAACACAAATAACATTATTGCTTCTTTCCTCAAAATATTTGATCCTGGGCTTCATTATAAAATTTTCAAATTCACTTGAGAAGAAGAAAATTTTTTTCCGGGAAAGCACTGAATACAAGGGGAAAGAAATTCATTCAGGTCCTCGAAACCAACCTTTAATTTTCTGTGTGACTATTTATTGCTGAGATATCGATAATCGAAGACAAAAGTATCCATTTTCATTTGAAGGCTGAAATTGTCACTTGAATTGGGCATATCAAAGTCTTTGAAGTAATAAATTGAAGCTTTATGAAGAAGTATCCGATCATTGTAGCTTTCAAACAAAAAAAATCTCGTTGACAAAGAAAACTCATCCTAAAAAATTTCCGAAAGTTTTCTGTTGCTGTTTTTCTAGATAATACTCAAAAACTACTGACTCTTCAAAATTCAGAGTTCTGACCCAAAAAATAAGAAATATGGAGATTGACGTTTCTTTCTTGTACAACCAGTTCGCTTGAAGTTCGGCCTGTTGCCCGAACAATGCTCGATCAACTAGTTTTTGTCATCAGTATAAACCAATGACATTGGAAGGGTCATTATAACAGTCGATGGAGCTGGTAAAAAATCAAAATCTAGCTTCTCCTTATCAACACAAGTAAAAAACTTTTTTAATACTAATCAGGAGAAAATTTTCCCCTATTAAAAAGTCCATACAGATTCCTGAAATCCTTCTCACGAACCGAAAAATGTCCAGAAAGAGAAAAAATAGGCGTCGTTCATCAACTCTAATGGCTAATCTAGGAGAGGCCTGTGATCCTACCGACTTTCAGTTGTCTAGCATCTAATTAAGAAGTTTGGGTCTCTGCCTTTAAGATCGTTGAATGGTGATGGCAAATTAACTCGAGCAATTATTTTCCCCCATTTGTTTGTCAATATCCTGAGTTCGTTAGCCAGAAGGGCAAGAACGCTGACTCAGTCGAGCAGTTTTTCAGGGAAACGTCTGGTGCAGATGTTTAAAGAATCCCACGCTCTCCCCATAAATATTGCCCTAAAAATGCAGAGTTGTGACTGGCAAATGGAAAACTTGTATTGGGCAGGAATATCATAATATTTCCGAATTGGCAATTCTCAGAAAAGCACATAAGCATAAATTGTAATGCACAGCTATCAGATTTGCATTCATTCCATAGGTCTGGACCCTCCTCGATGTTTCCATTCGAAAAAGTAGCTTTGGCTTGTCGGCAGAAAAACATTTCTAGAGAAAACCACCTTCAATATACTTTACCGTTTCTTTTTCGTTCTCCTCGCGTTTTACAGATTATACCAACCCATTCTAAGAAAAAAATTTACACCTTGACAAAAAAACGTAACGTTAGGTACTCATCCATTCTCCTTTACGAAGATACGAAGAAATTCTGAAGAAAATCCTTGTACCCGTTGATTTACAATTTCAAAGGGAATTTATCGTATAATCTATGGAATTTTATATTTTTCACCCCCTACGTGCACTCCACTACCACATTTTTCAATTGTGTATAATTCATAGATTGAGACACATCAATTGATAACCTATTCAGGGATGTGGCTGAAAAAATAATTGGTTGTGCCGTTTTTGTCAAAAATAGAGATATAATTCACAACTTGTGATTGAGGTGTATTGCAGTCAGGCCCTTATTCATTTACTGATTATTATTCAGCGAAAAACATGAATCGATGGATTTGTGATTCAATTGGTTTCAATTTTCATTTTTGAATTTCAAATTTTTCACCTTTCAGGGCACGACCTGAGTCGAATAGCGTGCAGCGTGGCGTGGAACGCTCAAAAACTGCGTTTCAAAGCAGGCGTCTTGAGCCCTGATTCATTACAACGTTCTGCGTTGCGTTCACCGCGTTTACCAGAATGAGTGGCATCTCGAGCGGCTGTGGAATGTCGAAAATATGTTTGTTATATCCCATCAGTTGAGTTCTGGAAATCAGGTTGATGTCCGTTAAAAGAAGTTGATCCTCGTTTTCGAAACTCGAAACCAACAAAAACTATTAAATTGATATGCAATGACAGCGGTCAAGAGAATCGATCAAAAACATGCTTTATTAACCATTACTCCATTAAAACTTAAAACTTAATTCCCCCTGTTCTGAAAGAAATTCTATGGGAACCTCACTGGTTACGATAAATAGGAAAATCTCTGAGGTTTTCGAATAACCAGAGTCCAATAATTTCCTAGAAATTCCAGAATAATGACTGATTCAAGTTCTCGTGGAACAATTTACATCGAAAATATCATCAAAGAAGGAAATTTCCTCTTCGACGAATGAATAGGGTTCCCAGTGAAGGTAGAATAGTATTAACATTTAATTCGGAGAAATATATTCTATGAAGAATATTCAAATTAGGAAAATCCTTCTGATGAAACGTCACGCAGTGGGCATGAATCACTCCAATTCCCTGAATCATTAATTGTTTACATTTTCTCTGAGATGTTTACAGTAGAGACGAGCCCACTGATGCTTTTCGATAAAATCATATAAATTATTCAAGTCAAAATTCCTCATGAATATTGAAAATAATTCTTCTGGAATGAGTTGAACTTCCTTCATTAGAAAACAAAATTCACTGGATGAAGTAGCAACAACAATGCTTTGGAAATTGATAATAATCATTCACTATTGAATGTTTACAAAACCATGAGAGAATCGTAGTTACAAATAGGAAGTCCCAAATCTAAAATGATCATCTTGATGAAATGAATGAAAGCAACATAATGAAACTATGTGATTGAATTGTTATATTTTCATATCGAGTACGTAAAAACAAAAAATTCACCTTCACCAAGTTGATAACTGAATGAAACCTATTCTAGATTGCATTTCACATATCAGAAAAAATATTAAAAATGAGTTGTCTGGAAAAATCCTGGACAGAATTCCAAATTATTCTTCATTATATTTTGCAACATCATGAAAATAAAAAAAATTATGCTGGACTTATAGTACGAAACATCTAGAATGGGCAGATATATGGTTGCCTATTATTTACCTGGATGAAGTAATACTGAGTTGACAAGTCAGCAGAAACGCTGTTTTATTGTGAGGATGTTGATGTAAGGTTGCCTGCGGAACGATTGGTCCTAATAGGGGTCGCCAAATTTCGAAAATGAAATTTCGACTCGCCGGGAAATGAGCAACGAGATCTGACAAAGAGGTCTGAGGAAAGTAAACCGTGTAGTAATGAAGGATAGAACGCTCTACTAGAATTAATCGACACTAGAATCTATGCCTTCGTCAGCTATTGAAGTATTGACGTGTTTCTTCAAACAAGTTTTTATATTCAATTCTACTGATTGATATTTCATTTTTATGAAAATATTTACCTACACCATTAAAAAATCAAATCTTATTTTCTTCACGAAAATAAAAAAAAAATTAAAATAAGAACAGAAAACTAGAAACTGAAAAACAAAAAAAACGGCGAGAGTTCCTTCAAAAAACCTACTTCACAAATTATTCATTGGATTCAACGAACGTTGAAATTGTTCTATTTCGGATTTAATCAACAACTGATGTCACTGTATGAAACACTTCTCAAGAAAAAAATTCAAATCGATGCTCAAGATATGCGCGTTTTACTCGATGGATGAATTTATGATGTATCAGTTTTAGTCAAAAACCTTTCTGTGTTTCTCTCTTTATATTCCGAAATTTATGATTTTTAAATTGTTATACTTTACAGGGTGTTCTACAAGCTCTATGACAAACTTCGAGAGATAGTAGCTGTGCTTATTCTGGACATTTTTTTTCCTATGATCATATATCTGTATTGAAACATATAGATGAATTCGAAAAGGTATTCATCGAAATGAATACCATTTTCAATTCCCAGGCTCAGAGATCTTTCATCATGAGGTTGAAGAAATGATATTAGATTTTGTCACTGAGATGAGAGATGTACCGGTTTCGGCCTTGTTGGGCCTCATCAGTATCCCATACATCTCAGGACAAAATCTTCATGAAAAACTTCGAAATTTGAAGTAATTGGTTGTGGAGTAATGCGTAAAATATTACAAAGCACTAAGGTGGTGACATTCAATTGCATCAAAATGAAGTTTCATATCTCCAATCAAATGCAAAAAAAAAAATCTGTACTTATTCTTTCACTGAATGAGATTTTAGCAGTGGCTCTATTCAATGCCTGCTTGCTAGTTTCTCAAAGTGATGGGAAAAGCCCAATTCATTTGGCGACTGTGAAGACAAGTTGATTGGAAATGTGAAACTTCAATTTGACGCAATTGGATGTCACCACCTTAGTGCTTTGTAATATTTAACCCATTACTTCACAACCAATTGCTTTAAATTTCGAAGTTTTTTATGAAGATTTTGTTATGAGATGTACGGGATACTGATGAGGCCCAACAAGGCCGAAACCGGTATATCTCTCATCTCAGTGACAAAATCTAATATCATTTCTCCAACCTCATGATGAAAGATCTCTGAGCCTGGGAATTGAAAATGGTATTCATTTCGATGATTACCATTTTGAAATTCATCTATGTTCCATTAATGTTTTCGATATGGCCTCCGTAATTTTTTTTTCTTAACATATATCTGATTCGTTTTTTTAGAAGATACAAGCTTTGAAAAATTCTATCGTTATGTCAGAATCATAACAATTATTGAAAATTTTGAGACTATAAAAATTGTTCAAAATATCCACCTTTGGCTTGAATGCAAGCTTGACGTCGACGAACTAAAGATGCCGTTACTTGGCGGATCAGAATTGGGTAGTTTCGTAGTTTGTTCTCTGCATCTCGAATTTCATCAAGTAATTGTTGATGAGATTGGATTTCAACATGACGAACAAACTGCTTCATATGTACCCCTGAATAAATTCTAAGGCATTCAGATCAGGCAAACGACGTGGCCGTTGTATTGGTATTCCTTGACTTATCCATTTATTCGGTAAATGTTCATTCAGCAAACTGACCACTTGTGTTTATCTATCTGGTGGTGCACCATCAACTTCTTGTAACTCTGGAACGAAAATGAATCGGACCTGTGTTCATAGAAACAAAAATGTTCAGAAGAAGCACAACAACCTTCTGTCAAATTTTGTCATAGATCTTGTAGAGCACTCATACCGGGTGGCCATTTGAAAACGAAACAGACGAGATTACAGACGAAATAAATTTTTTCGATAGAAATGCTCGGACAGGTCGATTTCTGTTTCGAGGGGGACAACTTAAGATGTAGGTTACATACGCATAGCGCTTCAACCCTTGCTACTACAACCCTCACCCCAATTTTTGAGAAGAGAAGATTAAGTGAGTGATACCTCATTTGAAAGGTATTTTCATACTGATTTCAGCACAGTAACTGTTTTTTTCATATTATGCATTAGTTCTCGAAATACAGGGTGGCCATTTGAAAACGAAACAGACGAGATTACGGACGAAATAAATTTTTTCGATAGAAATGCTCGGACAGGTCGATTTCTGTTTCGAGGGGGACAACTTAAGATGTAGGTTACATACGCATAGCGCTCCAACCCTTGCTACTACAACCCTCACCCCCAATTTTTGAAAAGAGAAGATTGAGTGAGTGATACCTCATTTGAAAGGTATTTTCATACTGATTTCAGCACAGTAACTGTTTTTTCATATTATGCATTAGTTCTCGAAATACAGGGTGGCCATTTGAAAACGAAACAGACGAGATTACGGACGAAATAAATTTTTTCGATAGAAATGCTCGGACAGGTCGATTTCTGTTTCGGGGGGGACAATTTAAGATGTAGGTTACGGACGCATAGCGCTTCAACCCTTGCTACTACAACTCTCACCCCCAATTTTTCAATAGGGATGATAAGGTGGATGATACCTCATTTGAAAGGTTTTTCACAAAAAAACACTTCAAGTGCCATGAAAACACCACTTCATTTTCAAATGCTTAGTCAAGAATATTTCGAGAACTAATGCATAAAATGAAATCAGTATAAAAATACTTTTCAAATGAGGTATCACTCACCCCATCTTCCCTATTCAAAAATTGGGGATGAGGGTTGTAGTAGCAAGGGTTGAAGCGCTATGCGTCCGTAACCTACATCTTAAGTTGTCCCCCCCGAAACAGAAATCGACCTGTCCGAGCATTTCTATCGAAAAAATTTATTTCGTCTGTAATCTCGTCTGTTTCGTTTTCAAATGGCAACCCTGTATTTCGAGAACTAATGCATGAAATGAAAAAACAATTACTGTGCTTGAAATCAGTATAAAAATACCTTTCAAAAGAGATATCACACACCCCATCTTCCCTATTCAGAAATTGGGGGTGAGGGTTGTAGTAGCAAGGGTTGAAGCGCTATGCGTCCGTAACCTACATCTTAAGTTGTCCCCCTCGAAACAAAAATCGACCTGTCCGAGCATTTCTATCGAAAAAATTCATTTCGTCTGTAATCTCGTCTGTTTCGTTTTCAAATGGCCACCCTGTATATACCTAATCCAATACTTGCTTGACATTTCTTGTAATTAGTTGCGGGTAATTGATAAATTATTATTACATAAATTATTTTCATTATAATTCTGACAAACTTGTTTTAACTTGGCAACCTTTTACTTCGTCCAGGTGAATAATAAAATACCCTTTTTTTGCATATTCTGCATATTTTATAATATAGGTCCAGTAAGAAAATTTCCAATTATTATGACGTTGAAAAATGTCATGAAAAATCATTTTTCAAAAAATTACGTTATGTACCAAAGGAGTTTTTTCCCTCCTGTTCATGTTGTTCTTATGTTAATATATCTCAATGGCTTCCATGTTCATCCTAGGATAGAAACTTTTGATGTTCTACATAGCCTCTGCCTTTGGGAAAACAATATTGTGACCATCTGTTAGAGCAATCAGACAGAAAAATCTGCACCAGCGGAACATGCTCTAACAGACGGACACAATATTGATTTTTCAAAGACAGAGGCTATTTCGAACATCAAAAGTTTCTATACTGGGATGAACATGGAAGTAATTTAGATTAAACATAAGAACAACATGAACAGGAGGAAAAAAACTTCTTTGGCACATAGCGCATGGCTGCCGGTGTTGAAAAAGACCAAAATCAAGCCAATACGAAGTGGGAGCGATGGACCAATCAACATCGCGCGCGTTAACCCACTACCTTCTCCGGCCAATGGTCAGGGTGTAAGTTGGGCCAACGGAATGAATTTAGCATCACTTTCGGAAATTCAGCGGGCGAGTTACAACCTCAGACCAAGAAATCTCTGAAGATGCCTACCACAGTTGTGGGCGAAACGTTAGGTGAAATAATTCCTAATTGACCACGACCAATAAGCCCGGAAAACTCTCTCAATGTCAACCATTTGTTTACCATATCTGGTTTGAGGCAAAAAAAGGTATTAACCTTTCTACTTCTCACCCAAATTCTTGAAAGATTATGAGTTTACACATATTATAATTCACTACTACATCCACAGTATTGTGACTATACGTTCTCAAAATAAAAACATTTTGATGGCAATTTTTTTAGTATATTTCAGCTGCGCTTTCGAAATTTCAGTTCTACTTGAAATTTTAGCGAAATTATTCATTTCGTTTTGATTGGCAACCATAGTGTGCTATCATATTTTTCAATAGAATTTTCTTGAACAATTACAAAAATATATAATATCATGATATATCTAAACTGCTCGTCACTCAAAACGTTAATAATGGAATTTTGCATCAACTTTAACTTCCCATAATTAATAACACACTGAACGCATTTTAAATTGCAGCCCAGATTGTAAAAGCTCTTTACATTGACTATCGAATCATTTCTTACAACTCCTTCAAGATTCATCAGGATCAAAGATACAGGGTGAAACAAAATTTTGTGCATGTTTGACAAGAATTCTTCACCCCGCCATTTTGTCCGAAGACCACGTTGCTCTCATTTCATGCGGTCATTTTATGAATAGCAACCATACTTCCGGACATTTTTGAGTTTTTGCCAATAACTCTAGGGGTTTCGGAGAAACGTTTTTTTTTTTTTTTGAACTGACTAATTTTGAAAAAGTTCTACAAATAGAGGCTTTCAAGCATTTCAAAGGAGCATTTTAGCAGTTCTTCGTGTTGTAGAAGTTATGTATACCAAGTTACCCAAAAACAATCAATTTTTTCAACAATACGTTTTTATGAAAACATAAATTCAAAGAAACCCGTTCACTAAGGTTCAAACTTTTATCATAGACTGTTCAAAAGTGATAAATTTTCGATGGTTTTTGGGTATCGTGGTATACATAACTTCTGGTGAAGCACGAAGCACTGCTAAAAGGCTTTCTCTTTAATGCCTCAAAGCCTCCATTTGTGAAACTTTTCCAAAATCAGTCAGTTGAAACAAAAATCCAAAAAAAATATTTTGTTCCGAAATCCCTGTAGTTATTGGCAAGAACTCAAAAACGTCCCAAGGTATGGTTGCTCATAAAATGTCCGCATGAAATAAGAGCAACGTAGTCTTCGGACAAAATGGCGGGGTGGAGAATTTTTGTTAATCATGCACAAGATTTTGTTTCACCCTGTATCTTTGACCCTGATCAATCTTGAAGGAGCTGTAATGATTCGATAATCGATGAGAAGAGCTTTCAAAATCTGGGTTGCAATTCAAAATGCGTTGAATATTTCAGAAATTATGAGAAGTGAAAATTGATGCCAAATTTCATTATTAACGTTTCGAGTGGCGAGCAGTTCATATATTATTTATTTAATTTTACTTTTGAATCATCCGGTGGAGGATTTCAGGTTACCGTATCTGATGTTTGCGGATAATTTGAAGTTATTTTGTGAGATAGCGTCCAACTTCTGTTCGAGGTCTAAAATGTGGCGAATTGGAGTGGAAAAAGAAACCTTCGAGTTTCAATGTTTCGAAGTGTAGTGCTATAACCTTCAACTTAAGCTTTTAGTTTCTGGGTTCCAAGAGCAGCTTCCGGAGCTGTGGAGTTTTTCCTTTTGTGGAAGCCGAAAATGAGTTCTTAAGTTCAATTCTCCATTTGGTCATTGAGTTTGTTTTCAACTCAGTTGCTGAACGGTGCGACTCACTTCGAATCATTTGCTTATATCATTAACACATTAATAATAAAATTTGAGGCCACTGCTTGAAACTAGTGGAATTTAGCATGTGTTTGAAGATGCTTTGTATTTTTTACTCAGTCACACTGAAATGCTTTAAATATCGCTGATGAAGCAAAATGAGGCTGAAACCGGTTTATCTCTCATCTCAGTGACGAAATCTAATATCATTTCACCAACCTCATGATGAAAGATTTCTGTGCCTGGGAATTCCAATTCATTTCGATGAATTTTGAATTTATCCATATTTCAAAGATTTTTTCGGTGTGACGTCCGTAAAAACAAAGAATTTTCTTTGTTTTTTTCTCAATTAGATTATGTTGAATCATATTTCGTATGTGAATGTGGGTATATTCATTTGCAATATCTATTCATATAATATGCTGCTCGGTTTTTCTTCTCATGTCATGTTTATTTGCAAAAATGATTTATTAATGTATCGATTGTTGAAGAATGCAATATTTTGGGTCTTGATATGATAAATTTTTTTTCATATATAGTATATATATTTCTCGTTTTCATTTCAATATCTAGCATTGTAGCTTGATTTGATTATGTTATGCAGGATTAAATTATTATATGCATCGGGGTATGTTTCTGTTAAAAATGAAGAATCTTTATACCAAGTGTCCTAGTATACCTGTTCCAATGAATTATCGCAGTCATATTGAAGAATAAAAAGTTGAGAATTTTATGTTGTTCAATTCGTTCAAGAGACTCTCAGTCGAAAAAGAGTTGAATTGGAAATTACTTCTGGTTTGACCAGCAGTGACTCTAACATCTCCATCTCAAGATGTATTCTGTATATATTTTTTTCAAACTTTGACTCAAAATAATTTTTTCAACGATGTATCTTAATTTCTATTTCACATTCACATTTGAGTTGATGGAGAAAATGACATTTGAAACGGTATAGCCGCGTTTTTCTGGGAAATCTACTTCTGCAACTTGATCACACGATTTGACATCTAATGAAAATAATTCACCCTAATTTTCAGCTGCTTATCTCGAACAGTTCTTGGAATTTTCGAAAAAAAAAATTTTTTTCAATTAGAATTCTCATTTTCATTCGAATTCAAAATTTATTGATAGTGTTATTGTGCCCCATTTTCAGTCATTCAATTACCGGGATTTAACAAATTCACATTAATCTCTGTCTAAAATACAAATAAATGAGAGGAATCTGGTATTCAGAATTTTTCAAATACCCTCAAAAGAAGAAATTCAGCAGTGTTATGTGAAATACAAAGAGTGATACATCGTTGAAAAGATAATTTAAAATAGATTTCAAACGTTGCAAAAAGTACTGGGTACTATTTCAAATAATTCACTTCCAGTGAATCTGAAAATGATTTTCAATTCATGTTTTTCTCAAATAAGGTATGTTGAGAATTCCTGCAGATTGAATAACATAAAATTTTCAGATTTGTATTTCTCAACATGTCTGGGATAGCCCATTGGAACAGGTATTTTTGAACAACTGGTATATCGAAAATTGCGAGAGAACATTTTTCCATCAACGAAATCGAAACTGTCCTAATGATACCTATTAAGTATTAAGTCTTGCTCTTGTGGTACAAAAGCTGGCGTGCAAATAAAAAAGATAGGTGACAGTATAATTTTTGGTGAACTAAATGAAGTTCCGCAGCAGCGATAACTTCTGTTCACTTTCATTCACAGAAAATTGTTAAGACATTTCTGGAAACTTTGAAATAGTTCCACCGCACCTAACATCCTCCAGACGTTGCTTTACGAAGGATTGGAGAAGTTGATAGCTAGCGGTGGACAATACTAGATTTTTCAATTAGAAGAATCATTTTCATGCAACAATAGCAAATTGATAGATTATTCTGATACAGCTGCAACTATAAGTAAAAGAAGAAAGAAATAAAAAGAATGAAGTCGAATAGAGTTCATCGATATTTCAACATCTATATTGATCACAAACAAACTTCAAAACAAGCAATTAATCTCCGAGGAACTGTACTATTGAGGAATATTCTGTGAGAAATTCCTCCTGTGGAAATTGCGAAATTGAAGATACGATAGTGACATGAGCCAATTTAAACTTCATATGCGGAATAGAGAAACTTCGATCAGGTTTTAATTAGCGGTTAGCGTGTAATTTAGCATACACGTAAGCTTCGGATCATATTAATACTACCAGAATTCCTATAAGTGTTGATTAACCCAGGTATCTCGATCCGTATCTATAACCTTGCCTTCCTGTTTGAATCCGAATGGTAGGTATGTTTTTGATCTGAAAAGTAATATATCGCAATTTAGGCTTTGAGTGCTGAATTCTGGGATAAACTCAATTCATGCAAATGCTGAGTTCTTGTATCATTTCCAGGGATTCACCAGTACCCCAATCTTCATTCTTCGAAACCGTAGATTTCCCATTCAGAAAATTTCTCCATTCCCCATTTTCCGAAGCTAGGAATGCAAGATCAACGATGAGTATAAGATTGGATTTTGAACTGATAACCCGGGATTCTCCTTCCTTCATATTTGTCTTCCGTAGTTCTGATCACCAGCCGAAGAAATTCAGGGGACAATGAGACCAAAAAGTTTCATACATGATGATAACACTTCATATATCATCCCCAATTTAAATCTTACCATGCATTCCTATATCACAGATATAATTTGTAGAATAGTAAAGGACACAACATCGAGACTATTTATAAGCCGACACAAAAACTTGGGCACATGAGCAGAACTACCAAAGACAAAGTCGACCCAGTTTCACAAGTCAATATTTACAGAATACCTTATAACTGTGGTAAAGTCCATGAACAGAAGAGAAGAAACCGCTCTTTATGAAACGCATGATGTTTGATCTCAGAAAAATTTGAAATCAAGCCGATACTACGCGAATCAACATAGCGTGAGTAAACTCCACAAATTTTCTCGCCATTGAATGAGGTGTAGATCACAATTCCGATTCGAACACGTCAGTGTCAGAAATTCATCAATGGAGATCCTCTGAAGATGCCAACCGATGTTGTATGCGAAACGTTGTGTGAAATAATTCCAAATGGACCAGGCTTAATAAGGCAGTAAAACTCTTTCAATGTCAGAAAGATAGGTATTTCATCAGTTTTGGAGAAATCAGAAGGGAACGCAAAAAAAATATTTTAAGGGAAAAACGATTTATCCCAGTTTTCCAAACTGAAATCTGACACACTCTTCTATTTTTGCAATTCATCCAGCAATATTTTTTAGGTATTTCATGCTGAAATTGACAGATTCATCAAGATATCCTGTAGCACATATACTCCCCGTCAATAAATTCCAGACAGACAAAATTTGTGTCAAATTCAACACCCGGTATCTTTTCGCGTGGTGCTGCGATTTTGTGGAAATTTTCACCAGGTATAGTATTAGGTCTTGTTATATCAACCTGAAATTTACTTTTTAAATATATCTGTAGTTTATCCCTTATACAGGAAGAAACAGAACCTTATTTCATACCCTCCATTTCTAAACACTCTGTGGTGAATTCAAGGCGGAAAATTTCATATCATTTATGTGTAATCCTTTCGTAACAACATGTTTTTTGATTTACGTCAGTATCTGCTATAAAAAAATATACACATTTTCAAAATATATGTTGCATTTTTTAAATTTTTATAACAATTCATTGGTATACCCAATAAATATTATTATTATTATTATTATTAAAACATTAGAATACCTTTTCGATTATCAGACATACACAAACATCTCAAAATGAATAGCTTGTATTTCCACCTCGCTTTCTCATCGCTTCTTCCATACGACGTGGCATACTTTCAATGCACTTCCGAATTGCTTCTGGGGGAATATTTTCCCGTTCTTCAAGAAATGCTGTTCGTATATCGGGTAAGGTGTTGGACTGCCGATTTCGAACATGTCTAACTAGCATATCCCATACAAGTTCACTTGGATTTGAATCCGGACTTCTATCTAGTCACATCAATCGTTGAATATTCCCCCAGAAATAATTCGTAAATGCATTGAAAGTATGCCACGTCTTATGATAAGAGTGATGACAAAGCGACAGATGTTTGTTTATGATTGCTAGTCGATAAGGTATTGTAATGTTTTGAATTGTTATGAAAAATGGAAAAATGCAACACTTCCTTTGAAAATGTGTATATTGTTTTTTTAAACATACACTGGCGTAAATTGAGAGGCAATTTGTTAGGAAAGGGCCACATTTCAAATAAAAACCTAATGATTTAAAATTTTCCGCCTCAAATTCAAGACAGGATGTTTAGAAATGGGGCGTATAAAACGAGGTTCTGTTTCTCCCTGTATAACGGATAAACTACAGGTATTCTTGCAAAGTTAATTTCAGGTTTATATAACAAGTCCCAATACTCCACCTGGTGAAAATTTCAACAAAAGTGGAGAATCACACAGGGTGTTGAGTTTGATAAAAACTTTGCCTGTCCGGAATTTATTGACGTGGAGTGTATATTCATAGAATATTAAATTTTATATAGAAGGGTCTCGCCAATGTTCCTCCAAACCTAGAATATTGAAAAATATTGTGAGATTAACAAACCAGCTTTTTCTCGGTATGCAGATTCATTTTACCCTATGTATTTTTAATTTCAACATTACAATACACATTTTAATGCGATCCTTCATCCTAGATATTAGTGAGAATACGATAGTCTAAAATCATTTGTTACGACCAGTCGCCGAACAAACGTGTTAACGATTGATGAAGAGACCCACAAAAAGTTTGTCAGACGAGTTGAGGTCTTCCGTGACCACAAAGCTCAACGATTTTAACTTCAATAGAATATTTCCGTGGGAATAATTGAAGAGTAAAGTTCGTGCCAATAATTCGCGTACAGTAACGGTGTCAAAGGAAGATAGGTGCTAGAGATTTAAGCCTTTCAGCAAAACGTGTCTCGTTTAACACGACTAATCGTTTTCGTGTATATCGGAGGCAAGGTATTTTGACGATAATTCAATCCTCGGATTTCGCTTCATTTTTCCTTTCATTCGTGGGGAGTAATTTCTGTTGGTTTGATTTAATGTTCAAAATTAATTTTTTTTTAGCTGATGATCAACCTTATACCAGATTTGCTTCAAAACGTTCATAAAATTGATTTAGAATGAATTTTGAAAGAATCAATGTGGAAAAATTGCCCTAAATAATATCAATACCACTTGAAGTCAGCACATAGGTAATGACTTCAACAGGGTTTTTCACGAGTCATTGGCCATAGTCTGCTTGTAAATGTAGATCATCAGAATTGGTTGATTTGTGTCCTGAGACCATTAGTTTCCGAGATACGGGGCGTTTCATGAACATGGTGTAAATTTGCGATAGCTATCAATCTCGAATGCAACGAAAAGATTTTATGTGTCTGTTCACGTCATGAAGCTATTTTCAAACAGTTCATGTAATATTCATATCTTCAGAGCAATACTCAGAAAATCATGATTTTTCTTTGAAGGCTCATTATCTGTTCTTTAACTTTCCTTACATACATTTCGTCATTGCCATCAAAAAGAGAGTTATTCAAAGGATAGTTTAACTTTGCATGACACACTTGTCTCAAGAAAATAGAAACTGAAAGAATTTATGCTTTATCTGAATTTCCCGCAATGCGGTCCTGTTTTTAGTCCTTTGCTGATAATATATATTCTATTCCAACAAAAAGTTGAAGTTTTTTCAATTCTGTTCAAGTTTTTTTCATTTCGACACCTCAGTTTGCTGTGGGTTTTCGTTGAAAAGTGATATTCTTTGATTGAATTGGGCCCTGCGAGGAACATTACACATTACACACTCTTACCATATATAGGGTCGACCGTCAGCATCACAAAATGGCCACTTATAAAAGTCCCCTATCTTTTCTTTCCAATATACTGAATGTCTTATTCGTTCGGATCGAAATTTCAAGCGACTATATTTCTCGTACCGTAAACAAAATTCAATGATTTTTGCAGTATTTGGAACTCTTATCAGCACCTATTGGACTAAGTTTTCAAAATATCATATTTCCAGTGCCCTACTCAGAAAAATCAATTTTAATTGCTGATGTGGAAACGACCACCCTATAAGCCTATTTCTTAATTTTTTACATTAATTCGAAATTCATTAACACATTAACATCATTCAATAATTCAAATTTTTGTCACACCCCTGAACTTTTCATGGTTATCTAACAAATTTGAAAAAGTTTTTAATTTGTCGTGAATGATATCTTGCATATTCATTCTGGAGATCATGTTCATTGAATATTCTCATAAAATTACAAAATTTTGAATTTGTGATAGCGAGGAAATCAATCTGACACAAATCTGCCTATTTGTAGAGAACAGGTATGTAGCCACCCCCCTCCTTTCCGAAACTATCCAAATATCATAAACTTGTGTTGAATTATACGTATAGACCTGTGAATTATTTCATAACCATAGGTTCATACCAAAATTTAAAAATAAAAAGTTCATTTAGATATCATCAAAAATATTGTTTCTATTTGAAATTTGAATTATTGAGAATTAAGTAGGCTGAATCAGAAAATAATGAAAAAATATGATTCATCATTTTTTTGTCATTGAATACTTGATTCAATTCTACTTGGTTTGATCTCTGTTTAGTCCACTGAAATTAGACTTTTGCTTCGTCGTTGCCAAATGTTATGCGGTTAGGGGATTTTTGGGTTATCATTTGGGACACCGAGACCTACCCGAAAAGCCTTCATATGCTTTTGTAAGAATATGTCCGAAGTTTCGGCTTATTTCAATCTAAATGCAGTGGACTTTGTTGAGAACAACTGTCAATTATTGCCAGCAATATGAAATTGTTCGAAAAATATGAAATGTGATATGTTAAAATGTTGTGACTGAGAATTGACAGTTGTTCTGAACTGAAATCAAACCAGAGATAAATAATAATGATACCATGAATAATTCAAATATCACCCACAAACTATATTTTTCATGATATCTGAATGAATCTGAGGCAATGTATGATATATTTCTGAAACGCGAACAATAGGCGATTCTTTCTAATCCATTCCAATTTATTGTTTGCATGAGAAGAAACAAAACCTAATGTTACATCCCAACAGGGAAACTTGGAAAAATCAAAATATGCTCCTGGATTGCTATGAAAAAAGTGCCTGTATGTTTTCATTCCATCATCTTAGCATAAACAGAAACGGACATACTACCCAAACTAGAAATCGCCTAAATTTCAATTTTTGCCTATAACTCGAAATTCAAAGGAGAGGGAGGAATGCAATTGATTGCATTATCAATTTCCCTAAAAAGTACCACCGTAAAGTGTCATTAATTTTTTGTATCTATCATGGTTCAAAAGTTGTAGTTTAAGTATCACCAACTTTGCCCACCGTGTACATATAAAATTAAGAAATGCAGATTGTAAAACCCTGTATTTATTTTTCGGTCCAAACATTTCGAACCAATCAAATTTCAACGAATTTCTGTGGCTTTGATCAACCTTACAGCATTTTATCAAGCAGAGAATGTTTTGTTTGTTTAACCGATATGGGTATAAATTCAATCTGAAAAGATGTCTTGAATCTGGGTTTAATAAATGAATTCAATAATTGCCAGTTTCGTTTTCAGAAGTTCACCCTATAAAAAAAATTACTCCAACAGATCCTGAGGCAGACTGATGCATTTTATTTCGAGTAATGATAACAGTTGGAGACTAACGAACGGAATATAGAATTTTTCAGCAACTTCCCTGCATTCAACCTCTTCTGTTCCATATACTCAGGAGACGGATATTTTTAATTCCATTTCATTCTATGTGCGACAATGGCGCGAGTAGGAAATTATGGCATTATGGCTCGAGGTCGAGTTCCTGTGCAAGTACACGTAAAGAATCGAGTTCCAAACAGGTCCCGATGGATATGATGCTATGAAAACTTGAATGAGTTACTTGTCCCGAAGAATATAAAGTTGTTTGAAATGGTTATATAAGTTCGTTCCGTAGGAAAACATAAACTTCAGCAGGAAACGTATTGAGGCTCATGCAATGCCCGATTAGTCAACAGGCTGAATCTGCGTTCTGAAAATGGTGAAATTTTTTCGATCGTTTTTTAAGGTTGAATGAAATTATATAATTCCAACTCAGTTCGAAATTTTCCTCACAAGTTTAGGTGAGTTTCATAAACCTTTGAACACGGTATCAAGCATTGTCGAATTGATTACAGTCAGAGAGATTCCTTCAAACTTCATATAAGGTATAATTCCATTGGATCAGCGTTCTTGATGAGAGAATTCAAGTTTTGTGAAACCCACATCAAGTAACTTGCCCTGTCATTTTGTGGAGTATGAATAAATTGATTTTTTCCCAGTATGTGTTCATGATGCATATTCTGAAGGTACCTGAACCACATGAAATCATATTCAATATTTTTCATAACCTGCATCCTCAGTACTCGGGTACTTCCTTAATCCATGCTGTTCTTCAGATTTACTCAGATTGGATTAACCTGTTATGTCAGTTCATGTATGTAATATTTTGTTTACACGTTCGGGTGACCATGACTGGCAAATTATTATCCCCATCTCTGGCTTTCATTTTCGTTGGATATGAAAGTACTGAAATGAATTACTTTAGGAGGTTAAAAAATATAGCATACGTAAGCAAGTTCCCTAAAGAATCAAGAGTAAATCAAACAACGTGTCCGGGGTGTGTTTAGGCTCGCTTTGAATTATAAAACCTTTGCAGATCTCATTCTCCTGATGAATTTAGGAGAGCAACTCAAGGAGCATTCGTCATAGTCGTGAACAAATTGACGTAAACGGTCAGAACCGTTCAGCATTTTTCATTTCTTTTCAGAACTCGATTATTTATCTGTAAGCTCAAGTGTAATCTTAGCAATGCTTTCGTTTATAACGAATATCATTACTTAAATTACATCAAAATTCGATGTAGAAACGTGACAATTTAGTGAGCACGCCCTGATAACATTCTGAAATTTGTAGTTGTTTCACTTGAAGCGTATTTTTGGATTTTCGTTTGTAACGATAGGTTTTCAATCATAGTTGTTGCATTACATTTCAAAAGTAACTATTCGTAACAATTTCTATGTGCTTATCACTACTTCCATATAATCTGAAATTATCGGCCTGGTTTGGCTCTGAGGCGAATCTGCTCACTTACTGCTCAGTTTTCGTTAAAGCTGCGACGAAGAATGATATTTTCAAAGATAAGTGGAAATCTCAGTTTCACAAATCATTCGAGAAAATGCAGAATCTAAATTGAATAATCGCTAGATGCAACTTTCAAATATATCTAGTCGTGTTCTGGTTCATGACAATCACGTTGTGAGACTACATTAAACAAGCTGATTTCGGAAAAGACCGTCATATTCATGGAGACAGTTTCGAAACAATGTTCTATTTATGATTTGGGGAGACTTCAATTAAAGATCTATACCTACAGAATGATTTCTCCGATTCAACCTATTCTTGTTTATTCATTACTTCATTACTCTGAATCAATTTTGTTTGAATTCTCTGTGTGGGATTATATGATGGTGTCGTTTCAAGAATATCAACACTTCTACAATAAAACACGGTGAAAATCATGATTATTTTCATATTGCTGATTCGAAAAATACCGTACATCCCATTTTACATGATTGTTTCAGATTCTTGAATGAATTGATTCCACCAAGATGTGAAATTTCTGAGGCGTTTAAATTTTTTCGGCGCACCCCCAGTTTTCAAAGAAAAAATTTCTGAAGAAGAACAATATCGTAATTTTAGTCCAAGGCAGTGTGAATTTTTTGTTTTGACAGTAAATATGTATCGTCAGATGATACAATGCAGTTCCGGAGGTATGAAATATTCAAATTCAAATTTGAATTTTCAGTGTGGAACCATATAATTAGGTACCTTCAAAAATTCCTACACTTTTCAGAAAGTACAAGGTGGGAATTGTATTAATTTCAGATTAATGGTGGGTAATATTTGCAGATTGAAAAAACACTCGGCACATTCCATTTTCAATCATTCGTTATCTGTTTCAGATTCTGACATAATGTGAAATTTGCACTGAAATGTAAAGAATTTATTTTGGGAGGTTCAAAAGTAAAGTCAATTCCTTCATCATGAAGAAGTGTGAAAATGAATCTAGTTTTCATGAGAAAGGCGGTCATTAACCTGTTTTTTTCAGTCTTTTACGGCCGACGCAGGGTAATCTATAAGAGATGGAGAAACATAGTGAGACTGCTGAGGACAACTCACGATAATCATTTTCAGTTTAATTCAGGATGATGTTCAATTGAAGCTCCCTACTGGCCTGGAATGAATTCATATAAAAATGAATTTGATTGTTACCTGGGCATTTATTTCTGATGAAATGCTCTTCAAAGTATAGTTTTCTAATGGATACTTTAAAAGTTACCGCAGGTTGAACAAAAGCGAATTAGAGCAAAAAATTATTGAATCTACGCGAGTTCACTTCGTCCCGTAGTCACGTTATGAATTTGAGGTTGCGGACCTATCAGTACTTTTTTAAATTAAAATATTACGCGAGAGGAGCCGCGGGTTTGAGCTAGTATTTTCTGAAATAACCATTGTACCATCACAATTTGAGCGATATAATATAAATTACAAATCGGGAATGAACTCTTTCAGGTCTAAGGAAGTGCTCTTCGTATCATTGGACGATACCGCTGTTTTATCTAGCTAAGACATTTCTCACTGTCTCGGAGCAAAATGACGATATCGTAGAATTTTTTGCTAGGAAAAATGAAGAAGTAATGAAACTATTTAACAGCCTCATAAATGTCACGTCATGAAAGAATCTGAAAAAAGTAGCGAGTTTTTGTAAACGAAGTATACAAGGTGTTCTTTAACCTGTGAATTAAACAACAAATTATCATGATTTTAACCCTTTCGAATTATACAAAGTATTTTTTCATTTAAGTACATAATCATATCATTTCACAATGAGAATTTCATTTCGATTTATCAAGTCATACCAAAGTCACGAGAAAAAATTGTTCAAATCGTACAAATTACTCTGTAGATTCTGAATTAAGTCCACCAAAGAGGATTTTGATATTAATATATTGTCTGATACCATTTAATCAAAAATTCCTCTGTTGATATTGCAAACATACAATCAAAATGTATCTACTATGGAACCTACGAGAAGAAGATCTAGTACTGTGACCTGCTTAAACAATATCATTTCGAATATAGAGAAAACAACTATTATTATCGAAGAACATTCATGCGACTATTCTGATCGAAAGTACACCTTTGACCTTGACTTCCATTCAAATAATCCGGAATAAGAAAAAAAAAATTATACAATCATTTAAATTTTGAAAAGATTTTTTTAAATGAAGACTGATCTCCACTTCATGTCTTTCCTGAGAATGAAGTTAATCAACTGTGGAATTTTTTTTGCGAAGAATTTGCTGACTGTTTTCTGAGAACTTTTTTTTAAACCTTCCATTCGTACAAAAAAAAATATTAACAACTGAGACAAAATCATCGAAAGATCAATTAGATGTACATCTCATCATAGTAAACTATAAACTAGAGCTGAATACTAAAGATGAGATGGTGAAATTCTTTTATAATGCTGCACTAATTTCTGATAAGAAGTTGTTGATCTCATCAAGCATGGATAATCCTAATGATAATCATCACTTGTCAGGGAGGTGACGAACAGAGGTAAAATATCTAGAAATACAAGTTTTATGAACTATAATCATAAAGATTTCGAACTGACAGATCAATTCAATTGAATCTTCATCAATGTTTTGAGAAGATTGCAACGTCATTTCAATATCGACTTCGCCTTCAATAAAACCCCTCAAGTCACAAATTTTTTGTATTTATTTGAGGTTTTCTAACCCGATATCTTGACTGTTGGGTCGATGAAAAACAAAAAGTCATTCGGATATGATAAAATCATAATGACAGTGATTAAACCACATATTTCGCATATTATCAAACCGCTTGTCAAAAGCATTTGACAGCGTTCACCACGATATTTCGTTCTCGCTACTAGAAAAAGTTAGTATCAGAGGAAAACCACAAGAATTTTTTGGTTGGTTCTCAATAATGAAAAATGAGAAATGTCATCTGAGGGTATCATGATAATAAGTGTGCGACAAGGTACCATTTCAGGACTATTATTTTTCCTGCCGTAGATTGACGATTTACGGGGAATCTTTCAGTTGAAAGAGGAATCTGAGCAACACGAAGCTGATTATTTGACTCAACAATCCAATCAATTCAGATCTATAGACTTTATGGAGAATAACCACCTGCCTCTGGTTCCAGTGGAATACTGGACTGAATAAATGACAGAGGCTCATCTTCATGCTGATGATACAAATATCATTGTACCATCTAAAGATTTTCAAAGTAGCATCAGGAACGTAAAACGGACTACTTCAGTGGTTGAAATTTGATGTGTCAAGAACAGTCCAGTTCTGAACGAAGATGAAACAAATATCTTGTTTTTCTCGGATATTCGATCAAAATGGAGATTTTCTCGAGAAACCCCATTCAGTTTTAGGCTAGTACAAACAAATTCTCAAACAAATATTTATTTTTCATTAAAACCAACCATATTTCATTCAATTCAGAAATAGAACACTAGAATAAAGAATTTTTTTTTCTTCTCATAAATATCATATGACAAAACAGAGTGCTCCATATATGAATGAGTGAAGGGATATTCAATTTTTCCCTGAAGTAATTCGAAATATGAAAGAAGACTTTTAGGAGAACAATTTTCTCAATTATTGTCGAGTATGAACTATATCCATTAGGTAATTCGATTTGAAAGTCATTGATATATATGTTATTAAATATACAATTTCTAAACGATTTTTATGCATGTTACTGCAATTATGAAATGTATTTCTGGGTGTTACTTCCACTTGTGTATCTTGTGTGCAGTGGCGTAACGTACACCCCCGCTGACCCAGCGGTGCGGGTGGGCCCAGGCGTTAGGGGGGGTGCCGGGCGTTATGGGGGCCTGGTCTTCAAGAGAAAATTCAAATAATTGTATCGTTAAAGAATATCAACATGTTTATTCGGAAGCTAAGGTCTAAACTCTTTTAGAATTGCATTGAAATCAGAGATTTAGAAAAGATCATCAATACGACATTTAGCTGATCTCCTGTTTTTTCAAAATTTTTCGATTGCAACTAGTTTCCCAGATCTCTGTACTGCTTTGATGTTATTTCGAATATAACCTGTTACTGCAGCAAGGGCAGAGCGATCCTTTTAAAAGTTAAAGTTAATAAAGAATTATTTGAGAAATACAATGACCCAAAAAAAGACTTAGCGGGCCCAGTTTGTTGAGGATTGAGAATAAAAGAGCCAGGAATATGGACCTTCACGAAGTAATAAATGTAATTGCAACAAAGAAATCAACCACTCAAGTTATTCACCATTTACTCCAAGTAACACAGTATTTTCTGGGATTGATAACTATATTTGAAATAAAGATGCAATTATGTATATTATTTACTGCAAATTTTGAATAATATTTCAATGAATAAAGTAATTTGGTGGTGTTACACCTAAACCATATACTTTTCTTAAATAAAGTTTTTTTCCAATAAATACGCATGCCCATACGAGGGGGCCCGAAAATTAATTCTGCGGGGGGGCCCGGTCGAAATTCGTTACTTTACTGCTTGTGTGCATTTGATGGTGACTTGTTTTCTCTTTTTCAATTTATAATATACGTTGTATGATCTAAATGATTTTAGAAATGAAAAATAAATCCATTCCAACCATGAGTCATGTACTTATCACCTGAAACCATACCCATTTCATTCATGCTGATACAAAATGGCGAATACGCCGGTCATGGGTAATCATAATCATTCGAATATTTTCAGCTTCTCAAATTCAAGGATATTCACCTCGAAAAATTTCGCCAAGATAGTACACATACCTATATAGCATACGCGATATATCTGCATTTTTGCCGGAGTATTTAGCGGCAATCTTTTATCGCCTCCGTTCTGATATCTAGAAAATATATGTGCTTGTTCCGTTAGTGATGCAACGTCAATACAAAATTTACCCTACATAAAATGATGAAGGTAAAACTGATATGAGCGTGTTGAAAACTCCTTTTTAGCGTGGGTATTTCATTCAGTGAATTTCCGAAATGACATACCTACCCACACAAAGAAAATGCAGGACATTTTGCTTTCAGAAGATGTTCTCCATGAATTCAGCTGCCTGATTATGTTATCAGACAACCCAATGCAATCTCAATGTAAGTTCATTTGAAGACAACATCTGATTTGATCATGGAGAAGAATTCAAATTCACATTATTCATGTTTTTTTATTTATTTTGTATCGGAGAATTAAGAAGAAACCACGAAAATGCTTGATTCTCCCAGAATAAATTTCGATCTTCAATCATTATCGAAGGTTCAATACAATCGTGGCAAAATCTTCACTATTTTGTTGCAATAAATATGATGATTCAAAATTTCAGAAAAGCATTTACATTAAGACCCATCTCCACGATCTTGAACATGTACGAACCTTTTCTGAAAACATCTTAAAAAATTCTTATTCAACTCGGGAGAACAATTATGCTATTTCATATCATTCAGGGTGGCATGCAGAGCTTTGTCAAAGCATTTTATTATATGATTCGTGGCCCTATGCTGCCCTCGGGTACTTTTTGGAAGCATTGCTCAGAGCTTAGAGATTGATGCACTTCAGCTGAAGCCTCAGTGAGATGCAATTCCCACATTGCCTCTGACCACTTCTGCCAAAATCAATTCACTGCGCCCTACCCCAATATTGTCCATATACGAATTATGCATTTGACTCCGACGCCTTGATACCTGAACGGCACTCTCAAACCCAACCCAATTTTGCCTGAAAAAACTATCCCGCCAAGTAGCGGCACCCGATTTCAGTAACTTGGACTAGCGAAAGTAACACCTGTGAAAGAGAGAGAAAGCGTACACCAACACGAACGATATGCCGGAAAATGATGGACTTCAAACTTGGTCAGTGTGCCGGAACAAAGGTACATCATAACATATTGCGTCGATGATTATATAAAAATTTTGTCGTGAAAAATTAGGTGTACCCTGAAAATAACGCCAACCCTCCTTCATGGTCCGTCTGATCAGACAAGAGTATCTACACATCAAAATTACAGAAAAACATGTTTTTCATATATCTCATTCGAGATTCGATAAATTGAGACGTACTTTTGTAGGACCTCCACTAGTTAATTCAAGAATCATTCGCTATACAAACAGGGCGAGAATATCTGTTTGATTTCAATATCTCGTTCCGAGATTTCCACACCATAGAATTGAAACGATTGAACTATCTCAGTTTTTATATGTCAGAACGGACATCTAGTCGGAATGAGTTTTATTATCTCCCAATATTTGCAGGGTTCATTCTGGAATCAATTAATTTTACGGTTCGCCCAAGAGCTGTTCCGTTCTCTATCTGGATCTCGAAATCTTTCAGTTTCACTGGCAAGTTCAGTGGCAGGATTCGATCTGATCTGTCAAATGTGCCATCTGGAAAGTTGTTTCTGGGATGAACGATAGCGATACTAGCAAAACTGGATACTTTTATCTTTCATTTGGACGAATGATAAAGTCGCTTTCTTGTCGAATTGTCGTATTATCAGTTGCCTTTCTGAAAAAGAACTCAGAAGTCGAATTTACTTGGTTTCCTTACACAATGTGTATGTTACTAATGTCAAGTCAACTACACTGCCCGAAAAAATTAACGCACATTCTGAAAATCTTAACACATTAAATGGAAGCAAAATTCAGGATTTCACCGAATCGTATGTGAAAGAAGAGAAATTGAAAATTCTCAAAATACTGAAATGCGGATAAGTCATTTAATACTCGGTATTTCCACCACTTGCGTTAATTACAGCTTGGCAACGACGGTTCATACTCAAAATGAGTGATCTTACAATGTTCTGATCTAATCCCCCCCAGATTTCTCCGAGTTATATTCCTAAGTCATTAAGAGTAGCTGCATGATTATCTGAACTTCTCAGCCTTCTTTTGAGGTTGTCCCAAACCTGCTCAATCGGATTAAGATCTGGACTTCTTGCTGACCATTTCATTCGAGAGACTTCAACCTCTTCAAGGTACTTCTGAACGATGTGCGCACGATGGGGTCTGGCATTATCGTCCATAAAAATGAAATTTTCACTAGTATATGGGACAAATGGCACTATATGCTCTTCAAGAATGTTCCTTATATACTAATCAGCATTCATAGCTCCATTGATAACGACCACTAGATCTGTACCAGCAGTCAAAAATATTCCACCCCATACCATAATCGATCCTACCTCGAAACCAGTAGTATACAGGAAATTGCACTGAGTATATCTTTCATGTGGACGTCGATCACAATGGTAGAGGCAGAATCTAGACTCATCGGAGGCCTTCAATCATATTCTCTGAGGCAATTTCTTATTGTCTGGGTGATAATTTGCACCCCATGAGTTTGCTGAAGCTGATTTGAAAGAAGACGAGCGGTTGCAAACCGTTGTCTCAACGAAGAAACTCTCAAGTTACGTTCTTGTTACCCGTGGTCTACCCTGTCCTTGTCTTCAGACATTCATACCTGTCTCCCTTAATCGCTGCAACATTCGGGACACATTTGTATGGGAAACTCCAAATCTTTCTACAATTTTTGTGTATGTCCACCCTTCTTCTCGCAAAACTACCATTTGGGCACATTCCTCTTGGTCAAATTGCGTATTTCGCGTTGCATGACGATCGAGTGTAGATAATCAAACGAAAGAAAAACTATTGATCACTTGAATTGATCGAGAACAACTGATTTTTTTTATTCCTGTTGGGAAAAAACATCTGCATTGAAGAAAAAAGTTGAAAGTGGATAACATATGCATGCATAATTCTGATAAAAATAATTATCGTTGAAAACATTGTAGAATGAATTTGGATTTCCATAATGTGCGTTAATATTTTTGCGCAGTGTTCATCATCATTTATAACAGCGGGTCCGATGCTGCTAGCGAAGTGTTATGTCACATGCGTTGCTTAAATAGACTCTTGAAAACAAAGAAAGTACATTTTATAACTAGACTTTTGTATTAAGGATATTCTATTTGAGTGCAGTTTTCAAGAGACTCAACTCTTGACTCGAGTCAATTCCTATTTCAGATGAATTTCCTCAAAATGCAAGAAATTGATGTGAATATTCAGCTACATATAATATTCGATATAACTGTGAATTCTTGAACCTCGTGAACATAAATTTACTAAGATACGTTTGGCCCACTTCGTTTGAAGATTACAAGCTCCTTGTGTATGAATGTGGTTGTCTGAACAATAAGGAGCCGTTTCATTAAAATCACGAGCTCCCTTCGTGAACGAAGTATTTTTCAGGTGGGCCTTCAAACTGCGTTAGAATGTTATAAATCTGCATCATGATATTTCTTCTTCATGAAAATGACTGTTGGAGGGATGAGAATCCCTCCGATGCTGATAGCAAAGTGTTATGTCACATGCGTTGCTTAAATAGACTCTTGAAAAAAAAGAAAGTACATTTTATAACTAGACTTTTGTATTAAGGATATTCTATTTGAGTGCAGTTTTCAAGAGATTCAACTCTTGACTCGAGTCAATTCCTATTTCAGATGAATTTCCTCAAAATGCAAGAAATTGATGTGAATATTCAGCTACATATAATATTCGACATAACTGTGAATTCTTGAACCTCGTGAACATACATTTACTAACATACGTTTGGCCCACTTCGTTTGAAGATTTCAAGCTCCTTGTGTATGAATGTGGTTGTCTGAACAATAAGGAGCCGTTTCATTAAAATTACGAGCTCCCTTCGTGAACGAAGTATTTTTCAGGTGGGCCTTCAAACTGCGTTAGAATGTAATAAATATGCATCACGACATTTCTTCTTCATGAAAATGACTGTTGGAGGGATGAGAATCAACATTAGGTATAATTTGAGTTCCGAAATGTTTTCTATCCGAATCAAGTTCCGTTCAATTTGAAAAAAGAAATTTTCTGAACTATTCATACGGAATTTTGTAGAAAGGGAAATTTAAAAAGCATACTATATCATAAATTTTTTATTTCGATATTATCGTCTCATTCAGATGTTATGAAGAATACATTCGCACTATAAAGAACGTTTTTTGATACATTAGCTAAATATTGACGTAAGTTGGTTCTTCTTAGCATGAAAGTTTAATGGTGGAATAGTCTTTGTCGTTTCAGAAGTTGAATTTTCTATTTGCAAGGAATCCAAATGAACTTCGCACTTGTCATGATTTCGTTGAATTTTTTAATTAGAAATACCAGTTAGTTTGGCATGATGAAAATGTCAAATTAATCAAGACCTATGCTTTCTGATTCATTCACTTAACATTATTTCCTTTCATTAGGCTTCTGCATAGCAACATTCACGGTCTAACGTTTAAGGTGTATTGAATTAATTCAAAAGGGTGAGATCGAGGATATTTGCGTAAAAATGTATGACATTTCTGTCACCGATTTAATGAACCTTGTCCAATAAAAGATTTCCTATGAACTCCAAAGTGATTCATCATGTTTCAGCTTTCTTTTCGAAAAGGGTCATCAATTTTATATCCATTTGATGTTGCATGCAATGTTTTTTATCTTTCGTATGTTTTTGTCTAGAGCGTCTTGGAATCATTGCGGTGGAATTCTGAATTTTCTGAGTCTTAAAGAAATTTCACTGTATTTTTTCACCAGATGTTCATGGAAAGAAGAAATGTACTCCGGTGTTTGAATGAAGGAGTTGATTTTTTAGAACAGACGCAACATTTCACGATGATATAGGATTTTTTTTTGCTGAGGTTTTTCCCTTTTTTTCATATCCTTTGCAAGGTACCATAAACCTCATCTAGCAATCTGTAAAAATTGCCCTTTTTTTATATAATGTATTATACTAAATTCGGATCTATATCTAGAATCAGTGAGGAATGAGTTCATTTTTGTGATTGACCTAACAGAAATTTTTCTCAAATCGATGCCATAATAATTTTCTCGTTCGATCTTACTAGAAGAAAACTATCGAATTATTTATGTTGCGTCGGCAGCTTTCGTGGGAATTGTGAGTATAATTCATAAAACTCTGAGAAAAATCCAACTTACCATCTAGCATCCATTCCACTGCTCCTATGGCATATACAGGGTGAGTCGGGAGGAACGGACCAAACTTCAGGTGTGTATTCTATAGCTCGAAATAATATAAAAAAACTCATATGTTGTTATCCGATTTTCATTTGTTCTCAAACTATAGCGTCATTATAAAAAACAACATTTTCTATATTAAAATGGTTTCATTTATAGCATTATTTTGATAAATGCACGAAAATCCCGCCATTAACCTCGAAACACATTCGTCTGCGAAGGGGCTCGATGCTTTTCTGATTGATTCGTGCTTTACTTTAAAAAGCAATGCCGTATTTCAAATGCGTCGAATTAGAGCATCCCGAGTGTCAACTTTAACTTTGTATACCTCGTTCTTGAACCAGCCCCACAAACACTAGTCCAATGGTGTGAGGTTTGGAGATTTTGGAGGTCCACTAATACGACCACAGCGACCAATCCATAGTCATAGAAACTCTTGATCTGAATATTAGTTGACCTTATATAAATATTCTAATTATCCTATAGTTTGAAAACAAATGAGAATCGGATTTTAACATTTGAGTTTTTTGGAATTCTTTCGACCTGCAGAATACACACCTGAAGTTTGGTCCGTTCCTCCCGACTCACCCTGTATATGGTTCGTAACCATATAGGTTGATCGTTTTTTTTTTTTTTTAATATCTCGCAAATCCATAATGGCTTCATAAGCAGCTTCAGAATATAAAAACAAATATCAATCGATGTGATAAAGGACAGTTCGGCATCATCAGGGTTGTTTGATTATTTGAAAATGAAATGAGAATTATACATTTACAAATCAAATGTTGTACATCACTACGCTTCCAAAATTTTTTGAAAAGAAGAATCATAATATCACAACGAACAAGCCAAAAATATCAGAAAACATCAAACTGTTTTGTTCTTTATTTGATATCGTAGGTTTTTCATCTCGGTCATACCATTCTGAGGAGATTGGAAAAATGCTTTAACCATCAACGAAACCAGTATAAGAATTATTTCATTGAATCATCACATTTGAAATTACAGACATATTCTTGCAGGGATGATATCAAGTTCAAAACTGATGTAAACCTTAAGCGCAATCTCGTCCACAATTTGAAGTATTGATTGCAAAACGGGTTAATAAAAGGGCAACCTTATAAGAATTATGTAAAAGAACTACCTTTACACAACGGTCTACACGTCTACATCGTAGATTTACTCATGACAATAAGCCAATGCAATAAATATGTCCCTGAATATTCCTTTCAATACTTGAAGGCCACTTCAGAGTCGTGTATAACCGAAGAGATAAAACGTGGGAACGAGGGTGGGAAGAATTTGTCGCAAGACGGGCAGGTATTTCTCTGTTATAGCGTTCCTTTCCATCCCTTCAAGGGTCAACCATCAACGCACCTGAGAATGACATTCTCGTCTACTCAGGTACAAATTCAAAAACATAAAATTTTCTTCATATATATGAAGAAAAGCGAATAAATCAATTCCCCCCAATTTTGTTTATTTTCCCCGCCAAAATATTTATGGGGTGGAATTAAAATATATTACCTTTGAGACAACAACTATTTGTTGATCTATAAACATTTTCAAAACAGAACCCAATCAAGAAGTTCTGCCGAGATTTGAATTAATGGAAATTGTATATCGATTTCGGAATTTCCCTTTATCCTCACAGCAGAAAATGAACCGGTCGGTTCAACAAATTTCAAGCAGTTTCTAGCGGAAATACTCGCCACTGTCAAACAAGTTCTCGAATAGTTCCAGATAGTGGTGATAAATGTTTGTTTCTTTGAATGACGATATCATGATCTCGTACTGTTTATTGTAATTTCCTTTCCCCTGTGAAAACAAGTCTGAACTCTTGATAATTGTAAAATATTTCACAGCTCAATGCTCAGATTGCGATCCGAATGATATGAGAAACTTATTGAGTTGAATTCCAGTTTGTTTTGGCATGAAGACACATGAAGAAAATCGTGAGGAACGAATACTTAATAAATAATGAAGGATATCTATACTCGTCTTGTTAGATAATATAAATGTGATGCTTTTATCATAATATGATAGTCTACAACTCTCATTCTATGACTCTTCGATTTTTTTTATAGTAAAAAAAATGTGTTTTTTCAAAAAGTGTGAAAAGTTGCCTTAATCCTATAAAACTACTTTTTCATAATATGGCGTCGTAGTACATTTCATAGAAGCAAAATTAAATGCTGACGACTCCTGAATTTAACGAAGTTCTTGATAAAGTGCTCAGTTTAGGAGCTATTCAAGAAAAAATCAAAAATCCGAAAGTTCGAAAGTCATAACATTCTGGGAAATTATGGCAAAATTTGAACTTCTCATAGTAGAGGCATAAATAAATAATAAAATTATTGCTCTAAACTTCAACAAATGTTTCCAGGCAAAAGTCCAATTGACCTGGTTCAATTCAAATCTGGAGGTGAATAAAAATGATGACAGTATTAGTCAATTTGTTGCAACAAGTAGGCCCGGATCGGAGGGGGGCAGGCGGTACGTCTAAAATACCGGCCCTAAGGTAGCGCCAAAATCAACCAGAGGTTGAAAATTTCTCAGTGGCATGTCTTATGGAAAGTGTCGTTAACTTTTTATATGTCTTTCTAGTTGTTTGTTTGAACGTGTTATCACTGTTATCAGTGTCACGAGATTGTTGGTGAAAGTTCAAGATTTTTCCGAAGTTTTTCTTGAATCTCGTTGCATATACTATTTTAATTTTCAAAAAATTCAATGTTTTAAGACAATAAATACCACCGGTATTAGCGTTATCTCAAGTATTATGATTCTGAAAAAACACTTCTTGATAAGGTGATTTCCTATGTGTTCGAAATCGAAAAACAAAATTCCCGGTTGTTTTTTACGATCATTCCTCTCAGAGTTTTGGTCTTTTTAAAATTTCTCGGAAAACTCTTTTTATATTTCGATTCTGTAGTGAAGATATACTTTCTCAAAGCTTTGAATTCTTATATAAAACCTTAGAGTGGCAAACACTTTTGCTAATGCCAGAAAAAATAGTTGATCCGGGCCTGGCAACAAGAATGCATAGCAACAGAAACAACACAGTCTTTTATATTATCTGGGAACCCGACGAAGTCTTCACTTTCAATGAGTATAAATATAAGAAAATGAGCGTTGATTAATCTCGTAAATTATTGAACAAGATATGAAGCAGGTGGGAAAAGTAAAATATAAAGAGATTCATCAACATGAAATGAGAAGCAGAAAAAAAATGTTTCAAACATTTTCTGTCATTTCCTATATAGATGAAAGTAATAGTATTCAGGCTTCAAGAATATTCTAGCTTGGTATATAATGTCGGACAATTCCATAATCCTAATTTTTCCATTTCAAATAAATCCAACTCTTCCGAAACTCCTGACAGGACATACAACTTGGTACATCCTGTATAATAATAATAAATTATTCTCCTATTTCAAGATTACAAATTAAATAATATAATCAAGCACGATCACTAAAAAATTCATCTGTAACATTTGAACCACAGTTACCGCTAAACAATCCTCAATTCATCCGATAACACATATTTGAGTCTGTCACCTAAACCAATGGTTTGTGTATGACAAACTTCCGAGATTGAAAAAAATTATGCAATTCGCCATCACAAGTGATACAATACCTCAACATCGATTCAACAAGTGAATTGTAAACTCTCAACAAATCTCCCTACTTAATATCTCCCCCAAACAATAAAAGTTGTGGATCATTTAATATGTTCATTCCACTTCAGATGTTGATCCAATTCAACTCCAAGATATCTTATCATCTTGGCATTTCCAATGGAACAACAGTCACAATTCCTAAAATCTCTGCATTTAGAATCATGTATATATCATTATATTTAAATTACATACAACGGAAAAACTCGAAAAACAGAACACTACGATTTTTTAGGGGCTCAAAAATAAGTTCATTCCAGAGTCCAGAGTGTTGCTGACAAAATTTATCGAAATTTATTTAGCATTTTGCAATAACGAAAAATGACCTGAAAGATATTTCAAAGGAAATAGAATAGGTATTTAGTATTTCGTATTTCGAATACTTCTTTTTGAAAATAAGGAACACAGTTTTACAGAAATGTCTTTTTTTCATGGGGGATCATGAATTTTCTTGATCAACATATATTATTTTTCGATAAACTTTACTCCATGCATCCGCAACCACCCATTGATTCGTCAATAAAATTATATATTACTATCTGCCAAATATGGTAGCTATCGGAAAATATTCGACAAAGCGATCATTCCGTTATAACCCAAACTAGTGGGTAACGTAACATACACACAAAGTAATGCTATCATGAAATTTCGTATTGTTGTTAGGTCGTTGGAAATGCACTTTTATGGCCGTGTTCAAATTGTACGTTCTATTCGATATTGCTGGTTCTGCAAATATATTCGCCGTATCGGGCATCTGAATGAACAACCACTATCTGTTGATGTGGAAAGAGTTATTCCACAGGGGCCATATTTCGATATAACGAGAAACATGTGGTATTCCTAGCCGATTGTAACAACTGATCCGGTAAATACCAAAATGTTTTTTCATCAGCAGAATAGATTTACTATACCGGAAATTTGTTACGTCTGCTTCAAACGGTTCCTTGATACAGAATGCGATAGTCATCAGAATTTGCTTCAATGAAATTATTCGCGCTTTCTGATATCGTTACATTCGCCCTTCCAGAGGTTGAGCTAAAACATAATCGCAGATATTATATCATGACATTTTTCATTATAGCTGGCCTTATATTACCATTTTCTGCTAGCCTGAAGTTGTTCCCAATGTGTCTCCTACAAAATTAAATGTTTCATACTGGCCACATCTAAAAAAAGAAAAATTCCACATCTCCTATTACATTCTGAAAAGAACTGCGTAATCCTCTTTCATTCCAAAAGATTCAACAATGAATTGTTGATCACGAAGACTTGAATTCCTAGTTGATTATCACAGAAGTTCTTCGACAATATTCATTTCAGCTCCCCAAAAGACAAGATGGAGTCTTTTTTTTTTGGTTTACTAATGTTCGGTGTTGTCTTTTGTGATTGAAACAACACTTTACGATAAAAAGGCAAACTCAACAACAAGATTTAAAAGCTCCTGGCCAGAATGTGTTGAGGTTGTATTTTGGAAACTACATTTCACTGTTTCTTAGGTTGCCTCCATCGCAGTTATTCGCGATTTTTTCTTGAAGTCCTCTTCTGTTTTGCGTACTGGCCCATCTTCTTCATTGAGGACAATACTTGTTTGAGCTCCCGGCCGATCTTGATCTGCTCCTGTTGTTTTGGTTAGATGAATTAGGATCTCAAGTGTATGTCTTCTAGATTAGTTTCAGAAGGGTAGTTTGCAGGCTCGTTCTAGGAACTGAATGTCTTCTTCACGATATTGGTGGAGGCTTTCTTCTCGAGTTCAGGCTTAGTCTCCGGAAGACTGCCGTTCGGTTGTTGGTGGCTTTGGAGGGCTTCTTCTCAGGTGTTGGCGTTCGCTCAAGAAGATTGCCGCTCGGATGATGTTGTTGACTCTAGAGGGCTTCAGCGCAGGCCTTGGCTCTGGAAGGCTTCTCGCAGATGCTGGTAGTGGCTCTTGAGCGCCTCTCGCAGATGCTGGTAGAGGCTCTGGAGCGAGGGGTAAATATCTGCCCGAAATGTTGTACACCATAATTCCTTTTTTGCAAATAAATCCCAATAATTCCTAATAATTTCAAATAATTCCCAAATAATTCCAATAATTCCCAAATAATTCCAATAATTCCCAAATAATTCCAATAATTCCCAAATAATTCCAAATAATTCCAAATAATTCCGAATAATTCCCAATAATTCCTATTTAAATCCCATAAATCCCAATAATCTCGAATAAATCCTCAAATAATTCCCAATAATTCCGAATAAATTCCCTTGAATGAGAAAAAATTTCCGTAAATCCTATATAGATTCACTTATGGGTTTTTGTTTTTGATGAACACTTTGCAAATGATTTGACGGCACAGATGCGAGTGAAGGGGCAGTAATAAGATGCATTAAAAGGTTTTTAAACTTTTTTATTAGCATATAAAAAACAATTTTTCGTAAAGAGGGCAAGTAAATAATGAAACATCTCGTGAAACATTTACTATTGACTCATACCATGTCAATAGTTCTGTTTTTTATTTCTGTAGGCAATGTTGATCTGACCTAAGACATCTTCTGTAATATTGAAAATATTTGACCTATTCTCCTTCATAGATATAGGTCCGAAAAATATGTATCCAGTTTCAACTTTGGATAAATCTTCTTTGGCAGGCCATTTGAATTCATTTTTTTTTCGTTTGTTTTGTCTCAAAAATTTAATCTCAACCATCGAATTATCGGCAGTACCTTCAACATGTTTTAAGAGTTTTCCAACAAACCATCCTTCATCATAAAACACTGCATAGTAGTTATTAATATCTAATGCAATGGTCAACGCTGATGATGAACTAGAATGTTCTAGAGTTTCTCCCTGATATTCGCTTTTATTAATATTGACTCGCATACCATTTTCCGAGTTAGAGAGAGTTTCGGTCTCTGGACTATCGTCATATTTTATGATGTCATCATCTTCTGAACTGTCTGAGCTCTCTCTCGAGATACCTCTCTTACCTCTCTTTGACCTCCCCTTTCTATTAGTCACTTTGGGGTCTGATGAATTTTTGTTGTCCACTTCTATTAGTGCCGAGTCTAGTGCCTTAGTATTCTGAGGTCTTCCCTCGGGTCTTTCTATACTTTTCACGACGAAACGTTGTAGTCTATCTGTACTAACCCTATTTTTAGTTTCCTCTAGCAACCAACAAAGCGAAGACTTTCTAACAATTTTCGACTTATTTCCAACAGTGACTCGAACATATGGACCATCTTCAATTGTCTCATCCAACAATTTGTGATCATAACTTCGTAAAATCAAGTTATCCATTACTCCGACATTCGACATATTACATAAATCTTCAAACAGATGACTATTTGGATTGTTCAAGTCATCGTCGTTTATTCCTTCATCTTCTATCGGTAGAGAAGTAAAATGTTGAAGCCTCTGTTGAAAATCATTTGTTGAAACACTTGCTGAACCGAGGGATGAACTTTCACTACTGTCGATAATATTGTCGTCTATCCGCATATCCTCTTCATCTTCTAGACTTTTATCCTCTCTTACGAGGTCCTTCAATGGTGGAATTGCAGCATAATTCAAGCTGTTTTCTTCTACAGACATGCCAAGTTCTCGCGTATGCCCTAACGCATCAAATCGTGCACGCTCTACAGCATCGGCTATCATACTATCCGTATATTGTTTCAAATCTACCTGAGAATTCGTATCAACATTAATTTTTTCTTGCCTTTTTTGTTCTCTTGGAAATATAATGACATTTTTCAGATCGTTTAGAATATTATTAACCGTCTTAATTCTATTTAGACGCCTCAGAATATCTCTAACGTTAAAGTTGACAACAGTCGAATATGTGGAGGTCATGGATCTCATGGTACTAAACGTCAGTTCACATTTCTGACTTCCAAAAAGAACAGGTAAGAACATGTCGCTCGACAAGGATGGATTATCACGGATGTTCATTACAATATTAATTAAAGAATGCGCATTCAACTCGACGCAGGCATAGCAGTTCGATGAAATGAAATGCTCTCCGATTTTATGTTTGTTTGATATAAGCCACTGGCGCCAAATTCCCAGAAAAAAGACGCAGTACCAAATCGAATAAATTCGACGAGTAACATCTATTTTCGAATCGAGAAATGAATCAATAATCAACCGAATCAATTTCAAAAAAGCAACAACGCCTTGATTTTGTGGGGCCTTCTCTAACAAATTGATAACATTATTCGAACATAATTTCTCTGCGGCTTTGAAATTCATCTTGTCCACCAATTTCAAATCAGATTTTGTTAATAAATGTTTGTCTTTGGAGTGGTCTGCAATCATTTGTTCGAGTTGTTTGGCAGTTGCATAAAAATCACCAATCCTCAATTTGATTTTATCATTAAGCAGTCTAGTACGTAGCTTGGTAGCTATATGTAATGTATCTTGAATATGCGAAGCGCAGTCTTCTGAAGAGTAGTTTGCTCGAAACCATCCCCATTCAGGTCATGGCGAATCTGTAGAGGAAGATAATTGAGCACCTTGCCTCATTGGTTTCAGAAGACGTGTATCGCCATCAGATCCAAAACCCAATACAATAACACCTCGCTCCTTCAAATTCAATTTTATATATTGCCACCTTTTCGTAACATCGGCGGCTGTGAATCTGTTATCTGTGCCGAAGATGGCAAGACAATAACCTGACGCGGCTGGTGATATAGGTTGGGCCATAATTACATAGGCATAATTCGATCTTACTCCGTTCTTGAAATGGTCCTGTATTGCTTTTGCAGATGTTGCTAAAAATGAGCAAAATACTTGGCAAAATATAACTTACCTGAGGTTTCACTTCCGAAGAAACTTTCGGTATCAGTTTCAAACTCACTAATAGTTCACTGTGAATCTCTAAAGCAGTGTTGCCAATGGTAATTCACGGAAAAATCCGAAATTTGTGCCAAAAAATCCGAAAAAATCCGATGGCTCCGTTATTTAATCCGAAAAAAATCCGCTCGTTCATAGGACAACTAAATAATTCAGAAACGAAAAAACATGCTTATCTATACTGAATATTTCAATTAATTTTTTATTGTGAATAATCTCTAGTGTTATAAGTGGTAATTCATAGGGTTCAAACAGTTATGATTTGAGATTTGATGGATTTTTATTCATTTTATGACATCAAAAATATTATTTCATAAATCCCCATTGATCCCGCTTGAATTGTTTTTTAATTTGCGGTCGAAGGCCATACATTTTTGTGAACCTCAAGAAAGTTTGCAGATCGGAAAATTCTCCACAAAAAAATATTCAAATCGTAAGAAAGTTGTATTTCAAATTAAATGCACACACTTCTGAAGTTTTGTAATTGGCGTTTTTTTTTACGTGGTTTTCCCAGTCCCTAGTAGAAATATTCTACGACATAATATATAAAATATTTTTTCGATCAATGGAATATCATCTAGTGGACAAGACCTCAATAATTGATTTGAATTATCCAATTCTCTCAGAAAATCTTTGAAACTGTATAATATAAAAAATCCGAATCATTTTTATATCCGAAAAAAATCCGCAAGAGCCAAAAAAATCCTCAATTCGGATAAAAATCCGCCGATTGGCAACACTGCTCTAAAGCGAAAACGGAATAATCAGTACCGAAGACATGCGTAGTCAAATCATGCGTAGTCGTGTGCGTAGTCGAAACGAAAAGGTTGCCAACTTTCTTCTTCTTCCTTCTTTGAATAAATATGGCCCTCGATATGGCCTAATTACCCATGTGTTTAATACTTCTATATTGCTAGTTGGGGTCTAGAAAAGACCTCGCAAAAGGAAGACAACACCACGGTGCATACATAAATACTTCTTTCTGTCTCCCTCGTTTAGACCGAGGATTAGACTTATAATTTCATGCGCATAGTCGGAAGTAGAGCATTTCACAGGTGTTGAGTCATATACTATGGACAATTTATAAAAGAAAAGATGAAGGAGAAGAAATCATATTTTCTTTGTGACAATATTGTTTATTATTTCGGATTCTAAACTAGTAAAAGGATTGTTTTAACCACAGTTTTAACCATAGAATATACCATTACGTATATGTCTTTGTATATGTTCTGTTGTCTAAGTTCGGAAAGGTTATTCCGATTTCTTTCATATATTGACTTGAACATTTAATAAATGAAGAATCAATTAAACAAACATTTTCGTTTGGTCCATTTAAACCGGTCAGAGCGCTCGAAAATCGTGTTTATTTGCGAAGTGAACGAAGCTAGTTGGTCGAGATCCCCGCACGTGGTATCTAGCACGTGGTAGCGGTTGTTTCTGCACAGAACATGATAGTTCAAATGCTTGGTAAATCCTCGATAAATCCTTGGTAATCCACAGTAATTCCCAATAATTCCTGATAATTACCATATAATTCCCAATAATTCCTAATAATTCCTAATAATTCTTAATAATTCCTAATAATTCCTAATAATTCCTAATAATTCCTAATAATTCCTAATAATTTCTAATAATTCCTAATAATTCCTAATAATTCCCAATAAATCCTCCAGACTGTACACCATAAATCCTCAGATATTTACCCCTCGCTCTGGAGTGCTTTTTCTCGGGTGCTGGCGTCGACTCCGAAAGGCTTTTTCCCCTGTTCTATCGGTGTTGTCGAGATAAGAATCGTAAATTTTTTTTATCGATACTGCTCGAATGACCAAAAAATGTTTTCTTATGATTGAAACATCGCAATATTACAAACAGATATTTACTGCAATATTTCATTAATTTGGATAAAAATTCATCGAATTTCGGAAAATAATGTAGGATACTCGTTGGAAAGAAGGCAAACTAAACAACCAGACTCAGAAGTTCTAAGGGAATTCTCAACTCTACTGTTTGCCGTGAGGTGTATTGAACAGACGATTGGCGAATGTGACTTCATTGATAACAATGTAAGCTTTTACACTAATCTGAATCCAAACTATATTCCAACATTCGTCACAGGTAATCTACCTATTGCTTTGGAGTTAGCGGTTTTCGCTCGATGGTACGAGGAAGTTAACGTTTGAATTAATGAAATTATTTGTAGGAATTTTCCATCGTGAATTGAATTATTCGAGGAATAGAAATTATTCGGAAAATGTTCAAATTTTGAACATACCGTGTATCCCAAATTGGTTGAGACTGCACTGTATTTCAGCTATTATTGAAGATAGAGACATGCGGTTTCGCAACATTACATAAAATATATTAATCCATAAACAGAAATATTCCAACATCTTTTGTTTCTGAAATACAGGAGGAAATGAAATATTTGCACTTTTGGACATATTATTATTTTTGGGGCCGTGTATTAGATAAAAAAAATTCTAAACTGTTTTTATTAGTCGTTTCTACATGAGAGTCATTGGCATTGTTGAAAATTTCTTCGAGACCACTGATACATCAATGTATTTGGAAATAAATGAAAATTTTTGCGTTAAAATATACAGGGTTATTCAAAAGAAAATCAAGAAATTCATGCTCGATCTCAGTGAAGAGTGCTTTCAAAAAATCAACCACTATGTTCTAAGTGAAAGCATCTTATGAAATCAGTTTTCATTTTCATTCTTATACAGGATTCGATGAATAGAAACATCCCCAAACAAGCACATTTTTGTTTTCGCCCTGTATTTCAGAATTAAAAGCAGTTTGAATCTTTGTAGATTCATAAAAATTAGATGCAGGTTCTATCTTCAATGAGAGCTCAGATCCAGTGCAGTCCCGATCAATCAGTACACAGTCTACTGTCCAAATAATTCGAAGGGAGAAATCCTTAATTATATACCTATTTCTCGAACAGATTATGAAAATCTTTTCACATGAGAATGAAGGTAATAGTAAATATTTTTCGGATGTAGAAGTAAGCAGAATTTTTTTTAAATAAGAAATAGATATCATAATATATAAAAATCAGTCAGCCATATTATTGGTTACACCGTTTATAACTCAAGATTGGATAAACTGTTTTTTATGAAAAAAAAAATATATATATATAGATCTATATAATTTGAATATTATGACTTTCTTTCAACATCAAAACGGTCAAATCTCTAGTAAGACTAAACAAATTTAATTCCATGAAAATACGAGGCTTGAAAAAGAATCACAAAAGATTCGGAACGTTGGCGATGTATTTATAGGAAATTAAATTGATATAAATATTTTGTCCAAATTCCTATGAATATCATTCCACTACCAAATCTTAATGTTCTGAGTGCCCTCGCTGCCACGCCTCGGTCTCAAGATGAACCTTAAACGGGAGTTTGAAGTTGTACTCCACACCCAGATCCCTGACCTCTTCAACTCTAATCAACTTTCTGTCATCCATACACTATGCAAATTTGAGAATTTTGTTTTGTCTGGAGCAAGAAAATACATCGCATTCACAGTTATTGAAGGGTATATCATTTTTAATACTCCATCCACCCTTGAATGGAATTGATATCAGCTTGAACTTGGTGGTGAAGTTTTAGATCGTTCGCTAATAGCAGACATTTAGAATACCTCAGTCATTTATCAAGATCAAAAATAATAAAGGCCCCAAGTTTGAACCCTGTGGTCCTCATAATTTGGATGAAATTTCCTGAACAATTACCACCGTATTTCAGCCTGAAAGTTCTTCTTCTTAGGAAAGAAGCATATTCACTGATCTTTCTCAGCAGAATGTCGTGATTTACACTATCAAATGCCTTTCGAAAATCTGTGTGAACAATATCAGCTTGCTAATTTTTCATTTTACTGGAAACCTGATGACAGAATTCTAGTAAATTTGTTGCCGTAGATTTATGCGGTATAAAACCGTGTTTAGGTCAAATTTTTTTTTTCACACCCATCCATAATTTGGCGTAGATAATTGTTCTAATAATCTTGCACACAAAACTGATACAGGTCTGTAGTTCTTTATCCCTGTTTTCGTTCCAAACTAATGAACGAGCGTTACTGAAACCTTTTTCCCATAAAGTTGGGAACTTATTTGTTTTCAGCGTTTTTGATCTTTAAACTGATCTAATATTATGTAATGAATTAACTATTTGCCTAAGAAAGTATAATGGTTAGGGTACCAGGCAACGCCTGGTATTATACAGTCGAACACGAAAAAAGGAAAAAAACAAACTTTGAAAATACAAAATCATTTCTCAGGAAGAGAAATCTTGTGATCTTGGGATATTTTATGTTAATTTTTACTGACCAACTCCATACCGAGCTCGATACTATTCTGAACTACATATTACATTTTCTGAAATTTAATTGATAACTTCTGAATTACAATTTTCCTTTTCTGAAATTGAATTTGCCATTTCTGAATTTCAATTTACTATTCTGAATTACAACTTTGTTTTCCTGAATTCCAACTTCGTATTCTGAATTTCAATTTCGCTTTTTTGAATTTGAATTAACTATTCTGAAATTCAATTTCTGTTTTCTGAATTACATATTCCTATTCTGAAATACATGTTCCCTTTTCTGAAATTCAACTTTGATTCTCTGAATTACAACTGTTACAGGTGTAGATTGATCTGTCGAACTACTGTATTGGAAATGTTGCTGAATGTTAAAATAAATTCCATTCTGCTATTTCAGTTGCAGATTGGCGGATGCGCCTACTTCAATCCTTCTGCTTCAATTGACGTTAATTGAAGTAGTTCAGGTCAATTCACGATGACATGAATTGAGCGATCCAAGTCTACTAATAGGAAATCGATCAAGTTCATTAGAGAAGAGAAAACTTGGAAAACTTCCGGCCAAGTTCATATTCCTGATGCAGAACTAAAGATTTAATCATTATCATCTCCTTTCTGCGTTAAAAGTTAATCGCAAAAGTATAACTCCCAGTTTCGCAATAATGAGCACATAACTTAATCAAGTCGGCTCCGATACGACAGGTAACTTAACGGTACAGGCCAATTAGTCCTTTAATTCCGGAGGAACAAGTGTCTTGACGGCCTTGCGCAATACGAAAACCACGTTTGCCATGCCGGCGATATCTCGTTTCGGAAACAGTAGCGTCACGGCATCTCAGAGGGTTAGTACGCCGCGCGCACACCAGGAGCGCTCATGTCGAATAACTTTGAAGTTCGCCGAACACTCCTGAGCGGGCGGAAATAATGAGAGATAAAGCCAGCTTTTCAGATTCGCACCGCGCGGGAAATGCGGTGGACTCCTCTGTTAACGGTGATTTTCGCGTTGACGGGGTAATGTGACTCTCTTTTCTCGATGGCGATGGTGCTATCGAGCCAGAGCAGACTACTTGTCACTCTGTGCTCTTTATTGTTTGTTTTGGCCGGTGCGCTCACTATCAGTTCTCTGGCCGGACTTTTCAATACTGCGGCCTCTTCAGATCCTGTGCCGGCCAAACTACGACAGGTAGTTTCAATGTTGTCTCTCATACATGTTAATCATTCACATTTTTTCATATCCACGTTTTTTTTCATACGTGCATTTATTGAAACCATACGCATTTCTCCCATGAATCTGATATCGAATGAAATAATATATGAACAATCTATTCTAACTGATGAATTTCTTACACCTTCATTTTTTCTGCATTCACTTTAGATCTTTTCAGAAATATGATTTGCTATCATACTCACTCATAAATACTTAATTGAATGACCAAGAATTTTAATTAATTCCATGCAAAAATCATAAAAAATAATGATAGTAGCTCGAACAGGTGTCATTTCCCCATAGTGTATAAGATGTTGAAAATGATACCAACATTTTTTTCAATACAGATATCAACATACCGAATCTTCAATTGCATGACATGTTTTTCGAAAAAATCGTATGAACAATCAACAAACCATAATCGTTACAAGATTTTCATGGGAATACGATGGATGTTACAGAAATTCATGAGGGAAGAACACATTTATTTGCCATAATTTTACATTTCAAATTTCTTAACGTGAAATATTTCGATTGACCATTAGATTATTTATTATTAATTTAATGAAATCCAGACTAATGATTTCATATGTCACTGAATAATTTGTGTGATTGTTCTCATGTTCTACGAACAGAAATTTTTGTTATGCAACATATACGAATTCGACTCTAAGCACGAGTTGGATTCGGAAGTAGCATAACCGAGAGAATAACTCGGGTATTACTGCATTTGAGAGCATGAAAATATTAAAACGCGGTCATTATTTTTCTTCGGTCATAAAAAAAAATCGCTTTTAATTTGAAAATCAGAAGTTATCGGCAAATTCTCCCGAATTTTTCACATCATATTTCAAACACCTACTGATTTTCTCAAAATTCAAAAATTATGAAATGCAAAATTTTTCTGTTTCTCTTTCAGAATGTGGAGGGGGTTTGTTCTCACGATATTGAGAATGGAGTAACGAACGCAATATGGTCTCGGCACATTAAATTAAAATTTTTTTTATCGTGATCTCATGTTCTGATTCGTATGAAAAGATATGTAGAATTGAATACTCGATCACATCGAGTATCTATGATACAAGTGCAGAAGGCATTGATAGTTTTTACACAAGTTTGAAATTCAAGAACGAGCCACGAAGTGGGGAGTATTGGAATGAACAAGTGTTAGAACGAGACTTCCATATTAGTATCATACATTTTCTTCTCTTATTCGCTGAATTTGTATCGAAATATTGCCGTAAATATCGTTAAGTAGGGACAGCCTGTGTATATTTTTAAGATCTATCGCAAAAATTGTACAATAGGCTCCAAACACGTTTATGTAACTGGGTATTGATATTTGGCTTATGATGAAATAGTATCCTGCTCTATATTTAGGTACTGAATAAAGGTCCGTTATTGAACAATGAGTATTCCCTCAGGAGAATCTCATTTAACATTTACGACAATATATAAAACGATTAGATCTAACCAAATGGCTGGTAATTGATTACAATTCGGCGTGAAATGAAAAATTTCACGTACTGTCACTAATAAAATCTTGTAATGTATTGATCATCCGATAATAATTCATCGATCAAATGAAATTATGGATTCTAGAACATCAAAGAAGTTCACAGAAAGTGAGAATGGCGTTAATGTGGAAACATCTTCTTCGTCCTGATCTTAGAAAAGTAATAGGTGTAAAACTCTGCGTCCGCCGTTTTGCGGTGACTGACCGTAGCGATGATCGGTGGTTGAAATAAATTGATGTCGGATATAATACAATGAGCTTAGGTGTTCATAAACATATCGGCATCGGAATATTGGACAATTTGTGTCTGTATCAAGAAGTTTTTCTCAATTCTTGTCAGTTCACGAGGTGAGTTCTCATCGTTTTCGAGAGATTTCAAATTTCTGATTCAATGAGAAAAAAGTGCAGTGCACCCGAATAAGAATGGGGAGGCTGCTTTTGGTGGAAGAACTTGCCGGAAGTGGATTTAACGCTTCAGGAACAACGATTTTAACGACGAATATATCGAAGAAAGGGAAGACCAGCAATGGACACTACTTCTGAATGTATAACCAGTTTCTTACAATAAAGCCTCGATATTTTTTTTCATGATTAAATACTTCAAAAAAAAATTTAGAGCAGAGTTGCCTAGACACTAATAGCCGTGATGTAAATCTGCCCTCCCGCGGCTAACCTAAAATAAGATTAGCCAAGCATACATGAAACATTCTCGCCCATAAAATAAATCAAAGATAACACAAGGAGAACAATTCAGAAAGAAATTGCGGGAGCAAAGTTGTATATCTGTTATGAAAGAGACTTCATCTTTTGAATAAATTTCAATATTCTAGGTTCTTTATTTCAAATAAATTACACTGTAGTTATAATAATAAAATAATTTATTGAAAGTCGTTAACAACCTGATTCAAAAGAACTATTTCTTGTTTGATTTCGATAATACCGGTGGTAAATTGAATTGATTTAATTTATCACTAGTCAAGCAATCGTATGGTTTTCGAAAGAATCATAAATCGCATGTGTGGCTTAAACTTTTCAAAATCAGTTATCGATACGTACATGGATCTTATTTTTCTGACTCAAAAAAGCTCAGCCAAAGAATCATCGTTGACCTGAAAGAACGGATAATATATCAATTCAAGCTTCGGAAAAATTTACTAATAATAGACTTTTATTTCTTAGAAGAAAGTGATGAACCTCATCTCCCTGAAATCAATTTATGAGTACTTTAAAAATTCCACCCGGTATCATTCATGACAAAGTTCCTTGACATCAAGTATTAAAGGACCTCCAAAAAACATGAAATCATGGAGATGTTCTCTTGAACGTATTCGAGTCAACTGTTGAAAACCAGTAAAAAACTTCTAGAAATGGGACAGGCTGGATTCATTGACACAGTGTGGAATGGTAGGAAATAAAATAAGAGACGAAGGTTGATTCGATCATGTCATGAATAATTGAATGTTGACCGACGCTGGCAGATGGATGAACGCAAATTTAGAAGGGGAACGCTGATGCATCTATTCCCATATATCGATCAGGAAGGAGCCTGATATAAATGTCCTACTATGTATGCATACATTAGCTCAAATGTAACAGGATGATTCGGAGATTTTTATGGGACTACGTGTCAGGAGAAAATTCTCATCTCGCTACCAAATTACAAACAATACAGATACAACTTTATTATAATTGAGGAAAAGCAATAAAATACACTATTACTTTTTAAATTACTTGGAGAATATTGAAAAAGGAAGAGAAGCAATAGAAGAAGGTGTTCCAAAATGAGTTAATCAAACGTCGAAACGTCACACCTCGATATAGTGGACCAATAACAACTTTCGAATGATACACAATTTCATAAATAAAATTAGAACTGCCTATTTAACAAAAAGTTTTTTCAATAACAGGGGTCGTATGTGATTGAGGAAAGTGATTCCAGCCTATATTTTTTCTCAACTAAAATTCCATAATTCCTAATCCAAATTATTCTGAAAATTTAACCGAAAACCTGAATAAATGTGAATAAAAAAAATTTTGTTCTCCATAATTTTATTGAGTCTGCATGAATTTTAATCAAGTTTGAAAAATAACAAAATTCCTTGAACCTATTGTCTATTTTGGAAACAATAGAAATGTATGTAGCCAAATTTCTGGCAGTTAGCCACTCAATATTTCAATTAGAAGTTATATAACTTACTTTTGGTGGCCTTTTCAGCAACTTTTGTTTTGAAAATTGTACTTGTAACTGGTATACTGTGGATTCTGTTTTCACATGAAAATCCAGCCACCTTAAGGAAAGAAAATTTTGAGACAATAAGCAGGAAATTTGTATACATCTTCATTTTCGGGTTCTCGATGTTCTTTCAAAAGTTTCATATTATTCCCTTCTGCTTCTGCGCCGTCAAAGATCACGAAAATCATTTTTTTTGCAATTATTTTCATTTTTATGTTTTCAATCCCATCAACAATCATCATGACAATTGGGGATGAATAATTTTTCCACAACTTCTGTTTCAACATTTTTGCTATAAGCTCCACCCTTTTAGAGATAGAAAGCGGGGAGTCCCTAGCGCCCACCCTCACACATTATAAAAAAAGGTCAACCGTGAATCGCATCGCATGAAGTAAAGATGAAACTTTTTCTGTTGTTTGTGATAAGTAAGTCAGATAATTTCAAAGATATAATAGTCCAATAATTTTATACATCATAGTATGAGTCAAATCCGGTAGTTCTGATTTTTCGCAGACTTATTCATGATTTAGGCATTATCAATAGTCCAAGTTTGTGACCTCGGGCGGTGAACACAACTTTGTCGAAAATCGAAAGAACGGTGAAAAAACTTCATTCTTCAAATTTCGGCAATTATCACCCTGGAGAACTGGTTTTTGAAGAAGACTTAATTTCCTTCAATATGATACAAGGAGCGTCTCTGAAGACCAAGTGGTTTAAAATTTATCGTTTTTGTCAAATTTCACAGTCATTTGTAATAGTAATATTGTCTCATATTTTAGTATCGAAGCCCTGTACTTTTTATATATGATGTTAAAGGTGGAAATGAGTTGTGTGAAAGATAATGTTCAAGCTGAGCAGCAAAAAAAGAAGTTGAATGAAAGTGCACCAAAAATTAATGGGTATTTTTTTTTAATTGGATGATTAATTTCTTGAATGGATCCGGTTGCTCGTCTATCGAGTGCGATCGTCTATCGATCGGATGACATATCTCCTCCAGTGATGAATCGTAGACCTCTTTTCCCCACAAGTCATTCAACATTTCGACATCGCAGAGATCGCTGTCTTCTTTTGCAACATCAGATTTATTATCAAAAGAGGCCCCGCTACTGAGGGGCATTTTAATTCTGCTTTTTTTGTAGCTGCAAGCGTTCCCACAAGCTTTCCACACAAGAGATTCTGTAGGGCTGCATCTTTGGTCATCCCTTAAGGTTTGAAGCATAAATATACCCCCCCGAAACGCTGACGCCTAATCTGGCTTGAACCTTCGGGCAGATCGAAATTGGGAATAGTGAATTATGTATATTTTATGTAGTGTGTTTAACTGATGTAACGACAAATTTTCAACTCTCTAATAGGAAATACCCTAGCTAGATTGAAGCTGGTTCTTGTCGCAGCTCTGGCGTAAAGTTGATACCGCAGCTCATCAAGGTTGTGTGTCGGGTTTGCCCTCATCTAGAGCAATTATGACTCCCTCTCCTGCTGCAACTATCCTGCCAGGTGTAGACTAAGTGTTCACTGGGTGAAATCCAAAGAAGAGGAGTTGCAACTCCCCCACATGAGGGTCCAAGTCAGGGATGAAAAGAACATCCCAGGTGCGGCGGTGGCCACTGCCTATTTCCCAAATAGCTTGGAGTACACCGTCGACGAAATACGGACCTTCATCAACAAACAAAACCCTAGTGTGAACACCGCTCAGTGGAAAGTGCTGAAGGTAGGGGACACAGGGAAAAACTGCCGAGAGATCGTCTTCTCGCTGGACCATGGAAGCCTAGCCGCTCTACAAGCGCTAGAGAACATGGTCAACTACAGACTGGGAAAGGTCAAGTTTTGGACGAAAAAAACCACCGAGCGCTCAAAGCTCTGCGGCTGCTGGCGATGCGGTACCTGCGGATTCTGGCGTCGTGATTCACGATTCTGCCTTAGCGGAATCAGAACCCTCGGCGTCGGCCCAGGCGACTGCCACGCCGACTCCAATGGAAGTAGTCCAAACTTCCAACAGGGCGGAGGAAGAGCCCAAGACTACAAAGGCCCTTAAGCCAGGAAAACCGGGGGATGGAAGGCCGCCTCCACTCCAGCAGGAGCGCGACAAGCGACCCATTCCCCGGAACAAAGGAAAACCGTGGAAGCACACAAGGGAGGACCGCAAGGAACACCATTAGGTGCCTCCAAATCAACCTCCACCATGCCAAGGCTGCTACAGATGCGGCCCTCTGGAGGTTGGTTAAACAAGACCTAGACATAATGCTGGTACAGGAGCCTTGGGTCATGGGATCCAAGATCAAAGGATTACCAAATGGGTCAGGTAAACTTATCTATCATGAAGGGGTGCTGGCACCTAGAGCAGCACTCTACATTAACAAAAACTTACAATATCTGCCTCTCTCCAGATTTATACAACGCGACATTGCAGCAGCAGTGATAGATGTCCGTCTTCCCGGAGGTAACGTCAAAGTAGTCATAGCTTCAACTTACCATCATGAGGAGGAAGCATCCCCACCCGAGGAGGTGGTCAATTTGGTGAACCACTGCAAAAAGCTGAATATGCAATTCATCATCGGATGTGATAGCAATGCACACCACACAGTATGGGCGAGCTCTGATATCAACAAAAGAGGTGAGAATTTACTTGATTTTCTTATGACTAAAGGGGTGGGAGTAGCAAATCGGGGTAGTGAACCTACATTCCGCAATGCAATCAGGGAGGAGGTACTAGACCTTACCCTTATTAGCCCAGCCCTACATCACAAAATCTCGAACTGGCATGTCTCGGATGAGGCCTCCTTATCTGACCACAGACAAATCCGGTTCGACATCGACATTGAGCCGATAACACAGGAGCCTAAAAGGAATCCTAGAAGGACCAACTGGGAGCTTTATCGCTGTCTGCTGGAGAGCAACGGAGAGCTCTCGGGGGTCAGGGGCATGGACTCTGTGGATGGCATAGACCTGGCTGCGGAACACCTCCGAAGCCGGATTCTAACGGCTTATGAGGATAGCTGTCCGCTCAAACGGTCGACATCCGGCAGGGACGTGCCCTGGTGGAACTCTAACCTTGCAAAGCTACGTAAGAAAGCCCGCACACTATATAATAAATGGTCTAAATCTAGGACGCTGGAAGACAAGACTGCATATAGAGCGGCAACGACTGAATATAGTAAAGAACTGCGCAATTCCAAGCGGAAGTCGTGGCGTACCTTTTGCCAGAACATTGAGGACACGCCAAATGCCGCCAGACTACATAAGGTCTTATCAAAAGACCATAGTAATGGTCTAGGGCAGCTAAGGAGGATGGATGGTGAGATGACTGGCACAGATGACGAGACGTTATCACTCATGCTAGAGACTCACTTTCCAGGCTCCCGAATCTTTCTGGGCAACAAACCAAATCAGGATGTCTCGGCACCCAGACGAGGAGCCAGAAAGATTGCTGCAAAACTCTTCACAAAAGAAAGGATTCGATGGGCGATCGAATCCTTCAAACCATACAAATCTCCAGGTGGGGATGGCATCTACCCGGTACTGCTTCAGAGGGGACTGCAGGTCATACTCCCGGACCTCGTGGATCTCTTTCGACGGAGCTTCACCTGGGGATACATCCCTGACTGCTGGCGGGACGTGAGAGTGAGCTTCATTCCCAAGGCTGGCAAACGGCCAGGGACTGATGCAAAATCATTCCGCCCCATCAGCCTCTCCTCCTTTCTCCTGAAAGCGATGGAGAAGATAATTGATCAAGATATTAGAGCGGGACTACTTTCTAAGTTTCCTCTACACAAAGATCAGTATGCGTATCAAGCAGGGAAATCAACGATTTCAGCTCTCCATGGCCTCACCAGGAAACTGGAAAAGGCCATAGAGTACAAAGAGGTTGCTCTCTGCGCTTTTATTGACATAGAAGGCGCGTTCTCGAATACGCCAAGGCAGTCCATCCACCGTGCGTTGGTTAAGAGGGGAGTGGAACCGGCAACGGTTGCTTGGATTATGGCTTCGCTGAGCAGCCGGATAATCAATATGCAACTAGGCGCAGCTTCAGTTACTGCGACGCCCGGAGACGGGTGCCCACAAGGGGGCTGCTTATCGCCACTCTTGTGGTCACTGGTCGTTGACGATCTTCTAAAAACACTTACAAGTGCGGGTTTTGAGATCTGCGGCTATGCAGATGACCTTGTGATAATGGTTCGGGGTAAGCATGACGACACAATTAGTGATCGAATGCAAACTGCCCTAACCTTAACTCACGAGTGGTGTATCCGAGAAGGTCTCAATATAAATCCCAAAAAGACGATATTATTGCCATTCACCAGGAGGAAAAAACTCTCTCTCAAAAAAATTACGATGAACGGGACCACCCTAATCCCAACGAACCACACCAAATATCTTGGTGTGATCTTCGACCAAAAACTCTCCTGGAGCCTTCACCTTGAGGCTGTGATCAGCAAGGGCCAGAGAGCTCTCTTCACGTGCCAGAGGATGGTCGGAAGTACGTGGGGGTTAAAACCTGAACTAACGAATTGGATTTACAAATCCATTGTCCGGCCAATCGTGAGCTATGCGGCTCTCGTTTGGTGGCCAAGAGCAAAACTAGTTTCGGGTCAACTAGCCCTAGGAAAACTACAAAGAACAGCGTGCCTGTCCATAACAGGCGCATCTCGTTCCTGCCCAACTGCGGCCCTGCAAGTCATCCTGGACCTGCCTCCTCTAGAGATTTTTCTGGAAAGCGAGGCGGCCAGATGGGCTCTCCGGGTGGCAAGGGAGCGGGAGCTGAAAACTGGAGACTACACAGGGCACCTCCGCATTCTAAATGAGTGTAAGGAGCTTCAGGATGTGGTCACAGACAACCTTCCTTTGAGACATGAGTTTCGGAAAAACTTCACCACGACACTCCCAAGTCGTGACCAATGGGCTAATAAAGAATCAGTTTTCCCCAGAGGGTCTACGGTATTTTATACTGATGGCTCGAAAACTGAAGACGGACGAGTCGGAGCCGGTGTTTACGGCCCCTCAACCCAATTAGCCATACCAATGGGTCTCTGTCCTTCGGTTTTTCAGGCAGAGACACTTGCTATAAGGGAGTGCGTCGCGCTCTGTGCCGAACGCAACTACCAAAGAAAAGAAATATATATAGCATCTGACAGCAAAGCAGCCCTGCTAGCGCTTGACTCTCCACAAGTAAAGTCAAAGCTGGTCTGGGAATGTAAGACGTCACTTAACCTACTCGGAGAAAAGAACCAGGTCAACCTCATCTGGGTGCCTGGTCACTCCGGGATTCACGGCAATGAAGCGGCTGACCAACTGGCCAGGGAAGGAGGGGCAACCCCCTTTACTGGACCTGAACCGTTTTGCGGCTTCCCAGCCAGCCATCAAGCAATGGCTATTAAGGACTGGGAACAAAAGAGGAAGCTTATGTCCTGGCGCACGACCAATGGTCAAAGGCAAGCTAAGTTACTTCTCTCTCACTCGACGAGCTGGACCAAAAAAGTCCTCTCACTCAGCAAATTGGAACTGAGGAAATTGACGGGCGCTCTCACTGGGCACTGTCCCGTGAGGTATCACTTAAAAAACATGGGAAAGGCGCCCGATAGTACATGTCGCTTCTGTCAGGAAGCCACCGAGACAGCCAGTCACCTACTATGTGAGTGTGAAGCTGTCCACCAGAAACGGTTACGGCATCTTGGCTCCTGGTTCCTAAAGCCTGAACAAGTAATGGATGTGGCCCCCAGAAAGGTGGTGAAGTTCATCGAGACTTTGCTGCCCGACTGGTAAACAGCGCGGGGATGCACAATAGATCTTAAGGTCAAGGTGCTCGCAAGGTCGGTTTTGATCTGTCGCCCCTCCTCTAATCTAATCTAATCTAATCTAAGTGTTGACAAAAATATCAGCTTCTTCTTCAACGTCCGGATTTTTTACTCTGGACATCATTTGTTTCTCAAGTAAGCCAATAAAGCAGCACCAACGATTAAGGTTCAGTTTCCCTTGAACCATTCCGTTGCAAGTAAAGAGTTTTTTGAATGAAACTCAAGTTTAAATAAAACCTAACGAAGAGATACTTTTAAGGGTAGTTGGGAGAATCGGCGATAATTTCGAAAAATATTGTGTCTACAGAGACAGTTCTGATATCATATTGTGAGAGAATTGTGAGAAAGTTTTTTCGTCAGTCTGCATGCATGGCAGCGAAGCATCTTGTGATAATAAACCTGATGTTGTAGTAGCAGACGACGATCTCTTTTATGTCGAAATGGAGAATGGCTTGTGGGTCCAGGATTCATCACCATCCACTGAAGGGGATATGCCATCCCCATGAGTCGATACAGATATAGACTAACCGCAATAGGGATGTTCCAAGAAAGCTCAATTTATTACTTATATTACCTAACTTCGAAAAGAACTCAACAGCTTGTGGTATACTCATGTTTTACATTTACATCATCTTGAACACTCCCCATTTTCTTCTTCAACATCAGTATAGTAATATAGTCAGATTAAAAACGACAGAACTGCAAAAAAGTGTGAAATGAAACGGAAATGATAGATTTTTAGAGTATATATAAAAAACTATGGGATCTACAGGGTCAGTTCGGGTATCATATTAAAATCGCCCTGAAAAAAAATCTTTCAAAAACCAGTTCTGCTTTTTTGTTCAACTTTCGAGGTCACAAATTTGGAATATTCATAGGGACAACATCATGAACAAGTCTGCAAAAAATTAGAACAGCGTAGAAATTGTACTACATTTTCTAAATGCATGCAGCATAACTGTTATCACTGTGACAAAAATGAAATTAAAGAGAAAATCAGCAAAACTTCATCCATGCTCCACACAACGCTGAAATAATACCCATCATGGATTGAGCACGACCTGAGTAGAAAACACACAATACGCAACAAAATTACACGCAGTGCAATGACAAGCAGACACACACACTATATATTTGAAGAGAAAATCAGTTTCTGGTAATTGAACTTGAATACTTGAACATACTAGGTTTGCAGGTCTTGAAATAAGGCAGTCCTGAAAACAGGTGGAGAAAACAAACCCCTCAACCTCACATTGATATTATGAACATACGACCTGAAACGTATTTTATTATACAAATAAGGTGGTAACTTAAACCAAACAACTGAATGAAACAAAACTGCAGAGTGAAGCTCACGTCTTTGTTCCATATTAAACTAATTTCATTTCAACTAATGAATAACTAGTTTATACTTTCTAATGCCATGATTAACGCGAAGACATGAACGTTGGACTCGTTGTAATCTAACTTTCTCATCAAGACGCAAGCAGGGACCATACAACGAGTCACAAAAATTGAAGTGACTTGATACGAGTGAGTCAGTAAGCAACATCTTCAGTTTTTGGGGCAGGAAATGCTTATGGTGGTAAAGACCTCTCAATGCAGTTTATAGTAGGCCCTCTGGATACGTTATGAAATATGCCCAGTGAACCGGAGATCGACATCCAGAATGACTCCCAGATTCTTAGCCGACTTATCAGCTGTGAAATATAACAAGCTATTAATGTTTTCTTTATGTTTATGAATCTCAATGGCTTTCATGTCCTTCCTAAGATAGGATAATTTTCCCTAAGGCAGAGTTTATTTCGAAAATGAAAGTTTACTGACCTAGGATGAATATGAAAACCTATAAACAAAAGGATAACATGACAAAAAGCAATAAAGTCCCTTGGTACATAGCGCATGATTGCCGATATCATAAAAAGAAGATTAAGTCCATACGGAGGGATGGGCCAATCAACATCGCGCGCCTAAGCCCACAACCTGCTCCCGAAGTCAACCGAGGTTTAAGAACCCCCGAATTGAACCCAACATCCCTCTAGGAACTTCAACGTTCAAGGTATAAATACAGACCAAGAATCCTCTTAAGATACCCACCGCAGTTGTGGGCGAACTGCTAAGTGTAATAAGTACTAATAGACCATGGCCAATATGCAAGGAAGACTCTCTCAATCAATATCAAGGAAAATATTCACCTCAATAATTTCAGTAAACTTGCCATTCAAAAATGGTTTCATCTGGTATGTGATAAACAATGATAAATCTCCACTTGTGCATAAAGCTGAAAAGGAACTACTTCGCTTATCCGTTGGAAGTTACTTCGAAATGGTTTCATCTACCAATTCATCATAAAACCCGGATCAAAATGTGGAAGTTCATTCAGCTCAATCTGAATCCGCCACTCTCGAAAATGAAGTATCAAAATGACGCTCTAAATCTCTTTCGCACACCACTCTTTTGATGCATTACGCTATGTTATAAATAGGTCACATTTAATTACACGTTTTTAAATGTGTCGTAGTTAACCTGATCATCTAGTCTAGATAGGAATGTACATTCGCCGCATGCATTTGATGCATGCGGTTTTTATGCAAAATTATCGACAAACTAATTAAGTTCTGTTCTCCAAATCAGGATATATTCAATCAAATAGGGGACCAATTGTTATAGTATTCCGATTGAATTTAAAGCCACCATACTCTGAACCACTTTCGTGATGTGATTATCATTTTGATATTATAGCTGCATTTCAATTATCCTCATATTTTATAAATTCAATAGAAAAGTGACTTTGATTCAATTAAACCATTTCGTGAGTACAATCATTCTAACGATAGAATGATTCACAAGAGGAATAGTTAGGAGTTAATCCAGTTCTTCATGGAACTCCTGCATTAGGAAGCAGCTTGTCGTTGGAATAATATTTTTCAATTTATCATTAGGCCATGCATCCACATACATATATGAATGAATTTCTGAACGAAAGTGGTACAGAAATTAATTTAACAATTTTTTACTATGTCATTAGTTTTTGAATTTGAAATAGAACACTTATACACAACGAATGGGAATAATTCGTCATGATCAAGTTATATAAGGTGCTTCAAGTTTATCATTATTATACTCACATTTCTTGTGAAATTAAAATACACACAGCATTGGAAATACTTCTACAAGCTCATCTGTGTCTATCAAATATGATAAAACAAACAAACTCATTCAATGCTTTTAATGGTAGAAGTTATCATTTTTTCTGGTCTCTGCTACTGGTAGGGTGGAGTTGATCGCTTCCTTTGATAGATATGCATGACATTACACTGATCCGGTCTAAATCGTTTCCAAACTTCTATCAGGTAGTGATAGGCTTCTTGCTGAAAGAGATCTTTGGGCTCGAGGAAACGGAGAGTCACCCATTGATTGTGTTCGTGAATATTTCGGTAGACAGCTTGAGGAAATAGAACACATGGCGTCTATAATCAGATCCTACCTTATCAGAACAGAAGGTAGACATTTTGGAAATAACACGACTGGTTAGAAGATTCTTCACTAGGTCCCAGTTTCATAACACATGGTACATGCCTTGGCTCCGCACAGTCAAGAAAGGAATTGGGTGTTTCCATCACTCGGAGAAACTTGCATGGGAGCTCTAACTTAGGGCGACTGCTCAAAACTCATGGAGCGAAAAAAAATGTACTTGAATAGTTTCTTTTAGTAAGTGATGGGGGATGTAGGACTTCTTTTTATATTTTTTGCAGCACTTCTGGTTAAAAACAATAAATTTAACAGAAGTGCTTCTGACATCTGAAAATAAAGAAAACAGCTCCTGCGCAGTTCATCTTCTAGTTTCTTGTCCGTGAGCCCCTTTTGATATGATGTTGGCTGCCAGCATATCTAATATAGTTGTTTCATGGCTCACCGAAATAGTGAGGTTCTTCTTCGGCCATGTCCACGATTACCCAGAATTTTGCTTTGAATGATCAGATGTAAGGTCCGAGTCTCTCATTATGTGACCCAAGAATTCCAGCTTGCGTCGGTTTACGATGGCTACAATGGTTATTCTTCAAGAGTTGTCTGAAATACCACATTTCAAATGGTTTTAGACGTTTGAGTATTGCTTCTGTGTGCGTCCAAGATTCTGCTGCGTACAATAGTTCCAGAAAGATGAAGCAGTCAAGAATTTCAATGCGGAGGCTAAGATTAAAGGCATAACTACAGTGAACATTTTTAATTTTCATGAATGCAGCTCTTGTTCGCTCTAACTACATTGTCGACAACATCTTGCATGCGATCTTTTTTACCTATTATGATGTCTCTAGATTTCTTGTTGTTGAGCTTTGGTCCAAATTGTCAGCAGTGTTGGTTCACTCAGTTCATTAAAACTCGAAGATCTCCGAATTGGCCATGAGTAAAGGTATCGCCGGCATGATGAGTTTTAATTTGTTTTCTTGTAGCATAATGATATCGTGGGGAACACAACTGTCTTTTATAGTTCATTGTAATGAAATCGGCCCATACCTTGAAAAAAGTGTGTCTGTAAGGATTGAAAGATTGATTTTTCTTGAGATTTTTCAAGTTTATCATTTCACACCATTTCTGCGAAAATAACAATCAGGAATAAATAATAACTAATTCATGCGATTTATACTCTCTGTACAGGGTGGGCCAACCATAACTTTCAACTCAGAATTTTGAGCTTTGGGATGAAATAACGAAGAACTCCTCGGACAGGTCAAATTTCGTTGAAAGAAAGACAAATAAGGGTGTTCAAATCACTTCGATATCACTACTGCTCTAGGCGTAACCCCTTACAGCGCTCATTTTTGAATAGGAAAAAGAGGTTGACCTGCACCTTGTTGAAAAGGCAATTTAATTTGTGTATATTTTTTTTTCATCGCTTCATCATTATACAGAGTGAATAGGTATTCCATCAACTTTCACCCACCGAATTTGAATCTTGGAAATGTAAGAAATGCTCGGACGGACCAAGAAATGAATTCAATATCACTTGCTATTAGAGTCGCGGCTAGAGGGGTAAAGATATCGAATTCATTTTGTGACCACTCCATCTCGAAGATTCAAATTCGGCGTGTGAAATTTATTGATGGAATACTGAGTCACTCTGTATAATGATGAAGCAATGAAGAAAAATACACCCATAGAGAAATTGAATTGCATTTCCAACAGGGTACTGTTCGCCCCCTTTTTCCTATTCAAGAAGCAGAGTTATAAGAGGTTGCGGCTAGAAATGTAGTGATATCAAACTCATGCGAACAGCCTTATTTGTGCTCCTTGCAACAAAATTTAACCTGTCCGAGCGTTTTTTCGTAGTTACGTATATAGGTGGAAACTTTCATAACATATTTTTCACTCTGAATGTACCCTAAATTTCTAAACAAAAATGTAGAGATTTCAGTCCTTCTTTCCTCGTTTCACAACCAATTACAATTGTCAGATACGACTTTTTTAATAATTTGAATAAAAAAATTGCTTCAGGTAATGAACCTGCTCATTAACGAACTCCACCTACGCATTGGGACAAAAATGTATTATGTATGTTTCAACGCTCTCCAGGTCTTTTGCTTAGAAATTCATTGAGTTTGCAAATGACCGGACGGACGAAAAGAATCCCATTTTACCATGAATTCTTCATCAATCAGACTAACCTCATTGAGATTCTTTTAGGCTTGAAATTGAAAATTACATACATTCTGAGAGAATGATAACGCTATTGGTCATGAAATTACCACGGGAATATTCACAAGCTCTCTTATACTTTTCGTTATATGAGCCATCGAGTCTTTTTTTGCTCCAAGAGGATGCCTTGTTGGAACAAGAATAAGGAAACGTTTTCTAATTTCAGTTGAAACTGTTCATAGATTTAATTATATCGACATGTTTCCGCGAAACACCATCTTCAAAATATGAAAACTTGCATTGATAAAAATAGTGTTCGAAAAACTCGCAAGAAGCTGGGCAATCTAAGGGTGAACAAGTTTTCATCTATGTTCACTCACTAATTCAATTTTTACACCGTTCAGATTGGCCAGCTTCTTGCGAGTTATTGACTGTTTCTCGAAAAGTATTGTCATCAATGGAAGTTTTCATATTCTGAAAACGGTGTGCCACCGAAACCTGTCGATGTGATTTAATTTGTGAACACTTTCACCTTAAATTTGAAGATGGTGTCCTTATTCTTGTTCCAACAAGGCATCGACTTGGAAAAAAAACCCGAAGGCTCATAAAACAAGAGGTATAACAGAGCGTGTGAACATTTTCGTAGTTATTGTCATGACCAAGAGCGTTATCATTCTCGGCGAATGTATGTAATTTTCGTAAACTGGATGAATTTCTAACCAAAAAAATTTGAGAAAGAATTGAAAGCTAGTAGTCACTGCTGAAACAACAACATAATTAAAAGAGTCGTCTGACAATTGTAATTGGCTCTGAAACGAGGACAGGAGTACTGAAAACTCTCATTTGATGTTTCAGGATGATCACAAATCAACTAAAATCAAGATAAAAGAGATACGAATTCAACGAACGTCATTTCTTGTGAAAAAGTTTTCGCTAGAAATTCTGATATCCCAGCAGGTAGTGGAGTTATTCAGATATTCCCTAATTCACTCGTGATTCGTAAGAGTCATATGGCTAGTTGATCTTCTACTGACCTTCGTGTTTATGTATATTTTATGGATATGTTTAGGCTGAACAACATTGAAAATTTCATCCGATTCATTCGATTTCATAAGCTTTCCGAAATGGCACATACATCAATAAATTCTTCAACTATACCTCCTCAACGAAGTGAATCTATGGGGACAAGGAAGCAGTGGCGTAACTGGGCGTGGGCGACGTGGGCGACCGCCTACGGCCTCGCGCCCTCAAGGGCCTCGCGGCCAAATGATAACCTTTTCCTCTAAGATCAATCATTTTATCTACAGATGAATCTATATGAAGACTTTTTTCTTTGTTGACGACGATTTCTATTTCGTACCTCTCAGCTTACTTATTAACTTTCTATTGCGCAATATATTTGCAGAAATTCACACAAACCTAAATCGTGCCAGGAATACCTACTTACATAAGTTTACTCTGGTCGCCACCTGAGGGTGACCAGAGCGTATCTCCACCGCCCTAAATCAGAAAGAATATTTTTTGACTATGAAAGCAGCGATGAACCTGTACAAGGTATCCTAAATTGCTTGATTTTGACTGAATTTGGTACATCTGGTCCATACCTTTCCAACTTCAAATTGAGACTAATCACATTCAAATTGGTATTAAACAATTTCAAATTGGGAATAAGCAACTTCAAATTGGTAAACACAATCGAATTGGGAAAAAAACACATTCAAAATGGGACTGAATAATCTCATATTCGAAAATGTCTTTTTTTCATAGAGAATTGTCATGATTCTGAAGACTTCCATGTAAACATTCGCTACAATCATTGAAAGTTCAAAGTGTTATTTCTTTTTCAATTGTGAGGTTGCAAGTTTTTGAATGGATTTGGCCTTTGACCAATTTGTGCACAAATTTTACACAGTGGTTTTTCTTCTACTATGTATTGAAATTTTTTCTGATTGATTTTCGATCAAGAAACTGGAAGAGAAAACTTTAAATAAAATTCAAAAGATTGATGCTCGAATTTTTAAACGAAATGTTTCATAAATTCTTATACACCTCTGCATTTTTCCCTCATTTCTATTCTCAGTTACTTCAGAATAATTCTCTCGAAATATGAAATGAAACGTCTTTTTTCAATATGGAATAGTTTAGTGTCAATATGAATTTGGTAAATTCCAATTTGATTGTGATAACCATTTTGAAATTGTTAAGTCCTATTTTGAATGTGTTTATTCTCAATTCGATTGTGTTTACCATTTCTCATTTTGAAATTGTTTGACCCCAATTTAATAATAATAATTTAATAATAATAATAATTTATTTGTCAATCAAATTTACAGAGTAAAAGTGGACAAATAATTTACCGTCAAAACATACACGGTTTGTCACTAAAGATGTTGCATTAAAATTCAGTATAGATAAACATTTATATACAACATGAACATAAAAAATATAAATTAGTATAAGACTTAATGGTCACATTTACAAGTTCGACAAACACTTCCAAAATGGAATCAATACAAAAATTCATTTATGTTGTAAATTGTCTTTTCTAATAGGAGATTTGAATGTGATTAGTCTCAATTTGAAGTCGAAAAGGTATAGATAGGGAAAAATTTTCTTGGGCTCGATTTTCGCGAAAACACTATAAATGGAAACCGTTTCATGATACCTTCATTTTTTGTAGGATATAACTGAATTTTGAAATTCGATCGATTTCGAAAGTGTGCCATATCATTTTTATTAACGAAAATATGTGACAACGATTGGAATTTTTATAGGCTATTTTCACAGGAAATAATTTGTTTGTGTCGTCTACTAAGGGTATTTTTTTCATTTCATATCATAAAAAATAGAGAGGAAAAATTAAAAAAAGAGTCTTAGTTCCAGTAAAAACGTGCTTGTAGAAAGTTTTAATCGTTTCAGATATTTTGGGAAAAAAGTTATGGTACATCTTCGAAATTGATAAAATATCAAAATTTTCTCATATATCTTCGAATCAAATAGAAATATGGTGAAGCGGTTTCCACTACTGGTGTTTTCACGAAATTTGAGCCCAAGACTCCTTTCAACGTTTTTACCTGTATAGTACCAGAAACAGCCAAAATCAAGCAATTGTACAAATTTAGAATCAGAAAAGACTTTCTGCTTGGCAACCCTCTCTATCTATCTCTAACATCCCAGCTGGGCTATGATTATAATTAAGCAGTTAAGTGAGGCTAGAAGCAGACAATTTTTATTTGATTTTCAGTTCATAATTCGTTACATATATTTTATTATATGTTAGACAATTTGTTTCTTATGGAAACCTTTGTTCATGAAGGGGCCTCGCAAATTTTATCTCGCCCACATATAATTGAGGTCTTGTTACGCCACTGCAAGGAAGAAACTTCTTGTAATTGAATGCTTTGCTTTTGTAAGCAACAATGTCTAGATCAAGGGAAAAGGGAGTGAGAAATTAGCCTAGAAGTAGCCATCCCATTGAATTTCATTATATCTTTGGAATAGCAAGTCAAGCTGTTGAGTGTATAGTGAGCTTTTTCAGTAGACCGTGAGAATGTAGTGAACTGTAGCCCTTTTTGAACTCAACTCATTCTCGCGTAATACCTTATTTTACTCCGGAAGATAATATACACAATCGTCGGCAGAATTTTCATCTAACTGATTTCCTTTATATTTCAACTCGACCAATTTTATCAACAGATAAATTAAAAGAAATTGAAAGTTATCAAACATAATATTGTGAACAAAAACTTAACAAATCATGGGCCGCTTACGACTCACGAGTGAAATTGGAGATCCTTGAACAACTGAATATTCTGTTGCTTGCTCGGTTCCTTCTCCAAATTTTTTAATTGAATGGAGAAAATATTGCTATTCGTACCTTTCTGAAAAACGAATTAAAGAAGCAGGTTCTTCCTCACATTCGTACACAAAGTTCATAATACCTTTTTTGATGAAATTTAAATTATTTCTTGGGAATTTTATGTAAAAAGTTTGTTCGACAGTTTCAATAACCAATCAAGGCTTCAATGGACTCATATTGATTTATTTCGACTTTTAAATTTCGTGTACTTGATATTGTGACGATTTGAGTGTTATACAGGGTGTACCAAGTTCGACGGCCTATTAGGCGTTTCGGGAGAACTGGACCTATTTGAAATCTGAAAATTGGGATTATATTCTTATTTGACATTATCTACCGATCAAAAATATTTTTGGAGCCTGACCACTTTCAGTTATACAGGGAGTGAAAAAAAATTTTCAAAAATTTTCGTTTCTGTTTTTTCGTTTTCGAATTTGATAAAGTATGCAATTCTGAATACATTCTCACTCAAATCGTTGCATTCGTCAGAATACTTTCCAAAATATCGAAAAAAATTGAAGAAAAAAGGGAAATAAGTGTATTGGGTATTATGTTTCTTATTCCTAACCTAGATATCGTAAGCACGAACTGTTTTCACATTTTTGAAGGCGAAGACTGTGGAAATATTGTACAATTTCAGAATTTGGAATAACCTGTCACAGGGTGTTCCAAATGTTGGTTCAAAAATTGGGATCAAAATTGGCTCATAACTTTCGTTTTTCAAATTAGAACCCTATTTTTTTATGATTGCTTTGGATTCAGCGAAGAAAAATGATGATAATCTTCCAACATGTTGATGCTCCTCAAATTACTAATTCTTGAGTTATTTAGGATTTTCTGTTTCTATTCATGAAATCTTTTCTACATCAACAATGATGAATGAATTCAGAAAAGAGGAAGTCACTAGTGAGTTATTTGAGTAATTCATCTTTTATGACCAAGGTCATTGTTGATAAGAAACAGATTCTATGAATTTGACGGTACGTACGACATGAAATCAGGAAATCCTGAATAACTCAAGAATTATTAATTTTAGGAGCATTAACATGTTGAAGTATTATCATAATTTTAATTCGTACAATCCAACGCAATCATAAAAAAATAGGGTTCTAATTTGAAAAACAAAAGTTATGGGTCAATTTTGATCCCAATTTTTGCACCAACATTTGGAACACCCTGTGACGGGTTTTTCAAAATTCTGAAAATGTACAATATTTCCACATTCTTCGCCTTCAGAAATCGGAAAACGGTTTGTGCTTACTATATCTAGGTTAGGAATAACAAACATAATACCGAATACACTTATCTCCCTTTTTTCTTCGGTTTTTTCTCGATATTTTGGAAAGTATTTCGACGAATGCAACGATTTGAGTACGAATGTATTCAGAATTGCATACTCTATCAAATATGAAAACAAAAAAACCGAAAACAAAATTTTTGAAAATTTTTTTTTCACTCCCTGTATAACTGAACGTAGTCAGGCTCCGTTTTCAAATAGGTCCGGTTCTCCAGAAACGCCTAATAGGCCGTCGAACTTGGTACACCCTGTATAGACGAGAATGTTAACGAAATTATTGAATCAAACATACTAAAAAACTCCACCTATGGCAAGAAGTTTTCGTGGATATCATTCATGGATTTTTGTTGAGATAGAAAATATTAATTAGATGAAAATCGGACGGCGGAAGAATTGGCGTTGATTCTGAAGGATTAGGCTGTAAACATGAGGAAGAAAGATTGATAAGGGTTCAAGGAAAGCACTGTTGAAAGCATGTGGCATTTGATAAGTGCGCTGTTGGAGGAAAAATATTATAATGAAATGAAAGTTATTATTGACCTATTCAAAAGTGTTGTACTTCCACAAACGTGAGCTGCTCACGATTGCATACAACAAAAACTGCGATCACATCCTTAAAAAAAAGGTTCAGCAGCAGCACGTTCTGTAGGATCAACAAAAATGGTAGATTTATGGAATTAAACTACTCCTGAAGGTATGCAACGGAAATTCCATCACATAGCAGCGGTAGATTCAGCTTAGACAGGTGGGAGAGCTGATGCATGCTTTACTGAATTTTTTTGTATCGAATGAAACAATGATGGTTCTGTAACAAATCGAGTTCATATTCAACAAGACTTGATAGGGTTGTTCAAGAATATGTACTGGGAGCAAGATTTTAAAAGAAAAAAAGGACAGCAACGTTTGTCCTATCCGATTATTAAAAAAATTGATCTCGAAAAGGGGCTCAAATATTTAAACCAACCGACCAATATTAAAACCTCAGACTGAATCGTCAATGGAGATCTGAAAATGATCACAGGTATGATAATACGGCCATTAAAAAAAATACCATTCCAATAGGTCGACCGCGGTAAGTCAATTTACCAAAAGTGGTGTACAAGAACAACAACTCATAAAAATTACGAGTCATAACAATTCCATCCCAATGAAACTCAACTTTAATATTTAATATCGTAATCAGATTATTAACAGAATGCCTAGTGAATATCCTCATCAGTCATAGGTAACACCTCTGAATCTTCATTTGATTTTTCTAATTATTCTTTTGTTAATAGCACCTTAAAATAAATTGTTTCATCACTGGTAGCAAAGAAGATCTATCCTTGCAACCTTTAGTCATTGATAAATGCTCAAAAATTTTATCACCACTTCCTCAAGCGTCTTGCTTGCCTTTTTCTACTGAATATTATAAATGCTGTCATTTATGACTTTTTATGTCTTAGAGTTATCAGATATTTAGCAAACTCTTTTTCTTCAGAGTTTATGACAATCTGTCTGGCTTTAAAAAATACATTCATTGAATTTTCAAAGACGACTAGTTCATTAATGTTGAAAACCAATCAGAAAGAAAGAAGTTGAAAAAGCTCCATATCTTCGTTATTTCCCAACGCAATTTGCTGAAAATGACGTCTAATCATTTACACCCTTTGACGAATCACGTCGAAGCTCCAAAACACCCTGTACAATCCTTAGGTGGTATTTACAAAAACTCCTCTTTCGGAGCGCTTCCAATTTTTTTAGTATTCAGTGCAACTCAAAATTCCAGCTATAGCTGCGTCTGATGATCTGTCACCGAACTTTGGTATAACCCTGCACCTTCAGAGCAACATTCAACTTCGAGAACTCTTTCAAGCTTGGACTACATTTTCTTTCATGCTGAAGCCAGATGGATCTAAAGAAAAAGATAGGATAGTTTTCAGATTGAAACTACGGGTCCCTCGTTCTGTCTCTGATTTCTGGAGTTTTATATAGTTTCGACGGATTAAGTCCGGACTTTTGTAAACTTATGTTGGTTTGCGACAAATGACCGGTCGTAACTGGATACAAGAAAAGCATTTTCCGGTCATCCAATCACGGTTTCCGGAAAAGATCTATCCGAACCGAAAACTTTTCTCTTTGAGAATCTTATTTCTAGTTATTCGCCGTACCTACCATTACGGCAAATACGGGCCCCGGAATGATCCAATGCTGGGGAAATTCGAACATATAACCCTTTCACCGATCCTATGATCATTTTTTTACTATATTCCGAGGTCTCGACAGCGGAAGAAGTTTATCACACTTTGTAGGAAGTGTCGACAGATCTATGAAATTTTATATTGAATGGTGAAAATGAGTTTCAAGACTTAAAGTGTTCTGTTATAGCAGAAAATACGATCATGAATTCAATTAAGTTGAAGGCGACTACATATTTACCAATAAAAACCCGACTTTATTATACTAATAGTTAATTCAATTTTCACGAGAAACTGTAATGAAATCTTTCAAGAGCATACTTTCATCAACAACATTGTCGTGTATGTGACCTTCAAAAATTCATGGCAACAGTGCAAATTCACACGACCGATCGGGATGCGATTTTTTGTTCGAATTTCGTAGTTTCAACGGTCTGTTATCATGTGTACGAAGTTACCTACAATAAAGTCATTTATCCAAATCCTTCTTTCAAAGAATCAATTTGGAATTTTTTCAGGAAATTTCACCGGCACCAGTCATTACGAATTTAGCACAAATTTGCTCCAAATTCTGGAGAAATACAATTTTTTTCAATTTCAATTTTAATATTGGTGATTTTCGAAAATTTTGAATGGCACAACACAGCACAAAACACATCTTCAGTCTATTAGTCTATTTCAGCTGTCAAAATCCAATTTCAAAGAAAATTCTAAGCTGGTTCGAACATTTGTTGTTAAACTAATGAAATATAATTAATAAAGCCCTGGGATCTTGGAATCGCCACGAGCAATCCTGTAACAACGCTATGACATGTTCCTCTACTTTTACCAGTAAATCATTTGCCTCATTGTATCAAACTTTTGAATAATGTTAAATTAAAAAAATAGTTAAGTCTTTATCGACTGAAGAAGTTCATTATAGTGTGAAACAATATTTTGACGATATCTACTCTGATTGGATGTTAAATGTTATTATTAATCGAAACTGAGGGTTTCGTCTAAAGGTTAGTTTGATATACAAATTCATTAAATCCAAGTATTGCCCGTTGGGTTTTAACCTAATGATATTCGAGTACTTAATGAGTTCTGATGAATATTTTACAGACAATGTAGATCTAATTTTTAAATCTCTGTGTTAAAGTTCATTCAAGAATTAAAAAATTTTATGGTTTATGATAACTGAGGTGAGGTTTCATACTCTTATCAGGTTGATGAAGTTTTATCATTCTGTATAATCTAGGAATCTGCGGATTTTTTCCCCTAATAAATTCATAAATTGACGAAATTTACAGTTCCACTTATTTATTAATGACGCTGAAAGACAGATATGTTGAAATTCAATATTTTGTCTCGAATGAATGATGGCTGTGAATCTGTGAATATCTTTTCAGCTATTCATTCAGTATACTATCCTGAAACAGATTTACTTCAACCAAAATATTTATCAATCTTACATCTATCTTCATTTAATAAAATTTACAAATGTGGCCAGAAGATTTGTCCATTTATCTATAATGTTATAACGGTAGAATTATTATTTAGACTAATGCCTACCTATATTTCCTGATGATTTGTAAACTGATGATCAAAAAATATATTCATTAATTCGATAGCCTGAGCTCCTGTGCTCGCTTCTAATGGAGCTACCGAATATATAATGAATCTGATAATTTTCTACTGATGACATTTTTATCGATACAAATGACAATAAAATACCTGATGAAAAGCCATAGTTCCTCCAAATGGACTTATCTTCAATATCAATCGTGGAAAAAAAAATTTGTAGATGTTAGCATTTATTTCGGATAATTCAGTGAAACAGCTCTCGTCGATTATTCATAAGTTTTTTTCACATTTTCGTCGAAGCGGAGAATGAGCTCGAACAACTTGTTCTCTGTATTATCAGGTATTTACATTTTCGTGGTGCACTGTTTACATTTACATCATCCATCATGATGAACTGAATATCAAATAAAAATACTCCCATTATTATTGGATGGGCCTACAATATGTTACGGCACTCGAACGAACGTTGAAAAAGAAGTGTCGCCGAACATATTTTCTATTGACTCGGTCGATGTCCACAGAAAATAAATCGGTTGGGAGAATTTTCTAGACTAACCCAGCAAACACGATATTCAACTGTGTATTATTTGAGTCTGTTACTAGTTGAGAATGCTACATATTGTTTTTTAGTACATTCGATTTAAGGCGGCTAGAGACGACTGGGTAAGCCTCGACCAACGTCCGTTTGTTCCAACGTTGGCGCATCGTGTGTATGCAAAAAATATGGCAAGGCAAAGCCAACGTTAGCTCAGGCCAGGGTTCAGGCAGCTACAGACGATATGGCAAGTCTCGGCCAACGTTCGCTCGTTCCAACGTTGGCTCATCGTGTGTATGCATCCAATGCTAGCGTTGGCCTGAGTTCGCCTAAAAAGCCGTTATATTGTCTGTTGAATGTTCAATAGGTTGTAAACTCAGTAGGATAATATCCGAATGTGAAATAACAATGATACATTGATGTATATTGGTTTGTTGATTGGCTACATTCAGTAAACAGGGAAACCCAAACTGTTTTTTTTTTGGGATTGGTTCAAGCTTTCGCAACCATTGTTCAATGTCACCTCTCATTTCATGCATTTCGGCCGTCTTCGTGGATTCATTTCCGACGTTCTGCCTGGAGTTATATTCCAGGTGATGTTCTCGCTGAATTTTCAGATTTTCAGAATCAGGCAGCTCAATTGAGGGAGAACATCTCGTGAAATATAACTGTAGATGCTAGACTCTCTAACTGGCGAAACGTCCAGAAACAAATTGGCATCCCTTGAATTTTGCTGTTTCTGAATTATTCAGAAAATCGCATGAGTGAATACTTCAACGTAATATCTCATTTCAAAAATAAAAAAGTGTCATTACCTCTTCGATTTCAAGCAAGATTTCTAAAATATCTAAAAGCGTCAAAAAGTAAGTAGAGGTTTTTTTTCACTGGTAATGTATAAGAAATGTTACTTACACTTCTTTGTTTCAAATACTAATAGTATCTTTACTCAATATCATGTTGTACAAGAAAGCTTTTCAAATATACATCAATCCAGATTTGCATAACTTGTAGCTTCTTTTGCAGTTGAATGAAATTTCAACAATTTATGGTTTTTCATTCCCCTCAGAGGGTGGCTGTTGCATGTGGCTCTACGTGTGACATTGATTCATGTTCTATTATTTATGAGTCTTTTCGAAAGAGTAAGTACATATGAGCTATAGGCCGTGATTGAAATTTTGGGAATTTCAACTTTGGTCATTATCGAATTTTCTATTGTAGTTCATGTATCACCCCATTTTGCGTACATACACAACGGTACACCGACTTCTTGCATTAATGTGGTAAGTAGTAATATGAAACACATTGTATTAAAGATAAGAAATCATCAATAAACTGCATATCTTTTGTAATGGATCGTATTATGTAGTTCCATCAGTAGTGAATATTTCGAAAATCTAAATTCGCTCATATCTACAAAACAATTCATGTACTGACTCATATTCAGATGAAACATTCACTCCTTTCGAGGTCTAGAATTAGCTCCCAAAATACTGAAACGTTTTCTCTCAACACCCGGTATACTTTTGGAAATCATAATATAATTATTTTTGTTTGTATAAAATGAGATCAAAAACAGATACCATCCGAGTTTGAAAAAGGAAATTTTTGTTTTTCACCATTTTTACTAGATATAGGGTAAGGGCACCGGTTGTGGCCATCGTTCCAGTTGTGGCCAATCGAGATCATTTTCTTGAATAAAACGTAGTACATTCGAATTAGCCAATGGAATTTGCCTTCTTTGCCATCCTTCATTATTCCTGCGCCAATTGGCAAGCTCATTTTTAAAAGAGATAACGAAATTTGTAGCTTTTTTGACATAACGGGGTAGTAGGCGAATGCTTAGAAGTGCGATTAAGAAACACAGGGTGTGTTTTCAATGTTTTTTTTATTTAAACATATGCGTTTCAAGTAGTAAATGTTTTATATGATTCTTATATCATATTCTTCTATATTTTTTGAAAAAAATTTAAAATTTCTGATTCCAACTAAATAATATAGTGCTGGCCACAACTGGATTACAAAAAAGTAGCCACTTAGTGGCCAGAAACGGAGCGTACAAACCCAGTTGTGGCCACTAGTTAGTAAAGGATAGATAATACTGCATCGTATATAACAGACAAAGATGAAAAACTTAACAATATCGTCCGATAAATAAATTCTGGAAGCGAATGAAAATGATAAGCTTTATAAGAAAAGCTTGATAATAAAACACAAAATTGTTATATTTACGAAATAGATGAGACTGAAAACTAGAGAAATATATACCCTTTGAACTTCTAATTGAGACTAATCACATTCAAACTGGGATCAAACCCATTCAAAATGAGACTAAGCAACTTTAAAAATTGTAAACACAATCGAATCGGTAATAAACACATAATACATTCAAAATAGGACTAAACAATTTCGAAATGGTTATCACCATCAAATTGGAATTAACCACATTTATATTGACACTAAACAATTCCATATTGAAAAAAAAAATCGTTTTCTGTTTCATATCATATTTCGAGAGAATTGTTTTGAAGTAACTGATAATCGAAATGAGGAAAAAATTTATTCAACAATGCACATGTATATGTGTATAATTTATGGAAGATTTCCTTGAAAAATGTTAAAATCAATACTCTCCATTTTTCTCCCCCAGTCTCTGGATCAAGAATCAAGCAGAAACATTTTTAAATTCATAATAGAAAAAAAACACTGTGTAAAACTTGTGGACACATTCGTCAAAGGCCAAAATCCATTCAAAAACTTGTTGCGATACAATAGAAAAAGAAATGACACTTCGAACTTTCAAAGATAGTACCTATCAAAATCTATTCATGAAAGTCTTCAGAAGCGTGAAAATTCTCTGTATATAGAAAAAAAAAATGTCATTTCCCAATATGAGATTGTTTAGTCCCATTTTGAATGTGTTTAATTTCCCAATTCGATTGTTTTTACCATTTTGAAGTTGCTTATTGTCATTTAGAAATTGCTTAGTCCTAATTTAAATGTGATTAATCTCAATTTGAAGTTGAAAAGGTATAGTTCTGTGCAGTCTCCAGAAGTGGAAAACTGAAAATGGCATGAACCTCTAGACCTTCTATGGTATAAGAAAGAAGATCATCACGAAAATTGAAGAACATAGGGCTTCTTATGATCGCGGACCATGTTTTGTTTGAAAAAAAAATTTGTATGAGAAAGATTATAATTTTTTCAATATTTGTATATATATTTTCATAAAATTCCAATATATTTTTCGTTATTCATGAGAGGGTTTGTTGAATTTCGATGGAAGTGAGTATCAAACTGTGCAAGTTTAACCAAAACCGTGACTGGCCACAAATGGAAAATTGTGTGGCCACAACTGGTGGAAAATATGGCCACAACTGGATAAATTGCACTCGCTTTCCTTTCCACTTTTTAATTATTTCATTTGCCGTAAAAACAACTTTTGCTTGGCAACTCACTAATCACAATATTCATAGGGAGCGTTCTCATATTTTTAAATGTGAAGCGGTGCATGAATAGTAAAATGTTCACAATGTAAAGTTGGAAAATGTCATAAAGTGGCCACAACCGGTGCGCTTACCCTAAAAAACTTAGGATGGTATAGTATTTCCATTAAGAAAGTACCCAACTGCAAGAAGATTTTACCGTTTCAAGATTTTTCCGGTTCGGGGTATATCTTTTTTTCCAACGTTTGCGTTCACATGAGTCGAAAAGACTAATAAGATAGAAAATGTCATGAAATGACATATATCGAGAATGAACCAATGTTTCAAAAAACTGTCGCTTAAATGCTGGCTTAGGCTCGCTATATCATCTGTACCTGCCTATTATATTATGTTCTGCATGCTCTGGATACTCCATCAGAACAACATGAACTATAAAAAATTTATGTCCTATATTGAATGAAATTCAAGTTTGTGGTATGGATACATCTGTATAAACATCGAGAATTATTCATTATACCTTCTCAAATATCACCACATTTCATGTATAACCTACCATTAATTTTGTAACACATATTAAGAATGCTATTTTAAAAAATAAAATATTGCCATTTTTAACTAAGGTACCTACAAATTATAAGTTTTTCTATTCACGTCAGAAAAACCACCTCGAAACCATTCTCATTTCCTATCTTTATTTGCTAATTCGAGAACTCAAACAGTTGATCAGCCAATACCTTCCAGTAGAGGATCGTGTAGAGAATTATGTTATCGATACTTCTCCATCGAATATCGACAATACCCAAATACATACGGAAGTTCCATGACAAAACATTTTCAATAGTTCAAGCTTATTCATCCTACTAGAAAAATTTTTCCGAGAACTTTTTCATTGTTTCTGGAGGCTTCGAGATCTGAGTTCAAAACGATTTTTCAAGTCCTTGATACAATTGTCACATCAAAACATATTCCGGGAAAAACTGATTCTACACGCCTGATTACCGGACTGTCATCACCTCTAGAATAGAAAACGGCATTCTAGAATTTAGAATGATCCCGTTGTATTTCGTATCTCGTGTACTGTTACCTCATTCATTTTATTCGCACATATCGAATCATGAACTCTGCTTCCCCATCTGAGTATAGAACATTTGATACGGAAAAAAACACGGTACACTTAGACATGATGAAAAGTTACCCTATGTTTTTCAAGCTGAGAACTGTTGAAGTTGAAAGGGCACGTTTTAGTTCGCATGAACTCTATCCACAACGAGTTCATCGCTGTTAACTTCATATCGATTAATGTTTTTGTTCGTTGCTCAAACTTTCCGATGCATCGTTGAATACCCACTGCGTGCTCCATGGAAGAATGAAAAAATCTGATGAGTCTCCAATCCAGTCCGCTCGATCGTGATACAATTCCCATTTAAATCGAAGATATATAAATCGTGAAACCTATTTCTTACGATACTATTGAAATCTCTCCGACTGGATAAGTTTAAGCTTCTGATAAATTTTGTTGTATTCCTTCCTCTTCCAGGACAATTTGGGGAAATGAGATTAATTGAGTTGGTACGTGATTTGCTAGTATAGATGTGGTCGAAAATGAACTATTTTGCCTGAGTTTTTCGCAATATATGCCAATGGTGCATTATCGGAATGAAATTCTGAAATAAGACGAATTTTGGGTGGTCAATATTTCGAACATGCTTCAGTTATGACATTCTTGTGCCGCATTTTTTGTGATTTTTCGACGTTCGGTAAAATTCAAATTTGATTTCAAGTTGAGCCAGATTTTTCTTATCGATGAGGATTATAGGTGAGAATTATTGTCTTGTTTTAGTACTATTATTCTTCTAATTTCAGACTGTAATTGACATTGTCCCCATTAACTCAAATATAAAATGCAAAGTGTGATACATCAACGAATATAAAATTTTGAGAGGAAATGAAAAAACACCAAGCAATTGGTGGCGGCTCGAAATGAAAAAGTCACAGTGACCTCCGGTAAAAGTGTATGTGACTTTTAATTTTTTTTTTAGTTGAAGGTTACTTGAATGAATTTAAAAGCATAAAATTTTAGTTTAGTGTTATTTTCCGAAATGGCTATATAATCCATTTGAACAGGTATACTGGAACGGCCTTCAAGCGTTAAAAATATCATCTTATCTTATTATTATCTCATTTTTGTGAATTGAATTGAAAGTCGAAACGATTCAAATACAAATCCCAGTTTTCGTACAACTTTTAGTTGAGTTGATCTGTCATTATAGTCTGACTTTCAATGGTCTCGAAGAAACCTGATACAAACTAATGTAGCAAAGGATTGATTTTATAGTGCTTATATGAGTGCTTATAGCACCAAAGTGATTACCTACACTTAAATCCTCCAAAACATGTGAAGTTCCTAGTTTCTTGGACATCGATATCAGGATAGAGATGAATTGGAACTTAGAGGCCTAAGGCCTAAATTAAAAGAATAACGAAATGTATTTGCTTTTGTCCTATTTTGATTTTTCCCTGTCCTCATGAGATGAGCTGAAAGTAAAGGTTTTTTTCAGTATCTCAAATCGTTGTTTCTCCTCAAAAAGTTGTTATTAATCCAGAGCCATTCAACAGGAGCCCCAAATTTCGTCATTCGTACATTATTGGATTTGTCAAGGATTTTCATATTCCCTGAAATGTGAAGGCAGGGATTTTATCAATTAATTCCACAAAATATTTTAACCTTTACCTGGAATTGCTTCCAATGCTACATAGAAGACCTTTTTCTGCAAATATTGTGGAAATTCCAGTTATAATTCATGATAAAGTTGAAAATCCGTCATAAGTTCACCTTCTCTGACGATTTTATGAAAAGATTATTTCTTTTTTCTGCAAGCTTCTATTAGAAAGACTGCAAAGTCTGAAACAAATTAGAGATAAATGGAGGTGATCAATCCGTGCCTATTCGATTTTCATCTTTTTCAAATATTATTCCGAAATGAATGGAAGGTTTCAGAAGGAATGGTAGACTGATAGCTAGCTCTATCTACATCTGTCAGGAATTGCTCGGAAAACTGTGGTTGCCAGTTCCCCCATACTTTCTGATGAAAATGTGATGATAAAAATCATATGAAATCTAAAAAAGGCTCTGATAAGCGAAAAGCACTTACAGGAAAAAAATAGTTGAATTTCGTTAAAATAGTTATTGCTCCTACCCAGTAGGTGTACTTGTATAATATTTTTTTTTCATCGACTGTCACATTAACCCTGAGTTTCTAGAACGTCCATTGAAATTGAATGCTCCCTTCATTCTCCCTCAAATGGAATAGCCATAGGCGGTAGTCATGGATACTCCGTTCAATGTAGATATAAATAATTTTTAAATTAAATGGACGTTCCTGCAACTCAGGGTTACAATAATGAAATATACTGAGAAATAAAAACTGATTTTTAATTTTGTGGAATTCAGATTCATAGAAAAAAGAGTTTTGAAAACGTCAATCCATATTCGATCTTCTGAAATTGCTTCACCCAGCCCTATTTCTATAGAACAAATGTTATGACTTCCAAATTGAATTCGTTTTTATGTTGTTCCTCAATTTTTCATCTTTTCTCATATACACACCTCAATGCCTCCAAGCTCTCGACAATATCGACGTTTCGAGATAATGATCTCTGGAATATGCGCTTGATAGAAAATTTAAATTCTGTCGACATGTTTACTTTCACGTTTTCTTCTCAGGTCTTGAAGAAAAAATTTGCCAATTTGACTGAAATTTTTCGAGATGCGCGGTAACTGAAAATACAAAGTGTTATATTATATTATGACTTTTAATTTTTTTTTCTCAGTTGAAGTTTACTTGAATTAATTTAAAAGGCATGAAAGTTTAGTTTAGTGTTATTTTCCGAAATGGCTGATATAATCCATTAGAATAGGTATACTGAGACACCCTTCAAGCGTTAAAAATATCATCTTATTTGATTATTATCTCATTTTTGTGAATTGAATTGAAAGCCGAAACGATTCATTTATATTTTGAGGAATACAAATCCCAGTTTTCGTTCAACTTTCGGTTGAGTTGATCTGTCATTATAGTGACTTTCAATGGTCTCGAAGAAACCTGATACAAACTAATGTAGCAAAGGATTGATTTGATAGTGCTTATATGAGTGCTTATAGCACCAAAGTGATTACCTACACTTAAATCCTCCAAAACATGTGAAGTTCCTAGTTTCTTCGACATCGATATCAGGATAGAGATGAATTAAAACTTAGAGGCCTAAGGCCTAAATTAAGAGAAAAACGAAATGTATTTGCTTTTGTCCAATTTTGATTTTTCCCTGTCCTCATGAGATGAGCTGAAAGTAAAGGTTTTTTTCAGTATCTCAAATCGTTGTTTCTCCTCAAAAAGTTGTTATTAATCCAGAGCCATTCAACAGGAGCCCCAAATTTCGTCATTCGTACATTATTGGATTTGTCAAGGATTTTCATATTCTCTGAAATGTGAAGGCAGAGATTTTATCAATTAATTCCACAAAATATTTGAACCTTTACCTGGAATTGCTTCCAACGCTACATAGAAGACCTTTTTCTGCAAATAGTTTGGAAATTCCAGTTATAATTCATGATAAAGTTGAAAATTCGTCATAAGTTCAGCTTCTCTGACGATTTTATGAAAAAATTATTTCTTTTTTCTGCAAGCTTTTATTAGAAAGACTGCAAAGTCTGAAACGAATTAGAGATAAATGGAGGTGATCAATCCGAGCCTGTTCGATTTTCATCTTTTTCAAATATTATTTCGAAATGAATGGAAGGTTTCAGAAGGAATGGTTGCCAGTTCCCCCATACTTTCTGATGAAAATGTAATGATAAAAATCATATGAAATCTAAAAAAGGCCCTAGCGAAAAGCAATTACAGGAAAAAAATAGTTGAATTTCGCTAAAATAGTTATTGCTCCTACCCAGTAGGTGTACTTGTATAATATTTTTTTTCATCGACTGTCACATTACTGACTGAGTTTCAAGAACGTCCATTGAAATTGAATGCTCTCTTCATTCTCCCTCAAATGGATTAGCCATAGGCGGTAGTCATGGATACTCCGTTCAATGTAGATATAAATAATTTTTAAATTAAATGGACGTTCCTGCAACTCAGGGTTACAATAATGAAATATCCTGAGAAATAAAAAACTGATTTTTAATTGTGTGGAATTCAGATTCATAGAAAAAAGAGTTTTGAAAACGTCAATCCATATTCGATCTTCTGAAATTGCTTCACCCAGCCCTATTCCTATCGAACAAATGTTATGACTTCCAAATTGAATTCGTTCTTATGTTGTTCCTCAATTTTTCATATTTTCTCATATACACACCTCAATGCCTCCAAGCCCTCGACAATATCGACGTTTCGAGATAATGATCTCTGGAATATGCGCTTGATAGAAAATTTAAATACCGTCGACATGTTTACTTTCACGTTTTCTTCTCATGTCTTGAAAAAAAATTTGCCAATTGGACTGAAATTTTTCGAGATGCACGGCAACTGAAAATACAAAGTGTTATATTTTTTTTTTTTGATAGGACCGAGTAGTATGCACATGGAACAAATACACATGAGAAAAATATTATCGCTCTGGTTCCTTTGTTTATGGGAAACGTTGGTGGAATTTACAGATTCGAGTGAAATTCTTATGTGAATTTATTCCGTTGTGAGATTTCAGCTTGAAGAAGAGGAGGACTGCGATGCTGAAAGCATAAATTTTCTATAGGTTATTTATTGTATCTGAAGTTGTTTTGCTTTGAAAATATTTTATTTGTTTGGAATCTGAAGTCTCAAATTTCATATGTGATATGGAGTTTGTTTGTTTTTTTTTTGTGCGGTTCCTGAAAGAACTAGATCGTATTAAGTTTTCTTTCATTTGAGCTCTGAGCAGAATATTTTTTTTTTTTTACTTCTGAAAAATTTCAAGGAACAAACAAGAGCTTAAGATCAAATAGAACATAGAGTTCCGCAATCCACTGTTTTTATGCTTGATCATTTTGAAGCAAGCTCCTATGAGGAGATATCATTGAGAAACTGAAGAAAATATAACTTTTCGCCTACATTTCCGGTAGGCATCGTCAGACGATACTCAGTCGAAGATTGCAACAAGACCGCTGAAATACCGACTCTGATGCCGGGTTCAAGCCGTAGCTGTTATTTAAATCTCCGTTTAAGACTGGAGAAGAACTTTAGTTAACGTTCGCGATGTTGATTAGCCCATTGCTCTCAATCCGTATCGCCTTGATTCGATTATTGTATATAGCTATGAAAATTGTGTTCCACGATTTTGTTTCACAAGAAGGGACAGACTGAACGGATATGCGCTCAGAATTAGAGAAATTCTTTTTTCTTGAACTGTTTACACCGATTCCGAATTCAGAAAAATTAGAAAATTTCACGAACCAAACATTGCTTCCACTTTTATTTCAACTGACTTTTAAGAGTTGGATATTTTGAATTTCTGTTGGATTCTCGGAATGTAATGTACTAAGCAGATGATAAGCTGCATTTCATTTATTCATGAATTTTCAACAACCTGTATCTTTTTAACCAAACTCAAACGTAGAAAGGAGCTTCTGACAAAAAGTTGTTTTTTTATTCTCAAGAATCTCCTGATGAAATATATGAACAAAATGGGCAAAATTGATGATACATGAACTACAACTTTTTAACTGAAAGAGAAATAGGAAAAAGAATGAAAAACTTCAGTCGTGTTTTTTCACAGAAACAGGTGTTTCCATTTTTGTGAAATTTTCCTTGAGGTTTTTCTTCCCAATCCCTGAGATAAGAGGCAATTAGAAAAAGTTTAAACATAATAGACGAAAAGCCCTTGCGTTGAAGAAATTTTCAGATAACAGAAAGCGTCCCGCGTGAAAATCGATCACCTTTTCATCAGGTGCCAGTTTTCTTGAACTGTTTTCACCGATTCTGAATTCAGAAAAATTAGAAAATTTCACGAACCAAACATTGCTTCCTCTTTTATTTCAACTGACTTTTAAGAGTTGGATATTTTGAATTTCTGTTGGATTTACGGAATGTAATGTACTAAGTATAATGGTCCTACCTAATCAACAGAATGAAATATGTGAGTGCAATTTTTTGTTCGCAAATGATAAGCTGCATTTCATTTATTCATGAATTTTCTACAACCTGTATCTTTTTAACCAAACTCAAACGTAAAAAGGAGCTTCTGACAAGAAGCTGTTTTCTTATTCTCAAGAATCTCCTGATGAAATATATGAACAAGATGGGCTAAATTGATGATACATGAACTACAACTTTTCAACTGAAAGAGAAATAGGAAAAAGAATGAAAAACTTCAGTCGTGTTTTTTCAGAGAAACAGGTGATTCCATTTTTGTGAAATTTTTCTTGAGGTTTTTCTTCCCAATCTCTGAGATAAGAGGCAATTAGAAAAAATTTGAACATAATAGACGAAAAGCCCTTGCGTTGAAGAAATTTTCAGATAACAGAAAGCGTCCCGCGTGAAAATCGATCACCTATTCTTCAGGGGCCAACCAACTCTATCCTTCTATTATAAACAAAATTTCAAATTTTTCAGGGGTGGAAACTGGTGGCCCTTTTTTTATTGAGGCTGTAAATTAATCAGACTTGTCCATAATCTCCCTGATATATGCCGCCAAAGGTTTATCCGTCAGTGTGGGTTGGTTTTCTATGAACCCTCTGTCCTAGCTTCAAATCAGGCTTTGTAGTAACCTAGACACTAGCGGAGCATGCTCTAATAAATGGACTCATATTTTCTTTCTCAAAGGCAGAGGCTTCTTCCTAGGATGAACATGGAAGCCATTGAGATTTGTAAACAAAAGAACAACATGAACAGGTCCGAAAGAAGAATCAAAACTTCATGTTATAGTGAGAAAACCCCCCCGAGTAATCTTTCGGGGAATAACATAGTACGCTACTAGATTACTATGAAGAGAACTGGCTGTATAATGTTTTCATTTCAACCTTCATACGAAGAGAAACGGAGATAATGAGTTAAAATCACGAAGATTTCAATTTTAGCCTATAACTCAAAAACGAAAAAGAAAGAGCTATGAAGTTGAAGTTGATGGTATTATTGAGTTTTCCTAAGAAAGACGACCATGATGTGCCATCAATTTCCTTCTAACTCGTTGCGTTAAAAACTAATAGTTCAAATATCACTAATTTTGTCCACCCTGAACAAGTCAAAGACTAACCCTATTCAGAGATTTCTGAATAATAGTGAAATATTTACAGTTCAAAAATTCCTACCTGAAGGCTTAGATAATTATTGCAAGAAACTTTGTTGTATAAGAAAATTTATAATTCAGGCAGTTTTTTATAGCGGAAATCATAATCAGAATTCATTAGTGACACATGAGAACTCAACGTCCAAAAGGAGAACAAGACATATTTAACTGAAACCATTCGGAGGATCAATAAATTGAAAGATTGGATATGCTGATTACTCGATGAAATGTAAATTCGAATTTGGGAAGTTGAGCATTTCAGCTGGGTGAAACAGGAGGCTCTTGGTATGAAAAGATACGTATCATTATAGAAGATGCAACAATAATAGAATTATTCGATCATTTGTTAGTGGAAAGCTTAATTAAACGAATTGAGAAATTGACATCAACTGAAATACAATATGGTTGGAAGTATTCACAAATTGAATGTATTCATCTCATTAAACGTTCCTCAGGAAGTTTATGTTGCATCAATCCCTTCAATTAATTTCATGGTAATTGTCCTAGATTCTGAAACTTGCAGCAACAACAAAGGATCATTACATCTACTCAAATATTTATGAATTTGCCTAAGAGAGTAGAACCGTAGAACGGTTTATTCTTTTACTTTAGTACACCTCCGGGAAATACAAATGGAAAGATGTGTATCCAGGAAAGTGTCATAAAAATAATAAAAGTTTCAAGATACCCGAAATCCGAGCCGAAATGATCCGGCAAGTTTTTTAGCGCTCAACTTGGAGATCGTTGGGAATATTTCTGAAGAAGTAACCTTGAGCATGTAACAAGCACAAGTTCGATCATAACTTCCAACATAAATGTCTCGGCTTTCCTTTCTCGACGGATTATACCTAATTGGAACACCAGAGGTTCATACCTCCTTATCATGGCATGAAAAGCTGTATATAGGTTTTAATCAAATCGAACAAGAATCCAATCAAAGTAAAGTCATTCTATTTCAGAAAGGTTTCCCGAACTGAGTTTTCAATTAATACAATATCGGTTTGTCATTCGAAGCCCATCAGGTTTCCCTCTGTGTATTTTGTCATGGCGATGAAATTGTTCGGAGAACTATCAAAAAATGACTCGAAACATGAGATAGAGAACAGGAAACCGACAACAGGAAAATAAACAACGATGAGAATACAAGTGCCTAAAGATCTGGTGGCTGCAGCAATAACACGTGCATTTGAACAATTGCGTATATTAAAAATCTTCCCGTTCATGATTTGTTCGATGTTGGATATCGGAGATGGGCATCACACCACAATTTGGATATATTTCAAATCGTTCTTGTCCCAAGCGGCCTGTAACACAAACCATACCAGTGTAACAGTCTACAAATTACAAGTGATTTGCCTTTAACTACAAGTCCAATTTGAAGTAATTCGTGCGGCAATTGTCAAGGGAAAAATCTTTACATGCGTAAACGTTTTATTTTACACAAAGTCGGCACTTTTATAATTGTATTTAGAATTTTCTACAAGTGTAGATAATGTGTTACCTATCTTTTACTGTAGTAGGAATAATATCCACATGACATATAGTAGCCTACGTAGAAAATTATTCCATTTCTATACTTGTAGTCATTAGCATTTTGTAACTGAACTAGGTTTGACTTGGAGTTACAGGTATATCGCATGTTACTTGTAGACTTAATACACCTGTATGGTTTGTGTTATGTGCCGCTGTTCTCCACTTTGGTTGGTGGCATAAAGAATCGTCAAATCCTTCGTATGACGTTTGACTCTTTTATGTCTTTGTGTTTTGTTTCCGAAAGTTTCTCGAAAATTTCAAAACGTTCCGAATCAATATCATTTTCACTCAATGAATTTACTCTGCAGAGATAATCTCCTAGATTGCGAAATAAATCATTCGAGATAATGATTTCAGACAAACATATATATTAAGGAGTTGGTTGAATGTTTCGTGACATTTTAGCTGTTGCTAGAGTATTTGCTTGTCTTTCTTTTCTGGAAGAAAGATGGATTGTAATCATTCCCTGTGCTTACTGCTCTCCAACACCGCCATTTGGATGAGATTGATAACCTGAGGTGAAATTGATCACAAAGTTGACTTCAAATCTACCGCTCAAATTAATAAGTAGTCTGGTAAGTCGCTCATGAGCCCATGTAGAAATCTCATGGTCGAATGACATATAATGTATTATAAAAATTGTTCAGTTGAAGATTCCAAATATTTCAACTGACATTTTTACCTCCTAGAACTTCCAGTGATAAGTCCGCTGATGATCTGGTTTTGAATAATTTAGCATTATGAATCTTGTTATTCATTTTTCCGGTGGCTAAACTCTGCGATACAGTTCTTTCTTTATAGCAAATAAATAAAAATAATAATAATTATCATTATTATTTGAAGAGGATAGTTTAGGTAATGCCTATAAACTCACCGAAAAAAAAATTATAGGTACATAAAAATCCAAAAGGGTAATGAAAAAAAGATAGTAAAAGTCGCCTAACAAGTGAAAGTTCACTACAAATTAACGAGCTGAATAGTATGTAACATTACTAGCAAGGTAAGAGGGTTTTTACTGGCGAATGGATAATATAACTGACGAGCCGCAGGTGAGTCAGTTATCGCCTGTAACAGTAAAACCCGTTACCTTGCGTGTATTGTTTTATATTTCATTTGTTTGTCATTTATAAAAAGGTGAGATAAATTCAAGAAAATCTCAATAATTTGTCGCAAATGTCGTAAGCTATGGAAGCGTTACCATGAACGGGTGTCCCAAAGCAGCTAGCGAAATATTCAGGTTTGAAAGACCCAGAGTTATACACCAGCCTCTGTTTTCGCAGAACTGGTTGGTTTCGCACTATGGTTGCGATTTTGGTGGAGATATTTTAGCACTATAGCGTGCAGGAGGGTGGAAGAGCACCGAAATTGCGATGAGTTATGTCGAAGATTCGGCCAACAAAAAAATCAAAATGTGAAGCAAATCATTTGGTAGTAAGGAGAGTACAAATGTTCTGCAGTCCTCGAGTTCAGCAGTTTCTGAGTCAACAGATGATTCATCATCATCAGTATCAACACTTTCATCATAAAAAATCTGTGTTACTGGAAATAACAATTGTACCATGATTTTCAACATATATGACGATAAAACAAAATTTTCTAATGTAAATAATACTACTAACTTGTAAAAATTTTGCAAGTTAACTGTCAGTTTCACAAGCTAGTGACTTGATGAAATAAACTTTCTTGATTAAACTGACGTTTACAAATCAAAAACGAATAAAAGTTATAACACTCATCTACGTAGATGCCAACTGTCATAATTGTTTTTGAATGAGTTATCTGACAATGACCCAACTACAACAGAAGGTAGAGCATACCACACTCCGCATACACGGTTCGTCAAAGAGTTATTTATTGTCTTTGCACTGTTTTGGAGCATGGAGAATATGAACAGACCAACTCAGGTTATCCGTCTCTATTACACCCAAGTCACAATGACTGCTGGAAACAGGCATGGCACTTCCGTTGAGATAGTAGCTCCGACGCGGATTCTAAGCATCCATGTGGAGGACAATACACCGTTGTGCAGCAACTGCCAGTCTGTCAGGAGTTACCGGTCAAAATTGGGAGCACGAAAGATATGCAGACTATGATTCAGCAACGTTAGGGACAGATTTATTTAAAATAACTTACCATGGATGATCAAAGCCTGCTTCGAATGAGTTCAAAATATAACAAAATCCACTCGTACTGAGAGATTGTTCCCGGTCTTCTTGCGTCTTGCAAGTTCGTGTTTTTTGTAGTTTCTGGTCATTACATATTGTTCGTGATGAAGAAATCTATCCCAAAAAAATTTAGAAATGTTTTATATTCATATTCATTAATTTTCCCTCAAAAATCTTACAGGGCATGTCGAAAATAATTCTATAATACACAAAACTGGAAATAGTAATTAAGCATTTATATGAACATATTATGTTCGTGAATATACACGTACATGTACAAAACAAATAGATATATAAGACTTATATAGACATATGGACATACATTGATTGTCCCTTCCCATATTCGCAGAGAGACAACAGCTTCGAATTTCTAGAACAACTTTAAACATTTTCAAATTCATTTTTAATACTCACCTATATTCCAGATGATAAGGTTCCCAGATTGAAGTCGCATGAACATTTTCGGTCAAATTTTCTGATTGATATGAATAGAAGCGGCAAAGAAATTTGGCAATCTGAATGGAATGTATTCAAGTTTTTCAATAAAGATCTTATTTCTGATCCTTCCATCAGAGTTCCTGGTTCTGCAGGTTCTCTCGATTGAATTCGGTTGAGAGCCCTATAGAACATCTTATAATTAGTTGTCCCATTTATAATCTACAAGATCGAGTACGAGAAAGATACTTCCTGCACAAGATAGGAACATTATTTTTTCTACGACCCCTCATTGAAAAGATATATTTTATTTCAACATACAAAACATTTCATGAAAATCCATAATACACATGAATTCCACATGTCCTTACCATGATACCCTCATCGTTGACGTTCGATGCATAAGGACATATAATACTTCAGTTTATTCTTTAATGAAAGTGTACGGAAAATCCCCTGCTAATACTTTCCCGCACTAGAGGGGGAAAGTGACGGTTTCAAAACTAAAATGAGTACGGGAAAGTGGGTGAAAACGAACTGTCGTAAAAAAGGTTTTTTATCAACATAAAAATAATTTGAAAAATATTAGTCAAAATCAGGTCTGTAGAGATGGATGGAAAGGTTGCAAGAGCAGTTTGTGGAATATTTGTGGAACCTGCCGAGTGTTCCATATCACGGTGTGAAACTACAGTCCAGCGGGATCCATTCAGTTTTTCAATATCATAATTATGGAAATGAACCGCCCAAACACAAATTGAAATAACAGTATAATTCTCACATTCAGCGAACGATAAAACTTAACCATGGACCGGGTATGGCCTGATTGTATCAATTCCTCTTTGTTGCATCCAGTGGTGGGGTAATTGAATTCTGTCGATTAATCGGTTCGAATTTAGCAACACAAAGAAGAAGAATCCTCTTGACAAATCCCTATCAATTCGATGTCAAGGGTTAAACGCGGCCTCCGAAAGTAACAGATGTATGTCGGAGAGACTTGAATGCGGCTAGGTATAGCGTTGAGCTCATCGGTCAGCTGGCCATAACGTAATTAAGCCTCTATCAGACCGAAGGCTGTCGGCAGCTTCCCAACCAGCTTTTTGGGTTTAGGAGCGCCAGTTCTGTCAATAAAATGTGATTTTCCGGTGGTTGCGGTCGTCTTGAACTGTTTATACGATTACTCGAACATTTCAGGGTTACGTAATAGTTTGTTGCCATTTATTAATGAAACACTGGGGAATTCCGTTTTACCTCTGTCCCTCCAAGGCCTAACGGCATTAAATTTATGTCGTCGGAGAATTGATCCTGGTTCTGCATCATTCATCATCGAAGAGGGGATCTATCAAATATCGATTCCTATCCAAATCTTGAATAGACGCAGCCCTGACATTCAGATGATCCTCATGTTCAGTTCATCAGACTGAAGAGAACGTGTAAATAGGTTTCGCCAAGCTATAATCAGAATTTGAAAGGACTCGAAGTTTGGGATGTTCATGTAGAGTTGGTCAGAAAACAGAGATAATTTTTTTCATCTCGGACAAGTGTCCTCCTCCTGGGAAAGAATTCAACCAATGAAGAAAAATGAGAAGAAATTTTTTTCCTATTAGAATTCTCAACACTTGGAACTCTTGCAGCTCCGTGATGTAGATGCTCCTTCAGTGAACACTTTCAAGAATCAGTACAATGAAACCCGATTGTGAGAGGTGCTCTGGTTCAGTCGATGTATTTTTTTATTCATTTAATCATGTTTTTTCGTTCTTTTCTATTAAATTGGGGGAATTGAGGAAACTTTCACCCTTCAAATGGCCTGGGCCGCTTATGAAGTTTTGATTCTCTCCCTAGAGTTCGACATACTGACTATGAATATTTCAGCAAATGATGTTTTGCTTTAGAGCTTCTACATTTACCATCGCTCAAAATACCGGTACCTGTTGGCGTTTGAAGATCGGAAAGTTGCCCCCAAAATTCCTTCCCCAAAAGTTGGTCCCGAATTTACCCCTGTGCAGACATAGGGTTCTCTTATGTAAGTAGACGAACTACTGGGTTGCCATTTTGATACAGGTATGTCGAAATCAGTAATTTCAACTTGTGTGATAAAATTTATCGTGGTAACTTTGTTAAGGGTCGTCTGCAAGAATAGGAGGTAAGCGAATTATAAAGATTGAAATTTTGACGCTTCATGAAATGAGCGAAAGTAGATCCGAGGTGAATACCTATCTATACCGTGTAATAATAAAGAACCCAAGATCGCAGTGGTATCTGAATCTGAGTGCGAATGCTCAGTACGTGAACTATGAAGAGAAGAAATACCCCTACCACCACCTTCCATAGTCCTATTATACACAGTATAGCGTCATTTTGTTTAACATACTACGTACGTCTACGTACTGAGCATTCGTAATGTCTCACATTCAGGGTCACATCAGATGGGACCAAAATCTTTGACTCTTTACTATTACACATTGTTAAAAATGTCTTAAGAGATGAATAAAGAGTTTTTTATTTATTTACTAAACATTATACTTACCTCGGACCTATTTGTCGCTCATTTTCTCATTCGTCGAAAATCATATCTTCGAAACTCGCAAACCAATATAAAAGGACCCAATTGTCTGCAGGCAATCCCATATCAAAGTGTTCACAGTAAAACAGAGCTAATGCGGATATAAAACTTCTTCTTTTATCGCACAAGAGAAACTAATTGATTTGGACATCTTTATTTAAACCAGGCAATCCAGTAGTTCGTCCAAGTAAATAATGAAAAATCTCCCCTACATGTTTCATGGTTGAAGTCGAGTATGATATTTTTCTGTCATGATCATTTTCCAAAAATAATTGAAAATATTATGTCCAGGATTTTACCAGGAAACGTATTTGTACTTTTTTTTCTAACATGGGGAATTCATTATAAAATATCAGCTCGGGAAGGTCGATGTTAATTCGGATCTTCTACTGAAACAGAAACGTAACGCTAAATTCAAACACACGAGGTTTTTGGTCGACAGTTTCATGCCAGTCGTCCAATGGCACCCTGATTGGTGAATGGGACGTTGCATTCATCCCGACACCAATCAGAGAGAAATTTGGACGACCGGCATGAAAATGGCCAACCAAAAACCGGTGTGTATGTGTGTGTGTGTGAATTTTGTCGTTAGCGTGTCATCCCGTTGTGAATAGATGTTTGAATATTCCTCTGAAGTAATAGCGACTGATAAAATCTTTTTTTGCCTTGTACAACTAGTAACAATTTTCTCATTTTATCACGAGCCGTTCTCGCCTCCCTGAACATATTATTTTTCAAAGGATCAAAATTTCGCATGTACTCATCGAAATAATTTTATTTGACTATTTTTGCAGTAGCGTTCAATTATGGTTTCAATAGGTTTCAATAACACTCTACTATTAATCATATCTATCACTTTTTGCCATACCTACTGAATACCTAGTCTTATGGGAGAATTAATGATAGTTTTTCGTCATGAATTCTTTCCCTATGTTTATTTTTCAATTTTTGTAATGGACACTTGGTATATTTCACGAATACATCATGGTTTGACTCCTTCAACTTATTTTTATCACCATATAGATAAATGCTGAACTAACACTACAAGATTTTGTGTGTTTATAGGTTCTACCCTCACTCTCCTCCTTTGCATAATAATAACAATAATCTATGTTTTTCAATTGTCCACATCCATGGTTAGGTCCTTGGTAAAACTCCGCTGTTAGGCTAATCATAATTCGAAAACTGATTGTGTTTTCGCGACCAGCTGCTTTTGGTCTGTGTCACATCTTGATATGGGGGAAAAATTAATTTAAATCGATATTGAAGAAAAAATAGTTTCTAATTGAAAGAAGATAAATATGTGATAGGACACTTCATTTACTTCGAATAGCGGTTTATCTTGAATTTTTGTCCTCTATCAATGAAAAAAGACACTTTTGTGGAGAATATGGCGAATTGAAATATTTCTGGAGATATATGCCCGAACAAATATCATATATGCAAGCTCCAATGCGTTTGTTCACAATGTTATTCAACTAAATTTCTGTCACTGTATTCATAAATGGGATACCTTCGAAAATACGAAAGAACTTCCCTTCAGGAGCATTTTCGCTTTTCCATAACATATTCCAGTTTTCTGGAACCAGCAGGTGACGAGAGAAAAGAGAAATGAAATGATATAGAAATTAAATATTTAAATATTTTCAAGGGCGCCTTGGATCAGCTGAAGATATTGGTCGACCCGAATATGGCATCAGAGCAGTGTAAGACATACTTCAAGGTAGGTGAAATTTCATTCAATACAGAATGGAGCTAGGGGACATATTCCTCATTCAATAATACAGCACTCCTTCCAGAGCAAAGTTAAACATCCCAAAGGTGTCATTAGTGCGAGAGAGAATAATCTCTTTCCGATACATTGACATGGATATCTTCTTCTCATGCTACATTTATGTTGCACGCTTCATATCCAAGCTTCAATTTCTCAGAAACATACACTCTACTAGAGATAGCAACTTTCATCGAATTTTTGAGTTATTTTCACCTAGGAACTTTTAACTGCAATACAATCGACTGAAGTAAATGATGAAATTATTTTTATAATCATTTATTTTAGAGGGCTCAAAGAAGAGTTCGTACTCATCAACCTCCTTGAAGCTTACTTCACCGACCTTCTCGCGTTCCGGATGTAAATATTTAATTTCATATTGAAAGTCCAAAGGATTATCATAATTGCATTGTGTTGCACCAAAGTGTAAACATTTTCAGAAAAATGTCAGATGATTAGAAATTTTTTGGATAAATTGAGAAGTGGAGTAACTGCTTTTTCTCGATGATCATAATGACTATTCAGGGACTCCCATAATTAGACCGACAAACTTCTATTGGATCTTCTAGACATTATTTGATAAACAAATAGAAAAACTATTGCTCTTCGGGATAACCGTTATTTTGAATTCATGAAATCATTCTTATATACAGGGATCACCGTATTCTCGCAATGCATCCTACGTTATTTCTAAACTCATTCCAGGCTTGTTCGATTGCTTCCCATAATTCGTCCAGCATTTTATAAGTCTTGAATAGACCGACGATTCATGAACGTCGTTAATCCATTTTCATCTAGAATAGAACTTTGAAGGTTTCTCCAGATACAGAAATCTCAAGGATTCGAATCGACGGACCTTGACGGACAGTAAATTGGACCTACACTCCCTACCCATCGTTGTCCTCATGCATTATCTGAGTGCTCTCAATGATTCTTGTGAAATATCCTGAATATGATGAAACCATCAATTTTGACGAAAATGAATATATCAATCATATCATGAAAGAACAAGCTCTGCGAACTCTGCATGCTTATAATTTTCTTGCTGAAATTTAGTTTTTTTCCTATATTAATTCACCGTTCGTATGCTTGTTGGAAAATCAATAGTTTGTTAAAAGGAGTGAAAGTGTATTGAATGATTCATTTTCACCTGTTTCAGGAGGCAAAGCTTTCGCAAATTATTCAATTTAGTTTATAAAATTGATATTTCAGTCAGTTCATTATACTTATATTTGTAATCACTCCTTCTCGAAACCGTTACAACTACTTCATTTCAAGAAAAATATCGAAATTCATTGATTAGATGCAAAACTAAAATAATGGGAGGTGAAAACGCTTATAATTGAGATGAAAACCATCATTTTCGAGATTAGACAATTTGTAAGATTTCAACACTCTAGTTGACGCAATTTTGAGGATATATGACAAAAAGTGTTGTTATCGCCTCAGCTGAGCATTTTTGAATGGTATGATATGGATCGAAAATGTCTGAAATAATGTCTAGAATCCACAAGAATTTTATCGGTCTGATTATGGGATACCCTGTGACCCTGTATTTCCTTACAATTTTTATTCTGATTCGTTCTGGTAGGGACAATCGATTCTGACATTATTGTTCGATTTTGTCTGCTTAGCTGGAATATTCATGAAGTCTAAATACTTAGTTATACCAGGAATGAAAATTTTAATTTCTTTTCAACTTTTTCATTTTCGATGCTATCGATTATTTAATTTTTCTTCGAATTTTTTTAAGTGACAACAAATTTGAGGGGAAAATTATTGTAGTGCAAAATAGTTCATCTCATAACATTATTATATTATTGGAACAATAGTACCAAATCATGAAAATGGTGATTGGTAAGTATCTGTCGGTGGCAGAATGCTGAGAAAGTGGGCACCTGCTTCAAAAGAGGCTATAGCCCAAAGCAACCACAAACTACAACAACAAGCGACGAGTCACAGTCAATAGCAGACTCGGCTTGTTGAAGCTGCTGTACAGGATTCTCAGCCAGTACTTACGCAAACAAAAAAAATAAGAATAAGTTGTTGTTTCAAATATATTTAACAATCAACAATTACAGCAAGATCAGTGCCAAACATTTCATATGAAATGTATTATCTGAAATGTTTTTCCGAATACATCTTCGTCGAAATATGGCCTGAGGTTTGGGAATGGAATGTACAAAAAAGAAAATTGGATTATTTTGGAATTCCATAGGAATAAATCAAGTTTTGCCCTAATCACGGAGAACATCGGTGAACGCAGAAGAATAATAGATCAGTAATAATACGATTTTCGAATCTACGTGAGGAATTTCAAATTCGCTTTCATAATTCCCCCTCATGAAAATTTTATGGATGGAAGGCAATGTTTGCAATTGTCATAACAAAGCTGATGGTGGTTTTCCCTTCAGAGCAACAATTTCTGAAATAATGCCACAAGTGATTAATACAGCTCCTTAATACTGCTCTAGACATCTACATTTAAATTCAAACATGAGACATAGAATATAATCAAAATATTCGTTAACCTAGAATCTTCGAATGAATGCTACGAAGACAAAAGGATAGTGAATTAAGTTTAAAGAAATAAGTGAAAGTATGTCAAGTTATTATTTTTGAAACATTCAATCACGTTTTATGGAAACAAGAAGGTAACAGAAATTAAATCTCAAAGTTTTACTAATGAAATAGCGGAAATATTTTATATGTACTAGCTGTTCCGTTATATCGATTCAGCACCACAGTTAGAGGAGCCTCCCTCAAAGAATTGGCCTAGATTAATTTTGCTTCACAATTTTTCATAATTTGATTGGGATCGTTGGTCCTAGCAGCTCTGGAGGAGATAGCTAATAGGTGACATTCCAAAAATCAATCGGCACTATCATCGGAGATGGAATTAAATGGACAAATTTAAAGCATCTCCTTTCTTGGATTTCTCTCAGGTTTCATTCCGTCATTCCGAACATCCATTGCATTAGCATTCAATATTCAATTCGAATCTATTTTTAATTTATATTTCTTGTGTCGAAATACTTTGGAATCAATCGTTATTTGAACTCAAATGGAAAAAAAAATATTTTTAAGGAAATTCTGAGTTATGAAATTTGGGAATTTTGTAGTTTATATTAGAGTGAATAATAAAAATAGGTTTCCCTTATTTTTCTGCTTGAAACTTCCTTTTGAATTACATGAGAATTCAAAATAAGAATCAGGCCAATTGGTCCCGCCGTTGCCAAGTTTCAGTTCAATAAAGAGTTTGAGGCTCTCTCTCTAATATCAGTTTCAATTCAATTTACGTGGATTGATGTGAAATTGCCCTGGTTATGAATTGGCAAATGCGCTGAACCATCGTTGTGCTTTCTCAAGTCTCACATAATCTTGGCAATGTTGGTTCAGTCGTCCACGTGTGAAATGTTGGCAAAACAAGACAGGGCTTCCTTTTTATCAAGAAATTAGATTTCTATTTAGTTGTATTCATGGCGGATATGCTTGAGTGTAGATTTATTTCATGAAATCATAATAATTCATTACTTTTCCTCATCTCAATTTTGCTACTGGATGTGGAAATATCTCATAATAAATTGAGAATGAGAATGTGAATAGTGCTGTTGAAGGAATAAAGCAAACCAGCTCCAAATAAGTAATATTTCATAATGTTAACAAACAACGAGAATATTTCATTGTATATATATTTCATGATATTCTTCTGTTCATTAGGGATTTCAGTCAGAAGAAGAATCAGATGTTGACAACGAAATTCAAGGAGTAAGTCAGTTTTTAATAGGGACTGAGATTAAACACAGCTAACAAAACTATATAAAATTAGACTAATGCATTCCATTAATCAACGATAACAAACTAATAACAGAAGTATCTGAATAAACTAATAATACAATATTATAACCTTAACTAACATTGAAATTTTCCATCTCAACGAATGTGGCTTATTCGAATTTTAAAGTACTATCCGGGACGCTTTAAATTTTTCTTGCAAATATTCGAAATGAAATTATTTTCAGAATGATGTTTCAAGGTGAGAAAAGGGTTAAAGAAGGAATGCCTTTTCGAAAATGAAATCACTCATAAGTCGAAATGCGATGAAACAGCCGAAAGCTCTAACCTCATATTTTTGACCTCACGCGAAATAATTGGGTGGTATTGTAGTAGTTTTCTTTTTTTCTTGATTATTGTAATTTTCTGTTACAAACAAATGAATGATTTATAAATGAACAATTATCATGATCATGCATACTGTGAAAAACATTGAAAATGAGGAACTTGATGTAGATGCAATAGCTACTGTTCCATTGTTTTTCCATTATTATTGATAAAATTTTGTCGAATTTCACCCCTTTTCTTTCAATGAAATGTGCAATAACTCAATCAATAATTATAATTATTAAACATTCCCTCTATGCATGAAATCACACAATTATAGGAATATAAGAATAGTTTCTAATTAATGTGATTTTTGAAATTTTGAAACAATCTTACTGAATTACCAGGAAAAGTGGGAATCTGATGACTTATTGCATTTTTGAAACGGTTGAACATAGAGGGCCGTTATTCACGGCCTATTTACAATGAATGTTTGGCAGATTGGCTGAAAAATCTCAATTATTTTTAATTTTTGCAGTTTTCATAAGAAGTAGCTGGCTACTTCAGGTTTTCGAATGGCATCCTCAAGAAATTATCGCAGTTTTGCAATCTTGAGATCATTTGGATCATGAACTCCCACATATTCCGAAGCTTTCCAAAGATATTTTTCCAAATGAATTGTGTCGTATTTTTCAGACCCAATAAGCCTGATGTTTTCAAGAAAAAGAAAATTCTTTGCCTTTACGAAGGCACATCGAGAATTTTCTTTTTCTTAAAAACATCAGGCTTCACAGTCACAAAAAGAATTGAGCGTTTCCATCACTTTGAGAAACCAGCAAGCGGGCCCTGATTAGAGCCACTGCTAAAATCTCATTCAGTGAAAGAGGAAGTACAGATTTCTTTTTTTGCATTTGATTGGAGATGTGAAACTTCATTTTGACGCAATTGGATATCACCACCTTAGTACTTTGTAATATTTTACTCATTACTTCACAACCAATTGCTTCGAATTCTGAAGTTTTTTATGAAGATTTTGTCCTGAGATGTGCGGGATACTGATGAGGCCCAACAAGGCTGAAACCGGTATATCTCTCATCTCAGTGACAAAATCTAATATCATTTCTCCAACCTCATGATAAGAGATCTCTGAGCCTGGGAATTGAAAATGGTATTCATTTCGATGATTACTATTTTGAATTCATCTATGTTTCAAAAATGTTCTCGATGTGCCTTCGTAAAGGCAAAAAATTTTCTTTTTCATTAAAAGGTGTTATGAATCGATAGAAGTTATTCCGAGAATATTTTTCAATGCAAGAACCACTAGACGATAATAATGGAATTATATTTATTATACAAGTTTCAATGAAAATTCAGTGAATCAGAGCCTGAAATGTATTCTACTCATACAAAAAGCTCATTTCAACACTCATTTCTTCAAAAACTTTACACTTCGTAGCTGGTTTTTGATGCTTTTGCGTGCCTTCTGCACTTGTGTCATAAAAATGTAATTTTCTCTAATATAGTTAGTATTCTGATAGGGATTCATCGTACAAGATATGCCAGAATGAATGCGACACAAAATAAAAGAGTAGTACCTGAATTCTTAATCAAGTTGCAGAATAGGCTCCTCTTACAGCATGCATTAGTACGAGGGAAGAGTGAGAAGTTACCGACCTGACCAAGATATGGCTTCACGAGGTCTACTTTTGGAGCGGTTTCTAAAAGTAACATTACTTTTTGAAACAAAGAATAATTCAAAATAGTAATTATCGAAATGAATACCATTTTCAATTCTCAGCCTGAGAGATCTTTCATCATATGGTTGGAGAAATTATATCAGGTTTTGTCACTGAGATGCTTGTTTTCTCATCATCAGTGTCTGGTTCACCTCAGAGACAAAATCTTCATGAAAAACTCCGATATTCAAAGCAACATGGTGTGATGTACTAAGCAGAAATTACAAAGTAGTGACATCCAATTGCGACACTTTTTAGCAGTGGCCCTATATCCGGGCCCTCATGCAGGTTTCTTCGAGTGATGGAAAAGTCCAATGCTTTTTGCGACCGTATAGCCAAGTGTTTTTGAGAAAAGGAATGAATATTTTTTTTACCGTTTTATTCCTTTTCTCAAAAACAGCCATTCCTATCCAGCTTGTATGTAAAATTTCAGCCCCATTACTACGTTATCGTACTTTTGATAGTGCATTACGTGAGACGCTTCCGTTGTTTTCGTGAAAATGAAATAATTAGAAAAACGTGCCCTCATCAAATATTTTCATTCCACACAAAAACAAATTAAAAAGGAATGGATTCAATACAAGGAGACTTCTTCACGTTATATCAAACTATTTTGCAGTAGGTTTTTGTATTTAAAATGGGTAGTTTGAGCATCTCTGACGAGCATTGCTCTGGGCATCTCGTTGAGTTCACTTCAGATAATCCATTGAATAGTGTTGGAAGACCGTGGGTTGAAAGTGTATAAGATAGCTGAGACCTGTAGGATGTTATCTGAACTCGTGAGAAATATTTTGCACAACATTCCTGAGAATAGGACACAGACAAAACAATAGGTTTGGAAAAATGGAACCAACTCCAAAAAAAAAAGTCATCGTCAAATAGGATTATCACTACTGTTTTTTGGGATGTGACAGGAATCAAATACATCGATTACTTCAGAACGGTAATACTATCATTGGTCAATACAACGCGAAGATATAACAACGTTTGAAGCACGAGGTGGAATTAGACAACCCCATTTGGAGCAGAATTTTTTTTTATCTCGATAACGCAACAACGCGTTTGTCGATTGTTGATAAGTCCAAAATCTACAAATTAAAAATTGAATTGATGCTGCATCTTCCCTACTCCTGCCCCAGCGACCGCAACCTGTACCCTTACCTCAAAAAATGGCTTGTTATCGGAGTTGTCGGTGCTGTAAATCAGTATTTTGAGGAGCTTGACGAATCTACGTTTAAAACTCAATTAAAAGACCGTTTTGAGGAAGGTATCCGTGTTGATGGAGATTATGTTGGGAAATGAAAAGAGAAAATTTTTTCGAAAACATCAGCTCGTATATCGATATCGAAAGTTATAACAGCAGCTGTATAAAAGACATGTGTTCGGAACCTATATATTAGAGGATGTTTCATTTAAAATTTTTCTACGACCTAATTATGTGCTTCGAATCTGGTTCATATTGATAACAGTATCTAACCTGAATATGGGAACATAAATAATAATGACTAATCCGGCAACATTGCTGCTCGTGGTTTTGGTGTTCCCTATCTACGCGAAATATATAAACCATAAATATCAGCAATCACCGCAATAATTGTTATTTGTAATCAAATTTCCCATCATTTGTGAGATAAGTACATTGTTCAACAGAACATAATGGCACTGTCTTTGCATTCAGCATGAAATTTCATACAGATAACATTCTATATTGTGGTTCAATATATTATATCAGAGAACTAAACTTGTGGTTCTCGCTTTCATTACATGGGCGAGGAAAATTAATGTATTTGAACAGACAGATTTCATCGAGCTGGTCCCTGTTATTCCAACTAGAAATCTGTCAATGCTGAACCTTTTCATATATACCTTCCTTTTGATTTTGATTTTTTATCTCATCAAATTATTCATGAGTAGCTTTTGACACTCTATTTGGAAAATCATAAGGACAATATTCAATTAATCTTCACGAAAATACACTCACAATCAAAGTCAATAATACTGTCTTCAAGGGCAAAAATGTTGGATTCAGAAAAAAATAATTTTCTCAACTCCTATCAGTTTCTTATTGATTCCAAGAAGTTTCATCTTCTAATTTTGCTGGATTCCAGAAATTCAGTTGTCTTCAAAAGGGATGATGCATCATCTAACTTCTAACATTTTCTTCTATCAAAAGAGCTATGTATACTGGAGTGTACAAATTCTAGACAAGATGAAATTTCTCCACGACTTGTGAACATTGGCTGGCAACTCTACAAATCTCAATTGTTTTTCACTCGAATCCAGTAACGAATAGGTCTCGGGTAGGAAGACATCCTTTCCGTATTTTCCAAAGTCCTGAGTATATTCGTTAAGGTTACGATAGGAATCGTAATTTCATAAATATTGATCAGAAATTTCAGATGCAGGTTGCCCTCTGATACCCCACGGACCTTTTTTATATAGATAATATATAATAGTTTCAGTTTTTTTTCCAGATTTCTTCGTCTGAATGTTATGTACAACTTCAGAAGAACACGATGTTCAACAAATATGAGAACTTGAAAATTAATGATGAATAGATATTTGTTGGATGTTTGAATGCTATTTCATCCTGTGCTTGAGGTCTTGGCAGTTTTGAAACATCATTTTCAGCTTTGCGCCTTAATTAAATCATTTTTTTTCTATTCGAGGATCAACTTGAGGTGCACCCCTCTCGTTCAGAGGAATGTCCATTTCAATTTCATTCCAATTTAGTTATTTTGCAATAAAAAAGTATCATGATCAACATTATTTTTCTAATAAGAAAATATGTTTCCATAAACATGTCGAAAACTTGGAGAATACTACCCTACTTCATCATTCAAATTATTTTTTCATAATATTCATCGTATTTTCAACATCGCGACGTTAAATGATCAGATTCTGTGACATGATTGAATGTTTTTTTCATGGCAAAAGTATTCGACATGTTTTTCCTTTCTGGAGTAAATTACCAAACCATATAGCCGTACTTCACTCCCCTTATGCTTCCGGATATAACATGATATTTTACAATAATCCGGTGAAAGGAGAGCTTTACTCACATTCAATTTGCATAGTGAATATTTATTAATGAAATTGCAAACTTACACAGCTGTTCTTTACTTTTTTCGTGGAAGTCTGAGAAGATTTTGTTATTTACACAAGTCCCATTTGTACCAACGACTCAAGGCCATCATATCTGGTAATTCGACATAATCCTTCGAAGAATTGTGAAAACAATTCGACTCTCAACATTCAAATATTTTTTCGAAAGCTTAGGAGATGATTATCATGTCTTGCGAAAACAAAAATTCATACATCCCGAGATATAAAGGATCATAAATAGCTCAAATTGGTATTGTTGTAAAATTCGATGAAGGAACGGAGAAATACTCAAAAACACTATCAAGAATTTCATGTAAAAATCTAACATTTCAATTTGTGCTTTATCTCAAATCCGATAATACTATCATAAGCATTTTCGTATTTTTTCTTTCTCATACAGGGCCCAGAAATAATAACATTTTCAAAGAATGTACATTTTCATTTTTGCTCTGTATTCCAGAAACAAAAGAAGATGGAATATTTCTGTTTGTCGATTCAAAAGTATTATAAAAAAGTGACATAGGGTCGCGAAAGCCGGATGATTCTTTTTTCAATAATTGCTGAGATATAATGCAGTCTCAACCACTTTGGGACATAGCGTACTACGCTTGAAACGAATTTACTATATGATGAAGAAATTAATGACAACATATCAGATGATGATGAAGAGTAATAATAAAATTTATTTTTTCATTCCCCCAGACGAACACATATAAATTTCAGCCTTACAGAAAAAAGGTTCATTTTTGTTCGTATTTTACACCCTTTTCGAGTCGCCTGGCAGGTACTTGTGCTCATCTAAATCGCCTGTCAAGTTTTTTTGAACACAACAAAATTTTTTTTTCAATTTTTCTACACTTTCAAAGATAAAGTAGTTGATGATGTGCAGGGCTGAGGGGTGCCAGGTCATTGTTTCCTTTTTCAGCATGCTAGGAAAACGAAAGTTATAGATCAATCTTGATCCCAATTTTTGAACCAACATTTGGAAAACCCTGTGATTGGTTTTTCAAAATTCTGAAAATGTTCAGAAACGTGAAAACAGTTTGTGCTTATGATACCTAGGTACGGAATAACAAACATGATACTCAATATACTTATCCCCCTTTTTCTCAATTTTTTTTTCGATTTTTTGGAAAGTAATTCGACGAATGCAATTATTTCAGTACGAATGTATTTAGAATTGCATAAATTTGTTTTTCACTTCCTGTATACCTAACTGAAAGTGGTCAGGCTCAAAGAATATTTCAGAAGTGTAGATAATGTCAAAAAAAATATAATCCCAGATTTCATATAGGTCCAGTTCTCCAGAAACGCTTAATAGGCCGTCGAACTTGGTACCCCCTGTATATATAATCAATCAAGTTATGACTTCTCGGCAAATGAGGGGGGAGCACTTCAAACAAAACCACTTTGTTAACTATGTCTATATTTCGGACCTTGATTATTTCCTTCCTCAGGAATCTACAAAAAATCAAGCATAAGAACATCAATAATTTGAATTAACATGCACACCTATAGCCAATTAGGTTGGTCATAAACTAACTAGGATCATGTAGTATGTGCAGGTGAAAAAATCAGGTTGTTACGAATCAATCTTTAGTTCTTAAATATTCATGAAATGTCATAAGACATTAATAATAAACAAATTATTAGGTACTCAGTCAAGTACAAGGAATTCTCATGTATATCAATCTGCCGCGACTGAGGAAATCCCGAAATTTCTGCTTGGGTTCCCCCACTATAGAGCTAAACATAGCTCTATGCGACACCGCCGGCGTTAGTTGGGACTAAGCCCGAAACGAGTATCGTTTTGGCATTAAGTACGTGAAAGCTCTGTTTATTTGTTTATTTTTACGTTTTCATTGTGATAAAAAGATATGCCTAAGGAAAAAACCGTGAAAAACACTAACTGTTGTGTTTATGGATGTAATTCTCAAAAATATAGGAATCCTAGAGCCCATTTTCGTGGTGAAAATCAAAATAGAAATTGAAAAGGAAATTAATAGAAGTAAATTCTGGGAGCATGTTTTGATAATGGAAAAACCTGCATCTAAACATATTAGAGTATGCTTACAGCATTTCCGACCAGAATGTCCGACCGGACTGATGTCAATTGAGAACAATGCTTCAAATGTTTTGAATTATTTCAGAAACTCTCACTATGAAAACATTTCTGTTACTGGAGAAGATAGCTGTACCTTCACTGAAACGTATATAATTATATCAAAGAAAGCATTCACGCCGCAGCAAAAGAAGCCTTAGTCATTTGAGAAAAGCGTATTAAACCAACTCTTTAATGGTGGGATGAAGAAATATAGGACGAAATAGAATAAAGAGAGATATCAACACTACTTGTGCACAAAAACAAGGAGTAGTTCTGCAAGTTACAGAAGTCAGCAATCAAGAGTTAGAAAAATGATAACGAATGAGAAAAACGAATCCTTGGAACCAAAATGTCTACGAAAAACTAACTTCATTGGAGAAAAACGAGCAACTGAAAGCTGGAGAATAATAAAATAAATGAATACGAATGGGAAAAAAGATCTTATAACAGCAATAACACTAGAAAATTGGGATACATATTTCAGCGAACTCCTGAGAGAGAAACGAACTGAATTCGAAAACGGAGATCCATCATCTCATATGCGAGTCGTCCCATTTGAAAATCAACAAAAGAAATGAAGAATATATGTCTCTCGTCAAAAAATGCTAAAGCACCAGGACCAGAGGGCATCCCAGCAGAACTGGGCACGGAAAAACTATTTGAAGAACTCCGGAATTTATTTCAAAACTGCATTAACGGAAAATACAACCTAAAAGAATTCAGAACATCCTCCATTTCTACAATTTACAAATCAGGAAACAAAACCGACTGTGATAATTATAGGGGAATCGCGGTCCTGAGCACGATTAGTAGAATCGAAACAGAATACAGTGATATGGAAGCCAAAGAACAGGCAGGTTTTAGAGCTCGGGGATTCACTAACGATCACCTCTTCTGTTCAACTAAGATCATAGAAAAGAAAGTGGCAGTAGGAAAAGAGCTGCACATTTTATATGTTGACTCGAGAAAAACTTACGATAGCATCCATCAAAAATTACTATGGAAACCTTTACATGAAACCAACATCAATTCTAATCTCATATCAGCCGTAAAAAAACTGTATCAGTGCTCTTACTCCGACGTTAAAATAAAAAGATCAATATCTGAAGGTTTCCGAATAACTAAAGAACTGAAACAAGGATGCTGCCTTTGTCCCACCTCATTCAAAGTATATTTAGAGCAGACGTTGAACATCTGGAAACGACTGTTCAGGGCAGGGACATGGTTATTCCTTTAGAAAATAACAACTTATTTGCACTGTACTTTGCTGATGACCAGATAGTCATAGCCCAAGATTATGAGGACTTAGAATACATGGCTCGCAAATTAATCGAAGAATATGAAAAATGGGGTCTGGAAGTAAATATAGGAAAAACACGATATATGAATATCGAAGGTACTCGGCAAGACCTGTTATTGAATAATGAGCAACGAAATAAATACACATTGTTCCCCATTGTCTTCACAGCTAGTTCTTTACAATTTCCACCGTTTTCCCTCTTCATATTCCTCGCTTCCAAGCCCGGAAGACTTCTCAATGTCTAAAACTGTCAAGTTTCGCCGCGGATAAACTCAGAAACACTGTTGACAGCTGCTGCCAGATGTCATACATTTTTTCATCTAGAAACCTTTTGTAATTCAACATTGCGCTTATCTGATTGGCGCAATTAAGACGAGGGCATCTTTATTTTCAGAAAAAATCGACGAAACATTTTGTTAGGTAATATTTCAGAAAGGAGCATGAGTGAGGTGCAGGTTTGCACCTGCACTCGGATGCACTTCACCCTGATCAGGTGAAATGAAGGTGACTCTATCATGAACCTTCAGAGTCCAGAATAATTAACTCATGCGAACAAATTAAAAAAATCGAAATAATGAATTCAATTAGTTTCCAGTAAAATATTACTGTTCAAAGCGAGTGAATCACTTCTGGTTGTAGCAAAAAACAAACACTGATGAGTATTATCTCACAGCCGTCTATAGAGATAGCCTGGAACTAAATCTGGCAACGCCGTATCCGAACGCGAAGCGTAGGTATACTCGTCCGATCCGTTAACGCGGGATATCATGTTAATTCGAATTAAAATCATTTGCAAATTCATCAAATGAATTTTTTGCTTTAAGAAAAATAGAATATAAGACCCTACTTAGTCAAAAAATTGAATATCTTAAGTACTCCTTGGCAAAAATCTCACGATTGTGTTTCAATCACAATTGAAAGGTAATTATCTGAATTATAAGTTAGGTTATGAAAATCTCTAAGTGAACAGAACAAGTATCCTCAACATAATTATGTACTCAATATATGTAGAAATCGAAGTGAATGTGAAAATGAATAGATATAAGATGTTAACACAACAAATATTGAAATTTTCAACAAAAAATTGATATGCAAACTCAACGGAAATGCATATTTTCATGAAAAGTTGGACGATTTCATTCTAAGGAGGGTGAATTTCTATCTTTGGGTAATGCAAACTTTTTCCTATCTCCCAAGTGTTTTCTCAGTTTGCTCGACATTAATCATACCATTCTTATTATTTACGAGATTGTTTAGGAGTAAATTTGCAAAAACCGAACAAAGTGAATTTAAAATGGATTTCGCATTCGTACCTCAACTGCTGACTGCTGCTCGAAGGAGCAGCATATTCTGAAACATAAATTTTGGCGGAGTTATCCATGTCGCTATTTTGCAATTAATATAAATCTAAAATGGACAAACTTTTGAAATTAATTTCCTATGATTATCGGAACTATTTTCATCGCAATTGAAATTCTAACCTAACCTCCAACCTATCCAGTACATGATCTCAAGTTAGTAAAGAAAATCAGATGAAACCTTCATTGCACTTCACTGAAAAACAGTTTTTCAGTTTCCATAAAGTTCACTTATTTCCAGCCATTTATTCACTGAAACACTACGATTTATCAACAAAATTCAAACACACGTACCTACACTATCAACAAAACTCGCCCTACTGAAAATCTATTCTTCACCACACATCACGAGTTTCGTGGGTCTCTGGTAGGCCTACGCGCGACGTTGCCGAATTTCCTTGTTCCTGGCTTGTACTTTAGGAGGCTGTGATTATGTTTAGTGAATCTGTTAAGTATTTTTCAATAATATTCATTGTTCATACTAACAACAAATATTTATGATGGTGGATGAACATTTCAAGGTTTTAAGAAATGGTTGTAATTTTCGTTCAGACAGTCATCTGGTTTTTCCAAATTTCATAGTTTCTTTGTTTCAGGTTGAGAGTTCCGAGTTCGATTTGCCCTCGGGTAGCGGCGTTTATCCCGAAGGCAGCGGTAATGAAGAATTCGGCTTCATACCACCACCACCTCCGCCACCAGATGGTAAGAATTGTAATAATGGCTGTGAGAATTGTTGCAATGAAATTCTGTCTTCCAACAATGCAGCCGGATTAGGATATCGAGGAGAGAAAGGCGACAGGGGCCCAAGGGTAAGTAATGTTTAATTGCTTCACGCAACTCTTCCCTCTTTTACTTCGAGTCCCCCAAAGAACAATGAAGGTCGTTAAAATGCCGTAAAAACTTTCGACCGATTTGATACAACGTGAAATACTCTACACAGATTAGGCTACTGTCGTCTTCATTGAATAAGGAAAACTCTTTCGCATAACAAGGATTGAGATGTTCCATTTTGGGAAGATTCTGAGCGAAATATTGATTTTCAGGATGCAAAGTTGATAAAATATAGTTGAAAAACATTGAACAATGAAAAATGAATAGGAGTAGTTCCTTCCGAACAGTCAAGAAACAGTAAACAAAAATGGTTGAATATAGTAATCGACGAAAATTTTGAAATGAAACGAAATAACACGTTGGATTTTTTCACTGAAGATTGTATTGATTACGAAAAATTACTATACCGAAGATAGCAATAACTCGAATGAATTATACAAGTTAATTTTATCAAAAAGTATGACCTTTTTGGGTGCTTTCATTGAATTTATTTGACAATACGAATCAGTTCACTTTTCATTCAATTCAGAAATGCTTCAGTGCCATAGTCAAGAAGTAATCATGATAATAATTTCATTCAAATTTCACTCCAGCTATGAAATTATGTTATTTCAACATCATACTTGCAACTTCATGTATGTTAATATTATTTTATAAGAAAACGATAATTACAGCTAATGAATTCTATTTTTTGTTTGTCAATTTTCCTTTTTTCATTCATCTGTTTGTGATTCCAATATTCTCGAAATTCCAACCATATTCAAGTGTTCTAAAATTCAAGAGGCTTCCAAACTCTGTAAAGCAATGTTTTCAATTTGGAAATGATTACAAAAAAAAAAACTTTCAGCCTTATATATCATATTGAGGCATTTCCTTCAAAATTTTGTACTTCCATATTTTTCCATAATAAATATTCATGTTACATCGCTACAACCACAAACAATCGGCAGCCATATTGGCAGACCTTCGTGGACGCCTTCATATTTCACTGCTCCTTTCTTTCCCTTTTCATTCGAAGTCACTGGCACAGTTATTACTGTGCCAGGGTTTTAAAGAATTATCAACTCCATGTGTTTATATTTTCATGAAGCGGAAATGATCTCCTAAAGCCTTCGAGCTAAACAAAATGAATAAATATAATAAAGTCTCGGATTCGATTTTTAAATATATTTGCTTGAAACCACAACCTTGAAGAATAACTGTTTTCGAGTTATATTAGAAGATTTTAAAATGATATGAGATGAATAGGTATGGTGTCTGCGAAGATATTAATATATCACGACGTCATATATAATTTTGGCAAAAATGGAACTTTATTTTAACACGAGATTTTTTCATTTATATTTGAATTCTTTTGAGTTTTTCCACAGCTTCACAAGTATTTGCAATGAAGATAATGAATAACTAATAATGTCAAAAGGGGAAGTTTATTTTGTCTTCAGGAATAATTGCTATCAATTAATTGAATGAATAATGGGAAGTGCTTTTAGCATCTCTTCTGCATGAGCTGCTTCACATATCAAAATGATTTTCACTTGAGTATAATAGTGCTGAATGATGAACAAAAATACAAAGTGAACAATTGAATTGAAATTTAATTAAATACCACAAAAGTAAGAGCTTTTATCGAATACTCATCGCAGAGTTCGAAACACACCTCACAAAATAACATGAATAGGTTTCAAGGGGTATAGAATATATCAATCAGACATTAATTGCAGTGTCGTAGTGGCTGAATGAATAAGTATACAATGATATAAGATATTCTACGATCAACGAATACCTTCAGAAAGTGAGAAAATATGAGGATGAGAAAATAGAAACATGAGAAATCACTGAGTTAAAAATAATGAAATTGAAAGAAGAATTATGAAATGATTATTCGAACAAATGTTAGAAAAGGGGTGAAAATAATACCATTCATTCTCGAAAACAGTGAACAGTACAGTGCAGTCACTTGTATAGTCAAATCGCAATTTTCACTGACGATTGTGACCAAAATTGTCATTTGAATATAAACTCATGGACAAAATTAACGCACCACTTTATTAAATAAGCACAAGTTTTCTTTCATGCGACTGATATAATTGATAGCTTCATTGAAACTTGTAAATAAAGCAGAGCAATTGTTTTGAACTGAAATTGGGAAGAAAAGACCCTATTTTGGGTAATTTTGTAATTTTTTGTTACTAATGCTACAAATTCGCAAAACATGAACTACACATAAAACATGTAAACACATAAATTAGCGTGTTTCAACCGATTCTAGTACCGTGTATGGCCTCCTCTACTTCTTATTACTGCATTCATTCGCCTTGGCATACTGGAGATCAGATTTTCGATAACATCTTGGGGGATATTCTCCCATTCTGCTATTACTGCATCTACCAGTTGATTATGGTTGACAGGTGAGGGCGTATGACTGCTAATTTTCTTTTTAAGAGCGTCCCATAGATGCTCTATGGGATTTAAGTAGGGGCTGTTGGCTGGCCATTCCATTAACTGAATATCAACTGCATTTAAGTAGTCAATCACTTACCTAGCCACCTGGGAGCAGGCATTATCTTGCATGAATACAAAATTAGACTCCACGAAGGGGGCAAACGGCATCACATGTTCAACTATGACATGTTCGAGATAATATTCCGCATTCATGGATCTCATACGAATAGGCACCAACTCTGTACGACCGTTAAAACAAATTCCTCCCCAAAACATAACAGTGCCCCCACCAAATGGAATTTTTGGAGTAATATTGCATCTTGAAAATCTCTCTCCTGGCATTCGCCAGACACGCTCACGCCCGTCCGAACATTTTAAGTTGACTCTAGTCTCATCTGAGAATAAAACGCTCTTCCAATCATCAACCATCCAGTTTTGATGATTTCTAGCGAAACGTAGTCTTGCAACTCTGTGTTCCCTGGTTAGCAAAGGTTTTTTCGCTGGTCTTCTATTGCTCAATCCAGCTTCCTTTAGACGTCTTCTCGCAGTTCGAGATGATATCAGGGCATTAGATGCAATTGCCAACTCATTTTTTAACATTGTACCAGTGACTGTCCTGTTTCTAAGAGTAGATAGCCTCAGAAAGCGTTTGCGCCCTGGTCCTGGTCTGCGATTGTAAGATTCTGTCTGATTGAAGCATTGAACCATGCGACTTATAGTCGAATGATTTCTTCCCAACAAATTCGCAACATAGCGCATAGAATGTCCTACTTCCAGAAAAGTTGATGCCTTTACTGCGTCCTCAACCGATAAATTTCTGCGACGATTCATTTTTTAACACTAAAACTCTCAAAACTAATACTACTAACAACACAACATCTTCTAACAAATGAAATCTTTTGTTAATCAACGATTTTTCTAACAACAATGTGCTCAACTTTTGGAGACCATGTAAAATTATGACAATAATTATGCTCTCGTCACACGAAATTTTGACAGCAGGTGTCTAGATTATCAACAGACATCCATCCGTATTAGTAACAAAAACACAGTAACCTTAAGCAGATCGTTATCTTGAAATTAAAAAAAAAAATTGAGTGGTGCGTTAATTTTGTCCAGGAGTTTATAATGCATACACTGCATACAAATTTTTCTTGGCTACCTCTCAATTTGTGTTTTTTTTCTCCCAGTTTCTGAAACAAGAAGCCGGCGTCATAATAAACGGATTTACTGTAGTTGATTCGATTCAGGGTCTGACCAAACCTTCCAATGAAGATAGTTTATTCATATATTAATCTTTGACATAAATAAGTAAAATAAACCTGAAATAATGAATATCTGCATGATTAGCTCTTGAACCCAATAAATCTTTAATTTTCAAACTGCATGAAAACGGGATGAGTACTTAGATTCGTGTAAAACAGGAGAAGTTAAATTAACTACGAAGAGGTGACGAGCATGTCGTACCAACAATTGAATTTGTAAAAGCCTTCCTGAATCGATGAAGCTTAATAAACCTATTGTGCGAAACGCCAAGGGCGTCCTACATAACCTGCTTAATAGTTCGAATCTACTTCAATTCCTTATTCAAGCTGAGGTTAGAATCGAGAAAATTACACATTCGCCCATATTCAATGAACATAGACCTTGGCTGTGGCACAACTCTCTGTAATGGCTTTGTCTAATCTACATGAATGTATTAGATATTCATCTTATCTAACTTCAATTATTCTATATTCATCTATTTTATATACGGAGTTCTATTCACTTCATATACCCCTAGCGCTCGACAAATTATGGAATATTTTCTCTCCTGCAGTCAGGAAAATATTAGAGTATTTGGGAAGTGCTCGGTAGGTATACCTGAAGGTACCTAACTACTTACAATCACCTCGACCATATTGAGATTGTTGCCACAAATCTTTGATTGTGGGTTAAAAGCACTTCTTTTTATTCGAACCATGAACCAGCCATAATTGCACGTCATTTTCAAGATGCAAATATGCTTTTATCTTGATAGTGGATATTTCTTCGATGAAGTTGACCTCGGAAGTGAATGAAGGACTCAATAATGAGCAAAATATGTATTTGAAATACAGTCGAACCTCTTGAAAATTTTTGTTCATTCGCATCAAATTATATTTTGGGAACCTCTCTTATTGGGTTTCTAGTCGAGGTTTCTATTCGAGGAAATAAATGAATAAACTCAAACTCAAACAAGCACAGAAAGTGACCTTTTTACCAAATTCCGACCAATTCAATTGATTGGAGCTAGAATATTACAAATGGACATTTGCAGCCCACAAGAATGCAGAAACCATCTGCGCTTGAAGAATTTTCAAAAATGATTTTTTGCTACTTCGAAAGAGCGTACCATGAGTTATGCACCTGCAGAAAACTCAGTCTTTCTTCAAACGCTACATGTGGGCAATTGGCAGGTGTTATCTGCCAAAAAAGTATTTGGTGAAGATAATGAAGAAACGAATGACAGTGAAGACAGTGACTGGGAATCAAATTAAATTATTGACAAAAATTGGATGAATTTTACGTGAATGAAAAGATAAAGAAATAAAATGAATAGTTTTAGACTTTCTTGACCGAATATCCTCATATTTAATAGAGTCTTCCGGGCTTATGGGCCGTGGCGAATTCAGCGTTCGAGGTACAATTCCACACAAAGCATCTTCTGAAGATGTTTACTGCAGTGGTAGGCGAAACTTTAGGTGAAATCATTTCTAATGAACCACTGCCAATATCCCCGGGAGACTCTTTCAATATCAATGAATGAAATGTTTGAATGTGGCCGACGTAAGAGATAATTTGTCCGCGTCTCATCACAGGCTACACTTCTCTTTTCGAACTTTCAGATCTAGGAAGTTGGTTTTGAGACTCCAACTGAGTGTCTTGTCGTCGCAAATCCCTGAAAATTACTGAATGACTATATGCCCTTCCTATTGACTTTTCTCATGACGTTTTGCGCCCAAACACATGCCAGGTTCCCTTACAATGGAATCGCTACGTGTGTTGAATCATGTGAATTTAATGTATCACGTGTATGGTCAAAGACATTCTTTTTCCAATCTGTACTTTATAGCCTTATAACCACCAAGGCCTCACCAGTCATGATTGAAAGAATTTCAAGAGTCCCGTCAGCTCTGAGTAACTGATAGTAGTTGTCAAAAGGTCTTCTTGCTTAGAAGTTTTCTTGGGTATTTTGTCTATTATACGGATTTATTCGTGCTGAGCATCATGAGAGTTCAATTTTTCTTACTAATCATTCCATTTTTTTTTAAAAAGATGAACAATAAATAACTCTTCATCGTACTGTCAGCGGTACATTTTCTGTTTGCTGTGATAACTTATCTGATTGTCATTTTGTCGAATCGTGTCAACTATTACGAGGATTGCTGATTATGAATGAGTTAAATAGAAATATCTGAATAATTACAAAAGGCCTTTTCGGAAAGCTAATGCATCAAAAAATGTTTTCTTTACATCTATCTTCTTTTTACTTAATTTATAATCTTTTTTTAGAGTAACTCCCAATTCTTTCATCAAGATCTCATGAGAAAAACACCTCAATTACCTGTCACTCTGGCTTAATACCTCGAGCTATCTGAATTTTCGGTAAATATTTTTTTGCAAGAAATGATGACCCTCTTTCCAACTTTGCAAAAAAATATCTTTTGATTATTTGTAGTCCAGTAGTTTTAACAAAATTTATCATTTTTCATAATGAGGCAGAATTTCGAAAAACTCGAAAAATCGCCATATCTCCGTAACCATTGATTTTCGGTATGTGCTTTACTCTACGCAATCAGCTGCAAATTACTTCTAGTATATCCCTTTTGATGGATCACGTCGAATTACCAAACACTCTCTATATGCCATCAAATATTCTCTCGTATGAAAATTGTGATATATAACAAATTCCAAATAACCATTGGAATTATACTGATGCAGGGGCTAGGTACTATTCAGTGTGGGATTATTTAAATGATTGTAAACTGATATAATGCACTTACGACTACATATCCTTCAATTCCTCCATTTTCTAGTTTGCTCTCAGACGTACCTATTCCTAGAATTATTCACAAGTCCCAAACCGTTTTTTCCGTAAGGATCGATAGAAAGTCTATTATGCATCTAGTTATTCTGGCGAAAGAAATTGCATGAATGAAGTATGTCTAGGAGATGTAGGAACATCTGAACTTTTTAAATTTTTTGATAGTGTGTCCAATGATTGGAACAAACTGATACCTCTCTTCGAAACTCTCGTTACTTATGCCAACAGAAACTTCAGCATTTCGAATTGAACTCAGAGGAAACTTTTACGAGCTTGGAACATTATTTATTAAATATCATTGATTCATTCAGAGGATTTTTTTTCACCTGTTTTCCTTATTCATTGCTACTTGTTCCACAGACACACTTGATTTCTAAGAAACATAGCTTCGAAAATTCTGCTGATCGATAGAAATTTTGCTGTGTATAGTAATTAGGGAAATATTTCCATGAGCCTCCAATTTTTCATGCTCTCCTATAGTATAAGGTAAAAATAAATACTGTTTTATCATTGGAACTTCAATTTTTCTATATTTGTTGCCAATAAACGGAAGGTTACCAACTTTTGGCAAGAGAAGGGCCATATTTTAAAAATGCTATTATATCATATCATCGTTGCGATGTGATACTGATTGTGTACACGTACAATCGAAGTGCTCCGCTTTTATGCTAATTTTATGGGTTGAATTATCACAATTTCAAGTTTGAGTTTGTTCATTCGAAGAGCAAGGTAGGAATTACTCAATTTCTGGTTCGCTCCGGTCACTAGAAGGGTTTCGTTTCTTTATTTTGATTTCTTTGTTTTCATTCACACCGGTATCGTTATAAGTACGTCATCAGCGTATGTTCTGTGGCAAGGGCGTCCAAATGCTCGTTCGTGTAGCCTCCTGTAATCGATATAAACTGCTCAACACTGAACCGTAACCTCTTTTGTTTTTCTCCTTATCCTTGTTCCTATTATCCACGGTCGTCTTTCTGTGATAAGGCTCTCCTATAGACCCAGGAGAGTGAAAAGTGTTAAATCCCCGTTTCCATCCCTCTTTCACTAATATGAGGTGTCATATATGTTTTGAGGATTCTGAAAGTCACCTTCTGAGGTGTACGGTTTGTTCCAAATATTTTCATATCAGTTGGCTTAGATTGCCTTACAACGAGATAGGGCAACTAGCGGGTAGTCGGGAGGACGGCAGGGTTTGCGGTCCTAATGTAGCAGTTGCCCAATCATCTCGTATGGACGATGGATTCAATAACTCTGCTGCAAGTGCAGCTTGCCCCCAAACTTCGGAGACTAACCATTTTGCAGTGATCATGACTAAGCTGAACGAAATATCATTGGTTATTTCGGAGATTAAAGAGTCACAGAATACTTTGAGCTCCGAACTGTCAGAATGTAAGTCCCTACTCAAAGAGCACTCAAATGATATAAGACAGCACTCTACACTCCTGAACACTCATTGTAAAACTCTGGAAGAGCACGATTCTGACATTTCGAAATGCCAGGCCGAATTAGCTTCGATATCCCAGAAAAACTCAACTGTGGAACTCAAACTGAGCGCCCTTGAATCTAAGTTCGATCTTTCGGAAGTAAAACTATGCCAGAAAACAGTTTTCCCTGTTCCTCTTCACCTCGGGAGATCATTGAGCGTGTCAAAAGGTCCCACAATATTCTGATTAGGGGAGTTGCGGAGGCTGAGTGCGATGATAGAGTGATTGGCCAACTTCTCGATCACGTCGACTGCAGAGCCAACAGCCAGCGTATCTCATTTTCCAGGATTTGTAGATCAAACTGCTCGCGTCCACGTCCACTCAGGGTAACTTTTTCTAACTCTTCTATCGTGTCTACAATTCTCAGACGAAAGAACTGAATCCATGACAAACCATCTTGAAAGAACTGCACCATATCTGATGACAAGACGCCTCAGCAGATGGAGGAGCTCGCACATCTTCGAGTTGAACTGAAGCGCAGAAGATTGGAGGGTGAATCAAATATCGACATAAAGTTTGTAAAGGGAGCTTCCACTATTATTGAGGTTCCACAGAGATCCGCTGCAAAAAAACTAAATTCAAGGTTTCAGACATGGTGTGTGGCCTATACCAATGTTCAATCTCTTTGCTCGAAATACCTTGAGCTATTGACTTTTGTCAAAACCGAAACACCAGATTTTATCCTGTTGTCTGAAACCTGGCTACACGATGCAATTCCTGACAATACCATTCATCTACCAGGATATTAGGTCTTCAGGCAAGACAGTTTAACAATTGTTGGTCATGGAGGGGTCTGCGCCTTTGTTTGTGATGCTGTAGCTGACCAGTGTTCACAGTGTTCACTTACCTCATTTTCAGGCCTTTTTCCTGGAATTGACAATATATTTATTGATGTTTCAATTGGTGAGAGTGCTTTTCTAACAATTGGTTGCGTTAACAGACCACGGTCTTCAGCCAATATGAGTTTTTAAGTATCTTAACTCATACTATGAATTAATAATAATAATAATAGTTATTCTTTTAGTTTCGTCAAAAAAATTGTGTCAGACACAATGTCAGAAATTCATCATTCGAGGAACAATCTGAGAATAAGAAAAAAGGAGAACACTGTTGCGTCAAAAACTCTCTGAAGAAAATTTCGAACTGTATCTTCTGAATAACATATACAACTGATATAATAACAGAAAAAATTTTTTTCGTAATCTTCAACAAGCTATGTCTCAGTGGGAAAAGGCCGTATTGAAAAAAAACCTCTTTAAGAAGTTTGAAGATTCTTGTATCTCAGTTGATTTGTTGAAAATTTTTCGTATTAATGGTAACTTTCCGAAATTTTCGAATTATTATTTCTGCTCTCCGAGCATGAAAATTTTTTTGAAGCAAAGCCTATAAATGGATACCATAGTCTGTTCAATCAGCTCAAATTTGCTTTTCAAGACCCTCATATATGAGCATTTGTCTTCGAGATATATTTTGAATGCAAAAAAGTCTTTTTTCACCCAACTGGCGATGTAGCGGGAACGAGAGCCGAAACTACAGGTTGCCTAGCAAGCCGACAGGCGGTTTTTTGTGCAGAAAATGATTTCCTAAACAATCGGTTAAACTTGATAAAAAAAATTTCTCGCCTGTAGCGTTAACGTGAATAAATAGAAAAAAAATCTATCTTGCCATTTTTTGGATATGGACACTATCTTCGTCAATATTATGGAAAAATCTTAGGTAATGAGGATGTTCCCCAAAGTCCCTTCCTGAATCGGCCGATCGATCGTTTTCAGCAGTTTTGTTGGACCGATTGATTGAAATTTTCAAAATGAACCAATCAATTCAGAAACTAGAGCCTTCAAGCTTCAAAAGGAAATTTTTTTAATATAATATACAACAATGTCCCACTGAGATACAGCCTGTTGAAAATCAGAAAGAAATTTTGAAAATTTTTCTGCTGTTGAGCGAAGTGCATAAGAAACTGTCTAAATTACCCATCTAATATATTCTATTAAATATTCATTTGTATGAAAATCGGGCAATATCTATATCTAATTCCGAACCACTATCGAAATATTACTGAAGCAGGGGTAAGTACCATCAATTGTCTATCTATTTTAATTGTGATTTCACGTGTTCCTTATTTTACACTGTCTTTTCTATCCTTTTGTTTCTTTTCATACATTTCTCCGAAATTATTCACTTTTTCCAAACTGTTTTCTCTAGAAGAATTAATAAAAGTTTTATCAATCGTCTGGTTATTACAGCTGAGAAAATCACATGAACGATTTTCAAGAGATGTTGGTTTTTCTGAAGATATTCTTGAGTTTGAATACTACGTATAATGACTGTAACAAAGTGAAAACTCTCGTAACTTGTAGCAACAGACTCAGGGTTATTTTGCATTGCACTCTAAGAAGGGTTCCACGAGCCTCGAACATCATTTATTCACTATCATTGATGAATTCCTAAGATTATTCTTCTCATCGCCTCCTCTTATTCATCGCTACTCATTCCACATAAAACACTCACACTCTGAAAAACAGTAGTTTTAGTGTAAGATCCCAGGTCCCTCAGACGTTACATATTTTCGAACTAACGAATTTTACAATTTGGATCTATAGTCTATATGTGTTTAATAGTGTGCATATTTGCTAGCTTGGCTAGGCCCGTTCACAGGTAGCAGGACGAAAAGATAGATGAAAACATACAATTCGAAGAATTGATTATATAAGGAAAAATGAATATTTCATATTGTCAGACCGTTTCCGTGGGCCGTAATTCCTCCCAGGAGCTTTACATTTCATAAAAAAACACAGTTAGACACATTGTTTCGAATTGGCCAGATTCAGCACTTTTGTTTAATTCAAAGCACTGAATTCTATATATGTCAAGCAAAATATTATAAAAAATAAATATTTCATATTGCCAGACCGTTTCCGTAAGCCATAATTTATCCCAGACGATTTAAATTTCATTCAAAAAAATCAACTTTTCTCGCATTCGAAGTCTTCAATTTTGAATATAATCCTTGAGGGATTATTTGAAAACCAATTGTGGAAAGCCAGATCAATACTAAGGCCAAACATTTTGCCAGATACAATCAAAATTTTCATTAGGTCCCTATTAATTTAACAATTTTTCAATGAAATTCAAAGCGTCTGAGATAAATTACGGCTCAAGGAAACGGTCTGGCAATATGAAATATTTATTTTTTATAATATTTTGCTTAACATATATAAAAATCAGTTCTTTGAATTTAACAAGAGTGCTGAATCTGGCCATTTCACAACAATGTTTCTAACCATGACATTTTTATTGAAATTTTAAGCGTCTAGAAGGAATTACTGCCCATGGAAACGGTCTGGCAATATGAAATATTTATTTCTCATATATAAAAATCAGTTCTTCGAATTTAAGAAAAGTTCGGTATGTTTTTTTCTACCTTTGCGACCTGCTACCTATGAACGGGCCACCTAGCTAATCTAGCGAGTATGCACACACTTTTAAACACATATAGAACTCTCCATACTGTAAAATTCTCTTCTTCAAAAATGAGTAACGTTTGGGGGGCCTGGGATCTTACTCTATTTGAAAAGTCTGCTGATCAAAAAAATTTTTCAGTGGTACAGGGTGATTCACTTATCTCGGTAACCCCAATTTTCTCGAAAACGTCGTGATTTTTTTCATTCTGTGAATGGCGTTTTGAACAAGTCAATGTAGTCTTGAAGATGCGCATAAAAATCTACGGTATAAATAAAGACGCCAGGATCCGCGGCGCTATTAACAATTTTTTTTTCCAGGGACATACCTTTTTTATCTTGTCATTTGAAAGATAATTTCATTCTGAACTTTCACCGTCAGCGATCTGCAGCGTATTTTATATTAATTCTAATCCATTTATTTTTTCTGTATTGTGGTAGTATGCCTTTATTTGGAGACATAGATATGATTTTGTGCCTTGAATTCAAGAAGGCTAATTTTCTAGTCAATGTGCCTCTTCAAATAACTTGAAATATGTGGCTACAGCCACATATTGGCTGCCATTGTGAAGAGATATTCAGATCAAGTATTCGAAAATAAACGGATAGTAACCAAAGGACCCATCAGATATCGCCAGACCTAACGCTCATGAATTACTTTCTGAGGGGTACCCAGGAAAACATGGTATACCATACTGATTCTAATAACTTGGACTATTTGAAAATACAAATAAAAAAATACATGTGTCCAAGTAGACCCTTATATGTTGACCAAAGTAACTTATAATTAAATAGGGGAATTATATAACTTATGTTTGGAAAATAATGGCCGGAATATAGAACATATGATTCGAAATATTCCGTTTGTTTAAAAAAATAATTACTGTTATAAGATTAAATTTTTAATGAATATAATAATGGAGAAATAGTTTGTTACAAAGCCTCCGTCATTTTACGAAACAAAATCTTTCTTGGTCATCTAGCTTGAATGATCCATACATAATTTAGATCATTTCCATATTTCGTTATAAGTTACTTTGGTCCAAATATGAGGGTCCATTTATTTTCGATTTCTCGATCTCAATATCTATTCACAATAGCAGCGTTGTGACATGGAGGCTGATCTTGCTGTATCCACATATTTAATCTTATTTGAAGAGGTAAAGTCTTCTTGAATTGAAGGCACAAAATTATATCTATGTCTCCAAATAACGGCCTACTAGCACAATACAAAAAAAATATAAATGGAATAAAATTAACATAAAACACCCTGCAGATTGCTGACGGTTGATAGTGGTTATAAATTGTATTCCAAAAAAAAATTCAGAGTGGAATTATCTCTCGAATGACATGATAAAAAAGGTATATCCCTGGAGAAAAAAGTTTTGATAGTGCCGCGACGCCTGGCGTCTTTTTTTATTTCGCAGATTTTTATGCTCATCTAAAGTCGACATTGAATTGTTCAAAATGCCATTCACAGAATGCAGAAATATTAGGACGTTTTCGATAAAATTGGGGTTACCAAGATAAGTGAATCACCCTGTACAATATTTCGAGGAGCTTCCTATTTTTTCTCCTCTCCTGAAGTAGTTGGCCTTCATAAATATTGTTTTTTCGAATCTAGAGTTTGGAAACAGATTTCGTTTCACCCAGTAGAAAATGATGTACCTAGTTACTCCTTATATTCCTGAAATTCGAAATATAATCCGAAGTTAATACAAATTTGCCAACAATTAAATAATACTTACCCAAAGCAGAAATAAAATGGGAAATTCATCAATGAACAAACTTCATCAATGCATTGAGTGGATCGATATTGTTGCGGTGAGTGTATTCAGCACGTACAGGGAATGGTCTCATTGTGATGACCACGCAAATTTATTCTCTACTGGAATTCATTCAGAGGTAAATTCAGATTTCAATCGCAATAATTTACACGAGTTATTCAAGACTATTCACATATATCTTAGTGTCGTCCTTCGATCCAATACATAAAGTTTCAGAATTTTATAACCTAACTACTTCGGCTACTTTCAGGAATCTTTTTTTCATCAAGTAAACAAAGATGATTATAAGATATATTTCTTCCCTGAGAAGTCAAAAGAAGAACATTCCCGGGATGTTAGAAAAAAAACTTTTTGATAGTCTTCTCATGCAAATAATTGAATATTTCCCAAGCATTTTGAATACATTGAATCTCTGTTGATAAAAATTGCAAGTACCTACATTCTGAATTCCAAGAGAAAAAAACAGTAGAGGAAAAAAAAGTGCTTGGACATCACGGAATCCTTGAATTTCAGGCTAGCAGAACCTTCAACAAGCAGACTGCTAAGGTGGATAAGATGTTGTCACTGAGCAAGAAGTAGACTGATTTCGGCCCTCTGGCATCCCGTTTCCCTCAGCGGAAATATTCTGATGAAAAACTTCTTCTATTCAACTCAATATAATGAGGCTTTTCGGAGTAACCTAATGCAAATGACTGCATTAATTAATAAAGATTCCTGATAGCCTTCGAAGACCTCTTTGAGAAGTTCATATTACGTCCCAGAAGAAATCGTTTTGAATTTCTTTCTGGTTGAGAATAAAGCATATTCAGTTTGATACAATATTAATACATAGCGTAACACTACCATAGTTATTTTTGTATCTAGTGCACGAAATATACTTTGGTGATCGAGAACTGATAGTGAATATCACCAAAGTATTTCGCGCATGAGATGCAAACAACATTTTGCTACAAACGTCGAAAATATCGTTCGAAACTTCATATAAAAAAGTAGTATCGAACTGGCTTGGACTATTTTTCCCAAATCAACTAATTACTGTAAAAATGGAAATAAAATGGCATTTATTGACAATTATTACAAAGTGTTGAAGTGAAATTGAACAATTCATAAAAGAGGCAGATGACGATACCTATTTGTTGGTTGAGATGAATTTTTGATTATTGCTTCATATGTTTTTTCAATCACTGATTTCCCTTTTTTTCATCAACAATAAAATTTCAATATCATATAAAATTTTCGACTGTGAAATTACAGGATCAAGTGCTGTCACCTCTACGGCAGTTGCCAACAAATCGAAAATGGATGGTCTTCCAACTCCCAAAAATACGATATTACGAGCTGAATCTGAGTTATCTGGTATAGAAATAAATATTGGTTCGTGCACAGACTGCACCATAAATGTAAACATTGTAAATAATGAATAAAATTAGGTGGTGTTGCATTTTCTCACAATTTGAAAGCCTTTATTATTGTTACACATTAATTAATAAATAACTTCTTAGATTTTCACTTGATTGAGGAACATAAAGGTTAAAATATAAAAATTCCATATAGTTCACATACAGTGTGTTATGTAACTATTTCGTACACTACTTCCCGCACGATGTCATGGTGATGAAGAAAAATTGAAGAAGGATCATATTGTTGTCAATGCGCGAACTGTATCATTTTTTGACGTTTGTAGAAAAGAATATTTTTAACATCTGTCATATTCAGCAAAAATATTGATGTTTGTGTAGTATGTCAGACTTATGCTCAGAATGTGTGTCGTGAAGAAGTGAGGGTTAATCTGTATGGGAAAGAATGCATATGCAAAAGCTACAACGAATCAGTAAAGGCCGATTAAAAAAGATGCGTCAAGTTTGTGACACTAGTGGAACTTTGATATGAAAATATTTTGTGCCCATTTTGTGCATACCGAATTGTGCCGTTTGTTGTGAGTTCTGTGCGCATTTAGTTTCCGAAATATTTTGAGTCTTCAGTATGAGTCACCAACTTGTCGCTGTAACTCATATGTGGAATAAATTGTGAATATTTTGTGCACAATTTATTCCATGATTTATGCATGATTTACGAATGGTCTTCTCTCAGACCTCTGGCACTCATGGCTTTTATTATGCCCCCTTTTGCAAGTTCTCTTTGGTCTTCCTCCCTTTCTTCGATATGGTGGTATCAACTTCATTGAGGTCTTAGGCAGCCGATTGTCGTTTGAACATGTCCATACCATATCAGCTGTTTTTGCTCCATGTCTGTGATAATCGAACCATCTATTCCCATTCGCCATCTTATGTCGTCGTTTCGAACTCTATCTCTCCTTGATATACTCAGTGATCTCCGAAACACATCCATCTCAGTTGCCTCAAGTTTCCTTCCATTCTGTGTCGTTATTCTCCTCGTCTCCGCTGCATAAGTCAAACTGTTCTTAATGAATGTTTCATAAATATTATATTTACGTCGTTTCCCGGTATCATGAATCCGCAGTACGCTGTTCAGACATCCTATTGTTCTCCTGGCTTGTGTTATTCTTTTTTTGATCTCTCTGTCATCTTTACCAGACGTGTCAAATTCCACTCCCAGATAGGTGTACACTTCGCAACTTTTTATCTCATCATTTTTCAGCTGGATGTTAGATGGTTCTGCTCCTATAGATAGATATTTCGTCTTCTGCGTGTTGCGTTCCAATCCCCAAGGTTTCGTACTCTTCCTGTAGTTTTTGAGCCTTATATTGCAGGTCGTCCTTATCGTTCGCTATAATAACTGGGTCATCAGCGAATTGCAGAGAATATAGGCATGTTTCTCCAATATCGATGCCCAACGTGTTACACTTTCTCTTCCATTGGTACAACGATCTTAAATAGTGTAGGTGATATACAACAACCTTGGCGTAAACCCTTATTTTCTAAGAACCTCTCTGACAACTTGTCGACGACCTTTTTTCCAAATGCCGTGCCCTCATATAGGTTCTTAAGTGCTTTTATGATGGTATGATTTATATTGGTTCTCCAATATCGATGCCCAACGTGTTACACTTTCTCTTCCATTGGTACAACGATCTTAAATAGTGTAGGTGATATACAACAACCTTGGCGTAAACCCTTATTTTCTAAGAACCTCTCTGACAACTTGTCGACGACCTTTTTTCCAAATGCCGTGCCCTCATATAGGTTCTTAAGTGCTTTTATGATGGTATGATTTATATTGGTTTCCTCGAAAACTTCCCACAGCATCTGAACAGGTATCATAGGCCTTCTAGAGATCTATGAACATGAGATGAGTTTCCTGGTTAACGGTTGTCCTTTTCTGTATGATTTGCTTCAGACAGAAAACGTTATCATTGCACAAATTTTTACATTATAATAATAATAATAATAATATAATTTATTGATCCTCTCAGACATAACAATTTTATGTATAGGACAAGTCATAAATAGGTAATAATCAATTCACAAAATTTTCCAAATTATCGTACAAGTACTCATTCACACTGTAGTAACATTTTTGCAAAAGTAATGACTTAACTACTTTCTTAAATCTACCAGGAGTTAAGGCTTGTAAGTTAGGAGGGAGATGGTTAAATAACTTGATACCCTGATACATCGGAGACATTTCAAATTTAGAAATTTTATGCTTAGGAAACGACATAATTCCCTTGTTTCTTGTGTTATGACAATGAAAACTAGAAAGTTTTTCAATATAATTCTCATTCTCCTTCACGTATATGAGACATCTCAAAATGAAAATAGAGGCCAACGTAAGAATACCATTGTCAACAAAAAGGGGTCTACAAGAAGACCGCGGAGCAGAACCGAATATCATACGCAATATTATCTTCTGTACTATGAATACTCTATTAACTTCCGAGGAATGTCCCCACAATAAGATATTATAGGACAAATGACAATACACCAAGCTGTAATAGGTGCTAATGAGATATTTCACAGGAAGAGTATTTTTTAATCTTGACAAGGCATAGTACGAACTATTGAGCTTTTTGCACACAGCATCAACATGTGTGTTCCATTTCAGATGTCGGTCAATATGAACACCGAGAAATTTAATGCTATCATTTAATGGAAGGCAGGTGTCCCGAACACGGAACACAAATCTTCCGGAATCAATACTTGAAAGTGTGAAATGAATGCACTCCGTCTTGTTGAAATTCAGCATAATAGCATTCAACCGGCACCATTCAATGAAGCCCCGCACCAAGACTTCACATAATTCTTGCAACTCCTCTAAAGATTTCGCGGAAACAGCTATAGAAGCGTCATCTGCGAACAATATTATTGTGACCGTCTTCAGCGACAATAATTGCTGCCGATGAGACGACTTGAAAATTTCATTCCTTAAATAAATTGGAAGATCATTTATGAACAACAAGAAGAGGAGCGGCCCAAGGACAGAACCCTGTGGTACACCCAGCCTCATATCATGTTCACCAGATAGAGATTCCTGAACTCTTACGGAGGCCGTTCTACCATTCAGATAACTGCGAATCCAGTCTAAGAACACTGAAACCAAAATTCCAGGAGTGGCTCACCAACTTGAGCAGCAAAGAAAAACATATGATTAACAGCGTCAAGTTGGTGAGTCATATTGAAATATCTCGAAAACAGAATGGGCACAAAATTCATAACATACGGCAAATTGGCAAAAATGAGCACAAATTCCCAGAATCTTTTCATATCAAAATTTCACTAGTGAGTCACACCAACTTGACGCACTCCCCTTCATTACTGATTCTGCATATTTAAAACCCATAAATACACTCATCTTCTGCATGTCCGTTTTTTTCCGCAGTATTGGCAGCTCCGTGGTTTGTTGTGCTGTTGATTTGATGTTGGTTTTGACCTTGCTCTATCACTTGTGAGTGGGCGATGCTTCTGCTTGTAACCTCTACCATTGTTGACGTCACTATTCTCACTTCTTCTGTCTGTGCGAACATGATTAACCATTTCTTCTTTCACGACTGAAATGCGATAGCTTTGTTGGGTGGCCATCTCGTTTTCGGCAACTTCGATTGATGTGGTTGCTTTTTATCCAGCATTCTCTGAAATAGGCCTTTTCTCGAAAATGCATATGAATTTATCTTCAAGTAGCACCCCCAACTCCGTTACAAATTCACGAGGAAACGCAAAGCTACGAACTCTTACGGAAAATTCCCTAATCGTCTCGCCCGCGTTTTTCGAAGCATTATAAAATTTGAATTTATCGGCTATCAGTTATTTTTGCGGTGTGAAATATTCATCCATGTTCCATTCACATACGTATGATTTTTTTGTTTCTGTCACATCGCATGCATTCTCCCACGTCAACATATTGTTACAGTGCAGGAAACCAAATTTAGAATATTTGACTTTTCGAATCTTCTTCGTCCTAAAATGATACCCCGTCAATTACATAGTTGAATTAAAATAATGTTCACCCTAACACATAAATTGATTCATTTTATCTTAAACGTTAACACATAATGGAATGATATCTCAGTTCAACAAACTAATATTTTATTTATGTTTCATTTTCGAATTTTTAATCTCAATATCTCTTCACAATGGCAGCGTTGTGACATGGAGCCTCATCTTGCTGTATCCACATATTTAATCTTAGTTGAAGTGGCAGATTGTTTAGAAAACTAGCCTTCTTGAATTCAAGGAAGAAAATCATATCTATGTGTCCAAATGAAGGCATACAGAAAAAAATTAATGGAATAGAATTAACATAAATCAAGCTGCAGTTCGTAGACGGTTAGAAATGGATAAAAATTGTATTCGAAAAAAAGTTCAGAATGAAATTATCTTCCGAATGACATGATAAACCAGGTATGTCCCTTGAGAAAAATTTTTTGATAGCGCTGCGAAGCCTGACGTCTTTATTTATTCCGCAGATTTTTATGCGCATCTGAAGCCAACATTGACTTGTTCAAAACGCTATTCACAAAATGAAAAAATATTCGGACATTTTCGAGAAAATTGGGGTTACCAAGATAAGTGAATCACCCTGTACATACCAGATAATTGTTAAGTCGACGATAGTTTAGTTTGCTTTGTGCTTGACAAGTTTATTGAAAGTGGTTCGCCTCATTCAAGGAGACGTGAAAATTATTTTCTGGCAATCATGTAATTTGAAAAGCATTTTGTTTTTAAGTCCTCTTATATTTTAACGTTTAGATTTTTTTATACAATTCATAATCGACCTTTAATGGTGCCCATCAGATTAATACTAACTCCTGTCTTATGAAGATCGCCTTCGCATCTTAGTCTTGGTCACCTTTCCTTAACGTAGTCGAAGGTGTGATCTCATTTTCACTTCTCGAGCTCTGAGTGGACATATTTGAGAGGAGATTCGTAACATTTTCAGTCTGAATTCAAGAGGTCATCGTTTCAAGCTACATGAGGGAGCATTCAAATCATCGCCACGTCAGATGTTTCTTGATGATGAAATTTTCAACTCGTGGAACCAGCTAGCGTCAGCAGTCTTTTTTCATATGTTTATAGGTTCTCACAACCTTTGTTACTAAATGAATAAATAAATTTATATCACTGAGAATAGGTAGCACTCAATTAATTTGGAGTCTTTGCTTTCCTCGTTGTTGAAACCTTGATTGAATTCGTATTATTTAGTTTGGATCTTAGTTACCTTATGTTTTGATTGACAAGAGAAAAGGTGTTACTCTCAAGTTATTTTTAGAGAGAACTCATCTTTTGAGAGGGTGCAAGAAGATGAAAATTCGGAAGCAGTTTGTACGTTGAGAGACAATTTGAGAAGGGTACAACTAAGAGTACTGAGTGTTTTTTTACATGAATCAGCTGGACCTCCTCAAATATTAGCTCTTTGCGATGAAGCATCGACGGGAAGATTAATTGATGAGACAACAGAGAGAAACTTGGATTGGCAGGCCCCATGGAATCTTGATGTCTCAAATGGACGAACAATAAGACTTCCTAGCAAAATGAAGCAATGAAAATTGACCTGAAGATTTCCAGAGCATATGAGGAAAACAGCATTTTCACCATGAATGGTACACGGACGGTGAATAATTCGTCTTTGTCCAGACAAACAATTCGGATGGCAGATATGTCAAAATATTTTCATTTGAGAAATCTTCCGATCAATGATGCTCGTGATGTCCAAACTGTTCTCTTAGTTGGACAAGATAACATTGATTCAATCGTTCCTCATCAAATACGCTGTGGCCCAGAAAATTCTCCTCTTGCTCTTGCAAGTAAATGTAACTTGGGATGGGCTATTCATGGCCTTTGTCAAAGATTCTCGGACGATAGGAAAATACACGAATTTCTTTATACCATTCTACACATTTCTGATGAAGTCAGTAATAAAAAATCGGATAGGTATGATGTGAATTTACCGAGTTTTTCAGAATAACGGAAATATGATCAGTCTCCTGCATATTAATTACTATTTGAAATCGAATAATTATGTTCTAGAAAATAGGAGACATCAAGAAACCAGCAATGTGAGCTTCTAAGGGAAGTAACTAAGTTATCCTCAAAATTGCCAAAATTAGATTCATACTCAAAACAGGAACCTGATGAAAATGACTTCAGCGATAGGCAGGAGATGAAAGTGGGTCAAATCAAAAGGGAATATGAATTTTTAACAACAACAGGAGAGCAATCAGAGAACGTTTCTCACGATTAAATTGTATCATGGATTTCGAATTACAGCAACCCTTTGAGTTCGATCTTAAGATGTAGCTGCAAAAATATTTGTGGCAACTGTACCTTCTCGTGTATATGGCTATCATACTAAAATAATTGTTGTGAATTTCAATGAATTTGATCCTCATGCCAATTCCCAGAACAGATATTCTGCAATTGTCAAAAGTATAACGGAAGAACAATTGATCCCCGTCAACAGAGTTGAGGAATGTTCAGATGATATCGACAATATTTATTTTATCCTGGCATCTAACCTGACCGAAGAAATAGCCGAATGATTCCGATGCCGAAATTCTACAAATGTATTTCAGTGCCGGTGCTACATGTCTATGGGTGACGATATACCGTCAGTATGCAGGGTCACGGTACACCTTGAAGAAAGACATCATATGTGCTACTTATTACTGAAGATATGTCACAAACAATACAATCATGTATGGAAGCACAAATTGCCTCACTTTTGCTACCGGTGCGGTATTGCCTGCAGAAACAAGCCGGACATGTTCTGAAGAAACGGAAAGAAGACCGTGGTGTGCAAGAGATGTCGGCAACAGAAATGGCCGCAGGTTTTCTACTTTTGCATACTTCCGACGATTATCAACTGCGAAAAATGCGGCTTGATCTTGACCAAAGCTGTCTAATTAAAGGTCCCCAAGAAAATCCACTCCGAAGAACAGCCTCACTGTTACTCCTTTGAGAGATGTGTGCAGAGTTTTATATGAAAAAAATTGCTGCGGAATCACGTACCACTGCTGGAGAAGTCAACAGAAGAAGACTACGAAGAAAAGAAGGATGTGAAAAAGAATAATGTCGAGGACGTGACCATCCACATTATAGCCGTAGTGGACCAGTCGAAGCTTAAGCAGCTACAACAACAGGGACAACAATCTCTCAAGATATTCCTGGAAGTTTGCACGAGTATATTCACTCCAAGAACAGATGGGAACGTTTGTCAGGTGGTCAAGATATGCCTGGAAGTTAGGACAAGTAACTTCAATCCAGGACCGAATAGGACGGTTGATGTGCTGATGTTAAAATGACAAATGCTGAACACTGTTCCCAGTCACGAAAATATGTTGATTAGTGCTAGGAGAAAAATAGTTTCTCTAGCTGGGGGGAGGATGTTGAAACCTTGATTGAATTTGTATTATTTAGTTTGGATCTTCGATACCTCATGTTGTGATTGACAAGAAAATAGTTATAACTGTCAAATTATGTTTAAAGAACAGACGTCGAATAAACTTTGAGAGAAGAAATCGAGTTTCATTGGCGAGATTGAGACAAAAAGATAGCTTGGTAATAACATTATTTTGGACAATATTTTCATTGTGCTTGAAAATAATTATCCTTTGGTGGACGGAAAAGTAATTCATTCTTGACATGGCAGCTCTCTCCCCTCCGGCGAAGAAGGAGTACAACTTTTCGATAATCTTGTTATTCAAAAAATCACCTTCAATCAATAATATTGTATGGGGCATCTACGCCGATCAATGAGAATCAAATGAACGTGAAATTACATACAAGTGTTCGTTTACTCCATTAGCAAGAAAGTTAATTGCCTTTGTTCATTGTGCTGATTTAAGAAATCAACTCTTTCAGGTGAGTAATGTTTCCAGGAATACTTCACCAACGATATTTCATGAACCGACGGGATTTTTTATCAATTGGATACGTGAATTGATTATGTTCGAAGACTTTGTCAGCGACGTTTTTTTATTCGGATCAATGATAACCTAATGCAGAATATTATTGTGATTCAACCACAAAAAAGGGACACTCCTAGGGAAAAAAGATTAAATAAGGTGATGATTTTATTCAGCGAACGATGACCTGAAATTTTCTTATTCAAAATCTGAGAAGAAAATATTCCCAGATGACGGGCGTAAATTGCAGACTTATTCTTTAAAATATTCTCCCAGTGATTCATAGGAGGTTTGAGTTATGGAGGTTCCGTAATATGGCGATGCTAATTTCCAGATCCATGCGCCCTCGAGATGCTCTAATTAATCATCTGGAAGCTTCTGCGTTCAACTTTGCGCTATCTTGGGATGTGAAATATAAGAAGGAATCGGATGTATTCGACGAGACCACATGTTACCGAGTATTCGAGGAGGTCATTCTCAAATTATAACAGGCTAAACTGTTCGGATGATATGATGGTTTTCTTTCTAATACGCCGAATGGTGTTCACAATACTCAGTGCACCCAGTACGAACCCACGAATCCAGCTTCAATAATTTTTTAATTATAGGGGCGGCTCAGATTGACTCCACCTATACTGATAGTGATATAAGGGATGAAATAGCCGATAAAAGCTCAGTACTGCATCCTATGTTTCTCCAAAAGGTTGAGGAGATTTCGGTGCGCAAAATTATATACCAACTCGAAGATTTCAAGGCGCCAAGACCGGATAAATTTTGAATGAAACATTGAAAATTTGCTGTGAGTACATAGCAGAACCCTTGACTTTTTGTTCGATCTCCCCTCCAGACAAAAGAGGTGCCCTATCATTTCCAGTGCGCAATTCTCGAGCCCATTCACAAAGATGGAAGTGAACTCAACATGAACAATTATCTTCCGATTTTGCTGATATCTTGCATTGTTTAAGTGTACGAGAAATTACTGAAAACGCGAATTGTTGCTTGTCTCGATGAAAATGGTAACATCTCTTGTTCACAATTTAATTTCCGGGACAAAGTCTCAACGCAATATGCTCTCGCAATAGTAAAATCAAAAATATATCGGGCCATGCATTCCAGTCGACCGTGCATAGGTGTTTGTTTTATCTTACGAAGGCTTTCGATGCGGTAAGCTATAAGTTCAGGTAGAATCCTTCAAATAATAGAAAATAGCCTTGAAGACAAAAGGCAAATGGTGGAGATAGATGAAGTCCTAAGTCCCGAAAGGACTGTACTTTGTGGGGGGCTCCAAGGCACCGTTTTGGGATCTTTTTTTTTTCTGATTTATATCAATCAACTACTGAGAGTGCAGACCACAGGCAGTATTTTGTTGTCATCATCATTCTTCTGATGACACAGCAATAATCTATGAAGCAGATACTTGGGAGGGACTTCAAGAAAAGGCTAAAAGAGACATGAACAAAATTTTGGGATGGTTCAGGCGTAATCTGCTCACCGTCAATTTAAAAAATACCGAGATATTAACTTTCACTTTCCATGGGTCAGATGAACCAGACTACACTATCAGACTAGGAAATGAAGATATTCCTCTTGAAAAAAAGGTTGAGTACCTGTTGGTCGACATCGATAGTTTCCTAAAATGGAATAAACACGTTGCTGCACTTTCAAAGAAAATTCGGTCCCTCATATATAGATTTTGCCAGTTCCGAAACTTGCTCACAATCCCCAAATTGAAAATATTATAACATGGCCTTGTGGAATCCCTACTCAAGTACCGAATTCGCCTGGGGGAGTGCGACGCTGCCATGTTCTTCCACTTGAGATTCTATAGAAGAGAATCATGAAGGTTATGTTGGCGACCAATTATTCATGGATGCGGGAGTGATGGACATTAGAAAGATCTACGCACGTTGCATTCTAACGTTCTGTAGTCGCGAAAAGTTTCTTTTATTAACCGTAGGGCACATCCACAATCAAGAAATGAAAACAGTATATATCTACCATGAGCTAAAAAATCAATCAATCAATGCTTCTATTATATTGCCTCTCGTCTGGTGAATGCTCTATCTGTTCAACTAAGGGGTTGTATGCACTTTATTGTTTGAGGAAGAAGGTGACAAAATCGCTGATTGTTGCCGAGAAAGGAGAAATTTGCTCCATCGTTTCCCCTGACAACATTTTATGAGGTCATGTGTGTCTGTGTGTGAATGTTTTGCGTATGAACATGTGTGCGTGTGAAGGTCGGTTGTATCGACAACTGATTGTGGGATGAGCACCGGGGGTGTCAAACAGTTGGTCTTCAGTTGTTGACCTGTTGCTTTGTTACTCAGAATTGAATGGTGGTGTAATTCATAAAGAAAGAACCTCTCAATGACAAGCTCTCCTGACCCCCTCTGTTTGTTAAACCAGATTATTTGTTTTCATATTTTCTATTTTAGAAAAGCTTGATAAACATTGTTATTTTATTATCATTGTATATTTCATGCAACATTTATGTAATTGATAGAAAAGAATAATTCTCCTTGCGAAGAATCAGTCTCTGACACCAACCATACAAGTTGTTTCAACAAAATGTGATCCTCTCTCTAGGAGACAGAAAAATAATAAATAAAAGGGGTTCGTTCAGTAAAAAAATTTTCGTGGCACTATTCGTTTTCAGGGTACAGGGTTGGAGAAAAAATATATGTATATACATTTTTTACGATTTCTCCGAATCCACTGGAAATATTGTAATGAAATTCGATACGGATATGTTTTGGAAGCTGATAAATCTAATGAATTGGTTTTTATGTCTGATTCCCATAGAGTGAGCCATTAACACGGTTCATGGCAAGTTGTTTCGAATATAAGTTCTTTTATATTGCATTTATTCAGCTTTATTTGGAGCCATCTTGAACATCATCTGGGGGCACGGTAGTGCCCCCGCCAAGACGAGCCTTGCGAGGCGCGGGCCGGGGCACTACTATATTATCTAGAAGTGTTTCGTCGTAATTTCGGACCCTCCTAACTCGAGTTTGGAATACAGCAGATGAATGAAATTCTCAGGATGTGATGCCAATAGTGAATTCATCAAACGTGCAAAGTTTCAAGTGCATAGGTCGTACACTCCAAATTTTATAGATATCTAAAAACACCCGATTTCGTCACTCATTCACTGATGATCATAAAAACTGTTAGGGTACTTCCCGATGTCCTGTGAAGTTGAAATTTGGTATGTGAGCTAGTTTCAGTACACAAACATCGGAAAAATTCCCAAACTTGAAACTTTCATCCCCCAACCCTTAGAACAAGTGGGTGTATAAGTGTGGATGCTTGGGATCTGAAATTTATGCATAGGTACTGCTCGTTATGAATAATAAAATAGATATTTCCTAATTTTCAGTAACTCAGTTCCCACATTTCAAATAAGGGGGTGAAGTCTGGCAAAACACCCCATAATATGTATTTTTAACAAATAGAATTTGGCGTCTTTTCAAGTAAATGGATGTTATATTGTTGTTTTATATTCGTCTTGATGTGGTTCCCCACGTATAACCACAACCACATTTTTCAATGTATATAAATATAAATAATTATTATACTCTCGTCGTGGTTCATACATACGGGATTCAGCGGAGGAGCAGGGAGCCTGCTACTCTGCGATTCAAACAGAGGCGAGAGTTGCCGAATACGACCGAACTCAATAGCAGAAAGTATAAATTCACGTCATATCGGTCGCTCTCGCTCGCTCAATGGAGAGGAATCGTTCTGACTGGTTCTCCGGATTCAAAATTCGACGGATTAGAATTTGAATGCGCTGAAGTGTCTTTCTCATTGAAATATTGAGTATTGAATGTTCTTAGATAGATATAGCATACATACATTATTCGTCTAGAATATCTTCTGAAGGGTTGTTTGAGTTCAAGATAGTTTTATTTAGATTTGATAGGCTTGAACCTAGGTAGATACCTACAGGTATTGTCTTCACTTTGAATATTGTTGTTTTCAACAATGGATTGTGAATTAGTTTCATTCGAAATAGATCTGGGACCTCTTTGTCATCGTCTGGTTCATATTCCGGGGGATGGTTAATGTCTTTTTTATTCCTTGGCATATTAAATGTATGACAAAATAGACCTTGAGGTGGCCTTGCAAATCAGAACTGCTATTGTGCGATATGTTGTAGTCAACTGGAATGACCTACAATTGTATACTTGTTCCGAAAATAGGGACTTTTATCGTGATCATGATTGTTATTCACGGGAAATGTTGAATAGCAATACCTATGGCGGTACCTCTGAACTGATGGCTGCAGCAGCTATTTATCCGTTCACCTTTGAGGTCTATCAAGATAACATTTTGAGAGGAACTTTTTCTCATATTGGCGGTCCTGTTAAACGTTTGCGATTTAGTGGACTTTCTTTGAGTGGACACTATGAAGTCCTCGTTCCGATTAATGTTTGTCCAACATCCAATAATGTAGTTTTCACCCCGAAGAAGGCAGGGAGGCCTAAAAAAATAAGGGAGGAAGACCAAAAACCTCCGAATTATCCCTAAATGAGCAGATTCGGCAGGCTGCAACGAACTATCGTAAAAATCATGCTGAAAAACGAAAAAATACCGTTCTGAGTTATTCTCAATCGCACGGTGAGCAACATCGTGAATCTGTAGCGCGATATTCAGCTTCTCATCCATAGGTTAATCGTAAGGCAGTTGCTCGATACTTGGTGCCCCATCCGGAGGTTAACCGTGAGGCAGTTGCTCGATACTCTGCCTCTCACCCAGAAGTTAACCACGAAGCAGCGCGTCATAAAAGATTAAACGAAAAATTACTATTTAAAATGAAAAATGTTGAGCAAATGATGAAAATTTTAAGTTTTAAAATAAACGATAGGCTGGAAGCTGAAAGATTAGTTAAATGGTCTCTTTACAAAAGATAACGAACTTTAGGTAGTCTATTAAGAACTGCTGAAAAAATAAAGAATACTTGTATGTCTGCTTTAGAAAGGTTGAGAGAATGTCCTTATAATATAACTGTATATGAAAAACTTGAAATGTTTCTCGGAAAACTTGAGCATCGAAATAACTAGGAAACATATTATAGAGAGTATGCTTATAAAGTTTACAGTTACCAACACCCAATCGCAATTGATGACACAGGCAAAGCCGTGTTTGAAAAAACGGTAAAGCATAGTAAAGGTTTAGTATGGAGTTGTAATAATGCCATATGTGCATTAAATGAAGAATAAATATTTCAATTAGGAAGTAGATTTGAAGAGTTTTACTGTAAATCACCAGCAGAGCTGTATCCACTATATTTGAACAGACGTCTTAAGGCTCATATTTATTACATTAACAAGGTAAAGTCCAATTCTCCGCGATTAAGAACGATTATCAGAGAAATGTATCAACTACAAAGTGATTGCGATCAATTGAAAGAAATTGATACTGCGTTAAGAACCGTAAACCCGAATAAAATAAAAGAATTAGGAGAAAATTCCGTACCTGAGAGTATAGAAGTTGAATGCACCGAACATCGAGAAATTGTGGAAGATTTTAATATCAAAGAGTTTGGGGATTCATTCAAATTACTTTCTAAATAAAGTTTGGATACACCTAAATTGGATTGTATGTCCTGTAACAAACTTTACTACTCTGAATCTTTTACGAAAGCCTATTTCTTCGAATGCTTGGTAACAGCTCATTGAATACTATATTTCTAAAAATATGGATCATATATGTCACACATGTCTCACTAAGATGCGAGCTAACCAAATTCTAGCTATTTGTGTCCTTAATGACTTGTTTGTCGATGCAATTCCTTCAGAGATAAGCCAGTTAAATGATTACGATTAATACAGCGTGCAAAGGCATTCCAAGTAGTCGTATCGATGAATCCAGTAGCGAACAAATCTTTGCCAAAGCGAAAAATGGTGAAAAAATGTAAAGATAGAATTTACCTTTGCTTCTAGAGGAAACATTGGATAAATTGCCTCAGCCACAAGATCCCATAAACAAGAACCAAGAACTTTACATAATGATACGAGGACGACTAACAAAATCTAAGATTATTTGGGAAGATATAGTTTATATTGATAAAGTATATGCCGCACTTTGTTACTTGAAGAAAATGAACCCACTTTACTTTGAAATAAAATTAACAAATATTCCTAAACATTTATTTCAAACAATCAATAGAAATCTACAATATGTAGTCGAAGAAAATAATGATAAATTTGATCAAAATAATAAGAAAGCTTTTGATCCATTTTTGAAACAGATAAAAGTAGATAGTAACTCAATAGATTACGAACAATATACTATATACCCAGTGTATAAAAAAAGAAACAAAGCATCAATTTCAGATCTCTATCAAATGAAGACAGTGAATACAACATCTATCTATTCCACAGACAAGGATCTTGATGTGAAATGTTTTTCCTATTTGTTCCCAAATGGAAAATACGGCCAATTTCATACACGTCCACAAAGGCTAACGTCAAGTGAATATATAAAATCCAGATTGATGTCCAAACATTCAAGATTCAGATTAGATCAACAATATTCATTTTTTTTACTTCACGACACGAATGTCCGCCAGTTAAATTCAGGTATATTCTATGAAATGAATACAGTCAATCAGAAACAAATTGTAACTGCTGGACAGTATCTACAAACATTGAATAATGATGAATTGGAAGGAGATTCAACTGCTCTATTCGCTAAACTGCGAAACACTGAGCAGTATTGGAAAAAACCCAGAAACGACGTGATCTGCATGACACAACACTATAGACCAGCCACTTGGTTTCTGACTATGAGCCCGTCAGAGTGGTTGTGGGACGATTTGAGAGAATAATGCTCTCATTGACATAGGGTCATCCACGTTGACTTGAGGACAAGCTCATGTAGCACTCTCTCGAGTGAATAATTTGCAAGGTGTTCACCTTATAAACATAGACTATAGTTGTATAAAAGCAATCAGCTATAGTTGAATATAAGCGTATCGGCCTGATTTATCGATCATTGTCAGCAGGAAAACCAAAATGAAAAAAGGCACAGATAGGGAGTGGACTATGAAAAGAGGCACATCTGAAGCTCAAGAAATTAACTCGAAGAAAAAAGAAAAACTGATCAAAAAAGGGAAAAAATGAACACAAAATAAATCAACAAGAAAAACTGAACCTTATAAGATAGATAGATGATGCCCTAATACTTTGTAAAATTGCTCAATCTCATTAATGAACCCATTTAATATATTATTTATTATTTGAAATAGGGACTTGTGAAGTTAAAGAGTATAGAGTTAGCAGCTTGGCTCCACATGAGATCTGATAACTTTTTGATAATGTGAGGAATATGGCCTCGTCTTGGCAATATTTTACATGAAAATGTTTTTGGTTGGATTCAATTTTACTTCTGATATAATTCGATACTGTGCACCGTTTTCGGAATAATATTTTGATTTGAGAATCATCGATGCTGGTATAAAATATTTGTGTGGACTTTCATGACAATGTTGCAGGTAGTTCTCGAAAAATCGTAAAACCTGTGTAAATATTTTTTTCATCGACCTGTATCTTCAATGCGGATGTGGCGTTACGAAAGTGTTTTTCAGTTGTATATCCATCCTAAAGAGAAAATTGCATTTTGTCGAAAAACATTGCATAATCTCGTCGTAGGAGAACTCTTATCCTAGCAATATCAGTTTCACAAATAAGGTCGTGGGTAATTTTCGATCCAATTTTGATTTCATTAATCTTTTTTATGTTTCGGATCGCTGAATACGAAATAAAAATATGAACATTAGCTAGTGAATAGTAAATTAAGAGGCGAAATATTTCAGGAATCTATTCGTTTTCATTCTACCCAGTTTTCTATTTCTTCGTTCTTGTTACTCTACAACTCGAGAACTGTTTAAAGCATTCATTCCATTCCTAATTTGTGAAAGTTAATTATTGAACTTGATGTTTTATTGCTACGGCAAATAAAAAATTTTGGGCCAAGTGGACGGGGAGTAATAGATTAATCATTATTAATGTAGGTTATCGGTGTGTATCACAGTATAATAAATGAAAAATTCTCGTTAGGGATGATCACAATTCATTAAAATGTTTGGTATATTGGATTATTATTTGCCGATGTTTCGCACACAAATGGGGCATTCTCAAGACAATTTTTATCATGAGTATAAACATCATGAATAAATCATAATTTTGAAAAAAAAAAAACAAAATATAAGACAATGAGACATGAGAACATTTTTCATAAACATAACCTTGCATTCCTGATGACAAGGGTACAAAAAATAATAACATTATAGCAAAGTCCGTAATGAAGTTATGACCCCAAATTCAAAATTATGCTGTGACATCTGCGGTGAGTTGTTGAACCCTGAAAACCAAAATGTATCAAGGTGACTAACAGAAAAACTCATTATACAGGGATCTTCCTCGAAAATGCGATCTGAACAATACGGTGTCTATTAAGGATTTATAAGGATTTCATACTGACTTGAAATTGAGGAAGAGTCGGTTTTCAAATTCACGTTATTTTCAGAGCAGGTTTTATAGAGAAATTCTAGGCATAACGGTTTCCAAAAGAGTGTTTTCCTGTCTAAGATATCCAGCGTTTGAAATCGAAGGTCTGTGAAGTTTTTATCGAATTTTTGCATATACCGGAATGTGAGTAGTTTAGTTTTCTCGTATTATATTTATGTTGGGATATTCTTTTCTTGAGGTATTACCATGTTTGACCTATGTTATATGCGGCATGTATACAGTTTTGGCATTTTATCTTATACATGACATTGCTTGTAAGGGAAATGTCTTCTACCTGTTTCAACCCACTGAAAATATTTGAGTTCTTATTAGAAGGCGTCAAAAATGATATGATGGTATGACAATCATTTTTCTGCATTATTTTCTTACGCCCTTTTCAATTGACATGAAATACGGAAATTTCACATATAGGTACATTGTAAGCAGAGGGTGTAGAACTAAGAGAAAACATGGCATCAGATCTGAAAGGTGGAGGGATTCCGTTGAAACCTCTGTTTGATGTTAGGTATCTCAATCTTTTTTTATTGTATGGTTTAAGTAACCGATAGGATATGAGTTTTTTTAATATTTCAATGTTAGGTTTGTGGAACTCAGCATCGGATAGCAGGATTGCCCTGTTGACTAAGTTACTAATCGTTGAAGTCTTATATTTCTTAGAGTGGTACGACACAAAGTCAAGTAACGACAAGACCAGGTGTCGTCTATTTACCAGTTGAAAATGAGCTTGGCGTCCGCGGAGATATCTGAAGTGAATATTATTCTTTTTGCTTTCAAAGTTGTCCTCAATTCGAGAGATACTCACATCAATAGGTGTGTTGGCATATATCGAACGATACAAGTTTTTTTGTGTTCGAGTTTACGTATATTCTCAATGAGTTCGAAGGAATTTCAATTTTTACGCAATTCATAGTTTCGAAACAGATCAATAAAGAGTGGCAGAATTCCTACGGTTTTATTCAACAGAAGATTGCTTGTATTAAATCAAGGCGGATGTTCACTATAACAAAAATTTTTCAGCCCTTCTTCCGAACTATCACCCTTAAAAAGTGGTGAGTAAAGTTCAGTAAAATTCCGGTAAAGCTAAAAACTTGAAATTCTGTAATTCCTATATACTCTGAAAGCACTAATCACGGGGTGTAACCTGTTTTTTCTAGTATTTCGGACGTCGTCGTGGTGTATTTCTCGACGTTTCACCAGTTCGAGTGTCGCCAGTCGAGAACTAATCCACGACGACGGCCGAAAGGCTTGAAAAAACAGGTTACATGGAACGATAGTTGAGAAAGCCTCCACGAATTCATTAATCAAGGGTTTTTTTCAATTACATTATACGGAGGTGAAATTGGCAACCCTCACTTTGATCATATCGAAACTTTTATCGGAATGAAGTTTCGTGAAATAAAATTACAAACTGAAATCCTTGTTCCGGTACAATTTTTTTAAATCTTGATTTTTTTCCCAGAACCAATTTCAGAAGACAAAACCGCATTTCATAATCATTTCAATTAATTGAGTGGGAGACAGTGAATGTGTAAAATGAGGAAGTATCCCTAATGATTGTTGGAAAAGACCACCACCAACCAAAATACACGAACGTAGTCGACGCTTGTCATGGATTGACATAAACATTTGATGATTTGAGGTGTATTTCCTGGTGAATTTCAGTTCCCAGTTTTTAAGGAAATCATCTCGGAAAGGGGTGGGATGGAGAAATTTCATTACAGAATGGACCTGTCTCCATTTCAAACGAGCATTCAATTCCTGAATTTTGTCGAATGAATTCAGGTTAACCCTGTTTATAACTGAAAAGTATTTTAGAAAGCTGTAGGTGTATGGATTTGGTTGAAGATTGCTCCGAATATTATATGTATTCAAAAATGATATATTTCTTTACTGAAGGAACCGAAAAAATCATAGAAAAGCAATTATCTATCGATTTCCTTTTCTGATAACGGACAAGATAATGCATCAATTCTTTTCTTCAAAATGTAGCAAAAACCTATGTGAGTTCTTCATAAATAAGTATAAAGCTGAAGCAGCAGTTTTCCCGACCTTGCTCATTTAATAACTGAGGTTTTGAAATAGAAATAGACTCGAACAAAATAAAAATTCATTCAATATCTCGGTGGGAGACAATAAATATTAACACCAGAGGAATAAAAATAGGATCGCATTTGTGAGACTTACATAAAGCATGAAATCGTTCGATTCCTATTCTATATTGTAACAAGTATGCCATACAAAGTGAAAATTGAATTCATTCGAATAAATCATGTTTATTTTCATAGCAGTTATAAAATTCTGAGGAATCTAGAAAATATAAATTTCCGTGCTTGAAAAAAAAACTCATAATATTCTGAGTAAGGCCCTGGAATTATCGATATGCCATAAACTGTTCGAAGGACCTCATGAAGAGTACAACCCATAAAATTTTATCGAAATCGGACCTTGCATTTCAGAATTCTAGCTATCTCAAATATAGGTTAATGTTCATGAATCACTAATGAATGGTCTTGGAATAAGAAATAACCAATTTTTTCGAAAAGCCTGGATGTCCTGCATTCACCATTAGCCGATAACCAACGACTCATGCTACGCCCTGTATGACTATGACGAATTTTTAAAAATATGGATTTTGTAGAAGTGAGATGCCAATATCATATTCATAAATGGTATATTTCTTTACTGGAAATGCCGAAGAAATCTTCGAAATTGAATTCTCGAGCGATTTTCTTTTCATGACTTTTTCATAAATGAAGAAAAAACCGTTGAATAGTCGTTCGATAGATTTCCTGATTTCGCGTATTTTGGGGCTAAAAGTGCAGAGAGATTGAAAAATTCTGAACGAATCATAAAAAAAAATTATTTATGAAAAATCATAATGAGAAAAAAGAGAGGCTTGAATTGATTCCATTTCTCCAACGATATGCTCTCTCGTAGACTTCATAAAAAACATCAGATAACATGAAAGAGCTCATGCTTCCCCATGCAATAATGGATGTCCAATCGATTATTTTATGAACGAAATATGGGTCTCATCAAATTCTAGTAGCAAACTCTTTTTCATACTGAAATGAATTATTTTCTCGATTAATCATTCCTCATATAAAATTTTTCAGAATCTCAGAGTTGAAAGCAAATACTATTTGACAAAACTCAAAAGGACAGAACTTCCATAAAACTTCCTGCTTCCAAATCAAATGATTATGCGTTCTATTCATGTAACCCCTTTTTCTCTATTTCAGTATCGTAATTATTTCATTACAGTACTAAAAGTAGTGCTGTAATGAAACTCATTACATGTTTTCAGTTATATTTTTTGTTTTATGGTTGTCTGTACTAACTGACCTCCGATCGAATCAAGTTTCGAATCAAATCAATTCGAATTCCGTGATCTGTCAAATTTCGTATGTCACACGAACTGCCAAGATGCAATATAAAAGTCACTTACCTATCTGAATTTTCATTTGAATTTTGAGAGTATTTCACAAAAATTGACTGAAATAGAGAAAATACCGTCTAATACTCGTTGCAGAAGGCAATTCCAACACTCATGCTATCGAAAACTTGCTCCTTCGTCGCTCGTTTTCGAACTTCGCATTCGTGTTGGAATAGGAGCTCATTCTGCAACTTGTTTAAGAATATCGGAATAAGGAAATTTTGCGTTATTGTCACTGGATAAATTGCAATCAGGCTTATCCCTTATTGGTATTAAAAGAGTCCTCCGAGCATATTGACCGTGGTCCATTAGGAATAATTTGATCTAACGTTTCGCCTACAACGTATCATCTTCATCTTTGTTTTTTCTAAGGTCGGTAACCAGGAGCTATGTGAGAAAGGGGTCTCTTCTAATCTGTTTATGTTATTTTTGTGTTTATAAATTTCAATGGCTCCCATGTTTATCCTGGGTTATTTATATTCGATATTTTAAATAATCTCTGCCTTGGAGAAATCTATGTTTTGTCCATCTGTGAGCGCATGTTCCGCTAGTGTGGATTTTTATGTGTTATTCAATACGTTTTTTTTTTCAATCTCGATTGGGAATAATGGACACTTTTGTGAGGAGTCTTATGACACAACTCAGTACAAGACACAATTCACGTATACCTACCAGAATCTATTTCAGATGTCAAAATCCAATTTTATAGAATGAAATTTAATGAAATGAAACGAAAATTTCAAGGAATCAGCACAAATCAAGCACCATCAACATTTTATTGGCAACCTCAAAAACACTGTTATCAGATTTACAAATTTTCTTGTGTTACTGATTTTTATCATTTTCATCCTTTCTTAGGAAAGAGACTGTGATATTTTTCTGAAAACCCGACTGCGACAAGTTGGCACAGTTGCAGCACAATCATATAAAATAGTTTGCGTCGAAAAACAACGGAAGTTTGTGACTATATTTTACTATAATCTTCAATTTAATTAGCGTGAAATTCGTAAGAATTTCAACGGCACATTTTGCCTACGGTACAATTTTTTGTGCATGTTTTCTTTGGAAAAAAACTTTTGATATATGAGAAAAAAAACTCATATGCTAGGCTATCGCTTTTAATCTCGAATTTTTCGAAACTAGAGGAAAAATTCGATCGGCACAACTCAGTATATGTATAGCCCAACTTTTTCCAGTCATTAGAGTTCGGAGAGTGCTGGGCTGGTACATTTTTTTGGACTTGAGATATCTCGAGAAAATTTAACAACACAGCCCAATTTAGCTCAACAAAATTTTTTTTCCGAAAATCCGAAAGTGCTTGGCCAACTTCACACACATCAAAAAGCTTTCAGGTACTGCTTCTTCATTTAAGTACTTTCTTTTGCTTCATCAGGCCAAATCGTCCAGGAGTATGAAACAGGATGCTGTCATGAATAATGAATTCGAAAGTCGATTAAGAAACAAAAAAGGTTTTGGGAGAAATCGTCTACGAAGAAGTTTTATCTCATTTGCGATCAGACTCCAATGCAATCACAAATTATTAAATAGCTTCTAGAAAACTTGGAAAGGGAATACAGAACGGTGAACCCGATCTCACTATCAGATACAAAAGTGGCGTTCCTTCTATATTTACTTAAACCAAATTTCAATAATAAATCATGTACCAGTCAATAATATATGAATTGGCACATTCTCTGACAAATCTTAGCTCATTGAGGTCTAACTTTTCGGTTTTTTTTTGGTGATGTACAGTCCCTGAAACAGAACATTTTTCGTAAACGAAAGCTTGGGTGAAGTCTGAGGATCGGAACAGTATTGTAGATGTGAACGTTTATACACTGTTGAGTCCGGATAGACAAAACCGTGATGGAGGTGGAGTGTGTTTTTACTTAAATGAAAATATTATCTCCTCTTCTGCAGTATCACAAAACAGGATTGGTGTTTGCAAAGACCGGTCCTTCTCAGGACCAACAACACCCTGATGATGGCAGTGAATGCTTGCCGAATCGTCGGTAAATACGAACAATATAGATAATGGAAATAGCCCAAATAATGTCCCAACAGCTCTGAGGTCTCATCTCTTGTGCAACACAAAAGACGCCTTCAGAAAAAGTTTAAGTGTTTTAATAAAATAACCTATTATCGAGCGCACAGAACATTTTCCGAACGCCTGGAGATAACTCTGAGAGCCTTGCTTGGGGAATGTGAGGATTTCATTGCGAATTCTGAAGACAGCAGAGGACTGTTCAAATATATACGCCCAAGTTTGAAATCAAAGGTCGGAATTTCACTAATGAGAAGACCGGATGGTGAACTTAGTCTCATGGATTTTGATTAGGCAGAAATCTTGGCAGATACAATCTCGTCCATACATCATATAAGAGGAAGACTGATAATAACTGCCTACCGCAAATCCGGACTCCACGTGTGTGTGATAGTCAGAGCTCTGTAAGTTTCTCCTCGGAGAAAATGTTCTTCGCCGGACTTCGATGGTATCACTCCCTTTGTTTTCGGAGGCTGATCCAATGCTTTGTTCTACCCTTTTTTTTCGATCATGTGTGCATCCTTCTAGAGTCGAAAGTTTACGATTGCCGGACATTTGGAAGAGGGCCTCGGTCACTTCCATTTATAAGAGAAGCGATAAAACGGATTCTAAAGCCTTGAGAAATTATCAGATTTCCTCGGGAAATGCAATGCTTCCACCAGAATAACATGGTTCGATGAAGGAAGAGAAAATAGCAAATAGTTTATTGACTTGTGTGAGCTTTTTAATTGCAGCCTTCAACTGGAAGAGATCTAGATGGGAATTTAACTACGGACGACGTGCCTCTATAGAGAAGAAGATAGTGATAGACCGGTTAGAAAAAAGATCTAGAAGCTTGTCTACTTCATAACTGAGTATCGACTGGGTGTTGGCATAATGGATTGTCCTCAATATGTGTTCATTGATCCGATCTCATAGGGCTTTCAGAGTATCAATATCTGGGTTTAGCCTAGAGATCAAGGCTCCACTGAGTGGACTCCAGCCTAGTTTCCGATCTCTCCTAATTTCTGGAAAACTAGTATCAGAGCGAACTTGGTTATCACCTACACCTTTCGATCACGAGATTTTTTGGACGAAAACGTTCAATTTCAGAGTATATTGGTTGTGTCAGTATTCAATGTCTGATTATCATCAGTGCAGCATCTCTTTATTTTCAGGAACTGTTTCTTGCTATTATCAGGTGTGCTTTCTAAACTTCGATTGGAGATTATAAGATCATCAGCACAGGTACGACGTAATGTAATATTTCAACCTCTAGATCCAACCCTTCTTATATCTCAGGGTGCTTGTCGATATGACACGAAGTTCATTGATAGCGTGGAGATTAGCAACAAACAAAATTTATTCGAAGTTTTTTTGGAGTTATGTCCGCAGTTAAAAAAAAGCTCTCCTTATAGTCCTGACTTATCCTGATTGATCAGCAAGAAGTATGTTATCTTTTCTGTCGATAGTTTGGTTCTATATTTGAACCATCGTCGGAAAAAAAATCGTAGAACACTTTGATACGCCTTTGAATATCACCATTTTCTCAAAAAAGTTCTTGAATAATCTGACAAAACCACTGCACATTATTCAATAGATCACTCACAGTGGCTTGTTTTCACGAACGTTAGATATTGTAGAAAATTATGGACTTATTTCCAAGCTATGTTGGTCGGTGAGCTTTTCGAGAGCATCGTGACTGATTTTTGCCGTGAAGAATATAATCAACGTTGATCAACATGGATTCATTGAAAACCGTTCAGTAAACACTAACTTATTTTCATACATATACTTAATATATTCTGGGAAGCATGCACTTTCGTCTTTCAACTGACTCCGGGTATATTATATATTTATATTATATATATATATATATATATATATATATATATATATATATATATATATATATATATGATTAAATTATTTCGGGTACTCGGCTAGGTGGGTAGATTGAAGTAACCAATCGTCAATCAATACATCTATATTTCGGACCAAATGCGGTTCCTTTTTATATGTTCCATTGTAGCATCCTGATGAAGGACCGCATTTGGTCCGAAATATAGATGTATTGATTGACGATTGGTTACTTCAATCTACCCACCTAGCCGAGTACCCGAAATAATTTAATCATAAATTGAAAGAACGGCGAAATCATTTCTATTTTCATTCTATATATATATATATATATATATATATATATATATATTTATATATTGAATTGACCTATCCCATACATTCGTTTTGTGATGTCGAAGGGATCAATAAATGATTATTATTATTATTATTATTATTATTATTATTGATTTCAGTAAAGCCTTTGATAAAATCAACCAAATCATCACGATTCTTAAGCCTACTCGAATCGTTTTGCTGACTATTGCGAAGCAACTGATTAGTTCTTGAATTTTTCCAAGTACTGCTTCGTCACCTTCAGTCACCTTATTTCCAACCATATCATTTTCCCCGTGTATTCGGGGCGTGATATTGATAACAACGATGATTGGTCAACAACACAATAATTGATTGCATATTACTCCACAAATAGGATTGGTCGTCCAGCGTTTTGAAACTAGACACGCGCAAACCTTTTTCGTGGAACGGTCTAGTACATATATTACTTCTTCAATGCTGTACTGAATAGATGAGGACATATAAAAGCTTATCCGTACTTGCAGTTTTCAGATACACTCATCAGATTTTCACGTGGTCTGGTCAGATCTTTTCGCGCTATGGGAGTGAGATAAGTGCTGTTGGCTCGTTAAAGTTGTCGGTTCGAATTCAATTATATACAGGGTGTGTCACCGGGAGTGCCCATTAGAAGTTTATGGAGAAAGAATTATTCGATCAATTTCAAATTTTGTGTAGATATATAAGCCAAGTAGACCCTCATTTATGATAAATTTTCAAATATCAATGACTTCCGGTTTCACCGGAAATGGTATCAACTTTCTTATTTCAAATGGAACACCCTGTTTATTATTAGTTTTTTGGATAGATCTTCGAATGCCACATCAATTTTATGTATCACTCCCTATAGCCATCCAGAGCCGTTTTCGAGTTATTCACTGTTTTGTGAAAAAAAATACAAATTGAGGCACTGAAAATTCAATGAAAGCGCAACTCACAATCTCAGATCTGTTTTTTGAAATGGGTTACCGAAAAGATATCCGACGTCACTCTGTAGAGAAAATAACGTTTTTATATACTGGGAGTTAAAATGAGTGTGTCAAAGTTGGAATTCAAAAAAAGCCAAAAACTCGAATTTTTCAAATGGAAACCGTATTTTTTTTACTCACATAGGAATTTATGGGGTTAAAATAAGTGGAGTGTATTCAGGGTTCCCTATATCAAAAATGTACCATTTTCGGAATATTCAGAAATAACTTCTACGAGCTCGATATTATTATAATATGATCTATGTTCGCCCTTTTATAAAAATCTTTGACTTCTTCAGAATATTTTTCCATGCTTCTGTTGTTGATATTCTTCAAAACTTATTTCATTGTTCAAAGAAAACGACCATTAGTTTTTTAATGCTCATTATGAAAATAACTAGTTATTTTTCGGAAAATATGACAGACATCGAGAGCTTAAATTGAAATGCAAAACTTATAAAACAAGTCATGAAACTTCCTTTTATTCAGATATATCAGAATAGAAAATTGAATCATGACACATTTTGAAAATTTCGTCCAACTAATACTTCCGATCATTTTTCGCACCTTCTCAATATTTCTTGGTTGGTGGATTTCCTTATTCATTCTGGAACAGAATTCTGCCAATACATTGCACGATAAATTCTTCAGTTGGAACAAACCTGGATTATTTTAAATAAAGTCATACAGACTCTTATGAACGGGTGAACATAGATCATAATTGATACCTCACATATAATATGCTCGTTGCTAACAGTTAATTCTGAATTTCTGGAAAATGGTACATTTTAGATTTAAGTACCCTTAAAAGACTCTACTTATTTCTTCCTCACAAATTGAAATGGGAGTCAAAAAAAAAAGGTTTCCGTTTAGAAAAATCGAATTTCTGCCTTATTTGGAATTCAAACTTTGACACTCTAACAGTTTTTCCTGAATATCTCGAAAATGGTACATTTTAGATATAGGGAACCCTGAATGAACTGTACCTATTTTTTCCTCAAAAATTGATATGTGAGGGAAAAAATATGGTTTCCATTTGAAAAAATCGAGTTTTTGGCTTTTTTTGAATTTCAACTTTGACACTCTCACTTTACTTCTCAGTATACCAAAACGTTATTTTCTCTACAGAGTTATGTTTGGATATCTTGTCAGTAACCCATTTCAGAAAACAGATCTGAGATTGTGCGTTGCACTTTCATTGAATTCTCAGTGTAGTACAAGCCTCAATCTGTAAATTTTTTCGAAAAACAGTGAATAACTCGAAAACGGCTCTAGATGGCTATAGGGAGTGATACATAAAATTAATGTGGCATTCGAAGATCTATCCGAAAAAGTCATAATGAACAGGGTGTTCCATTCGAAATAAGAAAGTTGATACCACTTCCGGTGAAAGCGGAAGTCATTGATATTCAAAAAAATATCTTAAATGAAGGTCTTCTTGGCTTATATCTTCACACAAAATTTGGAAATGATCGAATTATTATTTCTTCATAAACTTCTAATGGGCACTCCGGTGGGACACCCTGTATATTTTGTTTTAGTATTTTGTATTTTTTTTCTTCGTATATCAGGTATTTTAAATAAATAAAATATTGTAGTTATACGCTCACGGAAGACACTGTTTAGGGTTAACCCTGTTCGTATCCATCAGAAGAATAAATAAATAAATGAATAAACGTCTAACAGGGGTGGAACTAGAATTGTGATATGAAAAATTTCTTCTAGAGCTGAAGCCTTTGACGATTTCGAATAATAATCTCTACAATTCAACACCATTAATTAATTTCCATTATTCAAATAGCTCATATAGTGAGTTCCGATGGAACGCTTCTAATATTTGGTCATAACTCTGATCTCTCGAATATCATCAAACATTTTCGTCCTGCACACGATTTTTCACGAACCAAGGAGCCACATTCAAATTTGATATCATATCGTTCATATTCAACACGATTTTCCGATAAGTTGTTTGAAAACAAACATATTAATTTTCACGAATTATTCATATTACCTTCATAATCATATGTATGGATTGTTTTGTTTTCGGACAATCCCTCATTCTTCATAGCTGATGAAGTTCCATTCGATAATAAAGTTCTAGGTGACTGAACAATTGAATAGTAATAATCTAGAGTGATATTCCCAACTGGCAATTAATTATGTTTTCATCGATTTCACAATTATCTCATAATCATTTATAGCCTCGTTTATAGCCAACAAGTATTGGTTTGTTAGGTTATTGTTGTGTTGACTTCACTATGACAACATCTATCGATTCCGATCAAATTTCTTATTTCGAAGGTTTACAGTGTCTGTTGTCGTCAGATTTACGATCGCTAAAATTCGCAAATCCTCGAGCTTCCGTTGTCGGATCGCCTATTGTAACATCTTCATTTCGTACCCTCTTTATACATACTGGAAATTACTCCTAAGGTTGAGGATGTTGGGCTGATTGCTTTCGTTTATATTCTTTCGTTCCTTGAACACATGGAGAAGGAAATTCCTTCCTATTTTGAATGACTATTTATTTAGGTTAGTTGTAGTCTGCGCGAAGTTCATCCCTTTCATTTACATCTTTTAAATCAATCCGTAGTTTGAGTATATCTGAAGCACTCAATAATAGACTTCCTGTTCGATGTTCCATTCACATTCATTCAATCTGCTGTTGAATGAAATGAACGGAATATTATATGAAACAATATGGATCCTCACAAAAAAAAGATAGGAAAACTCAATTGCTGCAATATTGCGCTGAGTATGGAAACTGACAAACCATCGAAGCTACACGCTTACTACATTATACTGCAGCTCAGCAGCATAATGAGGAATCCAGACAATTGCGTAGAGCAAATGTAACCATTTATATAAATTCGATCAACATGTTGTGTATCAGGAATTCTTGAATTTGCACTGAACAATGCTATCCAAATGAAATATCTAATTGAACTGTGAATATTATTATAGCACCTTGCTTGCCTGAAGTAATTAGATTATTTAAAAATGAAAATTATTCGGGTATTTAGAGTCCCTGTGAAAAAAGTTAAATAAAAATAAGGTCGCACTCTCTAAATCGTACCGGAATGAATTAGATGCAGATATATTCCTGAAGTTATCAAAAATGGTCACAGCCGAAACACAGATTGGCAACAAATAAGGTCTTAGTTAAAAAAGTCTATATCACAGATTGCTCTAGTCAATACAGGTTTTCTCCTTATTTGTAAAAGGCATGAGGTTTTCTGTAATGCGATTGCTTCGTCAAGCTTTGAGCACTTGTGCACCTATTTACTCTCATGAAAAGAATAGAAAAAAATTTTTTTATCTGTTCTAGTAACTACAAGTAGCAAGAAAAGAATATAAAATTCTCCTTAATTATGGGGCTCTGATGTCATTAGCATTTCATATATAGGTTTTATTAAATTTTTCATTATTTGTTTCGCTCCTAATGCGACTTGGTAGTCAATTGTACATATCCAAACAAGAATAGTGACAACCTATCTCAGTCATTGTAAGGTGATGCTTAGGTTATATAAAGCACGGGTCTCTTCTCTCATGAATCTTTTGACTCATGCCATTTTCATAACGAAGTTAAGCCCGGTCGTCCACTGGAAGCGTTTTCGAGCGTTTTATGGCTCTCGCGAAACGGGCGTAAACGTGCGGCAAGTTGCTACGAATCCCAAGCAATGTATTCCAATGCAGCTGCGTGCACTACAGGCGACTTCGAGCGGGCGTATACGAGCAGCTATGAGCTTCGCCGCTTGATCCGCCTGAAATGGGATCTGTATCGCGTGTACGCTCGAAACGCTAGAAGCGCTTACTCAATTTACGAAGTAAAATCCTTTCCGCGTAGAGAAATTCGTATGGAATTCGTTGGACATGGATCCTCCTCAAAACTTTCTTTAATGAAATTAATTTCATTATTTCTTTTTTCAGTTGTAGATGAATTAAATGATCCCATTCATAAAGTGTTTTCATAAAAGCTGTTCTAACACTGATTTGATATCGATTGGTGTGTTTTCGTGATTTGACAACATGACACAAAAGAATCAAGTGATTTCAGAAAAAAGTCGCACAACAATCGATATCTAAATTTATATTCCAATCAGTCGAATGAGTGTTAAAACAGGTATCATAAAAACACTTAATGATGGGGCTGATTCAATTTCATCTACAAATGAAATAAGAAATAGTTAAATTGATTTCATTAAAAGTATTCTTGAGGATGATAAATATCCAACGAATATCATTTGAAAAATTATTTCAAATTTAGAGAGTATAATGATAATCAGGGACCAAAAAGAAACCGTCAAGAATAAGAATAAACAATGTCATTTAATTTGATTTCTCATGTTCATGGACTTTCAGGAAAAATTCTAAGAATTGGTTCTTAATTCAATATGAGAACCGTTTTCAAAACACGAAATGATTTAAGATCTAAACTTACAAAAACTAAGCCTTCAAATAAGAAACGGAGTAAAAAAATTTTATATACAATATTCCTTGTATTTGTGGAAAAACCTATACACGACGAACCTGTTGAGGTTCGAATTTTCTAATTTCGAAAGGTCAACACCTTTCGAAATTAGAAAATTAGAACAACATACAATGTAAAAATATTGCGATCACATGATGGATTGGAATAACACGAAAAATCTAAAGATGGAACCTGACAGTTATAAAAGAATAATAATCTGTTGAATTGTTCGGTGGGTGTGGATCTTATTTAAATTGATTTGTTAAAAATGGAACTGATTTCAGGGAATTTTAAAGCGACGTAGCAATATCACCTTCATAGTTATTAATATTAATCTATGATCATGTATTGGTGAATGTCGATTGGGAAATCAAAAATTCTCAATATTCCGTAAAGCTTATGTTGAGAAATTGTCTGAAAAAGGAGTCTGATATAAACTCCGAAACTTTACAGAACTTGAAAGTTCGAAGTGGTGTCCCTATGAAGTTTTATCATTTCTCAAATACATTCAGAAATATTCTTTGCTTCTTCCCATTGGAATTGAAAAATCGCTCAGGATATTTTTCCAATTATCGATTTTGGAGATATTTGAATTCTCCCAAAGATATTTTGGTTCTGAAAATTGGGTGCATCCAATAACGGCAGGACCTCTGTGTTTCCGTCGTCTTTTGATTAAATAACTTGACTCTAGAACGTACAAGTCATCCGGATTCAAAGCATATTGCACTCAATTCTAAAAGAATACGATGTCATTTTCGAAGACAAACTATGGTCTTTGTATCGGGTAATTGGTTATATGGACGAACCCTGCAGCCCATTGCCGCCTGTGATGTAGCAGCTACGAACGCTTGTTTCGCGTGAGCACGAAGCCGCTTGAATACGCTTCCAGTGGACGACCGGGCTAAGCCCGGTCGTAGGTATACTTGGATGTAATCTGCATACACTGTGAGAGTCTGATTCTCTCGGAATGAGCAACTACACTACAAGATTCTCTATACTCAAGACAGAGAATAACTCTTATACCTTTCTTTTGGGTGACAGAGATGTTATTTATATTTCTATTCGCTTCATAAAAAATTATTCTGCACCTCATTGATGATTCGAAATTGGCATAATGAACTGTTTTCAATTGTATCATTCCCAGAAATTTTGTTGTTCCTTGAAGACTGAGATGTGTATGACCTTTCATTAAGTTTTCTGGTATATTTTGTGTTTAGTGTTTAGTGTTGGGTTCTGAAGCACAACATAATCGTTTTTTTTCTAGTTTGATGTAAGTATTTGATATTTTGTTTATAAGTTTTTCGAGATTTGCATCCCACAACAATACATTGATGTCATTAGCAAACAATGCCATCAGTTCTTTAGTACTTACAACTCTTGTTAAATCATTTATATATATATATATATATATATATATATCAAGAAAAACATACATCCTGATATGCCTTCTTGAAGTATACTAGTAAAATGGGGTAACTTTGAAAAAAAACAGCATTTACATGAAAATTTGTTCAGAGAGTTAGCAATCCTGACATGTTCCTTCGAAAATAAAATATCCACCTTCGATATGGTCTGCAAACTTTGGTTGCTGTATTCGTAAGTATTTGCACTACATGCTCGCAAAATATATCTTCTACAACAATACATTATCCTATCAACAGTATAGCGAAATCGCGTGGTATCTTCATAGACGTTCAAAATATCCCCGATAGTAGGGTAACTTTGAACACCCATAATTTAATTGAAAAAAAGGTTATTGATCATTCTCACATCTAATTTTTTGTCCGCAGAAAGCTTTCACAGATGCCCAGGATATATATTTCTTTTTTATTCTCCATTGGCTTTCTTAACGGAGCTATACAGCTTTGAAAGAAAAATTCGTTCAGAGTTACTCCGTTTTACGGTACCTATCTTGTTTTGTCTTAATACGATTTTGTAAATATGATCATGGTACGGTACATCAAACGTTCATGCAGTCGGTACAATTCTCTGAGATGTAAAAATAGCAGACACACAATTGCCAAATCAATAAGAACTATTTTATAATATAAACAAACTCCATCTTTGAATTGAAAAAACTCGAACCAATCCTCAAGAAGACGTAGAGTCTTGTTCGATTCATGAATCGAAAAAGTAATAAATTAGGTATAGTATAAAAATACGAAAAATACGTTTGAATAGTATATCGTTCCAAAATTGAAAAAAAAATCCACTATCCACTAATAGATGTTTGCAATCACATGTGCCATCTCTTCTCTATCTCTTGTGGTATGAATTAGTGTCTGTATGTCATTGACTCCTGTCCACTGTCTTATGTTCCGCAACCAGGACAATCTCGTTCTTCCTACTCCTCTACGGCCTTCTATCTTACCATCTCGAATGTTTCTAATTTATTAATGTCGTTCACTTTAAGGGTCCAGCCCAAAAATCACGACCTTGTTATTTGGAAACACTTAGGAGCAATTTGAAGTATTTGGTGAATTGTAGCTAATCGCATAAGTGGCACCCCACGCTCTCTAGAGTAATTTATTTATTCTTAAAAAATCTCAAAATTTAATTCTTCTAATTTGAAATTAGTCCTTTTCTTTGGATCACACTTTCAATAATTAAAATATGTTCTCATATTAAATAGGTTTTCTGTCGAAGCGTGTTTTCCCTATTTGATAAATTTCCAGTCCTAAACAAATATAAATGTCATCATCACCCTATTAGCATTGAAATTCTTGATGAATCCAAGAATTCCTCAGTGTTAGGGTACCATTCATTGAAATTTTTTCTTGAATAATCTCAACAGCTTCGTCAATAGTGGCATATATATTCAAACAGAGAATTCTTAGTGAAAAACGACACAATGCATCAGATTCTTTTTCTCTGAAAATAGAAATCTTTCTCCTTACATAAATATTTTCGAAATATTCTGTGAAGGCAACTAACCCAGCATTATATGAATTACTAGTGAGCATTTCACAAGGATTCTCAATATCCTTGAAGAAAACTTGAGCGGGCAATACTGCTTGGCACCTGCAACCATATTGGTCAAATACACTATTAAATTTAATGATTTTGACATACGGAATGATACGAAATAGCAATGTCTGCTTAGGCTGACACAATTTTGTAATAACTTCTGATGGAATAGATCCTGCATTCATATTGTGCAATCTTTTTGTTTCAATTTCAAATTTTCTTGCAGTGGCTTCAACTTCAAATATCCGAAAAATGTTATATTCAAAATTTGCATTGCTTAGTGCAAATTGAATGTCAGTTGTAATATAGTTGTATCTTTATTCTAAAACATGCTGAAGAATGGGCTTCTATCCCAATGCGAATCCGAAATTCGAGAGCAAGCTACGAAGGAGCGAGTTTTCGAATGCATGAGAGTTGTATTTGCCTTCTGCAAAGAGTATGTTCAATGAAAAATTCCGATTATACATCCTAGTTATTTTTGTACTCTATTTTGGATATTATCGTGACTGTTACAAAAATTGACAAATTATGGGCGAGTTTCACAAAGCTTTAATTATACGATTAAAAATCCTTACGTAAATTCGAACCAATCGAATCACTCGTTTTGAAATTTCAACGAATCGTGGTGGCTCTAATTAATTTAACGGTACAATCGAAGTTTGTGAAACCGACCCTATGGAACTTGAATTGACACGTGTTGATAATTGATAGGTTCGAAAAGTCAGATCACAAAATGAAAAATATAATAAAAAAAAAATGTTGTGATGAGTTCATTACAAATATGGAAAAACTATTTCAGTTGTCCTAAGTAAGTTTTCTGATTTGTGACAATCTCCAGGTTACTGATTCACTCCACTTATTGATAGGAAATTCAGGAATTTGAAGTTACATTTTTATTTTGGTTCTCCAAAATACGTATTATTTTTTGTAGTTTTGTTTCGAATTGACGAATGAGCAGGTCTCCAGATTTTTTTTTTTATTTTGAGGATTTGGAGTCGTTAATCGAAACCAACTTCTAATAGAATTGTTTCTTCATGGGCTGTTCAAACATTCGCCAATTTCAAATCAACCTGACTTTTCAAATTGGTGAAATTTTATACTTGAAAACTCCGTTACATACATATAGGTGAAATTAATGAAATTTCGACAACTCATTTTCATGGCTTTCACCATCTCACGAATTTCCTCCTATCGGAGCATTAACGGTTGTTCCAAATTGGAAGGAGAGCCTTCAAGAAAGATGTATGAATACACTGAAAATGTATGCCTTCTGAAATGAGCAACTAAGTACCTGGGTTGAATAAAAATTCAACTACTTCATCTCGACGATGAAAAAACATTTATATCCTTCGAATCACTTTTCGGTATTGACTTCGTCGATTTTGTGGACAGGATCTCACATTGACAGTTTTAATCTGATCCAACTTACCTAAATTTCCTTTAGCAACTTTTTCAATTCATTGCTTTGAATAATGTTATCATTGCTTTCTGACAATAGATGTTTTTTTCTAGGAATTCAAACTCGAGATTCTGATGCAAACGTGAGAAGCAGTTGGATTTGTCCTCAATTTAACTTTTCATTTTTTTTCAGAGATAATTTCTTGCTGATTTTCAGACAACCTGTAATCTCAAATAAAAACGTAGTTGAATCTGAAACTCTCCGAGTGTTTGTTCGCAGGTTATTTTGTTTAAATACGAAAGGCAAACATATTTTGAAGAAACAAGCTTTAGTGAACAGATGAATTTCATACCCAATGTTTCCATGTTTGAAATGGCGGTTTCTCCCTCACACATGCAAAAAATACTTGGCAGCGCTCAAGGAAACACGAGCGGAGCTTCCGACCAAGCGTATTTGCGGATGTGAGTGGGTTGCTGGTGAAGACCGAGGTCGACACAGAGAATCGCTCTAAATTGATTGGCTCATTCCGTACGAAAGCTACTGACCCCATGATACACTAGAAATGATTCGTTTACGTTCTCTAACATATAGTGTTCACCAGTAGCGTAACACAAAATTCGGGGTACCCCCGCAAGATTTTATTTGGGGCGACCTCCTTCATAGATCTATGTTATTTATGATAAGTTCCGCCTGAAGTTTCTCGAAGGAAAATACTAAAAACAAATTTCAAGGAATAGTTTATACAGGTGTCCCACGGGAACCTCACATACTCCTGACAAATGTGTAGGGTCAACCATTATTATCTTAAAATGGATAATATGAAATGTTTCTCATCTTTGCCTGCCAATATATGGGTTGATTCATTCATTCTGACCGAAAATTCATTCGACTATATATTTGTGGTACTGTTTGTCAGAATTGAATGACTTTCTCAGAATTTGCTAGTTATTCTCTTATCACGCATCAATGGACTTTTCTGAGTACGACACTGGAAATTTAATATTGATGTTAAATAGTGCTACCAATTCTGAGAATATCATTCAATTTTTATTCACTGTACCAGAAATATATTCGATTCGGGCACTGTCGGTGTCCCGACTCTCAAACGGGAAGATCCAACGCCCAATTCAGGTTCAAGCTACATATTCAATACGAAGTCCCCCACTCCTCCGAGATTTTCCATTCCAACAGTCCAGTACCTTATTTGTAATCGAATCGCAATTCAAGTTCTACTAGACTCGGAGCTCATTCAAATTTGTCATTGAAATTCCTATGTTTCGGTATGAACTATAAAATGTGATAGAATGTTACCTTTATTTGTTTAGAATGTGAAATATGCTTTATGTTTTTATCATATGCTATATGCGTGTTTTCGGTAACTCCTAAGAATTCATTCTGTATCAGTTTGTCAACCAATAAAGAGATGGAAAACATATGTTGACATTTATCGAAGACATTACAGTTTTCATTAATTATTTCAGATCGCTATATGGTAGGAGTATTTGAAGTTCGTCGTATGGTTCCCAGTATATAAAAGAATAAGATAATATGGTTTCTGGTATGAAAATAACAAGAGATAAATTATGCAATTTCGAAAATTATTCATCAAAAATGCATTAATTTTTGTATTATTGTTTGTGCAAACATGTCAATCACCTTGCTGATGTACAAGCATTCAATGTCACTCATTTGAGCACTGTTTTCAGTAATATTCATTTACTACAGGTTGGCTTTCTGCCATGGATTTATTTAACATCTGTCAAATTCATCAGATAGAACACAGTTCTATCAATCAATGCTTCTGAATGCGAATATCACCTAACGAGATTTAGGGCAATATTTCATTAATTTCGATAAAAATTCAGAAAATTTGTGAAAATAATGTACGATAATCTTACGGAAGCCCAATTTGACACTCCTTCATTCAGGAACTCGCCACTTCGTGGCTCGTTTTTTAATTTTGAACTAGTGTAGGAATATAAATGCCCTCTGTAGTTGTATCATAAATAACTATTTCATGTATTCATGTTAGTCGGGTGTGATAGGTTATGAGATGCAGAAACTATTGAAAATATTTTCATTCATAATTTTTCCAATGCCTACATAACTTACGAAACACTGGCTGAGAGGCACTGATGATTCCTAAGGAGGACGAAACCGGTCTGTCTCTGCTAAGCTCTCTCTCTGCAAACGGGGTCCCCACTAGTCCAATCCCCATTTTAATCCATCATGGCCCATGATTCGATTGCTAACTTGTCCTTTTATACTACAAATAACTTTATGTCATTATTTCTCAACCTAGTTTTCATCATCATATCTCTCGCAATACTACAGGTATACCATCCGATTGAGTCGAGCCCTATTTATCACGCCATAAAAATTAATGTAGAATCACTCACCCTCCGGATTGAAATTAATGAACAGAAATCGATTCAAAAAGTTCTTGAGTGCGGATACTATAGTTCGAAGGAATATTTTGATGATATGTTCATTTATGTTTGTAATTCTGATTTTTACTTGCAGTTTTTTATTTGACCTGTCCCATACATTTTGTACTATGTCATGAGGGATTTACAATTCTATCCTATCCAATTGCGTAACGATAACCCCCTGAATATCCGATTGTTCTACAATTTATTCGGAACAATATTCAGATGATACTTATTACAAGAATCTATCACCAAAGTTGTCTATTCAGACAGAACTTAACCAGCGTATGAAAATTCCGAAACTTTCCCATAAATTTTCATTTTTCTCAGCCTTTCATTTTGAAGGTATTGTTTTCATAGTATAGGTCGGACATGTCTTATAAAATTGAATTTGAAAACAATTTTTTAATTACAGAGATAAGTTTAGTTCACTTGCTATATACAGGGTGTACCAAGTTCGACGGCCTATTAGGCGTTTCTGGATAACTACACTTATTTGAAATCTGAAAATTGGGATTATGATATTGTTTGACATTATCTACCAACCTAAAATATTCTTGGAGCCTGACCACTTTCAGTTATACAGGGAGCGAAAAAAAATTTTCAAAAATGTTGAAGTATACAATTCTGAACACATTCGTACTAAAATCGTTGCATTCGTCGAAATACTTTCCAAAATATCGAGAAAAACCTGAAGAAAAAGAGAGAAAAGAGTATTTGGTATCATGTTTGTTATTTCTAATCTAGATACCTTAAGCACAAACCGTTTTCACATTTTTGAAGTTGAAGACTGTGGAAATATTGTAAATTTTCAGAATTTTTAAAAACTCATCACAGGGTGTTCCAAATGTTGGGTCAAAAATTGCGATCAAGATTGGCCCATAACTTTCGTTTTCAAATAAGAACCCTTTTTTTATGATCGCGTTGGATTGTACGAAGAAAAATGATGATAATGTTCTGACATGTTAATGCTCCTAAAATTGATAATTCTTGAGTTATTCTGGATTTTCTGATTTTATGTCGTACGTAGCGTCAAATTCATTAAATCTGTTTCATATCATCAATGAGCTTGGTCATAGAAGATAAATTATTCCAATAACATACTAATGACACATCTTTTTTTTTAATTCATTCATCATTGTTGTTATGAAACAGATTTTATGCATTTGACGCAACTTACGACATGGAATGAGAAAATATGAAATAACTCAAGAATTTTCAATTTTAGGAGCATTAACATGTTAGAACATTATCATCATTTTTTTTCATACAATCCAACGCAATCATAAAAAAATAGGGTTCTACTTTGAAAAACAAAAGTTATGGGCCAATCTTGATCCCAATTTTCGACCGAACATTTGGAACACCCTGTGATGAGTTTCTCAAAAGTCTAAAAATGTACAATATTTCCACAGTCTTTGACTTCAAAAATGTGAAAACGGTTTGTGCTCAAGCTATCTAGATTAGGAATAACAAGCATAATACCGAATACTAATTTCTCTCTTTTTCTTTAGGTTTTTCTCGATATTTTGGAAAGTTTTTCGACAAATGCAACGATTAGAATGCGAATGTAATCAGAATGGCATACTCTGTCAAATTCGAAAACAAAAAAACAGGAAACAAAAATTTTGAAAATTTCTTTTTGCTCCCTGTATAACTGAAAGTGGTCAGATTCTAAGAATATTTCAACTCGGTAGATAATGTCAAACAATATCATAATCCCAATTTTCAGATTTCAAATAAGTCAAACGCCTAATAGGCCGTCGAACTTGGTACACCCTGTATATGTATTCGGTTAATATTAATGACCTAATCGCCTGACTTCACAATTTTTCTTCTGCGATCTTCTTTCGAATATTCTGTCAAATCTCACCTGGGTGTCTGGTCACTGTGGGATACATATTAATCTTTACCTTTCATCTTCATGTACAGGAAGTTTCTAATTCATTGCGAAGGAATAACCGGATCCCTACGAATTTTTGTACTTCGTATCGATTTCAGAAAATAATTGAACCGCTCGAGAACAAAACAAATTTTTTTATTCATTTTGTTGCCCTGAGAAACCTCAACTTTGCTATTTCATTTGAGTGCTTGGTCACTCTGGGATACATAGCAATCTTTACCTTTCGACTTCATGTACATAAAATACATCCCAAAACGTTTCTATTTCATTTCACTGAAATAACTGTTTCTCGGAAGTGATAAATACAAATGTTCGAATATAGAAAATATGACTCTCAAAAACAAAACATAATTTTTTTTATTTATATTGTTGAACTGAGAAACGATTCATTTTTCCTCTGCTTTTTTCCTCCTAATTAATTTTATTTTCTTTCAAGGGTCCACCAGGCGAATCAATCCGAGGACCACCTGGTCCCCCTGGACTCCAAGGACCTCCAGGACCAGAGGTGAGTACCACTTGCTTTTAAGATGGTGTTTCTCGGTCGAGTGGCCTTCCTGTAAACATATATGAGTTAACAAATGTTCAAATGACACCATTTCATGAAATTAGTTTCTTCAGAACATTAAATATGTGGCAAAGAATATTTAAATGAGAATGTTCAGAGTAGATTAAAAATATCTTTATGTTTTTTTTGTCGATGCTTCAAACTTCATAACCAAATATTGTTTCAAATTTGTGTCCGGGAATGTTCACCCTATCATGTCATTTTATGCAAAAATTCATCGAAAATTCATAGTGGAATTCCTCTCGTCATAAATATGAAAATATATATTCAATTGTCGATGTCACTTATTCCTCCGGGATATAATGGAAATTGAATTGGCTGGTGTTTTAGCGGCCATCGTTCATTGTCACTTGTGTTTTCGAGAATTTTTGCAGTCGTCGTGGATAAATTCCAGCCAATTCGTGGGTCTGGCATCTTCAGGAGTTATACTTCCAGGAAATGTTCCTGCTGAATTGAGCTGCCTGATTGCAAAGAACATCTCCTAAAAGTATAAATCCTGTAGATGCCGAACTGGAGAAACATTGATAATTAATTCACGATGATGGCTGAGATGATCGGATGAACAACTGACAATGTATGATGGCAGCGAAAGCATCAACCAATTCAATTTTCATCATATTTCAGAAGAAAAAGTGACATCGACGTTTTGCAAATGGGTGTCTGGCATCTTCAAGAGTTATAGTTTGAGGAGAAGTTCCCGCGGAATTGACCTGCTTGATTGCGAAGAACATCTCCTGAAAGTATGGCAGGCCAAACATTTCCGAAAAGTAATCCACGATGACGAACCGAATGCTTGAAAAACCAATTGCCATTATGAAAATTGTCAAGTTCAGCAGAAAATGTTTTCAAACCTGAATTTCATCCATATAAAGAAGACAACGAAAAACTTTGATATCGACCATTCGATCGAATATGATGAAAATGTTCATATCTTCATTCAAAAAATAAAGCTCAATTGATTGCTTACGGCTTACAGAAAACATGTCCTCAAAATAAAAATATTTAAAAATTGTTATTTATGATACAGGAGTAGAACTCCTTGATATTATCACACGAGATCAAAATTCCCAAAACGAGCTACGAAGTGTACGAGTATCATGCAGTATTTTCTCTAATTCACTGAATTTTCATCGAAATTAATGAAATATTGTCGTAAATATTGTTTGGAAATTTTTGTTTTGAGAAATATTTATTGGCAGAACTGTTGTCTATCTCATGAAATTTAACAGATGTTCAATGAATCCGTGACAGAAGGCCAACATGTCATCAATAAATATTACTGAAAACAGTGTTGGAATGAAATGAGAATAAGATATTCTAACATAGATTTGTTCTACGAGATGTGGCGGAACGAACGGATTTGACACATGAGTAGAGAAAAAAAAAATATAATTCAAATTTAAACAATATAACCATAGATGGCAGACTTCAATGAATGTCTAATTTTCGATCATGACGTTCTCAATATTTCAGAAAATATTAGGTACAGGGTATTTTGGTTTTGAAGAAAATCCGATGATATCAAAATCAAACAACTCAGCTGGTATGGCCATGTACAGAGAATGTTCGAAGAAAGGATACCGAAGCAAATAATGAACTGGAGTCCATTCGAGAGACGAAATAATTTCAAAAAACTCATATGTTGTTATCCGATTCTCATTTGTTTTCAAACTATAGGGTAATTAGAATATTTCAATAAGGTCAACCAATGTTCAGATCCAGAGTTTCTCGGACTATGGATTGGTCGCTGTGGTCGTATTAGTTGGCCTCCAAGATCTCCAAACCTCACACCATTGAACTATTGTTTGTGGGGCTGCTTCAAGAACGAGGTATACAAAGTTAAAGTTGACACTCGGGATGCTCTAATTCGACGCATTAGAAATACGGCATATCTTTCTAAAGAAAATCACGAATCAATCAGAAAAGCATCGAGAGCCCTTCGCAGACGAATGCGTTTCGAGGTTAATGGCGGGATTTTCATGCATTTATTAAAATAATGCTATAAATGAAACTATTCTAATATAGCAAATGTTGTTTTTTATAATGACGCTGTAGTTTGAGAACAAATGAAAATCGGATAACAACATATGAGTTTTTTCATATTATTTCGAGCTATAGAATACACACCTGAAGTTTGGTCCGTTCCTCGCGACTCACCCTGTATATATATATATATAAAAATCCGAACAAAACACGAATTAGGACAAATGAAATTGGAATTAACAAAATCAATTCTTACACTTATGTAGATGTAGATCAGAAGATGGATCTTATGATTGTACTCACGCTCAAGAACCAGATTGATTGAGCTCAACAAACTGATCCGAGATGAAAGGTCCTTGTAAAGATGTACTGAATGTTGATCTCATTCCACTTGTCTTTGGGATTGTCACCTCGCACGCCACTGACAAAACCGAACTAACTCGATCTAATGTTTTTAATTCAATGTTCAACAAACTATAATAATGTTTCTAAACTAAACCTGATTCCACTTTGAAACTGAAGAAATGACAATGATTTTCAGAAATCGTAAAAACTTAATTGATTTTACGAAGATAGAAGCAACAAAAGGCAAATATATGTCAAGCTTCCGTACTACACGCGAAGATAAATACTGACCCGACTGACCGGTATAAAATTAAAACATGTGCACATCAATATCAACATCAGGAGAGGTGAGGGGTGCCAAGATTCACAGCTGGTACCAATTTTTTTCGTCGATATTGAATGAATGAAATGAATTCTATGAAATTCAAACCTTTGTAGTCCACTGCATTTAGGTCGAAATACGCCCAAACTTCGGACCAATTCATACAAGAGCAAATGAAGGTTCTTCGGGTTGGTCTCGGTGTCCCAAATGATGTCCCAAAAGTGTCCTAGGCAGGAGTGACCGCATAATATTTGGCAACGCTGTAAAGGGCTAAAATCCTGCCCCAATGTGAATTTTCGTGAATATCTCGGTCCCTATCGAACTTACTACAAAAATACATCAGAGTAAAAATAAAGCTGCTGAGATTTCCTAGAAAAAAGGTCCTGGGTCGTTTTTTGATATAACCAACGGTTTCTTCACAATCTTGCCTTCAATTTGAACCTATGTGATATTCTGGATAATTGAGGAACTCTTTTCCTCGTCACCTCTGAGGATGACTATAGGGAGCGTTTTACTCAAAGTGGTATCCCCGAATAGGCCTAATCCACGACTTCACTGTTTTTTGGAAATGTGTTCGAACTTTAATTTTCTTCTCCTTCATCTCCTCCTTCTATGATTGCATGTATTATTTTTCGATGACATCCGTGGAGTCAATCTCAGAGAGATAGTATTTTATTTTTCTGAGGAATCTTCAAATGATTCGGCATTCAGGCAGGATTTTCCATTGCAAATTCCACAAACCGGTGAGCAACGAAGTCCCAAACGCCGACGGCCACACATTGGTCCACAACCTTTCGTACAGTTCAAAATATCATTTTCGAAAGACAATCAAGCGCAGGAAGTTGGGATGTCAATTTTGGTGAAATATATTGTCTTTAATATGCACCCCCACCCCTTAGGATTCAAATTGTTACCATGCCATTGTTGTACTTGATAGTACACCCGAAAGAGATGTTCACAGATGTTGTTGTGCTGCGTCAAGGGTTGGAGGTAAAAGCTTCAATCACACTGTTCTGCTTATGCTCAAATCTCTAATCAAGTAAGAATACCGATTGACTCCACGGATGTCATCGAAAAAAATATACATGCATTCATAGAAGGAGAAGACGAGTGAGAAGAAAATTAGAGTTCGAACACCTTTCCAAAAAACAAAGAAGTCGTTGATTAGGCATACCACTTTGAGGAGAACGCGCCCTATAGTCATCCTTAAAGGTGGTGTTTAGTACCTCCATGATCCAGAATATCACATACGTTCAAATTGAAGGTAAGATTGTGACGAAACCGTTGGTTATATCAAAAACAACCCAGAATCTTTTTTATAGGAAATTTCATCAGCTTTGTTCTGATGTATTTTTGTCGTAAGTTTGATAGGGACCGAGATATTCACTAACATTCACATTGGGGCAGGATTTTAGCCCAAATGTTATACGTTGACTCCCGGCTAAGGGACTTTTGGGTTATCATTTGGGACACCGAGACCTACCCGAAAAGCCTTCATTTGCTTTTGTATGAATTGGTCCGAAGTAAAAGTCTAATTTCAGTGGACTATTGGGAGAAAATGTTCATTTGAAATATTATTCAACTCGGAAACGTTTACTTTGTGTGAACAATGATAATTTTGCATCAACATTGTCAATGCATCATCATTTTGATTTCATTTCAGAATGCGCTGATAGATGTCATATGTACTAACTTGCGTGAAAATCAATCATTGTTTCTTGCTATGGAAGTTTGCGGAATCTTTTATGTGTGGTATCACTTCTGAGGGTAACACGACTCTATCCTGAATAGGTCACAGTTTATTAAATATTTTGGGGCCTTCATGGATGGATATACTGATTCAGAAAGAGTCTTCCGGACTTATTGGCCGTGGTGCATTAGGAATAATTTCACCTAACGTATTGCCTACAACTTCGGTAGGTATCTTCAGATAATTCTTCGTCTAAGGTTTTACCTCAAATGCTAAATTTCTACACTGACGTGTTCGAACTGGAAGCGTCATCTGCACCACAATTAATGGCAGGAAAAGGTGGAGAGTCTCTCTTCTCTCAATGAAAAATAAAGAAGAGAATTTGTGAGAGCGGAGGAAGTGCTCTGCGCATGTAAGGACGATAATTCAAAAGGATAGAGTCCCATTGAGACCGACTCGCCACTTTTCCCGCCATTAATCGGAGTGCAATGACGCTTCAGATTCGAACACTTCAGTGTCAGAAATTCAGCTTTCGAAGTACAATCTTAGGCCAAGAATCCTCTGAAGATGCCAACCGAAGTTGTAGGCGAAACGTTAGGTGAAATTATTCCTAATGGACCACGGCCAATAAGTCCGGAAAACTCTTTCGATATCAGGTCACAGTTTGTTTCAATCAAGGCCTCGATCCTACACCAAGTTTGTTTCAATCAAGGCCTCGATTCTACACTAATACATCTGAAGTTTGTCAAAGTAATACTTTCTGTCCACAAACTTGTCATTCCTAAATAAATCAAGAGTACTTACCTCTGCTTCAGACACAGGTATGTGAAATAATAAATTGCTGTTGAACTGAAAAATTTCAAGTGGATTTATTTTCTCGTGTTTCAAATTTACGGATTATTTCCCTATTTTCTTCACTTGTCATCGAACAGAATATGAATGAATATTCGGTCTTTTCCAAGCATTCCATGGCATCCTCAGATATAGGTATGACCTCGAAAACTCCGAAATTCCTCAGCCTGCTTTCATCTCCCCCATTAAGGGAAAAAGGTTCGATTTGTGAATTGTGAGAAATGTAGCAGGATTGCGTCCACTCGAGAACTTATTTATTAGCTTCACCGATCTCTTCAAGAATGAGCCACAGAAGGACAAGCAAATCGATTAAGTTATTTGATATTGAATGAAAAGCTTTGGGACGAAACCTGTTCGAGCCGTAGAAATCTTTGTCAAACTTTTCCATCATCTTGTGCCTACAGGACACAGCTCTACTACATACTATCGGTATAAAATATCTGCTAAAACTTATAAATTATAAATGAATTGACTACAAAATCCCATCTTTTCACTCCACTTTAATGTTCAGGTCACAGTATCTGTTGGTACTGATTGTGCGAATGAGGAATGTTCACATTTTTCTATTTCTACATATTCCTATTCTCCGTAGAAAATGAAAATATTGTGTCCAAAAATTATTCGAATACGTCAAATAGCGCCCGAGATATCGAGTTATAAACATGAGTTTCCGAGACCAAGCGAGGGATCCGTGTGACGTCACTTTACACCCAACGACTTGTACGTAGCTCGCGTTCGAGGGTTTAGAAGCGTTTGCCGTCCGAAAATGTCTAATCCGAGAACGAAAAAATATTGTGTTGTGCCAAAGTGTAAAAACACAACTATCAACGCACCGGAGAAGTTGTTTTTTCTGGTTCCTTAGGATGTCTCAATGAGAAAGAAATGGATAAAGTCTATGAAGAGGTTGGACCCGTTCGGAGCGAAAAGCACCGTTTATTACTTTTTCCCGACATGTGCATTTGCGTCTGAATCTGAGCATAGTATTTCTTGCCCAATTTCCCATTTTAAAATATGCACTGAAAGTATTTTCCTTGTAGGGGCTCTTTATCTCCACTACATAATCACTGGAAAGCCCATCTGGCGATGCTCCAATCATAGGCCACTTATTGTTAAGAAAAAGCCTGATCCCATAATCTCCAAGTTCTTTATTCGTGCTACTTCACCGATAACTTCCTTTTCAATTTTTTGTCCCTTTTCATTGCAGCAGTTTCTTTGAATGTTGACACACCAAATATCTCTTCAACAAGAGAGCCAATTTTTGTTTTACATTGAGCTGCTTCGTGGATTCAGGACGCTGTAATTCGTCCGTAGCGCATCTCAAACCACAAACTGGAGTCTGACAGAGCCATCGTAGCTTCTCTTACTTGTAGACATCTTGATTCGGTAATTTCGTTGTTACAAAATGCCACAAAATTTTCAACATCCAAATCCACACATGTTTTTTTAAAACTACTGATTAGGTTATACAGGGAAACCTTTTCCACTTCCACATACGTACTGCGAAAGGGTGCACTGTATTTGAAGCTCCCGAAGTTTTGGTACCACCTTGTTAAGAAAGTCATTTCCATTTTGCTCTACTTCATGACTTGGACCGAAATCTGTAGCCTTGATCATTTTCAATGTGGTGCCGACACCGGATAATTTAGATTTTTTCCAGTAACATTTTACTGAAGTAGTCGAAGGTTCTTCGCTTCGACGATGTAACCACATTAAGAATGCAATGGCATGTTTGCATCCACCTTTGCTTGCGGCACAATCTTCGCATGTGATTTGCAAAATTTCTTCTTCATTTTCATTGCATTCCAAACTACAATGATATGGTTTTGTCCGAACGCGGTGTTCCGGTGTGATTCTGCATTTGACTGTGCAAATATCACCCGCTCTTTTTACTTGCACGTAACCAATGGCATCATCACCATAGTTGTCTCTTGCCGATCTGAAATAGCAACAAACGCTAAAATATAATGAAGAATACACATATCGCATATCACGAAAAAATTTACTAAATCTTTCCAACTCGAACATTATTATTCGCAGCTAATTTACTCGGAATATTTTCATTTGAAGGTTCGGTGAATTTGCGCTACCGTTTTGATGTCAAATTAGGTTAGAAAGGTCGTTTGTGAACGAAAATATTGAGTTTGATTGTATTCACACGAAGTATAATTCATTATATAATTCAATAATATAATCATGGATAGATAGGTCAACTTACTTTTGCATCTTCACTCCTCGCATTTCTGCAGATACAAAATCACTATTTCTAGAAAAATAGTGGGCAACCATAAGTCCATCTATTTTGGGTAGGTTATCGGATTGTGCTTTTTAAAATCCTTCATCCATTGTTTATAATATTCAATGATAAACACGCTAACTGGGTGACTAACGCGATCAAACTGCAGCCGGGTCCAATATAAGGGCCTTTCCTCGGAGTGAGATGCGCGAATGTATTATGACGTCACATAGCGGCTGTCCATCGCCACGAGGAATTGAATATTCACGGGGTTGTAAAATCCGAACTACTAGGTCTTTTCGACTGAAACAAAAACTAGTGATTTCATATACATATAGGTTATACTGTGACGAAGTTTCGATCGATTTTGCATACCTGTGAACATTCCTCATTACATAATTGTACATAATCTGAGATATTCGAAATTGACAATAATGAAAAATTAAAAGTTGATTAAAAAACCTGTCAAAAATCACCCGAATTGGTATTCATAGGTCTCATCAACATTCATCATAATTATTTTTATATTAAAAAACAATTTTTTTTTTGATTAGGACGTTTGATTATGAGTTATCGGTATAGAATAAGAACTGGGTGGTTGCATTGCTCATCGTATCGCTCCAGTCTGTACCGCGTTTAATACATAACAAACCCCAGAAATTTTAACGGGAATAGGAATTCCCTTGGTTTTCCCCTACTTACTAAAACAGGCTTCCAATGATTATGGCTTCTATCGAGTATTATATTAACTATGAACTGTTTTGCGAACAAGTTTATTCAATGTTCAGCACACGAGCACACACATGTCGTATGCAATATATTCAATCCCTTTATAATGATAATATATTTATACATTGTACGAATTATTCATAGGATAATTAGAATAAATCGTCATGATTTCCTAGAACGGCGATAATTGATACTAATATAAAATACAGAATTTCTCGACTCCGATTCAATTTTACTGAAAAGGTAGGTTTCCCCAATGTGTAATATCACAACTCGATGAAAATTCGATAATTTCGCTTAACGACTAACCCGCTCTAATGCTTCTTCGGCCTACAATGAATTCCTGCTAGTCTATTTTTGATAAACTTCCGCGAATTATATCGTGATAAAATTCACGTGCCCAAGCAGAATGACAATGCAGTAACTTTATGCTTCCATTAAGCTCTTTTAATGAATTCTCACAGAGTTATGGAGAATCTGGAAATAATAGGTTTGGTACAATATGGCGAATGCGCCGGGCAGCTTGTGTGATGAGGTCGAGAGCCTATTTGCAATATTTTCCGTTGATCAGATTTCACTTAATGTTTTAGCTCGTAGCTGAAAATTGAATTAAATAGTGGACATTCATATAAGTTCATTGTCAACGAACTCCAGGTTAAAAACACGCTTTTATTACGTCATTCGCAAAATATCAGTTCAAAGTCAGATTGAAAGGAGAAAAAATTGGTCTCCAATATCTGAATCAGAGTTTTTCTTGCACTTCGAATTTTTGACTTCGATATTCGACTGCAAACAAATTTCTTAGTAGTTCATCAGCAAAAATTAATTGTTTCTTGTGAGAAAAACCCCATTTGAAATCTCAAAGCACTAAGAGTTTGAATGAACCACTTTGTTGAGGAAAACAAGAATCAAAATAGGTAGGTTTCATCAGTAAAATATCCTGGTATCTACCTTGAGGTGTCGTTTGATTACACCCATTCGACTTATATTCATCTGTGTTTAGTAAACACAGGGATTATTAAATTTGATGCCTCCGACATTTTATTATTTTCATTTCCTGTGTTACGCGTCCTCGGAGCATCTGTTCAATTCTATGGATAACTGCTACAATTATAACCTTCGTTATCGCTATATCGTTATAATTTCTCGAACAATCTGTTTATTTCATCATTGAACTTTCAAATTCCTATTTAGACACTCAGTGCACTGAAGGAGACCTCCCCATCGAGAAAAATTCAAGAATATTAAGACGCATACACCGATGTAGAAATCCATCAAGGTGAGCAGTTGTCCGATTTCGAATGGATAGGCGCTACCGTCGTTTTTAATTCTTGATTTTTATATCAGCGTTTCTTTCCTGCAATTACATTGGTTCTTTGAGCAGAATGTTTTTTTACTTCAATTTTCTCAATATTATTAATTTTCGTTTTTGAGTTTGGCTACCATTTACATATTTCAGTCAGCTGGAAAACCAGTTGCGTATGTTCAGCTGATTCAAATTCTCGGTCAAGGTCAAAACTTAGACATTTATTATTTACTCCTTTTCACGATAAAATGATAATCTCTGAAATACTTTATGATATTTTTCTTGCTTTTAGTTCTTTTCGTTTCCTCCACAACAAAATCAATTACTCCAATTTTTGTCTACAATAACTTGTATTCTGGCATTGGAAGTTGTCCTGGATGTCCAAAGTGAATTATATTCTCACTTTCGTCACATGACGTCTTCGATTTCATTTCATTTTTCTCGACTTTTCGAATATCCTGAGTAAATTAGTTTTTTTACTTTTTAAAGAAACTTTTCGGAATGTTCACTAAGTCGGGCCTCAGTAAAACCTATATTCAAGCTATATGGAACTTATATAAGGAAGCATAAAGTGCGGTGAAGATGGGAAATGTTTTATCTGAAGGGCTTCCTACCACAAATGGGCTTAGACAAGGATGCAGCCTGTAACCTGCCTTATTTAAAGTATATATCCAAGAAACCATCAAAGACTGGAAAAGGAGAACATACGGAATGGGGATACAGGTTCAAGATGAAATCCTAACAACTCTTCTCTTCGCCGATGACCAGGCAATCGTAGCAGGTGACGAGAGCGATGTCGATTACATGTTCAGAAAACAGAAAGAGGAGTACGAGAGATGGGGGTTAAGTGTGAATGAGAGTAAAACGGAATATTTGAGGAAAGGAGACACAAATGAAGAGGACCCTGAGTTACAAATACATAAACTCAAAAGATGCAGGGAACTTAAATATTTGGGAAGCATCATTTCAGAGGAAGGAACAATAAAGAAAGATAAAAGAAATAGAACACAGCAAGGTAGGAAACCTCTAGAAAAAGATCATAGAGACAGTGGAGATGGATTTTTTGAGAAGATCTTGCAGAATTTCCAGAAAGCAACATGTTAGAAACGAAGAGATGAAGGAAAACAGCAGAACGAGTAAAAACCAGACAATCAATATGGTACACGATGGCCGAGGAGGGTTTTGGAGTACATACCACAAAACAGAGAAAGAAGACCCAATGGGGAGAGGGAATTAGAAAGAGTATGAGAGATAGAGCAATTGATGATTGGAATGATAGAGAGAAATGGCGAATGAAATGCGGGACGCGGCATAGGCTGTAGGACCCCCGCCTTTATCATTATTATTATTATTACTTTTTAACTATGTCTAAGCTAGACAAAGCCAACTTTCTGTCACAAACAGCATTCTCGCTCATAAAAAAAAAACGTGAGAGTTGAGAGTTGGGCCAACAACATTGGCTAGAGCCAATGAAGGGGAAATAAACCATGAAGAGTTTCGATCATAGCACAATACCATTATTGGGTTTATGTCAGACGAAGAATTTTCTCGATATGACAATACTAGAATTAAAGCTGATCAAATAAATCGAAGTACAAAATGCGTGTTGTGGTACTCTCTGCATGTAAAGGTCAAACATTTCTGGCAAATGCGCCACAAAAGCGCTTCTCATTAGTTAGATAGCACAATCTTTGTGTAAACTGTTTCATTTTTCCACATTCTATCAAGAATTGTAGTTCTTCATGCAAATGTAAAATTTCTAGAATAAAAAAATTTTGATTTTTCACAAAGTTGAGTCCAACGGGCAAGGTCATAAACTTGGATTATTCCAACATCATGAACAAATCTACAAAAAATCAAAAATACCGGATTTTTCGCATACTAGACCATACCCTGAGACGTCAGAGTTCTGCAATATCTTGAGAGTGTTGTACTTATGTATTTCATTGAGTTGTCTTGATCACTATATGAATTTTAATTGAGATAAACAATACGACAAAATGGTTTGCGTGATTTCAATCTGGGAATATGATTAGAGATCGGGAAGGAATGAAACTACTTCCAGAGATTCAAAGTTCGCTCAGGCTAGCAACGACGGAAAAGTGAAATTTCCAGCAAGGAATGCGGTGTATATTTAACTCGAACTCTTCGGATGTCGATCCCTTCAATACGCCCCTCGGAGAATAAAAATAACTACTTAAATTTGATCTTTCCATGATATGATTTGTATTTTGTTTCATATTGTTCATTTTTGTTTCATTTATTGCTTCTCTTTGATTTCTATCTGAATTGGCATCGACAGTGTGCAAAAAGACATCATTCGACCTGTGTCGGACAACACTTTAGGTTGAATGTGGAGAGGCTTTCATGACTGCATGTACTGACGTTGGGAGAGTCTTCTGGGCTTATTGCCCTTGGTCTATTAGGAATTATTTCAACTAACGTTTCACCCACAACTGCGGTAGGCATCTCCAGGGGATTCTTGGTTTGAGGTTGTTTATCTCTCTGATTTTCAGAGAGTGATATTGGGTTCGATTCAGGGGTTCTGATGCCCCGGTTGAAGACCGAAGAAGGTTGTTAGTTTACGCGCGCGATGCTGATTTGCCCATCGCTCCCTTTCCATATTGGCTTTATCTTGGCTTTTTCTGATACCGGCAACCATGCCCTATGCACCAAGTTTTTCCCTTCTGTTCATGTTATCTTCACCTTCATAATTCTCAATGGCTTCCGTGTTTGTCCTAGGATTGTAAGTTCAAAATTGAAATATAATTTCTGTCTGATTGAGTGGGCAGCATCGTTCATGCTCCTTGATTCTCGTATTGATATTATATTTTGTTGTACCAATGTAGACACTGCAGCAGTCGCAAAGTATATATTCTGTAAATACCGACTTGTGAGAGTGGGTCAACTTTGTCTTTGGTAGTTCTGATCTTTCTTCAACTTTTTGAGTCATAAACAGTCTCGAAATGGTGACTCTTCAGTATCTCACCTGTTCTATATAAAGTGAGGTAGCTCTTTCATTGAGGGTGAGTTGTGATGTGTTATCATCACGTGTGAAGATTTTTGATATTTTTGCCCTCTGCATTTCTTTGGCATTAAATCAGTGGGAGATGAATGCATGCTGTAGATATTTTAGTTCATTTCCCAGAAATTCCGTCTCGAATAATCGTCGGGCTCTTTCTACGAGTGTTTTGAAAACTCCTCATTCCTGTTATGCGCGATGATTGAACTCCTGATGTAGATATCTTTCAGTGTCGTTTGGATTTCGATAAACCCTTCATTAGGCTTTCTAGATACTAAGACGTCTAGAAAGAGTAGTGGACCATCTTTTTCAATATCCTTAGTGAATTGGATATTTGTGTTTCCACTGTTAAGATGGGTTAAGAAACTTTCTAACAAGTCAAATAATGTCGTTCAGCATAGTGTGGATTTGACTTTAGCCTTGATTTAAATTCACCATATAGGTAATCATATGAGGTTAACCTAGTTAGTTTACGTGAGATGTGTTGGGTTGAAACACTTGTCAGTATTCCTTGCCTGAATGAATAAATAAATGAACAATCCTCATAGATAAATTCAGTTGTGAATCAATTTTCGGCATGTTTGAAGAAACAGAGCAACATTATTCGGAAGCAGGAAAAACTAAATCCAGGTGAGCCCTACGAAGTGTCGCTACATCAACACTCCATGAAGTGGCAAGATTCTACATAATTTCAATAAACACGAACTCATTATATGTTCAAGTTCCATTCTAATTCATCTATTCATAAAATGAAAATTCCACTGAGAATACTCTTCTGATGGGATTAGGGCTAGAAATAAAAAAAAATCACATCGAATCGTAACTCAGTCTGGAACAAGATGTATCACCATAAATATGTTCGGATCTGAATAACCATTCATCATGAACAAATCTACAAAAAATCAAAAATACCGGATTTTTCGCATACTAGACCATACCCTGAGACGTCAGAGTTCTGCAATATCTTGAGAGTGTTGTACTTATGTATTTCATTGAGTTGTCTTGATCACTATATGAATTTTAATTGAGATAAACAATACGACAAAATGGTTTGCGTGATTTCAATCTGGGAATATGATTAGAGATCGGGAAGGAATGAAACTACTTCCAGAGATTCAAAGTTCGCTCAGGCTAGCAACGACGGAAAAGTGAAATTTCCAGCAAGGAATGCGGTGTATATTTAACTCGAACTCTTCGGATGTCGATCCCTTCAATACGCCCCTCGGAGAATAAAAATAACTACTTAAATTTGATCTTTCCATGATATGATTTGTATTTTGTTTCATATTGTTCATTTTTGTTTCATTTATTGCTTCTCTTTGATTTCTATCTGAATTGGCATCGACAGTGTGCAAAAAGACATCATTCGACCTGTGTCGGACAACACTTTAGGTTGAATGTGGAGAGGCTTTCATGACTGCATGTACTGACGTTGGGAGAGTCTTCTGGGCTTATTGCCCTTGGTCTATTAGGAATTATTTCAACTAACGTTTCACCCACAACTGCGGTAGGCATCTCCGTCTAGAAAGAGTAGTGGACCATCTTTTTCAATATCCTTAGTGAATTGGATATTTGTGTTTCCACTGTTAAGATGGGTTAAGAAACTTTCTAACAAGTCAAATAATGTCGTTCAGCATAGTGTGGATTTGACTTTAGCCTTGATTTAAATTCACCATATAGGTAATCATATGAGGTTAACCTAGTTAGTTTACGTGAGATGTGTTGGGTTGAAACACTTGTCAGTATTCCTTGCCTGAATGAATAAATAAATGAACAATCCTCATAGATAAATTCAGTTGTGAATCAATTTTCGGCATGTGCGAAGAAACAGAGCAACATTATTCGGAAGCAGGAAAAACTAAATCCAGGTGAGCCCTACGAAGTGTCGCTACATCAACACTCCATGAAGTGGCAAGATTCTACATAATTTCAATAAACACGAACTCATTATATGTTCAAGTTCCATTCTAATTCATCTATTCATAAAATGAAAATTCCACTGAGAATACTCTTCTGATGGGATTAGGGCTAGAAATAAAAAAAAATCACATCGAATCGTAACTCAGTCTGGAACAAGATGTATCACCATAAATATGTTCGGATCTGAATAACCATTCATCACTTAACTGGGTCGATGAATTCTGATACTACATGGGACGTTACTTCTACTCGAAAGCATAATCACTGATTTTTTTTATGGTGCGGTCTCCTTGAACAGCTATCATTCACGTTCTTCTGACATTGAAACATGATTGTGATTCTCGCCTGTTTGTTATAACCTACTTGGTTGGCCGAATTGAGTTTGTGATACGATAACATCTATTTGATCTGCGTATTTTCAACAATTTGATGAAAGATTTAATCCACCACTCCCTGAAACCATTTTTAATATTGAATTAGTGTAAAAATAATAATGCCATCTGCAACCGAATCGAACCCAAGAATATAATACCATATCTAGTAAGTATTGACTCGAAATTGGCGGGTAACATATCTATCCTATAAAGTCTCAGAGAATGAAACTCTGCATGTAATCTTGGAAATCCAGTCGTACCATCTTTATCAGACACTTAGTTTTAGAATTTCAAAATGCATTTCATGCAACATATTAACTCGAATGAGGAAGTTCATTTTTCTAATATTTAGGAAGGACTCAAAAATGACCGAAATTGAATAAATTTGGTTTTCTTATACCTGTTATCGGATATATCAACAACAGAAAAAATCTGACAAGAAAAAAAAATTATAATATTCTCTAAAATGGTGATCGGTAGAAAATCATTATTGATCCTGAATCGTTGTAAGAGAATTTCAATCGGCGAAATATATTTCTGAAATATTCGAGTGGAATGAATATTAATCTCTTGCAATATTATTTGAAGCAGAATATTTTTCTCCATATTAACTCATTCACTGAATTAGGTTATCTACAGCGACAATCAGGCCTGGATCTAGGGGCCAGCCTAAGGGCGAGCCTGAATAAACCAGAAGTTGAAATTGTTTTACTTTTGATTTTTTCGTGAAAAATTAATTACCTCGTGCTCGAAGCGAAAAAGTAGAATAGGAACTTGAACCATCACTATGCCACAAAATATCGAAATCAATGAGGAATCAATCAACTGCTATAAATTCACTCATCTGCGAATGACCACCACACTCGATGAAATACGTTTAACGATGAGATTAACCTACAATGGGTTGTAAGGTTAAACAGATATTAAGTTAATTCATAGCTCCACTTCAGGGGACCAATTGTATATGGTTAAAGATAAATTGTGTAAGGTAATGATTTAATACTAAATGACCCAACCACCTTACACTTATATTACAAACAATTCAGAAATAAACAAGATGAAATCCACTAAAACCGAAGTTGTGCGAAGTATGAGGTTAATAATAATATGCTTCTATTTTGGCTAATGATAATCAAAACTTGAACACTTGAGATTTATTTCTCTCGGATAACAATAGCTATTTACAATATCTACTATTACAAATTAAAACATCAAAATATGAGGACAAGAATATGTACAATTATGAACAATTTGTTAGATACTTTATCATGAGCCTTCTCCTTTCTTAGTTAACTATAATAATGCCAGGTAAGGGGAGCGATCATTCTTCGACTTCTTCCAGAGCCGAGATGCAGCAGGCCTCCAATTCTTCTCCATCAGAATGATGGAACTTCGGCTCTTCCAAAGCTCAAATTCCTTAATCTCCAGAAAGACTTTGTAATTCTTCCAGAAAGACTGGCGTTGCAGGAGGTGAAGGTTTAATTACCTTCAAGAAGAAGCGTTGAAGGTCTAATTCCCTTCAAAGTGCAGGTGCTGAAAGTTTGAACACTTAAAAAAGGTATTGAAGGTTGGGCTCCTTCCGAGAAGTGGTTGAAAGTTTAACTTCCTCCAAAAGGTACTGAAAGCTTAGTTACCTCCAAAAAAGTGTCGGAGGCTCATCTCCCTCCAAGAAGATGCCGGAGACTTAGCTCTCCCCAAAGAGATGCCGCAGGTTTAGCTCCCTTCAAAGATACTATCAAAAAACACTTGTATCAGTTTTTTGTATCTGCAACCTTCCACAATTCCCACGATTTTTGATAATCTTATTCTACATAAAAAAAATTTAAAAATTTTCTACGTGTTCACTGAAACACTGGCACAGATAAATCGAGAAATTGAAAATCGAAGGGTCAAAGAATTGCGAAATGTTCAAATTTAATCAATGAATTATAACATGGATAAGCTGATCTAGAAGGAGAGTTGATGCATCAGATGATTGAGGAAACTAGATGGAAAGTCACACGATCCTCAAAATGGAGAAACCCAAGCTTGTCTCATCTCACATGAAACATACGAAATATTAGCAGAGATGGGTATATGGTTGCCTGATCAACTTCGTACTCACCGATATTTATCAATCGCGACAGTTAAATTATTCCACTCGAGAATAAGAAGACAAAACCACGGCCTCTTCAGGTGCAGTGCAACAATAGCGGGATATCAGAAAGAGAACTTTTCGTCAGTCGTTCGCCAAGGTACTCACACTCACGTCTATGTCCCTGCGACGCGTTCTCCGACAGGAATCGAGTTCCTCGTCCGATTACCAATACGGGACGATCCGGAAACTTCCGAAATTTGAAATCTGCAAATCATACCGTTACAGTGACACAACGCAAGCATAAAGCCATCAATTCCTTTGCCTGGGAAATTACCGACTCATCCTCATCATAACTGGAACTGAGGTCGTTGGCAATAATTGACAAATAGAAAGTGGTGATAACTCTTCTTATGTCCTTCTAGTTATTTGTGTGAATGTGTAATCAGTGTTACAAAAATTATTGTGGGTGAAATTTATATTTTTCGTTTGTAGATGGTACTCTCATTTCGAAGAAAAAATTTAAAATTTCAAGAAAATATATACTGGCGTCATAAGCGTTATCTAAAGTGAACCTACTACGTGGAGGTTGGGCGGTCGGATTTCCGTTTCTTTGTTTCTGTATGTTTTTCCGAAAGAAAAACCTGTTGAATTACGCGATTTACTATAAAAAAAAATTTATTTGCGTGTTGCATATTTAGGTAATATTATTGTCGAATAATATGGCATTGTCAACGATGGCTGAAGGGAATCATGAGATATGAGCCCTCATTAATACAAATTGCTCCTTAACCTCAGACCAAAGCGCCTCTGAGAAGAGTTGTTGGCGTCATGAAATCAAAACACCGTTGACCCAGTTTCTGACTCGCAACATTTTATCCATCATACTGATAGAAAAGTAATCTGGGCACATCTGTGATTTTTTCCCGATTTGGATAAGTTTTTCCGCAAATTTCAACTTCAGTTTGATTATAATACGTGGTTAAGAGAAAGTTGGGATTAAGAATTCATGCATTTCCTTGTGATGAAATTGGTGGAAAATATTCCGATGCGAAAGATGAATGATTTCGTTATTCATACTTGAATTAGAAACAGTGAAATACATATACAGATAAGTAGAAATAGCTCGCTCAAAAGAGTTCGCTCCTCAGTCACACCAAATTTGGGCCAGATGAAATAACTGTGGGGGATTCGCGCTTTCATTCAATATTTATTAAACTCATTTTAAATAGTTTCAGGCTTTCACGACCGGATATATTGACATTAAGAGAGTCTTCCGGGCTTATTGGCCGTGGTCTATTAGGAATTATTTCACCTAACGTTTCGCCCACAACTGCGGTAGGCATCTTCAGAGGATTCTTGGTCTTAGATTGTAACTCGACCGCTGAATTTCCGAAAGTGATGCTGGATTCGATCCGTTGGTCCCACTTATACCCTGATCATTGGCGGGAGAAGGTAGTGGGTTTACGCGCGCGATGTTGATTGGTCCATCGCTTCCACTTCGTATTGGCTTGATTTTGGTCTTTTCCAACACCGGCAACCATGCGCTATGTACCAAAGGAGTTTCTTCCCTTCTGTTCATATTGTTCTTATGTTTATATATCTCAATGGCTTCCATGTTCATCCTGGGATAGAAACTTTTGATGTTTGAAATAGCTTCTGCCTTTGAGAAAACAATATTGTGTCCATCTGTCAGAGCATGCCCCGCTAGTGTTGATTTTTCTGTCTAATTGAGTCGACAGCATCGTTCATGCTCCTTAATTCTCGTATTGATACTTCTCTTCGTTGTATCAATGTAGACTTTGCCGCAGTCACAAGGTATCCTGTAAATACCGGGTTGGGAGAGTAGGTCGACTTTGTCTTTGGTAGTTCTGATCATTTGGCCAAGTTTTTGAGTTGGCTTATAGACAGTCTCTATATTGTGGCCCTTTAGTATTCTACCAATTCTATCGGTGACCTTAGGGATATATGGTAAGATAACGTAGCCATTATGTGGATGATACTTTTGTCGTCTGGAGTCATGGACTTGAAGAATGTTTTATCTAGTACAACGAAATCGAGTATACCACTTACGAGATGTCTGCAGTTTAATTTGGTAGTACTTGTAAGTGCTTTGAGCTATTGGTAAAACGAGATTGATTGGGGAATAGCTGATTACATGCATTTCTTTGACTACAAGAGTAGACAAAAACTAATCGAATCTGCTGGCACAGAAAATTCTTGATTAATCAAATATCAAACTAAGTGAGTTCAGTGACTATAACCCGATGTTTATTGTTGTCAGTTGATATAAAAAAATGCTGGTTCCTAGTTATTTCCTAAAACCAGAAAAAGCCTACATATACTTCATCCCACCTTGAATACTCTTTAATCGTCAACTAGGGAATTGGTGGCAACTATGGGTGACTAGTTATTGAAGCCTTTTCCCGGAAACCACCTCCTCAGACCTCCAGCGGATTGAGTGTTATATATTTAGATTTTTGAATTCTGGATATTGAAACTGAATTTCAATATGCCTTCGTCTATACAATTTCAATTTGAGTAGTGAAAATTTGATTCTATATCAGTAAAAAGAATTAACATTTAAATAGAAAATGGGCCTGAAAAATAATATTTCCGTTTCCAATAACTGGAATTGTACAGAAAAACCAATTTGGAAACGATAGTATTAAATTTCTTTCTACTCGGTTTTCGGTCTGCGAATCGAAAAAGAATTAAAGCTTCATTGGAAATGTCCGCATCGGCTCAGCCGAATAATTATGTTCTGCGAAATTCGTATTACCACTTTAATTGCGAAATATCGAAATTCACTTCACAATAGGAATAAATGAAATATCAGTCTGTAGCTTCCATTTTGCGTCGCTCCATTTGTTCGTGTTTAATTCTCAATGAAAACACGACACTTGTATTCTATTGGAAAAACGAAACTGAATGGGAATGGGAAATATCCCTACAAATCGTTTCGCAAGGGAGTGTTTCGGATCAATGGCATCGGATATCTGGCCCGATTACTTTGAATATCATGAAGAATCCATCATAAAAAAATGTGCATCAACTCAATTTTTTCTTTGAAACGAAACGTGAATATCGTACTGTTGAACAATTTTTCATTGTAATTTCACATTGATTAAGTCATGCATGACATCGCCGTTCAAGAAATATCTCAGATGCTCTTGGAAATCCAGTCGTGACTCAATTTCTAATAACAAAAAATTGATATTGGTCCCTCACAGGAACAAAATATTCAAATTGAATCTAGATTAGTAAGTATTATCATTGAGCATTAATATAATATATATTTATACTCAATGGTATCATTCAATTTCTCATGTTCTATGTGAAACATCTTTGTAACAGAGTAACAAAAAACAGACAATGAAACCGAATCGAAAACCTGTGTCATACCATATGTAAAAACAGACCCGGATCTAGAGAGAGCAAGCAACCAAAGGTAAAAAAAATAATTTTTGATTTTCTCAAAAAAAACTTATATCCCACTGCTAAAATCGAAACATGAAAAATCATTATTATAGATAAAATATTTGAAATCAATATGGTTTCAATTAACAACATATTATTCAGTGAATTGAGTCTTCCACTAATGACTGCCACACTAGGTCATAGAACCAGTTATTTCTTTGGCTGAGAAATTACCGACTCATTTCTATCACATCTGGAACTGAAGGAGTTCACAATAATTTCGATGTCATTCGAATGACAAGTGGAAAGTGACGATAACTCTTTATTTGTCTTTTTGGTTAGTTGTGTGAACGTGTAATCAGTGTTACAAAATTTATTGTTGGTGGAACATTTTCCAGAATTCAATTGCACATAGTGCTCTCATTTAAAAAAAAATTAAATTTAAGAAGTTCAATAAAATAATCATCGCCGGCATTAGCGTTATCTAAATCGGATCTATCGCGAGACAGTTCGGCATGGAATTTGTGCCTCTTTGTTTATGTGGGTGTTTTTCTGTTCGAAGCTTTAAGCTTAGAAAAAACCTGTTTCATTTAGCGGTTTCCTTTGTCATCACAAAAAGTATATAAAAGCAATCTCCGAAAAGCGAGGTAAAAAAAGACGAAGTTCAGTTAGGATGATCCCTTTGTTTGAAATAATTGGCAGAAATAATTTCCGAAAGTAACAGAAAAAATGAAAAACCTTGTTTTTGAATAGGAGACCAACATCTGCAATGAAATTGTGGAAATGCTCGGAAAGGGCAACTTTAATTATTTCAAAAACTCGATCGAGTGAAACAAAAAAACGGCTAGTTGGATTAATCTATCTCCTGATTAAAATTGTTGGTTCTCTCAATATGTTTGATCCTGCCCCTGATTTTCAAGACAATTGCAATTTCGAATTAATATGACAAGGAGAAAGAAATTTTTTTTCCGAAAAAGCAATGAATAGATTTTGAAGGAAACTCATTAAAGCCTCGTAACCCACCCTTAACTTTTTGTTTGATTATTGATTTCTGAGATACCGTTAGTCAAATACAAAAGGATGCTTTTTCATTTGAGGGTCGATGTCTCCATGATTAGTAGACGTATCATGTTTTTGAAAGGGGAAATTGAAGCTAAGTGAACCAAATATCTGAACACATAGCGATTAAGCAACAAAATGTTTCCAGTCAAGTTTACTAAAATGCAAGACTTAAATAGTTTATTGGTGTTGGTTTTTCTAATGTAATATCTTTATGTTAATCAAAAACTACTGTCGTTGAGTCATAATCCAAAAACAGGAAACACAGGGCTACAATTTCTCCCTTTGTATTTTCTTGTACGACTATTCTATTCGAAGTTATGGCCTGTTGATAAATGCTCAAAAAAGTTCGATTTTATTTTGATCGTTTAATTTATTCCAGTAGTGTATATATAGATGTTCAAAGCTTTCAATTTTTATATCCAACCATAAGGGGGGGGGGCATCTTGAATTTTTGCCCTGGTCAAAAAATATTGTAAATCCGGGTGTGGTGAAATATTTTAAAGGACGCCATTCAAGTCTGAGTATACAGTCCGGGAAAACTCACGATGTTAAACCTGGCAACAATAATCGAATAATTGAATATTGTTTCAATGAAATGTCATGCGAATGTGACAGATTTTTCAATGTTGAAAAAACACTTCACAATTAAAATTAAAATTGCAGAGCACCAGAGACTAGATCAACTGAAAAAAAAATATATTATGCCACCTATCGCTGGACTAAATGTATACATTCTCTTCGCACTTTCATAGGTTGATGAAAATTTTTATGATTCATTTCGTGAGTATGGATTTTAATCGATTAAATGAAGATTCAACTGCACGTTTATAAATTTCGGAAGGTCAAATACTAGAACAAGTTGTAATTTTTCCAGAAAATCTAATTACAAAGAGCTGCCTCACGAAATTCAAGAAAGGTTGGATTCTCGTGTGTTTGTGCTCATTTGCTGAATATGTTTTTATAATCTCTCCGTATTTTCTTGTTTGCATGTTTGCTATAATCAACCGAGAACTGTTCATTTTATTCTGTTTATGACATATTTATGTAACGCAATAAACGTCAACCTGGTCAACCGTACGATTAAAACGACATTGTATGCGCAGCCAGAATTAATGATCAACATAGTAATTCGTATTGAAACGTAATTGTATAAATATGAACATGTGTATTACAAAATTATCTGATATTCGTCTAGAATTAATAGACAGAAATGATGTGGCTGAATATTCACAGTTCCCTGATTCGAATCAGTCAGCAGAATTTCACTGATTGCATACATCAAGAGTTATTTTATTATTGTAAAGTTTTTTTTTATGAGATCTGAAGTAGCAGAATTACCAATCATCTATTTCGTATTTCCGGATTTTCTCGAACTTCATCAGAAGTGTGTATTGATGCTTACATTGATACAACTGAGATGCCTTAATATATTACGTGTTTTAGGCACTCGTAACTTTTTGAATGGACCGACATTAGACCAATTCGAGAATGAAGGTTATGTTTCGTGGAGGCGCCAAAATATTACATTTGTCATTCAGATCTACTGCCAAGGACTAGTACTCTTTCTCAGACATTGAAGAAACCCTTGTAAAGTTTATATGATCTTTTTTGAACTGATGTGCCCTATAAACTAGGGTGGAAAGACATTTTATGTTAAATAAGGGACACGATTTGATGATGAAAATCAAGAAGAGTATTTCGAATCATTCGATATAAAAACCTATCTCAATGAAATATCATTAAAGTGTCAGTTTCAAATAGTCTCGAATGTTACTAATTCGAGTAATAATAATAAAATCAATTATTTCTCCTGTGGCAAATATATTTATAGTGATTTTTTGAGTGTTTCATAATAAGTTTTTGAGGACGCATCTGTATTACATACTCAAGATTTTGTTTTTTTGTTCAAAAGTACAGGCTTGATTTTTGGCTGTTTCTGGTACTTCTGCACTAGATAGATAAAAACGTTCAGAGGAGTCCTGGACTCGATTTGCTTGAAAACATCATTGGTGAAAACTGCTTCATAATATCTTTTTTTTTTTTCATTGTGCTTGGAAATGTTTTTCAATTCAAGTTCATGTACCCCAAATTGCTTGATTTTTTCTGTTTCAGGTACTTCTGGACTAGATAGGTAAAAAATTCAAGAATGTCCTCTACTGGATTTCTGTTAAAACACCATTAGTGACAATCGTTTCACAATATCTTCCTTTGTTTTAGGTATATAACAAAGTTTTGATATTATTTCGATATGTGTCATAACATTTCATTTTCAAAAATATCTGAAGTAAATGAAAATTCTCAACAAGCACTTTCATATTGGGAATACCTAAGACAATATCTAAAATTTCTGTTTATCTTAAATTCATATTCAAAATGAAAAAGTCTCTCTTTTCCACTAGAAAAAAATTTAATTTTATTATCGGTGAAAGAGCCCTTCTAGAAAGTTTTAATCGTTTTCAGATATTTTCGTGAATGCAAAATGTATATGCCACATTTTCGAGATCGATAATAGATCAAAATAAGAAGATATCTTGAAACAGTTTTCACTACTGGTGTTCCTCCGAAAATCGATGCCAGGACCTTTTTCAAAGTTTCTACCTATCTAGTATAGAAGTACCTCAAACAGTCAAAATCAAGCTATTTGGGATACCTGGTACATGAACTTGAATTGTGCAATATTTTCAAGCAGAATTTACTTCCGATTCTACCGGAAAGGAATGTAAATTTCGTTATTTAATTTCAAATGTAACACCCTGTGTAATCAAAAATGTTTGAATTCTTCGTTAAATTCTACACTCATTTGATGCATGTTATGCGAATCACTTCAAACAATAGTTGAGTTATAGCCTAATTGTCGAATTTTTCATCAGAAACATTATCACACATTAGTGTTTATATCTTCAAAATTCCCTATTGTAATTCCTCATGGATAACCTACGGCCCGCGAATAGGTATCTCTTGGCCCGCCAAATTTTCTCTACGAAGATACCACATCAACAAATTTCCTAATTTTCATTCGCTGCATACGCAATGACTGAAAATAAAAAAGTTGCTCTTGGAAATGTGATGGAAACATCTGCTGCTTTTTCCATATCATTGGATGACTCTGATATCATTGATATCTGTTAGCAATTTTTATTCGAACAGTCGATCATTTCAAACTAACAGGAGAATTGCTGGCGCTAAGGCCAATGAAAAACACTATACCAGGGACGGAGATATTTTCGAAGAAATTATTAGTGTCTTTTAAGCTTTCTATTCCAGATATTCATTCTTATTTTTCAAATATAATATAGGTAAAATTGAAAATTTCTTTGAGTATTGATTCATTATTCATTACCTCAATACTTTTCGATTTGGTGGATTAGAATGACAGATTGCCGAATTTATTTCAATTCCAAATATTTATGTCTTTTTCCAAGTGGAAGTAGAAATGTCACTTCAGATCGAATTGATCGAGCTTCAAGCTTCGTTGCACAGGCTTTTTTTTTATCAGGGGCCTATACTACTTCGCAACTTTTCACTTTCCCAATGAATTACATTGTACGAAAAGCACTCAGAATTGAACATATGGTTATGAGGTAGATAGTTTGAAAGGTACCTATGTACTTTCGCAAATTTTCACTTCGCGCTTTTCACTTTTCGAACGAATAACGTTGCACAGAACTCATTCAGAATTGAAAAGTGCTAACTACAAAGTAGTCTGGTGCAATCTGCAATAGGCCCCAGATATGAAAGGGATTTCTAATTTTAAATATAATCCAGGTAAATTTCAAAATTTCTTCGAGTATGGATTTATTATTCTTTAACTCACTACTTTTTAATTGATAAGGTGGATTAGAATGACATCCGAAGCAAATTCGGGGGAATTTAGGGGCACTAACAAACAAAATCTTATACGTGAATCTATCCATGCTGTCATAATAACTTTCTCATTAACAAAGCTATCTCTGAACGCTCCTACCAAAATCTGAATCGAGAAACATCCTTTTCAAGTTTTGCTGAAATAGGTTCATGGAAAACCTCGAAACTGGACATGTTTCTGACTGGACATAACCTAATTGTATATGGTTCATTGGGAACTTCAATCTCTTCGAAAGGATAGACATTAATTTTGAAAATATTCATGGTGGCTTGTTCATTGAAATATCTCCACTGTATTATATAGATTAAAAAAGGGGTGAAGTAAATTAGTGATGACGTAAGATTGATTTCCACGTAGAAAAAGTTTTCGTTTCTTTCTCCCTTCTGAATACCCACAGGAAAGCAAAGTATACAATAGTGCACCTGAAACATTACGCCATGCATTTAGAGGGCACTTATCAACCTGCAACTTCATACACTCGAAGCGCGAAGACTGAGTACTTACATACTCTCGGGACGTTTCTATACATAATTTCATTTCGAATTTCTCCATGACACGACTTTGTCCTGATGTCTCTTCACTCAGTTCCGGAGTGAAACTACAATAGTTCATATGTCTGAATTCATCTATAATTAATAAACCACCTCATTAGTCCGAGGACATCAATAATTCTGCTGTTAATTTGAACACTATGAGAACCATACACTTTTTTGTTGAATGGTGAAGGTATTCGACAAAAAAATAGATTTCATTCCAAGTTTTATATTGAAGATTACATCGAAGATGAAGATACGTCAAAAATGAAAACTTATCATTCAGTTCAAATCGTCAGAAACGAAATAATCGTTAAGACTATAACGTTCAAGATGTATCGAAATTTTGCGAGAAAATTTCTCAAATTCAGATACAAATTCTACACATGAATTGGTTGAGGCTTTCGGGGCCATCGTTCGATGTATCCATTGTAACCTATTCTTTCCAGCATTTTGGCCGTCATCGTGGATTAGTTCTCTACGTTTCGCCAGTTATAGTGTCTGGCATCCTCAGGAGTTGAGTCACAGGAGATGCCATACACTCGAACTGGCGAAACGTCTAAAACTAATTCACGACGACTGCTGAAATGCTAGAAAGAACAGGTTTACAAATTCAACAGATTTAACTAGGATACACAAATAGTATAGACCCCATTCACTCAACCTCTACCCATGATTTGGGTAAAAAAGATCTTTATTTCTTGTGGAATAGCTTTGATTGGCATTGTTTTGGACCTATTTCTATTCTTGAATACGAACAAGGCATTCATCATATATGAAGAAGGCATATACAGTTATTTAACATACTGATAATACAACGAATACTGATTCCACCCTAGCATTGCTACCTCAGAAAATTATCCCAAATCTGGACAACCGATTGGAAATTTGCACGATATACAATTTTCGGTATATCAACACTCATGCACGGAGCTGCAACCCTAATTTCGTGACCAATACTAGATGATTTCGAACAACCCCTTCAATTTGAGTATCCCAATAAAAAAATTCATCTATAATAATAATAAAGTCAGAGTTCAAAAAGCAGCTTTTTGTTTTTTCAATGTTTAAAATCAGTAACTGAGACTTATTACACAGAGTACATACTCGTATATTCCAACCGTAGATTCCTGGGGTCAAAAGAAACATGTTTTATTCCTTACTATTTTTTTTTTATTTAGCTATATCAAAGCTATTTGACACTTGGAAACCAAAGTTATAAATACCATTCAAACCCTGGTGATAATTAGGAACTGTATAATAATTACAAGAGATAACTAACATTTCCCATCCAATTCGGGGGAAAGAAAGCCCGATACTTTTGATTCTAGGTTATTATCTACTGAATTCATAATATGTGCCTACAATGAATACGTTCATCCAAATTTCGTTGACGACAAATGTTTAATATCCTTCTCTTGATTTCTATTCAATTGTTGATGAAGATTTCAGCTACCATGCATTTTAGATTTATCTTCAGTATGTAATCATTTCTTTTTATCTCTACAACAATTATCAGATAAAAGAGAAACTTTCCTGAATAGTTTAAGGCTTTCACGACCGGAGTTCCTGATATGAAAATTCTTGGTCTATCGACACCCCGGTTAATGGTGGTGAGTTTACGTGCGCGATGCTGATTGGCGTATCGCTCCCGCTATTTATCGGATTGACCCTTTTTTTTTCTAAGGTCGGTAACCAAGCGCTATGTGAGAAAAAATCCTTCTTTTCTGTTAATATTTTTTCTGAGTTTATAAATTTCAATGGCTCCCATGTTCAGCCTAGGATAGTAATTTTTTATTTTGAGATTAATCTCAGCCTTTGAGAAATCTGTTTTGTCCATCTTCAAGAGTATGTTCCGCTATGGATTTTTCTGTTTGATTCGGTCGACAGCATTTATTCTCGTTTTATACTTCGCTTTCATGAGCAGAAGAGAAGATACCAAAAATCTTTAAAAGATGCCTTCCGAAGTTGTAGGGGAAACGATAGGTGAGATTATTTCTAATGAACCACGGCCAATAAGCCCGGAAGACTGTTTAAATATCAGAACCCTTCATTTTTATAAATGAACAAATGTTCATCCGATACATTCAGATCGAAACCAGATCAAATGCATGCAGTGTGTTGTACTCATAGACGATCTGAACATTGACAACTGATGGATTATTAGTGTTCTATGTTTAGTCGGTGTTGTATGATCAAAAAACAATTGAATTTCGGAAATTCATGATATCGAGATTTTCAATTGGAACTTTAACCAGTCGATCGAACACTTTAAGTGTAAATCTGCAGAATGTTTTCTAACCACAAAATGGTAGATGTTGAACCATCAACTGATACGATCACGAATATTGGCTAGTAGAAAGACTGCAGATGAGTATTTGACCTTTCTGAAACATGATTCGGACACTGAATTTGAGGACGTGCCACGTATTGTTGTGCAAACTATGAGGCAAGACGAAGCAACTTCTCATAGTTCCAGAGATGGTACAAAATGAATCAATGTAAATTTCAAAGGAAGACTGATAGGGTGGCACCACTGCCCGGAGCCACGGCTTTCCAAATCACCTGACTTAAATACGTGTAATTTTTTCTGTGTGGTATCATGAAACAAATTGTTAACAGCTGTGGAAGAGTTGCTCATCAGATATGCAGAATCAACCAGATCTCCATGATAATCTGTGAGATATTCCTTTCTCAATAGAGCTCGCAAGAGTATTTCGCAAGAGGTGTGTAAATTTGCTCGAATAAATAAGGATTGCTATGAAAGAAGTAAAAAACTACATTTGCTAACAAAGTTCTCTCATCATACATTTCCCATTTTTCTAGAACACAAACTCTCGGATTTATTCGAGAAGATTTTGAACTAATCAAAAACTGAATTATCTGAATATTTTCGACAGAGTTCCTTTCAGCTACTGTAACGAATTATCATAATTTCTTAGAATTTAATTATCTTCTGATATGGAATATGAAAGGAAATATGAAGATTATTTTTCATTTCAAAGAATCCTCTGAAGATGCCTACCAAAGTTGTTGGCGAAACGTTAGGTGAAATAATTCCTGATAGATCACGCCCAATAAGCCCGGAAGACTCTTTGAATTGGCTTTCACACTAATGATTATGGATAATATATCATGTGAAATCCTTGAACTATTTACCCTACATGAATAATTCCCTCTAATACAAAACCTCATCATGAGAAATACATTATTTATTATTCAACAATGTCAAATGTCTCACAATAAATCGAAAAATCCTATTATGCTGAATGACTCCGAAACATTCCGATTCTGATCTTCAAAGCTTTATTGATTATTCATTCTCAGGCTACAATTTTTCCCAAATCATGTGTTCCAGACAAATTTGTTCGAAAATTTACTTTCCTTCTAGTGAAAATTCAATTATTAACTTGATTTTAGATACTTTGAATGAACAACGAGAACAGTTCACGAAATGCAATCTTCCCAGACTACATTTCAATTATTAACAATTATTAACGTAAAGTTAAAGTAATTATTTCGTAAAGTTTTTTAATCGATATGAAAAAAAGGGACAAAGAAATCCTTCCATCCTGGTATCAACCTTACCAAGAGAATATGTTCTGAATTTTAGAACATGGACGATGCTTCTCAGATGTAATTCGGTTGGCGGACTTGTTGTGAGTATAAGGTTCTGAGGAGACAATTGAAAAACTTATAAAAGTAGTTGTCCCATTTCCCTATAGATTTCAAGGTGATTGATAGTCTGTTCATGAAATAACGAATGCATTCCTGAATTAGGTCGTTAATTTGAAAACAATTCAATTCCTCATAAATAATTGTTATTTTCAGCTTCTGTTTTCTTTTACTTCAGAGTAAAAATTCCATATGGGTTGGTGAAAAATCTGTTTTTATCTGTCCACAGAAGGACTACATGAAGTGTCCCCTAAAATCCTCCTATGTAATATAGATTAATTATAATAGTATTCCGTAAAATAATTTAAGATGGGTGTATTCTGCTTGATTTTAACGAACTCTACTCTTTGAAAAGCGAAATAAAAAAACTTTCTTTGTATTGTTTTTTTGTTTAAACCCATTGACCCTATCAGAGTCATAAGGGAACAGCGTTCAAATATTCTACGCCACTATTTTCTCGATATTTTTGATATTTGAAGTGATTGCCTCAGAAAACAATACATTACATGAATTGAGATTGAAAATTAGAGCAGTAGACAATTTTCAAAGGAGCTTCACCTTCATGATGTTTTACAGTGTGAATAACACAATGTTGTTTTTTGCCTAGGTAATCAATATCAGCCACTCATTTCATATTGTAACCTACAAAAATTCTCAGAAATTTGATTGAATCACTAAAATTTACATTCACATCATTGACAACACAAGAATGAGTTTCGAGGTGGGTTTCTAAAAACTAATTGTGCAATAAAAAAACTTAAAGGTAAATATGAACTAATCGAATTACTTCATCAGAAATTTCAACGTGTCTCGGTGGCTTCAATCAATTAAGCTCATTCTTCAGTTGTCAATGGTGTGAATGTAAGTTTTAGTGATACAATCAAATTTTCAAATTTGATTTATTCAAATTGATAAATATTCGGTTCTTCAACACCAAAAATTGTGAATATTAGTGATTGAATCATTAGCTGAAAAACAAGTTTGTAGCGTTCCTACCAGAAGGAGTGATGACATTGGTATAATCGGCATATACATATACAGGGTGGCCATTTGAAAACGAAACAGATGAGATTACAGACGAAATAAATTTTTTCGATAGAAATGCTCGGACAGATCGATTTCTCTTTCGAGGGGGACAACTTGAGATGTAGGTTACGGACGCATAGCGCTGCAACCCTTGCTACTACAACCCTCTCCCCCAATTTTTGAATAGGGAAGATGAGGTGAGTGATACCTCATTTGAAAGGTATTACTAAATTGATTTCAGCACAGTAATTGTTTTTTGATTTTATGCATTACAACACCAATGATTGTGAATATTAGTGATTGAATCATTAGCTGAAAAACAAGTTTGTAGCGTTCCTACCAGAAGGAGTGATGACATTGGTATAATCGGCATATACATATACGGGATTGCCATTTGAAAACGAAACAGACGAGATTACAGACGAAATAAATTTTTTCGATAGAAATGCTCGGACAGGTCGATTTTTGTTTCGAGGGGACAACTTAAGATGTAGGTTACGGACGCACAGCGCTTCAACCCTTGCTACTACCCCCAATTTTTGAATAGGGAAGATGGGGTGAGTGATACCTCATTTGAAAGGTATTTTTATACTGATTTCAGCACAGTAATTGTTTTTTCATTTTATGCGTTAGTTCTCGAAATATTCTTGACTGAGCATTTGAAAATGAAGTGGTGTTTTCATAGCACTTGTAGTGTTTTTTTGTGAAAAACCTTCCAAATGAGGTATCACTCACCCCATCTTCCCTATTCAAAAATTGGGAGTGAGGGTTGCAGTTGCAAGGATTGAAGCGCTATGTGTCCGTAACCTACATCTTAAGTTATCCCCCCCGAAACAGAAATCGACCTGTCAGAGCATTTTTATCGAAAAAATTTATTTCATCTGTAATCTTGTCTGTTTCGTTCTCAAATGGCCACCCTGTATAATATGTATTATCCAATATGATCGTCAAAATGTTCACTGATTGGTGCACTAAAAACAGGTTGATGGTTAATATTGAGAAGACTATCTGTATTCATTTTGGTTTGAAACCTGTTAGTAGAAATCCCATTACAGTATCCCATGGAAACACATTAATAACATCAAAAGAATTTACTAAATTCTTAGGGATTTACATAGATGACAGTTTGCGTTGGAGTCAACACATTGAGGCTGTTTGTAAAAAAATAAATAGTTCCTATTCTGCGGTATACAAAATAAAGAACTCATTTCCTTTGAGATCTGTATTGGATGTTTATTACTCTCTATGCTATCCTCATATATCGTTCAATATTTTGATTTGGGGTAGTTCATCTGAGCTAAGCAGGGTGATGGTATGTCAGAAAAGAATTGTCAGGATGATTTTTGATATACATCCGAGATCATCATGTAGACCTTACTTTGCAGAATACAATATTATGACTGCCGCTTGTTTGTATATATTTAGAAATTTGTTATATGTTAGAAGCAATTTGAAACAATTCACCAAAGTAACTAGTTTTCATTATGCTACTAGGAATACAGATTTGCTCTCTGTGCCGATTCATAGAACATCAAAATATGAACATTCACCTTCTTATCAGGGCATTCGGCTGTATAATCATTTACCAGCTTATTTGAAATCGTTGAATTTAAATAGGTTCAAGAAAACGATCAAACAAACATTATTGCAAAAAAGCTATTATTCAGTCTCTGAATATCTCAGTGACGATATATCGGCTTCATGCTCTGCTAGTGGAGAGTGATGCACAGTATTCTTGGAATGATGTAATTGTTTATTTTTAAGTGACTTGTCCTATACTTTGTTGTCTTAAGGGATCAATAAATTTATTATTATTATTATTATGATTGTAATGAATAAAGACGACAATCCAAGCCCCGGCGAACGTGCGTTTGTTCCAACGTTGGCGCATCGTGTTTACGCAAAACATATCGCAAAGAAAGCCAGTGCTAGCGTTTAGCGTTGGTCTGGGTTCGCCTAGGCGCGGTAGTGCGGTGCGTACTGGCGGGATACCACAAGCGAGATAAATTGGTTGCGTTCGCAAGCTCACTCAGAGAGAAGAGTGAGATGATCAGAAATATTCTTCGGTCTTTACTCCACACTCGTCGTTCAAAATCTTCTTCTGACAAATGTCATTCAAACATGTGAACGAAAGTATACGTTATGAATAATACTTTTGTATATACATTTTTTAAATAACATTATTTTAATATTCAATTTTTGCTATCGTGAATGAACAATAGAAGTTCAAGGAAAAAATTTTTCCTAGTCGTACATTCTCAGTTGAGTCTTCTAATTATAGTCTATTTTTCTTTTAATTTAAAAGCAGAGCACAACCGTGTTTTTTGATGATTGGGAGGGAATTGATAAATCTTCTCAGAACGTTGAGATACTTCTTATGAGACAGAAATAATGAAAAAGGATATTATTTTCTGTAATCTTTTTATGCAAGCAGAAAATTAAAAATTTTATAACATGTTTTGATGCTTCATTGACTTGACGCCAGAAAAAAGTAAATACTTTGTAACAAGAAATAGTTCCATTCAAGAAGTTAAAAAATATTGTACAAAAGATAAAGCGACATATGAATGAACTTTAACAGATCCTAACTCTTGAATATAACAAAATATCAACGTAGATTTCTAATCAGGTACAAGAAATAGTTATTGTGGGACTTCTTATGTCTCGATTTATTTGAACTTTAACGGACCACTCTGCAATACAATGAGAAACTCTTCTCGAAACTCCATTATCTGGTAAAGTTAATTTTGAGCTTCGATAATTCACCACCAACATATTTATCAAATTTGTTAATCACTAAAATAATTCTTTTCTATATTTCTTTATTTCACAAAATAGTTGTTTCACGTGGAAACTTAATTGTTTCGTATTTCGTTATTGAAAAAAAAAAACAAAACTTTAAATAAATACTCATTCGAATAATATTCAAGTTTCAAAAAGTCTGCCGGAGCGAGCCAGAATGAAAATCGTACAGCTGTCAGAGTCCGTGTTTACTCTCCTTAATAGCAGAGTATGCAGAGCTTATTAGGAGGAATATAAGTACTCCAAGGCAAAGTATGTTTGTGAACGCTTCAGAATAAGGAGAGCTTACTCTGTGTAAGTTTATGAACGCAACCATAGTGTACTGATCAATCATAATGATTGATCAATGTGACATGTCGAACGGTGTATGCCTTTCTGCTCAAGCGACAAGACATCTGAGTGGCCTATGCCGACGTGATCCCGACTATTCTCGGTGTAGTGTCTCGTAGTAATAGTGTGCACAGCCGTATATAGAGATAGCCTGGAACTAAGTCTGGCAACGCCGTATGAGAAGGCAAACCGTAGGTATACTCAGCCGATGCGGAAGCGCGGGATATCATGTTATTTAGAATTCAAATCATTTGCAAATTCATCAACTGAAACTAATAAAAACATAAGACCCTCTTTAGTCAAAAAATTGAATATCTTAATTACTCCTATTAAAGAATCTCACGATTGTGTTTGAATCTTGGTTGGAATTAAAAGGTAATTCTCTGAATTGAAAGTTAGGAAGAGAATTGGATATTCAATTCATTGTTCAGCAAGAACCACGGGAAGGTGTAGGGCCAACTCTTGCCAAAAAAAATTAAATCACATTCTCTACGTGAACAAAACAAGTATTCTCAACATTCTCATATAACTCATCAATATATGTAGACATCCAAGTAAATGTGAAAATAAATGGATATAAGATGTTTACACAACAAATATTGAAATTTTCAACATAAAAATGATATGCAATAGAAACGGAAATGCATATATTTATGAAAAGTTAGACAGTTTCATTCTAAGGATAATAATTTTCTATCTTTAGGTAATGGTGACTTTTTCCTATCTCCCAAGTGTTTTTTCTTCTCCGTTTGTTCGACATAAATCATATTATTGTTATTATTTACGAAATTGTTCAAGAGTTAATTTGCAGAAACCGAACAAAGTGAATTTGAAATTGATTTCGCATTAGTTCCACATCTGCAAGTCTCAGTTGCTGCTCCAAGGAGCAACATATTCTGAAACATAAATTTTGGCGGAGTTATCCATGTCGCTATTTTGCAAATAATATTAATCTGAAATGAACAAACCTCTGAAATTAATTTCCTATGATTATCGGAACTATTTTCATCGCAATTGAAATCCTAACCTAACCTCCAACCTATCCAGTAGATGATCCCAAGTTAGTGAAGAAAATCAGACGAAACTTTCATTGCACTTCACTAAAAACATTTCTTTAGTTCTCTTAAAGTGCACTTATTCCCAGTCGTTCATTCACTGAAACACTACGATTTTTCAACACAATCCAAACACGTACCTACACTAAAAACAAAACTCTACTGAATATATCAATTCTCCAGTACGCATCACGAGTCTCCGTGGGTAGGCCTACGTGCGACGTTGCCGAATTTTCTTGTTCCTGACTTGTACTTTAGAAGGCTGTGTAGTGTGCATTAAGTTAGTTGATTCCAATTAGTTTACATGACTTTAGTTATCGCTGTAGAATTAGGATAATAAATTGGTTGTTACCTTTCTTATCGTATCACGGCAGTGCGTACCGGGCCTTAGAAGGCGAATTAATGACACACATCAAAGTATACACACTACTCTCGGGAAGTATTTGGGTTTAACATTTTATTTCCACATTTTATGTTCAGTTTGAATTGTTTATGGTTGGTGTATCATGTGTCGGAGAATTTCGTAATTTTCGGTATTTTGTGAAGTACGTCGTATGGTCTGTTGAATTGGTTGTAAACTCAGTAGATTAATTTCTAAATTTAAAATGAGTTGATTGGCAACATTGAGAGTGCAGGGTAACCCTAACTGCTTGATTTTTGCTGTTTCCGGATTTTCCCAATAACTGCATAAATGAAACACGATATCCTCGTTCCTTTTAGAAATAGAATCAAAGGCTCTTTTTTAGGAAATACGACAACATACATTTTGTCTCCTATAATTGGTGAAAAATAACATCCTTCTCATTTTGAAGCCGAATGGTTTTTTTCTTATATCTTCAAATATACGGAATGGTCACTTACACCATTTCGTTGAAAAAACACGTCGATTTTGACACTTCGTTATGCATATTCATTGGTGGAATGCGGCGGCTCCTAACCATAAACTGATGAAAATGGAAGTTAGGGTGTGTGATAGGTACTTCATATGAAAGTCAGCGTTCCATTTTTCTACTTTCTTGAAAATTAAATTGAATTGAACTAATCAATGGATGTTAATAATATCACATGAGAATATTTTCTGATTTCTGATGAGACATGGATATTTTTTTGAATTTGTGATTATTTTTAAAACTATGGGTTCTCGAATATTGTCTTCAAGAAGTGAAATAGCGACTCCATGCGTGATGGCTGACCCCTCTCTCTAGAATTTTCAATAGGCAGGATTAGCCATATGATACATTATTAAAAAGCTCATCATTTCAGCTTTTCATAATTCGCAACTTTTTATAGAGTTGGATTGAATTTCAATAATAAATGGTTGTTCACCTGGCTTAGGGGGTGGCCATTTCATGCTGCTCTTCATGTGTCATTCACGTACTATTATCAAGTCTTTTCGGAAGAGTACGTAATTTTTTATTCAAAAGGAAACCAACAATGATATGGAAATTGCTCATATGGAACATCTTCTGTGAAAGATTGGAACCCAAAAATGAATCGAATATCTTTTGTTTTCATCGTATTTGGTTGCATTAGTAGTAAATATTCTGAATATTCTCATATCTCCAAAATGGCTCAATGGCACATCCATATTCATATGAACCTATTTACTCCTTTTGAGATCTTTATTGAGTCAGAGTGGTATTAGTCGAAATTCAGAAGTTGTGAGTTATACCAGTATTTGGGTTCATAAAGTTTCATATCATTATTCTCTGTAACAATCATTTCCATACCAATCATTGCGACTTTTTATTAATTGCAAAGTGAAACCTTAATTTCCTAACGTTTCACCTAATTGGAGTTATACCACTTTTCCTCTGAGCCACTCAATCAGCCTCCTAAGTATTGAAACGTTTTTTCCTAACACCTGGTTCAGTTCTGAAAATTATATGATAATTATTAATATTCATTTTTTATATAGATAGATAGATATATTTTATTTGATCAAAAATACCATACATGTGTAGATCGTGTCAAACAAAATTTCAATCATAATAACAACCAATTAACATAAATTCTCAAAATTCCTCTCATCTAAAAAATCTTCTACACTATAATATGATTTGTAAACTAAAAATTTCCTTAACAACAATGTTCTTGAGCAACTTGAGTTGTTCCTGAAAGCTCCAGGCAATTTACTTCACAATTATTTGAGATTTATTTCACAACCTGAGATCAAAAACAGATATCTTTCGTATTCGTGTTTGAAAAACGGACTTGTAGTTTTCACAATTCATATTGGATAATATTTATTGGACATAAAAAACTGAGTATTTTATCAAATCACCATGGAAAACGTGCCAACCTGCTAGAAGTTTTAACCGTTTCAAGATACCTCCGGTAGGAGGCATAATTTTTTTGCCACCCTTGTTCAACGTTCGCGTTGGTACGCCCCTAAAGACTGACAAGATGAAATATATGGTCCCGACAATTTTTTTTCTCCCTAAACCTCCATGAAAATATTGTAAAACTCCTGTAAACTGAATTGAATTCAAAATAGAAGAGGAAATGGAGCAGTTACTACTTTAAATAAAAGAATTTTTTTCAAGTACAAAATTTCTCCAGCTTATCAAAATTCAGTCGAAAAATTGTCAGAATTCAATATACCCACATAATAGATATACCTATTATCATTAGAAAAATATAACCAAGACGCTGCCATTCGAGATTTTGTACATTTCATCTTTGATCGCTGAATTCAATTCATTCGCCTTGAATGGGTTAGAGTTGACATTCATAGTATTTTCTATTATATTGTAAAATGTAAAGTGCCCTTTGAATATTGACTGCGAAATGATCCTCTTGACCACTCGATCAATGGTCCCTTACATTTAAATGTACGAACGTTGTATTGGAACTGAACCATGAACTTATTTTTCAGGGTGTCTGCTCCTGTAATATCACCAGTCTCCTAAGCTCATATGTCAAAGAAACTCAAAAATACTCGGGTTTTGCCGAGTCAAAAGAAGGGCCACAAGGTCTTCCCGGTTTACCGGGAGCAATGGGAGAAAGAGGCCCTGTTGGTCCTCCTGGTTCGAAAGGGGATAGGGGTGACAAAGGATCCCCGGGTATTGATGGCCGGCCAGGCACCAAAGGGGAGCCTGGCAGAGATGGACTTCCTGGTGTTGCAGGACCTCCTGGGCCTCCTGGACCGCCTGGACCCATCGAATTCGAGAATGTCGATGTAAGTATTTGTGTTCTGAAGCTACGTAATCACGAAATAACATTTCTTTCTGTCACGCTTGGACGGAAAAATTAAAATGTGTGTTTTCTGAAGTGAATTGTTTGGTATCTACCGTGTCTTCTTCATGTTTTGATACGACAAAAAATTTAGGTTCTTCATAAAACTTAACCAAGTCTTGCCCATTATTCGAATAATACCAGATCTGATTGAAACTCTAAAGTAAGGTGCAGTCAGCGACAAGAATAATGATAATAATAATAACTGTTTTTTATTGACAGCAGTCAAAGGCCATTGACCGAAGTTCTTCAGCCGCGACAAGAATATTTTGTCAAAATATTGAAATTATAAACCAAGTATATTTGAAGATTGTTTCAACATTGCGAAGAAGAACGGTTCTTTGAAAAAATTCCAATAAGGTAGTAGTCTAAGATCCCAAGGCCCCCAGAACTTACTTATTTTTTAAGTTACGAATTTCACAGTAAAGATAGTCTTATATGTGCTAGCAAGTAGCAGGTAGATCAGATAGACAAAAACATAGCGGAATTTTTTCAATTTATAAGAACTGATTTTTATACAGGGTGAGTCTGGAGGAACGGACCAAACTTCAGGTGTGTATTCTGCAGGTCGAAATAATTAAAAAAAAACTCATATGTTGTTATCCGATTCTCATTTGTTTTCAAACTATAGGGTAATTAGAATATTTCAAATAAATAATTTTCTTTTAGTTTATCGCTTTTCATCACAAATGCTGTAGGTGCTGACTTTTTTTTTGCTAAATGAGTTAATAGCATTACTTAAGGACGTTCCTTTAAACATCCGAATGCAAATGAATTATCAGCACGATGGAGCTCCCGCGCATTTCGCTCGTCAGGTCAAACAATATTTAGATCAAGAGTTTCGCGGACAATGGATTGGTCGCGGTGGTCCTATTAGTTGGCCTCCAAGATCTCCAGACCTCACACCACTGGACTATTGTTTGTGGGACTGGATCAAGAACGAGGTATACAAAGTAAATGTTAACACTCGAGATGCCCTAATTCGACGCATTAGAAATGCGGCATTGCTTATTAAAAAAAAGACACGAATCAATCAGAAAAGCAATAAGAGCCCATCGCAGACCAAGTCGAATGTGTTTGGAGGTTTATGACGGAATTTTTGAGCATTTATTAAAATAATGCTATAAATGAAACTATTTTAATCTAGAAAATGTTGTTTTTTTATAATGACGCTATAGTTTGAAAACAAATGAGAATCGGATAAAAACATATGAGTTTTTTTAAATTATTTCGACCTGTAGGATACACACCTGAAGTTTCGTCCGTTCCTCCCGACTCACCCTGTATATGCCACGCTGAATATTATAAAAAATAAATATTTCATAATGCCAGACCATTTCCGTAAGCCGTAGTTCCTCCCAGACGCTCTGAGTTTCATTAAAAAAAAAGGACTTTTCTTACATTCGAAGTCTTCAATTTTGTATATAATCCTAAGGAGATTATTTTAATACCTTTTGTGGAAAGCCAGACCAATTCCAATGGCCAAACATTCTGCCAGACACAATCAAAATTTTATTAGGTCCCAAGAACTATTAATTTTTTTTGCCTACAAAGTGTATGTTTTCAAATTCAAATTATGGAAATAATAATTTATTATAATAATTATACCAGTAATGAAAAAACATCATCTTTTTCGTCAGTATCTTAATCTTAATCAGCTACCTTCGATGGTTAACTCGTACCTGGCGTTTAACTATAATTTTACTGATAGAGGTTTCGTAACTATGGGTTCTGTTCAAATTTCCTCAAGTTGGTAGAACCTGACTTGTGGGCCGTTATTCCTCCCATACACTTTATAGGCAAAAAAATTAACAGTTTCTAGGGACCTAATGAACATTTTGATTGTGTCTGACTAAATATTTGGCCCTTGGGATTGGTCAGGCTTACCACAAAAGGTATTAAAAAATCCCCCGAGCATTATATTTAAAATTTAAGACTTCGAATGTGAGAAAAGTTCATTTTTTTTAAATGAAATTTAAAGCGCCTGGGAGGAATTACAACCCACAGAAACAGTCTGACAATATAAAATATTCATTTTCTATAATATTCTGCGTGCCATATATGAAAATCAGTGCTTCGAATTTGACAAAAGTGCTAAATCTGGCCACTTCGCAACAATGTTATCTTATTGAGATTTTTTTTATTGAAATTTAAAGCTTCTGGGAGCAAACACAGTTCATGGAAACGGTCTGGCAATATGAAATATTTATTATTCATAATATTCTGCGCAACATATATAAAAATCAGTTCTTCGAATTCAAGAAAAGTTGGGTATGTTTTTGTCTTCCTTTGTTACGTGCTAGCTGTGAACGGGCCGCCTAGCCAAGCTAATGAGTATGCACACACTATGAAGCACATATAAGACTATCTTTACTGTGAAATTCGTTACTTCAAAAATAAGTAATGCCTGGGGGCCCTGGGATCTTACTCTATAGGATCGTATTTGTCAGATTCCTTTGATATTCATCACCTGTAAATTATACGGTTCTGATCGAATTAATGGCGGTAGCTGTAGCTTACAGGTGATCGGAAACATATTGAAAGGTATATTGTGAGGTTATGTTGAATGATTTGTTTTAGTCACAGAATATAAAAACTTAACTAAACTCAACTACTTTTGGAATTCATACTTCGGTGGTTAATTTCATAATTTTTCTTTCTCGTTGTAACGAGCACGAATTGAACATAAATATATCCAATAATCAATACTCACGAGCCAAAATTATAGGAAAATAAATTCTATTCTATGATATCATTACGAAGTAGGTACGATCTTATTACGAAGTAGTTCAAAATTGACACTTTTAATACGAGTTACAGAAAAACTCAGAATATCATAATTTACGAATCTGTAAGTCAGCCACTTACAGATCCATAGATAAATTACTGATCAATCGTACGCTGCAGATTCGTAGCTTACAGAGAAAAGCAGAATACCGCAATTAACGTCTATGAACATGACTACTCTGACTCCTATAAATTTGAATGGAAGCGCAATTATTCCTGAGTTCATTTTATTACATTAATCTATTCATTTTTTTCAATATATTAGAATAAAATAATTGTGTTGAACTCAATTTTTCAAAGATATGAAAGCATATGGTACAAAATATTGTGATTTCATATGTGGAAAAGATATAGATTAATAATAATCAATAAATAATAAGTAAATTTTTATTGGTCCTGTGAGACAAAATATATACATGGTGATTGTTTATATTTTACTCACTAGCTATCTCAGTTATTATTGGTCGTAAAAAATCGTTTGAATGGACAAATCTGTAGTGTTATTTATGGGCATTTCGAATTCAATACTGAAAAATGGATTGAAGCATGGATAACCTAAAAATTCTATGTGTTGTTTTTCAAATGGCACACCCTGTATTCCAATTTCCTAATCGGTGGATGTCTTCCTTCTAATTTCAAATATATATGCTTCATTGAGGTTTCTTCCGGCAGTTTCTGAAAATTATAGGTTTTTTTGTCTAAATCTAAGGCAACTGTAAAACGCCACTGGAGAATGCTGATTCTTTATATCGAAGTTCCATTCTATGGCCTCCTGATAGTCCCTACTTTACATCATTTGACACTATTCGGATATTTGAAATATAAAGAGTATACTGCTGTTCGCAAAATATTGAAGACATTAGGTAAATTCAGAATAGAGGAAGAAATCGACAACCTCAATATATCCCATATATGGTCAGGAAAATACTCAAAAAGATATTGACTCTGTCTAGAAGTAAATGTAGATAATTTGAATAATTGACAATTCACAGGTGCCTTGCATTTAGGGGACAATATAATCTCAACAAAGTAGATATATTTGAAATCAGAAGAAAGAGTTCTACTGATTAGGAGAATAAAATACAGGGTGTGCCATTTAAAAAGCAAAAGTTCACATAGAAGTTTTAGGTTAACGATGCCTTCATGCAATTCTTAGTACTGAATTGTGAATGCCCATAAAAAAAATCTGCAGATTTGCCGATTTAAACTTTTGTGTACGACCAATAATAACTGAGATATCTATTGAGTAAAATATAAACAATCACCCTGTACATATAGGACGGGTCAAAAATAGGATGAGACATATTACAATATTTACATGAGACAATTCCTAAGAATGGATATGAATATATATTTACATTTACTTTTCCGAAAAAGATAATGAAGAGGCTAATATAAATTTTGTGATCTTGAGGGATAATTATTTTTACTAGTGTGAACTGAAAAGATAGATTTGTTCTTGCAGAAAAACATTCAACACTCAAACACATATATACCAAAAATTGCTAAATTTTGTTTTTCTGAATATTTTCCTACACGATTCAATGGAACTCATTTTAAATATGTACCTCAAATTTTTTTTTTTGCAGAACAAACAACTTACTTCTGAGCTCGATCCTCAGAAAATTATACCTTCAATCATTAAATTTGTGTCAGTTTACAATCTGACAATCTCCTCAATATGATCACAGATATCAATAATGAAAATAATTAAATGAATTCCTACCAAAACACTTCCCTGAGTAACCCCATTTTCTAATTCAATAATATCTGATTTAATATTTCTACCATTTTCAACAATAGCCACCCTCTGCAAACGGCTGGACAGATATGAAGCTATCCATTTTTTTTTGCATTATCTCTAATACCGAGTTTTTCTAGTTTCGTTTGAAGAAACGTTAGATTGTCTTGATATTTCTTAATGGACAAACCTAGCTGAATTTTTGCAGTTGAATTTCTGATATTTTCCCGTTTCTTATCATAATATAACATGAAGAAGCCATAGTGATATCAAAACGATTCTTGTAAACGTGGGAATCAAATTTTCATGTTCACAATCGCCATTATGAAAGTGTTCCTATATATACACATTTCACTTCTGCTGTAGTTAATCGAACTTCATGATTTGATGAAAAATATCAGAGTGTACTTCAAATAAACATTAGTAAAACTACAATTAAAAATCCATTTCTGACTATCAAACATAAAATATTGAAATCAGTCACAATAATGAATAGACTAAATTGATACAACATTATTAATAATTACTGCAGTTGGTATATCCATAATTCGAAATATCAGTATCACTTACTACATCACTGCAATAGTAATGGTTTGAATTAATGATAAACTGAAAAATTTTATGAAATATTTTCAATGTATTTCCAGATTATGTTTGACCATCGCATTCTCATTCAGTTGATGAGAACGAAATCTAGATCAGAAAACCGATTGATAACTGCCCAGAGTATTTTGAAGGAACAGTTTCATATCAATTTGATATCTTTTTGTTTTGACTTATCCATATTTTCCTGAAATTTCGATGAATGAAAGTGTTCACTTGATCTTTGGTATCAAAAAGGTTTAACAATTGGAGAGACATTCCAACCAAAGGATCTCACTGATATATTTTTCATTCAAACTATCAGGTCATGTGAACGCTTATTCTCATAATGTATTTCCATATCTAGCTTTCCCTCGAGGTACACCGTTTATGTTTCACAATCTAAATTCATTTCTGTTATTTTTCTTCATCATGCAGCCCAGTTGGAAACCTAGAGGACCGTTTAAGGTAAACGTTTTAACTGCTTCGAACAAAGTGCCGTATCCAGATCATCGAAAAGGTTTATATGGAGATTTCGACATTCCCTTCGAAAATTATGGCCATGTTCTCACGGCCTTTTATATTGGTGTACTTTTTATTGTTACTGTTTAAAAGATTATCATTAGTGATACTGTATTACTCTGACCCAATGAGGAGAATGGTTGGGAGCAAATTTCATTATACAAGATGTCTTGGCAGTATATGATTTTGCTCCAAGTGAAACTATAGTATAAACAGATGAGTCAGAGATGCTCAACCGATTCTAGTAATTTTTAACTTTTGTTTACTTCACTTATATGTAACAAACATGTTACCGAAGTAGGACAGTTCGATCATTTTGAGAATACCAATACGTTGCAAGAGCCCATGTTTTCTCAATTTATAAAAAGCTTATTGCAAATACCAGTTGAGATTCCCAGAATAATAAAGACTATTAGTTATTATTATTATTGTTATTATTCAGAGAGAAGAATTTAGGCAATGCCTATAAACTCACAAAACAAAAAATTATAGGTGCGTAAAAATCCAAAGGAGTATCAAAAATAAAAGATAGTATAAGTGGCCTAACAAGTGAAAGTTCATTAAAAATTAACAAGCTGAAAAGTAATAACTTTCATCTACATAGATGCCAACTGTCATAATTGTTTTTGAATGAATTCAATGACACTGACTCAACACAACAAAGGTAGAGCATTCCACGACCCGAATATACGGTTCGTCAAAAAGTGTTATCTTTGCACTGTCTTGAAGTCTTCCTTACGGAGCTTAAAAGCATGACCTCGAAAACGGCCATCGGTATTTAACTTGAACAAATTACGCCAACGAACATTTCATTCAGAGCTCGAAAAGTAATAATGAGGTCACCGTGAGTCCTGCGGTCCACAAAAGTAGGTAAATTCATTATTGAGAGTCTTTCACTATATGAAGGGCGCAAAATACCGTATGGTAAACGCGTAGCACGTTCTGGAAACTAGCTCATCCACCAATTCGCTACCAAACCACAAAAATTAACTATATTTTCTGAAATTCCGTATTGAAATGATGTGGATAGAAATATTGAAGAAGAATCTCTCAATATCGATTCTCTGAATTGACATCTGGTAACACTTAAGAAATTTAGCGTCAAGTGCCTCGAGCCGTCTGATAAATAAACCCTCTGCTAGAGCACTCGAGTCCAGTGCCGTAGGTTAAAATTAAAAGCTCAATTATCAACTAACCAAAAATTGAGTAAAATCTCGAATCCCACATGTACATCTCTTTCCCCGAAAATCGAAATTGAAAAAAATGATACCCAACTTATGTTACATTTGTACTGTATTGTAAATATTTTGTAGAATATTCTTCAGATTTTCCTGCAAATCACGGCACAGCACTTTCCTTTTTCAATCTACAAAAATAATTTTATGAGTGTGCCACAATTGTGCCAAATTTTCTCGGTTCAATTCACATAAAACAGCAACAAGTGCTGAGTTGTGCTAGGTTTATGCCGTTAGAATTTTTTTTTCATCTTGAACGGTTCTCAAGATATTTCACAAAATGTATTGTAAAAAACAAGTGTTTTTTCAACACATTCTGTAAAATATCTCGAGAACCGTATGTAGAAAAAACAAAATTTCAACAGCAGAAAACAGCACTCACGTAGCACAATTCAATGATTGTTACTGAAACCAATGATGAATTAGCTGATGATAAAAGTAAATTGCTTAGTAATTTGAATCAGTCTCTTGTTTGTCTTTGAGAATGCATTCAAAGTAAATGTATATTGTTCCCATACGCTGATGTACCTACGCATTCAACGATGACGAAAAATTAGTTGATTTTATTTAAACCCGCCATGTGAACAATACTTCTAGTCATAAAACTTTCATCCGATAGTTTCCATTCAATAAAACACAATTTGAGTTTACCTGTGCTTGCTTCTAGCTCTCCTTGGTATCTCATAGATTACCATTTTCTCAATTTGTCACAATAATTCTGACTGCAATGTCCGAATTCATTGTATTATTTTAGCTCTCTTTTTCATAAGAATATATATATATATATATATATATATATATATATATATATATATTTTCTTATGAAATATATATATATATATATATATATATATATATTGATCACGATTCCTTATCAGCCTTTGAAGGATAAAGATGTGAATTTGGGGAAAGGAACATTAAATTCTATTCATTCAACTTCTTTCCTTTTCTGTCACCTCATTAATATATTTAGGAGAAAAATAACTGTTGTCTCATATGTCGTCATTTATGACTCCAAAAAAGATGAGCGCTCTTTGATCTGATGTTTCACATTGGTTACTTCCACGTCTAAGTGTGACTGGATAATTGTCATCTTACGCTTTGAGAGAGTTTCCATATGAGCTATTCAACACCTTTTGAGTGATAATTTGTTCGAATTCGTGTCACATTCAGTGGTGAAAATATGATATAGAACCAAACGACTGCTAGAAATTATGTACGATATTGATGTATGATATTGAAGTTTTCCACTCATAGGTAATTACGCTTGGTGCCTACACTGATCTTGACTGAAGCTGACTCATGTAGGTTTCTGGACCTCAAAGGAAATAAACACGTGGGTTTATTTGCTTGAAAGTATGGGGGCTGAATTTGCTGTAGCTTATTTGAATAATATTATTCTCTCTGATTATAAAAGCCGATATCATCCTGAACTAACATAACTCTGCCTTCACAGTGTAATTTATGATTATATAGCAGCTCTCATTATCTAGAAAATCGACACGATGTTATTTCATCTGAGACTCAAGAATTTCGTGAGATATAATGCGTTGAAAAAAACTCAAAACATCATATTCAGTTAACAAAGAAATACATCTGTATTGGCAAAGGTTCGACTGTTAACAAATTCCATCTTGAGAAATATTGTAACTACTAGAATTCTCATATGAATTTATGTTTCAATAATTAATTGTAACCTATCCGAAAAATCCTAAGTTTTCAATACCCATCAAAACTTTTGTGAGACCTGAAAATTGCAATTCTCATAATTTTTCGAATAGCTTACTCACATCAACAGATGAAAACGCAATAGAAATCAAGCCTCTCTGAGGTGATTAAAATATTGATTTCTCTTCTTGAACAAAGATATTTCATCAAGAATTGTGGCACATGAGAAAATAAGAAAATACCTAAAAGTCTCCTGATAAAACTTTGTTCATATGGAGAGAATCAATTTTTATTATTCCAATGTTAAGACCCCGAGTATGATTAGTAATTTCATACCTCTCATTTCAATCTCCTCTATTGATCTAGCAGTACAAACGGAAACCACTTTTTATAAACAGAATTTGAAAAACCTTTATCAAGAGACGTTTGTTTTCACTTTCATGCGACTTCAAATGGAACCTCACTTTGTCATTACAAAAGTGTCTTTCAGATACACAACAGCAATTTCAACTTTTATACTTTCACGTACCTAATTTTCGTGTTTACGTCCTTAGTCAACGGCAGTCACGATTAGTAATTTTCAGAAGTTATTACCTACACAAGTGAGAATGCATCTATAAAATTTCATGCTTTATACTTCTACGTAGACATGGCTTTCGCTATTTCGTTGACTGATAATCTAAAGTTTCCTTTACTTTGGACGACATCGTTACATTCAATTGTGACAAGGTCATTTGTGATTTGGCATGATGTGCCTGAAGTTTAAGCGTAATGGGTTAGTTGGATGTGAACTTCTTGAAATTGCATTTACACTATGAAGCTGAAGTTATACAGTGTGTTTCATAGTGGGCTTATACTGTCTTCCTCACCGAGATACGGGATGTTTCATTATTTCTGCTCTTTTCTTTCATTGCCAATATCAGACGAACCACCGGGTATATTTTCTTCATATTTGACTAACGTATTTGTCATTCAACGCTCATATCAGATGTATCATCGAATAATCGCTGATATGCTTTTATCCCATTCTCATGTGTTTTCAAACTGTAGATTAATTAGAATATTAAAACACGAATTGATCAGAAAAACAATAAGAGCCCTTCGCAGATGAAGTCGAATGTGTTAGGAGGTGAATGACGGTATTTTCAAGCATTCATTGAAATAATGCTATAAATAAGTTTCTCTATTTCAGTATCGTAATGAGTTCATTACAGTACTAAAAGTAGTGCTGTAATGAAATTCATTACAGCATTGTTTTCAGTTATATTTTTCGTTTTATGATTGTCAGTACTGACCTCCGATCGAATCAAGTTTCGAATCAAATCAATTCAAATTCCGTGATCTGTCAAATTTCGTATGTCACACCAACTGCCAAGATACAAAACAAAAGTCACTAATCTGAATTTTCATTTGAATTTCGAGAGGTTTTCACAAAAATGGACTGAAATAGAGAAAATACCGTCTAATACTCGTTGCAGAAGGCAATTCCAACACTCATGCTATCGAAAACTCGCTCCTTCGTCGCTCGTTTTCGAACTTCGCATTCGTGTTGGAATAGGAGCTCATTCTGCAACTTGTTTTAGAATATACTATTCTCTATTTCAGTATCGTAATGAGTTCATTACAGTACTAAAAGTAGTGCTGTAATGAAACTCATTACAGCATTGTTTTCAGTTCTATTTTTCGATTTATGGTTGTCAGTACTGACCTCCGATCGAATCAAGTTTCGAATCAAATCAATTCAAATTCCGTGATCTGTCAAATTTCGTATGTCACACCAACTGCCAAGATACAATACAAAAATCACTAATCAGAATTTTCATTTGAATTTCGAGAGTATTTCACGAAAATTGACTGAAATAGAGAAAAAACCGTCTAATACTCGTTGCAGAAGGCAATTCCAACACTCATGCTATCGAAAACTCGCTCCTTCGTCGCTCGTTTTCGAACTTCGCAATCGTGTTGAAATAGGAGCTCATTCTGCAACTTGTTTTAGAATATACTATTGAAAGCAGATGAATTTTTATATTGTATAGTTTGAAAGCAAATGAAAATCGGATAACATATATATTGTAATTGTTTAGATTTCTAGAATACACACCTGAAGTTTGGGCCGTTCTTCCCGACTCACCCTGAATATATCGAAATTTTGAAGATCTGTTTCGATCTTCGAAAAGACCATAACAATTCGAAATCGTGTGTTTCAAATTTTAGCGCACAGTTTAAGTGCCTAAGTTTTGAACGTGAAGGTAAAGATTCTGAGAACTAGGTTTCCTGAAAGAGATTCGAAATAATTAATAATGAATTATCGATAATATTGAATCAATATACCTGATTATTTAAATATTACGTTGTAATTATTTATTATCCATCCGCTTATTAAGTATTTCCGTTTACCAATCAAACACCTTGTATAACTATCGCTATATATAGTAAAACTCAAAACGGAAAAACTTTTCATATAACACTTTTCGAAGCTAGCTTGATGTAAGTTTCTCGATTATATAACTGCATGAGTACTAAAGTTTTCGAGAGGGATTAACCGTTGAGAATTCAGGGGCTCTTCATTGAAATGAAAACTTTCATACATTTCCTTAAAAAGCCATAGGCCATTTTTATTGGGCAGTGAAATTTACAACCCTTGTTTCTATTCTAACTCATATTTTATGACGTGACGAAATATTTCAATATGAATTATATGTTGGAATAATAAATTTCTTTCAATACTTATGCAACCCTTGTATATTGTAGTAGTATATCAAGACTTTCAAACAGGCATAAAAGTTAAACATGCATAAACCCATATCATTTCAAATATTGAAATTCCTTTCGTTTTCAACATTTTCAAGTTCATGTTGACACGTGATGGTTTGAGTTTATGATTGAATATAATGAAATAAATTGGTTGAAGTCATATGGCGTATAAAAATATTAAATATTGAAATATCACCATTGAAAAAACAAACTAATATGGATTTTTCTTATTTAGGTTCAAATTTATTATAGTTTAAAATGTGGTACATCAATTTAATCAAGAAAATAAATGCAAAAGTTGCCGTTAAAATATACAGGGTGTGCGATCTGCAAAATTCCACGTTTGTGGCCAATCTCTGAAACAGTGCTGTGAATTTTTTTTTTAACTTCGCAACTGACTGTTGCAGTATTGCATCAAGGGGCTTGTGACGCCATTTTCAAGTTAGTCGGACTGAAGAGAATCTGATGAGGAGAAAATCTTCAAAGATTCCAGGAGAGCAGCTCAAGAATCCTGTTTATCCTTGAGTGACTTTTCAAATCAATTTTGATTGAATATTTATTCAATACTCATTAAATGAATTATTCATCAGCATAGTTTCAACTTAATGTGCTACAATTATCAGAAGATCTAGTCGTGAAAAGTCTGTCACGAGATTCCCAAGGACTTAAATTTCAGAAAATAAGCGAACATTTCTCAGTATCATCATGCCCTGAAGTGAGAAACTTCAGATGCAAATCGACTTCAATTAGGAAAATAAACCCAGAATTCATATCCCAGACCTCATTTCGGTGTCGATTTCATGGTTCTGTTCAACATATTCCGTTTCTGCGAGGAGAAGTTTCGCAATTCCGGAGTAGTACAGAATACAGTTGTCATTCATCACCCTAACAAGAAGATCCCTGAACTTCCCTGAAAAACGTCGAGTCGATGCACAAACCAATCAGTGGCGGTCCAATTTACTTTTTGTCGATGCTATCAGCGAAATATCCCGGGATTTTGTAATGAAGGTGTTCAGTGTTTTCAAATGTGAAAGGGACACGAGGTTGAACAGTCAGATTGATCGCTTGCCTAACAATTTTAACAGAGGCAATTTCAGAATAACTGCTCGTAACTTTTTTAATTTATGACTTCTGCTCGAAGCTCCTCATGAACAAATTCTTGTGAAACCGAAATATGAAAGTTTTCAAATGACTCAAAGAAGACGCTCATGCCTGCAGGGGGCCTATCAGCTATTCGATAACGCACAGGAAGGGCGGTGTATGATACTTCAGAGGAGTTTTGAACCATTAAATTGTTTTTATCTTGTATAAAGTTTTATGTATGTTGGAAAATGATCATATTTTGAGGTAGTCCGATTTCTGCTCGAGTATCTGATGTTTACAGGAAACAGGTAACTTCTGTCCAATATTTTTTTGTCGCCGCGGTCGGAAAATCGACTACTATGACTGGTAATTTTCAGAAATATCATATATTTCACATTATTCTCCTCACATAGACATCTAGAATAGAACTGAGACTTCGAAATGTGGGCAATAAAAATAACTAAAGAGCGTGCTGAAAAAAGTAATTCCAACAAAAAAAAAATCATTTTATGCTTTCTTGAATAAGAAATTCGTCTATTTTTATTCACAAATGCGAATACATGGATTGGGATACATCAAATAAAAGGTGATTTGCTCACCTGTTCAGCGATCAGACTGAAAGTATGAGTAGTCGTGTCGTTTTCTTCTCAACAAAAACCTAGGAAACGATTCACATTTTGTGATTGGAGGGTACTTCAATCAGATCATTATTCTTTTGCTAATAAGTGGAAGGGAAATCCACTATTTCATGGATTTGTAATTTCGAGATTTTTTCAATTAGGAATATATAAATAATGAGGGATCGGTGAAGGGAGCCAGCCGCACATTTCTTCCAACCGAAATCGCAAATGTGCGGCTGGCTCCCTTGTGTTGACTCCGTTATGTGATTTCAATTTCCAACTTTTCACCGTACTGATGGTTCCGAAAGCCCGAAACAGCTGTCTACGGTTCATTTTCGTTTCAGAGGGTTATGTCCGTTAAATCTTTTCCATAACGGACATAACCCTCTGAAACGAAAATGAACCGTAGACAGCTGTTTCGCGCTTTCGGCCCTCATCAGTACGGTGAAAAGTTGGAAATTGAAATCACATAACATATATATACAGGGTGAGTCAGGAGGAACGGACCAAACTTCAGGTGTGTATTCTGCAGGTCGAAATAATTTAAAAAAACTCATATGTTGTTATCCGATTTCCACTCTTTTTTCTCTTTTTCTTCAGGTTTTTCTCGATATTTCCGAAAGTATTTCGACGAATGCAACGATTTGAGTACGAATGTATTCAGAATTGCATACTCTGTCAAATTCTGAAAGAAAAAAACCGAAAAAAAAAATTTTGAAACATTTTTTTTCGCTCCTTGTATAACTGAAAGTGGTCAGACTCCAAGAATATTTTAGCTCGGTAGATAATGTCAAACAATATAATAATCCCAATTTTCAGATTTCAAATAAGTCTAGTTCTCCAGAAACGCCTAATAGGCCGTCGAACTTGGTATACCCTGTATATATATATATATATATATATATATATATATATATATATAGACTGCGATATATTAAATGAAACAATATTCAAGGTTCATTGAGCGGAGTCACGAGAATAAATTGTTCAGAAATTTTTGATTGGTGTCAGGTTCTCATTCTTGAAATAATAAATATCGAGAAAGATCTTACTACCCGCCGAATTCTATTTTCGAAGTATGAGAAAGTCATTCAGTTCTGAAATTTGTGGGTTATCGGCTTAACCCTGAACAAATTTTCTCTATCGGAAATATATTGCTTGTAAGATCGCATAAAATTAAGTTATATGTCAACCTCAAATATCTAGCAATAAAAATGTTGCAGTGAAAAAAAATCATACACAAAGGCAGCAAATAAAATAACAGATAAATAAAATCCCTGTTCATTCCGATTTGGAAAGAAACTAGTAGAGGCGTGTGGGGCGTAAAGAGTTTTAAATTTCAAATTCAAAAAAGCATACTTTCAGCCACATCAATTAATGGGTTATCAAACAACCTCAATGTATCACAATCTGTATATTCGCATTCGAAAATATATCAAATTCAGAAAAGCATGCGATAAATTGCTTTCAAATTATAAGTCGACAGATGCCGGAAGTTTCCTTTTTAATTGTTCGTACAAAGAATTATTCACGAGTTACGTTACTTTGTTGGCACGCTGTAAAAGCATTGTATAAAGAATACAATCGTATAAGTATACAATAATTTTGATTGTATTCAGAACATTTGTAACATAAAAATAAAAAAGCAACTTTAATATTATCTATAATGAAAATAATAGTATAAAACCTTAAAAATGGACATAAAATTTTCCTCTACAATATGTGTTGCGCCAAATGATGGTTGCCAGGAAATGTTTGGAATCATTTTCTATTCCAGAAACTGAAGAGCGTACGGGATCTGGTGGCGGGAACAATGGTGGCAATTGGCAATTAGATAAGCTATTAGCTGACCCGGCGAACTGTCTTTCACCTTAGAGATGAATAAAGTTTGACTAACCATTTTTCAAAAGGAGATATATTAGGTGATATAAAAAAAATACAAGAGTAAAAAATATACGAAGAATTTAATTGCATTGCGCAATTAAATTTTGGGCGAAATTGATACCTAAACTAAAACTTTTTTACCGTGTCAGATAGAGTAAAATAAATGACATGTTACACGGTGTTTTTTTTTTCGGAGAAATTGATAATGCCATAAACTGCGTTCCTCTATCTTCTTTTGTTTTCGAGTTACATATAGGCCAAAATTTAAATTTGGGCATTACCTCTGTTTATGTTTGTGCTAGGATTTCAATCCAGTAGCGTACTTTGTTTTTTCCCAAGAGCTTTTGTTGCTGACCCATAACATTGTGATTTTTCTTATGGAAATAAAAAATACCACCGTAACGTGTCATTCATTTTCCTCTATCTCTCACGGTTAAAAGGTTGTAGTTCAGGTATCAACAATTTTGCCCACTTTGTACATTGTTATTTATACATCGAAATAATTCTCCTTATTCAAGAGGTTAAGAGGAAACTTTTTTATATTTTACAATTTTTAGTTTCTTTCCCGGGTGCGAAAATAAATAGGGCAGATTGTTCATTGTGAATTGGCACCTACTTCTCTGTGAAGGCCTTACAATTCCAAGACTAAGCCGTTTAGGCAACTCAAAATACACAGTAATTCTTTACTAATGGCGAGAAGAATGAGGATTTATTCAAAACATTCAGTCTTAAAATTTTCCGTAGTGTTCGGAAGAAGAATGGGTGTAATAACACATGGACCTAGATGCGTTTATATTATTAGAAAATGTAGTTCATCTAACTAACTATTTTTTCCATTTCATCAAAGTTTTGATGTATTGTATGTTAACGTCGCTGTAGAAGAATAAAACAAAAAATCTTTCATAAAAAACAGTTCATACAATCTTGGGTCATAAATGATGTAACCAACAACATGGCCGAGTTAGTTTTAAATGTTAAAATTTGCAATCGTGTTCATCTCCAATTTCATCGTAATTTGGTTTCATCTCTTACGTAGTGCTATAAACGTTGGTAAAAGTACTTACTACAATCATTAGCATTATCATCTGAAGATATCAACTTGATGATAATTGGCAATCTGTACTGAAATTGTATTTTCTCATGTTGAATTAATGTTTCTTTTGAAGACGTCTCTAAAAAATAATTAGAAAAATATATATAATTATGTTGTTTGAGGGAAAAACACCGTTTTTAAAAACAGCTTTATTTAGAACGTTTGATAAGGGACAATAGACACTAGTCTCACAATTATTACTACTATTCTTGACTGACAAATTATTCTTGTGCCTATTTATACCTTCGGTATTTACGATGTATTCAGCATTAGATAAGCGGCACGTGTGCTTAGTCAGCTAAAGTTAATATGGACATATTCAATAACAAATGAAGTTACAATGTATTGAGTATTTCAGAATACAGGGGGTGTATTATGTAATTATATGTTAAGGTAATACAGTATCACTAAAAAATTCAGCCTTCTTTGGTAATTTCGCTCCTCAAAATCATTTCAAAGACTTTGTATTTCCACAGGAAACAAATGTAGGAGGAAGCCTTGTCAGGCCAGGTGTACCAGGAACCAAAGGAGAACCTGGTATGCCAGGAGCAAGAGGTGAAAGAGGTCCGATCGGCCCTAAAGGTCATAAGGGTGATAGTGGCACGAAAGGAGATAGGGGAGATCGTGGGCTTCCGGGTGAAAAAGGACCTATAGGTCCCAAAGGTGATCGAGGCAATCCTGGTTTGGATGGACTTCCCGGAACCTCTGGTGAGTTGCTGCGCTTAGAATATCATCTTTGTGATCTTTTACCGAAGAAATCTTTCTTTAAGACTCTGCCAGAGTGTTTTTTTTCGGTTTTTTCATACACCAGAAACTTGGTCTCTGAGGTATCTTTTCTTATACCACAGAAAGGTTCTGGGCCAATGAAAAGCGTTCGTGCATCCTCTCAGGCAAGTGTATTGAACACTTCGTTCCCTATGATTATCCAAACTGAAGAGACCTTTGTTTTCTTTCTATTTCATTGAGTTCGCTCCAGCACTCCCAAGTCAACTTTGAGTCAATGACATAGAAGTTTACTGCTCTGATAGCAGCTTGAATCGGAGGGAATAGCTATATCGTACTATATCGTATCATAGTTTAGTTCTAGGTTAATGACTAAACATTTTCAGATTGCTAATATTTCTACTTGAAGAACGCTCATGAAGGAGCCTTTTAATACTCAGTTCCAGCTCCTGTATTGGTTTTAGAACCATTTTCATACCATTCGACGCTATTTCTTCAAGATTCTATTTTTCATTTTTGCATATCATTGCACTTAGTTTTGCTAACTTTCTGATTATTACATCACTAGGAAGGTTTGCAGATGAGATGTAGTTGTTCAGAGAGGATCAGATTCTCTGACACTTAACTCTCTCATTACCTGTAGTTTATTTTTAGATGTTTTGAGGATGGCCTCATAGGCCACCCTATCAATAAGCCTTATGTAAGTTAATGAGTCGAAGAATATAACACGCTTCAGAAGTTGATTATTCATTCCACACAAAATTTTCATCCGAATTCTCAAAATGAATAACATAGTCTATTTCTCGTCTGGCAGGCAAAACAGGCGACAAGGGTGACAAAGGTGAACAGGGCAAACCAGGACCTCCTGGAGTGCCTGGCATCACGTTCAACACTGACGATTCAATTGGAATTGCACCAGCCATCCCAGGACCAAAAGGTGAACCGGGCGATAAAGGATCAAGAGGAGAAAAAGGAGAAAGGGGAGAGGCTGGTTTTCCTGGAGTGCCTGGATCGGTAGGGCCAGTAGGAAGAGTTGGTGAAAAGGGTGATCGTGGCTCTGATGGCGCGATGGGGCCAGTAGGTGCACCTGGCTTCAAAGGAGATAAGGGAGAGAGAGGTCCCCCCGGTGCTGTTATTATGCCAGACGGCAATGAAGAAATCATCACATTGAAGGTAATATAACATTTTATTACACGGACAGAATATTTGTAGCTGATTATTCCCATTTTTCATGGAGAACTGAAATAAACTCCGAATGACATTGACTCGTGACTCACTGGAGAATAGGACACTCTATGTTTTTTATTTACTTTCAGAGAAGCCAGCGATGATATTTAATAACAATAAGTTTTCTTTTTTCGTATTTCCATTGAAGATAAGAAAATTTTGACGTTTCGAGTTATCTATCCCTGAAATGTTTCATTACCTCACGTGGAAATGGATTTCAGAAATTTCGAATTATACATGTATTATGATTTTCCAGGGGAAAAAATATTTTTTTCACTAAACGAATTCCTGGGAAGTCAAAGATTCAACTACGACGAAGAGGTAAAGGAAATCGTGCTCATTTGACGGCCTGAGTTGACCGATACCGGCATCCAAAGGCTTTCGGAAGGATGGATGACTGTTTATTCGTTTGATTTGAAATTTTGATGAATCTCGATGACTTTTTTCAAATTTACTGTGCTTTCTGAGTAGTAGAACAGCCTTTGAAAGTGGTAGTAGTAAAAAAATGAATGAAAAATGATGGTAGGATGAAATCCATTGGGTACCAAGCGGGATATATCAAGAATAAAAAAAACTGAATAAAGTATGACCGGAGGTCGTAAAGTAGAAGGGTTCAAGATCTTGAAATTTCAACTCGATTTGTAGAAAAGTTACAAATCCTATGGAAATTTGGGCAAAACGAAAAAACCTATGGGAAATAAGGCAAATTTTTGTAAATCAATCAAATGATAATGAATAGTTTCTGAACATTGATTTTTATTTTTCACGATAATATTTCGAAAAAACTGAATTTCTCATGTCTTTGAAACACCGTTTTTTCATATGAAATATGATTTGACATCCACTTTGAGAAAGCAGTCTTATTTTCAATTGGAAATCATTTCTTCAAAATATCTACTATTTCAAAAAAAAAACATTGTTTTTTTTTGTTGGAATCTCGGCTTTTTGATGGAGTAAAAGAGCATTCCTATGGTGGAAGACGGTGGTCGTTCAGAAAATTTTGAATCAGGAAGGTTCTTCGAATCTGAGGATGAAAATTAAATTCAGGGAATGAGTGACCACCATGAAGAATGTTTCATGAAATGAAGAGGAAACACTGACAACAAAGAACTCCGGATTGCAGTGACTTAACTTTATAATTTTTTGAAATGTATTCGTGTCAAAATCTTGTTTGAAAACCTCTAAACTAGATACCCTCTATTCTGATGAGTCTGAGATATCCCGACGCCGAAGGTGCAGTTTTTAGACAACACGCTGCCATGCAAAATCATCGGCAATTTTGATGCACTTGTGCAATTACTTCCGAAAATTCTGTTCTAATCGGTATATTTCATGGAATTAATAATGGATTGATTGGACGTCTCCTCGCTACCTCACATGATAAATCGGACGTGTCGAACTTATGCAGTAGGTTAGTTTCTTTCTTTCTTTACGTTCTCGCATGATTCATGATTATCACTGATCGGTATAGAATGAGGCTTAGTTCAGATGATCGCGCGATTACGCGTGATTCCCAAATGCACGACTAGAAATACTATGAGTCACATAGAAATGTTCATATGGTCGCGCGCCATCGCGTGTATATTGGCGATCACGCGCGATGCGCGATCCAAAGATTATAGAGTTAGAAAGATAGGAAACGCCCTTATATCTGTGCTGCTAAAATCCGACTACAATTTTTGTTTCTTACTTTTGACACCTAGATGGCGCTGAAAACATAATTCAGTACAGAAAACTATTTTAATACGCGCGAAATTCGAATTATATTTTTCATAAATTTCCATTAAATTGAGAATTCTTCGTCGAGCTTTAACAGAAACATCCTGATTGACAAAACAAAAGCAGAGCTCCGTTTTTAGATCAGGATTATATTTTCCATCTACACATTGTTTTGAATCAAATGAAATACGTTTTGGATTCTTTATATTTTTATTTGTAACGATTGAATAAAATCAACTACAATACAATAATTATGAGATTGAGAACATTTCAACAATTTGTTCACATATTAGAGAATTATTATAACAATTTCAAGAACTTATTTACACAGTGAACTCTCGATAAATCGAACATCGATAAGTCAAACAGTTGTGGACCATACATATCTTACGCAGTGTATTTTAACCTCAATGAATTTAGAGGGTCTAGTAGATGAGTGGAACTGCTGTAAGGGTCGTCAAACTCGTCAAGAGAACCACCACCTCAATAAGTCGTTCTTCTGACCACCATTGCCTCTATGAGTGAAACTTTTTGATCTAATGAATGAGACCGAACAAAATTCGGTTCGCAACAAATTATCCAGAACAATATATTTTTGCCCTGAAACCTCTATCCATTTCAGAGCACTGAAAATAAAAAGCAATGAACAAGACAGTTACATGATACGAGTTTCAGAACTTACATTTCCATTCTCTCTGGTAATGAAAAGAATGCACATTCAAGATTATTCTTTTTATTATTTCTGCAATTAATCACCATGCATTTCGAATGTCGGCCAGTTTCTAACACAAAATTTATAACAGAAAAACACACAAACCAAGATTATGGAGTGATCTATGTGCTATTCTTGTAGATTTCGAGTTATTTCAGTGGAAAATACGCGAGAAAATACAATCATCATTCAGCATCATTTATTCTAGTATTTCTTTTAAAATTGACAAGAGCATTATCAAAATGTCATTATGTTCGATTTGAAATGAGGTTGTTTTTTATTAACTCGAGATGGTTCAAAAAAACATACCAAAAAAAAATACCAGTGAAATAAAAATTGTTTTCATTGAACTTAGTGAAATAGAAATTCAGAAGAGAATGAAACAAAATCTAGGATATTTGAATTTTGCACAAATTTTTCGGGGTGATGTGAAAAAAATGTGAATATTACATAATTTGAGAATAAGCCATCAAAGAAAATGACATATAACATAACAAGGACTACTGAAAATCTGAATCATGAAGAACACTGCAAGAATGTGCTGTCATCGAACCAACGTAGCAATCAACTAGTTTCTGGGTTGTCATCAGTACTGCTTAACGTCTTCCTCGAAGACACCCAAAATGAGCCGCAGACTTATATTCAATGCTGTTAGGTGCTTTCCCGACATGAAAAAGAAAAGTTCCGTCTAGCAGAGAAAAGTCTGTACCTCACTCCCACAGATACTCTTCATGTTCCTGCAGTGTCCTTCATGATTTAGATTTTCACAAATCCTTGTCATTAGTTATTACATAATTTGTAAATCCGTTGAATCAACTATGTTTTCCATGGGTGTCATAGTTTTTCAGGAAATCGAGATTAACCTAATTTCACCCTTATAAGCTCAAAGCAGATCTCTTGTGCTTTATTTTTCCTTTCATTTTCGTGAAATACTCCTCTTTTTCTAAGGACAAAAGGGCCTCGCAATGGATAAGGCTGCCACTACTGAATGGACATGGCTGTTGATTCGTTATTAAAATCTGGGTCGAATTAGAATTTTATATTTATGAAATAATCCATAATACAATATTTTCAAACTTACACTCATTAAATCTGATTTTCATATCAATTCAGTTATGAAAACCATATCATAAAACATATAGTTTATTTTCAATACCTTGAATTCAATGAGGAGCGATCATATTGAACCTTTTCAAAACTCCCTCCGGATGTTCATTCAATTGCTCCGGTACGTCGACACCAGAAGAGTTCGAGTAACGTTATTAGAAATTGATTGAAATTCCTGTCTAATTTATTGTCGGAATATAGTGAATATCTGGAGTAATCCCAAGCATTCGAGTTGTCGCTTTAATTCACGCTCCGAATGGAATCGAAGCTATAAGTCTTCATTAAAGTCTGCGAAGTTAATTTCTATCGGGAAGTTTGGGATAATAAGGTTTTAATCTGAAAGAACTCAAAGCACTGTTCAGTTTGAATAGTATACTACACTTTTTCTATTTTGCCTCTCTCTAATCTCTTCGTTTCTGACAGCGCAAAAATATTTCCATATAACTCAGAGGCGGCAACTCAGAGGAGGCAAAGGAGGTCTGGCCTTAAGAAATGATGCTGTATTATATTGAATTCTCAGTTCGTTTTCATCTATATCACTCCAATTTTAAACAAGAGAAAATTTGAATCTGTATTTGGGCGAGCATAGTTTTCAAAAATAATTCACAGGTTTAGAAAGGTACTTATGTTGACATTGCAACGGTGAAGAGTTCGATGCTGATTTTCGTTTTTGTTGCTTTGTTGAAGCCAAGCTTTCAAAAATATGTAGATCGGCGATTTTTGACCTAGAGACGTCACACAGGAAATATTTCAAAATGATATTGAATCTAGATTTAACGCCAAAATGCACCTTAAATTTTTGAATATTTTTTTCCCAATATTTCTTCATAATAAGATATTGTCCACAACAGACATCAAAACTGTGAAGATTCCGCATCGTTGCATCGAGCTATGAAGTGAAGAATACAGGCGGGGAGGCTCGGATTCCTGTAATCGAAATTTTCTGGGACTTACAAGAAGAAGCAGCGGCCAGTTGAATTTAGAGCTTGATATTATGTGGCGGAGGCAGCTTTCCTCAAAGCGAACCTAGTTAAAACCGCACGTGCTGAATTTGATCTTTCTATCGGTCAAATGCGATCAACGATTGGACCGACTCTTTTTTGTATGTTCGAGTCCTTCTTCCATTGTTGTCTGACAGTAGCGAAGGGTTATTCAGCATGTTGTTGGCGATTTCACGTTGAGAATTTGTGACACAATTTCTTCTTGTTTCAATGCCAGACATAATCGTGTACAATGGCGCAATAGATGCGAGTGACTGACACGAAGTAGATACCGTTCAGACGCAGGATATTGAAGCTTAAAATTCCATAGCCTACTTGACGAATTTTCTGAACTCACGTTCAAGTGAGTGTGTATGTGATATCATTTTCGTTTTCTGTTGGCAACAGATTAGGAAGATAAACCGTGCGATTGGATTAACTGGTGACTATTACAATTTCTCTTTTCTGTTCAGAATATGTGCAGTTATATGTCTCATATGTGAGGCCCGACAGAGCAACTACCTGAAACGGGAGCTTCAATCTCTCAAAATTGAACAGGGGAGGGGAGTTGAGTGATACTTTATTTCGAAGGTCTTTGAAGCCCTCCTACATCGGTTTATGGAAAATGTTATTTTCATGAACCGTTTTCTGCCAAGAATCTATTTTTTCAACTTATGTGTCAAATTCGTCCGTTCCCCACATTTCGAAGAAGAAAACAATGTGAGAATATTTCATCCTTATACTGTTTTCAGTAATATTTATTGATGTCATGTTGGCCTCCTGCCACGGATTTATTCAACATCTGTCAAACTTCATGAGGTAGAAAATAGTTCTGCCAATCAATTTTTTTTTAAACAAGAAATTTACGGCAATATTTCATTAATTTCGATAAAAATTCAGATAATTAGAGAAAATAATGTACTTTACTCGTACAGAAGGCTCATTCTGAGACTACATCATTCCAAAACTCGCTCGTTTTTAAATTTGAACTCGTGTAAGAATATCAATGCCTTATGCACTTGTATCATAAATTACTGTTTCAGTTCAAATGAGCCACTTTGGTTATGTTTTTAATGTACAAACATATTTTCATCAAGCCGTTTCCACAAACTTGAAAAATGGTGAAGAAAATCACTTTTTGAGAAATCGAATTGTTTTCTCATGCTCACCATCGAACAAATTAAAACCTGCGTTTTTGAATCAAATGTTAAAATTGTTCTTCATTGGCAATTGTCGTGGATATTGTGTTCGGCTCAAGTTGGACGTACAGGGTGGGCATATTTCGATGTTTTAGCACTACAACTTTTGAACCAGAGGAAATAGACAAAATCTGACCCAAAGTTATGTTTTTTTGAACAGAAACACTAGATTATACGATACTAAATTTTTCTGTGCTTATCGACAATTGAAACCATAGAAAGTATTGTGACTCAGATGAATATAGATTCTTGACCAATTCCTTCACTCATACTGATTTATTGATACGAACCATACGATGTAATATATTTTTGAAATAAAAAAAAATAAGCTTTCAGAAAATGGCACAGGAATCTAGTGTTCCTATTTAGAAAAACATAACTTTGGGTCATAGCTTCGTAATTAGAAATGCTGCATAAAAGACGATCATGCCACTGGATTCTACGTAAAAAAGTGCCTTTATAATGTTTTGAATTCAGAGCTCTAACATCATTATTAGCGGAGATATAAATTTTTTCCGATATCACCATTTTTCCAGTTTTCGCTTATAACTCGAAAACAAAAGAAGGGAGCCAAAAGTGAATACTACTCTTGTTAGTTTCTCAGAAAAAAGAGATCGAGAATGGGGTATCAGATTTTGTCCATCTCCTCTGGTTCAAAAGTTGTAGTGCTAAAACATCGAAAAATGCCCACCCTGTACAGTAGAATCCGTTTATTATGACGCCGGATATACTGACCAATCGCTCATAATGACGCAAGTGCAGTGTTAAGTTTGGTTTCATTCAAAACTCCTTACAATAGGGTCCGGATTTAATGACTTCGCTTAGGTATAATGACATGTCGCTCAGAATGACATGATTTCAGATATAGTACGGGAGCTAGTGAAACCTTTTGAGTAACGGTTTGTCTGAAAGGCTAGAAATTTTTATAACGATAGTTCCTAGCATGCATGAAATAAACATGGTGTTCCATATGAAAAATTTCATTCCGTTCCAATTCAATTTCAAAAACAATGTTTTGAAAAAATGTTTAGCTACGCCACTGACTTCTTCGTGAAAATATCATTATAAGGAGTTTTAATTTTTTTTCTGTCTCTTTAGTTTTCAACAGTGGGCAAAAAACGAGTACAATTCTTTTTTCTTTTCTTTGAGGATAATCTTCGAGTTGCTCTATACTACTACTGGATTCTTTCAAATATTTTTTTCAATTGATACAAGAGTCGCAAACTCGAAAAAGCCTTACCCAGTGAGTTCGCGATATGTTCAGTGAAACGCAAATCAGTATCCATAGTCAAGCCCAAATTTCTTGCACTGATCAGAAATTCTATTTGGCTATTATTCATATAAACCTTCGGATCTCCAAAAATCGTCTTCTTTTACTTTTTGGTCCGAAAAGCTGGCATATTGAAAATTTCAGCATTCAAACGGAAACAATGTTTCTTTGATATCTCATAAATCCAATAAATATCATAATTCAGGGCTTTACAGCCTGCGCTAACTCGAAAGGCTTGAAAGATAATTTGAGTTGGCTGACATCCACGACAAAAAAATTGTTCCGAAACACAAGCTGAGACAAAACACGAATGGGCACAATATAGACCCCTGAGAGATTTCTTCCACATTTTTTTCTAACCTATGATTTATCTCCAACTTGAATGTCTCAAATTCTGCCCTCAAGGACTCAATCCTAGCACAGGAAATAGAGACGGGGACTGCTGGTTCCTGGAAATTCTTCAATTTTTCCTCAAAACTCCTCATCTATTTCGGAAAGTGCTTTTCAAGGTCAGCCAGTGTTCTGGTAATCATACTGTTGAGGATTCAAAGACAATCGCGCCAATCAATAACCAAAGTGATGATTGATGAAGTTGAAATAGATTTACAGAAATTCTGAGCCTGATAAACTTGAAAGAGTTTCGAAATCTTTGAAGAGCACGGAAATACACGTTCAGCCCAGACGCATATGCTCGGTAATGTGATCGTAGAAAATAGATTCTCTTTATTTTCAAATTTCTTGAGATGCGGCTCATGAAAGTTTCACTCTTTTTTTGTATTGACATGTAAGCACAAGAAATTGTTTGAGTAGGTATATTTTTTATACTGTAGATTTGTAAATAATTTTTGTTCTGGTGTATTCTTCTGGTAAATATTTTCAGTTTCATGATTCATCTGTGGGAACCATTCCGGACAACAAAAATAAAACAAATGGTTCTTTTTTATCTTATAGTCTGTTATTCAGGGTTGGGAATGAATAAGACAATTTTCATGAAACTTTGCAGGTTATTGCAATGGCGCAAAAAACGTCAAATGTGGAAATTCTCTTGAAAATATACTTTCAGTACCCCCAACTTCTTTAATTCGCATGGAACCTCCTATACATCTCTCCAAATTTTTAAAGAACTCGAGATATCGAATGCTCATATACTGGGTTAAGTGTAAAAATTCTATTAACACGAAAAATAACTCACTTTTACTTCTAGAATAGCGAAATTTATTTACTGCAGACCAATGAGAAGCATGTTTTGAAAAAACATTTTATTATTATTAAACATAAATGAAGGCTGATGACAGACTTCCATGTGCTCCTAAAAAAAATCGAATAATTCAACACAAAAATAATCAATATTTGCACAGTAACACTTAACTGAATAAGAACATGTCTATTTTGTTCTTAAAATTATTCACCGACCAGAATCCACAACATGACCAGGCGAGCCATTGCACCCATCGAAAAAACGATCACCAAAGAATGTTGTCTCTGTCTTGTGGCCCTCAACCGTAAATCATTGTTGAAGATAAAAATTCCCTCATATTAGCGTAATTAGGTATATTTCGCTATACGAAAAGATATGATAAGGTCCCCACGAAGTCTACTTTGGTCAAAGGCCATCAGCTCAGTCTTTCGGGATAGGGTGGACTCACCTCACCAAAAGTCAGACGCGTGGCTTGACACTGAACACTCTCCAACAAACAGGTTTCTATCGCGCAACAAAACCGGACACCACAGCGAACCTCCAAAATTAGACGAACCTGGTTTTGTGGAGTTGTATGGAACTCGAATACGACAGATGGAAGAACGTTTTGCGAACGAGGAAGATCAAGGTGTTGGCGCACTAGCATTCGGATAAGATGTGTTCGAGCCAAGTTAGGTTATTGTGAACAGTCACTCTCAAGTCCACATTCGAGAAATCTATGCTTGATGGGGGCCACAGACTTCGTGCATCTTCATCCGTTCTAATCGCCACGATTAAAATTGTTGTTCGAAGATTATTAAAAAACGAGGTGAGTGGTGAAATATTTTCAACGGCGATTCGTACGGATGAAAATGCACGAAGCCTGTGGGTCCCATAACGATTGATCGTTTATTGTGTACTCGTAGAGTGGGTTGTTCTTTCCCTGATGAAGAACGACGCATTTATCGACATTAAGAGGCAACATCTAATCCTCAAACCACCGACTAATCAAGTTGAGGTCTTCTTGAAGGAGTTGATGTCAACTAAGGCAATTTCATAAAGTTTAGTATCATCGACATAAAACGACTTGCTGGACTTCATATGAAGTGCCAGATCACTTGCATATTCAACGAAAAGGAGTGCGCCAAGAATAGACTCCTGGACAACTCCACTTGTGACTTGTCTGTCCGAAGACCGTGCAAGTTCTGTCTGTATGTAATCTTCAATTCATAGAATACCGAAAGTGTCGAGTTTTTGCATCAGCCATCTATCTCACTTGGACCCTGTCGACAGCCTTGGTGAAGTCAAGTTAAACGATATCCGTAGGTAATTTTTTTATCGTAATCTGTTCTCCAATCATTCATACACTGTATATGATTGGTGGTGGTGGATTTACCTTTGACGAAACCATGTTGCCCGGAGGGACTGATTGCGTTTTTTTTCAAACAGTTTGACATGTCTTCTACAATTATTGATTCCAGTACTTTGGAAGGTACGGAGAGAAGACTAATCGGCCTGTTTAACTAGATTGTGTTTATCCCTTTTTTTGTAAACAGCAGTGACAGATGCTCTCTTCCAAGCGTGTGGGACTTGTGATTTTACAAAAGAGACAGACATGATCGTTGATATTGGTGAGCAGCTTCGAAATACTTCTTGAGCAAAGAGGGGCTCATTACATCCAAACCAGGAGATGCATTCATTTCAATTTTAGATAATTGACCTTCGATGATTTCTCATGTTTACAGATTTCTTATACTAAATCCAGTACATATGTACGAATTCGAGATCCCAAGCTCCTACTTTTTTTTCTCTTTTTTTTTCAACCACCTATCATCTGAAATCGGACATAGGGCTCCTTCTTTGATGTCCAGCTTTCTATATTGCGTGCTTCCCTCGTCCAGTGTACTCCTATGGTTTTTTTAAATTATCATACCATCTGGTTGATTTCGTTTTCCCAAATATTGTCACCATTTTATAATTTTTGTACTCCATCTACCATCCTTTTATCTTGCTACATGGCCTGCAAACTCAAACTTCAACTTTGTGACTGTCTCCATTATGTCCTTTACTTTTGTTTTGCCCCTATCCAGTCATTTTTCTTTTAATCTCTTAGGGATATTATATACCCAGCATCATTCGCTCCAATTCTCTTTGTGTGGTTCTAAATTTCGACGTTATTTCCTTCGTCAGTATCCACGTTATTTCCAGGTCTTTTTTACACATACCATTGGTCTTGTTAATAATCATGGTTATCCCTATTCGTTTTTTATCTTCATCCAATTCTAATATCAATCGGTTCAGGTATTTATGATTGTCCGCAATGACTATATCGTCTGCAAACCGAAAGTTATTGAGTCGTTCCAATTTATCTCTACCTCCTTGTGACTCCAGTCAAACTTCTTAAATATTCCTTCTAAGGCCAAGGTAAATAGTTTTGGTCGTATAATTTTCCCCTGCATTATTCCTCTCTCAATGTTCTCCTTATTTGTTTCTGTGTTCAATTTTTATTATTGATATTGTATTTCGTTATATGTTCTTGAGTATTTTTGTATATCGATGATCTTTTCTTGCTTTATTCAGTTCCCCCTCCAGTGCCCGTTGATCAACTGAATCAAAAGCCTTTTTGAAATATATAAAAGCTAAGTTTACTGGTACTTTGTATTCTTTTGTTTTTCCATTAGCATGTTAATCGTTAGTGGATGGTCATGTGTACTGATCCTACAACATATGCTAAGATATACAGGAGGTCCCATATAAATGAGAGAAGCTGGGGGTTTTTAAGATTCAACCGGAAGTACATCACAAGAAATTGTACAGGATGCTCCAAGTTAATATTGGTAGTACAAGAACATCAGATGAATTTTGCGCCAATATCGGTTAAATTCAAAAATATAACCATTTTCGTTAGAGAGTAATTGTTAGTTCCATACTATATTAACTAAGTATTAATTTATAAATCGCTCTATTTCCTACGAACACATCAAGGAGCTCAATCTACCGCTCGAGACTTTTTGTTTCATCCTGGCCACCTGTTCAAACGAATATAAAACTATTAAGTGTTCATGATATGGAACAAATATTCAGCATACTCGGATCTTCAGCTCAACAATGAAGTCACAAAAGCGCATTTGGGTATAAAAGAGCTCCATTCTGAATTAATTAAAGCAAAGAACGAAGCACTGCCGCTTCACATAATCAGAAATTTCCCTACGGCCGGTGGACAGTCGGAGAGAAAAACATATGTATGTGTGTTTTGCGGTTGGTATCTCTGCGAGTAATCAATCGCCTGGAGCTGGCATTGGAATAAAGTGTGAGGTAAAGGAGAACGATCCCTGCCTCTGTGTTTTTCATGTGATAGATGGTCTTTGCTGCCTTCAGAAAAGTTAGGGTTCCATTATCTCAGTCTCTTATTCACTTGATATAACGTTTTTCAGATCCGAAATGTTGATGATCTTTTTTGAGTAGTGTTCGAAATGAGAAACAAATAGTCGACCGGGTGATTTGCCAATTTCAGATACTGAATTATTTCATGAATTAATATCTTATTTCTATTTCGGTATCGTTGTGACTTCATTGAAGTACTAGAAGCAATGTTGTAATGAAATCATCACAGATTAGTGACTTTTAGTTCTATTTTTCGTTTTGTCAACTCTGAATTCCGATACTCTCAATTTTCAATACACGTCAATTTGAATTCCGTGTTCTGTCATTTTGGGAACAGTCCGCCAAATGCCAAAAAGTATAGAAAATCTAAATTTTTCATTGAATTTCGAGAGTATTTCCAGAACTTGACTAAAACAATAAAAATATCGTCTTACAGTCTTATAGAATTAGAACTTTACATGGACAGATTGATAACCTGGTTTTATAAATGACGATTACGTCCCAACCCTGAAGAATCAAAATTAATAATTTTCAACCACAAGATAAGCCCAAGTTCAAATTGACAAAAAGGCAAATATGAAACTTCAATCCAACATCTCGAAGAAAAAAGCAATCGCAAGACACTTCAAATGTCTCATCTACAAGAATGAAGGAATAAGTATTGGAAATGCCACGAAAATCTACAAAACAATCTGCAGACCAATTTTAGAGTATGGACACACACTTTATGCAAATGCCTCAAATTTAGTAATACACAGTCTAGAGTAGGAGAGAGAACATCACTGAGAACAATAACACGAATGAGACACCCCCAAAATAGGTTGCTCAACCCACCCAATGAACTGCTCTACAGAAAAACCAGGATACAGCCAATATCAGAAAGAGTGAAAATCCTAAATGGAAGATTTTTCAAAAGGATCAAAGAATTGGACAACATATGTCCACCGAGATACAGTGACCAACCCACCCAGGAAATTTCCAGCCCAAACTATAATGGACAGCCTCTCGTCCATGGCTAATTAGATCAAGTCTCAAACTGAATTACCAATACAATATATTTTTTTTTGAAAGATTACTGTAAATAAATGTACAAGGCTGAAGGACTTCGGTGGATGGCCTTTGACTGTGGTCAATAAATGAGAGTTGTTATTATTATTTTTATGTTTGTTATTCCTAACCTAGATATCAAGCACAAACAGTTTTCGCAGTTTTGGGGAAGAAGACTGTGGAAATATTGTACATTTTCAGAATTTTGAAAAACTCGTCACAGAGTGTTCTAAATGTTGGGTCGAAAATCCGTTTTTCAAATCAGAACCCTAATTTTCTATGATTCCGTTGGATTTCGTATTCTACGAAAAAAAATTATGTTAATGTTTTAACTTGTTGATGCTCCCAAAATTTATAATTCTTAAGTTATTCAGGATTTTCTGATTTTATTCGTTCCATATCATTAATGATGAATGAATTCAGAAAAGAGATTTGTCACTTGTGTTGTCAATTAGAATACTTCATCTTCTATGACCAAGGTCATTGTTGATATGAAACAGTTTCTTTGAATTTGACGCTATAAGACATGGAATCAGGAAATCCTGAATAACTCAAGAATTATTAATTTTAGGAGCATCATGATTTTGAAACATTCTCATCATTTTTGTTCGTACAATTCAGCGCAACCAAAAGAAAATAGGGTTCTAATTTGAAAAACGAAAGTTATCAGCCAATCCTGATTCCAAAATTTTTATGACGAATTCAATGATTTGAATACGAATGTATTCACAATTTTTACTCGAATTCGTAAAGAAAAAAAATAGAAGAAAAAATTTTTGAATTTCTTTTTACTCCCTGTATAACGGATAATGGTCAGGCTTCAAGAATTGTTTTGCTCGGTAGATAATGTCAAACAATATCATAATCCCAAGTTTCAGGTATATGGCCGACCGTCCAGAAAAAAAGGATCAGATTAGTAAAAAAAATTGATCATCGGACATTTCCAAGCGCGTCAGATAGGTTAGGTTAATTACTTGCTGAAAAATGTATACATATACCACGTATCTGACATTTTGAGAGTGACGAGAAGACAGGGACCTTCAAAGTTGTAAAAAAAATCCTAGTCTGGACATTCTCGAGCTTGACTAATTTTTTTCATTCTGAAGGAAATAATTCAAATAATACAAGAAACATATGATCTGACGTTTTCTTCACGCCGAAGTAACAGAAATTCTGATTATTGTGATTTTAACAATTTATTCTTAATTCCTTTGCTCAATTTTTGCTATATGTGATGTTTCGACCCACTCAATTTAGTACCTATCATTTTCAAGCAGCTGAAAAGCATGAATGAAATGATCTAGGTACTAAAATAAAAAAAGCAATCACAAAAAAAAAATCTCAACAAAGCAAAAAAAAAGATGAATAATTCATTTCTAACATTGAACCAGTATCGTTTTCAAAAAGTTTCATTTCAAAATGAATAAAATAGATCGTGAATTCTAAGGATGAAAATACCATATCAGGAACGCATAAAGTTCAAGAGATGAGCAGCAAAAAGCACCCACCAAATGACATTGCCGAGCAAACATGCTGGTAGTTAGGATCCTGGTTCCTCTAACGTCGTAATTAGCAGGTTCCGAGTATTTGGAAACTGAGAAAAAGGAGAAATGAAGTCAAAGTGAAGTGAGAAGCTTGAGCACATGCGGGAGAACAAGTTCGGGGAAATTTTGTTGGGTATTCAGAAGTTCATCCTCTTCACACAGCTTGAAGCTGAATTGCTATGTAACACGTAAATCTCGGACTCAGTTGAACCATAAAAATTTTCAGAAATCAATATCAAAATTCAAAATCACTAGATTTGAATTATTTATTAAACATTATCTAGTGCCTATTAATTATTATTTAGTTCTATAACGAAAAAACATTGACAACGAAGAACTCTGGTTTACAGTCACTCAACGTACCTCTCTGAATATTTGATCAGTTTGTGATTTAATGAATTTGTCTCAATTTTTTCGATTACCACTAGTCCGTCGACTCACTCAGTCGAAAATTCTGTTTTATCGATTCTTCTGAACGATGTGTCAACGATGTGACCGTCTACCATCTCGCCCTCAGATCGACCTTAGCCTATTTTTCCAGAAGCACTTCACGACTTTTTCGAATTCACACCTGCCAACACTTAACGAATCGTGCCTTTAGCGTCAAGTGTCTCGAACCTCCTGATAAAACCTCTGAATGCTGCACATGTGCTCAGTGCCGTAAGAAGAAATTAAGAACTACAATGTTAACTAACTTCATATTAAATAAAATATTGGATCCCACATACATCGAGTATGATTATGATATTTAAATAAAGAGTTAATCCAAACAGCGCATTGAAACAGCAATTTTCCTTGTACTGAGTCACTTTAAGTGATCAGCCACGGAAGGTGGTTTACAAAAGCCTGAAAGGATTTAACATAGACAAGTGGCAACTCATTACTGTGAGTTCACATTGTCAGGTAACATTTCTAGATGTACCGGGAACAGAGAGCATTATAGAAATGGGTGATGGGTGTCCCGATTATGAAGCCTCTACGCCACGATGTTAGTGCTGGAATATGATACTTATGTATGAATGGGCGTTTTTGATGCGATATAGAAGATGTTTATTTTGATCAGTCAGAATATAGATGTGTTTATTTTTATTTCAGTTATAGATTGGAATGAAGTTTCAGCTTTTGAATAAATTACAAAAAAAATTCATTCTTCGAACTATTATCATCATCAACTTCAATCAACTCTGAGGTTCTGTCTATTCAAGGATGAATTCCAAATGATTACTCAGCCATTTAATTCTGAGAAGACGTTGTGCGGATTCAGTAGCTGGATGGGTGTTAGGTCAGGCCATGAATTCTAATGAGCGCAAAAAAGTTCCAAGTTCGCTTCGGTTCCTTCTGAGGAAATTCCCGTTATGATAGAAAAAATCTTATGGGTTCGTCTTTCTTTTTGAATCTTCAGAAGAAAATTCCGTGATGAATTTTAATTGAAAGTTAATTATGTCGTTTGACTGGATTTCTTAATTATAGTTTACGAATTTTTTCGAATAAGAAATTGTTCCGAAATTGAATTAAATGAGTTCTAGAAGTCCGAAATTATTTCATCCAAAATGTTCATTATAAAATTTCCACACATGAAATATTTAACCAATGAAAACGTGTGTTTTTGACATATCACTATGTTAAAAACGCAAATATATCGAACCATGACAGGTCGATTAAAAGTAAGTTCTGGTTCTTGGTTTGAACAACAATGCTTTCACAATTTGATATTCATAAAACAATGAAGCGTACGACAAAAAAATTCATTTTCACGAAAATTGTAGATATATTTCTGTAATAAACACCAGGAAACTATTGGAATTACTACTTTCTGATTGACACATCGTCATTTTTCTTCCATTGGAGGGAGTGTAATTAATGGATGGAGAAGTCGAACTTCGTCCTCCATCAAATTTACATTTTTCATAATAATCATCCATCATCGATACAATACACTAACGAAATCTGAAATAAAAAACTACCTTCGAGTATGTACAAGAAAATACACTAAGCCTGGAACAAACATTTTCAGTGCGCTTTCAAGAGTTCATGGATCTTTTGTGAAATTCATCGGTTCACCGCATCGTAGTCATTAATTCATGGAAAGAATCGTTTCCAACTCATTTTCCGTTTTTCTATTCCAGGGAGAAAAAGGAGATCCGGGCAGAAGGGGAAGAAGGGGAAAGCCTGGACCCCCAGGTCCGCCAGCTAAATCCTCATCGTCGGACATTTGGACAGTAAGTATATTTTATCCGTTGGTTGAATATTCAGTGGCGTAGTTCAGAGGATGACCCGATTGGCTTGGTTCTCAAATATTTAGTTGAACATCACGACATTACACATTATGCAGATTTATCATTACAATTGAATTGATTTTCTCTATTTCGGTAACGTAATGAGTTCAATAAAGTACTACGAGTAGTTCAGTGATGTACAGGGTAATTGACTTATCTTGGTAACCCCAATTTTCTCGAAAACGTTAGAATATTTTTTCATTCTGTGAATGGTGTTTTGAACAAGTCAATGTCGTCTTGAGATGCGCATAAAGATCTGCGGAAAAAATGAAGACGCCAGGCGTCGCGGCAATATCAAAATTTTTTTCTCCAGGGACATACCTTTTTCATCATATCATTCGAAAGATAATTTCATTCTGAATTTTTTTTTTCGAATACAAATTTTATCCATTTCTAACAGGGTTCGACCGATATATATCGCCGATATATATCCTGATATATATCATGATATATATCGATATTTAAAAGGATTGATATATATCAAGGATATTTATAAATTTACCAAATTTTTAATAATCAATCGCGATTTAAGAGCACACCAATATCACCAATGTACCAACATACCGACCGTTTGTACGATCGAAGAAGCAACGTATTTTCGGGGAATCCAGATAGTGATGTTATAACTTCGCCGTAAAATCGTCATTGCACTGTTCATTGTGCTCTTGTTTTTTTTTTGTTTAAATTTTTGAACAGAAAGCACGTTCACGTATACAGCTGAAGTTTGCAGTATGTAATAGCAATTTGAGATTGATATGGGATGAAGCCACTGCATATGCACAGGAAATTTTTAATAATCCGGATAACGAACTCTTTATAAATTTATCAACTTTTTTTTTTCCTGAAAACTTGATATGGGTTTTCTCTCCTAGTCTCTGAAACAAGAAACAATTAGAAAAAATTTTAATAATACAAGAATGGCCCCTGCTTAAAAATTTGAGCACTAATTTGTCAGGGGCCAAACTTTACGAGAAGAAATTTTTGCCTAACAATGAACAGAAAGAAAATGAAAACACTTTGAAATCTTAAGCGTAACGTTTTTTTTATATTATCAAAATTTTTTCTAATTGTAACTTGTTTCAGGGACTGGGAGAGAAAAACCATATTAAGTTTTCAGGAAAATGTAGAAACCTCCCAGAAAATATTTCAATAGATAACTTTCATTTGTTGTTTTATGTTTTTTAGAATCTTGATTAGTTTTTTTTTATGAATTTGGTGAATGAACTTCTAAATACGTTTGATTTATTGACTTCTTTAAAGAAAAAAATTGAAAAATTGTTCGTGAAAATAAATATCAGGAAGTTGATATATATCGGATATATATCGATATATATCCGATATTTTGATATTTATATAAATATCATGATATTTTCGAACCCTGATTTCTAACCGTCAGAGATCTACAGCGTGTTTTATGTCAATTCTATTCCATTTATTTTTTCTGTATTGTGGTAGCATGCCTTTATTTGGAGACATAGATATTATTTTGTGCCTTGAATTCAAAAAGGCTAGTTTTCTAGTCAAAGTTCTCCTTCAAATAAGATGAAGTATGTGGCTTCAGCAAGATGGGGCTCCATATCACAACGCTGACATTGTAAAGAGATATTTAGATCAAGAATTCGAAAATATATGGATAGGAACCAATGGACCCATCAGGTATTGCCAGACCTGAACCTCATGGATTACTTTCTGAGGGGTTCCCTGAAAAATATGGTATATCAAACTGATTCTAATAACTGGGACCATTTGCAAATAGAGATAAGAAACGCATGTGCCAAAGTAGACCTTTATATTTGGACCAAAGTAATGAAATAACTTATGTATGGATCATAATGGCCGGTATATAGAACAAATGATTCGAAATTTTTCGTTTGTTTCTAAAAAAAAATGTTTATTGTTATAAAATATAATATTTAATGAATTTAATAATAGAGAAATAGTTTGTTACAAATCCTCCGTCATTTTACGAAACAAAATCATACCTAGGTCATCTAGCCATTATGATCAATACCTGAGTTGTATCATTTCCCTATATCATTATGAGTTACTCTGGTCAAAATATAAGGGTCCACATATTTCCGAATTCTTGATCTCAATATCTCTTCACGATGGCAGCGTTGTGACATGGAGACCCATCTTGCTGTATCCACCTATTTTTAATCTCATTTGTGGGGGCAGATTGTTTAGAATACTAGCCTTCCTTAATTTCTAGGCACAAAATCATATCTATGTCTGCAAATAAAGGCATACTGCCATAATACAGAAAACAATAAATGGAATAGAATTAACATAAAACACGCTGCAGATCGCTGACCATTAGAAATGGATAAAAATTGTATTCGAAATAAGTTCACAATGAAATTATTTTTCGAATTACATGATAAGAAAGGTAAGTCCCTAAAAAAAAAATTTTGATATCTCCGGGACGCCTGGCGTCTTCATTTTTTCTACAGATCTTTATGTGCTTCTCAAGACGACATTGACTTGTTCAAAACACCATTCACAGAATGAAAAAATATTCTAACGTCTTCGAGAAAATTGGGGTTACCAAGATAAGTGAACTACCCTGTACAGCATTGTTTTCAGTTATATTTTCGTTTCATGGCTGTCAGTCATGACCTCCGATCCAATCAATGTTCGAATCAAGTTCCGGATCTGTCAAACTTCTTAAGTCACGCCAACGGACAAGATTCAATTCAAAAGTCATTAATCTGAGTTTTCATTCGAATTTTCAGAGTATTACGCAAAACTACACTGAAATAGAGACAATATCGTCTAATACTCATTGGAAAAGGAAATTCTAACATTCATGCCTTCGAAAATATACTATTGCGTAACCACAGTATAACCCTTTTCTCATGTTATACTGATATCTTGGGGAAATAGTTGAATTACAGAAACCATAAACAGTCAGTACTAAAAACGTGTACATTTATTTTTGGAGGCACGAAAAAATTTTGCCAACAGTATGTTTCATTCAGGATGACATTACTTTCTCAATTTTTCAACAAAGAGTTCAAAAATTTTCTTACTTATCGTTTCGTTTTTGTATATGTCCTAAAATGAAACTGCTAGATAACAACTTTTTCGGATTCTTTAGGAGTCAAACCAAAGTTCTCAGATAGGTACATGATTTCATTGCTCCTAAGAGGAGATGATCGATCCATTTTGAATTCTCCATAGAGACGGAAAAATTCTCATGAACAGATAATCTCGGTATTATTTCCCGTGACGAAAGTTCGATTGAAATCGGTTGTAAATATTTGGAAATGACTGGACAACTGTAATAGCACACCCCTATATGATCATTTGTCTGTTTTGTGTAAAAGTGATTTTGTTCATAAGGGAGTGTTAAGGGGGTTGACAAATGAGAGCGGCTTCATTGTCAACCTAACAACAAAATTTAGGCTCTCTCCATTTCGGAGAGAGGGCAGGTCCGGCCTTCTGCAGAAATGAGAAGGTCTTGGTGTTATTTTTCTTCTTAGAGAAAATTCTGAGTATTAGGAATTATTAAAACCACTGAAATAACTTAACAAAACATCTATTTCCCCAAAATACCTACAAAAATTTAATGAATTAACAAATTAATTCCTACGTCTGCACCTCAGACTATATAAGTAAAATTTTCATAAAAAAAAATATAGGTTTTCCTTTTCTCTAGATAACTTAATTACCCAGATTTCAACATAACATAATACTACGAAATTACACTGTGAGCTGATAGGCGATGAAAGATGGAAAGACTTTTGGACTCGACTATTCTCATCAAATAAAATTAGAGAATTCTGACCTTTTGATCTCCCTCGCTGGTATGTAATCCAAGTTTCCTGAAATAAATCACTCCCGGTACGATACACTCCCGTTTTCGCGAAACTTTAACAAAATTAACGATCGCGTTTCCCGACTCGAATATCCTAACTGAACAAAACGTAAAATTTCCCTTTTTACAAACAACTACTACTTCGTTTTCCCTTTCTCGAAGCTACCTAGTATTTCCGTCAATTACGAAATAGAACTTTACCTTGTTCCCGTAACGTACCTACTCAAACCGTTTCACCCTTCGAAACGACCTAATAGTTCCCAAGTACCAAAATTTGAACTTTACCGATTCCCGACGGCTTCTCCGTCTTCCGAGTAATCTAAGGATATCTTTCGCGACCGGAGTCCCTAGATGCACTACTTAACTCTCTCCATGAACAGAAATTTAAAATATTTTCTCCACCACTTTGGAGTGATACCTCAAACGCGTCTCTTTCTCCAATGACGGTCCTAGAGAGGAGGAAAATGGGGGTAATTACCTGCCCCCCAGAACAGTTAAATCATATTCATCTTCCTCCTTCATTCATATTGATAATACAAAAAATGGAATGAGATGCATGAAATTTCAAGTTAACACTATCTCTCCAGTCTAGGACCGCCTTTATTCCACTACCAAAAACCTTTTTGTCTCATGACCTATATCTACCAATCCGAATTTCTCATGGGCGGTCTCCTGAACTATCTTAGTTCTTTCAAATAATTAATCTTCGAAGTATCCCAATTAACGATACGGCACTAAATCAATCTTCGAATAATTCGAATCTGCATGGATAATAATTTCATCGAAATGCCTCATTAGAATTATTCATATTCACACATCATATATCTAACTTTCAGCGGACCTCTATCAAGTCTCTTAAAGTCCCTAAGAGCATAATTGCTTCGGAAACTTCAAGAGCCACTTATTTCTCATAATTCGTTACGTGAATATATTATCCCGCTGAAATAACCTAATTGATTTGTCTCGATCGCAATTAAGATGACTTCAATTCATTTTCACGCGTCCTATATTCGGATTGGTTGCATTAATTCATGATTTTTTTTGATATTCCGGTCTATTACACAACTGGATAACATGTTAATAAGAGAAAATGATTGTAGAATAAAAATAAAAAGTTGAACTTGAAGGAGAGTTTAATAGAGTTGTATTCTGAAACAGCAGCTCCGAATTAAGTGAAAGCCTCAAAAAAAAAAAATTCTATATGAGATTTATGGGAATTTCGATGTCGATTATCCCTCAGAAGGAAACATATCAACCAAAATATTTGGGACCATGTATTCTAATGATTTATTCTCTGGAAATAATTGTCATCATCAATTATTGTTATTCATTTTTCCTCCTCATATGAAAAAATAATATTTGCCCCAAAATTTTACTCTTCTAATGTTCGTGTTTCGACTGAAAAAGACAAGGGCTTAGTGCTTCGTAGGCCGCAGGTTCTCGATTTTCACGATCTTTCTTGTGAAGTATTTGTGAAAGGTTTTACTAAATAATATTCTCTTCGTTTTCGACTCTGAAACCATTTTTTCCAATTCTTTTTCTGCCGAAAGTCGACTTCTCGGAAAATTGTCAATAGAAATTAAAATCCTATCCTAAATCCTCATTGTAAAAGTTTGTTGGAGGCAGAATGGAAAATTCAGCTTTTACAGTTCCACCTACTTCAGTAGGTAATATCTTCAAGAGCGGTCACGCATCTGGATGTTTGAGAAATCAGAATTCATATTTCTATCGTTCTTCAGTTTATGCCAGCAAAAATATAGTATTACTTTCGAATTCTATCAAGATATTTTGATTTTGATGAATTTTTGGAAATAAGCTCTACTTACCTCCTACTTCATAATCTACCTATGCCGACATATGCCTATTATTTTTTGTGGGTGAGAACGACCCTCCATTACAAAAATTGAATGAGACTTTATGAAACGTTAATTTAAGTGATTTTTGGGCGTTTGGGTGTTTTTTAAAGTTGTATGAAGGTCTTCATATACTTCTCTCAGCCTAAAATTATATGAGCACATTTTGGATCGAAGTTGTTTTCCGTTATTTCATTTTTCAATCCCTATTTATATAATATATCAGAATAAGAATTACATTCTAACGTTTCATTTGTTTATCAATTTTTCAATCATAAGTAAGCTGTGTGCTCTGTTTTTCCGTTTTGTTCATGTTGCACTTTACATCACACACATGTGTAGATTAAAATTGTAGTGTTTTATGAACTGTTTCAACTAAAGGAACTCAAATTTTGTGATCAGAATACATTACTTCACTGGATTTCCTAATGAATGAAAGAGTTGTCGAAATGTTATGTATGTGTAATTATGTCAAATTTCCGGAGGAATGGAAAACAACTAATTATTAGTTTCATCGATAAACCTCACTCAAAACCAATTTGCAAACAATATTCAGAGATGTCTTTTCGGATATGGTTTTCGTTCCACGACTTCAAACGAAGTGATTGGTCCCAATTTGCTAACTTGCATCTGGATTTTTATGTTTTGTCTTTTAACGCAAAATGCTATAACAATTTTTCCCTCGATATATTGAATAATGAAATGAATTCAATTTTTTGCTTAGCATATCAATGTGCTTACACCTATAAAGTATTTTAAAAAAATAATTATTTCTAAAATTTTTTTTTTTTCAAAATGAAGGTTATCTTCGAACGTTTTTTCCGAGATAATTGCGACAAAGGAGGTCATTTTAAAAATTTGTTGAGAATAAATTCTCACTCAGATGCTTCCAATCAATGGTTTTCTTAATACTGAATATTTGGGTATCATTTCTGGAATCAAACTATTATTCCCAAATACTAAGAATAAATGACTTTTCACTGAAATACCTTCCATGGTAAATAAAAATTGCGAAACATCTGAAGAGGTAACAAATTCTCCGAATACATTGACCAGGATATGCTCTATATTTCATTGATTTTTTGTGAAGAAACCATTGTTCGGTCATTTTCACAACCCTATATGCTCCAGTTTAAATAGCATGAGTTAAACAACCACTCCAACCCGTTTTACTAGTTCGAACAGTTGAATGATTTTTCTAGTCTTTCTAATTCAATCAATTATTCTCATGATGGCTAGAAGGAGAAATTTGATATTTCAATATTTTGCCTCAAGACCACGGAAAATATACCGAGTTCGTTTTCCTACTTCACGTTTACCACACTGGCACGTGTCTGGTACAAAAAATCGTCATGTTAGGGACTGGACGTGTTAAGCCACTACAAAACGACGCTGGTTGACCACGCATCCGCAATTATACAGAGAGAGAGAGAGAGAGATTTCTATCATATTGCGCCATATCTTACCCCTCAAGGCCGAAATCCATGATAATCGAGAAACGTCTCTGTTACATCAGTACAACGAAGTGGGTAATCACCACTTGAAATAACATGACAGCTCTTTTCACTGCTGCTGCATAAGTCATCGAAGTATGACTTTCTCAGGATTCAATTCTGAATAAGGAAATTCTCATGAGCAGGTTGATGTATGGATGAAATCTGGTACTCGGTTATTCAATGAAATGGAAAATATGAATGCAGAGTTATGATAATCTCATCGAGTGGGTATAACACAATTAATTCTCATATGTGACACATGAAAAAAAAACATGTTTTGAAAATGAGAGACCATATTCATAAAAAATTAAATGTATACCACCGAAAGTTTTTCAATTTCCATGTAAAGGGACTTATCGAAGGCATTCGACACGGTGGACCATGATATCCTGGAGAGAAAAATGAATTAATATGGATTGGAGGGTGCAGCATTGAATACGATTTGTTCCTTCCTTTAAAGCAGACAACAACATGAGCGCCCGCAGAAATTTTTCTCAGGGGGGGCAAAATGAAAATTTCCGTAAAACGACGAGGCTCTGGCGATATCAGATCTTCGTTCCGTTCTATTTCTTCTTTTATATTTATGCGGAGGCGCCCGCAGCATTTGTTCTTAAGTGGGAGGGGTCAGAGTTTAATTGATAAAATTTTTTACTTCAACATTTTTTTAACGTAATCAACATAACGATATGTGTACAAAATTAAACGGCAACTGCTTTCAAAACAAATAACATTCCATGAAAAAATATTCACAGGAAAATAATCAGAATGTAATATAAATAATATGGAGAAATGAATGAAATAAATATCATAATTGCCAATGAATGACGAAATAAAAAAATGAAATCAACAAATATATTATCGAAATTGAAAAATTATAAAATAAAAGAGACACAACACATACAAATATTTTTTATTCTGCAAACAAAATACTGAATCCCTATTCCACAGAGTGGGCATATCTCTTAGTCTTAGTCTTACAGAATTCATATGCTGTTGTTGCACGTTCCGGTTCACTATATTCTTCTTGTATTGTTTCTCTGTCTGCATTTGTGTATAAGGCTTAACTTTTTTGGAGGAGTTGATTTCCGTTCGAAAAGTTATCCAATATTCATATTTTCCAAAAGTGAATTTATCATGAAACTAAAAACATAGGTCAAAGTGACTCCCAACAAAAAAAAGGAGCCGATAGAAGTGATCTAAGGAGCATGTACATAAATTTTATCGTCGAACTATTTGATTATTATTTTCCGCCGAAAGCGCTCGGTTTTCGACAAATAAAACAATTTCACACCGAAGTACTTAAATTTATTAATTTAATTTTTTTTTTGGTTTACAAAGAGGTGTTTATGATCAATGATCAAGGAAGTTCAAGTTGGTCATAAATAATTCCTTATGAATTGAAAATATTCCGGAAATACTATACAATTCAAAAGTTACCAATTTTTTATTTCTATCGGCAGTTCCCGAGGACTACCAGGTTTCTTTTCTCTTACACTTCTGATTAATAAACTAAAATATAATAGGTGAAACGTCACATTGATGAGAACATTTTATGGCCCCAATATTTCGAATTAGGAGAAAGAAATTGTGTTATACTGTACTGACCATCATTATCTTTTAGAAAATTCATATTGAAAGCAAAGAGTAGAATATAACATACGAGAGGCGCCTTACGGAAAACTCAGCTACTTGAATAATTATAGAACTCACCTTCAATAACACAATTAGAGGCAAAGACACCAAAAACAAAATACAGCCTCAACGGGTTTCGAATCCAAATACTCTAGAATGGAAATACAAATGGAAAGATTATATATTTTCCTTCTTCTCAGAAAAATGCAGAATGGACAATAATTATTGAAAGATAAGAGTAGGTGCACTTGCCCAATGAAGATACCGCCTAATAAAAACAACCATCCATAAAACGACATCTGCTAACGATTGAGGAGAATGCCGATACGCATAGGTACTTTTATGAATTTGTTACTCCTTAGGGGCTCGTTGAACGTATTTGGGGTAAACAAAAATCATGTATTTCATCATCAAAGAAAACTTTCTAAAACTTTCAAAAAGTGCTCTACACGCCTCAGTAAGTTAACAATTCAATGAATACCTCTGCCGATTACATAGTGAGTCCATTGGAAACCAGAAAATTGTTGTGAATCCAACACGTTTTTCTGGCTCCAAGAAAAAAAAAAATATATCGATGGTGTCCTGCGAATATGAAGGGAGGCCACGGCCCCCCCTGCCCACCCCCCCCCTGCGGGCTCCCATGGACAATAACGAATTCAGTGGAATGGCTCAAAGTCAAATTGTAGGAACATAACATCTGGAGTTCCTCAAGTTGCTTTTCCTAGTCTACATAAATGATCTGAACTTGAAGAAAAATTAAAAGAACATTCACTCAAAGACTCTATTGTTTACCGATGACACTTCCTTTTTCATGAAATCTTCTGACATCAACGGTCTGAGAATTTCAGAACATTATGTCCACTCAACACTGGTTGAACTGGAACTCCTGGCTGTCAATGAGACAAAAACGCAGCAAATAAAATTGAAAATATCAAAAATGAAACCATTAGACTGCTTGGCATTATAATTGATGGAGCAGTTTCATGGGAGCCTCATGTTCGGGAAACGAAAAGGAAACTTACAGTAGCAATTTACGCAATCTCTACGGTGAGTAGATTTTCAACAAAAAATGCAGCATTGATCGCCAATTTCGCTAATTTCCACTTCATAGCGACATATGAGATTCTCCTGTGAGGTGCAACCACTCATGCAAATGATCTTATTCTGCAGAAGAGGGCAGTACGAGCAATAATGGGGCTGAAACAGACAGCTCTAGACCTATATTTGCTGAATTAAAAATACTTACCATACCAGCAGTACATGTATTAGAGTGTGCAACCCATGTGCATTCAAACTTGATGGACTTTCCAGCCAATGCTACTTTCCACCTATTCAATACCCGGAACCGAAATCACCTCATAATACCATACCACAGTCGCAATTACTCACAACAAGGAGTGGACTTTTAGGATCCTGAAATCTACAATTAAGTACCAGATAACATCAAGCAATTCCAAGGGAAAAAATTCAAGAAATATTCAAAACAAAAATTAGTTTGAAATGCAATATACAGGGTGTACCAAGTTCGACGGTCTATTAGGCGTTTCTGGAGAACTGGAAGTATTTGAAATCTGAAAATTGAAATTATACTATTGTTTGACATTATCTCCAAAATATTCTTGAAGCCTGACCACTTTCAGTTATACAGGGAGTGAAAAAAAAATTTTTTTTTAATTTTTCTTCTGTTTTTTTTGTTTTCGAATTTGATAGAGTATGCAATTCTGAATACATTCGTACTCAAATCGTTGCATTCGTCCAAATACTTTCCAAAATATCGAGAAAAAACTAAAGAAAAAAGGGAGATAAGTGTATTCGGTATTATGTTTGTTATTCCCAACCAGGGATGTTGCGGATATTCGCATCCGCATCCGCAAATGCGGAGCTTCCGCATATATTTCTACTTCCGCATCCGCATCCGAATCCGCAAAAACCAATGCGGATTTTCAGGCGGATGCGGATGTAATATAATTTGTGAGTTGTGCAGTGTCGCCATCTCAGGAATAACAAAATATGTTAGTGTTTCGTTCAGAAAATGTTAAATATATACTTTTTCAATTTTGAAAGTGTCAGAAAGATGCTAGTTTTTCGCTGTTACTTCTTTCTGTAGCTATTTCTGAAACCGAAACATCTGCATCCGAGAGGGTGGAATTTCCGACGCACCCCTCTATTCTGTTTATATTCATACTGGTTATTCTCTTTTCGAAACACTTTCCAAATACATATTTTATTATACCATCTGTTTTTTTTCCGGTAAGTCCGAAATTCCAATCCGTCTCCTTTCTAACGACCGCCTGTGGTCCCAGTCCCAAGATTTCTTATCGCCCGTGATATAGAAATGTTATATTTTTGCGATACCCGTTGTTTCAGAAGCATTTGAAATGTTGAAGGAAAGTTCAGGGACCAAGCGCCTTCGAACATGAATTATGATTCGCGAATCGGGGGAAACATTTTCATCTGAATTGCGTATTTTTTGGTTGTTGCGGTTTTTTTTTTTTATTTGACAGAGATCTCCCCAAAAAAAAGAGCCAGATGTTCGTCCGATCAGTGAGAATTGTCTACGTTTGTTTACCTAAACAACCCGAGTTGTTGCAAGCTCATAAAACATTTATAGGGGCTATAAAATTCGCCTAGTTTGACGTTTTTGGGCATCTGTTGATGATAAAGATTAAAAAAAATTCATTTTTACTTTCGGAATATGGCATATTGGAAAACGTGAGAGTTGCGATAAGAAAAAAATGGGCGTGTGCTCTTCGCACGAGAATTTGACCAATGGGAACGAAGAAATTGGTGAAAAAGTTCCGATGCGTTTGTTATGGTGCAATACTTATTTATTGTAAATGAACCATAACGTGTTTTTTGGCCTTGTGTATTACTTGTCGAATAGTAAATTTTTGTGAGATTTTGAATAATATTGTGACTATTATGATACAGTTGATCATAGTGAGGAGTGTACGTGTACTCGAATTTTTGTTTATTGGGAACTATTAAGGTAAATGCTATTATATTTCTTCGGTAGTACGTTTCATTGTTTACGATATTATCACCGATAGCACGAAAAATTTTCTCCACTCCACCAGGCAGTGTTCCAAGCGAGCAATTATTCAGTAGCGCGGGTTTAATTTACGAACCTCTGCGTAACTGCCTCGAAGCAAAAAAGGCGTCAAAATTACTTTTTATAAAGTATAATGCTCCAATTTTCAACTTCTCTTACTAATATAAAAATAAGTAAGTGAAGTTAAAAAAAAAACATGTAGGTAAATACTTACACTTGATATACTTTATACTAATTTACTTCAAAAATGTTAATAACAGCTTTATCGTTGTTTTAATTCTTTACTCGTATACTATTTTTAAATAAGATCTTAAACATCCGCATCCGCATCGCATCCGCATCCGCGGATGT